>CM076579.1:1138898250-1141298250 GCA_034641835.2 Pinus albicaulis | reverse complement strand
AGGTTCAGGTAAGTTTTAATATTCAAATTTAAATTTAAATATTGTCTTTTTTACTTTTTATGTCTCCATAGTAGTTTTCTTACTTATTTTTTTTGTGCTTGATGATTAAGTACAACACTACCATGTTGCCTACAAAAAGGAAGAAATTTCATTACCATTGAGAAAGATCCAGTTCAATGCAAATTTATTCAACAAAGAATTAACACTCTTAAATTCCTTCCAGATGCGAAGCAAGAAGTTGGTTTGAGGAAAAGATATTTTAATGAATCACGTGTGGCAAAAAAAGCAAAGGAACCTCAACCACCATTATATGGAATGATTGGAAAGGGACACTTTGGAAGATTTGCTGACATGAAAGATCCATTAGAAGACGGTGATGATCAAAATGAAGAAGCAAATGCTGCAGAAGAAGCCATCAATGCTATTCTAGATGATGTTGAAGATGTATTAGTTGATATTTTTAATGATGTTTAAGTTATGCTTGCAAACAAAGCTTATTTTTCAAAACTACTAATCAGCTTTACTTGTAATGTTTAGACTTTGATATTTTATGAGAAAAACCCTTTTTTTTTGCAAAAAACATGTTATTGCTATTATTTTTTGACATAAAATTCAATAAAAATGTTGTTTTCTTAAGTTTTTTTGTTAAAATTCTCCCAAAAAATTAGTTTATTTAACATGTTTTTTTCAACAAAAACTCTGTAAAAGTGTATTTTTTGCATTGTATTTATATTGAAAAATTGTATTTTTTTGTCATATGGTTCAAAATATTGGTTTTTTAGCAATAATTTTTTGATGTGCATTGAAAAATTATTTAACAATACATAAACATGTGGAAAATATAAACTTTAGAATATTGACCTTTTTTCCATCTTTTATGTATGTGAAAAAGTGAAGATATCATTACAAGTTTTTATTTTTTTAAAAAAATATTTTTTTATTTTTAAAAGACAAGTACATAAATGCAGTTAAAAATAAACATCTCACAGAAGAAGAAGACATTAAAAAATTTATAGTGTCAAAGTCAATGCTATAAAAAAAAAGTTTGTGATGATACACCACCACTATTCAAAATCGACATAAAAAACACCACTTTAAAAAAAAAAAAAAATATTAAAAAAAAAAAAACAAGATGAAAAAAAATTAAAGTGCCAAAAACATGCTCAATTTTTTTTTTCGTGATTCTGCATCACCACCTTTTCAAAATCAGGTGTTTTTCTTGATATTTGAAAAAGTAGGTAACATTGAGGTTACCTATTTCATCGGTAACATTGTTATAAGCCTCACATACAAAACCTTCATCTTCCTAGGTAGCCTCATCAAAGCTAAAGTGATTCCACTGCACTTTAACATGGGTGATGACTTGCCTCTGGAGCATGATCTCTCTCTGATCGAATATACGGTGAGGTTCAACTAGGATTTCACTATTTGTCTTGAATTGCATTCAGAAAATATTTGCGTTAAACACTTATTAAATTTAATACTTTCAAATAGGATTTTTAAGCTTGACCTACATGAATGCTTCTCCAATGAATTACGTGATTTGGGCCATGTATTTATCATTTTAGTAAGGATACATGGAACACATTGTGCACCCGAATATGGATGGGTAAATCCAATCGATACGCCATAGGTCCCACCCTTTCCGAAATGTTGAAGGGTCTAGAGAACCTCGGAGCTAACTTGGCACAAGAGGCCCACCTTAATGTGCTCTTCTTGGTCTTAGTCCTTACATACACATGATCTCCCACTTCAAATTATCGATAAGTCCTTTTCTTATCGGCATATACCTTCTGACGATATTGAGCAGCTTAGAAATTTTGTCTGATATTTCTTACTTCTGATTCCATCTCAACTAGCATCTCTGGTCCAAGCATCAACCTCATTTCAGGGCTACTCCAATTGATGGGAGTACGAAATTTTTGTCCATAGAATGCTTCAAAGGTGCTCATCTCAAGGAAATCCTCAGAGCCATCGTTGTAGGAAAATTCTACCAAGTGCAGATATTCCTCCCACTTCGTTGGCTACTGCATAACGTACATGCAGAGCATGTCTTCCAAGATTTTGTTTACCCACTCATTTTTTCCATCTTTCTGAGGATGGTAAGCGGTGATAAAATTTATTTTGGTTCCCAAACCTATAAATAAGGTCTTCCAAAATGCTGAAGTAAACTTCACATCCCTATCTGATATGAACGTCTTTAGAATGCCATGTAGCCTGAAAATATCTGTCATAAAAATATCTACTATATGCAAAGTTTTATAGGTAGACTGTACCAATATTAAATGTGTTTCCTTGCTCAATCTATCAACCACCTCCATAATGGAATCATTGTTCCTTTTTGATCTTGGTAAACTAGTAATAAAGTCTAGAGATATAACTTCCCAATTCTACTCAAGTACTAGTATAGGTTGCAACAATCTGGCTCGATGTTGATGCTCCACCTTAACCTACTGACAGTCCAAGCATTTGTTCAAATATTCTACAATATTTCTTCACATATTAGGCTATAAATACACATTTCTAGTTGTTCTTAGAATTTTTTGGTACCCTGGGTGTCTTGAGTAATTTCTTTGGTGATACTCATTCCTGATCAACTCCTTCAAACTCATTTGATTGGGAGTATATATATTCTCTTTAAAGTTTAGTAATTTTTCCTTTCTAAATCCATATTCACAAGTTTTTTATTGCTCCTTAGCTTCCTTCGCTTGTTGCCATAAAAATTGATATTCAGGATCCTTCCTCGCTTCCTCTTTTATTTGATCCAAAAAGTTTACATTCAATCTCGTTATATCACAACTCATAGACATAATGCAATTTCCTGCCTAAGGAATTTTCCACATGGTTTTATTTACCTTTTACATCCTAATTATCCATGTCAAACTCACTTAATAAAGCATTTTGTCTTGCCTGATGAGAGTTCAGATCAACTTGCTTGAAGTACCTGGTTAAGCTATTGTGGTTAGACTTTAACACAAACCTTCTTCCTAGAAAGTAGTGCATCCATACCCAGAGTGCATGCACTATTGTTGTAAGCTCCAAATCATAAGCTAAATGTCGTTGTTCATTCTATTTTAGTTTCCTTAATTCATAGGAAACCACCCTTCCTTGCAAAAGAATCACTCGAACTCCTTCTTTACAAGCATTAGTACATAATTCCAATTCCTTATTGGAATCATCTACCCTCAAAATCGAGGCTCTGTTCAACAAATGTTTCAACTTATCGAAAATATTATGACACTCATCAAACCATGAAAATATTTTTCCCTTTCTTTGCAAAGATGCAATTGGATAAGAAATATTTTAAAATCCTTCAATGAACCATCGATAGTTCTAAGCTAACCCCATAAAGGATCAGATATCTGCCACATTTTGGGGCACTTGCCATTCCATAATAGTTTTGATATTCTCTGTGTTGACTGTTATTACCTCAATGGAAATAACATGTCCTAGATAGTGGATTTTCTTTTTGAAGAAATCACATTTTCTAAACTTGGCATACAACTGATGTTTTCACAACATCTCTAATATTATCCTCATATGTTCTTTGTGCTCCTTCATGATTTTTGAATAAATTAAAATATCGTCAATGAATATCAGAATAGATATGTCTATGAAGGGGTGAAATATGTCATGCATCAGCCTCATAAATGTAGTTGGTTCCTTAGTTAAACCAAAAGGTAAAACCAAAAACTCGTAATGTCCATATCGGGTACGAAAAATAGTCTTGTAAATATCTTCTTCCTTAATTCAAATTTGGTGATATCGAGATATTAAGTCTATTTTTGAGAATACAGTGCCCCCCATCACCTAGTCAAACAGATCGTCAATCCATGGTAATGGATATTTCTTTTTAACGGTCTATTTGTTGAGTTGTCTATAATCCATGCACATCCGCATGGTTCCAATTTTTTTCCTTACAAAAAACACGCATGCTCCCCAAGGGGATACAAACGGTCAAATAAATCCTTTATCTAAAAAATCATGTAACTACATTTTTAGTTCATTTAGCTCCAGTACACTCATTCGATACGGTGCCCTTGAAACTATTAATGCTCCTGGCATCATTCAATAGTAAAATTTAAGTCTCTTCTTGTTGGTAATCATGGTACATCATCAGGGAATACATCCATGAAATCTTGTATTACCGGTATGTTCTCCATCATAGGGGTCTTCTCCTTAGCATCAGAAAAACCCACCTGGATAGCATACAGCTCGCATCCTTTCCTGATAGACTTATTAATTTGAGTGGTTGTAATGAAAAGCAGCTGTAGGGGTTTCTTGATTCCTTGAATCTTTTTACGAGTTCCATATAGCATTCTATAATAAATAATATTTTCTTTATAGTCTACCAATTCCCAGTAATTTTCCAACCAATCCATGCCCAATATCACATTGTAGGATCCAAAAGGAAACACATGCAGATCTACATTTAGTTGCTGATTTCCAATTTCCAAGGTACAATTTGGAATTTTGGCACAAAATTTTCTTTTTTCTCTCCTGGCTAGTTGTACCAGCGAGGATTTTTTTATTTTTTGACTTTTCAATTTACAAATTTCTACTATATTGGGATTTATATTACTTAAAATTGCACATGGGTCAACCAAAATAGAAACAAACTGTGAAAGTAACTTACCTTCCAGTTCTATCATCATTGGTTTCAAATCTGCATGTCAATCCTCCAAGCCTACATTAATTTTTGGTGTGTTCCAGGCTACCTCCCCCACAATAGAGGCTTCTTGTATATTTTCTACTATATCATTTCTTCCCCACTGTGGGAAATTCTTATAGTAGTGAGCTTCACCACATCTCCAACACTGTAGGGCTCGTTTCTAGCTTTGTTGTTGTTTTGGTTTATTGGATGCCTCTGTGGGATTCTCTTCTATAGGCCAATGGGTTCTTTGATGGTTTCTCCCAAATTGTCTGCTTACCAAATTCTTTGCAGAATTCTTAAAATTATTATTTCTTGAACCTTTGAAGTTTGAGCATCCTTTCTGCGCTTTTCTTGGCTACCAATTTTTTACTAGTTCTCCTTTTGCCTTGGATTGCTGGTAACACATTCTCTCTTTTCGAATTTCTTCATCCATGGTCCTTGGATTCACGAACTCAATTTTTTTTTCATGTGAGTAGGAAAACAACTCAAAAACTACTGAACCTTAGCCTTTTCATCCCTCAAATAATGAACATATCTTAAAAGGGAAGTAAACTTTGTTATATATTCATCCATTTTCATTTATCCCAACCTCAAGTCATGAAATTCCCTGGAATTTTCATCCTAGAAATGGTTTTTCAAGTACTATTCCTTGAAATATTATTGGAATGTATCCCATGACACATCCTAATCTTCAATACTACAGACATTCTTGACTTCCTCCCACCACAGGGTGGCCTTCTCCCTCAACTGATAGATGGCCAATGTTGATTTAAGATTGTTGTTGTACTCATAAAATTGAAATTACTTGTTCATATTTATTATTCACGCTTGAGCCACCTCCTCTACTTCTCCATCAAACATAGCTAGCTTTATTTTCCAGAACTCACCCTGTAGCTCCAATTTTTGTTTCTTAACTTCCTGTTGTTATGAAATATTTCTAGACTCGGCTTCATTATAATTTCTATTTTTGTCACTTCTCTAGGAATGACTTATTTTTATTTTTTCATTGATTTTACCATTATATTGTTGTCCATTTTCTTCTTATGTTGCCCTATCAAGACTAGGTTATAGCGCTCCTTCATTCTTCCTGTTAGAAAGACTTTTCAATATCCATTCCTGCTTTTGCTTTAAGCACTCATTTTCACTCCTAAATCAGACCATTTCTTCCTGTAGATTATATATAGTGCTTAGCAGGATGTTTTTTTGATGTTGTTGTTCCTCCAGCAGTTTACTAGTGTGCTGGTGGTCATCGACGCTCAGCTGAATCCACATTTTAGGATTCATTTTTGTTTGCAGTTGGGGTGTAGGTTCCACTACAATTAAAGGTGTCTGTTGGGATGATCCCCTCATTTCATCTGCTAAAATTCTATTTCCTTGTTGTGCATCATTCACACACACAATTTATCATGTTAGGTGACCCTTAGGGTCCCAGTGTACGAACGCTTCTCTGATACCACTTGTAACTTCCATAGCAAAATTTAAAAAAAAAGAAGCTTTCGTAACTCAAGAATTAATCGAATTCCTAATATCCTAATTATTTTCATCCAACATAACTATTACCATAAATCTATGTCCATATAATTTTATATATGTCATAATTGCATCTCAAATTTTTTACTGCCATATCATTTATGAATTCATTAATCATGTGGGTAGACCTGGTATACGTGTCTCCCAAATCTCATCAGGCCTCTCCGTACGTGCATGTCAACTTTGATTAAAGGTTTAAAAGCTATGATGCTATTTCGATTTACTGCTCGGTTAAATTTTAGGTTCTGTTGTATCATTTGGAATTTAAGATATGATACATAGGGATAGTACTACAAATCATGTTCATTATTATAAACTTAATTATAATTTATTTATCACATGAATACATCGCTCATGTGGAGGAAACTTGTTTGATCCTACATTGTTGGATCTCGGGCCTTTTATTTGTATCTCAGGATCTTTGGGCTTGGCTTAGGTTAATTATCCCTAACCAAACCCTAACCGCTCTTCATTCTGGAGATGGCTCTGGAGCGGTGCACCTCTGCGACCGGTCTTCCATTCTCATTCTATTAGAATATATAGTTTCCACTTGATGCTTGGCTGAAGACACATTGGTTGTGGTCAATTTCTTGTTACTATATACCTATAAAATTATTTAGGACTTTTTTATTATTTTTCCTATGAATTTGTTTGCTGCAGAGGGTTACCGAGCAGTTCCTTCTGAATTTTGAGTGTTTACTCAATCAAAATTTGGGTCTCTACTCTTTGGAAGGGTTTAGCTCCACGTGCATGGCTTTGGTGGTCTCGACTTGCTGCTCCGGGGACTGGAATGTGGCTCCCCAAGCTTCATTTTCACGGTCACGACTGCTACAAGCCCCATAG
The DNA here is from genome assembly GCA_034641835.2 of Pinus albicaulis. NCBI lineage: Eukaryota > Viridiplantae > Streptophyta > Pinopsida > Pinales > Pinaceae > Pinus > Pinus albicaulis. The sequence continues at coordinate 1,141,291,223 of CM076579.1, read as the reverse complement.
GTAAACTTACTCATCTGATTTTTCTCTCGGTTTGTTATCATATTTTATTTTCATTCTTCTCAGATGTTTGGGTGGGTTTTTATGTTTTCTATTCAATTTTTTGTATAGGGTTCTCTGCCGCTACCGCAAACCAACTCATTTAGGTATGGGAAGCATTTAAGTTAAATAACATTTGCCTTCATATTTTTCTTTGGTAATGAGGATTTCAACCGTATTGGTTATGGATGGTTACTGTGGTGCAGATACCACTTTGGTCGTATCTCTGTTAGTTATAGTCATGGTTATGCTTATGTTGGATCAATGATACATATACTGATTCCGAGCTCATCGTTGTCAGGTACTGCGAGTTTCACAGGAGTCTTACGGGGTTTCTAGAATTTAAATACTTGGCTTGTTCTTCATGACCAATGGAATAATAGAATTTCGTTAGAGATACTCTTTTCTGGTTGATTTGTTGAAGAACAATTCTTTAGTTCACTTGTAATCTATAGTCCTTCGCTAGAGTTACTGTGTGCTTTTAGTGTATTTTATTGAGATTCTGTCAGAAATATTTAGGGGTTTTATATGTCTAGTTTCTATGTCAGAATGTTATATTTATGAGAAAAAGTGACATTTTATTGTAATGTAATTAATGGTTACAGTGGATAGTTTAGGGTTTTTGGTATATTTGTCGATACCCTTAAGATTTCTTTTGTTAAGCCGCCAAAATGTCTCTATTGCACGGAGAAATTATTTTTGATACATTTAACATGTTATACACAATTTATATGCAAATATGTTGCTTCTTCCTTTTTTTTGAAATATTATTTTTCATATGAATGCCCGTGTAGAAAGATTGTCATTATCTAATTATAACTTAGCTTTAGTCCATGGCTTCTACTTTAGTAATATTTTGAAGGAGCAATCTCCATTATAAGTACATGCATGTCACTCATTTTGTTTCTTCTGAATATTGTAGAGTTTTCAAATGCTCTAAATCTCTAGTTTTCTATTTTTCCTGTTCATCTTTTGTTTAGGGATGTGTTTCTCCCCCTTTCCATTGTCCATGGATAGGAAAAATTTCTCCTTAACGACCTGCTCATAGCCTGGGGATCTTAGATATTTTTTCTGAGCATACAATTTTCCAGTCCATATCTCATGCTTAATATTTCATGTTTGGCATGTACATAACTTTGTTTCTACTATTATTTTATTTGTATGTCTATAAAATTGCCTTGAATCTTTCATTACACAGCATAAAATTGAAAAGATGCAGGTTTTTATTCTATCATACATCTTAAAGTAATCTATAGTGACAACAGATTTATTAGTCTGCCACAGGTCACAGTGTGTAATTTCATTTTTCATATTTTTTCTGAAAATTTTGTTCTATTAACAAAGTTATGTCTACAAAATACCTTAAATAAACATTTTTTTAAAATATTCCATCAATGAAGAACATGTCTAAACATATAAGTTCAAAATTCTTCTATTTCTCGACAGTAAATGTACTTATCTTATTTCCATCTTAGCTAATGAGATCCTCCCTACCATGAGAGAGGCAATAATATCCTCTTCTCCCTCCGTGCTCCACACTAAGCCTAGTGGGTTGACAGGAACACCAGAATATTCCTCAAGACCCTTGGTCGAAGACTTCTGATTATTTCAAGAATATTTGGGAATGGCGAGTGTCTTCCACTGATTGCTACTAGTTGAGGAATTCTCCACTCTCTCCCTTCCTTAGTTCAAAAACATAACCTCTTTTCCTCACTAGGATGCACCTTTTATCCCCGGACGAAAGGTAACTGTCTGTTAGTTGTTCAACCACTTCTCAGTTCTTGGAATACTTTTACCATAAGCCTTTTTCACTTTTATGGAATTACTTTTCCATAACTAAACTTTATTTTTACAAAAAATAATTAATTCCACTTCAACAACTGATATGTCTCAAGAAATAATTTTTTTAGTTTCTTTTAAAAATAAAATGACAAAACATCTAAGTAGCCTTTAAGCGAGCTGCCACAATGGATTAATTACAAAATATTTTTTTGAAAGGGAGAATTATGTCTGTAAGGATAAAACCACCATTGATCCAACAATAGAATCCATTATATATCGAGAATCTATGAATCATAACTGAAATTGAGATATGTGTCCATTCTAATTAAGGTATTCACCAACAAAATAATTTTCTTCATTATTGAGGAAAGAAACCATAAATCCAAATTCGTTCATGGATACATGATTTCAACGTGATAATAAAGAAAGACTTTCAAAATGTTTTCTCATTGCTTGCAAATAGTGCTAAACTTCATCTCAACTCATAAAGGGAGACAAGGAAAGACAATTTGAAGAATCTCAAATGGAAGACAACTCCAAATGGTTGGATCCATGGCGAGAAAATAAAAGAACCTAACATAAACAAAAAATCATATAAATTCACGAGAACAATTTTCAAATAAAATTAAATAAAAATAAGAGTAACAAACACACAAAACTTCCGAATTACACAAATATAAACAAAGAAAAATATATTATAAAATTAATTCTTATGCAATGTTGGTCATAATTATAAACATGATGAATATTAAAATGATCACAATGTTACAACAATGTTTTTAATATTTATCCATTGATGCATTCAAATCTATTCAATGAATTGATTACAAACTATTTAGTGAATACATATCCAAATTTATCTAATTAAATATAAAATATAATTATTGCATAAAAATTGTCCCAATATAAAATATAATAGAAATAAACCTATTCCATAAATTAGAAATATATTGATTTTATTTTATTTAATCTTATTAAATAGATTTTAACAAATTTTATGCATTAAAAAAAAATCATATTGATATCTATAAAAGGAAATATAAACTATTAAACTTATTGAGATAGATAAAATGAAATTTAGACTATTAAACCTAAGCTAAATTAAAATCTAAACATTTTGAATAAAGATTAATTGAAATATAAAATTATTAAATTCATATAAATTGAGATCAATTGGAATGTAAACTTATTCAATTGAGACAAATTGAGATAATTCTATATAAATTGAAATAAATAAAATTTATTCTATTGATTAAAATAATATATATTAATATCTAGATTTATAAATATACATAAATTTAATGTAAACTATTAATTTTGAGATAATTTCAAATCTAATCTTATTTAATAAATTATTGATTTTGTCCAATAAACTTACTGAATTTTATAAAATGAAATCTAAACTATGATGGTTAAGATCAATTGAAATGTAAAGTATCAATGGTGAGATCAATTAATTCAATATACAATATAATTGTTGCATAAAACCTATCCAATTCATTAAACCTAAAATAGAATAAAAAACTACCTATTCCATAAATTAGAAATCTATGTTTTGAAAAAATAATATTTTACTTAATAAATTGCAATGAATTTTATACATTAAATAAAGGCATATTGGATTATACAAAATTAAATATAAGCTATTGAAGTTATTTAATCTATAAAATGAAATTTCAACATTTAATGTTGAGCTCAATTAAAATCTAAACATATTTAATAAATATCAATTGAAATATAAACTTATTGAATTTTGAATAATTGAGATCAATTGGGATTTGAAATATAAACTTATTGAGTTCACAATAATTGACATCAATTGGGATCTAAACTTATTCAATTAAGAGAAACTGAGATTATTTTATATGAATCGAAATCTATTGTCAAATTTATAATCTATTAAAATCAATTGAAAATTTATTTAATGTCTAGATCTATAAAAATAATTTAAATAAATAATGAATGATGACATCAATTGAAATCTTCAATAATGAATATAAAATTAAAGCATAAAATGGACTCCGTGTATAAAATTTATTTTAGTCATTAAAATACAAACTATTTATTTGTTTAATAAAATATATTTTATTGAATGAGATAAAATATTTTAGGTTAATTAAAATTAAATCTCTTGGTATGTGAAGTTATGATTATAAATTTATTGAGATTTATAAAATTAATGTAAACTATCCTATCATTTGAAATCTAACCTTATTTAATAAAATATTAAATTTATTCAATGGAAATAATAATCCCTTAACATTTTCATTTTCATTGCCTATCTCTCAATTCATATCAACCATTATAATGGTTCATATATATACTCTTAACTGTATAGGATTTCCATTTTTTATTCCTTTTTGTCATATAGATAACACCATTTTTATTTTTATTTTTCTATTATTTTTATGATATAATTTCTAATTTTCGTTTGTTATTTAGTAGATGATAATTTTTTATCACAACTTTTCATGTGCATGATTAATTAAAACAGTAGTTATGAAAAAAAGATAGTAAATTTTATGAAACTCTAAAATGTATGGAAAAATTCAAACTGAAAATTTATGATGCACATAAATTTAATTTTAATATAATAATTAATTTTTTTTCCTCATATTCAATTCATACGAATTATAACATTTTTTTTCTCATATTAAATTAATTATGTTATATTTATGAGATAAAAAATATTAATTCCTTAACATTTTCATTTTCATTTACTAAGACTAAATTCATATCAAGCACTATAATGGTTCATATCAAGACTCTTAAATGTATAAGAATTAATCGATTAATATGTTTGATCCCATAAATATAAGATAACTATGCTAAACTACATTGAAAGCCCCAAACTCCCTACATATTGAAAGAGTGTTTCCTTCGTGGTTTTTTTGTAATGAGGTTTGTGGAATCAAAAAATCATTTCTCACATTCAATTTTCAAATTAAGTTTATGTGCATCATAATTTTTCTGGTTGAATTTCTCTATACATTTTAGAGTTTCATAAAGTTAGACATCATATTTTCATAATTTGTTTTTTTTAATTAAATTTTTTTGCTCATAAAAGGTTTTCATCAAAATTTATCATCTACTAAATAATAAATCAAAAATAATAATGGACGATTTCCTTATGATTAATATTTCACATCAATAAAGCATTGGATGTTGTATATGAAGAACACTAGTATTTGGGAAATTAAGCATGGACACTACTATTCAATATATGAAATAACGCACTATATAGTGCATATGAATAACACTATGCATAATACAATCTATTGAATGTGCAATATATGAATATATAAATAGCACTACTCTCAAATATATGGAAGCAATTGAATAACGCTCTCCAATATGAAAAGCGTTGCTATACATTTGATACCATTGCAATCAAAGACCCATAATTATAGAAAATAAACTCCAATAATTATAATAACCCAGCGGAAATAGAGTATTAATGTAGATCAATTAATGTATTAAAGCAGCTCTCAGATTACAACAATGCAGCTCAATTAAAGTATTAGCACAACTCCATTGATAATACCAACTACTACAAGCTAATTATTAACCACTTCTCTTAACAGCGCACTTGAATGTTTGGTATATATGAACGTACATTTAAATTTCATATATGACCACATTTTATTGTGTTATCTATATGAAAAAAAAATGGAAATGGAAATCCTATACAATTAAGAATCTTGATTGAGAAAGAATGAGAGCAAAAAACTGGAGCAGAGCATTGCATTTCTTAATATTCAAAGATAGTTAAATAGAGTACATTGTAACCATCAACAATAAATGACTCGAGTAGAACTGAAGTAAAACTGCAGTAAACGAAATTATCTACAACACCCAGTAGACAATAGAAATAAATGTAACTGCGCCTCACTAAAAGTGAGATTAATATCTCAACATCCCCTCCTAATCTCAACTATTACATGTGGAAGCACTAATAATGCCTAATTTCTCTCTTTGAAATTCAAATACATTCTTTCCGAGTGGCTTTGTGAAAATATCTGCAAGTTGATCTTTGGAACCACACAAAGAAAGTGTTATGTCCCCATCATTGGCAAGTTCATGAATGAAATGAAAACGTGTGTCAATGTGCTTGATCTTCTTGCGAAAAACATGATTCTATGATAAATAAATTGTTGAACGGTTATCATAGTAGATTGGAGTTGGCTCCTTCTGAAAATTTGAAATATCTTTCAATAGTCTTCTCAACCATACTTCATGACAAGCTATTGTATTTGCTGCTACATATTCTGCCTCTACAGAAGATATTGAAATGATTGACTGTTTCTTGGATACCCATTAAATCAAATTGGCTCCAAGATGAAAAACATACCCTGAGGTATTTTTGCGATCATCTAAACTCCCTTCATAATCGCTATCTGTATAACCTGAAAGTGAACAATTTTCAGAATGTGTATAAAACAAACCATAGTCTATGGTCCCTACCATATACCTTAAGATCTTTTTTGCAACTTGCCAATGAGTAAGCTTTGGTGACTGCATAAACCTGGAGACAAAACTTGCTGCAAACATAATATCTGGTCTAGTTGCAGCTAGATACAACAAACTACTGTCTAGGCTTTTATACAATGTGGGATCAAAATATGGTGCTACATCTTCTTTGCTGAGTTTGGTACCTTGAGCAATTGGTGTAGCAGTTGATTTGGAATTGGTCATTCTAAACTTTTGAATGATATCAGTGGCATATTTTTGTTGACCAACAAAAATGCCATTATCAGATTGACGAATTTCAATTCTTAGGAAATATTACATGACTCCTAGATCTGTCATATCAAACTCTGCTTGCATTTCTGCTTTGAAATATTCTAACATCATGTTTCCTCTATAAATAAGATCATCTACCTAAAAGCATACAATAAGAATTTTACCTTCATGAGATTTGGTATACAAAGTGCATTCATGACTGCTTCTGGAAAACCCACTTTTGATGAGATAGGTGTCGATGCAACTGTACCAAGCTCTTGGATCTTGTTTCAAACCATATAAATATTTCTTCAATATATATACTTTACGTTCTTGTCCTAGCACTTCAAAACGAGGAGGCTGCTCTACATAAACCTCTTCATGTAATATACCATTAAGGAAGGCAGATTTTACATGAAGCTCATAGACTTCCCATTTGTGTTGAGCTATTGTGGACAAAGTGGTTCTTATAGTATCTAACCTTGCTACTGGAGCAAATGTTTCACCATATTCGACACCAAACTGTTGTGAGAATCCTTTGGCAACCAAACTTGCCTTATGTTTCTCAATCTTTCATTTTTCATTTAGCTTGGTCTTATATACCCATTTTACACCATTTTTTGTTTTGTCTCTTGGGAGATCAGCTAATTCCCAAGTCTAATTTTTCTCTATGGCAGCAATTTCTTGGTTCATTACTTCGACCCAATGCTTTTCTTTAACTGCTTCCTCAAAATGAGTCGGTTTAGTTGAAAGAAATGCAAACATATTCTGTTTTTCAGATTCATGCTCCTGTTCATACATCTCTTTGATACTTCTTCTTTTCTGTCCCTCTTCTGAAGATGTTTGATCACTCGCTAAATCAGTGCTTGATGATGTTCCATTTTTAGAATGATCTCGCTGTTATTGAACCTACAATCTTGGAGAATATGGTGGATAAAATGGTTGATTTGAAGTTTCATCTACACGGTCAAACCAAGATTTATTTTCGAAAAATTTCACATGTCTGCTTATAATGAACTTTTTGGTAATGGGATTATAAATTCTGTAGGCTTTCGACTACTCACTGTAACCTAAAAATATGCATTTCTCACTTCTATGATCAAGCTTTTTTCTTATTTTTTCAGGAACATGAGAAAAAGCTACTGATCCAAAGATTCTAAAGTGTGACACATTTACCTTGTTTCCATCCCATGCTTCTTGAGGTATTTTATCTTGTAGGTTGGATGTTGCAGATCTGTTAATAACATACACTGCTATTGACATTGTTTTAGCCCAATAGTTATTTGTAAACTTCTTCTCCCGTAGCATGCATCTCACCATGTTCAAGATCGACTGGTTCTTTCTTTCTGCTAATCCATTTTGTTGTGGAGTGTATCTGGTTGTGTACTGAATTATGATACCTTGTTGTCGACAAAATGTTTTGAATTCATTTGAGATGTATTCTCCTCCTCTGTCTAATCTGAGTACTTTCAATATTTTTCCACTCTGTTCTTTTGCTTTTGCCTTGAACTAAAAAAATCTATAGAAGGTATTTGATTTATTTTTAAAAAAATACACCCATATATTCCTGCTAAAGTAATCAATAAATTCCAAAAAAGTAGAAACTACCACCAATGGACATGGTCTACATTGGACCACATACGTCGGTATCGACAAGTGCCAAAGGCTCTTTTGCCCTTGAGGTTGATGAGGGAAAACTATCTCTTTTATGATTGGACAATACACAAACTTCACAATTACAGACTTTTTCATTGATAGTAGGTAGATCAATGAATATAGAGTTCTTTTGAAGCAGATTGAGACTCTTGACTGGAATGTCGACATACCTAGAATTCCATAGATGAGTGTCATATATTCTTGATATATTATGGACTAAAGATTTTCTGTTATTTTGGCTTCTAAGTGTCAATGGAAACATCCTACTCTTGGTCTTTTCAGCTTTGGATATTAATATTTTATGAAGATCTTTGTCATATATATAACAAGTATTCTTTTGAAATAATACATCATATCCATGTTCCATTAGTTTTCCTACACTAATGAGATTATTTTTTAGCTGAGGAACATAATAAACATCACGGATGTATTGGTTCTGATTCTTCTTAGTAAGAATAGGAACAATATCTTTTCCTTCAGTTTTAATACTTGTACAATATCCAAGCATTATTTCTAATGTTATGGAAGCATCAAGAGAGGAAAGAAGATTCTTGTTGCCTATCATGTGATTGTTGCATCCACTATCCAACAACCAAATATCTTCACTGTGTTTGTCTTCTGAAATATGGCATGAAAGAAACATGGTCTCTGAGGATTCTCATTCATTGTTGGAGAGATTGATAACGCATCTTTCTTGATCTCATTGTTTCTTTCGACAATCTTGTTCATAGTGGCCAAAATTATTACAGTAGTAACATTGGATACTTGATCTCTTCCATGATCTCCCTCTCTGAGTTCAGTTTTGTGGAGGTCTCCACTGCTCTGTTGCATGATAATAATCTGATCTGCCACTACTTTGGCCTCTGCCTCGCTTGCTGCCACCTCTATATCCTCTGCCTCTACCTCTGCCAAATGAGATTTGTGCTTTGAAGGCTTGTTCTGTGGAATCTTCTGACAGGACGAGCCTTGTTTCGTGTGCGAGAAGTGATCTAGTCAACTATTCTACTAAAAAAGTTTTAAAATCTTTAGATTCCAAAATGGTTGTCGGAATCATGTCATATTTCTTGGGTAGACTTCGAAGAAATTTTTCAACAATTTTATAATATGTAATGGTTTCGCGAATGAGTTTGATTTGATTCATTATTCCCATGACTCTAGTGATGTACTGATTTACATTCTCGGTGTCAGCCATCTTCCGGGTTTCAAGTTGAGCTCTCAATGTTTATAATTTAACTGTCTTCACTGTTTCATTTTCTTGATACACAGCTTGCAAAATATCCCAACATTCTTTTGCTGTTGTCGCACCAGTTATTTTGTCAAAGATAGAATCATCGAGTGAGTTTTGTATTCAGCGTTTGGCTCTGTGCTCCTTCTTTCTGAGTTCAATCGCTGCATTCCTCTAATTATTGGTCATGGCTGCTCATACTTCTTCGGTCGGCTCTACATAGGTGATCAAAAGTGTATCCCAACAATCTTGAGCTTGTAGAAAAGCTTTCATTCTCAAATTCCAAAATTCATAATTTTTTCCAAGCAAATTTGGTGTATGTGGCAAAGAGCTTGAAGAAGCCATCTTCAATTTAATTTTTTTTAAATATATTTTGAAGACATAAAAATATCTCTTGAAACCCTCTTTGTTAAATCTCCTTTTCAAAAAAATATCCCTCTTTTTTAAGAAGAACTTCACAAATACTCATTGAAGATTTTCAAAAACCTTTGAAAGATTCCAAGTTTAAAAAAAAAAAAAACACCTTTATAAAAAAAAAAATTAAAAATAACACTCTCTTTATAAAAAGAAAGGCTTTCACCTTTTTAAAATAAACCTTTTCTTTGTTAGAGCTTTCACTTGAATCGATAAAAAAATTTATGTAAACACTTTTAAAATTCACCTTAACGCGTATGTTTAAGTTAGCCTCCGCGTGTAGCATAACGCTGCCTTAACGAGAAAGGGTGTTATTCAATCTAACGCGACTATTGCTCTTGGCTGCTGCGTCATAATGTGAACGTTGTCCAGAAGCTGTGGGTTATACTAACGCTGAGAAGTTTTTAAAGCAACGCGTTAGTACGCCGCAAATTTAAAAAAAAAAAAAAAAAATTTAAAAATTACTCTCTTCAATCGCCTCTCGGAGCTGCTTCTTTGATGACTTCTTCGTCTTTTTTTTTTTTTATCTCTGCAGGTTCACTTCGCTCATGCCTTCAAGTTGTTGCTCAGAAGTCTTATACAACATTAGTACGATCTCTGTTGCTCTCAAGGAGTCTTACACAGGTTTATCTATGTCATGACAAAGAATGAGAGCGAAAAAATGGAACAAATAGATTACAATGTAAACATCAATAATAAATGAATAGAGTAGAACTAAAATAAACTAAAGTAAAACTGAAGTAAATGGAACTATCTATGACATCTAGTATCCTGGTTGATATGAATTGAGCCATACTCAATGAAAATGAAAATGAAAATGAAAATTTTAATGGATTAATGTTTTTGATCCTATAAATATATATAGTATAATTATGATTAAATAAAGTTAAACCCCGAGACTCCTTAGATATTGAAAGAGAATACATTGAAACCCCAAACTGCTCCCAGGATATTGAAAGAGAGGTTGTGTTCGGGCTTTTTTATTTTTATTTTTATGAGATTTGTGGAATCCACAAAATCATTGAGATCATGTTACCAATTTCCAATTTCAAAAATAGGAAGAAAATTTAGTTAGAACAGTAGGGATATATAAATATCCCAATAATAAAAGATGAAATATAGGAAGATGAAATCCATGAGAGACATATAAAGATATAAAAGAAAAAAAATGATTAAATATGAAAACTTGCTACCAGGTTGAAGTATGATATTCAATGATAGAATGCATATAATAAATATGAGATTTAGTTTTAAGATGAGAGTTTTTACATATCTCTCACTTTAGATTGAGGTTGCAATAATTTAATAAATATCTTTAGTTTGAATCTATGGCACCTAATTCTTTGTATGAAATGGAAGCTCCCCAAGTGAGCTTGGGTATTAAATGCAAGATCTACTTATCATAGTCAATCTATTAAATATTATTCAATATATTAAATATTGGAAATAAATTTTACTTCAATTTATAAAATAACTAATGAACCATAGAGTTTGACAAACCTGTATATTAAATTGAAAATTCTCAAGAAGCCATAAACTTGCACAACAACACTTGTTGTGAAACTTGCAGCATCTAGCAATTTGTTGGATTTCTTCTTAAATAGTATTTCCTTTATTTCTCTATTCAATTATTATCTGTGGAATCTTAACTAAAAAACAATCTATTAAAAAGAAATATATGGAATATTGGTTGCATTTTTAATAGGGTTCATGTACCATTTGGGGCACTCACACCTGTAATGGTGGCCCTCCATGTAGGCCATCATTTTAATTGTAAGTTACATAATTTATTATGTAACATAAAATTGTAAAGATTTCTAGTTGACATGGGCAAACCAAGATGGTTTACAATTTGGGGATTTATTGGATTGCTAAAATAATATGACAATATTAAATTTATTTTCAAGTAATTATTTAATTCAAAACACTATGTTGAAAGTTAAGATGATTTAATTTTGTTAAAAGAATGTTAAAATAGTTGTATTAATATATCATAAGGATTATTAATTTAATCTTTATTAACATATATGCATTATATTACTTTAGGATTTATTAAGTAATTTTTTTAAGGTGAAGGATGTTTTTAGGGTTTAACTTCCAATCAACATTAGTTTTTTTCCTTTTTTCCAATTGTACTATTATATGATGGAAAAAACTATCAAATATTAATAATAATTAAGAAAAGAAAAACATCATGTTAAAATGATTATATATATATATATATATATATATATATATATATATATATATATATATATATATATATATATATATATATATATATACGTGTGTGTGTGTGTATATATATATATATATATGACTAATTAATTTTTATTTAAAAAAATTATAAAAATATTAAGTCATAATTATTTATTTTAAATGATATAAATTAATAATACTAACAAAACATAACAAATAGGTGTCTTATTCTCTTCTTACATAGCAATAAAACATAATAATTTATATACCACTAATTTTCAATGGGCCATTTATTTTTTGAGAATGCTAAAGTGCATCAATTTCAGGTTTTAACTTTACATTACAAAATTAGATATAAATGACAATGATCATTGTAAAATTTTAATTGAACAAGGATTTAATCACTTCATTTAGATATGCAAGGAAGTTATGTCCATCACTTCCATCCATTGATGTAGTGATTACTACCAAAATATTCAAGCATCTTGTATTTTGAATTGTCTAAATTTGTGATTAACAAAATGATTAGAATTGCAAATTCCAATAAAAAAGATACTATTGAAATAAATATAAAAATTTCAGAAATTATATAGTTTATTCTAAAAGGCTCCATATGTACATAAAAAGTGCCTGGTATAGTCGAACGTGATTGGTAAACCTAAGCTCTTAAATATTTGTAGAATTAAATGATGTTTATGTTGCCCTAACATAGGAAATATTCCATTATCTTACGAGCTAGTTGTGGTCCTCTTTCCTGATTTTATTAAGAAATATTTATTTATATTTTATAAAATTGAAAAACTGAAACTGATAGCAATACTCATTCACTGATATGGTGAAGCCTTTCCCGATCAGGGTTCACTGACTTTTTAATTTAAAAAAGACTAATAATGGTTATTGTTAATTGTTTTTAAAATTTAAAATAAATTAATAATTATTTTTATTTTTAAATAATTTTCTTTCTATTATATTTAAAAGAAATTAAATAAAAGATACTACTCATAATATTTTAAAATTAAAATAAATTAATAAGGATTATTTATTTTTAAAAATGTTGTCTATTATATTTATTTAACATTTTTATATTAATATTAAAAACATTATTATAAATTATTAATTTTTTTTTGTATATTTGGTAGTATCCTTCAATTTTCACTTGTTTCACATTTTTTTTTTACTGCATTTTCATGACATGTCCAGATACATCACCCTGATAGGAGAAGGGAATTGAACCTATGATAAGTGCTACAATAGCGTGTCTCATCACCGTTTAACCAAGACCCCACAGACTATTATAAATTATTAATTAATAATTATACCACAATGCATTTTAATTAGTGACTATCTTATAAATATGTAATGTATGCGATTCAAATTTCAAATATTCTTGGATTTATAAAACCAAAAAAAAAAATGTTATTAATTAATAATTATATAAATTTACTGTAGTTTTTTTAAGTATTTCTATTATTTAGGTAAAATATTACATCCTGAAAAGAATATCTCATACCAAACTAAAGCCTCACCACTACACGATTTGTTGGCTATCAAGTAGGAACAAAGAAACTAGATAATAACTACACAAAACAATAAGAAGGCATGTGAATGTCCCATCATGCCTAATGTTGAGCAAAAATCAACATATAACCAACTTGCCTCATTACACATTTGAATTGCTGGGATCCAAAGTGGTATTACCACCCTGCTAGGGAAGTGAAGTGCATCATGAACATGGGACTACATATGAGCAAAGTATCCTTCAAAGTTTTCCATCCGGTCTTCAAGTCTCTTTTGGTTGCGACGGAGTGAATCTTGTCAGTCAAGGATTTTCCATTGGTTGTCCTAAATATCATTGAGAAAATAGTCAACTTCATTGCAATCATTGTGGCAATCTAGGGCTTGTTTCTAACCATTGTTTGCAGAAGACATAAATGGGCTTCTAGGGAGCCGAACGGGGGTGGTGAATCCACTCTCCTAGGTGAACCACTGAGAAGTCTCTTTAGCTCTCCTTTGTCAAACAAGATACAAGATACCCCTTGAGGTGTTTCTCCTTAGCACCTCTGGCCAGCGCTACTTAGATCCTTGTCTCTTTACCCATGCATAGATGGCCCTTGTTTAAAGAATCAAAGGCCAAAAAAAAAATAACCCCACAACTTATGTACTTATCGATCTTGTCACATGAATACACACTAGCTTTGGAATAAGAAGGATAATTATCACTAAATTTTTTCTCAGTCAAACAATATAAAGACCGCGAGAACCAGCTGTTCCTCCCACAAAGACATCACAACATGCTAAATATGCCTTTAGGAAAAACCAAGGACACAAATTTTCACTATCCACACCTCTCGAAATGCAACAATGAATAAATAGATTGACCAAAAATGTGGCCTTCACAAAAATATAATGCCAAGCCTGAATATAACTCACGAGGGACCCTCCACCCTCCATTCTTTCGCCACTTTTTCTCTCGAGATGATAACGACATAAGAACCCAAATATCAGCTAGGTAGAGGGAAAACGAGGCTCCCGAGAGTAGAAATACGGTAAAATCAGATAGAACATCCACTAGGACCACACACAACAAGAGCATAATACTGTTTCAAACTTTCTTGACTAACAATTGAACCATGAAATCATAGAATACCATACTTAAATCACTGTGGAAGAGGTTAGAAATTGAATTACCGAAGAGATCTCGCCAATGATTAATCTGAACCCCATACACTTGAAAACCCACCTATTAGTTGAAGCCCCACTCTGAAATTATCTGTGTTGCGAAACAAATTCACTCGGATAACAAATTCCATAGTGAAATGCAATCTTCGGTGCCATATTATGACTTGGGAAGCGATTGAGAGTCGAACATATCCATATTCCTATACTTGGAACACAAGTGAAGGCTCGAGCTTACCCGTTATTAGGCTAGGCTCTCTAGATCTAGAGCAAGAAATCACTCAGGTAAACCCCACTTTCATCCCCCGAATATTGGAAACTTTTGCGAATACCAATGCCATAGGTATTATAACCCTGGCATCGTCAACAATGTTCTTCCACATGCCTCCGGGCAGTACTTGAATAACATACATTCGCATCATAACGACATCGTGGGAGGGCTATTATTTCACATTTCCTTAGTATTATCGACATTTGTCACCCCAAATGGGGAAAAATGATGGTAAACTTGAATTTCTTGATAAAATTGAAATTTTCAAAATGTAGTCTTTCAATTATTTAAATTTATGTTGTGTTAACTCATTTCTATTAAGTGAATAAAAATCGCATGTTAAATTGTGTAATATTATATGAAAACATCTCTCCATATTGTATTTAAAATTTTTATGATTTTTAAAATAACAATAAAATTATAATTTTTAATATTTTTATTATTATTTTATTACATTAAAATTTTCATATATAATTTATCTAAACAAAAAAATAAATATGATAGACATATAATCCTTGAAAGTTGTTTTTTTTTGTATATAATTTGTAGATAAATTATACATAAGAAGAATAAAAATAATTTCCATGGAAGGAGTTCAATTGAAAATTCTCATATTATGAAATGTTATGTAAATCATGTCAATCAAGATTCAAATCCATTATAATTAATGAAAAAAAAACCATAAAAGAAAAGAAAAAATAACCATAATAATATATATATATATATATATATATATATATATATATATATATATTTTGTAATGTTTTTATTAATTTATTTTATATGTTAGATACATAATCCTTTATATACATGAGAAGATCATGTATGGTAATAATGAGAAATTTAAATAAGTGGAATGAAGAAACCTAAACCTTTAATATTGTCTAAGCTCCAATTCAGGGAAATGTATTACTTTCCCTCCCTCACCCATATGATGGATGAATATTAAAACCCTCACCCTCTAGATGAGGTGCGTGGATTTGCACTTTGGTCAAGCTCATATACTAATGGAAAGGTTTTGTATTTGTAAATAAATTGTAAATAGCTAAAATAATAAGAGTCACTTCACATAAGTGGATACTAAGAGTCACAATGACTTTAGAAGATGAAAGAAAAGGGAACTTACAATATTATATACAAAATTTTGACATTAATCCAAAATCGTCAATTTGTGGAGTTACTTCTCATGAATTGAAATGGTATCAGAATTAAATTTATGGGTTTTCCCTCCTTTTATAGCCTCTTTCACTATCAATTCATTGACATCATTTTTTTTAGGTCACGGGGCTCCACCGAGCTATTTCATCTTCTACTACACGTTTACACATAGTTACCATTCTTCCCTCTTCCACTTATCATTGACCACCAAGAGATAAACAAATGCATAAATTCCTATCCTCAGTGGTGAAAACCATAGTGATAATATTAGTAACAAAAGAATATACATATTTTAGAGTACCATTAGATTGTTGAATTATGTTTTTCATTGTATATAACTTTGGAGATTCATTTCTCTGAAAATTCATTCAATAATTTTATATATATCAATAGATTTAGTCTTGCCTCCTTCTCAACTACTTCTTGATCTTATTTGTTTAGTTTTAAACATAATTTCACCATTAAAACCTTAGAATTAGGATTCCTAGAAGGTTGTTTTCCTTCTAAAAACTAAATTCTTACCATTATTTTAAAGGTAGAGAGGTTGAATAAGACAGTGTTCTCACAACCAATGGAGGATTTTAATGAAGGTCGATAATAACCTATAGTAGATATTTAGTACATTTTTCAAATTTCTTTTATTTATAGGTTAGTTAGTTGATATTATTTACAAGTTGTGTACATTTATATTGCGAGGAGAAATTTGTATTTGATTTTACATTTGAATCAAAGTTGGAAACCTTAATTTTATTTCATTTATCATATAATATTATTCGTGTCATTTCAAGGGATAAACTACATTTTGACAAAATTGGACAAGAGTTTTCATAAACAATAGAAATATGTCTATACTTGTATTTATTATAAATTATTATACTAGGTATCCACTCTAGCATAATTATGGTTTCATTCATTCTTCGGAGTCACTCTAATATTCATGCATTTTAATTAATTTATAAATATGAAACTTTTTTGAAGATGCATCCATCATCTCTACTCCGAGTGTAGACTTAGTGGCAAGGAGAACTACATAGAATTCTCTAGGAAGATTAGGCACACTATTCATTTAATGACTTATATAAAGGCATGTGTTAAAGAGTAGGATAACACACCCATTAAGATCATATCACATAAGGATATCACAATATGGGACAACAAGGACAATAAAGGCTATGCTTCAATTATTTCTTTTGTAAGAATTAGTACAAAATTGCTAATTAGTTACTAAAAAAAACCTAAAATAACGACCATTTTTCAACTGGTAACAAATAGTGGATAATTTATAATATCTTATAATGTGACCAACTTTTAGTCGTATTTATCTTCGTCATTAATTGGTTGTCACAATTTTATCATCTAGTATTATATTTAGTCATAAATTTGTTCATTCAGTTACTCATTGATTTAGACATTAATTGTCACAATTAATGGCCAAATACACAAAAAAATATACTACTACATGATCACACAAGAAAACCCATCAAATGAAAAAAGAAATATGACCAAAATATTGGTTGCGTTATAAGATATTTGTAATTCCCTACTAATAGTAATATATATCAAAATTTTAGTCATGGCTTGAAACCCATTAATTACCAAATAAATATGACTAAATTTTGGTTGTGTTATAAGATCTTGTGAATTACCTATTAAAACTTGTTAATATGAAAAATTTAGTGGTTATTTTTCATTAGAAATTTGTTTGAATTAATATTTTATCTCTCTAGAATTTTGGAGATTCATTACTTTGAGAACTCATTCAATACATTTGTATATGTCGATAGATTTTGATCCAGGTGGATATTGGTGGTCACCCGCCTATTTCACTTGGAGCCCCACCATTGTCTATTTCAGTTTTTTAGTTTCGGCACAGTTTACTGTTTTTAGTAGTTTTTCGGGTCCTAAACTTCCGGAGCCGTTTTGAGGCCCTAAACGACGTTTTTTGGGAAAACGGAGAGCAACATGGGTCCATGGACAGATGTTGCTCATTCCAAATTTGTATTCCTTGGATAGTTCTTTCTAAAAAGGTATGGTACACGTCAAACGGAGATCGTATGCCAAAGTTACGCCCCTCGGAAGTTAAAACACCAATTTACCCAGACGGGGCCCATAGTTTTGGCGCTTCATCTCCTAGGGTTAGGGTTTTGGCTCCTTAGGATTTCCCATTGTTTCTAAATAATAAATAGGCCCTCAAGCCTCATTGTAACTCAGTTTAGAGGCCTGTAGCCGCCACATCTCTTCTCATAGATAGCTACCAGCGCCCTAGCTAGTTTTATTTCCATTCTGTCTGTAAGCAAATTTTAGTTCTTTGATATTAATGAAATGAAGTGTTATTTCCACTGCATCTCTGTATTTATGGTTATATGTTTATTCTGTTGCGTTCCTGCATAAATCCGGATCAATGGTATCAGAGCGGTCTGCTTTTTCTCGATCCTTCTTTGCATGTCACCAACGACGTCAGGGTATAAGGAGCTAGGGCTCGATCTGGTGGAACCTTTGCAAGATCAGCCTCAAAAACCTCGACGGACGCCCATGGGGGATGTAAAGAAAGATGAGGGAGCAGGAGATCCTATCAAAATATTGCTCGAGGAGGCCCTCGAAAAACAATGGAACGTGATGATGGATAACTTTGTTCAAATCCTTCAACGGCTACCCACCGACGGTGCATCTACATCTAGCAGGCACTCTGGAGGCGCTACTACTTTTAAGGTACAAGTAAATTTTGACATTCCCATAATTGAGGGTCAAATAGACGCAGACGCCCTAGATAGATGGTTTAATCTGTTAGAAGGATATTTCTCAGTTCATGACTTTTCAGACCGGGAGAAGATTATTTTTGCACTCCTGAAAGCTACCCCCCATGTTAAGGACTAGTGGGAAACCTACTGTGAGAACAAGGACCAGACATAACCCTCTCTGTTCTCGGCCGTACCAACTTGGAATTCTTTCTGAGACGCCGTCAAGGAACAGTACTATCTCGTGGGGAGCTATGAGGACAAGTACAGACAATGGACCACGTTGCGACAACAAAGGGATCAAGATGCGCATGAGCTAACAAATCTGTTCCATACCCTACGCACAAAGTTGGGTATCAAATATTCAGAGAAACATCTGGTGCTAAAGTATCACAGCTGTCTGCACAGATACATTAAGAAGAAAATGGAGTTTCTCAACATCTCCTCGCTTGCTACGGCATATCGGTATGCTGCCAAGATTGAGCAGAAATTCAAGCAGAAGAAGCGAGACTTTGGATCTGCGAATCAAAAGAAAGGGAAAGGTGCTTCCAAACCACAGAACAAAGGAAAGAGCCAAGGCATGGCGGCTAAAGACAACTCATTGAAGCCACAAGAAAAGAACAGCACCGAAAAGCCAAAGAAGGACACGGGAAAGTGGTGTGTGTTCCATAAGAGCTCCACTCACAACACAAGTGAGTGTCGGGCCAAGCAGTTGCTAGTGGCCGAGATGAATGCTTCTGAGTCAGATGCATGCTCTGACTCCGAATCAGAACCTGAAAAGGCGAATGAAAAATAAAAAAATATTATTGATGCTGAGCCCAACACCACTGTTGCCACTACAAAGATCCAAAAGGAGGAACTGGAAGATCCGGAGCAGGAGGAACGTCTCTTCCACTCCTAGATGTGGGTAGAGGGCTCCCCGGTATAGTTCATTTTCGACAATGGGAGCCAAAAGAACCTCATTTCAGCAGACGCCGTGAAGCGGTTGGGCTTGTCGACCACAGCTCACCCACATCCATACACCATTGGGTGGCTTCACCAAGGACGAGATCTCCGCGTCAGCCGGTAGTGTCGCCTTCCCTATAACATCAAGCCCTTCACGGATGAGGTATTATGTGACGTTGCTCCTATTGATGTTTCTGATGTATTATTAGGACAACCATACTTGTGGAAGTGTCATGCTATGTATGAGGCTCGACCTCATGCTGTTATTGTTACTTTGGGAAATAAGTTGTACAGGATACCAAAGGTACCACCTCCTGCCACTATCTCTTTGGTTACTGCAAAAAAATGCAGTAAGCTCATTTCCCAAACCAGGAAATTTGTTCTCTTAATGATCTGCCCCCAAGGCAAGAAGAATACTGTGGCCACGACCTCCACACAGGGCTCCTCTGCACAACAACAACAAATGGATAAGTTTTGGAGGAGTACGGGGACATATTCACCTCACCCACAGGGGTTCCTCTGCACTGTTAGGTTAAGCACCCGATTGATCTGACCCCAGGTGCGCCGCTACCCAATGGACCGATCTATCGGCGGTTTGTTTTGGAGAATGATGAAATCAAGAGGCAGATTCAAGAGCTGTTGTAGAAAGGTCACATCAGACCAAGTTCATCGCCCTGTGGGAGCCCGATCGTGTTGGTACAGAAGAAGGATGCGACATGGAGACTCTGTATTGACTATCAGGCGTTGAACAAGATCACTGTCTGGAATAGGTACCCAATCCCATGGATTGATGACCTTCTGGACCAACTCAAAGGTGAAAAATATTTCAACAAGATTGACCTGAACTCTGGGTATCACCAGGCACCAATTGAACCCTCCGATGTGTGGAAGACTGCCTTCAAAGCCAAGGAAGGCCTTTTCGAATGGCTGGTCATGCCTTTCGGGTTGATGAATGCTCCCGCCACCTTCATGAGGATGATGGATGACATCTTGCAACCATTCACCAACTCATTTTTAGTGGTGTTCTTGGATGACATTCTGATTTTCAGCCTGACTTGGGAAGAGAACCTTCACCACATCCGACAAGTCCTCCAAACACTGCGGCAACACAAGTTGTGTGCCAATTTGGAGAAGTGCACTTTTGGCATGACCCAGGTTCAATATCCGGGATACATTATTGATGAAAGGGGGGTGCATGTGGATCCATCCAAGATCCAAGTCATTTGGGATTGGCCAGCCCCAACCACTATAAAAGAGCTTCACAGCTTTCTGGGTCTTACTAATTTCTACCGAAAGTTCGTGTTGGGATTCTCTCATATCACTTGGCCCTTGAGTCAAGTCACCAAGGGAGGAGCGAGAGCAAAAAATTTTTGGTCGGAACCTCAACAGAAGGCGTTCACAGAATTGAAAAATCGCCTCTGTTCTGCCCCAGTGCTCACTTTACCAGACTTGCAACAGCCATTTGAGATCGAGACAGATGCCTCTGACTATGCTATTGGGGCAGTTCTTACTCAACATGGACATCCAGTGGCATTTCATAGTGAGACATTGTCTGACACAATTCACAAGTACCCCACATATGACAAAGAAATGTACTCCATTGTGTAAGCTTGTCGAAAATGGAAGGATTACATTTTGGGGAAGGAAACAATCATCCACACAGACCACAGGCCCCTACAGTTCATATAGACATAAGGGAAGTTGCAGAATGATCGCCATCAGAAGTGGTCCACATATCTGCAATATTTTCATTTAAACATCAATTACAAGAAGGGTAGCACCAATCATGTTGCAGACTGCCTCAGCCGACCACCGATCGTGGCGCTCACTGCTGTGCTCAACTCTTGTGGGCACGAGACTTCTGATTGGCCGCTTCTCTATGAGAGTGACCCAGAATTCGGCCAAACTTACAAGGCACTCTTGGGGGGTACGCAAGTTCCAAAGTTTCACCTCCAAGATGCACTTTTATGTCACATGGGACACCTTTGTGTTCCTTCAAGCGAGCGTGCCAAGATGATATGGGAAGCACACTACAGTCGAGTCGCTGGGCATTTCGGGGTCGAGAAAACAGTAGCAATCCTGCAAAAGTATTTCTGTTGGCCGAACCTTGGAAAGGATGTCGAGAAGCACATCAGATCCTACACTGCTTGTGCCATTGCCAAACCGACCATCAAGAAGCAAGGCCTATATACTCCTCTACCTACCCCTAGTCGACCTCGGGAATCCATCTCCATGGATTACATGTCGGGCCTGCCTTCTACTAAGTATGGAAATGACTGTGTTTTTGTGTCCTCGTACGTATTCTCGAAGATGGACATTATGGCGAAATCGCAAGAAGAACATCGACAACAGGTCACCCGTTAAAATCTTTGAACGAGTGTGGGTGCACTTTGGCATCCTGTCACTCATCACACGTATCCGAACAGCGTGTTCCCCAACACATTTTGGTTCACCCTCCGGTCGATGTTGGATACCAAGCTCACTGTCCACAGCCTTTTCCATCCCCAAATGGGGGGAGCGGCTGTGACAAGAGGTCATCACCGTAACGATTGCACATTTCGTGCATGTACACCTGAGCATCCACGCACATGGGACGAGAGCCTCCCCATGTACAACATAGCGACCGAGTTTCCACACTAATCGGCCACAAACCCCCTTTCAAGTGGGCTTGGGATTCTGCCCACTATGTCCTAATACCCACTATGTCCTATCGACGTAGCCATGCCATTTCGTAATCGCTTCGGTGTCAATTCAGCTCATGTCCAGTCTGAAGTTGACAAAGCAAGTAGCTTCATCGAGCGCATTCAACACATCTGCCAACAGGTTCATGATATATTGGACAGAGACAATGAAAAGTACAAGCACCGCCATGATCAACACCAGGTGCCACATAACTTCCAGGTGGGCGACAAAGTATGGCTACATTTGCAAAAGGAGCGCCTCACTATACCCCACCGCAAGCTTCGCCAGCTCCGATACGGGCCGTACACCATCACCAAGGCTATAGGGAACATTTCCTTCGAGCTCAGTATTCCACCATTCCTTGGTATGCACCCAGTATTCAATGTGGATCACCTTCGTCCTTACTTCCCACCTCTACTGGACACCTCAGACATTGCAGAACAACTCACACTGACAGAGTTAAATCTAGACTGCATGGAACAAGCCACCACAGATTGTATCATGGACATGCAAATCAAGAACACTCGCCAACAGAAGATCCAACTATATCGAGTTGTCAAAGCTGGCCAACTCCTGCAGCAAGGAAAGTGGTTCACCAGGGACCATGTTCAGCAGAAATTTCCTCATCTCATGGAGGAACTTAACGCAATGGGGACCATTTCTTCCTAAGGGGGGAGGAATGATCTAGGTGGATATTGGTGGTCACACGCCTATTCCACTTGGGGCCCCACCATTGTCTATTTCAGTTTTTCAGTTTCGGCATAGTTTACTATTTTTAGCAGTTTTTCGGGTCCTAAACTTCCGGAGCTATTTTGAGGCCCTAAACGACATTTTTTGGGAAAACGGAGAGCAACATGGGTCCATGGACCGATGTTGCTCATTCCAAATTTTTAGTCCTCGGATAGATATTTCTAATGAGGTATGGTACGCATCAAACGGAGATCGTATGCCAAAGTTACGCCCCTAGGAAGTTGAAACAGCAATTTACCCAAACAGGGCCCATAGTTTTGGTGATTCATCTCCTAGGGTTAGGGTTTTCGCTGTTTAGGATTTCCCATTGTTTCTAAATAATAAATAGGCCCTCGAGCCTCATTGTAACTCAGTTCAGAGGCCTGTAGCTGCCACATCTCTTCTCAGAGATAGCTACCAGCGCCCTAGCTAGTTTTATTTCCATTCTGTCTGTAAGCAAATTTCAGTTCTTTGATATTAATGAAATGAAGTGTTATTTTTGTTGCATCTTTGTATTTATGGTTATATGCTTATTCTATTGCGTTCATGCATAAATCTAGATCAGATTTAATCTTTCCTCCTTCTCCACTACCTTCTAATAGTTATTTTCTACTTTTGGCCATAATTTCATCATTAAACTCTCGAAATTAAGGTTTCTACAATGTTTTTCTTCTTCTGATACTATTTTTTTACCATGATTTTAAAGTTAGAAAGGGTGCATGAGAAAATGTTGTCAGAACTAATGGAGGATTTTATTGAAGGCTTCTAATATCATATCATAGATATTTAACACATTTTTCAAATTCCTTTTATTTATAGGTTAGTTAGGACCACTATTACAATTTTTGTATGTTTATATTGCCAGGAGAAATTTTTATTTGCATTTACATTTCATTCAAATTTTGAATCATTATTTTTATTTTGTTTACCTTATAATATTGTTTGTGGCATTTCAAGGGATAAAATACTATGTGGAAAAATTAGTCATTTTTTTTGCAGGAAAAGTAAAAATATGTTAATATTTTTGTGTAGTATAAATTATTATACTAGGTCTCTAGTGTAGCGTAATTATGTTTTCCTTCATTATTTGGAGTCACTTTCATATTTTCTACACGGTAACTTAATTTATAAATATGAACTATATCCGAAGACACATTCCATCATCTCTACTTCCTGTGTAGTATCATTGGCAAGGAGAACAACTGAGAATGCTCTAAGAATATTAGGCACAGTACCATTTTTAGTGACTTATGGAAACATATGTATGAAGGAGGTGGATAACAGACCCATTAAGACCATATCATATAAGTAGCTCGCAATATGGGAGAAAAAGGACAGAAAAACCTATTCTCCAATTGTTTCTTTTGTAATAACTAGTACAAAATGGCTAATTAGTTACTAAAAAGGCGACTACAATTTGCATATAAATGAAAATTTTTTAGGTAGTGACCAATAGTGTCTAATTTAGAGTATCTTATCATGCGACCAAATTTTAGTCATATTTAGCTTAGTCTTTAATTGGTTGCCTCAATTTTATCATCTAGTAGTATATTTAGTCATATATTTGGTTATTAATTTATTCATTGATTTGATGTTAATGACGAAATACACAAAAAAATATACTACTACATGATCACAAAATAAAACCAATTAATGACAAAATAAATATGACAAAAATGTTGGTCTCATTATAAGATATTATAAATTAGCTATTAATAGTCATATTTATGAAAATCTTAGTCATTGTTTGAAATGAGTAAATGACCTAAATAAATACGACTAAATTTTGGTTGTGTTAAAAGATATTGTAAGTTAACTACTAATAGTATTATATATGAAAAACTTAGTCATCATTTGTAATCACAAACTTATCATTTATAGTAGTCATTTATATGTTTTTTTATAGTTTCATATTCATTATATAAATGATTGATTTAGTAATTTATATTCATTTCATTTACTATCATTAATAATAATTATAAATAACTAATTTAGTCGTATATTTTTTTTATTTGTGTTTAACATTAATCAATATAAACTAATAATTTAGTAGTTTTAGACTAATATAATTTGTTCATTTTTAATCAACTTAAACTAATTAGTATGAATTTGTGACTAAATTAAATAAATGTCATACAATGTGCATGTTAATATAATATAAAAAAATAAAATTGGCATTTATTAATTACAATAGTAAATAATATCAAGTAGGACCATAAATAATTTCAATGACATAAATTATATTTTCAGCCCCTATATTACTAGTATAGTCCCTTATTGTTGTTAGTGTAACTCCATTATTGTTATTATTGTACCCCTGTAAGCCCCATATTTTTATTGTTGTGCCCTTAAATTATTATTGTTAGGTCGGCTAAGATTACATTGTTGCCCCACTAATATTACATTGTGACCCCATGGACTCCTATATATAGAAAGGAGGTTTTGTAATTTGTATCATCCAAGAATTGTTCATTCATGTACTCTATTGGAGGTTGTCCCCTTGAAGTGGCTTATTCATAAGGCATTGATATCTCTTTTCTTCTATTTTTGGAGTTGGTTTCACAACATTTGGTATCAGAGCTTTGGATTCTAGGGTTTCACTGCCCCAAATAGGTCATAGTGGCATTTTCGCTATAATTTTTTTCTACAAAGGTTCAAAAGCTGAAATTTTTAGAGTGCAAAGCCAAAATCCCAAGGAACATCATCGCAAAATGTCAGAGCTTGGTTCATAATATTTTTGTAGATATGATCTCTGGAAGTTAGGTATTTTTGCAGGCTTATGAATTTAACCTAAACGAGTCATCATGGAATTTCCGCTATAACGTTTTTTCTACAAAGGTTCAGAAGTCAAAATTTTTAGGGAGAAAAGAGGAAATCCATAGGAAGATCTTTTAAAAATTTCAAAGCTAGGTTCACAATATTTTCGGAGATATGGTGTGTGTAAATTAGGTCTTTTGCATGCTCCCAAATTTCATATCAAAAAGGTGATCGTGGGAAAATCTTCATAACTCTCTCTTGGAGCATCAAATTGGAATTCTATAAGAAGTGGCTGCACGTATATGGACTGTAGTTTTTTCTATATCAATTTTAGAGCTGAAGGAGGAAATAGTGACACATGGCATGTTGTACAAGTTTTCTCTACTGAACGAGTCCATAATTAGGTCATCATAGGAGATTGGGCATAACTTTTTCTTCAAGAATCTAAATCAAGTCAGACCTGTGGAATTAAAAAGAAGATTTAGAGGGCTACTTCTGGGCCAAATTTCAAATATTTAAGATCCAAAATCATAGATATAAATTAGTTTCAATATCGATCTCCTCAAAATCAAGAAGAAGGTGTGTATTTTTTTCAATTTGCATAAGTCTTTTTTGAAAAATCAGTTCTAGGTGATTCCAAAGGCCTATTGAGCATAGATATCAGTATTGGGTTCTAAAATGCCTCCTAAAAATAATTCAACACCTATTAAGCTTTCATAAGGCTCTACTGTGACTCATGAAGATGAAGAAATGCAACATGAGATATCAAAATTCCATGAGCAAGGGCACCAAATTTCGCTCTCGCAAAGAGAAAAAAAAATGAAATGGATGGTTTGAATAAAGTTGTGGAAGCTAATATGAATGGTTTGGAAGCTAATATGGATGGCATGGAAGTTGGCATGGAAGCTAAGATGGATGACATGGAAGCTAAGATCGATGAAAAAATGGAAAACATGAAGAATGATATAAAAGTAGACATCGAAGGTTTGACAAAGTTGATACAACAAATGTTTCCTAATGGTGAAAAGGTAGTAGACAAAACTCATCATGAGAACAAAATAAATGTTAATCGTGATTCCATAGACTCTAACGTTGCCGGGAAGAACCACCATATTCCAAAAATGGTTATGAAGGAGTTTGATGGAAAGGATATTGTAACATGGATACTACATATGGAGCAATATTTTGATCTCAATAATGTGAAAAACACATGAAAGGTATGCATTGCAACTTTAAATTTAGAACAAAATACATTTGTATGGTATCGATGGCTTTTCTCCCGTAAAAAAATTGTCACTTGGTTAATTTTTACGAAGGAAATGATAGCACATTATGAGGATACAAAGAGAAACACCTTCTTTAGCTAATTGATAAATCTCAAACAAAGGGGTTTAGTGGGGGAGCACATTGAGGACTTCCAAAAATTGAATATAACAATAACTGATATTCCAGAGGAACACATGATTAATCTATTCATAGGGACTTTAAAGGATAACATCCAACATGAAGTTTGCGTTTTGGAACCTGATTCATTTGAGAAGGCATTCATGTTGGAAAGAAAAATTGAATGTAAAATTATGGCAACAAGGAAGCCTACCACTCACTTCTATAAAGAGGGAATTGTTGCTAATCCTAGATTTCCACAACCTACAAGGTTGACACCACAAAAATTGGAAGAAAAAAGAGAAAAATGGCTTTGCTACAGTTGTGATAGCAGATACACTAAAGCTCATAAGCGTGCAGAGAAGAAATTATTTTACGTAGATTGTGAAGAGGAAGAAGAAAATAAACAAGAAGAGGATATACATCAAGAACCAACCCTAGAAGAGGAAGAAATGAGTGTGACCATATCGTGTAATGCATTGGCAGGAATTACCACTCCTCAAACTCTCAAGATAGAAGGAAATATCAGGAAGAAAAAGGTAAAGTGTTGATTGATTCAGGTAGCACCCATAATTTTGTTCATTGTAAGGTAGACAAGAAATTGAATTGTTTCCTATTCCCAGCACCAGAATGTCAAGTGATGGTTGCAAATGGAGGAACTATAAATTGCTCTGGAAAATGCCATAATATCAAGATAACCATGGGGGAATATGTATTAAATAGTCCAATGCTTTCCATTCCTATGGGAGGTGTTGATGTTGTACTTGTAAGACCCCTAGTTTCTATGCTTTTTAAGTTAGACATTTGAAAAAAAATCCAAAGGGGAGTGGACCCCAATGGAGAATTATTGTGTGGATTTTATTTAAATATTTATTAATGAAAATAAATGGAATATTTATGTGTGCACTATGACCAGATGAGATTGGAGATCATAAGCCTGATCCATGAGGATATGGATAAGGTTAATACTTTCCCAAAACATTTCAAAAGGCCTTGAAGGGAAAAAAATGCTAAATTAGATTAAAGAGGAAAAATATAAATTCCCCAATGAAGAGGAAAGTAATTGGGAAGAGGTGAAAAATATGGAAAAGTAGAGAAAGAACCTTTAAATTACCTTATTGAGGGAAGCCTAGGCAAAAATAGAAAGAAAGCGTCCTAAAAGTTCTGGACGTAGAATTTGGAAATAGGCTTAGGGAAAGCATGGCTTAAGTAAGTTGTTTTAGAACAGACTGAGGTTAGTCTATTCTTGGGAGGATGTCAGCTCGGGGGTGAATTCTGGAGATAGAAGAATTCTATGGTTGGGAGGATTGGTCATAGAAAAAGAAGTGGTATGCAGATTTAATCTATGAAATTCTATTATAGGGTGTATTGTGAAAATTTAAAGTGGTATTGAGAAGTAAAATATTTAATTTTAATGCTATAGATATTAGATTCCTTACATTTAACAGATTTATCAGAATAATTTATCCTCTAAAATCTGTATAGTTATAGGAACATAATATATTGGGAAATATCAATCAGAAGCTCTAAACTGATAATGGTTTAAATTTGAATATATATATATATATATATATATATATCACTCCCAAAAGACAAGTTATTTTTCTAAGTTTAATCTGCTTCTGTAATAATAAGTTATATGTACCTGGAAAGAAAAATTTAGAACATTAGATTCCTATCTAATTAACTAGGATTGGAATGTAATGATTATAAAATATTAAATTCTAGTTCATTACATTCAAGAAGAAAATACTTGATTGAGGGATAAAAATCTATAATTTCCATATTAAATGAAGAATTTTACTCTAAACGAGAGGTATAATTATTGCTGAATAATTATAAATAACATACAAGCAAAATTCCTGTTGAAAATCTACTATGTACTTTGTATGAAAAATATAGGAGTATACATCTCTGTATAAGTAAACTAAACTAAGAGAAACAGGAAATTCTAGAAGTTCATCTAATTCTCATGAATTAAATTCAGAAAATTTATACAGCATATCAGCATTATATATGGTAATTCAATTACAGAAATTACTAGTATTCTGCACTGTGAAAAATTAACATATTGGAAAAAATACATGGAAAGGAAAACATCATGGAATATAATTTTGCATACTAAATAAAATATGAAACTAGTGTTGGCTAATATATATATATATATATATATATATATATATATCTATATATAAGTAAGAATTTCCTACTCTCATGGAAATAGTGCAAAATGTAAAATCAACAGATAAACAAAGAATAATGACGTAGATATGAAAATTATATATATGAAAATTGAACTATGTAGTCCGATAAAATCAAAAATTACATATAAATATTGTCTTTTTGTAAACCTGCTATAAAGAAAACTCAACTGAACATATTTCTAAAATGCCTTTAAGGTATTAGGCATATGGAAAATAAATTGTTAACAAAAACTGAATCAAAATATAGTAGGGGAAATTATATTACTATATGTTATAATAACCTCCGATATAAAATCAGGGGTATAGACTATTGTTTATCTCGCAAAATAACAGAAATGATAATTTCAATTTAAACAGTGGGGTAAGTCGAAATGGAAATTCGAGCTTACAAGTAATGAAGTTTTCATAGTCGACTGTTATCACAGTTAAAATATAGATATAAAAACCAAAGTTGGAGATACATATTGTATCAGCTATACAGGGTATATCTGAAAAATTTAAATTAGAAAACCCTAAATCATTTAAAAAAATTTTTAAATAGGGAGTTACAGCACCGCCATCAAAGTCGTCAAGCATAGAAATTATCGTAGCATCAACGTGTATAAAGATACATATAGGTTGATGTTAAAAAGACCAAGTCAAGGTAGTATTTGGGAATTTTCTAAAAAGGGAACTTTACAACAAAGGTATATCATCTTACCTCTTAAAACAAGAAAGAAAAATACGATTTGGAAACCCTGCAATGAAAAAATCAGAAGGGAATGAGAAACCAAGCTTGATAATTAATGCAGAATAAAATAGGAGTATTTATAATATCATATGAAAACTTGACATAAGGTGAAAGTACGCTTACACATGGGCGAGATTGCAGAGAAACTCATTGTCAGTATGAAACCCCGAAGATTCTGGAGCGAGCCTAATGAACTTGAGAACCTAAGATGAACGATTGTTACATCTCAATGATACAATAGGAGGCCAGCATTAAAACAGATAGAAATGAAGTAAAGAGCCACGATTTTCTCATGCTACTCATAATATTCATACACAGTCATAATAAAAAAAATTGAATCCAGAAAAAGTAAAACCATTTTGAAATTCATTGGAGAAACACCTCGTCATAAATTGAAAACGAACTGAAATGCATAGTCATATAAAAATGTAAGCCTAGTAACTTGATGGGCTTACAGAGAAAGAGAAATTAAAAACGAGAGAACTTATATGGTTCTCACAAATGAATACCAAATTTTATTAAGCGCAAACTTAATAAATGGTTTGCCTGAAATTTCAAAACGAGAACATAAAACAATGCTATTAATACACAGAGCAATTCGTTAATACGATGCAAGTAATGGAGATAAAGTCAACACAACCTCATGAAAGGTATATCAAACCCATCAACTCATATACAGTCCCAAATTCATAACAACTAATATACAGACCCAATCTCGTTTCATATTCTAAACGATTGAAAACAAAAATACATGAAATGGTGTAGCATACCAGGTGTTTAATGTTGAAGTCCTGGAGCTTGAGGGCGTAGAATGCCAAAGAATTCATGGACATCCATTACACTAGAGAGATAGTCTCTTACAACCAAAGACCAGAGAATTTTACAAATAGTGAAAATGTCGAAATTAATAGAGTGTGATAACTTAAACCCTAGAGAAATCCAATTGCACACTTGGAAAAAATCGGTTGTTTTACCCTCAGATCAAGATCGGGAGTCACAAAATACAAGAAAAATATATTGACATAAAAACTCGAGCATACTAGGGAAGCTAAGAAGTTAAGACAAAGATCAGGTTTCGTATCGAGAGCAATAAAACAAAATTGTTTCAGAGTTTCGAGCCAAGAGAAAAGTAAAGCAACATTAAGAGATCAGCACTCCCTCTGCTAAAACGATATGATTATCATTAATCCTTGTGAGTGGGATAACGTATATGAGAATCAAGTCATTAATATGGATAAGACCCAAATGGTGTGGGACATATGGGAAATCACACTTGTGTATAGATTGAATAGGATTCTTTTTAGTGGTAGGTCGATGTGGGAGGCTAATCAAATATATATATTAAGGTCATGTTAAGTGATAAACACCAATGAAAAATACATAGGATGTCATATTTTGATGTAGGAGTAAAAA
Organism: Pinus albicaulis; assembly: GCA_034641835.2. Classification (NCBI taxonomy): domain Eukaryota; kingdom Viridiplantae; phylum Streptophyta; class Pinopsida; order Pinales; family Pinaceae; genus Pinus; species Pinus albicaulis. The sequence goes on along the minus strand of CM076579.1, from coordinate 1,141,259,506 downwards.
CCACGTTCGAAATGTATTACCCAAGTTTATAATAGTGGCATGGGTTACAATCTAATGGGTTACAATTTTTAATATAATACTAATGTTAATCACATTATAAAGGTATAACCATTGATGAAGTTAATGCTAGAATGTTACATCATGGGTTATTACATTGATAAGTATAATGTGGATATGTGAAACATTATGTTCATTATCTTTAAAAAATATTCTTAGGGAAAAAGGGGTGTACCCAAATTTTAGTGTCCCTTACGGAAATCTATCTCAAAAGTTATAGAAATATAATTGAGAATTAAATGAGAGTTAAAAGTAGGAGGATAGTAAAATCAATGTATAATTTGGTTGTAGTATTTATGGTAACGTGGAGGTAAAGGAGGTTAATTATATGAAAAAATAAAATTTGAGGTATATTACCGTACTAGGAGTACAATGGTTATAGTCTTTGGGGACGATAGCTTTTAATTTTCAAGAAATTTTCTTGAATTTTTTTAAGAAGGAAAGGAAGTCAAATTACGAGGTATTGTAGGGAAGCCAGGAAAGATAATAAGCTCTAATTTCATGAAAAATATTCTAAGGAAATAACAACGAGGCGTAATTGCACAATTATGCTCATTAGAAGTTCCAACATCAAAATCATATATTTTTGTAGATCTCCAAAAAGTATTGGAGAATCATTCCAAGGTTTTTGAAAACCCCAAAGGACTCCTAACTATTCTTGATCATGATCATGCTATTCATTTCATTCTAGGAAGTGTTCCTCCAAACATCAGGCCTTATAGATATCCTTATGTACAAAAGAGAGAAATTGAACGTATGATTGCAGAAATCTTAGAGGCTGGTATAATTCAACCTAGTCAAAGTTCTTCTCTGCTCCTGTAGTATTGGTACACAAGAAGGCTGGATTATGGCACATGTTTCTGGATTATAGGGAGCTCAATAAGCTCACCATTAAAGATAAATTTCCCATTCCCATGATTGATGAATTATTGGATGAATTACATGGAGCAATTTATTTTACCAAGTTGGATCTTCTTTGAGGATATCATCAAATTAGAATGAAGACTGAAGATATTCCAAAAACAACATTTTGAACTCATGAGGGTCATTATGAATTTTTGGTCACGCCTTTTGGCCTTACCAATGCACCTTCTACATTTCAAGGCTAGATGAATTCCATTTTCAAACCCTTCCTTAGAAAATTTGTGCTAGTATTTTTGATGATATACTAATCTAAAGCAGGTCTTGGAAGGATCATGTTCGACATGTTGATAGGGTGCTCAAACTATCGCAGGAGAAACAATTATATGAAAAAACATCCAAATTTTTTTTTGGAGTACAAGAGGTGGAATATCTGGGTCATATTGTATCTCACGAAGGTGTTAAGGTAGACCCTAACAAAATTAAATCCATTAAAGAATGGAAAGTCCCAACAACCATAAAGCAGTTGCAAGGATTTATCTGGTTAGCAGGGTATTATCGCAAGTTTGTTAAGAATTATGGGAGAATAGCAGCACCTATAACAAGATTATTGAAGAAAGATGCATTTTCATGGACACCTGAAGCAACTAAGGTCTTTGAACATATTAAAGGGTCAATGTGCCTAGCACTGGTCTTAGGTACGCTAGACTTCACAAAAACCTTTATTGTGGAATGTGATGCCTCAGGAAATAGAATTGGTTCTATTTTAATGTAGGAAGGAAGACCCATTTCTTTTGAAAGTCATCCAATGAAAGGAAAGTATTTACGGAAATCTATTTATGAGAAAGAAATGTTAGCAATACTGCATGCACTAAAGAAATGGAAAACTTACCTAATGGGAAGACACTTCAAGGTAAAAACTGATCATGATAGTCTTAAACATTTTTTGAAACAAATACTATCTTCAGAAGAGCAGCAAAAATGTGTCACAAAGATGTTGCGTTATGACTTTGAAATAATCTACAAAAAGGGAAGCTAAATGTTGTTGTAGATGCACTTTCAAGAAAGAATGAAGAGGTGGAAGCATTGCTTTGTGCCATTTCTATTATCGAAACAGACTGGATAATCGATGTAAGGGATGAATGGAAGAAGGACGAAGAAGTGTGGACACTCATTCAAAAGTTGTAGCAGGATCCTAGTACATCTGATACATTTAGTTGGAAAAATAACTCCTTCTGGTACAAAGATAACTTATATATTTGTAATAATTCCCAAATAAAACAAAAGATTCTTTTGGAATTGCATACTTCTCCTTAAGGAGGACACTCAAGATTTTTAAAAACTTACCACAGGGTTAAGAAAGAATTTTTTTGGAATGGCCTTAAATCTGATATTCGAAAGTTTGTGGCGGAATGTTTAATTTGCTGGCAGAATAAATTTGAGACATTTAAGACCCTAGGTCTTCTAAAACCTTTATCCATTCCAAGTCAATGTTGGCAGGAGATGTCAATGGATTTTATCACAGGTTTACCTAAGTCCGAAGGAAAGAGTTTCATCATGGTAGCAGTTGATAGACTTACCAAGTATGCACACTTTTGTGCATTATCTCATCCATTTAAACCAAATACAATTTCTACTACATTTATGGGCACAATTCAAAAGCTACATGGAAACCCAAGGGTTATTGTGAGCGAAAGAGATCCCATTTTTACTGGAAAGTTTTGTACGGAGTTATTTTCTTGTTTGGGTACTGAATTAGCTCATATCTCATCTTATCATCCTTAATTCGATGGCCAAACTGAGATAGTAAATAAATGTTTGAAAGGATATCTTTGTTGTTTTGTATCTGATAAACAAACTTAATGGGTCAAGTGGTTACCTCTAGTTGACTGGTAGTATAACAACTCCTTGCATACTAGAGAAAAAATGACCTCATTGATGGCACTTTATGGATATCATCCATCGTCGATCACATCATCTTTAAGAAAAAAATTGACGGTTCAATAAGTGGAAGATCACATTGAGCATGAACAAGAAGCTCTCCAACTCTTAAAGGATAACTTAAATTTGGCACAAAATGGAATAAAACAACAGAAAGATCAACATCGCAGCGAGAGAAGTTTGGATGTGGGAGACTGGGTATTTTTACGGCTACGACCATAAAAACAAATGTCCCTCAAGCAAGATAAGAAGGATAATAAATTATCACCAAAGTACTATGGTACTTACAAGGTGTTGCAAAATATTAGTACTATGGCATACAAATTGGAGCTTCTTGCTTCTTCATGAGTGCATCCAGTTTTCCATGTTTCATGCTTAAAGAAGGTTATAGGTGAAAATATTCTAGTAACTTGATGAGGAAGGAAAAATCATATTGAAACGTGAAGCAGTCACGGAAAAAATAACAAGACACGTACGAAATAGATCAATTTCAGATTATCTCATCAAGTGGAAGAAGTTACCCACTGAAGATTCTACTTGGGAGGATGAGAATTTTATACAGAAGTACCTAGAGCTAGTCAAGCATTGATGACAACATTTTCTTGAAGGAGAGGGGCATGTTAGATCCCTATATTACTAGTATAGTCCCTTATTGTTGTTAGTGTAACCCCCTTATTGTTATTATTGTACCCTTGTAATCCCCATATTGTTATTATTGTGCCCTTGAGTTATTATTGTTAGGTTGGCTAGGATTACATTGTGGCCCCACTCAGATTACATTATGTCCCCGTGGACTCCTATATATAGAAAGGAGGTTTTGTAATTTGTATCATCCAAGAATTTTTCATTCATGTAATGTATTTGAGGTTTACCCCTTAAAGTGGCTTATTTCTAAGGCGTTGATATCTCTTTTCTTCTATTTTTAGAGCTGGTTTCACAACATTATATTATATGAAATGTCATGTATTACAATATGAGTTTCCAACTCAATTTTTGTTGGAATACAATTTACACATGAAATATTATTTCATCACTTTTAAACATTATCATTGTGTTTCTGAGGCATTGTAGGATAATTCATCAACTCTAAATAATTTACTATCAATGTGTATGTGTGTCTCATTCAGGATATTGGATTTAATGGTATTAGTAGAGTTGTTATCTTTCGTCCCTCTTTCTTCCTTTCTCACTCAAATGGTATTGTTCTCCTCTCTCTTCAATTCTCGCTTCTTACCATCAATGCTAATTTTCTCTTTTCAAAATGAAAGAAGATACAATTCAGTGTAAGTCATTTAATATGGTGAAAAATGGAATATAAAATAAATTAAACTATAAGATATTTTAACGACATTTCCCTCCACATAAAAAATTTCAATTCCATTTTTAAACAGAAAAGAAATATACTCAAACGTGTTTTCTTTAGTTGGTCGATAATGGCCAGTATGTAGCGAGATGATCTGTACCAAAAAAAAAAAACATTGACATAGAAAATAACACCTTAGGAACATAATATTCAATATTCATGAAAATATAATTCATAATCATGCCAGCTAATTTAGAAGCTAAATGCTCAAGTTTTAGATAACTTGTGAAAACAAACGGAAATAAAAAGACAACACATAATAAATAATACATGATAGCTCGCTAGAGAAAAACATCATAGAAGAAGATAATTATGTAATGGTTACCCGTGCATGTCCTCTAAGTCCCCGTGATTGGCAAATTTCACCCAATATTTCCTCTAGCTCACTGTTTTACCACATTTTACCCATGCAGTTAAAAATTCAACACATTTCAAAAGAGATCACATAAGCTATAAAGTTTGGTCATTAAATTCACTAATCAACTCATTATCTATTCATACATAATTTTCAGTGTGTTATATAAATACTTATTGAAAGGAGATGCTATGGAATGCTCCCATGTTCCTCTGTTTGTAATATACAATGGTCGAATGTGCCCTCATGGCTGCATTTGGATATACAACGCTTGAGTGTGCCATCATGATTCCATGGTGTGGATGTCATCTGAGAGAAATAATAATTATTTCATCTGAAAATATTTTTAAATACTTATTGAAAGGAGATGCTATGGAATGCTCCCATGTTCCTCTGTTTGTAATATACAATGGTCGAATGTGCCCTCATCGCTGCATTTGGATATACAACGCTTGAGTGTGCCATCATGATTCCATGGTGTGGATGTCATCTGAGAGAAATAATAATTCTTTCATCTGAAAATATTTTTATCATCATATAGATCATACATATCATGCATTCCCTAAATTTCCAATTGTGAATACATTAAATTATATCCAATTCAGTTATTAAACCTTCTACATTAACAAACATGTTAGATATATTATTTAACTACATATATCTTATGTTATATATATATAATACTTCTTATATATATAAGCTTAAACTTAAATTAAGTTAGATTATGTAATCAAAGTATATTTTATAACAAACCGTTTATATATATATATATATATATATATATACACTTGAATAACATAATATATGTATTTTTTGTTATAAAAAGTAAGTGAATTATATATCCTAAAAAAAATACATATATAGGTTATTTAATTAAAAAAACGGTGTGTGTTATATTTTTTATTATCAAACTTCAAGGCATATTTTAATAACTATATTTTTCATGGGGATCATTTACTGAGTTTTATGATTTCCAAATTCAAACAAGTACAAAAACCAATTTTCCAAGAATGTCATGACAGGTTCATATATTTTTGTGTTACTTTGTAACTAGAATCCCCTTAAAAAACTAGCAAAGCCTGAGTTTGGGACTACAAGATCTTCTTTATGGCAAGAGAGTGAAATATAGGGCCACGCATTTAGACATCAAGCTAATTTTTCAAAGGTTACAAACACCAATGGTGGAGATATTTGGATGCAAATAGTTGACAACCAGCAACAAACATTGAAGGATTTATGGGCCTAGTCTCACCATGAAATCAAAGGTATATCATGCCCATCAAGAGTAATAGATTAAAAATGAGTTTTTCCTACATTATAAATACATGTTTCAACGCCAACGAATAGTCAACATAGAATATTCATGTAGATTTGCATCATTTGGTTTCCCTGCATATTAACAAATACTTGCAATAAAATGTGCAACAACTCCATCTCATTGGAATGGATGTATATTAGGATCAGAGCTAATCAGTGGTGACACACCAATCCACCTTCTTGTATTATATAATATATCATTCAAAGTCATAATTTTTCAATTCAATTATGTGCAATCCAACATCATTAGGGTTGGAAATTTTGGATTTATAACATCCAAATTCTTAAAAATATCATCACCATATGGAAGGCATAGAAAAGGATGGACACATTGGCCAATACCCGAACTCATTAAAACTGATTTAAGAAGGCTTGTGCTCACATTGAGTGGTTTTTTAATCTTGCCATGCCTCGGGCGATAAGTATTGGGTTTTGTCGCATTTTTCTTGACCATATCTAAAACATAGTTGCATATACCTCAAATGTTTCACCTCACCAACTAAAATAAGAATACCTCGGGTTTTACAAATCCATTAAGAAATTTTGTCTATCTATCTTATCATTTTACATAATAGAAGATGAAAAAATATTTTTTCTAATTTCTTTTAAAATATTCAAAAAGAATAATTGGAGGCATCCCCTTGGGTGGCTCAAATACAAATGAATTGATTAACATTGATTTTCTAGTAAATTACTTTATTACAGCGAGGAAAAAAAAAATCCAATATTGGAATTATAAATGATATATCTTCATTATCTCATGTTTCTAATGCTTCAAAATTTTTAGGTCCAAGGTTATGCTTGCCTATGTTTTCTCTACTATAATAGATAATTTTATATTTTGATGCTTAACAATATATTGTCCAATGAAATGTCAATTTGGTTTATCTCAGGTGGATCATTAAAATTATTTGTATACTTCTTACCCAAGTTCACTTCCTTTATATTTTATTGTAAGGAATTCCAACTTTCTTCTTGAATCTGATCAGTCGGTCAAGGATGAAAACATGTATAATCCTCATATGAAATATAATATATTTCTCATGAAAGTAAAATATTGTCTAAAACAATACTTGTAACACTTGTTGATAATTCAATGATCAATATACACTAATATAGCCAAAGCCCAGAATCACTGCAATATTGAATAAATTTTTTAGGAAGCAACACAAGGTTATTTGTTCATCTCAACCCTTTAATAATAGTGAATTTAAGCCTTAGGTCATAACGAATGTTACACCAAATTTGTATGATGCAAGGATGCATGAAAATTAAAACACATCCAATGGAAGTATGATATAACCCACCAAATTCTAGGGAAGGTCGTCGAGGAAGTTAGAGTCTTTGACACATGGTATCCCTTCCCTAAATATTAAAAATTTTAAATTAAAATATATTAAAACTGAAACATAAGTCATTGAAATATTATACCTATATAATTTACCCAATACCCTATGTGCTTATTTGAGGATACAAGGTATTTAGTGAAATTTCCAAATTCACACTAACTTCTTGTTTATGACACCAAAATAGATTATATGGGTTAGTTGTATAATTCAACGACAAAAATAAAACCACAACACAATTAACACATCAATTTAAAACTTAAAACATGTATGAAATTTATAATTATTTTCAATCGTGATTATCCAAACTAAAAATAATTAGAAAAGAGAAAGACAAACTAGAAATAATACTACACAAAATACAAATCACAATATCCTTGCATTTCATATCACAATTGTATTGTGGGAAACACCTAGTTTGGCCATGTACTAGTATCAAAAACCCCTAGAAGCATTGAAGCAAATACAAAATTCCTTCGAATTACTAACTGTTTTACCATATGATATTTCCATATATGAAAAAAGTATAGGATACAGTTGGCATCATTGTACATGAGTTTCATCAATTTCCAGTGATGTTTTGGGCACTTTCTTTGAACTTTAAAGGATGACCTAAGTACTTTAGAGAAGCTTGGGATTTATAGGAAAATATCATCTTGATTGTGCTAAAAACCTTTTAGGATGAAACAAAAATATGGGATTGAGATTTGAAGATTGTGTTGCATTGGTGACTAATTTAAATATTAGATTATTAAAGTAAAATTATAGAAAAAAAGCAAGAAATATCCTTTATCATACTTTCAAATTTTATCCATATGCAGTCTGACAAGGTTGCAACCACATTCTCCTTTATCTTACTTTTTTTGTCATTTATCTTATTTTTTTAACACTAAATTTAATTTTTTAAGGAGCTTTCTGGATTATCCACATTGATAGAGAATGCTTGTCGACGTTTCGAATCCCAACGAGGATCCATCATTAGGACAGTTTTTGAATGAATAAATGAGAGAAAAGACTAAGACCATAAATAGTGGTAGAAGAAGATGATAATTGGAAAAGAGCCGACCACAAAAAAAAATTTACTTTCATATTTTCAATAATATTATTTCTAATTTTTTAATTTTATATTTTCAATAATATTATTTCTAATATTTAAAAATTAAAAACTATTAATTCTATTAAGGCAAAAAGGAAATACTTAATAAAGGACTCCTATCTGGCTAAAAAACAAAATGAAAATTATTTCACAATTAAATTAAAGAGGGAGGCAATATTATTAACTAATTTTATAAAATTAGATAATAATATTTAAGGAAATAATAAAATATAATATGTAATAGAATTAAAATGATATATTTAGTTAATTAAATATATCATTATAATTTATTATATATCTAGTTGTTACTATATGACTAATTTACAAGATTCATAAAAATATATCTAAAAAATAAAAAGTGAGGGAACTATTAAAAGTTAACCTTAATAAAAGTTTTAATAAAATATAAATATATAATTGAATTAAAATAATATATTAGGTTGATTAACAATATCATTTTAGTATATTATATATTTAATTTTATTGAATAATTAATTTTAATGAAAAAACTTTAATTTTTTATTTTTAAGGATATATTTTAATATAACTAGAGTATTTAAGCTCATTTTAATTAACTAAAAACTATAAAGCGTAGGAAAGGGATATTATATTTTATTATATTATATTTTTTTATTTTTTATTTTTTATTTTTTTAAAAGGGAATAAGAATAAAATCTAATAACTATTGATTAATTAATTAACTTTTATTACAACCAAATAAAAATTAATTAATTAATAGGGTTAATAATTAGAATTTTAGTTCAATAAAACTAAAAACTAAATAAGAAACCAGAGGAAGAGGGACATTCCTGGGGTTGAAAACTATACCTTACTGGCAGGTGTTTCTGGAGGAACAGATCTGTCAAAGAAGGGGTCTCCAAGTGTCACTAATCTCAACTCCACCATCCCTATTAAGATTATCTGGATGCTTTATGATCTCAAGGGCCTCCCTAATTTTCCTTCTCTGATAGTGCTCTTCTTTTGCAATGATTGTTGCATCTTCCAGACGAATTTGATGTTTGGTCTTTGTGGAGTGTTCTGCAAGGGCTGAGGTGCGTGATCATTCATATCTAATATAGGCTCCATGCTCCTTAAGTCTTTTTTAAAGGGAACGCCCAGTCTAACCGATATAACTCTTCCTGCATGAACAGTTAATCTTGTACACTCCTTTAAATTTTTCAGGGTTTATGCCATCCTTGACTGATCTCATCTTCTGTCTAATAGTTCCTAATGCATAAAATTGAGCAAAAATATTGTTCTTTCTCACGAGCTTGGATATTTTATCAGTAACCCCCTTAATGTATAGTAGAACAAATCTTCCTATATTTTCTTGTTGTTCGCGGTGATTCCGAGGTAAGATCGAACACTTAGCTCTTTCGAGGGCTTTCTTGATATCCCTCTCTTTATAGCCCAAATTTCTGAAAATGGTTGAAAGGTGGCTGATTTCCTCGCTCAGGTGTTTGGTATCAGAAATCCTCATGGCTCTGACAGCTAGAGTATTAAGGACACCAAACTTTTGTGCTAGATGGTGGTAGGAATCAGCATGGAGATAGCTGTCGGTATGGGTTTTCTTTCTAAACACCTGGTGCCCAAGCGTTCCATCATCATTCCTGGTGACAAGAACATCCATAAAAGAAATGCTCCTATTTTCTTCAACCTCCATTGTGAACTTAATCTCTGTAGAAATGGAATTGAGGTGCTTGAAAAATCCTTCAAGATTTTCTCTACCGTGGGCCCATTTTATGTTGGTGTCATCCACAAACCTTTTCCACCAGTTTGGTTTTAAGGGATAAGAGACAAGGGCCTTTTTCTCAAAATATTCCATGTATAGGTTGGCGACAATAGTGTCACGTCTCCCATACCCAGCTTCTTATACACATAACATTAACTCAGATATACTTTACATTATGCACCAGATCACATCTAGAATTTTTCTGTTGAATCAATTACAAGTTCAAAATTTTATCTTGTATTTTAATTTCTTTTTAGTAATTATAGGCAGTAGGGCGAAGATAAGAATTCCCATGAGAAATTTCCTCAATTCTAATCAGTCAATCTAGTTCACTTACATATATATGTATATGTATTTTGTCCAATTGTAACTGACCAATGGCCCTTCCTCAAACTTTCCATTTTGCAAACCTTATAGACTTTCCAGCATCTATAATTATAAAGTTTCAGCATCTTTGTATAGAGGTATACATCCACATATACATCTATCTATATCACTTAACCTTCGTTGCTTCAACTACTTTTTCAGCAGTTTATATTGAAGGTGGGTAGATGCTCTTTTCCCAGTGTTTCAATATGCTTACAATCTTCCCACACACATACTTTTATCACACAAGTAGATTTTCAATAGGACTCTTCCCTTATTTTATTGTTACAATTATTCAACATATTTGAAACTCTGGTGCATATTAAACTCTTCCATTGGAAACTAGGATATAGATCATCTTGCTTCAATCAAATGGAAGTAATGAATACCAAAATTGATAGTTCAGACTCCCTAATTTCAGATCCTCGTACTTAGTTATGATTTAGCTTCTGGTTTCATATATTTCAACTTCTATGTAATAGAACAATTTAAATTCTTAATTCTACAATTCTTTCCATTGTAGTACAGCTGTTATACTGAAACCCATACTTCTATCACAAACTTAGTTGTTTCCTACTTGCTGTTATTGGTTACAGTTCCATTAACAGATTCTGTGTTACACACATCAACTAAGTTTTTCATTCCAAAGACGGCAAGCTACAACATGAATTTTTCTATCAGATTAAACATTTAGATTGATTTATCATCTCTAACCTTTATTACTGCAATGTACAAATTCCCGGAACTAACCCCTCGGTTTTTATTTAACTTTCTCCCTGCTATTTACATACTGAATTTTCAGCTACTAACCTAGCTTGTAATTACATGAGGTACTGAACAAACATTCAATCTAAAATTTAAATAAGAAGTTCCAACAGAACAATGCATATAACCTTGATATACTTAACAAAGATATAATTAATACAGTCATAAAATAATCTCCAAAATTATGCATGCATACCACTACTATGACCAGTCCTCCCAACCTTAGAGTTCGTTTATCTCCAGAACTCACCCCCGAGCTGAGATCCTCCAAGAACAGACTAACCTCAATCTGTTCTGGAGCAGCTTATTTAAGCTATGCTCTCCCCAAAGCCTGTTTCCATTTCTGCGTCCAGAATTTCAGGATGCTTTATTCCTGTTTGCCTAGCCTTCCCTTATTTAGGGACTTTAAAGCTTCTTTTTGCTTTTCCAGCTTTTCCAACTTTTTACCTCTTCCCAACTACTTTCCTCATCATTGGGGAATTTAGATTTTTCCTCAAAAATCTAAATTAGAAATAATTTCTTTCAAGGATTTTTGAAAGATTTTGGGGAAAGTCTTTACCTTTTCCATAACCTCATGGATTAGGCATGTGATCTCAATTTCTCATTTGGTCATAGTGCATACACAATATTTTATTTCTTTTTCATAAATAAATAATTAGTCACATCCACACAAATAATTATCCATTGGGGTCCACTCCCCTTTGGATTTATGTTCAAATGTCTAATTTGAAAAGCATAGAACTTGGGGGTGTTACATATTCCCCCTCTGAAAACAAACGCCGTCCTCGGTGTTGACAACTATCTACTTAGTTTATTTTGAAAATAAAGATGAATGCTTTTCCATCCTCTCAGCTTCTCTTTTCCATGTAGCTTTTTCAGTAGTAAAGTGCTCCATTGCACCTTTACTCTAGCTACTGTTCGATTTCGCAATTCAATTTCTTCCCGCTCTCAGATTTGAAGCAGCTCTGGAAGGAATTCCTCTTCTAGTTCCACCTGGATCACATTCCAATCAATAATGTAAGAAGCATCATGTACAAAAATTATTATTTTTTTCCCAACAAGGAGACATGAAACACATCATGAAATTTAATATGCAAGGGTAAGGCTAGTTTATAAGCCATTAGTTCCCCCCTTTCCAACACCTTCCTCGGTGTTACACTTTAACGTTGATTTTTCAACTTTGACGAAGATGTCTTCTTCGTCCTTGCTTAGTTTCCAGCAGAGTACTCTCCTGCTTCCACTCTATTTACTGATTCCTTATGCAGTTGATTTTCTTCCTACTTCTTTGCAAGAAGTCTATCTAGAAAATATTTTATTCCGTTCTTTCTGTCCACAATTCATACCAATGTAAGTAATATCAGGTACATATAATTAATAATCCACAATAACATTCTGAATTTCAATAGTTTCAAGGAATTCAGTTATTAGTCAAACCGTTCAGGTTCATAATAGTTTAGTGCACTTTTAGTACACTACTTATCCTTTATTGTTTTTCAGTGAGATTCTTTCCTCATGCAAACGTGGTCCAGTTCAGCTTTTCTTGATTTTCTAGGTGATTTATCTGCACTTATCTTCACCTTTTTTCTCCTTGTTTCCAGAGTGTACAATTTCCTGTTACACACTTGGCTAAACAATTTTACAACTTTTCATTAGTACTGATAAATGAAAGAAAACAATTGTATCATATGCAAGGTTATGCTTACCCTTCTCAGTTCATAGCTGTATGATTTCACACTATTACCTGGTCCTTGAATTTAAGACTCAGGGAAATTATATTTAATAAAATTTACACCAGCATAATTGTATACTGTGAGTACATGTTTCTTTTATAGTGATATATGTAATTACTATAATTCATTACATTCCCAAAAATTAATACTTGCTAATGTCAAAAATGAGCTTGACACAATTTCCCCCATTTTTAAGGAATCCCCAGATTTTATATATTTACTTTAAAGTGTATGTCCATGCTTTACTAATTCCAGTGATGATTCCCCAATTATATCTATATGTGAATTTCACTAATCATTAGAAATCAACCCATGGTTTATATAAACAACACATGGTTTCTAATAAAGACCACTTACAACCTAAAACCATGGTTATATTGAGGAAAATAATTGTGCTCCATTGGGTTCTTATCCATGCATGATAATTTTCATAATTATTTTCCCATGAATAAAAAAACAATTGTTATATTTTCAATTCTACTTTAGCTAACTCTCCTGGGAAAATTAGCACTTCATTAATTTCCATATACATGAACTAAAATATGCTTATTTCCAAATACTTTAGTCATGACTTAAATATACCTAACTTCAAAATCATCCTGGTAACTTTACCAAATACCAACATCCAATTTTTTCCTTTTAAAACAAATTCTTACTCCTTTAACCATAATTAGAGTAATAATATTCCAGTCATATGATTAAATATGGCATTCCACTTTACTTATAAACTTTTAAGGTGAATTCACTTTCAATTTTCCCTAGTGAATTAGTTATTCTCCCTTAATCTTGTGGGTATAAGGTTTTTTCTCATCTCGTCCCTTTGAGATAACGTAGGATTACACTTTCATTAATTTTTCCTACGTACATTTTATTTTTATAATCTCCTTAGTCACACTTGGATATAATTGAATTACAAGTCTTTTAATACACCAATATTGATGCCCTTAATATAATCTTTACTTTTATCACCACTTTATATGAATAATCTATTCATATCTTGTAAGCGTTGAACCTTGTTTTTATTTTTACTATTCTACAAATCCATAGGTGACTAAAATATATGTATATATATATGACTAATATATATATATATATATATATATATCTATTCTCCCCCCTCAAAGTCATAACCCTATATTATTATTATTATTATTATTATTTTTTTTTTTTTTATATATATATGTCATTTTTAATTATCCTTACCAACAGGTAATGGTTCTAACTGTCAACATTTTCCTCTTTGACTAATATCTATTAGTTTAAATTTATACCATCACCATACGTATGCTTAATTAAATGAATCCACTTCACTTGAATTAAGTTCCTTTTTATCTATTGTAAAATTTACCCTTTTAAATTTTCATCCATCCAATCATTAACCAACTCTACATATGAATTTTTCTTTTAAAATTCCTTAACAACCATTCCATATATATACTAAGTCTAAATTTCATATGTCACATATGAAATTATGTGTTAATTCAAAGCCATTATAATAATTATATATATGATTATTATCCCAACTTTCGACCTTGAATATTTATTTGTTACGTTGACTTATATTTACATAAGTGCTTCTAATCTTTCTCGTTTCACCTCTTCTCTTCGTTCATTATGTATATTTCTAGTTGGAATGATCATCCAATTGTCCAAACTCATTTATAACATTCCTCTTAGAGATATTCTTTCTCGATAATAATTGTGAACCCGATAAGTTAACTCGTTTCTTTTTATAGTTCACTTCACATGCCATGTTACACATCGACATCTAGTCATAACTTAATAAGGGGTTATGTTTCACAACCCTCACACGATATTTTATGTTTCTATTAAGTTTTTCATTTTCCATAAAAGTATGCCATCCTTTTTCTTATCATTAATAAAAGTACTAGATAAGAAACCCATGACATCAACTTAAGATTTTAAAATCTCCTTTTTAATAACAAGGGTTTATTCCTTAGCTTGTATGGTAGTATTCCTAATTTGACTTCCTAACCAAAAAGGTTTCGTATACAAATACTATGTATATCTATCATTCTTGGGCTTGGTGCTATGTCTACAGGATATAATCCCAATTTTCTATAGAGTTAACGGTTCCAACTTTAAATATCTGCAACGGATTTGTGTAGTCTATCAAAACTCTTACCTTAGTTTCACATAACACCTTACCTTATTCAATTCATCCTCTACACACTACAAGAAAAAAACACATTGGTGAGGGGCGAAAATGGTCACCATAAGCTCATTAGTGAGGGTCAAAAGAGTCTTCGTCACCAAAAACTGAACGTCATCAAAGGTGGCGTCGCCGAAAGTATAGGTGTTGTGGTGACATTCAAGGTCCGTCACCAATAATGATTTATAGTGACGAATAGTGACCGTCACCATTTCATATGAGCAATGGTGACGGACAATAGCCCAGCACGTCACCCCAAATTGAACGATACCACCAACATCCAACGTACGCCAGTATGGGTGTTGTGGTGACATTGGTGCGTCACCAATAATGATTTATAGTGACGGATAGTGACCGTCACCATTTCATATGAGCAATGGTGATGGAAAAAAGCCTCCGTCACCAAAAAAATGAACGTCACCAAAGGTGGCGTCGCTGAAAGTATGTGTTGTGGTGACATTCAAGGTCCGTCACGAATATTGTTTATAATGACGGATAGTGATCATCACCATTTCATATGAACAACAACGATTTTTCATGATGGACCTTTCATGGCCGTCACTATTGGTGCATATATATGGTGACGTTCATTGACCGTCACCATAAACTCATTGGCAACATCAAGGTCTGTCACGAATAATGGCTATAATGACAAACAATGACCCTCACCATTTCATATCAACAACAATGATTTATGGTGACGAACCTTTAATGGTCGTCACTATTGATGCGTATATATGGTGGCGTCCGTTGACCGTCACCATTTCATATTTTGGTGAGGGTCGAAAAATGTCACCATAAGCTCATTGGTGATGGTCAAAACAACATCCGTCACCAAAAATTGATCTTTGTCATTCCCTATATATGAATATCAGGGCACGATGGAATCGAACCACCAACCTCCTGCTTGTAAAGCAGGTGCTCTTCCACTGAGCTAGAACCCTTTAAAGAATTAGACTTTAAACTAGCAATTGCCCCTAAAGGTGCAAAGATACACAAAGGAATAAGAACCAGGAAAACTAAAAGAATTCAGTGTCCTTGCTCCTATTTTTATTCTACAACACTCTACCAAGTATGATCTTGATCTATGACGTATTTGTGCTGAGTGGTTCTAATTTACTAGTAAATGTTATTTTCAGATAAAATAAATGAATAACTGAGAGGCCTTACAGGCTAATTTTTAATCCTTACACCAAAATCTCTTAATATTCAAGTCTATGGAACAACTCGTTCAAAGTTCAAACTGAAGTAGATTTTAAATGGAAAGACTAAAACCAGTGAAGTAGTTTACAAGTTAACATTTTGGATATAACTTCTGTTCAATTTATATGACAAGTTATGCCATAACCTTGAAACTAGTTTCTTAGCTAAAAGGATTTCTGAAGTCAACAATGACAAAGAAAGATAGTCATGGCAAGCAAAATTCTCTTGTTTTTTCTAATGAGGGTGCATGTAACTTGATAAAAGTTGTATGAGAGTATCAAACCATAAACAATTTCACTAAAACATGGAAATGACAAAGTCTTGTTAAGCAACAAAAGTTTAGTTGAATATATGAAAAGCATCGAGCTAAATGATATAATTAAACTAAAAGTATATGTAAAAAAATGAAATTGCCATCATATACCATTTGGTTTGGTTAGTTCTTTAGAAAGATAAAGTGAAATTGCATGATCCAGCTCCTCATCTTGATTATGTAATGGACCATCCTGAACAAAAATGTCCACATACAACAATAAATGTTATTGTATTGGTAAGAATTTTGATTTAATCTATCAAAGCATGTACTATGTAGGAGAATAACTCGATATCACAACTAAAAATTTGAATCACAACATAACAATATAAAACAACATGCAACAGGAAAGGAACAGCTCCACAATTTGAGATATATGCAACATATAACTGCTACTAAAATATAGTCGATAAAATTAAACTAAACTCACATGAAGAGACTTTTTCGCAAAAATATTTGAGGCTTTGGTCTTCCCAAGCTCTGCAAAATGCAAAGGCGCCACTACAAATCAACTATACTTTCAATTTATATCATTTTTAAAATATTCATATAGATTTCTTCCAGTGGCTAGATGTAGGTATTCGCATTGTAGTGGTAACAATATCGACCCCTGAAAGTTAATATGTTTAACGGATTATCCAAGATTTTCAAAATAAATAAAAACAACTTAACAAGAAGGAGATATGAATTGTTTGCCATGTGTTGACCTGTTGACCAAAAAATCAGTAGGGCTTTCACTTGTGTTAGGATTAAACTGTCTGTTGATCTCAAAATCAATTTCAATTCCTTCCGATCCAATTCTGATTCCCTCTGTTCGAAATCCCTTCAATTGCGAATGTGTTAAAATTTTAGGAATATATCATTATATCTACCTCAAATCAATTTCAATTCCCTCTGGTCTAATTCCCTTAGGGATAATGATCATATTAACGCTGTATCATGGAAAATTACATATACTTTAATACCTTCCAATTCCCTTGCTGTAAATGTGTTAAACTCTTCATGAGCATATATATATATATATATATATATATATATATCAACACTGTATCACAGAGAAACCTATTTACCCTAATACCATCTTAAGAGTGAGGGACAGTAAATGTGTTAAATTTCCTAGTATTTCTTACTTTGTATTCAAGTACAAGGTCTGTAATAGTTTACGTTAGAATTACATGCTTTCTTTTTATGCAGAGAGTTTTTGAATTTCTTGTCATTTATGTTTAAAAGGGGGTTTCAATATTTGATTTTCTTTGTGTAGGGAATGTGCTAATATGATTGCATGATTCTATAAGAATGGAAAAGAGGGTGATTTGAAGGCTATGTATAATAAGTACTCAAGTTCACAAAAAAATTCATTTTTGAAATTTTTATTTCATTTTAAAATAGTTGGAATTTAAAATTTAAACTTTAAATTCATCTAGTAAAGAATAGGATGATAAGAGAACAAAAAGAGAAGGATACCATCATTACTATGTCATTGCTCTCAACAATTATGTTAGTGTAACTTCCTTTTTAAATTTCACCTCCTATCAAAAAATATACAAAAACTAAAATTTCCATATATTTTACTTAATTATTATTTTCCACATTTTCGGTGCAAATGCTTTTTTCTCTAAAAATGATTTCACCAGCCATTAACACGAAAACAATCACCATGTTAAATATGAATTACACACCCAAACAAATACCTATAACTAGGGCCCTCATTTTCAGTAATTCAAGTAGCAGTGTTTTATCTGTTCTTCCGTTACCAGAAAGACACAACCAGGATCTTGGGATGTCAAGGGTTCTATTGTAATTGTTTGATTATGATGAATAAATTTTTTTTTTTCGATTTGCTAAAGAGGTGTGTACTTGGATACAAGTCCTTTTAAGTTTTAAAAGGTAAATAGGTATGTATTTGGATACAAGATCTTTTAACATGTATGATTTCACCACAGCGCTATTGGTGGGCTGTCCTTCTCAAGGATCCTCGATGTTGCTACAAATCTATCTGGAGTGTCTGGCAAGCAATCAGAACAGGCTTTGTCCTCTTCCCGTGAAGAAAGAGATGTGTCAGAATGTTTGAAAATTTTCCTAAAGAAAAGGTAACTAAACCTTATAGATTTTAAATTTCTAAGATTAGCTCATTTGATTGCTTGTCGAAAGAAACAAATGTAAAAAGCAAGATGTAGGAGCTAGATCTCAATGCTCATGCACTTTCCCTCCCTCAATGCTCATGCACTTTCCCTCCCTGCTTGCATGGGTAGGTAGGGAAGAGGCTATCTTGATGCAATGACGACTTAGCATGTATTTGTTGATGGGATGAAAATAGCCATAAAGATAGACAATTTTGAGCTGCCACAATTTTTATATGTAATTATGTCATTGCGGTGAGAAAATTCTTTAAAATCCTTAACTGTCTGGTATACATGATTATGTCATTAGGAAAATGTAAATAGGCTTTGAATCTGCCAAAAATTGTATATATAATAATGCCATTTGATGATAAAAAATTATTTCAGCATTACAGGAATTTACCTTGACTTCATCTCTAGGAACAATATCAAGAAGAAAATCAAGAACATCACCCCTACTTATAGCTCCTGCAATATCATTTCTATGCAAAGTACATCTTTTGTTCTCTTTTGTATGTAACCATGAACGTAATGTAAGCTCCAAAATGAAAAGCTCGCATGCCTTTGAGAATAGGACAGGGGCTTCAACACTTATCATCTACTCATGCACAGTGTATTATGAGCGAAAAATACTCAATTAAAAAAGAATACTTCAAAAGAAAAAAAAGACCTACAATCATGCCACCTTTAGCTGATGATTGCATTCCAGCACCATGTTTGGACTTGCCGCCAGACCTATCACCAAGAGCCACCCCTCTCTTAATATTCTTCTTTAGAGGAATGGGACCATCTCGGTCTCCGTCCCCGAGATCGAGAGGCATCTCGTCCTTGCCACCAGCTGTAAACCCGCTATCCTGCCGCATTTTTATCCATTTTTTGACGGATTCAATGTCGTGTTTCTTCTGCTTGGCCCTCTCTTTCGATTTCTCTGCCTGGACAGCCTTCCAAAGCTTCTTCGACTCCCTTGCCTTCTTCCTCTCCTCAGACTCCTCCACCATCTTCTTCTGAAAGATGAGCTTGTCCTTCACCTTGAGCATGTGAGAATCGCTCTTCACCATCTCCGCGTAGTAATCCACGGGCCTGAGGAAGGGAATCCCCAAGGCCTACAATTTTTCGTAGGCCTCTCGTGTCCCCTCCAATGCCTGCGTGTAGAAGGCCACCTCGTGCGTTAGGTCATCATTGACATCGATTTTTTGTTCCGTCTTATAATTAATGCAGAGATTCTCCATCCAGTCGAGGTTACCGGGCCACGCGATTTCTTCAAGCTTTTCATGTAGTCTGTAGGCGTTGTAGACTGCGTCCTTGTGAGGCTCCCTTGTAGGAACATCTTCTCCTTCATCAGAATCATCTTCACTGCCTTCCTCTTCTTCGCCTTCTTCTTCTTCTTTCTTGAAGTACAAGGAGGTTTTGTCTCTCGAGCCCACCATCTCTCTCTGGCAAGCGACTTGCAAATCCCTGAAACTTAAACTAAAACCCTAAACCTTAAAACATAAACACTGAACTAAAACCCAAAGTTGATGCTGCTTAAACTCTGTCAGCAACAAAATACATCTCATAAGCCATATTCCTTTAGCTTATAAATTTGTCAAATACTAACATATTTCTAAGCCCTTAATAACCCTCGTTACACAATGCTTGTACAAATATGAAATTTGTTGATATTTATTTACTTACCTGAGATAGAAGGATTGGTTATACCTTATCTGACCATGGCAATGAGTGTTTTCACTGTTTTTACAATATGAATATTGTTCTCCCAAAAAACCCGAGTCTGTCCAATTATCTATCCGTGGGTGATTTTAGTACGGGAGTAGGAGAGATGCCCACAAAACAAAACTGCAGTCTCATATTCAAAAACATTGTTGGGTTCACTTCATACTAAAGTTGGCCAATGACCAAATTCTGCTACTGTATTAAAGTCACGTCAATCCAACACTATAAAAAAATAGAAATTCTTAAAGGTTGAGTATTTATAGGAATAAATAGATGGGTTGTCACGTTAATTTATGTGAAGGGTTGTGTATTTTAAAATTATATTGCTTCTTCGCTCAGACAACGAACGAAGAAACCAAAGCAAAGTACCAGGGATATAATAGGAGTTGCAGAGATAGTGATATAGTCAAAAACATCACTTGGTGTTATATTTAATGGGAGAAAAATAAAATTATCACGACATAAGTTGCAGAGAATTCATGGGGACTCTAGGTGTGAAAACAATAGTTGATAGGGGACTCTTAACGTGAAGTTCGGGTCCACTGATAATAGCAAGGAAAGGAGAAGATGCCACGCTACTTCTTTCCACTGGCATGCAAGCCACGCTTCATTTGATTGAGTTGAGTTGAATGATGGTTGCCCCCAAATTCTTTGCATCCTTATTTTATTTTCATGGTAGTTTCCAGATAGAGAGAAAAATGCCAAAAGTATAATAATACTTACACGGTTAAGTTCAATATTTATAGGAATTTGATGTTAATTTGTTACGAGTAAAATATGAAATATGGTTTAGATTGTCTAATTGACAAGCAATGTCCAACTGAAGCACTGGATGGGATTTTCCCATTAATTTTTGGTTATATATAAAAAGAAAAGTAGTCCCAATCATAATAATAATAACAATAATAACGTTTGACAATTTACATCTAAATTCCAAATACGATAGAAAGTTCTGTGAAACCAATTAGAAAATCGGAGGACTGAGAAATATGAGATAAGTTAGCTAAATACAAAATATAATATTCAGGCAAAGGTGGAAAAGTCCTGCCCATTATGCTCTTCGTTAAAAGGGCAGAAAAAGGTCTTGACCTTAGGTAAGATCTTGACTGAACGAAAGGTCAACCAAGGTCCCATGGCAATGAGTGTTTTCAGGCAAAGGTGGAAAAGTCCTGCCCATTATGCTCTTCGTTAAAAGGGCAGAAAAAGGTCTTGACCTTAGGTAAGATCTTGACTAAATGAAAGGTCAACCAACTAAGGTCCTGGTCAACCCTTCTCTCCCAAACTGATCACACCTATTCAGGACCTTACCTGAATGAGAAGGGTTCACCTACCTTTCAGCCAGGGCCAACCTACCGAAATAAGCTAATCGTAGCAAGGAAGCCTTGTTTTCTGTATTTTTCTCCTTAAAAATATGGCTGCCACTATTCATGAAGTTTTGAAATTACAAGTTTCGATTGCTGAAATTGGAGTGTGAAGATGTTCCAATGAAAATGGGGACTGAGAAATCCATTAGACTATCATAATGTGTGAAATTGCATATTTTGATTGTCAAAAACATGTTTTTTTATCACTGGATTCCGCCAAGTTATAGAATAAGAGGGTTGTTTGCTACACAATTAAATGGCTCCTCAACCCACCCAGTAGGGCCTCCTTCAAGGCATAATGCATATAATTATGTATGAGAGAAGACGATACCAGTTGGTACATACATGCAGGAAGAAAAATCTATTGAAATGGAAAGGCCATGCAAAACAGAAGAAAAAAAGAAAGTAAACAAAATCACCTGCAACTTGTTCCATCTGTTGCATTTGCTGTTGCCAAAACATCTGCAGCTGCTGTTTCTGGATCTGCATGTAATGGAGATGAGCTGCATTAATCCCTGTAGCTGGAATTTTCAAATACGAATTAATGAGATCCCTCGGGCCTACATCCCTGTGTAGGAGCATCCAAGAACAACAGCAAAAACAACCTCGCAAATAAAAAATATCGTTCCCCTCTTCTAACTACCATCAAAATTTGCAAATCCTAACGAGTGCAATCAAAACACTAAACCCAACCAGATTGATAAACACTAATAGTAAATACGCACAAGTTGAAGCTAGGAATTACATAAACAATAGCAATGAACGCATTGAAAAGAACACATTACAAGCAAGATCAAATACAGGCTCTAAAACCTGTTGCCGATGATGTTGCAGAGGCATCTGTGGCTGTTGTTGCTGGAAGAGCGAATTATGCATCAAGCTTGATGGTCCATGAGAAACAGGTGGTGTTGGTGAGCTTTGAAGATGTGGGTACTTGCCTTCCATTGAAGTGAAATGATAGAAATCACAACCCTAAAACCTCCTTAGAGATGCATTTAACCTCAACACCCCTTCCTCGAGATGAATGAGACCGATTTTGGGTAGCAACACAGTAATTTATACCCAGTGACAATGGAATATGTGCATACATTTCACAAAAAGTCAGCTCCATCGTGCCTATTTCTTCTTTACACTGAACCAAAAAGGAGCAGATCCGGCTCCCTTTCCCTTGGCGTTTGAAGAGGCGAGGGATGCAATTAGAATCCCTTCTCCGTAATGACCCTCTCCTCCTGTGAAATCGAAGATTCATCACATGACGTCGAATTGGAGGGGAGATCAAAGGGGTCGGAGCGGAAAGGCATCGCTGGGCTGAAAACGAGTGATGGGAGATGGAGCATGCTGGGCGACAGGATTTCGGGCGGCGGAACCCCTTAGTGGATATCCTTCCGTTCAGATTGAGGCAGAGAGGATTGATCCCAGACCTATCTGTAGATTTCTCAAATTCTGACGCCTTTCGTGCAGCTTGAAGGCGGGTTTTAGAGTACCCACTTTGATTCCGGGCAGTGAAAGATTTACTGCAGTTTCTATCCCTTAGAAACTCATGC
This sequence comes from Pinus albicaulis, assembly GCA_034641835.2. Taxonomy (NCBI): domain Eukaryota; kingdom Viridiplantae; phylum Streptophyta; class Pinopsida; order Pinales; family Pinaceae; genus Pinus; species Pinus albicaulis. The sequence goes on along the minus strand of CM076579.1, from coordinate 1,141,236,147 downwards.
GATGCTTCCCGCCACTCAAAATAAAAATTTCCAACTGCTGAATATTTCCGCCACTCGAAATCAAAAATTCGCAAAAATTCGAGGCGCTGAATATTGCCACACTTAAAATTCAAAATTCGAGGCGCTGAATATTGGTAGAGGTTGAGCGATTGGTTAAATTTATTTTTTTAATTTAAGTGTTATTCTTGGATCATGTAGTTTCACTAGTGTCTAATTAAAAAAAATTAACAAAAACAAAAAAACATAATTAACAAAAAAAAATCCAGAAAGAAGTAAATAAACCCAACTAAAAGAATTAAGTTCTAGATCATATCAAATGGAATACTAAACTAGCACAAACTCATCTAATCCCAACTATTTCAATTAATGTTAAGTCTAACTATTTTGAATATTGAGTTTGCATATGACTAAGTTCCAATATTTGATATCTTAATGATTTGGTTAAAGTTGAGAAATGCACCATACATTGGCAACCTCAAGTTGACTACCATAATGACTTTTAGACTATGCAATTATTTAATTTGATGATTTTAGTCTTTTGGAAACTACATGTAGTATTTTTGGCTCAATGGTGCCCATGCAATAAATTATTGTTGAGCAAGATCCATATTACTATAAATTAGATTTGGTGCTTGTAGGTATTTGCATGTTCTATGGGGCTTGGATATAGCCAATATGTATGTCTTTCTAGGGGAAACAAGAGATAGAGACTATGAAGAGTTGATTGGAGGAATGCATAAAACACTGATATTGAAAGGGATCGTCATTGATGGAAGTGAAAATATTTTGAGGAGTCCTACAAGTTATGGAAGTGAAGATGTTTTTCCTTAAGAAAGTCCAAATATAGTGTCAGTTATTGTAAGTGATGATAAATAAGAATTCAACAACCAATAAATAATTGCATCTCTACATTGGTTTGAGGGATAACTTTGCATCCTATCATATGTAGTTACTTCTCATTGTCATAAATGACGATAAAGAAAAATTCCATAGCCAACAGATAATTGAATTTGGATGCAGAGTTAGTTTATTGTATGTAGTTACTTAATCTCACTGTAATCGCTTTTTGACATTTGTACATATGTGCATGAAGAAAAATCAAACCAATGATATATACTTCAAAGGAATTGTGAATTAAGTCTAATATTAATTATGAGCAAATTAGAACTTATGTGGATAATAAAAAAGCCCAATTTTAATCTAATGTAATAATTCCATCTGTAATATAAATGACTTCACTTAAATTCCCTTGATAAAGTTTCACACTTCATTGTCAATCAAGCAAATCTAAAAGTGAGGGACACACGGTTCATCAATTACCCTTACTGACAACATAACTCAAACACTAGCATCTATAATTTTACCACATAGTTGCATAAACTGAAGGGTACTAGTGTGCCCAAGTAGTCATAATAGAGGTGGGGAACATGATTCAATTTTGAAATGGTAGATCATAGCTGACAAAATAAGTAAAAAAATTTAATGGGACCATGTTTATCTAGTGAATATGGTGGCATGTTATTAGGCCAACCATCAAGATTCACTTCTTCATAGGCATAAATAAGAGGTTTGGGCAAAGGTGAAATTTATGGGTTAACCAAAAACTAAGTGTGATGCATCCTTCCAAGCCATTTATCCCACAATTGATGGCACCCGACATCTTAGGAAGAGTTGAAATGAAACCTTAAAAAACTATTGATACACACCCACAAAAGGAAGAACATACATTTATTGCAACATTCACTTTTCATTTACCCTAAAAGAAACATGGAGAGAATTATAATAAGGGTCACTGATCTATCCCTCTTGCATGCACAACTTCTCTACTCAATCAACCGCCAATCTAGGAGGCCTTACTAATAGAAACAAGCAGATGTAGAAATAAATGAAAGATAGAAGGATAACTAGAAGGATGAGAATGAACATACCTATGGAGTTGGGGTTCACATGTCCATTATCATTGGGATGGACTTGGGTTTTGGGCTTCTTGTCACAATCCATTCATGAAAACCTGCCACCACTTTTCACAAAACCTCCTTCTTTATCTCTTTTCTCCTGACTTCTTTTATTACTAGGGACAACCACAAATGTAGATAGATATCTATAGCAACAATAGGCACCGAGGACATCAGAAAATTCCTCCCTCGCTCACGTTTTCCACTTTTTTTTCATTTGAATGCCTATTAAATAGAAATCTTGAACATGTCAAACACCTGCCACAACGTTTCATAGAACCTCCTTTTCTATATATTTTCTCATGAGTCCTTCTATTGCCAGGGACAACCCCAAATGTAGATAGATATATGTAGCAGATATAGGTGCCAAGGAAATTAAAAAAATCCCCCCTCTCTCACGTTTTCCACTTTATTTTTCATTTGAATGCCTAGTAAATAGAAATCCTGAACACTATGACGTGTCAACGGGGGAACTTGTTATTTTGGTCTTCTGTGGTTTTTAGTATCTGTGAGTTTTTGGTCTGATAGAGGTGCATGAAGGTGGTATTGAAGGATGTATCGCTGGGGGTGGCAGTGCTTCTGTGTGGAATTCTCCATTTTCTGGTGCTTGGTCTAGAAATTGGTGTGCCTGGTGGTTTGGTGGGTGGTTCTTGGTGTCTAGTGGCAACAGGAGAGTCGATATCCTAGTGTCGGTTGTGAGAAGATTCTTGGGAAGTGTCAGCCTGGGGTGTGTTCCTCTCGCCTTCTCCATCTCCAGTTGTTCGAGTTCTTGCTAAGTTTCCCAACTGGTGGCAAGATGGTAGTTGGGACATAGTGTGTGGTTCCTTGAGGAAATTTAAGGGTGAAGAGAGATCTGGTTTTTGGGTATGGTGGTAGGGGAAATTTCCAGTAGACCAAAATCTAATAACGGTTGGAGATGGCCCTCCTAGTTTTATCACAATGCGACCATCCTCGCGGCACGAGATATCCTCACCCCCAGTCAAGAAATGATCTGTTGGCTCAGATGATATGGAAATAGTGGTGGTAGGATCGACGGAGCGCACCGAGGTGGTAAGACCGTCGGTCACTCCCATCTTGCTGGTGTGGGAATGCGAGGCCGTCATGGTGGAGGAAAACAGGCCTCCCGTGGTGGTGGAAGCGTAAGGTCACAACAAACGCAGCATCGAGGTGGTGGAAAGCAAGGAGGAACAACTAAATGGGGAACTTGTAGGCGTGTAGCTCACGGCCTGCGATAAATTCAACATTTTTTTCTAGAAAACTGTCGGGACCTAATTGAAACTCTGATAGATCAGGTGGACACAGCAGAATGGGTTCGTAGGGAGGAGCATGTTGAGTTTATGGCCACTTTGGATAGGATGCACTACTTCCAGTTCCAGGTCAGGGAGCGAGTATTGGTGGTGGTCTAGTGAGGCCAAAATCACCTGGTAGAAAAAGTGGAAAAGTTGGACACTTGACTCGCACACTTCGAAGGGCACGTCCATTGCAACTTTCGTCCACCACCCCCTCTAGGAACAACCCTGGAAAACCCAGCTTCCATTACGTCAGATGACTAGTATGCTCTCATGTGTTTTTTATGTATTACATGTATTTTGGTGTCTTTGACCCTCTCATTTATGGATGTTGTGCTTAGCCTCATTTTTGTACTTTTGTCACTTGTTGCAAACATTGGTCAACAAACCTAGTCGGGGTGAGACCACCTGTTTTTTTCTTTGTTGGTTGTACATATTTTTCACCATATGAATGAATATCGACTTACAAAAAGAAATGTTATTTTTATCTATTCATTAAATGTAAATATGAAGATTTGACCTTAGATTTAAAACAAGAGTCACGCTTTTAACATAAATCAATGAAGTTTAAAGATTAAACATTATGGCCAAAGAAATATAAATATACATATTAATTTGACTATCTAAATATTACCTTTACTAAAACTATAATGAAGGCATTAGTGTAAATTAGATAGATGATACACGCAATATTTATGTTAATTGTAGATGAATCCATCTGCAGTGTTAAACTTTAGAGACAAAAGAGTATTCGGAATTTTAACACTGTAGATGGACTCAAAGACCCCTTTGTCTCTAAATCTCAACACTGCAGATGGATTAAGAGACTCATTTAGTGAAATGTAACACTTCGGTATCAAAATTACAAATTTTCATTTATGGAGTGATATGATTAAAAATTACTAACATAAATGACTAATTCATATACTTTTGTACTTGTTATTTGGTCATATTTTTATTCTTGAACTATAATAGTCATTTGCATTAATCATTATTAATTTGATCACTTATTATCTAGTCATATATTTTAATCCTAGACTAAATTAGTTATTTAAGTTAGTCACTTTTACTTTAGTCATTTATTATCTAGTCGTATATTTTATCCCTGGACTAAATTAGTCATTTAAGTTAGTCGCTTTTAGTTTAGTCACTTATTATCTAGTCGTATATTTTATCCCTAGACTATATTAGTCATTTAAGTTAGTCACTTTTAGTTCGGTCACTTAAAATTTCTCAAATTTAGTAGTATTTCACTTGAAATAATTGCAGTGACTAACTTTTTTAGTCACCTAGTCATTAATTTCATCATTTTCTACTAGTGAATCCACCCATCGGTGAAATTCCGTGAAGAGCAAGGAGCCTTAGCTGTGGTGACAATGGGCTAAACCTCCATCGTTTCCCTTCTCCTAGCAATTTCCCTCCTAGGAACCCCTTTTAGATCCACTACTAGTTTGAGTGGTAACAAGTTGTTCATAATTCCATTTGTGAACAACTTTTTGGTATGCCCACTTTTTCCATACTACAGCTCCAAGATGAGAAATCCAGGGCTATGGAGGCTGCCCTTCTTCTCACTGAATCAATCCTCTACAATATAGTGAACTAGGGCTAGTTGGTTGGCCTACTTGAATGTTACTTTAGTCCTTCAAAGTCTGCACATCCTTAGGCCCTATACACCTACCCTTCTACCAATTTTGTTGTCCTTCACCAGAACAAGAGTCAGGGCTCTTCTTTGATAGTAACCTAACAACCCTCCAACTATACTTGGCCTACCATCAATCTGCCCAACCACAGTCAATTATTTTTACTGATCTAGGGCCCACAATATTTCCTTCATCTAGGGCTCTTCAAATCTGCCACCTAACAATGGTTTGAGTCCTCTCAAGATCATTGTTCTTGTGTATCGACAATTTGATCTTTGTTGTCCAATATATGAACAAATATGAACTACTCCTCTTATCATACTTCTAACAATCTGTAGATGACTGAAGTAGGGTCACAAATCAGCCATTAACAATCCATTTACTAATTATTTAAAGGTTTATTTAGATTTTTGTCTAAAACTCTATGGAAAGTCCAGAAAAATCAACTCCTCTGCATGTTAATCCATTCTTCATATGGCACATTTCTTCTGCATGCTTAATCTTCTGCTCAGGTTCCACCCTCCTTTGGATCTGTTGTCTCCACACATACTGAATCTGCAAACCATCTTCCAGATCTGTGGTCTTTATTGCAGAAATAAACCTTGCTCTAAGGGTCACAACCCATCTTCTTCTACGCAAATTTTTCACAGTCTTAAGGTCATACCTTATGAACTAAACATGCTAAAAAATTTTCCTAACTAGGGCATTATACTTATGTACTTCTAATTGTTGTAGAAAAAACCCTATCCACACATAGAAAAAACATGACACTTTCCTCCATAAGAGACTCGACCTAGCTCATATGGATCCATAGATTCTGGGCATTTCTTTGACTGAATCTTGACATGAACTTCAAATCTCAATGTCGACCCTCAAACTAGGGTTAACTAAGTCAATATTACACCTGCATCAACTTTTGTTTTGGCTCTAAATTATAGTGCAAGCCCTCCTCCATTTATGTTGGTCTTTATCACAGACCTTGCGGCCTAATAACCACCACAAGGCAAGATGGTATCAACCCTCTCTTCTATTTCATGTAGAAAATCTAACCAATGGGATTCAATCTGATCTTGTAATCATGTACTAAAACAAGATACTAAATCCTTCCTACAATTTGTGGAAACAAAACACAATCGCACAATCACATATAAGTAAGAGAAACAAGTTATCAATCACACAACACAAGATGTATCTGGGGAAGCAACTGCTCAAAACCCTCTATCTCTATTTTGTATTAAGTCAAGGAATCATGAAACAACACAATGCTTAATCTCTCTTGAGATTCTCCAGCAGTCTGCCAATTGTCTCCTGCTGAACTAGGAAAAATCGATCTAGTACTTAGCCAATTCTCAGCCTTCCTTGCACACACAATTCCTATGGAATTATCTCCATATTAATTAGGAAAATCAATCTTCCTTGATTGCACAATCCATCATGGCATTCCAATGACTTTATAATTGCACATGGGAAATTTTATATAAATACAATTGATAGTTATGTTCCTCTAAACTGTGTTACAATAAGGATCAAGGGTCTTTTTATTATTTAAAATAGGATAAAACCCAAAACAATCAAAACCCTATCCTGAGGAGATGTAACACCAAGAGTTTATGGGCCCCGTTGTGGTTAGTTGGGCAGCCAACTTCCTAGGGTCGTAACTTGGTCATATGCTCTTTGTTTAATACACATGATACCTCGTTAGAAAGATCTCTCTGAGGACTACAACTACAAATATGATTTATATGAAATCACCAAACCTTTCATGCCCAAAAAACATCGTTTTGGGCCTCAAAATGGCTTCGAAAGTTCAGGACCTGAAAAACTGACAAAAATAGTAAATTGTGCTATAATTAAGGAAACTAAAAAAATTAAAGAGACAATGGCAAGGACCCAAGTGGAATAGGCGGGTGGCCACCAATATCCACCTCGATCACCTTAAATCTAATTTCTTGAGCTAACTCAATCATCATGACTTAGTTAATTGACACAAGTTGTTATGAGATGAAATTATAATTTATTTAAGGGAAAACTAAATTAGACGCCTCACATTCCTCACTCCTGGTACATCAAAATTCCTCACCAGTGTGGGTGCATTTTTTTTTGTCGTTTCTAGTCGCCAATTTCAGTATTTCTTGTTGCAAATTTCAACACTCCCTCTCAACAAGAAAGGAATTCAATATATCGCCATCTGGCACCTTTGGAATGTTCTGCATGCTACACTTCTCTAGTGTTGTTTACACCTACAAATCCTGAAACTGAATAGCCTCTGAAAAACTGAATTAGTATAATGCATCTGTCATCAGAGTCGTCTGATTGTTGCTACCTACTGCACCTGTCTAGTACTGGATTCTCTACACTGCTACTGACATCTGCATCCGTACCCTTTGAACTATTTCTAACTCTATTTGTGCTCCAGTATTTGACATCTGTCACTATGATTTCTGTCTTGCTGACATCTAACTACATCAATCTAACTGATCCTTCCTACTACTGATGTACTGTGGGCTCCTCGTAGCTAGGTTCAATCCATGAGACACGCCATCTCAATGGACCTTTCCCAAATTTCTTATCTTGGGATTATGTCTACACATAACCCCACTTTACACCTTGAGGTATGGCTGCTCCCTCTTCCCATCTGGCTCGAAATTTCCCCCTCATGGAGGTCTCTTCTTGAGTGGACACTTCCACTCGGTCTCCTCTCTGTTTCTCCAATTGTGGCAGCTACTCCACAACCATTTGAGACTGCTACTCATGAGGATGCATGTTGATAGGTAATTTATGTTCCCTCTAAACCACCAAGTCTCTAACTTATGCCTTTCTCCTCAAAGATTTGCATGCATTTGGTACCTCAAGTGCATATAGGTTCTTGAATCGCGCACAGTGTAATTTTCCCGAAGTTACAAAAGTTTCTAAAAAGAGTTGATTTTAAATCGATGATATCTCCCTCATCCGATTTGACCGAATTTTTTTTTTTTCCATTTGGGTAGATTTTTGCAAGGAATCAAAATATTCTATTTTTTTCCGAAAATTTTACACCAAAATATTCAAAGATTCTCTACAAACTCGCTGCCCAAAAAATTCCTGCTCTGATACCATGTAGAAATTCTAACCAACGAGATTCAATCTGATCTTGTAATCTACTAAAACAAGATACTAAATCCTTCATACAATTTACGAAAAAAAAACACGATCACGCAATCATATATAAGGAAGAGAAATAAATTATCAATCACACAACAACATGATGTATTTGGGGAAAGCAACTAACCAAAACCCCTCTATCTCTATTGTGTATTAAGTCAAGGAATCATGAAACAATACAATGCTTAATATCTCATGAGATTCTCCAGCACTCTGTCAATTGTCTCCCGTTGATCTAGGCAAACTCGGTCTAGTACTCATCCAATTCTCATCCTTACTTCAGCCTGCCTTGCTCATGTAATTCCTAGGGAATTAAATCCTTATTAATTAGGAAAAGAAGTCTTCCTTGATTGCGCAATCCATCATGGCATCCCAATGACTTTATAATTGCACATGGGAAACTTTCTCTGAATAAAACTGATAGTTATGTTCCCTTTAACCACTGTCTCAACTGGGTATTCCTCGAAACTGACATGCATGCAACTATTAATAGTGAATTATCAATTGATTGATCACTCATTGTGAATTAAATCTAATTTAATTCGCTGGACCTCTCACTAGCTCATCACTCAGTTAGAACTAGTTAAACTGATTTTAACTCATTTAATTGAGTTAATTACACTTGCACCCCACTAATGCATCAACTTTAACTGGACCCCAAAAATATTAGAATCCCTCTAGATGCCTCATATTAGACCCTCAACTCGAATTTCTTGAGCTAACTCAGTCATCATGACTTAATTAACTGACACAATTTGTTATGAGATGAAATCACAATTTATTGTCCAATTTATTTAAGGGAAAAATAAATTAGATGCCCCACAATCCTCACTCCTCGTGCATCAAATTCCTCACCAGTGTGGTGCATTTTTTTTGTCCTTTCTGGTTTCCAATCTCACTGTTTCTTGTTGCAAATTTCATAAATTGATGTGGCCTTCACCCAAAGACACCATTGAAATCACATGCCAAGATTCTCATGAGAAACCTCTCTTAAGCTTGATCTACCAAGAGAACCAACAATATGCCATCCTACTTCCTAGCACAAACCGACCATTAAGGTATGCAACATTCTTCTGAACCCTCACATGATGATCTTGCTCTTGGAGGATGATCATGACCTCCCTTTAGTAACCCTTACTCGGCCCTCGTACTCGACGTACTTTAGGACTACATCTCTCTTCATCCCCTTGATGTGCCAGATAGTGGGATTACATGTCAAACATGCTAAGATGTGCCAAGTGATAAGGCATGCCAAGATGTGCAAGGGTGTGTCAATGCATGTCAGGGACTTTCAAGACAACAAAATGGAGAAAAAATTCAAACTACAAGGAAATGAACACATAAGAGGGTTAATAAGTCATCAATTTACCTTTTCCAAGAGGGGCATGCTAGGCACACTAACACTAGGTGGAAATAGGTTCCAAGTGAAAAGTCTTAGTGCATTCTAGGTGCCAAGTATTCCTTTGTTGCTTCGCATCTACTTTCCAACAATTGATCATCACAAATAAATTTAATATTAAACCATGCTAAATCATACCAAGGCATCTCAACGTATTCCATACATGCTAAGACTTTCCAAGCGCCAATATGTGTTAGGGACTAGTGTTATGCATGTTATGAAGTGGAAGGGAATGTTGAAGAGTGCTAAGGTGTGCTAGAGAGTGATAATGCATGTTGATTAGTGCTAAGGAGTACTAGGAAAAAACATTAAGGGAGCACTAGGTAAAGATTCATGGAAGTTAATGAATATGAGGAACGTCTACTGCCAGAGACTAGTGTTAATGGTCAGTGTTAGTTGTCATGCCAAGGAGGGAGTGACAAGGTATGATAAGCATTGGTAAGGCATGCTAGAGAATATCAAGGCATGCTAAGAATTCCCAAAGTGTGCTTGGGAGTTCCAGGGTGTGCTAATTATATCATGTGCCAATTAATAGTGCCAAGATATGTCAATACATGCTAGGTGCTAAGGATGTGGCACAGGGTGCTAGGGTATATCAATATGTGTCAAGGCAACAAAAGGAAGAACCAATAAGAGGGTTAATAAGTAAGGAATTTATCTTTTTGAAAAGGGGCATGCTAGGCACACTAATAATAGGTCCCAATACATGCCAAGTGGCATTGTGTGCCAAGTGCTAATGTATGTAAATGCATTCAACCAAGGTGTTCAAGGGCATGCTAGGGACTATATCCAGCATGCCAACACATGCTAGGAGAGTTCCATGTTGTGCTAGCGCATGCCACCATGTGCTTGGGCGTCAATTTCATCACAAGATGTTCTAGGTACAAAGATGTTCCAAGACATGTGGGGTGCTAAGAAATGTTAGTGTGTGCCAAAGCATTAATTTAAGGTGTGCCCAGATTTTTTAGGATTGTTAGGTCTTTCTCATTAATAGAATTGTCAGAGCTCGATTATGTATTAAATAATATATTTCCTACACATAATATTGGAACTTTATCTAAATGGAATTTTCTAGATAATTAACTTAATAGATATGAATCATGTGTTGACTCATAGGAAATCTCTATTCGACTAGTCATTACTTGAGGGAAATGATACACACTTATTACTTCTTAAAAAATTGACTAACCCTAACCACTATGGCCTTGGACATATTATAAAAAATGATCCACAATAATGGTATTAAATCATTATCTTTTCACAAAAAATATATTAACAGGCAAATAGCGTCATCAAAAACTCATTGGAATGATCAATGATGACGGACATTTTTTGATCGTCACCAAAAGTAACAAAAAGAGCATTGGTGAGGGTCATTAAAATTTCTTCACTAGAAGTGTCACCAAAGAGAGAATTAGTGATGTGCCTTTAACGACCCTCACCAAAATTGAAATGTCTTTGGTGACGGACCATAAGGGACCATCACTATATACACTTACAGTGACGGTTTTTAGTGATCAATGATGACGGAAATTTTTTGACCGTCACCAAAAGTAACAAAAAGAGCATTGGTGAGGGTCATTAAAAGTTCGTAACTAGAAGTGTCACCAAAGAGAGAATTAGTGATGGGCCTTTAACGTCCCTCACCAAAAGTGTCATTGAAAATGTCTTTGGTGACGGACCATAAAGGACCATCACTATATACACTTACAATGACGGTTTTTTAATGACCGTCACCATATGTGACATTGGTGACGGACCTTAAAGGTTCGTCACAAGCATGACCCTCACCAATGTGCTTTTTTCTTGTAGTGACATGTGTAACCCTCTTTTATAACTTTATTAATCCTAACTTAATCTTATTTTTTTCCTACAATGTTTATACATATGAACCAATTATCATTAGTTAGGTTCCTTAACAATTTACTTTTCTAAATATACCTAACCCATCCAAGGTACTTTACTTTTCTAATCGCCATACTTCAAGATTGGCTTAAGCAATAACACCTATTCATGTTTTTAACCCCCCCATACAATAACATCCTTCTGCTCTCCTAAGTATATAATTCACCCATTGTTATAACTTTATATTGTACCCGAATTAGAATTTTAGAATTAAATTGGAAATGATAAAATATTTTAAGTTTCATTTCCCAATTTCATTAATGTCATATAGAGCATTGTAGGTAGGGAATTGACCACTCATTTACTTCGGGCCCGAGAAGATTTTACGTGTTGTACTTGCCCTTCCAAGTGTCATTACCACATTTTGAAATCTATTGCAAGACCTATCATTTCTTAACTTTTTCCTTTCAGTCAACCATGAAAACGATTTCAATAGTACTTAGCTACATCTATTCGCATTTAATCTTCCAGAAATTAATAAATTTTATATTGTGAGAGAGTACACGTTCCTATTGGACATCAATCTCTAGTCATCGATCCTGGCGATGTGAATTGAGAACATGCCACGTTGATGGATGAGATTTACTAGGGTTTTGATTTTAAAAACACGTCGAGTACTTCGCCGATTACGATCATTTTGATTTGATTCGATTAAGAGGGATCCGTGCTATTTATCGTTTACATTGCTAGCACGAAACTTAACCTGCACACCACCTACTTCTGTTTTCGCAAAAAAGGGAGATGAACCAGACCCAAAAGTTACCACGCAGCCTCCTTTACCTTATGCATTTCCTTCCACGTGTACGATGAGGATGGTCTATGTTTTAGGGTTTCGATAGGTTATATCATACGGTTTTTAATGTATTTCAATTTCATTTGCAACGCAATTTATTGGGTGTTCCTTACAAGAGCTCTCCCGTTTCCAAGTCTTAACCCTTAGAGTCCTTCACGGTGCCGGATGGGCAAATACCACTGGCGATGTAGAGGCGGCTTCCGATGACTCCCCATGCAAAGGTACCCAAACTCTGATGCGCAGCTTGCCGGAAAACACACAGAAAACGTCCACCACCATGGAAACCGGCAGAGCAGCCATCGCCCAGAGTTCAAATCTACGCCTAGAAACTATTTCCAGGATCTTGGTAAATCATTTCATTTTATTTTTCTATCTGCGATTTTTTTCTCATATTGCTTGAAGACGTTACCCACACATTATTTTTCTATCGAAATTTTTCGTTTTCTGCTATCCATCTTTATTTCAATTTAGCAGGTATTCTAAGTTTCGGTTATTCTAGATATTTGTCCCGAACCAGGAAATAGAGTTTCATTTCTCGAATTCTTGACAAGAAACGAGGTAATTGTTTATTTCCCCATACTGTTCTAGCTTACTTGTTAGTTCCCCTAATGATATTTTTCCTCATTTTTCACTTATAAAATCGGTCGTTCTCTCTGAACAGAGTTTCTCTAGCAGTTTTTTTTTTAACGTCTAGTTCCTTTGGTTTAATAGTTGTAACATTTAAGTTATTATTTGTTCAGAATGACTTATAGGTTTTATTCCAGTCGGTATTTATTGTCTCATACGCTTATATATCTCTTAGATATCCTCTCAACCTTGAAAAGTCACTTTGAATTAGATTCCAGTAAAGGTTTGATTTCTTAATCTCTGGTTTTATTTGAATATTGTATTTATTTTCCACATAGGAACAAAATGGGATTTGTCCAAGTGAAAAAGGGAAAGCGAGAGATATGCAATTAATTCCTCCATGGATCTCACAGCTATAGGTTTCCCTCTCATTCTTCCTTTCCATTTTCACATTTATTCTTTATGTTTTTATATACACTCACTAATGATATTTTTGTTATGGATGCAAGGATGTAAAGGACTTTCCTTTCCCCCTCCAATCATTTTATTAATTGTACATTGGAATGGCTGCCAAAATAATATCGGACCCTTTGTTTTACCCCGGTTGGTAAAAATTGGGGAAAAATCTTTTGCGTAAAAATTTGGAAAAAATCTTTTGCGTAAAAATTGGGGAAAAATCTTTCCCATTGTATTGATAGTGTTCCCAATCATATCTCCTTTGAGACTTTTATTGAAAGTTTGAGTCTGTAATAATTTCTAAAATTTGGACATTACCAATTTCTCCAGTTTATCTTAAACCGGTTACTATTTATTTTATATAAAATTACATTTTTTTTTTCTTTTAAGGAAACATGCTAAACATATATTGATATGTCTATTCTCAATATCAATTCTTCGTAGACATAAAATTTCACAGCCATTCCACTTTACCAGACTCGAATGCTGCCAAATCTGGAGGCAAAGGCAGTACAAAGAAGATATCTAGAGTCGGAGCTGCCGCTAAGCCTGCAGCATCTTCGCCATATTATAATTATTCTTCATCGTCGTCGAGATTAATGCGTGCTATCAAGGTATGCAGGGCCGAACTTAATTATGTTAACAATTCTCATGTTCAATCGGCTGCAAAGTCTGGTACGTCTTCCAATGCATCAAAAGTGGAAGTTGCTAGATCTTTATTCCGATCGCCCAGAGGATTCGTCGCTTCCAACCATTCTCATTATCATGCCCTGCCCAACAAGATCTTGGGGTCTGAGAAGAACAAGAATAATGCAATGGCCAGCAATTTCTTGAAAGCAAATCCTGAAAGTGATGTTTTTAATCCGGAATTTGTGTCGGAGGATGCAGATTGTCTGATATGTGATGATCAGAGTGAAGATGAATTCTTTAGACAATATTATTCTCCCTCTGTTGGAGAACCAACAGAACATGGCGGGCGGTTCGATATGAATCTTACAAGCGGAGAACTCCACAACGTCTCAGCAACTGATTTCTACCATCAAGAAGATCTTGATAGGCCTCCACTTTAACAGATTTGTATCATTAAATTTTTTCATAATATATTATAGGATTTAAACTTGTAATTCCTGAAACATCTGCTACTTTTCTACCAGAAATACTTTCTCATTCCATTATGCAAAATTAAAGCTTAGATTTGTTTTTTTTTTGTTTTTTTTAGAAGTTTTATTTAAGACTATGTTCATTAAAAATGCTGGAAGATACCTATCCTCAGATTTAAATCCATCAAAGATTTAGAGATTTTGGGAGATGGTTCTTCCCAGCATTCTCTCATGCAACTCTAGCACTCAAAATTTTCTACTAGACCAGTTCTGTTAAATGCATGGACTACATACTTCATTAAAACTTCAAACTCGTTCAATTAAAACAAATCCAAAGATAGTTAAATTATATGCAATCTGGAAATTAAATGATCAATTCTAACTTCCATTTCTCACCTACACAAGTTTGAAAATGAATTTTTCTTCACTGTCTTCAGCCTTAAATGAAAACTTCCTATAGTTAATTTTGTAAATATCTTAGGAGTTTCTCATTAATATTTCATTAATATTTCATTAAGAATTTTGACATCTATAGACTTGGGATCTGGCATGTTTCCTCCCCCCACCCAGATCTACATACAGCTTGTTCTCTTTAATCATGGTTTGTAGCTGTATCCCTTAGTATTTTTCAATGTATAGTAATCCAACATTGGTAAAATCAGCAGCATAAACTTTTTTGAGTGAGCACATAACTTGCCCAGTTTTCTCAACTTGGGCTCTGATACCATTTGTCACGTCTCCCATACCCAGCTTCTTATCCACATAACATTAACTCAGATATACTTTACATTATGTACCAGATCACATCCAAAATTTTTCTGTTGAATCAATTAGAAGTTCAAAATTTTATCCTGTATTTTAATTTCTTTTTAGTAATTATAGGCAGTAGGGTGAAGATAAGAATTCCCATGAGAAATTTCCTCAATTCTAATCAGTCAATCTGGTTGACTTACATATATATGTATATGTATTTTGTCCAATTCTAACTGACCAATGGCCCTTCCTCAAAATTTCCATTTTGCAAACCTTATAGACTTTCTAGCATCTATAATTATAAAGTTTCAGCATCTTTGTATAGAGGTATACATCCACATATACATCTATCTATATCACTTAACCTTCATTGCTTCAACTACTTTTTCAGCAGTTTATATTGAAGGTGGGTAGATGCTCTTTTCCCAGTGTTTCAATATGCTTACAATCTTCCCTCACACATACTTTTATCACACAAGTAGATTTTCAATAGGACTCTTCCCTTATTTTATTGTTACAATTATTCAACATATTTGAAACTCTGGTGCATATTAAACTCTTCCATTGGAAACTAGGATATAGATCATCTTGCTTCAATCAAATGGAAGTAATGAATACCGAAATTGATAGTTTAGACTCCCTAATTTCAGATCTTCGTACTTAGTTATGATTTAGCCTCTGGTTTCATATATTTAAACTTCTATGTAATAGAACAATTTAAATTCTTAATTCTACAATTCTTTCCATTGTAGTACTGCTGTTATACTGAAACCCATACTTCTATCACAGACTTAGTTGTTTCCTACTTGCTGTTATTGGTTACAGTTCCATTAGCAGGTTCTGTGTTACACACATCAACTAAGTTTTTCATTCCAAAGACAGCAAGCTACAACTTGAATTTTTCTATCAGATTAAACATTCACATTGATTTATCATCTCTAACCTTTATTACTGCAATGTACAAATTCCCAGAACTAACCCCTTGGTTTTTATTTAACTTTCTCCCTGCTATTTACATACTGAATTTTCAGCTACTAACCTAGCTTGTAATTTCATGAAGTACTGAACAAACATTCAATCTAAAATTTAAATAAGAATTTCTAACAGAATAATGCATATAACCTTGATATACTTAACACAGATAAAATTAATACATTCATAAAATAATCTCCAAAATTATGCATGCATACCGCTACTATGACCAGTCCTCCCAACCTTAGAGTTCGTTTATCTCCAGAACTCACCCCGGCGAGATCCTCAGGCGCAGTTCACTCAATGCATTTGCACCGGAGCGACTTGGCCCCAAGCTATGCTCTCCCCAAGCATTTTGTTTCAAATTACGCGTCCCGAATTTCGGGATGCTTTCGCTATTTGCACTGAGCTTCCTTATTTAGGGACTTTAAAGGCTGCTTACGGTTTTCCGGCTTTTCCAACTTTTTACCTCTTCCCAACCTTTACTTTCCTCATCATTGGGGAATTTAGATTTTTCCTCAAAAATCTAAATTAGAAATAATTTCTTTCAAGGATTTTGAAAGATTTTGGGGGAAAGTCTTTACCTTTTCCATAACCTCATGGATTAGGCATGTGATCTCAATTTCTCATTTGGTCATAGTGCATACACAATATTTTATTTATTTTTCATAAATAAATAATTAGCCACATCCACACAAATAATTATCCATTGGGGTCCACTCCCCTTTGGATTTATGTTCAAATGTCTAATTTGAAAAGCATAGAACTTGGGGGTGTTACAAATAGGGGATAGTGGAGATCCCATTGCAACACTTGATACTTGTTCATAAAATTCCCCTTGAAAACTGAAGAACGTGGATCGAAGGCAAATCTCAGCAAGTTTGGCTGTTTCAGGATCAGTGACATCATTAATGACCTGGATTGCCTCATCTAAAGGAATTTTCATGAAAAGTGAAACGACATCGGAACTAACCAAGATGTCACTTTCTTCAACTTTTTGATTCTTAATGAGCTTGACGAAATTGCTTGAGTCTTTAATGAAGGAGTCAGTATTTCCAACGAGAGGTTTTAGTATCTTAGCAACATACTTTGCTAGCTCATAAGTAGGGGATCCTATGGTATTAACAATCGGTATTAGGGGTACTCCTTCTTTGTGAATTTTGGGAAAACCATAAATCCTTGGCATGATTTCATAGGACGGGGTTAATTTCTTTTTTAGTCTGTCATCCAACCCAGAATTTTTTATTCCTTTCTTGACTTCTCTTAATACCTTGGGCATGGGGTTGTAGTTAAGCTTCTTGTAGCTGCTACAATCCATATGTTCATTCATTTTTCTAATGTAATAATCTTTATCAAGAACGACAACATCACCTCATTTTTTGGCTTTAAGAACCACAATGTTTTCATTACTGCGAAGATCCTTGAGGGAAAAAAACTCTTCCTTGGTTAGGTTTCTTTTAGGTGTTCTAGATTTTTTTAGAATTAGGGAGCACTCTTGTCTCAAGGTCTCTTTATCATCAAGCGTTAAACTTCTAATCCTCTCCTTGATACTTCACAAGATACTCTCGTTTGGGATGCCCTTGGGGGCAACCGAAAATCCTAGACCTTTACCGAGAATCTTAATTGCATCTTGACCTAGCTTTACAGAAGATAAGTTGACAAATTTTTTATTTCTGATATGTAGGTTATGTTCATGTCTCATTATGGCCTTATTATATAAATTAATCTTAGAATCCGAATCCAAATTAGGAGTATTCAAAGTATTTTCCTTTATATCCTTATCAGCTTGGGCTGAGTTGATGAATTGCGTGTTATCTGGGCTACTATCTAATTCTTCTTTATTCTTTTTGCCAAGGACTGATCTGCTTAAGGAATTCAAACTGCACCCTGGATTTTTAATTGTGTTACTTCTCTTATCAATTGCAGCATGTGGAGATTGCTTGGTGTTATTCACGAGAAGCTGGATAACATAATTATTTACCAAAAAATCAAACCGCCTATTATCAATCTCCTCAATGTTATTCATAATCGACATACTTTCTTCGTGAGAATCATGGGTCGAACTCCTAATATCCTGCACAGGGTTGACTGCTGAGATAGTCGTACCAAGATCACTAAATTTATTTTCACAAACTGTTGACATTGCAGTACTCAGTACACCAGTACTGTTCCATGGCAAATGCCTTCCAGCCATAGGGTCTAAGATTTCGTTGTGACTTGTGATGTAGTTTCGTAGTGCTGGGAACAGCGTCTTGGCTGGGGAAGCATGTTTTCTGAGAGAGAGAAGCTTATCCGCTTTGTACTAAATTCTAAATCGATCGTAGTTGCTGCTATCACAGTTATCGGATTTAACTACGGGTCTGTTATGTCTACAGGATAATGCATTCTCAACGTGGTCAGAGTTGATATACCCTGTGAAAATACAGCTACCATGAACGGAATTGGTCTTATCTGTGTTAACAGTATCAACGCGATCAGAAGTGATACCCTATGCATTTATATTGTTAGCGTAATCAGTCACGAAAATACTCCCAGCGTTTAGATCGGCAGCGCAATCAGGATATTCGTTATCTACGTTCTTTTGCCATGGGTTGCTAATGTCATCATCTTTTTTGTGAGTTCTGTAGGAAACTACCTTATCTATGTGATTGGAACTGATATCCTCTGTGAATACATTGCCAGTGTGAACGGAACTTGTCTAGTCTGCGTTTACATCACCAGCGTGATCGGTAGTGCTTCTTTCTGAGTTTAGACCATTAGCACAATCTATGTTTACGATATCTGCTAGATTTTGCCAGGAGATGTTACTGTTATCAATCTTGGAGATGCATTCTGGTGTTAGACCAGAATCATTGCTCAACTTAACATTCGAACTGGAATGCAAACTATTGTTAGGGCAATCAACAACATTTAACTTATTTTCCACATCGAACTTTTGAACCTGCCAATCTGCACATGAATTAGAATGAGGATTATCAGAAATAGACCCATCTATGTTATGGGTTAATTTCTTTATTTTATCTAATTTCCTGGCATGCCTTCTGCCTGCTAGCTAACCCTCCCTTTCAGCGTTAATGACTTCCTTAGCATCGATAGTTTTCCACAGATCATACCTAATTGAATTAGCTAATTTCAAATGCAAAGAGAGAGCTGAGCGACCAAGTTTGTCCAACGAAGCACGGGTCCTCCTGATTTCTGCACGAATCAAGTTAAAACTTAATTTTACAAAATACCTGTTATATCTTCGAAGGTGGGAGATAGGTTTTATACGGGCGAAAGATGGAATCAGATTGTTCTCACGACATATTTTAAGAAATTTCAAGTCTGATGCTCTTTTCTCAATCTTCATTCTAGTTTTTTCAAGAAAACAAATCTCTTCCCAAGAATCCCCTCCATGTAGGGACACAATTTTGGTTTTCAAACTCATGTGGTGATCAATTTTTAAGGAGCTTTCCGGATTATCCACATTGATAGAGAATGATTGTCAACGTTTCGAATCCCAATGGGGATCCATCATCAGGAATTTTTTTTCAATTTGTTTGAGAGTGGTTCAAACCTCATCAAACTTCGCATGGAGAATGTAGAATTTAAAATCCCTTATAAAAACTAGTAGACTAAATAGTTTTCAAGATTTTAAAATTGGTGCAATGAAGTGTTTCCAATAAATACTATGATAAATGAGGTTTATGAGGGTAACATATGGGAATTATTCAAGACTACCACGCTATGGGATTTTTCATCATGCATTATTCAATACCACCAAGATTTGGATTTTCTAAAACATGCAATCATACATGAGAATTAATATAGATTAGGGTGTCCTTCTAAAATCTCATTTGTCAATATAATTATTATTTTATTGAAATATAAGATATTATTCATAAAATTACTATAACCCTATATTATGCATCTCTTATATACCATGTCTCCCACACATTACTTTTTTTGGTAGTTCACATCTCCACACATCCTCGTTTCTTGCATTTGTACACATTTCCACATTTCATGTAACGTAGGTGCGAAGCTTGTACTGGGTTTTGAGGTGACATGGTTATTGAATATCACCCTATTTGAATGGTTTCAAGACTCGCACTTCCATCAATACATGTTTTTATGTTCTTTTAAAGGGATTATTGAGGGGTCATTATGCATGTGCTATGAGAAATTGACTTTGTAGGTGGACTCCAATTGGAGGAACAAAAGATTGAAAATATCGTAGATTAGAGTGTACCTTGTTTCATTTATAGCATTTCCCTTCTCTTCCAAAATGACAAAATTTCATTCTTTCCCATAAATAATATATCACTAGCAAATTTTATAGAACCACCAATTATTGATGATAAACTTCCTTCAATCATGCACCACACATATATTTTATCATTCATCAAATTCCATAAGGTATCATATTCAAACAAAAGTGAACTGGATTACAATTATTAGATTCTAGAGGAGAAAATTTATAATACTCATATAATAATGGAAGCTCTCGGCATGAACCATGGAGGATCATGGAGGAGTTCTCATAGTCAAGGAAGCATGTAGTCAAGAAATTTGCAAATATGGTGCCTTAAGGAAAAACTAAAGCCTAAAATCTATGTTTTAGAAGAAAATAAAATAGAAGGAGATGGAAGGATACCAACATATAAAATAAAATCATTGTATAAAATAAATCACATTAGAATTTTTTTAATTTATTTTTTCTCAAAATGAAGTAAAAAAAACCAAGAAAAGATTAAACCGAAATTTTAAGGTTCAAACTCTGATCTTTCTAGACCAATAAATTCATGAATTAAACACAGATGAGGAGGTTTTGGTTCATTAAATACCTCTAAAGAATATCAACCCTTAGGTCACAATGGAGTTTATATTATTCAAAAATGTGCAACCATCATCACCATGCATGTTAATACCAACATGAAATATCAATACAGTGAAGGAAAACTCATGAACAACCTTGTTTAAACTATACCACTCAACCGAATCCTTTACAATGTGGCACAAAATTATTTTCAAATTTAAATCTAAACACATATTTCCCATAGTTGAAAATGTGGGGTTCAACAACATTATTATCACAATGTAATTTAAAAGTAATATCCACATGCTATTGATATAACTGAGGTTACTACAAACTATTGAATTTGAATTTGTATTAACAATAAATGACTTTAGATATTAGCATAGAAATGATGTTACAAGATAGCATACTATAACAGAACAAATATTGACATTTATAATGCAAAAATGACAACGTATCGGTAGCTCTGATGCACCATGGGCATAGCCACACATGAATAGGGATTTCTTATCAAATTATTGGGGCCTTTAAACCATCGTAGCTAGATAAAAGGAAAGCATAGTTGGATATTTCATGAATGAAACAAGTACACTATCATAATCTCAGTAAAATGAGGTTTTATTTGAAAATATCAAGATAAAATACAACCCATGCCTTGAAATTTTGTATTTTCCTACAATAATGGAAATTGGTGCTACAAAAGGACCACCTAAGACTCCATTTGTTTCCATCAATATGACACAAACATTGAATTATAGACTTATACCATGGGCATATTTTATGTTCATCATTATTTTGTTAATATAATTTTCGTTCGTTAAACCCATATGATTAGCGTACATTAACTTTGAAAATCATTGTGTTGGACAAATATAATTGGTGTTATAATTATAGACTAAAAATGGAGGTATTGAAGGTAGAGACGGAATACTATGATCAGTGATTTATCTACATGATACTAAAAAATTCATAAGAAAAATAATTACAACACAAAAACCAAACAAGATGATTAATTAAAATCAACATTTATTCATTGAAATCCAAGGTGACTATCAACAATCATGGACAATTCTTCAGGTTGGAATGCATAACCTCTTTTTTCCTGACAAAATGGAAAATAAATGTACAGAAGGGACTCTCTTATGTCTATAAGAGGATTTATTGCATAATTTAATGCAATATTTAATGACATCAATAAAATGAATAGCTAGTGAAAAAGGGCCCGGATAACACCTTATTACAGAAGGGTGGTGATTCCTATCACAAGTAGAAGGAGAAAAACATCCATTCTCCGAGGATAAATATAAAAGTGTACACACTAAACATTCCAAAACCCTTAATGGGGATAGATAGAGATTTTAGGTCCTACTGTAATACCTCTCACTTCCCAATATTTTTTTTTTTCTTATACCTTATACTTATTCTATTTTACGCATTGACTAAAATTTGAAGATAGATTATCTTCATTCTTAACCAATTTAAGTTACAAGTATTTGTAATACGATTGCAACCTTTATGAATACCACAGTCTTTTTATTAAAATTTTCCTCTGTGTCATATTATATGAGTCAAGCCTAAGATTTTAATCCTATTATTACTTCATTAAGGGTTAACTTAATTTGTTAATTCCACACCAAGAAGGACATTAACCACCTATATTGATTTTAGATCCTTCTTAAATATTTAAATTTAAATCCTCACTTATACAATAATAATGCATACTCACTTATCAACTATATATATATATAGAATACCATACCCTTGGTATTACTTTAACTTTTTACCATGGCACCTTAGTTATACTATTCAAATCTTAAATTTACCATAATTATAAGGGCACGTTAACATTAAATTTTATTGATACGAACCCAACTCCTTACTAACTTAATGGACTTACTATAACTATAGCGTAACTTTGTTACTATTCTTATTAATTCCCATCATAAAATCTATGTAGTACCCCACACTATTATTGTTTCCCAATATGACTTGACACATTAAACTCCCATTAAAGATACATTTGGTAGATGAGATTTCTGGTATCCTTTTTCTTTTCAATTTTTACGTTCTTAATGATACTGACCATCCTATTGCATCTCGTATGTAGTTACTTGACCACATATGAACATAAATTATTTAATTTATATGGTACAACCCATGTGGAGCTTCTCCTTAGGTTTTCCTACGAAATTTAATGTGACTCAATTTGGTTTCTTGAACTCTACGTCATTGATCCCAGCTTGTCTTCCTATCTTCTAGCAAGTGGATGGTATTGATTCAATTTATACTTAGGGTTTCTTTCCATCATGGTTCATTTGAAGTTTGAGTTCTGATTGGAATTTCCCTTACTATTTTGTTTTTATTTTATTTTATTGTGGCATGTTTATTACGTCTCCTTCTTTTCACTCTTGAGGAAGGCCGAGATAAATGTTCCCATAGTATCACCCTCAAACACTTTCATTTCTCCTCAGGTAATTCACTCTTGCATTTCATTTTAAATTTTTTTCTACTTTCTTAGTTTTCAAGTTGAGGTGAACGAGTATTGACAATTGAATAGATATATATTCACTGTGGAATCACAATATCTCATTTTCTCTTCTTAATGTATGGATTGAATTTATCTATTTATATCTCCTGGTTATATGCACTCATCTTAACTTTGACCATGAATATTGGTTCGATTTACCATGTCCTCCTATTTGAATATGCACATTAATTGTTGAAGGGAGTGGCTTTACTATTTTTTTTTTATGGAAGTGTGTCTCTTACATATTCTCAAGAATTTACTGTCTCGACCTCAGTTGAGACAGTAAGGTTTTTCCACTTATAACCGAAGCGACCAAATTTGTAGTTATATTCGGCTTCTAGTTAATTGTATTCCTTTTTCCAGTTTATATTTTTTATAGGACTCACAAATTTCCATTGATGCTTTCACCATATTTGGGAAAACGGAAATTCTTGCCTCACATAATCTTTAGTGTTTTATATTAGGCACATTTCGATTTTATGAAGGACAAGGCAACCTGTACTTACCAATTCTTGCCTTGATGCGCTTAAACATTTCTTTTGGGAACCTATGGCTTTGAGCATTTAACTGTCTATTCTTACCTTTACTGGTCCGAAGGTTTCGTTCCAGTCTTGTGACTACTACTGGTACATTTTTATGTTCCATTTTGGTTTATAATGTTTTCTTTACCAATATTTCCACAAATTTTATTTCTCCATAGTATAAATATGTACCCTCATGTCTGTTTTATTTGATGTATTCACAGGTATGGTTTGTCGTGAATGTAAAACCCTTTCTGAGGTAAGTCGTCTTAAATTGTATTGTTCAGTTTTATGTCAATACAATTTTGTTCAATGTATAACTTTCTCTCCCCTGTATAATTTCTAATGACATTTTATGGTTTATGTAGGTACAATGAGCTAGCAATTACTCCTCTTACTATTGATATCTTGGTTAACCATGTAGCTTATTACCCATTTTACCATGAACTTTGGCTTGAACAGGTTGGTATCGTACATTGGTCATCATGCCCGCTATGTAGAAGATGCACAGTACTGCATTTTATCGACACATAGTGTATTTCAAGCCACTGTACTTAGGTTTATATTGACGCTACTATAAAAATTCTTTCATATTAAGGGAATTAAATGATGACTTTGTATTTATTCTACCGTTTCCAACGAAATATTTGATTCTGTATTGCAAGCAGCTATAATACCGAATTTTCGTTTAATTTCTTACAATAGTTATCTTGGTTATGATACAACCCTCCCATGTATTTCTAAGATCATAAAATATACATCTGTTATCATTAACTCGTTATAGAATAGAACGTAGTAATTTTTTCCTACTTCCACATATATGTCTTATATTCTCAAATTTATCCATAGTTAATTTAGTATGCTGTCAAAATAAGCATGGTGTATTTTCATCTAAAGAGTTCGAATTTCTGATATATTACTTTAGATCAATCTTCGAATATATTTCCACTTCTCTTATATTTAGATGGAAACCAAGGATGTTGAAATCCTATAAAAGAAGGCTCCAAAAACTAAATGGACATCCTAGTCCATCTATAAATAGTAGTCTAGCTAGTAGCATGATTCAAGGATTCTGATTGAGTACCTAGTTGTTTGTGCATTCGAGTGTAGAATATTCTTTTCGTGAGTCCTGACTCCTGTTCTGAGTAGTGAGGAATGGCTATTTCACAGTAGTTATTCTCCAACATGAATAAGAAAATCCTTGGCCACTCATGCTGAAGCCTGAGTCAAGGAAAAATATCAATTTTAACTTTTAAGTGTTGAGCATGAGCGTGTCAGACTGACAGTGGCATTATTATGGTTTTTGGCTTAGAGTTGGAACTTGGAAACAAGCATTACTAAGTTACTAACTAGGTAGATAGTTGCACAATGCATACTTGTAGTTGCAATACAAACTCAACTTAGTAACTTACTACACTTAAAAATTTTAAAAAATGCAACAGTTGCTAATAGCTACAACACTTGTGGTGACATTTTATAATATTATTTATTTATTTTTTTTAAACTTGTAAAAATCCAAATTGAAACTTTTTTTGACTGTTAAATTCCTTTCCCAACTTCTCTGGCTTACCACAGACCCTTTGGGCTCTGATGTGTTCAATTTTGAACACTGTGTAGGACCTACACCAACATGTTATTTTAAACATGTAAGAACACATAGAAAAGTACATTGTGCATTGTACATACATATCACACATCAGTCGAGTTATGTGTTCCATCACGCAGGGTTCTATCTGAAGTGTAGGAATCACCCATATAGCCTTACTCTACAAATTAGTATTCATTAATAATAGTTAGATTCTAGGAATCACTCACAAATCCCAAAAAAAAAAAAAATCATATCCAAATGAGACGAAAGAATTCAAAATAATTGAATGGTTTGTTAATGCTTCTAACAACAAACATTAATTCAACCTTTTTGAAATCATAAATGCATTCACATGGAACTTCCTCCATGTTGGCATTAACTTCACGATTTCAACATCCATCAATCTATGATTTATAACTAATGGATTAGAGAAATTGATCCAAGGATCCAACCTAGAATTTTCCTTATAAGCATGTTTCATAGTAAATTCTATACTTAAACATCCTCCAATTATGGTGGGAGTTACTTCCAACAATTTAGAATCAATCGAAATTCACTGAAAATGATCTTGATCAACATAGAAGCCATAAATATTCAAAACAAAAAACATGTTAAGCAATGATGGAATTACACATGACTATGACATAGATATCACATGTTTATGTTTATATTTATATATATATATATATATATATATATATATATATATATATAAAAGGAGAGATATATATATGTTTTTTACACTGAAATATTTGTTACATCCCTTTCATATTATATTGTAAGAAACATATGTGAACATAATAATAATAATTTATTTTTGGTGGATGGTATAGACTTAAGAAACCCCAAATATTATGGACTATTCATAGTAGTAATGACTAATAAAAGTTCATATTTATCTAAAACGTATTTATGGCATTTATACTATTTTAATTAAATTGATTGATTTAAGAATGTTATATGAACATGAATTGTGTTTTTTTGGACATGTGGTATTAGTAAGTAATGGAATTTTCCTATGGTATTGTAAGAAATCTTTATCAATTAATAATATTCATCCTTAGATGAAGATTCAAGAATCATATTATGTTTATTTAAATGTATATATGTTTAACTCATATATGAATTCTTTTTACCATAATAATAATAATAAAACAAATTTATAATTTAATTAATTTTCTATTTTTTTTTTATTTTTGGCAATGTGATATGTATAAGAATATGAATATTTTAATTTTTAATTGTATTTATAAACTATTTAATTTATATGGTTGTACTTTTACATATATAATCATTTTTTAATAAAAATAAAATTATTTTATTTATAATCTACATCTATATATATATATATATATATATATATATCACATCTTCTTTATTTATGACTAGAATTTTTTTATTTATAATTTTCTCTTAAAATATTTACATTGTAATGTGTTCCTCTTTGAAAAAAAATCCCCTAGTTGCCTCTTTCAAAACAACTCCCCTAGCTGCCACCACTGCGTCCACGTCTGAGCCATTGGATCAAATGTTATACAATTGAAATGTTTGAGGCCATTACATCCACAAGTAAATTGTTTAATGAATAAAAAAAATATGTTCAATGTTCATTGCTTTTGCTATTATGGCGACATAAGTAAATTAAATAAAAATATTGACATAATGTAATGAACATTTTAACTAGGTCAAAAAACAATAAAAAAATAAAAATAATAAAATAAAATAATAATAAACTATAAAAACAACCCATGGTATTGACCCATGGTATTCATGTGGAATGTAGTTTATTTAAAGGGGGGAATTAAGATGGCGTAGATCAATCTTAACTTTTGATATACTCTAGATCTACCAAGATCAAAGGGGGATCAAATGTCTTGATATGCAAACCTCTTTTAGAGTGAAAAGAGAATTGATCCCTCTCATAAATAATATAGACCTAAACTAGTTGTTTAATAACATTATTTTTAATTTTTTATAACCATTATTCTTTTAAAATTTTACTTAATAAAATGTATCTAAACTTTCATTCATCCAAATATACATACTTTTTCTTGTTCTATATTATTTTTGTTACAACAATTTTATTATTCCAAAAATACATGGGTTTTTTTGTTATATATTATTTATGTTACAGCTGATTGTTATTCATGAGTAGTATTTCTTAATATATAAAAATTTACAGTTTCTAATTACATACATACTCGTTAGGATTATTTTTTGTTAATGAATATCAAATTTCATTCGTTCAAAATAAACTATATACATATCTTTAATTACTTAATTGTCGCTAAAAAAAATTACATGATTTTTACTTTATAATCACAAACAATTTTCAGATTAATTCGATGTCAAACTTACTCAAATTTTTATTCTTAAATTTTAAACAAAGTTTTTCACTACATAATTTTAGATTTTTTATTTTTTTTATTTTTTAATTCCAAACAAAACTTACAAAAGAAAAAAACGAGTTACTCCTTACTCCATATTATATTTTTACGAAATTGACACTATATGATTAACAATAGAGTATGTTGAGACAACCCTAAATGGTTTCTTGTATAATGTTTATCATAACCTTTCCCTCCATCCAATATATACTATAGCATCTTCCAAAGAGAGAGTCTATTCTAATTTGTAACTTGATCCACAATCGAAGAAAATGGCTAGGGATTTCACAATTCATTATTTGTAACATGATCCACAATGAAAGAAAATGGCTAGGGATGTCACAAGTTATCATTCACACAATGATGTATTGACGTTCTCAGTTGAATTGGATCATATTAGATACATGCTGGTTAGAGACACTAAAAAATTCCAAATAGATATTTGTTATGACATCCATATTGTCTACAAACCGTCCAAATTTCCCATCTTATACAAAAATTTGTAACAATAACCGCTCAATTTACTCTCTAATTTTTGGAAGCCCCACTGATGATGGAGAGATCACAGTGTAAAATGAAATGTTCCTGTGGTTTTTTTGTGGTTAATGTTGGGAATTTCATGGTTAATGTTCATAAAAAAAACAAACAAAGAGAAAGTCAATATTGTGGTATAATAACTGATTTTTGAATCATTGTGAAAAGAAAACATCATGTTATCTCACAGAATATATCTAATGCTATAAGGATCTGAGATGATAACAATGTTTTGAATCATTATAACTAGGTGACAAACAAAAATATCTTTTAGCCACAAGAAAAAAAATCACAATATCTCACAAAATATATCCAAGGTTGTAATGAACCCCATACATAGTCATGGACATCATGGGAATTTTAGTGCACATATAACACCACCCTAAAAGCTCTATACTCTTGATCGATTTAGAATAACCAAAGATGTCTAGATTGGATGCCGAGGTGGGCGCTAGAATAATTGAGGATGTTTCTTAAAGGGTAAGGGAATTTAGATACTCCATCCTTCCACCAAATCTATAAAAAGTGAGACTTTTAGATTATAGTTTTAAAAATTTGACACTATGTGATTAAGAATAAGTTACCTACATCAGATATTTAAAAATTAATAAGAGGAAGGTACGGGAAGGCCATGGTAATTAATGCGATTCTTTGTACTATTTTTATTTAAAATAGTAATTTTTATTTGTATTTTTTAAATGAATATTTTTAAATGTGTTGTACTATTTTTATAATGTGATTCTTTGTCCTATTTTATTTAAAATAGTAATTTGTATTTGTATTTTTTTAAATGAATATTTTTAAATGTTTTGTACTATTTTTATTTAAAATAGTAATTTATATTTGTATTTTTTTAAATGAATATTCTTAAATGTGTAATTGAGTAAAATGTATTAAATTGATATTCTAATTTTTAAGATATTTATTTAAAAAACTCAAAGTATGGTGAGTTTTCTTATATTAAGCTTTAGTCTAGATGTGCATAAAATGAATCTATGAATCTATGGTCCTTTCCTTTTCTTGACATAATTATTTGTTAAAGTAATAATTATTTTAATTTTTAATACATATATATATATATATATATATATATATATATATATATATATATATATATATTAAATAATATAAAATTTAATATTATACAACTTGTGCCAAGAATTTTTTATATTCTTGTTGTTGAGCTATATCTTATAAGTTTAGTATGTTTTCAATCAAGAAGAGGCTTCAAAGATTAGGATCTCTATCATAGATATGAGAACATGATTCTATTAAAATTTATTAAACAAATTCAATTTTTACAAGTTATATGTTTAAATATGTGATTTTGGAAGTAATGATGACTTCTTTAGACACTTGATTAGTATTGTGGAGGAACTTTGAGTATATCATTAAGGACTATGAATAGTTCCTGTAGCAGTTGCATTACTGTAATGATGTTTGCAATGATATATGATATTAATTGTAGTTTTATGTCAATGACAAGTTATTTTATCATTTGTTAAGTAAGCCTTTAAATTTTTATGTTTATAATAGTTTAGAAGAATTTATATCAATATAATAAATTGATATTGCAAACCAGATGATGTTGGTGACATGTATGTACATGTTTCCATTCATAAACAACTTACACATTTAGTCTCGAGATTGCTAGATAATGGTGAAAGAAATACAGTGTGGATCCAAGTGATCAAGAGAGGTATTCACAACCATCTTGGGAAACCAGGCATGAATATGCTTATAATTTTCAATAAAGAAGTCTTCAAAAGTTCCTAGCTTTATTTTAGTTACATAAATGCATTGAAAACCAACTGATAGTATTTACTTCAGTTGTTTTATTTGGACATGTTGAAAGTTGACATTTATTGTTATAGAAATTGTGCATAAAATTATTATGTAACAATTCTGCCAAGAAGTTTCTAAATTATTTCTCTTCAACTATATATTATCATTTTAGTATGGTTTTCATCAAGAAGAGGCTTCAAAGTTTAAGAACTGTGTCTTATATCTGAGCACATGACCCTCTTAAAATTTATGAAACAAATTCATTTTTTACAACTTGTATGTTTAAATATGTGATTTTGGAAGTGATGATCGGTTCTTTAGACACTTTATTAGTATTATGGAAGAACTTTGAGTATAACATTAGGGATTGTGAATAGTTTGTGTAGCAATTGAATTTCTTATAACATATTTTCATATCCTTTGTATAAATTATTATATATACAGTTCTAACACATTTCCCCCAGACATTACCTGTATGGTGAGTAGTTCATGTAGCAATTGTATTACTTATAACATATTTTTATATCCTTTGTATAATCTATTGTATATACAATTCTAACACATTTCCCCGAGGTGTTACGTATATGGTGACTTAGTCACAATGGCTTCTTTCGACACTTGATTAGTATTGTGGGAGAAATTTGAGTATATCATTAAGGATTGTGAGTAATTTATGTAGAATTTTTATTGCTTATGAAATATTTTTCTATAGTTTGGATAAGCTATTTCATATACACTTATACTATGATATGGATACACATTCCCCCTAAGTGTTACAATATGGTGATTGTTGCCCAATTTCTTATATTTAGAGAAATATAATCAAACGATTGATCATTTCTGAAGATCAAAGTTACAATGATAACCTTTTATCTTAGGATGACTGCTTAGTGCTGAGATTCAATTTGCATGATGAATATGCATAGATCACTTCATAGGAAAACCCTTTTTCCTATTGATATTATGTGTTTTTTGTATGAATGGACTGCTTATATTTTCCTCAGAATCATAAGATTCCAACATGATTAATTTTTTTTGATAATTCTATATACAAGTTATACATATTATGTAGTAATAAAAATTCTTTAATAATAACAATGACTGAAAGGGGAAATGATATCAATACACCCCTCTAGATATTCAATGGCTCATGGTATTCTTATCATTTGGTGACAGATAGGAATTCCAATACCAAAACTCTTTCACATTGTCACTCACATTATAGGAAATTCTATCTTGATAAGGTTTCCTACATATATTAGGCCAACATGCAATTTATCTTTCAATTTGGTATTCAGTTCTTTATTAGTAGATTTATTTTATTTAGTAGGGAGTACAATAATTTTGTAATCAATAATAGGATAAAATATATTCACGATATAATTTATTTGAATAAATAGATGTGTGTAAAATATTTTAATAAGAAACTACATTTTTAATTATAAAATATAAAACTATAACTTAAATTTGTGAAATTTTTTTTTTTTTTTTTTTTTATGTATATAGAGAAAGGCTAAACCAATTTTGGAGTTAAGAAAATAAACTGTAACTTAAAGAACAACATTTCCTTCAAAAATTGTCTCCATATTAAAAGGACATGCGCTTTCTTGTATACCAAGACTATTGTTGTTCATATATAATTTCTGACAGGAATGCAATTGGCGCTTAGACATGTAGATGAACTTAGAGTAAAATTTGTTGCTATTAATAAAATTTCTCTTTATTTGCATCCAGGGAAAATTTTAAGGATGGATATCAATTTCAAATTTTAAAACCTTGGAAAATCTTCATAATCTCTATTAGAAAAATTGTAAAATGTTTGATGATATCTTTGTAAAAATATCCAAATCACTGATTATATTATATTGGTCTATATAATGTCATGGAAACTTTTAAGGTAAAATAATTTCATACTATATAGCTTGGGCGAATTATTTGCAGAAAAAATGGAAATTGGCAAATATTTTTTTTGGAAAAAGTATAGAAAATTAGCCCACCTACGAATATTAGCCACTAAAATTTTCCATGTTTACATCTATATTAGATATAATGTACTTCAATGTATTTAAAATATTCTATTTGAGTTACATGCTCATTTCATGCTTGTTTCAAAGGATTATTAATCACCAAAGGATTTTCACCCTGAGTTTCCTCTTTCAATATCTATAACAATTTTTTTATATATGTGAACATACTATGTTGGTTGATATATATGTTTTCACCCATAGTTTCCTATTTCATTATCTATAACAAAATTTTCTGGTTGATACCTCTTGCCATAAATATCTTTGAAACCTCCACCACTTGTTTCCATAGAAGAAAAATTTTCCTTTCATTCCTTCACGATGGCTCCTTCTATACAACACCATATTTCTTCTAGGCTAATCTTTCCTATGCTATTTCCTTACGACATTTATTTTGCAACATGTGGTGCAATTTCTAGTTTACATCATATTTATATTTAATAAATTTTTGTAATACACTACTCCTAAAACCATATTAAGCACTCATATAGTCGCAAATCATAATCGTGATCACAAATATAAATCATCTCCCTTGACATGTGTTATGTTTTACACAAAATGGAAAATACAACAAATAAATTCAATGATGTCCCTCAAATCATCAATGTTTAATTGAATAGAGATGGTTAGCATATTTATGAAAGTAATATAGAGATTTTTAGTGTATGGGTAGGTGATACTTGATTTATTTGGAGTAATTTAGTATTTTATAGTATAAAAATTTACTAAAGTTAATATTGAAATATTCTACTTATTATTAAAATTGAAATATTTTTTATTATTATTAATATTTGTTTTTTATCAGGTGTTCAATGTTTAGTTAAACAATCAAAGTTTTCAGAATTGTTTGGAACTAGGACAACATCACAGAGCTCGTCACCATGATTCCAATGCAACTCGTTTCATCAAAATCTAAGTTTGTATGAGTAATCTCTACCATGTTGTTTTTTTACTTGAATACTAAAAAATTGCAGGTTGGTGGCAAGTTGCTGATATGGCAGCCCGGTCAGCAAAAAATAATATTCTGGGAATATTCTCTATGTTTCTCCTAATGAGGCTATGACAACTAGCATTTTCTAATTCTCGAGTTTGGTCTATGTGGGGGTAAATTCCCTAATGTTTCGAAGGTGGAATTGTATTTTTTTTAATTTAATTATGATATATATAGATTATATGTTATAAAATATATTATATATATTATAATATATAATATATGTTATATATATTGTATTAATATATTATAATTAAAACTTTAATTAAATACAAGTACCAATTGGCATTAAGCCATATCAATTATAACCCAAAGGTATGATTTAATATTAATGCAAAGATTCATGTTTCATTAGATTTCCAACTCCGTAATATTCAAATGCAAATTCTCTTTTGGTTATAGATAATATTCCAAGGCAAATTTCAAGTCAGCATGCCAAATGTGAATGTTAAACACAATATATATATATATATATATATATATATATATATATATATATATATATATATATATATATATATATATATATATATATATATATATATGCAGAGTGAGGTCAGGTTTTGAAATGAAGACCTCCGACCCAATACACTATCATTTTCACCACCAAGCCACGACGAGAACTTGTTAAACCATCCAATTGTGATTTAATTTAATGCCTTACGGAGGGTTAGGCGGAGGGTGGAGAGCCCTGTTTGTGGGCTAGCCCCTCCCACCATGTGACCAAAGCCACGTGACTAGCGAGAGAGCTTATCGTTAAGCACGCTTAACTCACTTAATACTAGGTTTAGTATTTAATTAAAGTTCAGTTAAGTGGATTTTAAATTAGAGAAGATTCTGGAGGCACCCCTAATTTTAGTGAAGGTTCCAATTTTAGAGCACTTATCTCACAAATATCCAGATTTAGTGGCAAAATTGCAAGAAATTTGTTTTTTCCATAATGTAGGCAGATTTTGACCATTTTTGGAAAATGAATAGTCAATTTTTGATGATTTTAGAATTCCAAAGACAATGACACATGTTTTCGTGGATGAAAACAAAATTATACATGTGATTTTTCTATAGATAAGTCCAAGGTAGCCGAGGGCCAGAAAGGAAGGAGGTCAAGTATGGACCAGCTAGAGTCAGTTTTCAGTAATTTAACAGTAATTTTTAGAAATTGATTTGTATGTTCTGCAGAAAATAGAACATTTTTAAAGAGAAATTGAATAATTTACACAACACATTTTCCAAATTTGAGCTAATACAACGGGCCCAAGCTATGGAGGTTGACCAAGGAGATGTAGCCCAGGAGGGATGAACTCCTTTATCAAAAACATGAGTTGATGGATATATTTATGGGTTGTTGTACATGTTTCTTTTGTTTTTCAATTATTACTTATTTTTTTTTATTTGTCACTAAAATAAAAATATAACACTAGAAAATTTCCTTTTTTGACACTCACCTACACCAAGGAAACTAAGGCACAATAAGCAAAGAAGAAGAAAATAAATTATAATTATGGACCTGCAATTAACACATCAAAACTATTATATCATGTTCACATCAACTTGGTATCATATCTTGGTTGAAAGAGAATCAGGTTTCTTAAGTTGATTTTCTTGCTTTTCTAGATTTTGTGCAAAATAGTTTTAATAGTTGCAATTTTGTGATTCTTGCAAGGTTAATATTGCAGAGAGAAGAAGGGAAGTTATTGGTATATATTCATGAGATTAGGAAAATAAGTAAGAGAGATGAGAAATAATCATATTCATTCAATATTCCACTCAAAGACTCATTTGAAGAACCTCAAGTTTTGTCTCAAGAAGATGAGATTGAAGAAGTGAAATTTGTACAAGAAGTTGAGTTGATTGAAGAGGTACAAGAATCAAGATTTGAGCTTGAATTCTTAACCATTTTGTAAGGTGTTGGATATACTCATGGACATTAACAAGATGAAAATGTCTAGAGGGACTTCAAAGACATGCAAAGAGTGGTTAAAATCATGTTTGAAGCATTCATTGTAGAAAGAGTAGGAGAAGGTTCTAAGTTCCCACATGGATAACGAAATTCAAATGATAAAAAGCATGAAGAGAAGAGTTAAAAGGGTAGTGGAGAAAATCCACCTCCATCTCCACCATCTTCTTCATCCTCATAATCCCCATCTGCATCATATTCTAGTTCCACCATAAATACCACTCACACTCACTCAAAACTCCATAAGAGGAATACTCCATTACTCAAATTGGACATAAAGTTTGAATTACCCATGTACAATGGCGAGGTAAATGAAGAGAGGCTTAAAAATTGGATACATCAATTGGAGGTGTATTGAAGAATTGAAAGCCTCCATGAAGAAGACATAAGGATTTAGTTGGCTTCATTGAGGCTAGAAGGAGCAACACTAGTCTAGTGGGGAGAAAACACCAAAGAGGAAATGTGAATTCATGGTAAGATATCCATTTCTTGGGTTGAGTTTATTTCTTCCATTGAAAGACAGGTTTATCCTCTAGCTTACATGAAAAAAACTATTATGAGTTGGAAAATTTTATGCAGCTTAAGGGTCAAACAATTCAAGAGTCTACCCAGGATTTTAGAAAGAGATCTTTGTTGTTAGGAGTAAATTTGAATTCCCAAGATACCATCTTGAAATATATTACGGGTTTGCATTCCTATTTAAAGAATAATATTATTATGTTTAACCCAACAAATTTAGATGAAGTTTGTGTACAAGCCACACACTTAGAGGGAAGGGGAAAACATGGCATAGAAGAGAAAGAGGAAAGTGAGGGTAAAGGGAAAGGAAATTTTTATGGAAGAGGAAAAATAAATATTTTTGTTAAGAAAGAGAAGGAAAAACTCACATGTAATAATTGTTCAAATATTGGCCATGATGAAGACCATTTTTTGCAACTTCATCCAGAATTTAAACCAAATAGACTGAAAGCCAAAGAGAAGGGAAAAATTGTTGTTATAGCTGAACAAGGCTTAGGGTCAAATTTAGGAGATGAGACAAAAGTTACAGCCATGGGTTTGACAAGTAAACATGTTGCAAGCACTAGTTCTTCAAATTTTTCTAATGATACTCGTCATGAAGATACAAGATTAGAAATTTTCTATATTAGAGTTGTCTCTAAACATACCAAGATTGATAAAATTTTTGACAGTGGACCACAATATAACTTGATTTCCGAAGATTTTGTTAAGCAACTAGGCCGTGAAACAATTAGACATCCAAGACCATATCCCTTGGGCTGAATTTGAAAGAATGAAAACTTGGAAGTTACAAGGAAGTGTTGACTAAGGTTCGCCATTAACTCAAACTTCTTGATGAATTTGAGCTTCATGTGGTACCACTTGAAATATATGGTATTGTATTGGGAAGTCTTTATCTCTATGATAGGAAATATTTATTTCATCGTCATGAGAAGAAGTACCACTTTTTTAAGGATGGTATTGAGTACATAATTAGAGAACATAAGAAGAAGACACATATGTCTACTATGCATGCAAGTGAAATGAAGAGGATAGTGAATGCAAGTCAGAACAATGTGCAAGGTGAGAAAGCCTTTAAGTTTTCTTTGATTTTTGACCAAGGTAGGAACAAGACGATTTCTGCAAAAATAGATTTTTGTTTTGAGAATTCAGAAATATTACGATATGACAATGTGAATGAAAGCAAGAGAAGGTTGCAAGAATCGAGGAAATATTTGACTTTTATGAAAATATTTGAATGAGAAAACTGGGAAAATTTCAATTGATCGAGACTAGAAGCATGAGGGAACAATCCCTCGTCCACATAATCAATAATAAAGAGATATTTTGGGTTCCAAAAGGCTTTTAATGGGGAGGAATGATCAGGTGCTTAGTATTTAGCTCAAAAATCAAAGTTTTCAGAATTGCATGAAACTAGGATGAAAGCGTACAACTCGTCACTAGGATTCCAACACAACTCTTTTCATCAAAATCTGATTTCATATGAGTAAGTTATGGGCTGATGTCCATTTACTGAAACATATAAAAAAATTGCAGGTTGGTGACATGTTGGTGACATGAAAGCCCAGTCAACGAAAACGAATATTCTGGGAATATTCCACAAGTTTCATCCAATGAGGCTGTGACAAGTGGCACTTTATAATTCACGAGTTTAGTCTATGTGGGGGTAAATTTCCTAATGTTTCTAACGTGGAATTATATTATATTTTATTTTATTTTATTATGATTTAATTATATGTATATATATTATAATATAATATATTATGTGTTATAAAACATATTATACATATTATAATATATAATATATATTATATATTGTATTATTATATTATAATTAAAACTTTAATTAAATACAAATACCAATCCGCATTAAACCATATCAATTATAACCCAAAGGTATGTTCAAATATTAATGCCAAGGTTTATGGTTTATTGGTTTCCAAGTCCATAATATTCAAATGCAAACTCTGTCTTGGTTATAAATAATATGCCAAGGTTGAATGTCAAGTTTGCATGCCAAATTCCAAGGTTAAACACAAAATATATATATGGGGAGTGGGGTCAGGTTTTGAACCTAGGACCTCCACCCCCACTACACTAGTGTTTTCACCACTAAAGAAAGGAAGGAAATTGTTGAAAAATCCAATTCCGCTACTATTTAATGCTCTGGGGTGGGTCTAACAGAGGGCGGAGAGGCCAGTCTATGGGCTTGCCCCTCCCGCCATGTGACCAAAGTTCGTGACCAGTGTGAGAGCTTATTGTTAAGTGCTCTTAAGGCACATAATCCCAGGTTTAATATTTAATTAAACTTCAATTAAGTGGAGTATAACGTGGAAAATATTAAATAGGCTCCCTTAATTTTTGCGGAGGTTCCAATTTTAGCAGACTTATCTGGAAGATTTCCAGATATAGTGGAAAAATTGCAAGAAATTTTTTTTTTTCCATAATGAAGGTAGATGTTGACGATTTTTGGAAAATTATTATTTAATTTTAGATTATTTTGGAATTCCAGAGAAAATGGCACAGGTTTGAGAGGCTGAAAATGACTTATACATGTCATTTGGCTACAAGGAAGTTTAAGTGAGCCTAGGGAAACTAGGGAAGCATGTCATGTCTGGATCAGGCAGAGCCATTTTTCAGTAATTGGACAATAATTTCTAGATGATTTGTATGTTATGAAGACAATAGGATAGTCTCCAAGAGAAATTGAATAATTTACATCGCTCTTTTTCCAAATTTGAGCTAATACAAGAGGCCGAAGCTATGGAGCTGGACCAAGGAGATGTAGCCTAGGAGGGGTGAAATCCTTCATCAAAAACTTGTGTTGATGACTCTGTTTATGGTTCTATGTACATGTTTATGTTGTTGTTCAGTTTTTACTTTTTTTTTTTTATTTGTCATTAAAATAAACATAAGACACAAGAAAATTTCCTATTTTGACACTCACCTGCACCAAGGAAACTAAGGGACCATAAGAAAACGAGAAGCAAATAAATTATAATGATGAACTTGTAATTAGCACAGAAAATCTAACATACAAGTTTTAGATAAATTTTAAATGTATTGATAATTTTGTATTGAGAATGTTAACGTCTTTTTATTGGACACTTAATCCTCCAAGGGTTGGTTTGGAAGCTAAAGAATCTTAGGGAGTTCAAGAGACCTTGGAATATGGAATCCAATGGTCACTCCAATGTAGTATAAATGTAAATCTATGTTAATAAGAAAATCAATTCGCTTTTATCAATTTTGGTCGTATTCTCCGTGTGTATGTTCAATTTCATTCTCCATTTGTATGTTTAACATGGTATTAGAGCGGGAGAATTTTGGCCCTACTCTAGCTTGAGCCATTTATTTTATGGAATTTTCTATGCACATTAATATTTCACTTCTAAACATTTCTCATAAGCTTTACCTAATGCTACCTATGCACCTGTCACTTTACCTATCCATGTGCGTCTGTTACTTTAAAGGCTACATTATCTCACCAAACACGTGTCTGTGATATGGTATACCCAATCCATAGCTATCATAATATGAGAAACACAAGCCACACTACAGATTTTTTATTATGTCCAACATAAGAAATTTGTGTCAGGCTCTTGAGGTAGTCGACCCAAAATAAAACTCGACACCTCATCTCCTTCCACACTCTTGTCCTACGTTTGCACTCCACTCCACACCATAAACTTCCCACTACTCAACCTACGTTTGAATTCCCACACCGGTTGGCCACACCATTCCATTGTGGAAACAAATCTCTCACATCCGAGTGAACTTGTCCTCTAATCTATCAAGTTTCGTGGCTCTTCAGTTCTATAGAATGGGCACCCAAATTAACAATTTTTTTATCAATGTGGTCGTTTTTGTGCTGTGAAGTCCTTCTAGACTAAAAATTATATCCATATCTATCCCTTTTTGGATCTGGGGTCTATGTGTATTTCAAAATATCTTGGATAAGGTATTTTTTTTCTCTAAAGACCTTTCAAACTTGACAAATGGTCGATTCTGACTAATCTTCAGTTTGGGAGATGAGGGTGACTCCACTCTCAATTTTTGAGTGTGGTCACTCTTCACTCATATCACTATCATGGCTGTAGTACACCCCCCCACACTACCTCCTAGTTTGACAAAGCCCTCCACAATGCTCTTGTCCCTCCATGAAACAACCCTCCAACTCATTGACCTCGGCACTATGACTCCTCAACCGTGTGTGTCGCCCTATAGCCTCCAGTGCTAGCCTCATCAAAGTCATCGATAATCTGTGCTCAGCCTGCAAACACTCGCTCTATTTGTGGCATCTACGAATCCTACTCTCCCTTCGTCCCTCTCAACACTTTCCATTCGGCACTAGTGTGACATCATTCAAGGGGATTGTTGATAAAGGGATATGGACAAATATATTAACTATATAGCACTGGCACCAACCCTATGCAATAATTTTATGGTTTGAAACATCTATGATCCACATCCATAAGAGTTGAAGGACCTACAAAAGGTAGAATATTGATTCTACTCTTTGCATGTGACTGCAAGGGTTCGTTGATCTTGAATATTAAAGAGGATAGATTTATTTGTTGAATGTGAAAAATGTTGACATTTTATATTGAATTTATATACAAGTGTCATGCCATCGCGACACCTTAGTAAAACTTGGTAGTTTTTTTAAGCGATTGTGAGTGGGTCTTGCACTAGATTGATATTGAGCTAACCGAAAATTGTAGCATAGAGAATGGGATGATCGCTCTATATTATAATAGGAAAGACTATTAGTGTTGATGGAACATCGTGAAACCCTTAAAATGCATCTAAAAGTGACCTCATTGAAACATGGAGTGTTATATCTCTTGGAAATTATATATATATAACCTATCAAGACTATGTGGCACATATGCATGAACTTTTTATGTTGATGGTCATGAAGAAAATTATGATAGTGAAATAGATAAAGATAAACTATCATATAAATATTAGGGTATATGATACATGAGTACACTTTGTAGGTAACATAAGGGTAAAATATTTTCTATGTTTTAACTATAAGTGATCAATAATTTTCTTGGTAAAAGTGAATTTCAAGTGCGCATCAATTTTTCAATGTGGATAAGTGACTCAACCAGGTTAATGTGAAGAATATTGATTTTACACACTAGGATATCATTAATTATGTGATCAAGTCAGCCACAAATCGAATCCTCAATAATAAAGTATTACATGAAATACTGCCAGTTTTGAAATCATAAGAGATCAATTTTAGAATTGTTGCAACACATTTTTTCTCTTGATATTTGGATCTTGCACCACACTTAAATTTGGTGTTTATATTAGTCCTTATGAAAAATTCAAATATATATATTATTTTTAACAAAGGTAGAAATTATTTATTTGGTTTGGGGAGTACATTTGGATTCAATATGTTAAACCGTTGGAAAATGGTTAATGAAGTATTAGAATTACAAAACAATATAACATATTCTACTACTGAGCACATAATAAAAATCAGCAAAACCACTCTTACTAATATTAAATTTAGTGTACAATATGCATAAGAAAAATTTATTTTTTT
Source organism: Pinus albicaulis (assembly GCA_034641835.2). Classification (NCBI taxonomy): domain Eukaryota; kingdom Viridiplantae; phylum Streptophyta; class Pinopsida; order Pinales; family Pinaceae; genus Pinus; species Pinus albicaulis. The sequence continues at coordinate 1,141,194,980 of CM076579.1, read as the reverse complement.
GGAGCTTAAATCTCAACTACAGCAAGAGGAGCTACAACATCATAGTCTATTTTTATTTTTTCAGTCGAATTTGACTCCCATAAACATGAAAAAACTAATCAAGTTGGTGAAAGAACAAATTTACATGCAAAATCAGAAATTTAGCCAACACTTCCAAAGCTATTCATCAGACCTTGGCAAGAGCTTGTCATCAACTAGCACATAACTAGTATTGGATATGACAAGGAGATGTCATTTCATATTTACTGCTTTTCTAAACCCATTCAGTTTTAAAGTGTAGGGTTTCTCCATGGTAGTTCATATTCACTTGTTTCAGATCTTGTTCCTTTTCCAAAGAAGCCAGAGTCTGCAAAATGGTAACATTCGGACCGAGTTGGTTATGTGAGATAATAGTGTTTTGATCTTCACCCATGCAAGAATTATGGTCAAAAAACTCATTATTAAAATAGATGTTTCAAAAAAAAGCATCCTACAAGAACACGGATTCATCTTGGATGGATCGCTTCTTGGAAATGGGCTTCAACAACCAATAGGATATTTTAGTCATATGTCATAACTTATTCTAGAGTATTGAATAGTCTTGCAGTTGATTTTTTACCATCATCTCAATTTGTATCTAACATGTAGGGAAGTGATGATGATATACAATATTTAAAGCCACGTCAAGTGAGCCTTAGCCAGAACTTGCCATACCAGATTCAGAGTTGTACGCAGATAAGTTCAAGATAGCCTCATCCACAACCTACCATACGAGATTCAAATTTTTACTAGAGACAAAGATGCCCTTAAGAATTCCTTTGGTTAGTGTTCAGCCTTAAACCATATATGTGGGGTTCATACCTCCCTCTTCAGGTTGAGCTTCTCCCTCTTCAAAGAGTTGGGGACCCTTCCTCTAGGAGAAGACTACAACTTCTATCCAGTTTTGGAGGATTTCCAGGAATTGCATTAAGCATTCCATAGTTGGTGGTCATCCTTAAACCATTATAGGTTGAGACCTCCATTTTTAGGTTGATGTTCTCCCTTTTAGTGTAGGCTATAGACCTCCATTTTCTATTTTGAAGGTCTCCCAATTCAAAGCATTAGGATCACTTCCTCTAGAAAAATATTTTAGCTTCGTGTAAGATTTGGAAGATTTTCAGGAAATGCCCTAAGCATTCCAACATTGGTGGTCATCCTTAAACCGCCTCCTTATGACAAAATTTGAGAGAGAACATTCAACCTAGTCTCCCCATACATGTTTTGCACATTTTTTATTAGAAATATCTTCTTGGGCTCATACATACCCCTTCTGATTAAGGGGGGTGAATGTTGGACACCAAATACCTTAAGGGTTTGTGTGGAAGTAGATCAGTCTTAGGGAGGCAAAGAGACCTTGGAATATAGAATCCAATGGTCACTCCAATGTGATTGAACCATGAGGTCACAATTAAACAAAGATACAACAAATGAAAGGTTAGTCGAATTAACCACACAATTATCCCCATTAATATTTGAGGTTCATCTCTTTACACAAATGCATGCAGAAGCCTTAAACATGACGGAAAACTCAACATAATAAAATTTAGCTTTATCCTTGAAGACCCTTCACCTTAACCTCATATCATACACGACTTCACATTATGCCAATACCTTGGACCTGTGGGTTATGGCCCACATAAATTTCCCCTTTACACACGCGACAAACTATACTATGTAGTTTGACTAAACATACATATGTTCTCTAACAATGCATACACTTTAAAAAAGACCCTGTATAACTCAAATATCTTTACATATACACGAAACACTTAGATGGAGGGTCCCACATTCTGATAGCCAATGAGAAATATTCACAATCATTTTCTTGTAAGTTGAAAGCTACACCAATAAGAATTAAACAATAAATTCATGCGAAATGTATTATTGCGCGGTGCTGAGACATGGCTTCTCCATTGTTGCATCACATCCTTCCATCCTTTTCGATTCACATCACAATAAAAACACCTTCTCATGTGAAGTATTTAATGTTAAAACTTATTTCTTGTGATTTTCAAAGTTGCACACCATCGACACGTGGCCTTCCTCATCGCATCAAGAAATCTAACTTTACCACATCGCAAACAAAATACTTTTCCTTGTGAAGCCTTTGCTCTATCCATTATCATTTGTGAAGTGTGAAAGCGCAACTCATTGTCTACCATTGATCTATTCCCATTTTAAATATGTGATCTAATCATTTTCTTGCATTCACTTCTTTTCAAATCTCTAAATGTTCTCTACCTTTATCGATTCCTCTACTTTATGCCACTATGTTGCATTGTTTTCTTCACACTACTCCTCTTTTTCTCATTCGGACTACTTCAAGTTTATATCTCCTAAGCTTATCTTTGTTTGTTATTCATATAGCCATTACACCGTCTATAAATTGAATACATAATACTCTATGTATTATTTCTCTTCTTCCAGAATTCATAATTCGTTCTTTACTTGACCTATACACACACGTATTAGATCCAGACTGGAATCACACAGATTCTACCCAGCTGTTACATCCTTTATTACTTAGAAAGACTTTTACATTCAATTTGAATTCATTCAGCATTGCTTATCACACAAAAACCATAAATTATCAGTTAGGGGTCACTGAGCATGTAAAAGGAATGACACACACAGTCATAATGAATTCAATTTCCTCATTCATTAAACAAATGTACAAATAGAAATAAAAACTTGTTTCACAATCTAGCTTTGGCCTGATCTACCTTTACATGGTCCTTTTCTCTTCCTCTCTTTCTTTATTTTCCTGTAGGCTTACAACCAAATTTCTCTCTAATAATATCTTCTTTTTCTACCACTTGTGCCCTTGAGGCTTTACAATTATATACAAAAGATTATTTAACCAATTTTGAGTCAGATCCATAGGTTACTCAACAAAACCATAAAAATCCTCTATGTCCTCAATTAATTCCTAAAATATCTTCTTTATTCCATGAGGATCTCAACATTCAACTAAATCCTAAGAATACTCCATAAATCATGAGCTACTTTCTAATATAAGATTTATAATATTTCAGAATATCTCAATCCACACCAATCACTCATGTTCTGCTACATTCCAAAAAATTTACAAATATGCCTCTCAATATTTAATTAAATCCTATTCTAAATGTCTCACCTAAATAACTCAAAATATTGAAAATTATATTAATTAAATACTTAGGAAAACTAACTCTTTTGAAAAACACAAGACCCCTAGATTCTACCAAATGTAAAAATTTTCGAAACCATATTGCTCTTGCATAAGAATTCCAAGGTAGAGAACATTCATGACCTCCAGATCATGTGTTTTTAATGTTGATTGAATTCCTCATGGATCGCAAACTTTGTTTGGTAGTCTGTCTTTTGGCTGTTGTTGTTGTTTTTTGTTGTTCTATAGGTCTCCATATATTATGTTGCATTACCCCACTCGCTATGCTCTCATAGTCTACTGTTGTATTTCTCTTGTTGTTGTTGCATTTCTTTCTCTCTCTATCTTCTTCTGAGACACTTTCATCATCGACTTTCTTATCCTTTCAACCTCCATGTCCAATATATCTTCTGATTGGTACGCTCTATGCCAATTGTTGTTGAAATATTTCCATTCATCTTCAAAATAATGTTTGTTACTTTCACTTTGATGTTGTTGGATTCTTACTACCGCCCTTACATCCTTACCCTCTTGTTTCTTCTGAAATTTTGTCTCGTCTCCAAACAAGCTCTGTTCAATATCTGCAAATTTACTTTCAAAAAGTAAATTTTGTTCTGATTCTTTGACTGAGGTAACATTTTCTTCTGCTCCTACAGATCCTTTATAGTATTCATCAAATTATCTCTTCTCTACCGGTGATTTCAACCAATTTTCCAATAACTCCAATTATTTCTCCCATTTACTGACCAATTGTACATGTGCTTTCCATTGGCTATCTTCATAAGATAACATAGCCTCATCCTCCATCACAATATAATTCTGATCTTGCTTCTTTGAAATGTCTTTGTACATTTTTTTTCTTCCTTAATATTTGTGACAACTTTCAGTGACTGTCTATCACCTGCAAAATTGTCAAAACCTGCAATCACACACAATTTTTCAGTTGTAAAACTACAAGACACAATTGTCTTATTTGATGATTCTGTAATCAAATCCTTTTTCTGTTCTAATTCTTCTATATGACTTAGAAAATCTTCAATGGTGTTCATCTCAACTTCTTTAAGCACTTCACTTGGTTGCTTGATATCCTTCTCCACTTCTTCTTGCTTTTGGTCATCATCATGAGCCAAATTTACTCTATTTTGATCTTTACCATTATGGTGAGAAACAATACCTCCTCTTAATTGTGTATGAATTTGTTCATGAGACCTAACGTTCTGATATTTCTTATTTAAAACAGAATTCAGATTCTATCTCTCTTCTTCCTGTTCTTTGAGAATACCCAAATATTTTCCATCATCCTGTATTACACCTGAAACCATAAAAAAAATGTTAATTTCAAAATCATAAGGCTCAGTAGCTCCAACTAATGTTTCAGACATCATTGCTCCATCTTCTAGTTGAAAAAGGACTTGTTCATCTCCAACAATTTTCTTTTGTTGTAGCGCAACTCCTTTGAGATTCTTTATCCTCAATTGAACACTCATTATCTGCTCAAGATTCCTCATCTCTTATATTAGCTACATATTCACCTTCTTCTTTCTTTGCTCTTGTAGCCTATGCCACTTCAATTTATTTCTCATATGCCAACCATTCCTATGGTCTACCTTATTTCTCTACAACATATCCATCAACAATGAAATTTTGAAATTTATTTCAGCTTTCTCTCTATCAATCTCTTATTGACTTATCTTCTCTATACTACTCACCTTGTCATATTTCTCCACTCTTCTTCTGTTGTGTCTTCTATTTGAACCTCTGATATGACTATCAGTATTCATTATTCTATTTCTTTTGAACTACATCTATTCACTTGTGAACTGCACCAAGCCTCTCCTTCATTGCAAGTGTCCATTCATGCTGCAAGTAACTCTCGAAGCCATCACTCTATTAAGCTCGGTCTTTTGGTAACATTGGTTCTCTACCTCTGGAACCTCTCTTTAAAAACTCCTTTGCTCCTTGACTTCTACAATTCTAATTTATTATGAGAACACTCTAGTCCTCTTTGTCCAACCTTCAACTGGATTCTTCAGGTTCACTGCCACTTTCTTCAGAGTATGCACTTTACTTTTCCTTCAAGAACACAACTCATTCTTCTTTTCATTAAATCTTTCCTTATTGTCCTTACTGAAATATTCCTCCTTTGTATGCAAGCTACAAAACTAAACCCAATGTTAAATAAAAAAAATACATGCATGATTTCACAAGAAGATTGCTTCCACTCTTCACATTAGAATGGATATCCATTCTTCTCAAGAACCAACCATCACTTTTTCATATTTTACCATCTGACTTTTCTTCGTGCACTTGTCTCCACCTTTTCAAATTTATAATCTGACTCCTTATTCACAATCATGGTGAATCTAATTCTTCTCTGTTATTAATGTCTTCTACATATTTTAACTCTGCAATCTTTATCAAAACTCTACTTGTCCTGATTTTCCTCTAAAAGAGATTTACTCGCTTTGATACCAAATTGATGCAACCATAAGGTCGCAATTAAACAAAGATGCAACACATGCAAGGTTAGCAGAATTAACCCCACAATTATCCCCATTAATCTTTTAGGCTAATATCTTTACAGAAATACATGCGGAAGCTTTAACCATGATTGACAACTAAAAGTAATAAACTTCACCTTTATCCTTGAAGCCCCTTCACCTTAACCTTATATCATACATGACTTCACATAATGCCAATACCTCGAACCTGTGGGTTATGGACCACATAAATTCCCCCTTTACACACGCAGTGGACTGTATTATGGAGTTTGATTAAACATACATACTTATGCGATCATACAATGCATACACTTTAAAACAGATCCCATATAACTCAAATCCCTTTAAATATACATGGAACACTTTCTCGCATCACGTCCTTCCATCCTTTGTGCTTCGCATCACAATCAAAACACTTTTTCCTATGAACTCTTTAATGCTAAAACTTATTTCCTGTGATTTGTGAAGTTGTATACCATCGACATGTGACCTTCCTCATCGCATCACAACTTTTGAATTTTACAACATCGCAAAACAAACACTTTACTTTCTAAAGCCTTCACGCTATTCGTTATCATTTGCGAAGTGCGAAAACACAACTCATTGTCCACCGTTGATCTATTCTCTTTTTAAATCTGCGATCTAATTGTGTTCATCCATTTACTTCTTTAGAAATATCTAAGTGTTTTTTGCCTTCATCGCTTCCTCTGCTTTATTTCACTCCGCTGCTCTGTTTTCTTCGCGCTATTCCTCCTTTGCTCATCCAAACTACTTCATGTTTATCTCTCCCAAGCTTATATTCATTTTTTATTCATATAGCCATTACAATGTCTCAAAATTGAATACAAAATACTCTCAGTATTATTCCTCTTCTTCCAGAATTTGTAATTTGTTCTTTACTTGACCTTTACACAAATTTATTAGATCCAGACTGGAATCACATGGATTTTACCCAGTCGTTAAGTCCATTATTACTAGAAAAGACTTATACAGTCAATTTGAATTCATTCAGCATGGTTTATCATGGATAAACCATAAATTCTCAGTTATGAATCACTGAGCACATAAAAGGAAAGACACAAAGTCACAATGGATTCAATTTCCTCATTGATTAAGAAAATGTACAGACACAAATGAAATATTTTTTACTATTTAGCTTTGGTCTGATCTACCTTTACATGGCCCTTTTCTCTTCCTCTCTCTCTGTATATGCCTTTAGGCTTACAATTAAATTTCTCTTTAACAATATATTCCTTTTCTACCGTTTGTGCCCTTGAGGCTTTAAAATTATATAAAAAAGATTATTTAACCAATTTTAGTTCAGATCCATAGGTTACTCAACAAAATCCTAAAATCCTCTAAGTCCTGAATTAATTCCTAAAATCTCTTCTTTATCCCTTGAGGATATCAACATTCAACTAAATCCTAAGGATCCTCCATAAATGATTGTTGAGGTATAAAAGGTTTCTTTTTAACACCTATCTATCCTACATCAATCATCAATCTAGGAACAAATTTTTGTTTCAGGAGTGTACTCTGTCTGAGGCTGCAATTCAATCTAAGAGTAATTCTTTGCAATATGTAGTAAAGTGTTCTAAATAAAAGAGTAAACGGATGCTTGGAAAAGAAATCTAATTACACTAACATGAACTTAAATGTTTGAAAATTGAATCATTCATTTAGCAAACATCAGTCAAGGATGCAATAATGATAACTCTTTCCTTTAGAAACTGATGGAATTGAAATCAAACAGGAACAAGATGATTGATCTGAGAACGTAGGTAGCAATAACCAATATTATTTACAGTTGATAATCATGTCTTAAAGTAGTTAAAAAGGAAATAGAAATTGAACTAAAGGCTGGTAATGAACGTAAACTAGGAAAAATCTCAAAACCAAACTCTTTGCAATATGTAAACTAATTAATCTGAAATGAACAACAACCTGGAATTGAACAACAATGTAAATGAACAACAAACTCTAACTAGAAGAATTGAACATAAAATTATATTTAATGAATCTGAACAGAAAAATCTAAATAATGGAATCCAATAGAAAATTCTATTAAACATCAAATCCTATTAAGTAGCAAATCCTGTCGACAACAAACTTTCTTGATTAGCAATCTGAAATGAACAACAATCAAATGAAACAGCAAATGGAATAGCAACTAAAATAGAACATCAAATACTGAACAACAAAGCTCTATAAAAGCATAACAAGATAAATGATATCGGAATTACGATTCTTCTTAGAACAGAACAACAATGCAATTCGTCAATGTAACACACCGATATCAATAGACAATTCAACAGTAAAATAATTAACTTGTAAACTGTAATAAAAGAAAATACAAACTATCACACAATGATAACTGAAAGGTAATGATACTAACAGCAGATCGATCCACCAGGGCCAGGCCCTTAACCACCAGTGAAACATCGTTGTGCTTTACTCCAGAGTTAATAAATGGAACGACAACAAGATATTTTATTAATCAGACATAAATAGTGTTTACAACAGTCACTCTTTGATCACGAGAGTTAAGAAATTACAGAGTTACAAAAAGAGTGTTTAATCATAAATCATTGTCTCCCGATTTCTAAAGGCACTGCATTTTATAACAATTCGACGGACAAGACAGGAAACAATGATAAGATTGAACAACGATCCCTCAGGAACGAAAGATCCCGAGGGATTTTCTCCTTTTGTATTTTTAACTAGCGCTTGGTCTTCTTAGGCTGTAGCCATGCTATTTCCTATCTTCCTTTAGCTATACGTTCTGATTTCCTTCTTCTTCTCTAGATACGGTCCTTTGCTGGAGGAGCAACAGTTACTCATGTTTTAGGTTTGCCTTTCGAATGATGGTTTATTTCATTTGTTTCCTGTTTTTATAATGAAAGGTAGTCTTTAGTAAATTTTCACAATAAACATTAGTATTTGCATTTCCATCATAATCCTCCAATAAATCATCTTTCTAGAATAAAAAGAGTTATGTTTAAAGGAAAAATATGAGAAAATACATGGTAAATCCATACCTTTTCCACTGCTCAACACCCCCCCTGCTTACCCTTTTCCATGCCCTCATGAAAACCATAGTTTACATGTAAAGAACCTAGAGAATAGGCTAGATAAGGTTTTTCATTAAGAGGTCTAAAACCATGGTTTGCAGCTAAAGCTTCAAAGATGTGCCATGTCTGTCCTTCAGGTAGCTCATAAATGGCTTTATAGTCTATTGCAGGATACCATATAATGGGACTTCGAAACCTACAACCTAGCAGAATGGGCCTTCCCTCAAGATGAGGTTACTATAGAGAATCAAGCAGTCAGCAGCTAATCCAAAATTTCTATAATTAAATGGCTCTTTGTCTTGAACCTTCCAATTCTAAATATTCCATCGGACTTTAGCTGCTACATAGGCCTGGTTTCTGATAGATAGAAAATATTCTACCCCATCCAAGACAATTTCTTTGTGGATGGGTCCCAAGGTTTGGATGACACCCTCCTTTGTCATTAGACTCTTCTTCCTAGCCCATAGTTGTAATGGGTGTTTTCATTCACCCCTAACCCAAAGGTCTAGCCCATTTTCCTACCTTTGGAAAGTATTATAGGCCATGAGCCATTTCAACTGGTTGACAACAAATGAAATAAATGCTTGATATTGGATGTCACCCACAAACGGGTTGGGATTTATCTCAATTTCATTCTCCAATATAAGATTGTGAAAATAGAATTCACATAGCAGACGCTGGACTTTAACCCCATAGAGTTTGCAACATTTTACAAAATCATCTACAGTGTTTAATTCTATCGAATTTCCTGCCCTAACTGCTTTAATTTTCAGCAGTAAATATCTTTCTAATAAAAACAAAGCATAATTCTTGGCAGGGCATCTACATGTTATAACATCTGTGTATAAGGAGAAGAGAGTATCCATTTGATTCAGGCCATTTTTAATTTATTCCTTAACTTTTCATCTTCCTCTTCTGCCTTCCAACACTTATCATAGGCCTCATCCTCTGATGCACTGATGTCCTTTAGTTGTTGTAACTGTTGATATTTCTTTTTGGGGACAGTCTCTTCTTCAAGATTTTCTCTTGCCTGTTGAGCATGTGCTAGCTCCTTTTGGAGTTTTGCTATAGTAGGGTCAATAAAAAAATTTCATGTTGGAAATCAACTTGGGGGTCCTTGTTACAATGCCAAATGCCTCGAGTCTGTGTCTCTTTCTCGACCATATTGTTGGAGGATAGTGCCTCAGTTTGAACATCTTTTTCACAGACCTGTACATTCTCAGCTTGAGCAACTGCATCCATATCAACTGCCTGCTGATTTTCGTTATAGTGAATGAATGTGGGCTCAGTTTGGGTTTCCATAGTCTCTGCAATCAGGGGCTTCGCTTTGGTGGCTACTTTCCTTTTCTTTGGGGTTCGTTTGGTGGCTATGTTCCTTTGTTTTGGGGTTAGTTTCGGGGTTTTATTCATTTTGAGAAACCTAATATTCCATCTGAGTTGTTCCACTAGCTTTTGGAGCTTTTGCAATTCCATCCACAGCTTCTCAAGTTCAGTTATTTTCTTTTTCCTCCTGGGAGGAACGACTCTCCCTTTTTCTATACTCAATTTCTTAGGTAGGGTTTTCTTTCCAGTAGTTGTTCCTTCACTCAGGCTTGCTTGTCTGTTTTCTGATCGGAACACTTCTTCAGTGTTCACATGCTCCTGGATACATTCTTCAGGGGCAGTAACCTTAACTGGTTCTGCTATTCCCTGAGGGTCTTCTGTTTGGAACACTTTTTCAGTATTCACACCTTCCTGGCAACATTTCTCAAGGGAAGTAACCCCAGATGGTTCTTTTGTTCCCTGAGGGTTTTCTTTTTCTACTTCATCGGGTATTCCCTCGGCCTTATCTTCACCAGTAATAGCTTGTTTCTACAATTGGTTTATCTCAATGTTGAAGTTCAGCGGGATGTGGGCTTGTATGTATTCGCTCATGTTGGCAAAAATTTGGGCCAATTGGTCCTCCTACAATGCGATTTGAGGTGGACTTGTAATGGTGGTTCTGAGAGGTTCTTTTCCCTCTCTTTCATCTTAATTGCTTTCTTCCTCTTCACAAGTGTGATAACTTCCTTCTTCCACACTGGTAGGGTGACTTTCTTCTTCTCCACTATTGTGGTGACTCTCTTCTACTCCATTGGTGTGGTGATTCTCTTATTCTTCACTGGTGTGGTGATTCTCTTCTTCTTCCTCATTTCCTTCTTCCTCATCTATGTGGTGACTTCATTCTTCGAGTTGTGTGGGTTGTTCATCTTCCGAACTGGGCAATTATAAGGGTTGGCTACTGTTAACTTGAAGACCTTCTATCATTCCCCTGCTTCTCCTTAACCTGGAGGATTGTCTGCATTTTGATGGTTGTGCTACTATGCTAGCAATTCATTTGCGTTTTGGGGTAGGTAGGGCTACTCCTCCGTTAATTGAAAATATCATCTCTTCCCCACTTGTCTGTTGTTGGGGAAGACTGTAACTCACTATCAATCAAATTAAGCAATGATGGCTTACCACCATGTCTATATGACAAGGCTTTCTTATACTTCAGGCAGCATCTTGCAATAAGAAATTTAAATATGCAGGCATATTTACAATACATTTTTTCTTCCATTGCATGTTATGTAGCTCTATACCACTTTCTCCAATTATATCCATGGTTCTCCCAACGTCACCGGCTAAACTCCTTTCCCTTTTGATGACCAGGGTCTGCCCTTCATCCCGGAAAATGTTCATGGCTTTTTGGAGTTTTACTTTCTGATGGGTCCATATGGGTCCTTCTGCTGGCAGACCAGATACCTCGATGATTATTGAGTCGGTTACTATTATCTGCCTACCTCTAACCATGGAGTAACCTTCCTGCAGATTCTATAAAAATTCAATGGATATTGTTTCATGAGGTTGTTGTAGTCTTGTGAGGTAGGTAATCCACACTATTCTCTCCAGAATTTCCCGTGCAACGTTATAACCAGCTAGCACCTATGGTTCACTACGAATTAGTCGTCCTCCCATTCTATTTGCACACTGTTAATTCTTCAAAAATGCACAGTAATGTAATGGAACAACATAGCAAAGTATATCAGAACAATACCATTAAGCTTTTATTATTACCGAGAATATATGGATTTGACCCGCATGCAGGCATTAAAAGGCATCTGCGCCCCCCCTGAAGGATGATAGGTAGTCCTCGACCGTCGAATAGAAGAGAAAGGTATTTCAAAAAAATTGTACAACATTGAAAAGCATACATACTTATGATACGATCAAAAAATTATTGCATTACTAAAATAAATGCATATTATTAAATTATAAATAGATATTCAAACATTTATGTAATGATTCTAAGATAAGGGAAAGGGAAATCTGATGTGAAAACAAGTGCTTATGTAGTCATTACCCACATAAACTATTATGATCAATTTATAAATAGATTTCATGCATAATAGGTTGAAAAAAAAGGGTTTGGGAGCATACTCTCATTTGATATTAGATAGAGATATAAGAAAAGGGTTTATCATTACTATTGATTTGAAAAGTGTGACTCCAATAACATCAGTAGAGCTCTGTTGCCCACAAGTGTCTATAACCTTGACAAAGTTGCTTTTTCACCCTTGGAACCATTATCCTTTATTTATGCCTAGGGAACTACTATTGTGATGTCATGATGGAGGCCACTGTGCTGGCTTGGGAACCAGATGTTTCACAATTCCATTCACCAGGAAGGAGTGAAAGGTGGGTAGGCCGGCTCGTGATTAGACTTCCTGTTCCAAGGACTTTTTGTTATTAATTTTTTTTTTTAGTTATCCATTGGATCATATCCCTGGTGTGGCGTCCATAATGGGAATGCCACTTCACTTCTTCCTTATGATCATGGTAGGTTGGCTCTTGATGAGACCCCCTATCCTGAATCTTCCATGTCATAGAATTGTTAATAATTATATAGAGATTTTTCTTTTTTCTTATTTTCATATAGAACTTCCCTAGTTATATATAGAGGATGGCTCAACACTCCTTAAGAGTAGGGATGGTGGAAGAAGTATGAACATCTAAATAGAAAAAATATGCCCGTATTCTTATTCAATAAATAAAAATCAAAGAGAGTTATGAGAATTTAGGGAAGAACCAACATGATAAAGATAACTGATCATATTAATTTTAGTGAAAAAAAAAACAACAAATGATATAGATAGTTGTGTCCTTTCCTTTTTCTTATCACTACAAAACAATTTCTTAGAAATGACAATTTCTCTTGATATGTTGATTCCAGTAACCTCTAATTTGTGTATCCTTGCATAAATTGTATGTTTTCTTTTAAGAGAGTCATGAAGAATTCACAGAAATCCTCACAATGTTGTTCTAAAACAAGAAAAATGCACTCAAAAAAGTGTTGTTCCTTCGGGAAGGAACAACAAAAACAATCAGCGGAAATGTTGTTCCTTTGGGAAGGAACAACAAAAATAGGTGGAAAAAATTGTTATTCCTTTGGAAAATAACAAAAAAAACACGAGGCAAAAACTGTTGTTCCTTTGGAAAGGAATAGCAAAAATTGTTGTCCCTTTGGAAAGGAACATCAAAAACACACGACAAAAATTGTTGTTCCTTTGGAAGGGAACATAAAAAAAACTGTTGTTCCTTTGAGAAGGAACATCAAAAACTTTCCTTTGAGAAGGAACATCAAAAACTCGCAAAAAAAACCGTTGTTCCTTTTAAAAGGAATAGCAAGAAAACATAACAAAAAAAACTATTGATCCTTTTGAAAGGAATAGCAAAAACTATTGTTCCTCTAGAAAGGAACAACAAAAAGAAATACTCAAACGCGTTGTTTCTTGACAGAAACTGTTGTTGTTCCTTAAAAAGGAACAGCCTAAGAAATAAAATCTGTACAAAAACAAGCAAGAAAAAGAGAAAAGCTTTATGTACAAGTTTCAAAATGAAAGAAATTATTTAGACAATGGGTGCTGAGGAGGAGTTATCTCCCTCAGCTAGAATCTGCATGGTAGAATCTTCCCGTAATTGCTGGTAAAAGGACTCCCGATTAAGCGGTTTATGGTAAAGTCACACTCGATGACCATATACTTTGAATGAATGTCCAGATCCATCAATGGTGGTTAATGTGATGGTGCCATTTTCATGCACTTTTTGTATCTCGTAGGGTCCAAGCCATTGTGTTTGGATTTTTCCTGGGAAATCCTGAAACCTGGAGTCATATATGAGTGCCCAATCCCCTTCGTGGAATATTTTCTCTTTGATGAGGGTGTCGTGCCATTTTTCTCTCTGTTGTTGAATTAATGCAGTGTGCTAAAGAGCAGAGAACCTAATTTCATCTAACTCATTGATTTACTATAATATTCTGACCTAGGCTTCATTTAAATCTAAACCCACCTCCTAGGCTATTCTTAATGTATGAATTTGAAACTCTATTGGAAAGATGGGTTCTTTTCCAAATACCAATTGATATGGTGAATACCCCGTGGTACTTCTCCATGTTGTTCGATATGCCCACAAGGCTTCTAGAAATCTATAAACCCAGTCACGTCTGGGTGATGCAACTATTTTTGTCAGTATAGATTCGATCACTTATTCATGCTCTCTATCTGGCCATTTTCCTGTGGGTGGTATGGAGTTGTGATTTTGTGCTGAATGTGGTAATTTTCTAATGTTGCAGCGATTCTGTTACCTACAAAATGCGGTCCTCCATCTGTAATTATGTCCCTTGGGAGGTTGTATCAGAAAAATATTTGGAAAATGAATTATATTACAGACTCCTCTGTAGCTCTCGAATGTGCCTTTGCTTCAACCCTTCTAGTAACATACTCTGTTGCAACTAGGATGTATGTTTTCCTGATTTGATGGTGGGTTAATAGGACCAACAAAGTTGAGCGCCCAGCGTTCAAATGGCTCTATTACTAACTGTGGGTTCAAGGGCATTTCGTCGGGCTGTTCAGGGCGACTCACCCTTTGGCAACTATCGCATGCTTGTACAATTTTTTTGGCATCTTTAAAAATGGTAGGATAGTAATAGCCTATTTGTAAGACTTTGGGACTAGTCCTGCAATCTGCAAAATGCCTGCCACATGAACCATCATGGCATGCTTTCAAAATATCAAATATTTCATCCTCTCGGATGCATCTCCTGATGTGCATATCTGCTCCTATATTAAATAGGTAGCCCCCAATCCAAGAGAATCAGGTACTACATTGTATTATCTGTTTTTGTTCATTAGGCGTTAGATGCTTAGGTAATTTACCTATTTCTAAGTAATTTTCAATATCAACATACCATGGGGTTCTAGCAGTAACAACGAACAAAAGCTCATTTGGAAAGTGATCTTCGACTGCTGCTGCATCTGCTGGTTTTTCCATTCGTGACATGAAATCAGCTACAGGGTTCTCTTTTCCAGGTCTATCTTTTATTGTGCTATCGAATTCCTGCAATAAAATCAACCATCGTGTTACTCTACCATTTGTAACCGGTTTATTTGCTAAAACATTTATTTCAAAGTGATATGTATATAAAACTGCAGCGTACCGAGTTATATAATGTCTAAATTTATTTATAGCATGTATTACAGCTAAAAATTCTTTCTCAGTCACAGTATAGTTTAATTCAATAGGAGATAGATTTTTTCTAATATAATAGATTGCATATTGTTTCTTATCCTCTTCCTGCCCAGGAACTGCTCCAATAGTTGTGTCTGAGGCATCAGATGAAATTTGGAATGGAAAATTCCAATTTGGGCCCCTTAGTACTGGGGCTATCGATAGAAGCTTTTTGAGATCCTCAAAAGCATGGTCACATTTATATGTCCAATTAAAATCAAAATTCCTTGTTAGTGCATATAAATGTGTAAATACTCAAGAATAATTTTATATAAATCTTATATAATAACTAGAAAATTGGAGAAAGCTACGTACCTCTGTTTGTGTGGTAGGAGTAGGTATTAACAAAATTATCTGAATTTTAGCTGGATCTACCTGAATTCTAGCTGTTGAGATATAATGACCTAAGATGAGTTCCTCGGTCATCATCATGTGACACTTTTCATGGCTTAAGCAAAGCCTAGTGTAAATACATCTTTACAACACCTTTTCCAAGGTTTCTAATGCTGGCTCAAAATCATCTCCATAAGGTGTGAAGTCATCCATGTGTACTTCGAGCCCTTCATTTTTTAAATCTGAAAATATGCTGAGAATGGTCGTCTGAAATGTAGCAGGGGCATTGCATATTCCAAAGGGTAAAAATCAATAGGAAAATGTACCCCAAGGGCAAGTAAAAGTGGTTTTGTCTTGGTCTTCAGGGGCAATCTGAATTTGATTGTATCCACTGAAGCCATCTAGGAAAGAAAATAATTTCTTTCCTCCCAATGTATCTAATACCTGGTCAATGAAGGGAAGGGGAAAGTGGTATTTCTGGGTTTTTTTGTTTAGTTCTCAATATTCGACACATATCCTCCACTTTCCGTTCTTTTTTGGCACCACTACTAATGGAGAGACCCACTTGCTATCAGATATTGGGTAAATAAAATTGACATCCAACAACTTTTGTAATTAATATTTCACAATATCTTTAAGATGAGGGTTTAATCTTCATTGGGGTTGGTGAATAGGTCTAGCATCTTTTTCTGTATAGATGTGGTGCATACATAACTAGGGGTCAATTCCCTTCATGTATGGATAATCCCATGCAAAGGCTCCCTTATATTTTTGTAGTAATTGGACCGTTTTCTTTTCTTGTTCAAGAGTCATATGTTTGTTAATGTTTAAAGTTTTTCCTGGTTCAATTTCTACAATTTTTATATTATACACAGAAGTAGTGGGCATTGATTGATCATGAATGTATTTCAGGGGATATTCTTCTTCTTTATTATCAAATGTTGCCTTGATCATGTGACATTGCAGATGGGATCTGATTTTTCGTTTATTAATGAAACTATTAATGATATCATCCTCTGTTTTATCTTTAAAATTGAGGGCATCTTCTATGGTTACTGGTGATCTAATTTTTTCCATGAGGTATGACACAGGTTGTTTCCTTTTTTTGATTATCGATAGGATTGGTTGGGCTGGGGGATATAAATCTAATTTCTTGACATAATTTCCCCTTGTTATAGTCATGTTTCCTTGTCGGCAACCAATGTAAGCATCGACAGTTGCCAACCAAGGTCTACCTAGGATCAACGAGTGTCCATCTAGCTGGTTTTTTGGGTTGATAATCAAGAATTCAGCAGGGTACACCCAGGAGTCTACAGATACCATTACATCATGTAATGAGCCTTCTAGCTTGAATACCGATCGGTCAGCCAATTCCAATAAGGTTGTGGTTGGATCTAATGATGTAATGCCAAATTTTTAACAAGTCGTAGTTGTTAGGATATTAATTTTAGCTCCCAAATCAACTAAGGCATTTGGAAATGATTTCCCATTGATTTGTACCATCACTATAGGATTTCCTGTGTCCTCATACTTGATAGGTGTTTCCATTCTTGATAATAAATTAGATAGAGTGCGGACTACTTGGACATTTGGGTTAGCTTCTGTTCTCCTCTTGGGCTTCCTTATACATAATTATTTGATGGTTTTTGCATAAATAGGGATGTCTTGCATAGCTTGGAGGAGAGGGATTTTTATACAAAATTTTTTTAATTCTCCCAGAAGATCAAAATCATGATATTCCATTGGGAAAGGTATGATTAATCATTCTGGGAATGGTGGAGAAGAGGTGGTTTCTTGTTCGTGAGTTTGTTCTTTAACCACATTCTCCTTGTGCATTGTTTTTTCTACGTGTAACGGGCCTTCAAATTGAACATTTTTGTCTCCCTCTATTTCTACTATGTGCCAAGATCTTAGTTGAAGGTCATTACAATCCCTCAATTTAGTTTCTAGTTCCGATGGTTCCATTATTTGAATAGATTGAACTAGCCCATTATTGGGGTTTGGGTTGGGTTGGGCCGGGAGTTGTAGTCTTATGTTGGTTTGGGGATTTTGTGGCAATGTATAGGGGGCTGGAAATGTAGGTTGAGGGAGAGGGATTGTTCCAACTGGTTGATTTGTAGGTCTTTGCCAGTTTGTTTGCCAGGTCTGACTCTGCGAAGTGGAGGGGAACTATTTTTTTGGATAAGTATTATTTTGCCAAAATGGTGGACAGTAAGGAAAGTTTGGCCAATTGGTTTGAATTGTTTGATTTGGCCATGGTGATGTAGGAAATGGTTGTTGTGACCAATTGGGGAAAGGTGGATAATTTTTCCACATTCCATTATATTGCTAAGCATTATATTGAGGAGACTGAAAAGAATAGGATGGATCAATCGGCATACCTATTTGTTGTGGATACCATTGTTGACGTTGATTGAGTAGGCATACCAATTTCGATTCTTCTTCTGCCTCCTTGTAAACTACTTTCAATATAGGGAGCGAGGGGCAACCTTCTGTGGAGTGATATTTTTTGGAAATAGCACATACTTTGACTATATCCAACGGGAACTCTTTATGGTTGTGTTTCTTTCTACATTTAGGGCAGAATATTGCCAAATTTTGCTCTGCTTCTACTTTATTTTGTTTGGCTTGCATAATGTCGAACTACATTTTCAGAGTTCGTAGAATATCTATTTTAAAATCTTCTAGTAGATTGCCAATTTCTGCGCGGGTTATACTTTCACTAGAGATCTTACTATCCATTGTGATCATATCCCATTCTGTTGACTTTAGCCTTGTGCTGCCCCTCGAACTCCTGATACATAAATCAATAATGTCAGCAAAATTTTCCTGATATATATCACCTTTGCCCATAATGTTTAATGTTTCGACCCATTGTTCCTTCATCCTTTTAAGTAATGTAGTTTTCAACACATGATCAGGTTAGGGTAAAGATGCATAAGGTGATCTCTGGAGGTTGTATTGAAAGTGTTCTACATATTCCTCAAGTGTTTCATTATGTTTTGCTGTCATCTGAAATATTTCGTCTTTTAAATTTCTGGACCTACAATGATCCTGATATTTCTTTAGAAACACATCTTTCATCTGATCCCAATCATTTATGACACCTTCACCTAACCCTGACACCTCGACCTAACCCCATAAACCATCGTAAAGCTGCTCCTTTTAATGTGGAAGGAAATAATTTTAATTTGTGGGGATCGGTGGTATAGTCATACCCCCTACATAATACATAGAATTCAAACATAAATGCATCTAGATCTTCTGATTTTAAGCCATGGAATGTAGGAATATGCTGAAGAGGAATGGCCTTCATAGATGCATTAACTGCAGTGTCCACAACGTGATATTGCAGTGTGGAAGTTTGTTGAGGTGTTTGTTGGTTCTGGTTCTGGGCCATTTGATCGAATATGTGCCAATATCCTTCTGGGATTTCAAGGGAATTCCTAGGATGAGTAGAAGGAATAGGAATGACCTTGACAACACTCCCTTGGTCTGTAATAATAATTTTTCCTGTTGGCCTACTATCTGAGGAGATTCAGGTCCTTTAGCTTTGTTTTGAATGATGTTGACAACACTTCCCTTATCTGGGCTGCTCACTATTTGGAGTACTTCAAGGGGAGATTTTGGTTCCTCTATTTCCACTATTTCTCCTCCTCCTTGGTGGAGATTACTAGAGTTCCCTTCTTGCAGAGAAATTAGGCAAGAATTCTCAATTTCTTGCGAATCTTGCTCAATTCCTTCTGTTTGACTATGTACCTCAGCAAAGTCTAGATATGGTGATTCTGTGGCCTGAAGGAAACTAGTAGGCTATCTAGAAATAACATTCCTAGGTCCTAGTGATGGCTGAGATTCAGTTTTCTTAAGGATTTCATCAATGAAAGTTGTTCGCCCAAGGGTCACCAGTCCCTTAGGTTTTTCGGGTTTAGGAGGAACTTTTTTCTGTTTAGATTTTCCATTCAATCAAAAAGACAAGCATTGATTCCTACCTAAAATTTTTACCCAATTCTGCTGTGAAGCGGGCCAGTGAACAAGTATGTTTCTTGCTCAGTACGTAGGTTCTTACCTTCCATTTTTAATACCCAATTCTTCGCTAGCAGAAAAAAATCAAATACGCATCACTCTCTATAAATGGCTACACTCTCCGCGGCAATGGCGCCAAAATTTTGAGGTATAAAAGGTGTATTTTTAATGCCTATTTATCCTAGATTAATCATCAATCCAGGAACGAATTTTTGTTTCAAGAGTGTACTCTATTTGAGGCTGCAATTAAATCTAAGAGTAATGCTTTGCAATATGTAGTATAGTGTTCTAAATACAAGAGTAAACAGATGCTTGGAAAATAAATCTAATTACACTGACATGAACTTAAATGCTTGAAAATTCAATCATTCATTCAGCAAACATCGGTCAAGGATGCAGTAATGATAACTCTTTCCTTTAGAAACTGATGGAATTGAAATAAAATAGGAACAAGATGATCAATCTGAGAATGTAGGTAGAAATAACCAATATTTTTTACAGTTGATAATCTTGTCTTAAAGAAATTAAAAAGGAAATAGAAATTTAACTAAAGGCTGCTAATGAAAGTAAACTATGCAAACTCTCAAAACCAAACTCTTTGCAATCTGTAAACTAATTAATCTGAAATGAACAACAACCTGGAATTGAACAGCAATGTAAATGAACAAAAAACTCTAACTAGAAGAGCTAAACATCAAATTATATTTAATGAATCTAAACAACAAACTCTAACTAATGGAATCAAATAGAAAATTCTATTAAACAGCAAATCCTATTAAGCAACAAACCCTGTCGACAACAAACTCTCTTGATTAGCAATCTGAAATGAATAACAATCAAATGAAATAGAAAATGGAACAACAACTAAAATAGAACATCAAATACTGAACAACAAAGCTCTGTTAAAGCATAACAAGATAAATGATACAATAATTAAGATTCTTGTTAGAATGGAACAACAATGCAATTCGTGAATGTAGCACACCGATATCAATAGACAATTACACTGTAAATTAATCAACTTGCAAACTATAATAAAAGAAAATAAAAACTGTCACACAATGATAACTAAAAGGTAATGATACAAGTAGCAGATCGATCCACCAGGGCCGGGCCCTTAACCACCAATGAAACGCCACTGCGCTTTACTCGAGAGTAAAGAAATGGAATGAAAACAAGATCTTGTATTAATCAGACATAAATAGCGTTTACAACAGTCGCTCTCTAATCACGAGAGTTAAGAAATTACAGAGTTACAAAAGGAGTGTTGAATCATAAATCATTGTCTCCCCGATTTCTAAAGGCACTACCTTTTATAACAATTCGACAGACAAGACAAGAAACAACGATAAGATTGAACAACGATCCCTCAGGATCGAAAGATCTTAAGGGATTCGCTCCTTTTCTCTTTTTAGCTAGCGCTTGGTCTTCTTAGGCTATAGCCGTGTTGTTCTTTGTCTTCCTTTAGCTATACGTTCTGATTTCCTTCTTCTTGTCTAGATACAGTCCTTTGCTCGAGGAGTAGAAGTTACTCATGTTTTAGCTTTGACTTTCGAATGATGGTTTATTTCATTTGTTTCATTTTTTTAGAATAGAAGACAATCTTTAGTCAAATTTCACAATAAACATTAGTCTTTGCAATTCCAACATAATCTTCCAATAAATCTTTTTTCTAGTATAAAAAGAGTTATGTTTAAAGGAAAAAGATGACAAAATACATGTTAAATCCATACCTTTTCCACTACTCAACAATGATGAACTACTTTCTAATCTAAGATTTACAATATTTCATAATATCTCAATCCACCCCAATCAATCATGTTCTCCTACATTCGAGAACATTTACAAATATGCCTTTCAATATTTAATTGAATCTTATTCTAAATGTATCACCTAAATCACTCAAAATATTGAAAATTCTATTAATTAAATACTTAGGAAAACCAACTCTTTTGAAAAACACAAGACCCCCCTAGATTCTACTAAATGTACAAATTTTCAGACCATGATGCTCCTTCATCACAATGTAGTATAAATGTACATCTATGTTAATAAGAAAAAAAATTCATGTTTATCCTATTTTGGTTGTCTTTTCCATGTGTATGTTTGGTTGTCTTCTCAATAAGTGTGTTTAATAGTTTCATAAGAAATTCTTATAAAAAAGGAAATACACATCTCCTTTTTATTAAATTATCAATTAATTTTTCAATATAACAATATTAATAAAAAAATAGAGAAAACTAGTAAAATAGATTAAAATATTTACAAGTTATTTTGGACATATTTTATATTTACCAAAAATTATTTTCTACCAAAATATATAAAATTTAAATATGAAAATTTATCAAAATTAATATGCATCAAATTTTACCAAAAATGATTTTCTACCTAAACAAATATGGAAATTTATCAAAATTAATATGCACCAAAATTTATTGAGATCTTTGGGTAAAATTTAAATTGAAAATTGGATGATGAAAATTAAAGAAGACAACGATATTTGAGTGTGTCCATTATTAAGCAATGTTGACAAACAAATCGATTCTCAATCAGATCACGACAAATGGACGGGAGAAATGAAAACGTTATCGTCCAGATTATGCACGCTAAAAAAAATAAACCGAGGAAGTTGAAATGGAAGTTGAAGGATGAATAAAACCGAGGTTTACTAGCAATGAATACCAAACCAGGAAGATCGACACTATTATTCGCAGAACTACTATTTGTGATTTTTGTGGAGTTTAGATGCAATCTATCATATCATATCTCTATGAGCGACAATAACAACAGCTTACGTACACATGGAATCTAATATATAGCCATCCAACGAACTTGCAAGTAGCCCCACAACGTTCCAAAAATGTCCTCGTTTTTCGTGTGCCGAATCTACGGTTGAGACAGGTGCAAGCCATTTTCCATTACGATACCCCAAGGGGCGGCTTGGAATAATTAGGGGCATCATATTGGCCGAAACCATACCCAAAGAGCAGGCTGGCAAATTGGAGGGAATGTAGATATCCTTGGTTCGGTGATCCAGATGGTGTCTATGAGTTTATAATTTATATAATTCGATGCAGATTAGTTAGTTTAGTTTGGGTTAAGTTTTTATTTGTTTTTAGATACTAAGATTATTAGGAGAATGTGAAGGTGGGAGTTATTTGGAAAGAATATATTATTTTAAAGGAAATTTACATAAAATCTTAGTCATAGGTTCAAAAAGTTATGGGGAGATATTTATGGTGGGTGTTTTGGGGTAAATACACTATGTTAAGAGTAACTACTTTTTCATGCAACTTTATGTCTTTACTTTAAACTTGATGGGGGAGTTGTTGAAAGCAGAAGCCATATTATTTATTTGTGGGCAAATAAATAATATTGGTAACTAGTTTATCCATTTAACATTATTCTTTCCCTAAATATTAAAAACAATTGTATAATTGTCGAATTCTTCGTAGTTTGAAGAGTTCCGAGGAAATTCGTTCTAAACATCTAAAGCTTTATTAATAAACTCCTAATTTAATAAAAACAAACTTAAAAATTTTAATATTTAATAAAAATTATATTAAAAAAATATATAATTTATAAAAAATATATTTAATTAAAAATTAAGATTTATAATTATTTTATAAAAATATATTTCAGTGTAACCAACTTTTATATATTTATATTTATATATTTTACAGTATTATAATAATATTAGATTTATAGTTATTCATTTTATAGTATTATAAAAAATTTCAAGAAAATCAAATGATAAATTCTATGGTTAAATGTTTATTTTATAAATTTAAATATAGTTTAAAATATCAAGGTAAACTATGAAAATCAGGGAAAGAGGTTTAGCCATTAAACAAATAAAAAATAAAATGACAAATTCTATGGAAAAAGGTTTATTGTGCATGTTTAGAAATAGTTTAAAATATTAAGATAAACTATGAAAGTGAGGGAAAAAGGATTTTCCATTGAACAAATTAAAAATAAAATAAAATTTTATTTAATAATTTTAAAAATATTTAAAAAAATAAATTTATTGAATGATATAAATGGAATAAATTCAAATTATTAATATAATTATTATTATTATAAAAGTTTCAAATTTTTTATATGCATATATTTATCTTTTATAAATTTTGAATTAATACAACAATTTTTATTATAATATTCATGTGACATATAATAAATACTGATTGGTCGTATTGTTAAGTCACTTTGTGATGTAAAAGTTACAGATTAGAATTTTTTTGGGAAAAAATCCAATCATGTTAAGGGTTGGTGTGACCCAAGTCAAACGTGATTTCCAAATGATTTGGATGGCTTAGATGCTTGTAGGTCATTGTTTCTCATGCGAAAAGACAATCCTATAGCCATCTCTAGAAGACACACACAACTTGATAAACAGGAAAATTAAATTATTATAACATTACTAATAATAACTTATTATATATATAAACTAAAGGAGTCGAGATATATATTATTAAAAAAAATTATATTCCGAAGCCAAAACCTTTATATGTTCTAGTATGCTTTAGACGTTGGAATTGAGCACACATGTTCAATCCAAACCCTCAAATGAGTTTCCCATGACAAGAATTTTAGTATCTTTCCAAGTGAAAATTTTCCAAAAAAGTGCAATATCCAAGCACATTTAAATTCCATTATTCACTATTTTTGTTTTGATTTAGTCTAACTTCTTGTTTTTCATAAAGAAATATGTTTTCCTTTATTCCAACTTGATTCCAGCCTATGTTTTCTGTAGACCTTCATGGGTCCTTCTTCGTCAAGTGCACATTTTTTATCTCAATCTTCTTTACCCCCCTAATTTTCCCATGAATATTCCTTTGTAGCATTATTCCTTCTCATTTTCGGAGGTGATCCATTTTCCACGAGGGTTTGTTGCTTTTTCACTTTCCTTGAAATTAAAGAATATTGACTTGCATGTGAGTTTTCCTGATTGAATTTTGTTGTATCTAATGCATTTTATTTGGAAACATGAGTTTCTGATTTATATACTGGTCCTTCCTTGTCCTATGCCTCTTCCTCTTTGTTTAACAAATAGTGGTTGCCCTCATATCCTTCCTGCCAATTATACCTTTGGTATTTTTTCTGATATTTCTTGATCTTAGACTTGAATAAGTCTTTTATTACATGACCCATTTCATATCACTCTGAACACTAAAATGAAATATTTTCATAGTCGATTTATTGGACCCAGACATAATTTGGGGCCATCAAATTGATCAAATTGGAAAAAAACTTATTGAAGGCCATTTCCACAAAAATTCGAGCATAAGTAGTTTTATAATAATTTCCTATATCTCCATTGAGGTAATAAAAATTTAGAAGAGAATTATGAATAGAGGATAATTATTGGATATTCAAAAGATATAAGGGTTGGTTCTGAATCGTTACGCAAATTAGAGTTCTGGAGATGGACGTCATTATTGAATCAAAGGAAGGAGACTAAGTTTATATAAAGGGACGGAAACTACCCAAGAACTATGCCTCAGATTCACGAATGGCCTTCTTTTCCTCGATATTTTAGAAAAAAACAATGAAAAAACATCAATCCATGGGATAAATATTAAGATCGTCCGTTAAAATCAGTTTCCATGTCTCAGACATCCATTTTTGCAAATTTGTTAGCTGTAGAAAAGGTCCATTAAACCTATAAAAGAAACCTTGCTCTGAAGAAAAATTTTCATAATTGAAAGCTTCCTCATCCAAAAGAACATTGAGGGAACGAACTTCTTGAACTACTAGGAGTCATATGCTAATTTCAGAATGAAACTATATGATATCATTGAAAATTTTCCTAGTCCAACAACTATTCCTAAAAAACAAACTATGTTCATCACTGAATCACTAAGATTCACCATTGATTGGACTGTCACAAAAATCTACAAAGGAATCCACATGATATAATAATAATAAAAAATAGAGTAAGACAAAACCCCAACCCCGACAAGGAATTTCATCATTGCACAATGTCACATACCTAATTTTTTTGTTTTTCCTAGTTATTTTCCTCACTAGTTATGGTTATGGAGATCCTCCGGCTTACCTGCTTCCTAGGCATAATTTTATCCACGTACTGTAGGTTTGTATGTGGTTCTTATCACCTTATCCACTTGTAGGTTTAGGTAGTATGACCATAACTATAGCTCCATGGAAACATTAAATGGTTGGAAAATATTATTAAACTAAGGGTCTTCCCTTGTTATACCATGGGCACTAAGCATGCTATGGTTGATTTATCTAATATGGTATGTAGCCCCTTTATATAGTATGACAGTTAGCATTATTTTGTTAATGTATTATGAAACTTATTCGTATGGTATTTAGATTTGCAGTGTGTTTGATATACCATGGCACTCACATTTGAACCATAATCCTTCATTGATTTTTGGCATACCCTACCAACCCTTTCCTTAGCTTTATGGCAGTGCTCCACTTGGAATCACCACACATTCCTCGAGTGCCAACTTGACATGGCCATGTGATGTCATGTTCCCTTCACATGGCCTACACTAATCTCTATCTAGGTAACGTCGATGGTGGAGATTAATCCAGAATTGATCTATCCCATATACATCCATCTTCAAAACCTAAGGTATTTTCATTCACTAATTTTCTTAGTTATCCCTTACTACCTGTGAATTTTGGAATGATATGTTCGTGGTTCTCCTTGACTCGTCCATGGTCTGATCACTCCACCATATGCTTTCTAGTTTGATGAGATAGTGTTCCATTCATTATTCTATTGTCATTGCTAATAGTTGCCACAAACTTCTTTCCCGGTGGGAAGATTAAGCTACGCATAGGTACATCCCCTACTGTCACGATTCATTTTTTTCCCATTTCCACTTATGTATTATCAATTTTGCATTAATACGCGTGGTCATTGAACTAGCTGTGTGTTGGTTTGTTAGTTATAGGTGCTCTAGATGATGGCCGAAGTATGACAGGGGTTACACCGTTCAACAGATCTGCTAAAGATAACCTTATGGGTCTTCTGGAGTCTGAACAAGATTTTGTCTCAGTGAATACCACAGATTCCTTTGAAGTTAACACTGAAGAGATAAATATTTATCTCCCTTAATTAGGGTCTATTTGTTGTTTCATATTGTTTCAAATACTTGTTCCCAATTTTAAATCCTATTTTAATTTTCTTATTAATTTCAAACATGTTAAGGTTTTGTTCAAACCCTGTGAATGGGGGTAATGAATTCATGGGCTTATTTTGATTTAGTTCTTCAAATCTTGGACTACACGTATTCCTATCAGCCTTGGGCTTCACGAAACCTCACCCTTGATAGTAAGTTTCATTTCACATGTGTGGATCGGGTTTTTTTTTTCCACTCTGCCCATATTTTTCTTCATTCTACTAACAGTGATTGCGTGAAATTGCAGGGTTCTCTAGTGAGGTTGGTTCTAGCATGGATTATGGTGCTCCAAGAATTTCTTGTCATTTTATTGTGAGGTAAATTAGGTTGCTCTTTGTTTCTATTCTTTTCTTCTTAGCTTTGAATTTGTATAACACACAAATGATTTGATAATAGTTCCTTTTAGACATTTCTAAAGAGTCTTATGGTGTGTGCACAAGTAGGCAGGGGATCGACTAGGCTGGGGTGCTACTAATGTAAGCGTCCCCTTTTTTTGTAGTTTCTATGAGGTAATTTTCATTTTCCCTCGAGTTCCTTTCCGCAATGGAGTTTTATTTCATATTTTTATTTCTCTACACACGTACTTACCTAATCTTTCTTCCCATTTCTGCCAATATTTGAGTGTTTTAGAAATGTAATAACTTATCATTACTTCTGTTGAGGTTGGTGCCTTGCTATTTCTATGGAAAGCCTAAGAGGTAACCATTCTCATGGCCAAATTTATTTCATAGGTATGAGCATTGAATCATTAGTTTGAGGGTCTCATTTATAGTTGGCAGAATGACAAGAGGGTATGGTTATTAAAGCCAAGGTCTAGAACCATTTAACCATTTCGAGGCAGATGTAACTTTTTCTGTAACCGGATTTAAATTTCTATATATTTACAATGGTAGTCTATTTCTGTTTTCTCAATTTATGTTTCTCGAAACTGTTAAGAGTAAACCCTGTGCAACCCTCTAATATTTATTGCCACTGGTTAATTTAATGACAATTTCTGTTGTGCCCATAATTTTGTGCAAAATAGTAAATTCACTTATGATTTACCTACGTTTCTCATTTTACGAGTTTCTACCCACATGGATACTGTGCGTGGAACAATATACTACCTGTTTATGGCATTGTATTTGTACACATAATTTTGATAGCTCTTGAGTACTGAAAGTGCCCCAATTTTTCGTTTCTTATACCATATGTGTATGTATAGAAATGATATCTCTTGTTTTAGTGTTAAGTTGGATATGAAAACTTGCTTATAAAATATCGATATAACATGAATATGTTGTTTGCTATTTTATTTCTTTGAATTGTATATTTTTACTCGACTTACACTGTTGTTCGGTATATTATTTCCCTTGTTTACTCTGTTATTATGTTTAATTCAACAATGATTTACCCGTATCAACCCTCAAATAGGATTTTCCACAAGGTTTATCGTACACGTTCTGAACTCATTTTTATTAACCACTGACCATTCTGGTACTCACCATATGCATGACTTATTTTCGTATGATACTACGCTATTTTTTACCTACATTTTTTTTCTCCTAACTTGTTCTCCTTACAAGGACATGAAAGCCTCTGATCTCATTTTCCCCTAGTGGGACTGTAACAGGGTGCTACCATACTTAGTATAATAAGAGAAAATTATAAGAAAACTCTGTTCCAATAAGTACCCTCCACCGTACCTCCATTTGTATCAGTCTGTAACTAGATTTAACTTGATGACTTTATAACAAACTCCTTGTAATGATACTAGGATTCTTTTCACTATTAAATTAGTGTAAATAAATCACATCATCACGACGTATGTATGCCATAATTAATGATCATTATCAACAACATGTAATGCGCACTAATGTAAAACCTTAATAGAGTTTGAACCAGGATAACATACAATCCATGCCCACTTATTAACTTTCCTAAACTCATCATAACTTCATGACAATTCATTATTGTTAATCTCCACTAATTGTAACTAATAATTACACAGTACTAATTCGTCGTCAATATGATACACAAAGAATAAATACTGAAAATCTGTAGAAGAATCATAATAACTGGAAAAGATAAATTCTCCTTGCATGCATGAGCTTCTTCCTCCAAGCTCTCCCCCAAGAAAAGACCTCTACATCCTCGAACTAATAACCTCTTGTTATCCTGGTGAAGGAACTTTTATTTCTATTTTTCCCAAGTATTTTTTCCTTAACGATGTTGTGTTATTCTCCGCTGTTGATCCCCATAGCCTATGCTTTCATTTGTTTTTTCACAAAGTATATTTTTTCTTCTTTAAAGCTTGTTTTTTGCAAATGGTTTCTTTTCGTGCCCCTTCCTAGTGAATTTTCCTCCTCATTGGAGTTTTATTACATAATTTACTCGAATCTAAATTTAATAATTTTCTTACTCCACAAGGGTTTTTTCTAGGAGATTTAGGAGAGCGTAGAAATTCCATCCAATCCCCATGGATTGGAATTTAGAATCTCTATAAACTTTTCCTTTTCCAAATTAGTTACAACTTTCCTTAATATTATTTAAATCAAATAATCCTTACAGTATGATAAATGTTTCATTGGTCCAATACAACAATTGTCCTTCCTACAATAATTAAAAATCTAAAACATAATGAACTTAAAATATGGGATATTACATAGTCCCCCTATAAAAAAAAACATCATCCTCAATGTTAGTATATAGCTATTCATTCCTTGAATGTCGTTGGATAAGCTTCTTTCATGTTATCCTCGCGCTCCCCTGTAGCCTCCTCAGGTATAAAGTGCCTCCATTGCACGTTCACTTGAGAAATGGATCTTCTGGAGCATAATTTAATCTCATCCCAAGATAATAAGTCGTTATTGAAGAAATTCCCCATCAGGTTCCATCTATAGCAAAATTCCAGTAAACCACATGAGAAGGATAATAAACATATTTTTTTAACAATTCTATATGAAAAAATTTATGTATTCGAGCATGACAAGGTAGATCCAACTAATACGCCACTGGACCCATTATATCCAAAACCTAAAAGTGCCAACAAAACTGGGCCACCAACTTGACATAGTTGTCACTATTTAGCATACGCTTTCACGGTTTAACCCTTAAATACATGATCTCCAACCTTAAATTATTGATGTTTCCTTTTTTTATCTACATAGATTTTTTGTGAGTATTGGGTTGTCTTGATGTTTTTCTAAATTTTGCATACTATTTGCTCCATCTCATATAATGCCTCTAGTCCAAGGACCAGTTTACCCTTAGGTTTACTCCAGCTAAGTGGCTTATGGAATATTATGCAGTATAAAACCTTGAACAAACTTATATTTTCAAAGGCTTGGTAGATGTTATTATATGAAAATTATGCCACGTATAAAAAATATTCCATCTTTGTGGGTAACTCTACTTACCCAAAAAAAAATATTTCTATTTATAACCTTATAATGCTTTTTTCGTCCTTTAATTAGTTTAATGTTGTCACTATATAACCTCTTACAAAATTTCCTGCATTAGCATTTACTTTAAGGTATAATTATTTTCAGAACTATGCATATAATTAAATCCATAATAACATAATCATATTCAGATATTTTCTCATTTAATGTATTCATACTTCGCCTCATCTTCATAGCATTCCTACATTTATGTCAATGTATATTAAAGTTTTTTATTTTCCATTAGTCTTATCTTATCAATTCTACATACCTTTCTAGAACTCTACACTTATAGTTATATCATTGAATTTTATGAACTTTAATAAATATTAAAGCTACATATTAGGACATATACCGCTACATCCTAACTTGTATTATAATTTTTTTCCTACATACTACCATAAGTGTC
Organism: Pinus albicaulis; assembly: GCA_034641835.2. NCBI lineage: Eukaryota > Viridiplantae > Streptophyta > Pinopsida > Pinales > Pinaceae > Pinus > Pinus albicaulis. The sequence continues at coordinate 1,141,164,328 of CM076579.1, read as the reverse complement.
TCCATTCATAAGGTAATAATGGAATTCACCTCATCTTATACAAGACTTATATAAAGTATCTTAAGTCTTAGATACTTTTTATAATATGTATAAATATACGGGAAGGACTTTTATAATGACATATATTTGAATAATCCCCATTGACCCACGTCCACCTTAATTTGTTTCAACCACCATTAGTATGTCACTCTTATTGAAATTGGAATATTATGTATATGTTTCCTTACCATTAAACTTGAAAACATGATTATAGAGACCTTATATTAGCGTATTGGAGTTATAAGATTAACATGTGAATATTTTAATGGTTGTACACAATGATTTTAATGTCATTTGTTTTCAGATGTAAAGTATATATTTGACCATACCTCTATGGATTTCATCTTATGTCCAATTAATGTTTTATGATAGAGTACCCTGCAAATATTTAAATTTTCCTTTGTTTGATGCTATCATTGATTAAATGGATGTACTACGAGTTATCTTCATCACATGGGTATAGTAATTTCATTAACAGGTGTCAGTTGGATCTCTCACCATTAGACGATTGAGATCAATTCGTACTCCTTACCTTCATCCATCTTGACTAGGGTTAATTTCATTCGATTTACTTCGTTTCATTCTTTGTTTGCAATTTTCCTTAAGAGGGTTTTGGCACTGGTTATTTACTGTCATTTTGGAAATGTTAATGGCTTCCCTCTAATAATTTTGTATCATCGTCATAATTATAGACTTAGGAATCCTCCTTCACCTTTTTGTTTTATTTTCTCATCATTTTGATTTACCTTCATAAATTTTTACAGGTTCATTTTTTATTTTATAATTTCTGAGCTAGTTTGGTGTGATATTCAGAGTCTTACTCTTCATTCTACATTGACGTTCTTGAACAAAGGAGTATTGTGTTTCTTTCACATTGAAGGGAAAAGTATACTAAAAAATGTACACAGTGAATCCATAAGGTAATAACAGATTTTTCTTAACACAGGTAGGTTGTGCAACTCGTCCCACAATTACTACACTTCCCTTATTAAGCGTTTACTTAAGAATTTTTGGTTTCATTCTTTGCATTATTAAATTTCCTTTTTGCAAATTATATAATCCATGCTATGGTAATGGCTGAGCTTTACGTTGATAGTTTGAAATTGGTCTTCAAGATTTTACAACGAGTGCACAGTTAAAATCGTTTTAACATTTTGCCCCAAATTTCATACTTTGCTATTGTATTCAGTACAGTTTTCTCTATATTCTCACATTTTTTACATTTAATTAATTTCTCATCTTTGAGATACGTTAGTTGTACTCAACATACTTTCGATTCACGTAGAGGTATTCAATCCTGTTTCAAATTCATGAAAATACTTAACCTTTATTTCATAGTTTAATTAACCATCGATTGTCATTGAATGATTTAGGTTAACTATATTTCATTTTCTATACCACCCACATCATTTCTGAAACAAATTTGATTCCCCCAATTTGTTATAATGATTTTTTGACTGTCTTCGATAGTTTACTGAGTGTTGACTTCTATATTTCCAATTTATGGAACATATAATTGTAACCCAGTTTCTGTATATGTATTTATATTTTATCATTACTTCATTTTTGTTATATATTTTCATTTTTCATGTCTTATAAATTTGTATAAAATGTTCAGAATACTAACTAATAATTTAATGTAATTGAATACTTCAGTTCTCTAGGTCATTATCATTTTGTTGATTTCCCAGATTAATAAAATGTTTTATTACATAGTTAAACCCCTCTTTTCGTGCTTCCATAAAATTTCATGCAATTACATCAAATACCTAGTATATGGTTTTCCAACCAAAACTCAGGTAAAATATTTTCTAGACATTCCATAAGGTTACTAAATTATAATTTCCTTCTTATTTGACTTACTAAACTAATTGTTTGATCTTCTGATTTCATGTACAGATGGACTTCACTACTTCATACTTGCCTAATAAGGTATGTGTTTAATAATATCGAAAATTTATTAATGCTATGTCTACTTGTTTTTAGATTTTATTTTATTTGGTTCTAACACATCTCTGTCAAGGAAAATTTTAACGATGGGAAATTATTTTGAAGTTTAAAACATTGGTGAATCTCACTAAACCTTAATATGAAAACTATAAAATATTTATTCATAGATTTGTAAAATTACTAAAATTTATAATGATTTTATATATACTCTCTATATAATGTTGGCAATTTTTAAGTTAAAATAATTTTATATTGTAAAATTCGGGTGAATCATTTTTATAAGAAATGAAAATTGGCGAATATTGTTTTTGGAAAAAACATGGAAAATTAGCCCACCTACGAATATTATCCCCTAATATTTTCCATGATATTTGTGTTGGTTTTTGGTACAAGTACTTCACCTTCATAGTTTACACCATCATCATTTCAAATTTCTTTTCAAAAAGCATTGACCATAGATTTTATTTCATCTATTTACAGGTTGATCACTACCATGTAGAGCATTCAACCCTTTAAAGTTAATGATATTTTATCACTCTATATTTATAAATTTTGTAATTAATATGAGTACTATTTTACCTTCATTCAATATTACTCTGACAATAATAATGGATATTTCATGGACATTAATATATTTTCCTTGTCATCTTGGTTAGATGAATTTAAATCCTGGAACCATTTATGTACATGATTTCAGATTTATTTATTATATTGAGAAAGCATATTTGTACATGAATAATTCATGGATTATTTATTCTAATTCCATATTGTATTTTGAATTTATATTGCTTTCTCCATACATTTTACTTCTCTATGTATACTAGTTTTTTCAAGGTGCTTGCTACTATATTGTTGATCGACTTACATAGATTGTCAAGTATTTGAATTTTTACAGTATGAGTTGAAGTACATACTTTGTACAAAATATTTCCTTCTTGATTTAATAGATAAATCCCATTGTACATATCTTTGTTCCCTCCTTGGTTATATAGATAAATAATTATTTAATGTATTCCTATTAACATATTTATAATATTCTTTAATCCTAATGATGCGTTTTATAATTGTAATATATTAATTATCATAAACCTAACGACAGATTGACACCCTTCTAATCAGTTTTAGACATTTTGATTTTTGGTTAATTAATTTAACTATTCTATGTAACTATACATAAACTACAACTATACTTGCTATAGTTATTTTTATGTTAAATACATTAGACACTTCACCCTCAAGAATAAAATAATTTAATATACAGATTGATAATTCATGATACATAGTTTTCCACTTATCTCCATGACTAGAACACATTTACTCTTATCCGATCATCATCATAATACCAAAATAATAAGAGAGAATTTAATAATTGTGCATACCAATTCTGGTAAAGACTAATTTCCACTCAACCTTGAGCTTTCATCCACAACTCCCCTCAAGCAGAGAAAAATTCCTCCAAAGTGTAGAAAACCTCTTGTCTACAGAGGAATGGCTTATTTAAGCCTTATTTCTTTTCAACATGTTTCCATGGCTGCATCCCGTTAAATGAGGATGTTTTTTTCCTTTAGCCTAGGATTTACATTTTTCTTTTCCATAAAATCTCGTTAAAACTAGCTTTTTCCTCTTTCTAGTTTTATTTCACCTCTTCTCAGTAACTTTACACTTACTAAGATATATTTTATATTTTTCTCTACAATCCAATATTTTTATTTTATTTTAGTTTCTCCAAGGATTTTTAGAGATTTTGGGAAAGTCTTTCAATTTAATTCCATCCTTGTGGACTTGAAATCCTAGTCTCCAATTTACTCTAGTCTTTGCATAATAATTAAAATTCACAATTTATTAATTTAAAAAGTTAATATGTCCACACATATAGTTTTCCTTTAGGTCCACTTAAAATTTAGGATTTGTAACTGTCTAAATAAAAGCAGTAAAATAGGGATATTACACATTCCCCTTGTAAAACAAAACAATGTTCTTGGTATTGCAAAATATTAGTTCACTTCTCAAACAATGATGGATATTTCTCTTTCATTTCCTCTTATCGCTACAAAGTAGCTTCCCCAGGGTAAAGTGCCTCCACTGCACTTTCACCCTAGCTATGGTCCTACTCCGGAGCTCAATTCCTTCATGTGCCAGTATACGAAGGGGCTCTGGAAGAAATTCACCTTTGGTTTCCACCTGTATCATAGTCCAATAAATTACACGAATAGGATCATGTACATACTTTTTCAATAAGGAAACATGAAAAAAAATGTGAACCTTCATATGACTAGGTAGAGCCAATTTATAAGCTATTGGCCCCACTCTTTCTAAAACTTCAAATGGTCCACAGTAGGCTGCTGATAAGTTAGAAAAACTACTATCATATAATGTACTCCTTTTAGTCTTAATCCTCAAATAAACATGATCTCTCACTTTAAATTGTCTATGAATTTTCTTTTCTTCGGCATAACTCTTTTGTCGATCTTGAGATGTTTTAATATTTTCTTCAATTTTCTTCACAGTTCTTTCCATCTCTTGCAATGCATCACATCCAAGAATTAACTTATCTTCTAGTTGGCTCCAGCCAAGCGGCGTGTGGTATTTTCCTCCATCTAATGCTTCAAAAGGACTCATATTAATTGAAGCTTGATAACTATTATTATATGCAAATTTTTCTAGATGCAGAAAATATTCTCATCTTGTAGGTCTGTCCATCACATACATGCGCAGTAAGTCTTATAAAATATGGTTGGCTCTTTCAGTTTTCCCATCTATTTGAGGATGGAAAGTGGTACGAAAGTTCAATTTCGTACCCATTCCTCCAAATAGAGTTTTCCAAAATGCTAAAGTAAATTTTTTATCTCTGTCAGATATAATGATTTTTGGAATGCCATGTAATTTCATAATTTCTTTCATGAATACATTGGTTACTTGAGCTATGCCAAAAGTAGATTGTACTGGTAAAAAATGTGTTGCCTTAGTTAATTTGTCTACAACCACCATTATAAAATCATGTTGATACTTGGTTCTAGGCAATCAAGTAATGAAATATATGGAAACCACTTTCCATTTCCATTCTGCAATAGGTAGATGGTTCAATAATCTTGCAGGATGTTGATGTTACACTTTTACTTTCTGAAACTATAAACACCTAGCTAGATAATTAGCAACATATTTTTTCATACCCGACCAAAACGTGCTCTTCCTTAATGATGAAATCAGTTTTTGATAACCAAGATGACCTGCATAAGGTCTTTTATGGTACTCATATAAAATTTCATGTTTTAAACATGTCACATTTGGAATATATATATATATATATATATATATATATATATATATATATATATATATATATATATATATATATCGATTCTCTTCTCATTTTTGTATATCCAACAACTTTAGTTTTCTACAATTTCTCTTGCAATTTCACATATTTTTTTACTTACATCAGCACTTCCTGTATCAGTTCTTCTATTTCAAATTTCACATTAATTTCGACATTGGTCAAAATTTGATGATCATTCCTACTCAAAGCATCAACAATATTATTTTCTTTTACTTTAATGTGTTTGATTTCCATATCAAACTCACTAAGGAAAGATAACAATATAGCTTCTCTAGCATATAAATATGGTTGAGTAAATAAATATTTCAAACTTATATGATCTGTCATTAATACGAACTTCTTTCTGAAAAGATAATGTCTCCACATCTTCAATGCATGTATCTTAGCACCTATTTCTAAGTCATATATAGTATAATTATGTTCATGTTTCTTCAAATTTCTTGATTCATTTCCTATTACTAAATTATCTTACTGAAACACTCCTCCTAGACCTTCCACACATGCATCTGTGAAAATTACAAATTCCTTGTATGGTGTAACATATCCATTTCGACAATAATTTTTTTTTCTAATTATAGTACTAACACTAATTTCCTCCTATCGGCAGAATATTGTTGGTCACATTCTAACGTACTTCTGCCATCAAAATTACTTTTTTGTACAGTTACATATATTTAACTTAATCACATACTACTAAGGATTAATAATCAGTTTATAAAATCTCAATTAAGATTTTAAGGTTGAAGATTCTTCCCTATTTAATTCTCCATGGTAGAGTGTATTCCCATAGTTAAATTCCTCTCATAACTATTAATACAATTTCCCATTTACTATTAATAACCAAGACCTTCTCTAAATTTCCTTGCTTATTTCGCTTCATACCTATGTCTTGGCATATATATATATTTTATCCTCAAGGGATTGACTTCAGTCTAGATTACTCCCAAAGGAATTTAATTTATCACCTAGGGTTTAAACCCTATATACGAATTTTATTTAGCGTTTCATAGGAAATATATTTTCATATTATTTTATATCTGACATACAATAATTAACCATTGAACATACCAAATGAACACCACCCTATGTAACCTCTTTATATCCCTTACTTTATTAAGACTTCCAACGCAGACTTCTACGTGGACTATCTATGTCATGACATTGCACATATAACACATCAGTGTTATCATTTTATTGAATTCCCTATTTTGAATTTGTATTTTACATTAAAGAGTAGGTCATAATTTATGATATCGTTGTACACCAATTCAATTTGGGTGGCTCTACCATTTTAACTTGTATAGGACTTCTAAACATAATCTGAAATGAGATCTCTTGAAATTTACTTTGGCGTACTATGTCACATGGCTCCTCTAGTTACTAATGCAACCTTTCAATCTGCAGGAAAACCCACTCTTCCTCAGATCTCATACACATGGAGGGTTGAGATTGAATTACGGTTAGGGTTTTGTGGTACCATAAAATATATTTTTTTGGGATTCAGTCATATTTTCCACTTCTCATCTCGATTGATCGCCTTTCGTTCAGCTCTGTCTCTCCTTCCTTCTCTTTTGAACTTACTTCCCTCAGTGCTCTCCTTGTGGTTACTGTTAGAGAAGGCCAAACTTCGGAAGCTCGAGGAGAAAATGGCATTTATAGGCAGAAACTATATTCACCCTTCATCATGGTAAGAGGCATACTTTTCTAAACTTTGGTGCGACTTTGTTTCCTTGGTTTACTATTGGAATTCACCATTTGGAAAATTTAATTATTGTTCTAATTTACTACACCCATGTCACCAGAATCATGAAATTCGTGTCATTCTCTCACTGTGAATATTTCTCGTAAGCGTTGGTTGCAATTGCAAGTAATTTTCGTGATATATCTCATTTGTCTTACAATTTGTAAGATATGTCTGCAATTTCCACTACAAATTTTACACAACTCTTGTTTTTTTCTGGGTTATACAATTTACATTCTATATTTTTTACTATAGCTATCCATATGTAGTTCAATGTATATAGCTATATTGTAGAGTTGAAAATATTCCTTTACCCTCTGGGTTTTGTGACTCTCATTCTCATATTTTCAGTTAATGGTTTACTTGATTCATTTGTCCACAATTTTTAATTGGAAATTCCTTATGAACGTATATGACCTGGAAGTCATTCTCAGACTTCTTATATCCACGTTCAATCTGGAATTTACCTATCTTTTCGATGTTTGTTATAATTATTACTGTATTCACAAAAGAGTATCCATCTTGGGTTAAATTATACATGGCCCTCCTTGCAAAATGCATATTTTAACAGTGTTATGAAAAACGCAGGTAGATAACCGAAAAGTCTCCATCTCATCCACAGTTTAGCCTCCAACAACCATATGCAAAGTAAAGGTAATTTCTATTTAGTTATTTCTCGTTTAATAGTGGTTTTTTTTATTGTGCTCTATATTTTGGTAGCTTGGTTATCGTTCAAATCCACCTACGATTTCGTTTAACTTAAGTATGTTTCATTTTATAATCATTTTTTGGATTTTACAGATATTATATTTCTCTTGCTCCTACAAATAAATATCAGTTTCTTGTTTTGTTTGGAACCCCACTCATTTTTTTAATTTTGTATTCCATTTAGTTTGATTTATACGATGGGTCCTCCTCATCATTTTAGTCATGGGTCCATGTAGTTATTTATTTTAAGACCAGGTTTCAACTTATGTCAGGGAATTTGAATCTTCTTTCTTTTCGTATAGTAACGACACCAATCAATTTTAAGTTGAGAGTCTAATGATAAGGTTCTGAGTTTTGGATTGAACAATTTTAAATTAGTTGATTTCTATTGAATCTGTCTACTCCACTCTACCTTGCAATAATGATTTCTTTTTGCATGATTGCAGGTGAATGTTCAGATTTTATCTCTCAGGTAATCATATACCTTTATAATAATTGTTTTAACTTCTAATCTCATTTTCTGTGATACTTATAATTTTAACCTAATGTATCATATCTGTTTTATGCAAGTACTATTTACAACACATTATGTTTGCATACAGCTACTAGAGTTTCTGTTCAATCATCGTAATGAACTTCTTGTCCTCGAGTTGGTCCATTGCCTACCTTGGAATTTCCTAATATATTATATCAGCATATATGTAGAGATATTATCCAGTTTATGTATATGAGACAAAGTTCTATTATTGTATAATTTTATTATACACAGTTTAGGTTATGGACTCTGAATGATTAGGATGTAAATCCTGCATATACATGACTCTGTAAAATTTGTAAAGGAAATATTTAAACTCTAATGGATTTATTTTTATAACTTATAAGTCCTTCTTTTCTTATAAAAATTAATTCATAGTCTATAATAGTTACTCAGTTCCTCTTTACAATTTGTTTCAATAATATTCCTATTGCTAGTAAGTTATTTCTCATATTTATTGGTGTTTACAATTCATCTGAATGGTTAAGTTTGACATGCATTTTTAAATCCATTTATTTTCCTTCTTCTTAGTACATATTCCATTTATGAATGATTTTGTCCGTTTATAGTACAACCTAGGAACTTACTTTACTATACTATCTACATACTAATTGTCATACATATGTATTTATTTTTTGTGCTAGTTCCTTAACAGAATTTACTACTTTGTAACATAACAATATCATAAAAATATTATTCAGAATTAGTGTTTTGAGAGTCACCTAACCTCAGATATGAACCTTCAACAAGGTTTAGATACTCTGAGAATTGGTACTCTTCAGCTTAATGTATGTACAACAATACAGAACCAGACTATATTTATTATAGTTAAATCTATTTAATGTACAAACTTCCCACATGATTCATACTTAGCCTAAATTACACAATATCGACTCATGCCAAAATTTAAACAAATTCATTTACATATTCTATCTTAATTCACCAGCATGATCATAAAAATACTCATTACTATGTAGAATGAGATTAACTCAAGCGTACCACTTAAGGTAGACCAGGTTCCTCCCAACCTTTGACCTCTTTCTCCAAACCTCCCCCGAACAGAGATCAAATTCTCCAGCAGTAGACAACCTTTTGTCTATCCTGAATCTGCTTATTTAAGCCTTCTTTCCCATCAGCATGTTTCCCCTGACTGCATCTGATTAAATCAAGATGTTGTTTTCCTTTGTTCCTAGGCTTTCCTTTTGTTTCTTCCACATAATTACTTTAAAGCTATATTTTCCTCTTTCTAGCTTTATTCCGCCTCTTTTGACTAATTTCCTTTTTACTGAGGTATTTTTTTTAGATTTTTATCTCCAATATATATTTTTTTAATTAATTTATTTCCTCCAAGGATTTTTGGAGGACTGGGGAAAGTCTTATGAACCTTATCCATCCTCATTAATTTAGTTTCCACATCTCTAATCATAATGTAGTCTTTTCACAATTAATTTCCCTCTTATTTTATTAACTTAAAATAAATCCACACATTTTGTTTCTGTTGGGGTCCACTATACCCCTTTGGACTTGTTCAAATGTCTAATAAAAGAATAGAAACTGGGGACATTACACATTGCCCCTCTAAAACGAAAAAATTGTCCTCGGTGTTGTTAAGAGAAACAAAAAAAATTATCAAAGTCACGTTTCAAACAGTGATGGATATTTTTCCTTCATATATTTCTCTCACTTCCACGTAGACTCTTCGGGTGCAAAGTGACTCCACTTCACTTTCACCCTGGCCATTGTCCTGTTTCGTAGCTCAATTTCTTCTCGTGCCAATATTCGAAGTGGCTCTGGAAGGAATTCCCCTTCTGGTTCCACTTGTATTACCTTTCAATCAATAACATGATTAGGATCATGCATATAATTTTTTAATAATAAAACATGAAAGAAATCGTGAACCTTAATGTGACTAGGTAAATCCAACGTGTACGCTACTGGTCCCACTCTTTCCAGTACCTCAAAAGGTCCAGAGTAGTGTGGTGCTAGTTTTGCACATATACTAGTGTAAAAAGTACTCTTCTTGGGTTTAATTCTGAGATAGACATGATCACCCACATTGGATTTTCTATGAATTATCTTTTTATCTACATAAATTTCCTTCTTTCCTGTGTTGTTTTGATATTTTTCTGAATTTTCTTTATATTTCCTTCCATTTCTTGCAATGCATAAGGTCTAAGGATTAACTTATCCTCTAGTTGACTCCAAATTAGAGGTGTATGGCAATTTATCCCATATATTTCTTCAAATGGACTCATCTTGATTGAGGCTTGGTAGCTATTTTTTTAGGCAAACTCTGCTAAATGTAGGAAGTCCTCCCACTTTGTTGGTCTATCCATTACATACATTCTCAACATGTCTTCTAAAATCTAGTTTATTCTTTCAGTTTGGCCATCAATTTGGTGATGGTATGCGGTACTAAAATTTAGTTGTGTACCCACACCCCCAAACAGACTCCTCCAAAAATATGCAGTAAAATTTACATCTCGATCTACTATAATCATCTTAGGAATACCATGCAATTTTATAGTCTCTTTCATAAATACATTAGCTACTTGAGCGGTATAGAAAGTAGATTTTACTGGTAATAAGTGTGCAACCTTAGTCAATGTGTCAACTACTACCATGATAGAGTCATGTTGGTATTTAGTTCTGGGTAAACCAATAATAAAATCCATGGAAATTGTTCCCATTTCCATTTTGGGATAGGTAAGGGATTCAACAATCCTGTTGGATGCTAATTCTCTACCTTCACCTGTGGACACTCCAAATATGTAGCTAAATAATATTCCACATCCTTTTTCATGCCTCGTCGGGACATGTTCTTTCTCAAATCTGAAATTAATTTTTGATGTCCTCGGCATCCTCCATAGATCCTTTTATGATACTCATCTAAAATTTCTCTCTTTAATGTGTCCATGTTGGAATGGGATCTCCTAAAAAGCTACGAAACCAGTCCATTTTGGTTATTTTTCTTATAATTAGTATAGCGCAGGGGTTTTGGGGTGGGTCAAAGCCCCAAAAGCATTGTAATGGGGTTAAAGGGTAAACTAGGGGTCCAAAAAACATGGGTTGTGGACCGTAGAAATGTTAAAGCTAGATTGTTATAAATAGAGAGGCATTTTGCATTGTAAGAGGTAGGATTTGATGAGCTATTGATGTGATCTGTTGGGTAAGAGTTATGTTTGGGTTTCTGAGGAACAAACTCCTGCTGGCTATGTGCGGGGAGATCCTAGTCCAGCTGTGTGCGGACCCCATTACTGTGTGCGTAAGATGGGAAGGGAATTGTAAGGGTGATGAATGAGTGAATATGCAGGATTATTAGATCTGAATCCATGAGTACTATTTCATGGATTGTTAATAATTACTGTGATATGCGTTTTCTATCTTTACGTTACGAAGGTCTATATCTTTAATGATTGGATTTATTCTGCTCTAGTTATATCACATTGCGAAAGTCTATGTATTGAAGTAAATCTAGATCTGTTCCATTCGGGTTATGTAATGTTGTGTTGATATTATGAAAAGCATATAATTATTGATCTAGTGCATGTGGATTCAATTGGATACATATTTAAACCTATACAAAGACATGGTGATCTGAACAGAACGCAACCCTGCTGCCTTACCCTTCCTTTCTTAGGGTGCGAAAACATGGTTCCAGCACCCATGCATACTACTCCAGGTGAGACTGTGACCTACACAAACATGTCACTATCGAAAGGGCCAGTAGTATAGGGGTTTGTTGGCAAACCTTACAAACCGAACCTGGGTCAGGACCCCTCAAGCCAAAAAATGGTTTCGTTGCCAAGACCTGAAGAGATCTGAGAACGAGATTGGGTAGTGGCATCAAAGATCTAGCGTAGGGATGACTGAGCCAAGGTACAACGTGGAATAGCGAGGACTATCGGAATAGGTGAGAGGAATATCGCCCTGCTTATAGTCCGTCGAGACCTGCACGAAATTCATCAGCCACCCTGACACTAGGGCCTCATGAAGGTAAACCAGAGGAGCCGATGGCGCCACACTTAAAATTACCCACCTTTAAAGGAGCAGTCGATGAGGACCTAGAACAATTCTGGTTCATGGCCAATTCAGTATGAAAGGAACAAGGGGTGGTAAGTGATACTATAAAAAGACTGCAGCTATCCTTGGCTTTTGAGGAAAGGGCGTTGGATTGGTATATGTAGTACATATCTCAAAAAGAGAGTGAAACACTTAAAAATATTAAAGATGCCCTAAAACAAAAATTCCAAAAACTGAAATCCTATTCCCAAGTGGTATCAGAAGTAAAAGAATTCAAGTAGGGAGCATCTGAGTTAGTCTGGGAGGCTGATCAGCGGTTAAAGAATGAAATCCAGGAAGGTGAGTTCAAGTATGATGAAAAGAATCACACAGAATGGTTTATCATTATGCTCCTACCTCACTTGCATACGTCGATGGGCCATCAGAATTTTGAATCACAAGAAAAATCCTTGGAAGTAGCCATGAAACCTAAAGTGGCAACCAAGGATGACACAAGGGAAGGCGTTCAGCAAATTCAGGAGCAGCTTGGGCCCATGCACATGGAAATACATAGCTTACTGATGGAACAAGGGAAGTGGGTAACCACAGACCTTTGGTGCGAGGATTTCCGGGTGGCAGGACTGCATGATACAATCCAGTGTCTGGGGGTCAATAGACGTGAATTGAAGCAAAAATGGTGCAAGTTCTTCCAATATATAGGACACGATGAGTAGAATTGCCACACATATGACTTACTGGTATGGTGAGAACCCTCTATAGGGTACAATCTTATCCTACCTCTCCGAGATCCCTCGCGAGCTTTGGTGGTTCCCCTGCACGGGGCAATGGGGTGGGGAGGAAGCGCTGGACAGGGATGGGGCCAATTGATCTGCTGCAACTGTGGAGAGGTAGGGAAATTCGTCCAAGAATACTCAAATCCCACTAGGAAGACCTGTAAATAAAACCGACAGTTGGACCATGAACTTGAAGGCTGCCTGATTTTGCTAACAAAGATGAAGGACAAACAGTCTACTCCGACACGAAATATACAGGGAGTCAAAACTAAGCTAAGGAGCATAACGCATAGCATGGTCACTTAGAAAGCAAGAGAGGAACTTGTTGTTCGGAAGGAACCAGCTCCCAGGAAGAAGGAATCACTGGGAGCCCCTGCACAGCTGCGAGAATAAGAAGTTGAAACCTTTTTTAGGGCATGCTTAAAGTTCCTACATAGCTCGCAGGCAGGAAAATGTCTTCAAGTATTATTGTAAGACTATGTGGATCAGCCTCGCATGACAACTGAGGTTGAGGATGTACACATATTACACAGTTATGAAAGATGAACTAGCCGAGATATGTGCTTGACTGCACAGATTGGTGACTATGAGATAGATCAGGTTATTCTTGATCTTGGATCACATGCCAATTTCTTACCAAAATAAACCTGGCAACTAATGGGAGAACCTAAACTAGACTGGTGCACCATATAGCTGCGAATGGAGAATCAAAAAAATATCATCCCTCTAGGACGCTTGCCGAAGGTTATGGTTGATGTCACAAGAGTAAAGGTCCTAGCTGACTTTGAGGTCATAGAAATCATCGAAGATATAGACCCTTATCCTACACTCTTGGGGATAGACTAGGCTATCGATGTCGGAGGTGTCATTAATCTAAAAAAATGCAGCATGGTGTTTGAGAAGAATGGGACATTTGTGATAGTACCACTAGATCCCGCAGAAGACGCATGGTATACTGAACTACCATATGAAGATGAGAAGCTTGATCACATCTATGATGACAACATAGGATGAGGACCAGGATAATCCTGCAACAGGTGGAGTATTCAACTAGGAGAAGAACATGGAGTAATTTTCTAATCCAAATGAAGAACTTGAGAAGTGGCCAACCCGGCTACATGATGTTTCAAGCCTACGATGCCTTCAGGTTATAAGGACTCTCTACTACATCACTTCGGAGGTAAGGGACCTCCCCCACATTGATGGGTCCAATACTGTCTAGGACTTCATAAGAACATTAGAAGCTAGGGTGCCCAAGGATCAAAAACTCTAGGTTCTCAATCTGGCGCTATGCAACACACTTGCTCGATGGTGGGATACCCACAAGAAAGCATTCCCAGACTGGGAGATGTGTCGGGATAGGATGGTGTTGCAATTCACACCCCCTGCTAATGTGCGCAGGAAGATATTCTTGGGGCCCGAAGATCCACCTATGCATCTATGTATATGGAAAAAAAAGTGGGCCGACCAAATCCTAGACAAGTGGATCCACCTATTTATACATGCCCTAGGCCCCATCCCCACTACTTGGTACTTAGATGCTGAATTACATCAGGTGACCCACCATTGGGAAATATTAACACAGGACTTCCTTGGAACATTCAGACTCATTGGAGGAACATAAATGCTTAACCAAGCCCTGCAATACATTGATGCGTTCATCTTTAAAAATCCTCACCCTCACACCCTACAAGTCATTCTAACATGGGAGGCCCAGATGCAAGACATAGTCAACTGCTGGAGCTTGGCAATTAATGAAGAGGAAGATAACCCAAAGAATCTCTCTGTTCCAGAATCTGAAGTGGAACGTGCCATTATCAGACCATTTCTCTTAAATCTCGATGTGACGCAACCTCTCCGGCTACGCGAGGTTAATATTGGGACATATGAACACCCTAAACTAGTGAAAATTGGGGACTATTGGGAGGAAGGCATTGTGGACAAAGTCACCAAGCTACTCACGGAGTACCAGGACTTATTCCGTACAATTTTTTCTGAGCTCAAGGGAATCATGGGAGATCTCAGCATTATGCGCATCACTCTAAAGCTAGGGGCACGACCTATCAAGCAGCGGCCCTACCGGTTGAATCCTAAGTATAAGAAAAAGGTCAAGGAGGAACTAGATAAAATGTTTACCGCTGGTGTCATTGAACTAGTTGAATAATCAGATTGGATCAGCCCGATGGTTAGTCAGGAGAAAAAAACAAAAGGAGAAATATGTATCTGTGTCGACCTACGAAAACTAAACGATGCTTGCGTTCATGACCCCTTCCCTACTCCCTTATCCAATGAAATCTTGTATAGCGTAGGTGGCCAGGAGGCCTATTCCCTCATAGATGGATTCTCGGGATACCATCAGATCAGAATTGCACCAGAGGATCACAATAATACCACCTTTGTTATCGAATGGGGCTCCTTCTAGTACACGGTCATTCCCTTTGGTCTTAAGAATGCACCTGCTATCTTTTCAATGGTTGTAGTGGGCGTGTTCAAAGAATTTATCCATAAGTTTCTCGAAACTTACTTCAATGACTGGATAGTGTTTGGCTTAGTAAAATATCATGTCTCGAACCTATGATTAATGTTGGATGCATGTCGAAAGCATCAGATCTCTCTAAATATTAAGAAGTGCATCTTCTGCATGTCGTTTGGAATCTTTCTATGTCATATAGTCTGTTGGCAGGGTCTGATGGTTGATCCTACGAAGATAGTTGTAATTATCAACCTGGAAACCCATATAAAAGAGAAACATCTCACTCCATTCTCGGTCACACAGGCTATTACAAAAAATTCATTCAAGGATACGACCTAATCGCAGCACCCATGGAACAACTGTTAAATAAAGATGTCTCTTTATTTTGGAATGATGAATGTCAGAAGAGCTTTGAACTGCTGAAGGAGAAGATGATTTCTGTGCCCATATTAATATTCCCAGACTGGTCAAAATAATTCCATGTACATGTTGCTGTGTCAGGCATTGACTTGGGTGTGGTCCTTACGTAGCTTGGTGAAGGGGATATTGATCATCCGGTTGCCTTTTGCAGTCGAAAACTCTTAGGTGCTGAACAAAATTACTCTACCACTGAACGCGAAGAACTTTCTATGGTGTATGCGCTACAAAAATATTGACACTATCTACTGGGGGGACACTTTAAGATGTTTATAGAACATTTAGCTTTGAAATACCTGGTCAACAAGCCTGTGTTGGGGGGGAAGATTTTCCAGTGTTTGTTGTTGTTTCAAGAATATGATTTTGAGATCATCGTGAAGCCTGGAAGGTTGAATGCAGGCCCAGATCATTTGTCTCATATTGAAATAGGGGAAGAACCCACTAGCTTGGACAAAGGCTTACCTGATGCACAGCTGTTTACCATTAAAATGGTTGATGACCACTTTGCTAATATCCTTGAGTTCCTTACTACGGGTATGGCCCCTGCTGCGTATTCAGTGCAACAAAAAAAGGAGTTGGTCACTGGAGTGACACACTTTACTATCATTGCAGGACAACTATACAAGCTAGGCGTAGATGAAATACTTCGCAAATACGAATTAGAACATGAACGATCTGCCATCCTCGAAGAAGCCCATGAGGGAGTTGTTGGCGGCCACTACGCAGGCAGGGCTACAACGCATAAGATTCTAATGGTTGGCTTGTGGTGGCCTACCGTGCATCAAGATTCTTACACCTATTGTAGAACGTGCAATACCTGCCAACAAACCGGCTGACCCTCACGATGCGATGATATGTCGTTACAACCCCAAATGGCCCTACATGCTTTCCATAAATGGGCCATTGAATTCATAGGACCCATTAATCCACCAGGAAAGAAAATCGATGCGCACTACATTATCACTTCCACTGACTACGTCACACGATGGGCTGAGGCACAAGCCATGAAGGATTGTACCGTCGATACTGCTGCACACTTCATCTTTGAGTAGATTCTAACCAGGTTTGGCTGCCCAAAAATCCTAATGAGCAACTGAGGTACGTATTTTGTTAACCAAATGATTCAAGCTTTCAACGATGAATTCTGGATCCACAATGCCAAGAGTACACCATATCATCCCCAAGCTAATGGGATGGTGGAAGCTTTCAACAAGATTTTGGAGCAGGCACTAACGAAGGTTTGTAATGCCGACTGTAGTGACTGGGATATTGGCATCCCCTTGGTCCTCTAGGATTACCAGACGACCGAAAAAGAGCTGACTGGTAGGACACCTTTCCGAATGGTCTATGGCAAGGAGGCCATCATGCCAATAAAATATGTTGTTCCTAGCCTATGCATTGCAGCATTTACAAAAATGGCAAACTCTGATCTCATAGAAGAACGCCTGGTGAAATTGGTAGCAATGGAAGAAGATCGGTTTATTTCTCAGTTTCAACAGCAGGTACAAAATGCTAGAGATATAGCCTGGCATGATCAACATATTCACCAGAAGAGATTTGTCGCAGGTGATCTTGTCTTGTTATATGACAGCTAATTTGCGAAACATCATGGAAAATTCTGGTAGCACTGGCTTGGTCCCTACATAGTTTAGAAGGTTACGAATGGCAAAGCAGTTGAGTTAGCTACCCTGCGCAGTGACCTCCTCTCTAGTTTTGTCAATGGAGGTCGACTCAAACCATACTAGGCTATGAATCATGGGGTCACAACAGTGCCGTGACTCAGGGCGAGTCAGAGTATTGTGTTGGGGGACTTTTGGAATGGGGTCTCCTAACAAGCCATGAAACCGGTCCATTTTGGTTATTTTTTGTTATAATTAGTATAGCACTGGGGTTTTGGGGTGGGTAAAAGCCCCAAAAGAATTTTAATGGGGTTAAAACGTAAACTAGGGGTTTGAAAACCATGGGTTGCCGACCATAGAAATGTTAAAGCTAGATTGTTGTAAATAGAGAGGCATTTTGGATTGTAAGAGGTAGGATTTGATGAGCTATTGATGCGATCTATTGGATAAGAGATTTCTTTGGGTTTCTGTGGAATAGACTCTTGTTGGCTGTGTCTGCGGAGATTCTAGTCCAGCTGTGTGCGAACCCTGCTGCTATGTGCGCAGGCTGGGAAGGGAATTGCAAGGATGATGAATGAATGAATATGCAGGATTATTAGATCTGAATCTATGAGTACTATTGAATGGAATGCTAATAATTACTATGATATGCATTTTCTGTCTTTACGTTGCGAAGGTCTATATATTGAATGATTGGATCTATTCTACTGTGGTTATATCATGCTGCGAAATTTTGTGTATTGAAGTAAATCTAGATCTGTGAAAATCATATAATTATATATCTAGTGCACGTGGATGCAATTGGATACATATTTAACCCTATGCAGAGACACGATGATCTGACACAACAAATCCCTGCTCCCTTACCCTTCCTTTGTCAGGGTGCGGAAACCTGGTTCTAGCACCCACCCATACTACTTTGGGTGAGACTGTGACCTGCACAAGCAGGTCACTGCCGAAAGGGCTAGTAGTATAGGGGTTTGTTGGCAAACCTTGCAAACCAAACCTAGGTCAGGACTCCTCAAGCCAACAGTCCACATTGGGAATGTATCTAGTATGTCTTTTCGTGAATTTTTTCATAGTTTGGGTCTTCTCTCATCACTTCTTGTATCAATCCTTCAATATCAAAGTTTGCACTACTTCCAACATTATTAACATTTTGACAAGATGTTCTGCTTAATGCATCTGCAGTATTTTTTTCCTCCCCCTTAATATGTTTGATCTCCATGTCAAACTCACTAAAGAATGATAGCCATATAGCTTGACTACATTCAAGTCAAGTCGTGTGAAGAAATAATTTAAATTGATGTGATCTATCATTAATATAATTTTTTTCCCTAAAATATAATGTCTCCACATCTTCAAAGCATGTATTACAGCATCTAACTCTGCGTCATACACACTATAATTCTTCTAATGTTTCTTGAGTTTCCTTGACTCATATGCTACGACGGAGTTTTCTTGTAGTAACACTCCTCCTAATCCCTCTCCACAAGCATTTTTACATACTACAAAATCCTGATTTGGATCAGCAATCTTTAAAATAGGTGCAGTTTATGTTTAATTTTTAGTTGTTCAAAGCTATTTTTCCATTTTTCTATCCACTGAAACTTAACTCCTTTTATCTGTAGATATGTAATAAGGTATGCTAAGGCTGAAAATAACTCTACAAATCTCCTATAGTATTTTGAAATTCCCATGAAAGATATTATAGAGGAAACATCAGTGGGTAATGGCCAATCCCTTATAGCTTGTATCTTTTATAGGTCCACTGCTAATCCTTTCTATGAAATTATATGGCCCAAGTATTGGATTTTATCCTTGAAAAATTCATATTTATTCATTTTAACGTACAATTTATGTTATCTAAGTACTTGTAAAACAATTATGAGGTATTCTTTATGTTCAACTTCATTCTTAGAATAAATCAGAATGTCATATATAAATACTAGAACAAATGTATCCAAGTACTTATTTAAGACATTGTTCATTAAGCACATAAAAGTAGCAGGTGCATTAGTCAACCCAAAAGGTTGGACCAAAAACTCAAAGTGTCTGTATCTTTTTTTGAATGCAGTTTTGCTTATGTCTTCATGTTTAATTCTTAGTTGATGGTAGCCTTACCTTAGATCAATTTTTGTAAAGATTGTGGCTCCTCTAACTTGGTCAAATAGATCATCTATCGTAGGTATAGGATATCTATTCTTGATTTTCAGTTTATTCAGTTGATGAAAATATATGCAGATTATGAGTGTGCCATATTTCTTTTCAACAAAAGGTACTGGTGCTCCCCATGGGGATACACTTGGTCTTATATAGCCTGTATTTGGAAACTCTTGTAGTTTCAATTTTAACTACATCAATTCTGGGGTACTCATTCTGTATGGGGCTCTATAGACTGGTGTTTCTCCTAGTGCTAAGTCAAATTAGAAATAAATTTCTCTTTGAGGGGGTAGATGGGGAGTTCCATTTGGAAACACATCCTTGAACTCTCAGATGACTGGTAAGTTTTCTACATGCTCATCTTCAGATTGTTCTCCCAATTCTTCGACATGCACAACATGCACTTGGTAGCATTTTCTTGTTGTTGTTTTTTAACTAAATTGTTGTTATTTGTCTTACTGATATCGGTCTGGGATTTCTTTCACTATCACAGGTTTTCCCTCACCATCTATATAGTGTAATTTTTTTTCTAAACAATTTAACATAGATTTATGCTTTTCCAACGAGCTCATTCCTACAAACACATCATAGGAACCCATAGAAAAAATATTCAAATTTAGTCTAGTTTCATACCTGTTTAAATTTATAGTTGTCTTGGGTAATTTATGGGTCACTTTTATTTTTGTCCCTGTATCTAACTGAACTAACCATGATTGCTGAAATTTCCCTAACTTTAATTTTATTTTTTCTACCATTTGAGGACTTACATACCTTAAATATGCACCTGGATCTATCAAAACATAAACATGTTGTTCATCAATTATACCTTCTATTTAGACCATAGTGGATTGGTGTTCAACTTGGTGATCTTCCAGGGCAACATTGATTTTCAGGATGTTTCTTGCCACATAATTTATAGTAGTTTCCTCTCTCAGTACTTGTATGTTCTGAATGTTTCTGTGTGGATAGTCTCTCAGTACATGAGGTTCTAGACAACCCCAGCACTTTAGAGGTTCCCTCATTTTAACGGTTCCTTCTCTCTTACTTTTTATGTCTATCTGTTTAGACCCCGTTTCTGATTAGGCTAGGTGATTCTCTCCAGTTTTGGTAAAATTCTTCCTTTTTTGATTTCTCCCAAAGTTCTTTAAGTATGCTGGTTTTGTTATTTTCCCACTAGATTCAACCTTTTCTTTGTTCTGCTAGTTTTTTTCTTGTTAATTTCAACCTTTGAAATGCTGGGAACAAAGCATTGCCTTGCACACCACTTCATCCATTATATTGGGATTATCAAATTATATCTTATCCTTGTATATAGTAGGTAGGAAGTTTAAAAAGCATTGTACCTTTGCCTTTTCCTCCCTTATATAAGGTACATAGCGAAGCAGGTTGGTAAATTTGGTTACAAACTCATCAATGGTAAGTTGTCCCAACCTAAGATCATGAAAATCTTTGCCTTTATCATCATAATATCTTTTATTCATATATATATGTTTAAATTTGATTTGGAAATCCTCCCAAGTCACATTTTTGTCATCTATCACATAAACCATTTTGGTTTCCTCCCACCACAAGGTAGTCTTCCCTTTCAATTTATAGATAGTCAGCCTGGATTTGAAGTTACTGTCATACTCATAGACTTGAAAGTACTTTATCATGTTTACAAGCCAAGCTTCTGCATCTTCCTACTTCTCTTCATCATAGGAGAGAGGTTTTATTTTTCAGAATTCACCCTGTAATTCCTTGTTCCTTATAAATTGTTGTCTAGAGGCTTCATCCTCCTTAGACTCTTCTGAGTGGTTTAGAGTTTCCTTTCTATTTCTTCTGAAACCTTCACCTTCATGGCTATTTCGGGAGGTCAATTCTCTGATTAACCTTTCTTTCTCTTCACTGGCTAAAGATAGCCTTTCATTGTGGTTTTTGAGTTGCATCATTTCTCTTTGCATTCGATGCATCATAGCCATGAATGGAGCACTAGGATCTGATGGATATTCTTCACCACCCAGATCCACATACAACTCATCCCCTACACTCATCATTTGTAGTTATATATTTCTACACTATTTCACTGTACATAAAAATAAACGTTAGTGAAATTTAATTTCATAAACAATTTACAGCAACAAAATTTTCTCTTGTGTGAGCACACATTATGGCCCAATTTTTTAACATGGGCTCTGATATAATTTGTAAAATCTCCATTTTGACAACATTTTTTTTTCTAATTATACAGATAACACTAATTTCCTCCTATGGGCAGAATACTATTCGTCACATTCTGACGTACTTCTGCCATCAAAATTACTTTGTTGTACAATTACATATCTTTAACTTAATCACATACTAATGAGGACTAATACTCAATTTATAAAATTTCACTTAAGATTTTAAGGTTGAAGATTCTTCCCTATTTAATTCTCCATCGTGGTGTGTATTCCCATAGTTAAATTCCACTCATAACTATTAATACAATTTCCCATTTACTATTAATAACCAAGACCTTCTCTAACTTTCCTTACTTATTTTGCTTCATAGCTATGTCTTGGCATATATATATATATATATATATATATATATATATATATATTATCTTTAATGGATTGACTTAGGTCTAGATCATTTCTAAAGGGACTTAATTTATCACATAGGGTTTAAACCCTCTATACGAATTTTATAAAGGGTTTCAAAGGAATTTTTTTTTCATCTTAAGCTATATCTGACACATAATAATTAACCATCAAACTTACCAAATGAACACCAGCCTATGTAACCTCTTTATATCCTTTATTTAATTAAGCCTTCCAACATAAACTTATACGTGGACTATCTATGTCATGACCTCGCACATATAACACATCAATGTTATCAGTTTATTGAATTCCCTATTTTGAATTCGTATTTTACATTAAAGACTAGGTCATAATTTACGATATCATTTTACACCAATTCAATTCAGGTCGTTCTATTGTATGAAGTTGTACAAGACTTTTGAACATAATCTGAATTGCGATCTCTTGAAATTTACTTTGGCGTACTATGTCACATGGCTCCTCTGGTTAATGATGGAATCTTTTGATCCACGGGAAAACCCACTCTTCCTCAGATCTCAGACACATGGAGGGGTAATATTCAATTATGGCTAGGGTTTTGCAGTACCATAAAAGATTCCATTTTGGGATTCAATCATTTTTTCACTTCTCATCTTGGTTGAATGCCTTCCATTCAGCTCCATCTCTACTTCCCCATTCTGTGAACCTACTTCCCTCGGTGCTACTTGTGGTTACTATTAGAGAAGGCCAACTCTGAGAGCTCAAGGAGAAGATGGAATTTACAGGTAGAAACTATCTTCGCCCTTCATCATGGTAAGAGGCATACATTACTAAACTTTGCTATGAATTTGTTTCCTTCGTTTAGTGTTGGAATTCACTATTTAGTAAATTTATTTTTTGTTCTAATTAACTACAACTTTCTATCGAGAATCATGATGTTAGTTTCCTTCCCTCACTGTGAATATTTCTGGTAAACGTTGGTCACACCTCTAGGTAGTTTCCATGATAGATCTCATTTGTTTTACAATCTGTAAGATCTATCTACAATTTCGTCTAGAAATTTTATGCAACTCTTGTTTTTTTTCCTGGGTTATACGATTTACATTTCGGATTTTTAATTGTAGTTGTCCATCTGTAGTTCAATGTATATAGTTATACTGTAGACTTGAAAATATTCCTTTCCCCTCTGGGGTTTGTGAATCTCGTTCACATGTTTTGAGTTAATCTGTTACTTGATTCATTTGTCAACAATTTTTAATTGGAAATTCCTTATGAACATATATGACCTAGAAGTCTTTCTCAGACTTCTCATATCTGCGTTCAATCTAGAATTTACCTATATTTTCAATTTTTGTTATAATTATTACTATATTCACAATAGATTATCCATCTCAGGTTAAATTATACATGGCCCTCCTTGCAAACTGCATATTCTAACATCATTATGAAAAACGAAGGTGGATAACCGAAAATTCTCCATCTCATCCTCCGTTCATCCTCCAACAACCATATGAAAAGTACAGGTATTTTGTATTTAGTTCTTTCTCAGTTAATTGTGTTTTTGTTTTACTGTCCTCTTTATTTTGGTAGCTTGGTTATCGTTCAAATCCACCTATGTTTTCCTTTAACTTAACTATGTTTCGTTTTATAATCATTTTTGGGTTTTTACCGACATTATATTTCCCTTGCTCCTGCAAAGAAATATTAGTTTCTCATTTTGTTTGGAACCCCACTCATTCGTTTAATTTCATATTCCATTTGGTTTGACTTATACGATGGGTCCTCCTCATGGTTTCAGTCGCGGGTCCATGTAGTTATTAATTTTAAAACCACGTTTCAACTTGTGTCAAGAAATTCCAATCTTGTTTCTTTTTGTATGGTAACGATGCCAATCACTTTTAAGTTGAGAGTCTAATAATAAGGTTCAGAGTTTTTGGATTCAAAAATTTTAAATTAGTTGATTTCTATTGAATCAGTCTACTCCACTGTTCCTTGCAATAACTATTTCTTTTTCCATGCTTGCATGTGAATGTTCAAATTTTATCTCTCAGGTAATCATATACCTTTATAATAATTATTTTAACTTCTAATCTCATTTTCTATGATACTTATAATTTTAACCTAATGTATCATATCTATTTTATGCAGGTACTATTTACAACACATTGTGTTTGCATACAACTACTGTATTTTCTATTCAATCATTGTAATGAGCTTTCTTATCCTCATGTTGCTCCACTGCCTATATTCGTATTTCCTGATATATTATATCAGCATAGATGCAAAGATACTATCCAGCTTATGTATACGAGATAGAGTTCTCTTGTTGTATAATTTATTATACCTAGTTTAGGTTATGGACTATGAATGATTAGGGTGTAAATCCTACATATACATGATTATGTAATATTTTTAAAGGCTTATTTCATCTATAATGGATTTATGTTTATAACTCAGACGTTTTAGTTTTCTTATAAACATTAATTCATAGTCTGTAATAGTTAGTTCCTCTTTATAATCTGTTTCGATAATAGTCCTATTTCTAGTAATTTATTTCTTAGATCTATTGATGTTTGCAATTCATTTGAATTCTTAAGTTTGATATGCACTATTATATCCATTTATTTTCCTTCTTCTTACTACATATTCGATTTATGAATGATATTGTCCATTTATACTACAGCCTAGGATCAATCTTGACTATACTATCTACATACTAATTGTTATACATATGTATTTCTTCTTTGTGCTAGTTCCTTAACAGAATTTACTACTTTGTAACATAATAATATCATAAAAATATTATGCAAAATTAATGTTCTGAGAGTCACCTAACCTCATATCTAAACATTCAACAAGGTTTAGACACTATGAGATTTTGTACTCTTCAGCTTAATGTATGTACAAAAATACAGAACCAGAGTATATTTATTATAGTTAAATATGTTGAATGTACAAACCTCCCACCTGATTCATACTTAGCATAAATTACAAAATATCGACTCATGCCCATATTTAAATAGATTCATTTATAGATTCTATCTTACTTCACAAGCATGATAAAAAAATAATAATTACTAAGTAAAATTAAATTAACTACAACATACCACTTAAGGTATACTAGGTTCCACCCAACCTTTGAGCTCTTTCTCGATAGCTCCCCCGCGGTATAGATCAAATTCTTTAGCAATAGACAACCTCTTGTCTATCCTGAATCTGCTTATTTAAGCCTTCCTTCCCATGAGCCTATTTCCCTTAACTATGTCCAGTTAAATCAAGATGTTGTTTTCCTTTGTGCCTATGCTTTCCTTTTGTTTCTTCCACAAAAGTACTTTAAAGCTAGCTTTTCCTCTTTCTAGCTTTATTCCACCTCTTCCGAGTAATTTCCTCTTTACTGAGGTAGATTTTTTAGATTTTTATCTCCAATCTATTTTTATTTATTTAATTTATTTCCTCCAGGGATTTTTGGAGTACTAGGGAAAGTCTTATGAACCGTATCCATCCTCATGGATTTGGTTTCTAGATATCTAATCACAATCTAGTCTTTGCACAATTAATTTCCATTTTATTTTATTAACTTAAAATAGATCCACACAATTGTCTTCCATTGGGGTCCACTATACCCTTTTGGACTTATTAAATTGTCTAATAAAAGCATAGAAACTGGGACATTAAATTTGGATCATAAATTTTCAATATGGGGCAGTAGTTTATTTCAGTTTTAATTGTTCAAAACTACTTTGACGCTATGTTGTCCCTTCAAACTTCACTCCTTTTTCCTGTAAGGAAGTAATAAGATAGGATACGGCTATAAATCCTTCCACAAACCTACGATAGTATCCAACAATACCCATAAAGGATCATATGGCTGGTACATCTGTGGGCACAGGCCGATTCATTATTGTGTGTATTTTCTCTAGGTCTACTACTAAGCCATCCTTTCAAATCATATGACCGAAATACTAAATTTTGTCCTTGTAAAATTCACATTTGCTCAGTTTTTCATATAATTTATGTTCTTAAAGTATTTGTAGGACTATTATGAGGTGTTCTCTCTGTTATTCTTCATTTTTGGAGTACACAAAAAATTCATCAATGAACACTAATACAAACTTTTCTAGATACTTGCACAGTAAACTATTCATTAAACACATGAATGTGACAGGTGCATTAGTAAGTCCAAAGGGTAGGACTATAAATTCATTTTGTCCATACATAGGCCTTAATGTTGTTTTACTGATGTCCTCATCCTTAATTTAGAGTTGGTGATATCATGTTCTTAAATCAATTTTGAGAAGATAGTGTCTCCTCTCACTTGATCAAATAAGTCATCTATCCTTGGGAGAGAATATCTATTCTTAATAGTCAATTTATTCAACCGTATGTAATCTATGCATATTCTAAATGTGCCATCTTTCTTTCTAGAAAATAGTATTGGTGCTCCCCAAGGAGACACACTTGGTCTGATGTACCCCCTGTCTAACAATTCTTTCAATTTCAATCTTAGATCTAATATTTTAGTAGTACTCATTCTATATGGTTCTATAGAGAAAGGTGTATCTCATGGTACTAGTTTAGTTGAGAAATCAATTTCTCTTTTAGGGGGTAGATGGGGGATTTCTTCTGGAAATACATCCTTAAACTCTCTGATTACTTGTAAAATTTCTACAGCCTCCTTTTCAGTTTGTTGTCCCAATACTTCCACTTGCACAACATACACTTGGCAGCCTTTTCTTGCTGTCCTTTTTAGTTCCAATGCAGAAATTTGTCTAATAGATATTGTTTTTGGTTTTCCTTTCACTATCACAACTCTTCCATCACCATCTATACAATGAATTGTTTTATGTCAAAAATCTAAAATCACTTTCTGCTTCTCTAACTATTCCATTCCTACTAACAAGTCATATGATCTTAGAGGCAAGTTATTTAAATGAACTTCAGTTTCATACCGATTTAATTTACAATAATTTTTGGAATTTTATGGGTCATTTTCCTTTTTGTTCCTGTAGCTAACTGTATTAACCATGCTTGCTTAATTTTTTCTGATTTAAACTTTCACATTTCCAAAATATGTGGACTGACATAACTTAAATTTTCTCCTCGATCTATAAAAAAAAAAAAAGGTTGTTCAACAATCATACCTTCAATGTATATCTTGGTTGATTCTTGTTCGGCCTGGCAATCTTCGAGTGTAGTACTGATCCTAGGAATGTTTGGAGCAATGTCATTTACAATAGTTGCCTCTTGTAACACTTTAATGTTCTAAACTATTTTGTGAGGACAGTCACGTAACAGGTGAGGCTCTCCACATCCCCAACACTTTAGTGGTTCTTTCATTTTTGCAACACATTCATTTTTGTTGTTTGTATCCATCTGCTTAGACCCATTATGTGACTATGATGGTTTATTTTCTCCATTTTTATTGAATTTATTCCTTTTCTGGTTCTTCCTAAAATTTTACCAATATATTGGTTTTATTTTTTTTACATTTGAGTCACTCTTCCCCTTCTCTTTGTTTTTCCAATTTTCCAGTTGATCATTTCTTCCTTTGAAGTTCTGATAGCGTAGTATTACTTTATGGACAACTTTATCCATGGTTTTTGGATGGTCAAGTTTGATTCTCTCTTTATAGATAGTAGGTAGGCAGTTTAAAGATAATTGTACTTTCACCCTTTTCTCTATGATATAAGGCACATAGTGAAGTAAATTAGTGAATTTGGTAAAAAAATCATCAATTGAGAGTTGACCCAATCTTAGCTCATGGAATTATTTGTCTTTATTATCATAATATCTCTCATTCAGGTACCTAGACTCAAATTTGGCTTGAAAGTTTTCCCATGTAACAGTTTTTTCATCCACGACATGTACCATTTTTGTCTCTTCCCACGAAAGGGTGGATTTACCCCGTAGTTGGTAAATTGGAAATATGGCATTCAGATTTCTTCTGTATTCATATACCTAGAATTATTTAACCATGTTCAGAAGCCAATCTTCTACATCCTCCTCCTTTTCAGCATCGAAAGTGGGAGGCTTGATTTTTCATAACTCTCCTTGTAATTCATTTTTATTTCTAGAATGACGTCAAGATTCTTCCCCACCCTCAGATACTTATGACTTGGTTTCAACTTGTTTCCTCTTTCTTCCGTGATCTTCACTTTCATGACTAGACCTTGAGGTTCTCTTTGATCAACCTATCTTGCTCTTCATAGTATTGCAAAAATAATTCATTGCTACTTCTTAGTTGAACCATTTCTCGTTGTCTATCTCTTATCATGTCCAGCAATTGAGAATTCTAATCTAGTGGGTTTCTCACACCCCCCCAGATCTACGTAAAACTATCCTTATTCATTCATAATATTAGTCGTATCATTTCTGCACTTAAATCACTGTACACAGAAATAAATTAGTACATCATATTCTGTAAGGAATATATTCATATTTTTTTCTTTTATAATTCACAACAACATATTTTTGGGTTTTTCTGTGTCGGGAAACATAGGCCCAGTGTTTTCAACATGGGCTATGATACCATTTGTAACAACTCTACTTACCCATTTTTTTTTCTTTATAACCTTATAATTCTTTAGTCATCCTTTAATTAATTTAATGTCGTCATTGTATAGCCTCTTACAGAATTTATGGCTTTATCATTTACATTTAGATATAATTATTTTTAGAACTATGCATATAATTACATCCATACTAAAATAACCATATTTAGATATTTTATCCTTTAATGTATCCATACTTCGCCTCATGAGCATAACATTCCTACATTTTTGTCAATGTATATTAAAGTCCTTTATAATAGTTTTCATTACTATTATCTTATCAAGTCTACATACCTTTCCACAACTCTACACTTATAGTTATATCATTGAATTTTATGAACTTTAATAAATATTAAATATACCTATTAGGAAAAACATTATTTTCTTACATACTACCATAGGCATCTCCATTCATAATGTAATTATTGAATTCATCTCATCTTATACAAGATTTATATCAAGTATCTTAAGTCTTAGATAAATTTTCTAATATGTATAAGCATACAGGAATGACTTCCATAATGACATATATGTGAATAATCCCCATTCACCCATGCCCACCTTAACTTGTTTCAACCACCGTTAGTTTATCAATATTATTGAAATTGGAATATTATGTATATGTTCCCTTACCATTAACGTTGACAACATGGTTATACAAACTTTATATTATAATTTTGGTGTTATATGATTAACATTTGAATATTTTAATGGTTGTACACAATTATTTTAATGTCATGCATTTTCATATGTAAAGTATACATTCGAATATACCTCTATGGATTTCATCTTATCTCCAATTAATGTTTAACAACAGAGTACCCTACAAAACTTTAAAGTGATCTTGGTTCGATGCTATTAATTGGATGTACTATGACTTATCTTCATCACATGGGTAGCGTAATATCATAAACATGGGTCAGTTGGATCTCTCGTTATTCGACAGTTGAGATGAATTCATACTCCTTACCTTCATCGATCTTGACTAGGGCTAATTTCATTCAATTTAATTTGTTTCATTATTCATTTGGGATTTTCCTTATGAGGGTTTTGGCTCTAGTTTTCTACTGTAATTTTGGCAACTTGAATGGCTTCCCTCTGCCAATTTTGGCTCACCATCTTGATTACGGATGCAGGTAACCTCATTCACCTCTTCTTCTTCTTCTTCTTCTTTTCAGAATTTTGATTTACCTTCATAAATTGCTACTGATTTTTTTTTATTTTTTTTATAATTGCAGGTCTAGTCTGATGTGATATTCAGAGTCTTACCCTTCGTTCTGCATTCACATGTTGAACAAAGGAGTTCTATGTTGCTTTCACATTGAAGGGAAGAGGATAATTTTTTGGAAATATGATTCTTATGATTGCATGTGTTGTGCTTGATGGAATCTCACTTGCAAATGATGAACTATATGACTTCTGGAAAAGCTCAGCAGAAGTTTTAACATAAGAAGGGCATGGTTTAGAAGAAGGTCCAGCAGAAGATGGTTATTATTTATATTCAAGGTTCTTTATGCGAGTTAGAGTAGGCAAAGTTGCGTATACATGTGGAAAAGAATGAGAAAAGTAGTGTTGTCACACCTCCCCTTCACTTTCCCATGCAATTATTTTTATTTATTTATTTATTTTTTATTTTTTATTTTTTATTTTTTTTTTCAGTATCCTATAAGAATAATTCCCACGGAATTGTTATACTATCACACTTGATTTCTATTTGTTTAGTACACATTTCATTTCCACATACTTACTACACCCCAGTCAATATATACTAGCTTCTATCTCAATTGCAAGTTTAGTTACATCACTGTACTACTCTTTTTATTTTCATTTTCACACTCCATTTTATTATTTTCAGTACCTTTAAATCAACCCTTAAGTTATGTTTGTAAGGGTGTTATGAGTACTTTTTAGAGCCTAACATTCATCTTGAGTTTATGGTACAATCGGTTTTCATACACTTGGGCCTACAATCACCCCCACCCTCTTGTGCTAATTCATATCGATCTGTATGATCATCTACTCTTAGGTATATATTAGTCGTTTGACTTCTTAGAACTTCAACATGTATATAGGAATCACACATACCTACTTAACTTTAATTTTTATATAATAACACCCCTATTGTACCTCTCCCTAATATAATAGGGTACCGTCCAACTCGGTATGTGTAATATCACTATATTGTTCTTAACACTATAACTACATTCTGTAAGGGGTTTTTCTCTTCGGACTTTGTAGCCCTACCATATCATTCTAACTAAACTCTATGGTGGCGCTTGACACTTATTCTTATGCATCGTTCACGAAATCAACTCGACGTGCTACCACCTCATTTCTAGTTTCGATGCCATTCAATTTGATTTGAGGATTTCGTACCTTGTCTTTATGGCTCGATTTCACACATCGACACTTTGTAGTACGCTAGGGTTTGGTTATCAATTCCGGTTTACTTTGCTCTTATTCTATGCTACTGGCCAAATCTGCCAACGTGATATGGAGTACTTCACCCTTTATTGCTCGTATCAATTCCATTTGGATGGTACACTGCATTAAAATTGAACATTAAGACTTAACCTTTTTGGATTCTTGTGGAATTACGAGACTTACTACCTTTCAGTGCCCGAAATTGGGCATCTCCAGCCACGTGTATGGTGGTGATTGTCTGGGATTAGGGTTTCAAAGGCATATAAAACTTTTGTGTTCAACATATGACTTCATTTTCACCTATCGTATTGAGGGTTTTACACAGAGCTGTTCCAGAGTTCGTTTTATCATTTTGTTCTCCTACTACGCCAGAGGAATCATTCATATGTGTCGCTCCTCACACCTCCTAGAGCTATGTGAGAACTATGACGTTGCACTCTTCAACCCAGGTAATGAATTTTAATGGATATCGTTCATCCAGTTCGACCTTCCAATCCTCCTATCTCTACGTTTTAATTATATCAGTATGTATATAGGTTCAGAGTTGGAGTTTAACGATTAGGATAGATTAAAACTTAGTCAACCATTTTTTTATACAGCTCTCCTTTGCTTTCAATTCAATCAGAGTGCTTATCAGATGGTGTATATGAAATTTGAGTTTCCCTTAATGTCATGCTCGCTCTCGCTTCGGTGAGTTACAGTAAGCGTTGATGACCTGGGTGTTCACGCGTATTTGACTCCCTCAACGTGGTTTGGAGAAGTTGAAAGCTTCTTCCGAGAAGGTATTTCCATCTCATTGATTTCCGATGACATAACATTTCCATTGCTATTTCTTCTGTATTTCTAAATTTCGATTTTTCTCAAGTGTTAATAGCCTGGCATATTTGTTGGTTCCAGTGTCTCTGTTGCCCAAGCTCCCTGAATACATTGTCAGGTAAGTTGTAAATGTTTGTTTTCGTTTTTGTGGTTTAACCTCCCATTCAGGTTGTAATTATTATTCTTGTTTATTTTCCCTCACGTACTTTATCTCTTATTCGTTGCAGGTATATGACGACTATCACACTCTCTGCTAACCATTTGGCTTATATGCGTTTAGCTTGACTATTAATCTCACTTCCCTCTTACTCACAGGTTGGTGCCTCGTACAAATTCCTCAGAGGGAACGATAATTTAGTTTACCCTATTTAAATTCCTTATCTCCTACCAGAAAATTTTGGATATCAGGGTTATAAGGTTGTAATAATTTTTGAGTAATAACTTTGGTTGACTTCTCCTCCGAGGGGAGAGAATCTATTTTTTTTCAATTCTGTAACCGACTTCACTGTCATATAGATTTATATGTGTACATATATGTATATAAATCAGTTCTCTATCTGCTTTTCAGTGTGAATTTCGATGGAAACGTTATGTATAGTAATTTTAGTTCCTCGTTAATTAAAATCTATACGGGTCGTGTTCCAAAATTTTTGTTTATAATATTTAATTGCTAGAACTCTTCTTCTAGTATAATATCGTCTGCTAAATTTGTTATTGATGTATAGAGTTTCCTTTTGAAAGAGAATATAGCTCCTGTTGTTGTTAATCTAATATAACTAAATGTATTCTATGGTTTTATTCTCCTGGCATAATATTCCCGGTTTCTTTCATCAGTCTATTAAGTTGACCCTTCAGTCCGGTTCACAAATTTATGTTAATGGGTAGTTTGAATAATCCCAAGTAATATATTCTGTATGTAAATAGAATTGCACAGTAGTTCTATGCATGTAACTAAGGAACTATCTTGTTACATATATCAATTAGGTCTAACTTATTTTTTTCATAATGACTTGATTTTCACTCTTTTATGTACCACTCTGTAGAAAGTTTATTGCATGTCCTGGTAGTGTCTATATATACACAGTAATTTAATGGTCTGAATTTTATCTTTCTTCTACTACTGGGATAGATATAATGATATAATTCACCCATTTTGGTCGTGATAGCTATAAGTGTGATCTGAGAATTCTCTTATAGTAAATCTTAGGTATTCGTCTCATTTTTAATTTACTATGGACACTTACACAATTATTTCTCATGACATTTTGACTGATAAAAATGGATGATTAGATACTGAAATGTGTTTCTGTTCTACTTCCATTGTGCATGGTTGACATATTTACTATAGTCCTTATGTCAGGTTCAGCTAATTTATTTCTAACTCAACTTACACTCATCTGATTCTACTTTTAGCCATTGTAACATGAATCTCATGCTACTTTTCACTATGTATACATGCTAGAATTAATTACTAAACCAGAAGCAGATTAAATTTAAATCATTAAATTTCTTTTGGGAAATATGTATTCTCATATTTAAACTAGTTATGGTTTAGAGATACAGATGAATTATTTCCCATACATGTGATTCCTACAACTGTACATAATTGAAGGCTAAATATACTAATCTTTCTGTTAAATGTATGGAATAGTATCACACACAGCATGCATATACAATAATTTTCATGCAACATAAAAATTTACATCTACAATTCATAACATAAAATTAAAACTGAACTGTGCATACCACTTATTTAGATGACCAATCCACCCAACCTTAGAATTTGTTTATCTTCAGAATTCACCGTCGAGATGAGATCCCTCCTAGTACATATCAACCTCTAATCTGTATAAGAGCAGCTTATTTAAGTTGTTATTCCACAAAGCCTGTTTCTAATTCTGCGTCCAGAATATTAGGATGGTTTTCTTCCTGTTTGCCTAGGCTTCCCTATTTAGGGATTTTTTTTTAAGTTGTTTTATGCTTTTCCCCAGCTTTTCCTGCTTTCTTTACCTCTTCCCAACTATTTTCCTCATCATTGGGGAATTTAGATTTTTCCTCAAAAATCTAAATTAGAAATAATTTCTTTCAATGATTTTTGAAAGATTGTGGGGAAGTATTTGCCTTCATCCATCCTCATGGATTTAGCAAGTGATCTCAAATTTCTTCTTTTGGTCAATCTGCACAAAATCCTTTTCTTCATTTCCTCCAAATTAAACATTTAATTACATTCACAAAATACTTGTCCTTTGGGGTCCACTCCCCTTAGGATTAGAGTACAAATGTCTAGTTTTAAAAACACATAAACTAGGGGTGTTACATATTCCCCCTCTAAAAGAAAACACCATCCTCGGTGTTGTTATTTAACTACTAGAATTCATTTTTCAAACAAAAATGGATATCTTTCCATCATTTCAGCTTCTCTTTCCTAGGTAGCTTCTTCAGCAGTAAAGTGCTTCCACTGCACCTTTACTCTTGCTACTGTTCGATTTCTCAATTCAATTTCTTCCCGCTCCAATATTTGAAGTGGTTCTGGTAGAAACTCCCCTTCTGGTTCCACCTGTACAACATTCCAATAAACTATGTGAGAAGCATCATGTACATATATCTTTAATAACGAAACATGAAACACATCATGGACTCTAACATGGGGTGGTAAGGCCAGCTTGTAAACTACTGGTCCCACCCTTTCTAATACTTCAAAAGGACCACAATATCTAGGAGCTAGTTTTACACAACTTCCAGCATAAAGTGTACTCTTTTTTGGTTTAATGCACAGATACACATGCTCTCCCACTTTAAATTCTCAGTGCACCTGTTTCTTATCAGCATAGTTTTTCTGGTGATCTTGCACTGTCTTGATGTTTCTTTGTATCTGTTTAACAATTCTTTCCATTTCTGGTAAAGCATCTGGTCCAAACATTAGTTTATCTTCTGGATGGCTCCAACTCAAAGGAGTACGACATTTTCTTCCATATTGTGCCTCAAACAGACTCATTTTGATGGAGGATTGGTAGCTGTTGTTATAGGAAAATTCAGCTAAGTGCAAATAATCTTCCCACTTTGCTGGCCTATCCATCACATACATTCTCAGCATTTCCTCCAGAATTTGATTAGTTCTCTCCGTTTGACCATCTGTCTGAGGGTGATAAGCAGTACTAAAATTTAACTTGGTACCCATCCCTCCAAATAGACCTTTCCAAAAAGTTGATGTAAACTTAGCATCTTGGTCAGAAACAATAACCTTCGGAACTCCATGGAGTCTTATTACCTCCTTCAGGAACACATTTGCTACCTGGGCTGTCCCAAAGGTAGATTTCACTGGTATGAAATGTGCAGCTTTTGCTAAAGTGTCCACTACCACCATCACCGAATCATGCTGGTATTTGGTTTTTGGTAATCCTGTTATGAAATCCATGGAAACTGTGTCCCATTTCTACTCTGAAATCAGCAAAGGGTTTAAAAGGCCAGCAGGATGTTGATGCTCAACTTTGACTAGTTGACATTCCATGCATCTAGTTAAATATTCTGCTACATCTTGCTTCATTCCTGGCCTGCTGCCTGTTTCACTAACTCTTCTAAATCAAACTGGCCACTACTTCCACTACTACGTATAATTTGAAAATCATTTCTAC
Organism: Pinus albicaulis; assembly: GCA_034641835.2. NCBI lineage: Eukaryota > Viridiplantae > Streptophyta > Pinopsida > Pinales > Pinaceae > Pinus > Pinus albicaulis. The sequence continues at coordinate 1,141,128,581 of CM076579.1, read as the reverse complement.
TTAAAGCATCAGCAATTTTATTTTCTTTCCCTCTGATCTGTTTTATATCCATGTCAAATTCACTTAGAAAGGACAGCCATCTGGCCTGTCTCGCATTCAGATCAGTTTGGGAAAAGAAGTATTTAAGAATATTATGATCAGTCATCAATATAATTTTTTTTTCCAAGGAGATAATGTCGCCACATTTTCAAGGCATGAATAACTGCAGCTAACTCCAAATCATAGGCACTATAGTTTTGTTCATGTATCTTCAGTTTCCTAGATTCATATGCAATAACCACATTGTCTTGCAATAGAACTCCTCCCAACCCCTCTCTACATGCATCTCTACATACCACAAATTCTTTATCTGGATCTGCAATTTTCAGTATAGGAGCTGTAGTGAGTTTCAGCTTCAATTTTTCAAAACTGTTTTGGCACTTTTTCAGTCCACTCAAAGTTGACACCCTTCCTTTGCAGGGAAGTTATGGGATATGCTATGGCAGAAAACCTCTCCACAAATCTGCGATAATAGCCTGCAATTCCCATGAATGATATTACTGCTGAAACATCAGTTGGTACAGGCCATTCTTTAATAGCTTTTATCTTGTCAGGATCAAAAGCCAGCCCCTGTTCAGAAATAATATGCCCCAAGTATTGAATCTTTTCTTTATAAAATTCACATTTACTGAACTTGGCATATAGCTAGTTTTATTTCAAAGTTTGCAGTACCATCCTCAAGTGGACTTGATTTTCCTCCTCATTTCTTAAGTAGACTAAAATATCATCTATGAACACAAGGACAAATTTATCCAAGTACTTATTTAACACACTGTTCATTAAGCGCATAAATGTGGCAGGGGCATTTGTCAAGCCAAAAGGTAGGACTACAAATTCTTAGTGACCATACCTGGTTCGAAAGGTTGTTTTGCTGATGTATGCTTCTTTAATTCTAAGCTGGTGATACCCCGTCCTTAGGTCAATTTTCGAAAAAAATGAAGCCCCTCTAACCTGGTCGAACAGATCATTAATTCGGGGCAAGGGGTATCTGTTTTTAATGGTCAACTTATTCAGTTGATGATAATCAATGCACATCCTAAACATTCCATCTTTATTTTTCACAAACAGCACCGAGTCTCCCCAAGGAGACACACTCGGTTTGATGTAACCTTTATCCAACAACTGTTGCAATTGCATTTTCAATTCTATGAGTTCAGGGGGACTCATTCGATAAGGGGCTTGGGAGACAGGTGTTGCTCCTGGCACCAGATCGATTGAGAAGTCAATTTTTATTTTGGGGGGAAGATGAGGGATTTCTTCTGGAAAAACTTCTTTAAAATCCCTTACTACTCGCAATGCATCAAACAGATTTTCTTCAGTTTTATGTTCTATTCCTTGTACATGTATTGCATAAACTTGGTATCCTTTTCTAGCTATTCGTTTTAATTGCAGGGCTGATATTTGTCTTACAGAGACAAGTTTTTGTTTACCTTTAAGAACAAAAGGTTTCCCTTCCTCATCCATACAATGCAGGGTCTTATCCCAGCAGTTTATCAAGGCTTTCTTCTTTTCCAGCCAGTTCATTCCTATCAGCAAGTCATATGAAACTAAAGGTAGAATGTTCAGGTTTACTTCTGTTTGAAAAACATTTAATTTCATTGCTGTTAGGGGAAATTTATGTGTTACTTTCCTCTTGGTTCCAGTAGCCAGTTGAACCAACCATGACTGCTGAAAATTTTCAGGTTTAAGATTAGATTTTTCTACAATTTTTGGACTAATGTAACTCAAAGAAGCACCTCGATCAATCAAAACAGTGACAGATTGGCCAGAAATCTTACCCTCCATTTTGACCATGGTAGCTTGATGGTTTGCTTGTCAATTTTCCGAGGCTGCACTGCTGGTAGGTATATTTCTTACTATATCATTTACTGTTGTAGCTTCTCAATCTCTCATGATCATCTGAATGTTTCGATGAGGACAATCCCTCAGGAGATGGGGTTCTCCATAGCCCCAACATTTCAAGGGTTCCTTCATTTTGACTGTCCCTTCCTTTTTACTGTCTCCATCTATTTGTTTTGAAGTCACTTGAGATTGAGGAGTTTAAATTTCTCTGGGTTTATTGAATTTTTTCCGCTGATGATCTCTGCCAAAATTCTTCAAATAGGCTGGTTTCTATTTCTTCCCTTTGAATTCACTCTTATTGACCCAATTTTTTCCATGTTCAGTTTTGCTTTTGAACTGTTGGTAGCACAATCTTGCTTTTCTAACATCTTCGTCGATTATTTTTGGGTTATCAAACTCGATCTTCTCTTTGTATACAGCAGGCAAACAGTTCAGAAACATTTGTACCTTTGCCTTTTCTTCCCTTATGTAGGGTAAATATCTCAACAGATTTGTAAACTTAGTAAAAAACTCATCAATAGTGAGTTGTCCCAGTCTAAGTTCGTGAAATTCCTTGGCTTTAGCATCATAGTAGCATTCATTCAGGTAGCGGTCTTTGAACTTAACTTGGAAATCCTCCCAAGTAACTGTCTTTTCATCGATTGCATGGACCATTTTCGTCTCCTCCCACCACAAGGTAGCCTTACCTTGTAGTTGGTAGACAGCTAATCTGGCCTTCAGATTGATTTCATATTCATAAACCTAGGAGTGCTTAATCATGTTCAACAACCAGGCTTCATCATCTTCCTCCTTCTCCCCATCATAGGAGGGAGGCTTGATCTTTTGGAATTCCCCCTGTAATTCCTTTTTCTATTTATACTGATACCTAACAGCATCATCATCCTCAGACTCATCAGTCTTCCTCTTTCTGGAACCCTCGCCTTCTTGGCTGTTCAGCGAAGTTAATTCTCTGATGAGCTTTTCCTGCTCCTCACTGGCTAATGACAATCTGTCATTTTGGCTTTTTATCTCAGCCAATTCTTGTTGCAACCTCTACAAAATAGCCATCATGGGCGCATTAGGATTTGGTGCACTATCCTCATCATGCATATCAACATAAATTTCGTCGCCCTCTCCCATTTCAGCACCACTGTACACTACACAACAGAGATCAGTGGAAATTAAAAAAAACACATATATTTTTTTTTTTTATAGAAATCAATTTATACAGAGAACACACAGTCACAGTGAGCACAATGTCACCAGCCCAGTTTTATAACTTGGGCCCTGATACCATTTGTCACACCTCCCCTTCACTTTCCCACACAATTTTTTTTTATTTCTTTTTATTTATTTATTTATTTTATTTTTTTTTATTTTTTTCAGTATCCTATAAGAATAATTCCCATGGAATTGTTATACCATCACACTTACATTTCTAGCTGCTTAATACACATTTCATTTCCAGATACTTACTATACCCTAGTCAATATATACTAGCTTCCATCTCAATTGCAAGTTTAGTTACATCACTGTACTACTCTTTTTATTTTAATTTTTACACTCCATTTTATTATTTTTAGTACATTTAAATCAACCCTTATGTTCTGTTTGTAAGGGTGTTATGAGTACTTCTGAGAGCCTAAAATTCATTTTGAGTTTATGGTACAATCGGTTTTCATACACTTGGGCCTACAATCACCCCCACCCTCTTGTGCTAATTCATATCGATCTGTATGATCATCTACTCTTAGGTATATATTAGTCGTTTGACTTCTTAGAACTTCAACATGTACATAGGTATCACACATACCTACTTAACTTTAATTTTTATATAATAACACCACTATTGTACCTCTCCCTAATATAATAGGGTACCTTCCAACTCGGTATGTGTAATATCACTGTATTGTTCTTAACAATATAACTACATTCTGTGAGGGGTTTTTCTCTTCGGAATTTGCAGCCCTACCATATCGTTCTAACTGAACTCTATGGTGGCGCTTGACACTTATTCTTATGCATCATTCACTAAATCAACTCGATGTGCTACCACCTCATTTATAGTTTCGATGCCATTCAATTTGATTTGAGGATTTTGTACCTTGTCTTTATGGCTCGATTTCACATGTCGACACTTTGTAGTACGCTAGGGTTTGGTTATCAATTCCGGTTTACTTTGCTCTTGTTCTATGCTACTGGCCAAATCTGCCAAAGTGATATGGAGTACTTCGCCCTTTATTGCTCGTATCAATTCCAGTTGGATGGTACGCTGCATTAAAATTGAACATTAAGACTTAACCTTTTTGGATTCTTGTGGAATTACGAGACTTACTACCCTTCAGTGCTCGGAAATGGGCATCTCCAGCCACGTGTATGGTGGTGATTGTCTGGGATTAGGGTTTCAAAGGCATATAAAACTTTTGCGTTCAACATATGACTTCATTTTCGCCTATCGTATTGAGGGTTTTCCACAGAGCTGCTCCAGAGTTCGTTTTATCATTTTGTTCTCCTACTACGCCAGAGGAATCGTTCATATGTGTCACTCCTCACACCTCCTAGAGCTATGTGAGAACTATGACGTCGCACTCTTCAACCCAGGTAATGACTTTTAATGGATATCGTTCATCCAGTTCGACCTTCCAATCCTCCTATCTCTGCGTTTTAATTATATCAGTATGTATATAAGTTCAGAGTTGGAGTTTAACGATTAGGATAGATTAAAACTTAGTCAACCATTTTTTTTATACAGCTCTCCTTTGCTTTCACTCCAATTATCGTGCTTTTCGGATGGTGTATATGAAATTTTAGTTTGCCTTAATGTCATGCTCACTCTCGCTTCAGTGAGTTACATTAAGCGTTGATGACCTGGGAGTTCACGCCTATTTGACTCCCTCAACGTGGTTTGGAGACGTTGCAAGGTTCTTCCGAGAAGGTATTTCCATCTCATTGCTTTCCGGTGACATAACATTTCCATTGCTATTTCTTCTGCATTTCTAAATTTCGATTTTTCTCAAGTGTTAATAGCCTGGCATATTTGTTTGTTCCAGTGTCTCCGTTGCCCAATCTCCCTAAATACATTGTCAAGTAAGCTGTAAATGTTTGTTTTCGTTTTTGTTGTTTACCTCCCATTTAGGTTGTAATTATTATTCTTGTTTATTTTCCCTCACGTACTCTATCTCTTATTCGTTGCAGGTATATGACGACTATCGCACTCTCTGCTAACCATTTGGCTTATATGCGTTTAGCTCGACTATTAATCTTGCTTCCCTCTTACTCACAGGTTGGTGCCTCATACAAATTCCTCAGAGGGAACGATAATTTAGTTTACCCTATTTAAATTCCTTATCTCCTACCGGATACCTTGGACATTGCATATATGTTGTAACTTTGGAGTAATAACTTTTAACACCCCCCCTCCTTCGAGGGAGAGAATCTATTTGTTTTCAATTTTGGAACCGACTTCACTATCATATACTCAAGAGAGAGAGAGAGAGAGAGAGAGAGAGAGACCCATTGAGATTTTTTTTTTTTTTTTTTATATATATATATATGGACTTTCTTTCTTTTTTTTACCGAGACGGGTGAGAGAATGGAGAATGGTGGTTCATTAATTGTGTGTGTGTGTGTAAGAGAGAGAGAGAGAGAGAGAGACAATGGTTGGGGTTCCTTGCTTGTATTAATATCTATCACACCTTCTTTTTTTTTTTTTTTTTTTTTTTAATCTAGGTAGATGAATATGCGTGCGTGCGTGCGTGCGCGCGCGCGCGTGCGATAGAGTTTCCTGTTCAAAGAGAATATAGCTTCTGTTGTTGTTAATCTAATATAACTGAATGTATTCTATGGTTTTATTCTTCTGGCATAATATTCCCAGTTTCTTTCATCAGTCTATTAAGCCAACCCTTCAGTCCGATTCACAAATTTCTGTTAATGGGTAGTTTGAACAATCCCGAGTAATATATTTTGTATGTAAACAGAATTGCACAGTATTTCTATGCATGTAACTGAGGAACTATCTTGTTACATATATCAATCAGGTCTAACTTATTTTTTTTATAATGACTTGATTCTCATTCATTTTTGTACCACTCTGTATAAAGTTTATTGCATGTCCTGGTAGTGTCTATATATACACAGTAATTTAATGGTCTGAGGTTTATCTTTCTTCTACTACCAGGATAGATATAATGATATAATTCACCCATTTTGGTCGTGATAACTATAAGTGTGATCTGAGAATTCTCTTATAGTAAATCTTAGATATTCGTCTCATTTTTAATTTACTATGGACACTTACACAATTATTTCTCATGATATTTTGACTGATAAAAATGGATGATTACATACTGAAATGTGTTTCTGTTCTACTTCCATTGTGCATGGTTGACATATTTACTATAGCCCTTATGTCAGGTCTAGCCAATTTATTTCTAACTCAACTTACAACTCATCTGATTCTACTTTTAGCCATTGTAACATGCATCTCATGCTACTTTTCACTATGTATACATGCTAGAATTAATTACTAAACCAGAAGCAGATTAAAGTTAAATCATTAAATTTCTTTTGGGAAATATGTATTCTCAGATTTAAACCAGTTATGGTTTAGAGATTCTGATGAATTCTTTCCCATACATTTGATTCCTACAATTGTACAGAAATTGAAGGCTAAAGCTGCTGAAGTTTCTGTTAAATGTATGGAATAGTATCACACACAGCATGCATATACAATACATTCCATGCAACATAAAAATGTACATCTACAATTCATAACATAAGATTAAAACTGAATTGTGCATACCACTTAATTAGATGACCAATCCACCCAACCTTAGAATTCGTTTATCTTTAGAATTCACCCCCGAGCTGAGATCCCTCCTAGTACAGATCAACCCCTAATCTGTATAAGAGCAGCTTATATAGCCTGTTATTCCCCAAAGCCTGTTTTAATTCTGCGTCCAGAATATTAGGATGCTTTTCTTCCTGTTTACCTAGGCTTCCCTATTTAGGGATTTTTTTAAAAGCTATTTTATGCTTTTACCCAGCTTTTCCAGCTTTCTTTAACTCTTCCCAACTATTTTCCTCATCATTGGAGAATTTAGATTTTTCCTCAAAAATCTAAATTAGAAATAATTTCTTTCAAGGATTTTTGAAAGATTGTGGGGAAGTATTTGCCTTCATCCATCCTCATGGATTTAGCAAGTGATCTCAAATTTCTTCTTTTGGTCAATCTGCACAAAATCCTTTTCTTCATTTGCTCCAAATTAAATATTTAATTACATTCACAAAATACTTGTCCTTTGGGGTCCACTCCCCTTAGGATTAGAGTTCAAATGTCTAGTTTTAAAAACACATAAACTGGGGGTGTTACAAGTGTATTCCTTTTGCGCTCTAAAATTATGATACCATGGGGAATTACCATGGTTTTAGCACACAATATTTAGTGTTGTATCATTTTTTTGATTCCATCCAATAATACAATTATACCATCAGCACTTCTATGGTTTTCACTCATGGTGTTGGTAAAGGCTAAACCTATGTAAGGAGAATATTATCATAGTGCAAAGGGGCCAAGCATATGAGGTTTTAACTGAATAATTCTCTCTAAATTATATCTCCATAGAATGGGTTCTATTTATTGGTATATCTGAGATTATGATGCACCCATGGATACAATGATGGATCAGGATCTATAGACCTAAAATTACTATTTATTTTCTTCATCTATTGGTGAGATTTTTAGATTTGTGACCTAGCACATGATTGCTGAAGTGAAGGGTAAAATCTGGGTAAGTCTATACATCTGAAAATTTCTACATTCTTGACTATTTATAGATCTATATGCCAGTTCATCATGGTGGAATCGTGCATACACACGGGTTTATTTCAGCAAAAACACGTATGTAAGTAAAGGTTTTTTGAAGTTTGATGGAGAGGTTATATGTTTATTGCTGTTATATTTTTTCTCCCCGTCAATGAATTCTTCATATAGATATGTGTTGCTTGAATATTTTATATGCTTCTAGTTGAATATGTACAAATATGATCAATGAGTGATTAAATATGATTACTGATGCTAACGGAATAAGGGTTCTACAAATATGAAAAAATATATGACTGAAAGCCTGAGATCTATTTTTGAGTCTAATCGAATTCTGGAAATTCAGTAGTCATAGATCTATATGTAGGTTAGTGTGAAGGAAATCATGTATACACGTAGGTTACAGTAAAGTGAACTAGTGTATGATTTTAATAATCAAGGTTGAATTTTATGTTGCATGTTGATTCAGAAGTCTGTGTTTATTGCTCTATTCTAGTTATGGTGATCTTATTGTTCTGTTTAAATTTTGGGTTATGGTTCTTACTTTTGATCTATATTTTGAGTTATGTTGAAGCTGTTGGATCTTGTTAGCACTACACCAGATTCCCAAGGCTGAAGAAGGAATCACAATAGAGGTAACCACATATCAAAATTTTAAGTTGGTGGCTAGCCCTATCAAGTCGGAGAGGGCTCTCTCCAAAATGTTCACAGACTAGAGGGCTAGATAAATTTGGTTTTCTAGGCTAGATAATGAGTGCAGGGATTTTCTTTGATATTATTTTGGTTGGGTATCACTGTATGAATAAATTAGTTCAAGGGAGCTAGGTCAAGAAAAATGAGATGAGGTTGTAGGGATTAATGGGGTATGGTAGGCACAAGGCTTATCAATTGAAAAGGATATGATAGAATGGTGTTGATATTGAAATAAATCTAGGAAGATCATGGGATATTTATTCTTCTTAAACAGATGAAAATGGACAAACTATGATCAATTTCCCAAATCAGAGCATGTACAAGCATGTATTGTGAATATGAAACTTGAAAAATACCATAACATAGAAATGAAGTGAACATGAATACAATACAGTCTAACATATGATACTTTAGACTAAGTACACAATCAATACCACAAGTATCCCATAAAGTAGTTACAACTCCTCTTTATTAGCTAGGCAGACTGAGTACAATAGTTCCTTGATTAACTAGCAAACATACAAACTGATTCCAACCCTTTTTAAGAGTGAAGTGATGGACCAAATATACATAAAATAAATCTTCACTCATCCTCAGGGGTCAAATCCATGAGGTGAGAAAGAGATCCACAAAATATTGAACTCCAAACTGAAGTGTAGGATTGTCCAAGTGGCTCACTCCTCATTACATTCAACTGATTCATCTTTGACTAAAGCATAAGTTTATCCAATGAATCTACCCCTAGGTAACTTATCATTTGCATAATTACATTTACCATGATGAATTACATTGATATTAAAATAATTTCTTGAGGTAAAACAAAAAATTACAGTGAAAAACCAAAAAAATGAGTAAATTGGCATAAGCACCATTTTCTCGTCATAAGCGCCCTTATTGTGCCATAAGCGCCCTCCATGTTGAAGGCCACTTTTGGAGGCCTTATCGTTGTCCACATTGGGCCCAGGATAACTTGTTGGAAATATTTTCCTGTCCTCTTTTGGAATATGCCTCTGGTTCTGAAAATGGTGCTGATGTGACCCTCAAAACTGCAATCTCCTAAGACAGGTATAAGTGTAGCGCCTGAGAAAAAACAAGGGTGGAAACATCATTTTTTAGTGGTTTTTTTTCCCTTTTCACCTCCTAAAACTACAAACCAAGCTTGGAAATGTGGTTTTTCTAGATGTATATGTCATTACAAATATCATGGTGGTTTTATTTCTCTCAAAAAGCACCCCAAAAATAAGCGCAATGGCCTCAAATTTTTTGGAAAAGGTGCTGATGAGGTGGATAGGCTTGGAGAGAAGCCTCAACAATTATGCCCAAATTTTTGTTCTCCTCCATAGTCAACTCTTCAATTTTTGCATTGGCTCCTTTGAGCTTCTCCAATGCAATTTTCTCTTTCTGAGCATGGAGTTTCACCTTCCTCCTCAAAAAAAAAAAATTCCTTGTTTTCCTTTTGTAGAAACTTCTCCAAGTGTTGATTGCCTATATCAAGCCATGGCTCCCTATTCTCATTGATCACAATAGTAAGTTTCTCATTTAGGAATCCAAAATGGCGAATCCACTGGGGTCGCACTTTTTGGCCCTAAACCTGCGTCCTGGACCTCCAGGTCGCACTTTTCAGCCTGTTTCCTGCGACCTGCACTGAATTCAGGTCAGAAACTGTGACCTGCCATTTTTTCAGCAATTTTTCAGCAATTTTTCTGGGTTTTGCTGCAGCTTCTGCTAGGGTCCTCCAGCCTCTGTCTCAGCCCGTTTTGACCAAGTTCTGATATTTTTTTACTCATTTAAGTGGGAACCTAGCCCCCTAGGGCTTTAGTACCATCCACTTTTTGTGGAAGAGTTTTAAGTTGTTTCAGCCGTCTGTTTTTCAGAGCTTCAGCCTCCTTTTTTCCAGATCTGTTACCTCCCTTTCAGATCCTTTGAAATCAGCCTTTCTTACTTTCAAATCACCTCCTGTCGTTTTGTTTGGACATACTTTCTGGGCCTCCCCCTTTCCCCCTCCGTTTTTTGCTGATTTCCTTCCTTTTTCCAGCCACCTTGCCTCTGTCTCTGGGCTGTGATCTGCACCTCTTTTCAGTAGCTTTATCCTCTAGATCCCTGTCCCTTTTGACCCTAGATCTATTGACCTCTTTTTATGTGTGTTTTGAGTAGATTTTTGCCCTCTTTTAGAGTAGTTTTGAGAGACCCGCCTTTTTGGGTTAGATTGATGCATAGTTAGCTGTTAAATGTTCTGTCGTTTCAGCAATCTATATTGTTCTACGTAGATTTATTTTCAGTTACGCAGCACACTTTTTCTTGCTCTCAAAACGAAAAGGGTTTAAAAATTAAAATTAACGCACACCACACACTGACCCTAAGTGAGGAAGCGCCTGGTTAACACCGCCTGGCAAAGACTCTAAAATCAATTGTCATTGCACCTTATCTGCCCTTGACATCGCTTGATTCTGTCCCTTTCTGCCCTTGTCGGTTTCCTTCTTCCTGTCATCATTGCGCCCCCAAGGCGCCTTTCCCAGAGACTTCTTGGCCTTCATCCTCAGTTTCCGGTCAATCGACCTGCTCCGCCCCGCCGTCGTCAAGCCAGTCCACCTTCGAGTCCGCACTCCGACTCCTCTCTTGATTAATCGGGTCCTCCTTCTCCTCCTGGTTCTCCCCTTGTCACCTTCACTATGTCTGGTCCAGGGCCTCACGCTGGCAGTGCTCCCGGCCCTAATGCCGGAACTGCTACTAGCGGAATCGCCACAGGAACTACCTCGGCTGCACCCATGCTCCCCTTCTTGGCAGGCCTCAGCCTCCCCGATTTGGATCGGTTGACAAACGACCCTATACACCATGATGCTAGTTGGCCCGCTATGCCAACAAAGCTCCCTTCCAACATCCCAAAGTTTGAAGGCCGTGCTGGAGAAAATCCTTCCAATCATGTTCGATCTTTCCACATGTGGTGTTCATCTACCTCCATTACCGATGACTCTATTCATCTTAGATTGTTCCAACGCACGCTTACAGGCGAAGCTTCTAAGTGGTATGTTGATCAGCCCACTTCCTTCCATACCACCTTTGCAACTCTAGCCCGGGATTTTTTATCTTACTTCCAGCTTCCCCTTAGTTATGACACTGGTATCGAACTCTTGAATTCCTTCAAGCAAACCTCTTCGACCCGCCTTTCTACCCATGTCCAGGAATGGCGAAGAGTACAAAGCCTATGCCAATCTCCTCCCTTCGAAGACCGTGTCTACATGGACTGGTTCCTTAGATCTCTCTTGACCCCTATCGGGAAAGATGTCGCATCGCATTTTCCTCAAACCGAAGAAGATGCCCTCCAAATGGCTTTAAAGTATGACCTGATCTACGCTCAGACAGGTTATGATCCTACTGTCCTACCTGATCTCCCCAGACCCGGTGATGCCCATACACCGGGGGTACCTCATGCCGCTGATAGTATCGTTGTATCTATCTCTCATCCATCCGCTCAACCTCTCATGAGCTATGGTTTTCCTGGGGGAGGGGCCACCACTCCCTGCACTTCTCCCCCTCCGGGTAGCACGCATCCAGGATATGGCATGCCTCATCCTTTTTCCAAACCTCCTACTTACCTCAATGTTTCCCAACCTAACCATTACCCTCATCCGCAGCCTGGCGCGCCAGCTCCTCCAGCATATGCGCTTTCGCCTCCCTTGCCTTCTCAACCCCTGCAACAGCCGTCACCGCCCCCTCAAGAGCCGGTGGATTCACAACAGGGATTCATGGCTACCCAAACACCTAATGGACAGGTGGCCACTCCACCTTCCCCTTCTAGTTCCTCCAATTACCAGATCCTCATGATGAACTCTGATCCACCTCTAACTGTCGACCTTAACCTTCAAACTCAGTCTCGCCAGTACCCCACGCCTCTCGCTCAGTCTGCCCCCGAGTCCCCTTCTTCCAGTTCTACAGAGCCTCTTTCGACAACCAATGGTCCCTTACATATCCCTCAACCCAAAGTCGAGGTCCATACCAAGATTCCTAAAGGACCGTTACGTCGAAATGCTGCTTCTGGTCGAGTTGCTCATTTGTATAGCATAGTAGATGATTTGGCGCAACTTCCGGGTAATGGGGCACCCACATTTGAGAGACCAAGAGAAGAAATTCTCCACCACTCTCCTAGTGTATCTGGTCGTGTTGACTTTAGTCCCAGTATTCTTCCACCTTTACAAGAACCTCTAGAGTCCCATATCACTTCAGATCACTCTAGGGATGATACCCCTTATCGTTCCCTCATCTTACATTAGCAACCCAGTCTCTTAGACATTATTGTTGACCAACCTATAGCTTTTCTACGAGATCATCAGTTCATTATCTCCAAATCCTCTTTTTGGGATAGTGACACCAGGTATGCCAACTCGGAAACTTAAAGTCCATTTGATCCCTATATGCAGTACCAAAAGAGATTGGTAATCCACCATTTCCTTTCTCACACTGCATAACCATAATGAGAAAAAATGGCACACCACATCATTTAAATGTGTTTAGATTCCCCTTTTTTCTAAATACATTTTGGCACGACCACACCATGCTCGGGGGAACCTATGCCCCTCAACCATAACCCTCCTCACCTCATTTTTGGAGAGGAGGTTGTATTACCAATCGAGTGTGAAATCCCTTCCCTTCATCTGGCTGTTGAACTTCTCCCTGACACCCAACCTCTAGAACAATGACTTATCATGCCTGAGCATGCCTCTGAAGACCGCCATGTTGCATTGCAAACCATGGAAGCGGCCAAGAAATGCACCAAAGCTCAATATGACCGAAAAGTCCAGCCTCATCCTTTTCACAAAGGCGACCTTGTTCTAGTATGTGACCAAGCCCATGATGTGCTTGGTCACGGGAAGTTCGAATCTTTATGGCTAGGCCTTTACATTATCAGTAAGGATCTTGGTAAGGGGGCATACCTTTTAGAGGACTTTGAAGGCAATCCTCTTCCTAATCCTCGCAATGCACTCTATCTTAAGAAATATTACCCTTAGCATTTCCCTTCTGAGATGTGTGTTTTATGTTCTTTTAGATAGCCATCATCTTTTTTGTACTTTCATCCTTCGCCAGGAGCTATTTTGTCCAAGAAGGATCACTTCACCTCTCCTTCAAATCAAACTTCCTCACTGACAACACTTGTACTTGGGGCACCATTTTTCCAACTTACTTGTCTTTGTTCGTGTCGATTTTCGTCATGAGTTACCATCTTGTACTCATGTTTTCATGGTCCCCCGTCAGCACCGTCAAGTCGCCCTTGTTTAGAGCATCCAAGTTGAGTCATTATCGCATTCATGGAGTCTATCCCGAGTCCCTTTGTACCCCACTATAGCCCTCCATCCTTCATTGCTTGGTCTCTCTCTTGTGTCGCACATTATGGCCTTCAGTCCCACTGTCCCCTATCCCTTATGATATTGTGTCAGTCACTGCTAGGTCATTCATGCCCTTTATGCTCTACCAAGGGAAGTCGTCCATTCGCTACTTAGTCCCTTCCATATCACTCTCATCATTAGTGTCAGTTTGTCCGTCGCTCTAGTATTTTCTCTCATGCCTTAGTTGGGGACATCTCACTCCCTCAACTATGGCGGACCTCCTTCTGTCAACATTAGCACTTTCATTCCAGAAGCCAGGTCTAGCGGGCGGTGTACCTTGGTTCCAGCTTCCACTCTTGTTCGGTGCCTCGGATCAGGCAAAGGGATCTCTCATTTCCCTTTGACTTGATTGTTTCTCCAGCTCCTTTCAGCATGATCGAGATTCGTATACTTGATGGTCGAGTGATCCAGCAGCAGCTCTTGATGATTCCTGCGTGTGTGTGAGATGTCTCAACCCTCATGAGGGGGTGGCCCTGCAGGTAGCCCCCCACATGCCCGGATGACCTCTTCTTTGCAGCCTTTGATGCAGCTCCAGATATTTGATGATGTTGGCCGTAGCCACTTGCAGCGCCTCTTCGACTTGCATGTATCAGTCAGATTTTGTGAGCCCTTCGCCATTTACAGGGGGCATTTGGGTTGCATTTGTATCTCATGTACTCAAGTATTATTGTACAAGTCCTGGCTGTTATCCCAGGTACAGCATGTATGTGGGATTCCTCATTGTATTTTTATCTGGCTCATGATTATGCCAGCTGTACTTTATGGTTCGGTCCCTTGTTTACTGGACACACTATTCTTTTGTACTTTGTCTCGGCGGGCATAGGTATGCCTCCTCCGCCGCCTTCAGCACAGGTACCCTCTCATAAAAAGAGACTTGTTGCACCTGCAAGTCTCGTCTCCTCAGGGTCTAGTCCTTCAGCACACTATCTACCTCACATTTCTCTCTTTGACATCCCTTTTGTTGTCTAGTGATTGTGTTCTTACAACGTACTTCGGTCATACGATTTGCTCCTGACACTCGCACGCTCGGGGGCAATTTGTTACACCATTTTTTGGTCATCTAACCTATTATCATTAGATGGACCCAAGTACACCATGTAAGACCAGTTTTACCCTAAGTAAAACTGCTTTCACTATGTTAAAACAGGAAACCCCAAAAGGAAATATTAAACAAACCTATATTTGTTTGATTTTCCTCATGGAATAATTAATTAAACCATAATTTAATTATTATTCCCAATCATGTTTAACCCAAAATCAAATAAATTAATTAGATAAACCTTTTTTTATCTTATTATTTTCTAGGAATAATTATTTAAACATTATTTAGATAATATTCCTTGTTAAATATGACCAAATCATCCACAAATAATTAAATAAATCACTATTTATTTAATTATCTTTCAACCACTTCCTTAAATAATTAAATAAATCATTATTTATTTGATTATCTTCTAACAACTTCCTTAAAAAGATAAATAAATCATTTATTTATTTATTTTTGACAAATTAAGGGATTTGACCCAAGTCAAATACCTTTTCCCTCCAACAAATATAATAAATATTCCATAAAAAGTGGATCTAGATCTGGTTAACCCATGCACCAAGATCTAGAATGACCCAATATTTTGTTATAAATAGGAGGGTTTTTCCTACCATTCTTCACCTTTTGTTGCCTATTAGATCACTCTGGATCTATACACTTGGTCACCATTTTCTGCCATTTTCTGTGTGACCTCCCTTTGAGTTCCATTCTTTGTATGGGTCTTCTACACCAACAAGAGAGAGAAATCTTAGATCTAAAGTGCTGAGGACTTCCAAGAACCCATCCCACTGAGGAGAGTTGGATACACATTCTTGTTTTCCTCCCAGGTGCCCGATTAATATAAAAATTCTTTCAAAAATTGTTCTTGTCTTGTCTATTGGTATATGGAGCAAACCCTTACTTTTTCTGCTTAATGTCTTTCCATGCATAGATCTGCTTTTTTGCAGCTATTTTATGTTTAACTAACCACAGATATGAAGATATTGGCAGCCACTTTTGTTGTTAGGGCTATTAGTTATGCGTAGCTAAAGTGGTCCATTTTCGTACACTTCGACAAAGGATTCATACTAACAATAGGCGATTAATTCTCAGTGTGGGATGAAGATAATGGTGATGAAGTGGATGAAGAGGACTGCAATGATCATGGTGAATGTACAGTAGGTTGAGATTGAAGGATGGAATTGAATGGCTGAGATGATGAAGGCATATTTTGACCATGCTGAGTAGGAGGATCTCTGAAGATGTCATGGGCTATGAAGGTATCCCATGCAATGTTGAGCTCATTGAGATGGTAAAAGACAATGATTTTGATAAGGGAATGATGAAAAATAATTTTTATTTGGTGTTCATAGTCCCTTCTCTGAGCAATAAAATCCATCTTTTCAACACTCTCAAAAAGGTAGTAAGGTAGATTGAGCATCCTTAACCTAGTGAAATGCATTAGGACTCCGATTTTATAGGTATACAGCCTTGAGAATCTACCTTGTAAAATATTTCATGATTATCTTCATCATGGGTGCAAATCTGTCCAAGAGGTAAGAAAAAGGAAACATCCTCTTTTTCTCATTCTTAAATCTAGGTTTTAAAAAGGGTTCAAAGTGTTGATTTTACAAATCACTCTTTTTGAGCCACCTTTCCCCAACATTTGGGATCCCTATGACAAATAAAATGATGGTAATTGAGCTAGTAAAGGTGACACATGTTGGGGTAACCAGGATATTTTGGAGTTTATATATGAAGAGCCTAGTTAACATTCAATGATGTTGAACCCTCTGAATTTGTTCACAGAAATCATAACAACCAACATGTTTAAAGCATGTCATTTTCATTGGATATGCCAAAAGTTCCCTAGTGTTGATATGTCCATGTTTGATTATCCTGCCCCCTTTATGTGGCCTCTTAGCCTCTATTTCCACTTCCTCACTATGTGATCTATTATGTTCTCCTTCAGCTTCCATTGTGTGTTTGTGTTCAAACCATAGGGAAGTAGGTGATAGTATGGGAACTGAATTCTGGGATAGGATATGGGGAAAGGGAATTTTATGGGAAATAGTGTTTAGGGATATGAGGAATTTGGAATGGAAAAGGAATGAAAGAGTGGTGGGAATTGGGATTTAGGAGCCTCGGTAAAAATAGCACCTAGGGCTTAGGGTTTTAGGAATTAGTAGCTTAGGGATAGGGATTATGATAATAGGGATTAGGAAATGAATTTTAACAATGTAGGGATGGTATTAAGTGTAAGGGAAATGGGATTTTGGGAATTATGAGGGAAAGGGTGAAAAAATAGTGTTTCAAATTCAAGAAGACACCAAATTTTATTTTAACCAACTCATACATTCAAAATGATTTTGATGAAGAGGAGAATGATGTAAAAGCCACCTACTTTCTTGATTAGAAGTGTGAAGAATGATTGTTGAAGTCTGGGGGCGATTGTTTTGCAGCTTTGATGAATTTTCTGATCATTTCTGGGCATAAGCGCAACAATATAAGGATAATCAAAACACTAAGAGCATAAGCGCATCACCAAGAGGATAAGTGCCCTTCTGCTCTTTTTTTCTCAATTTTCCTTAGAATATCACAAAGTTTGCTCTCCTTAGTTTTTTTCTCGATGAAATAAGAGGGAAATGAATTTTGATTTGATGTTTAGGAGTCTTAAATACTCAAGTGATTTGATATTTACATCCAAAAACACACTTTTCCTACGTTTTTTCTCACTTTTTGAAAGCATGATGAATATGCTTTTTGTTTAACTTTTTCTTTCTTGCGGGATGAAGTTGCTGGAATTTGTCATTTTTCTCTTTCAGTTTCGCATGTGTGTTTTGATTTGGCAACTAGGGACCAAAATTATTACATATAGGAAGCATGAAATTACATAAAAAAATTAAAAATAAATTACATCTCTGTTTTCATATAAAAATTAAATTTCGATATGAAAATCATAAAAAACAAAATTACAAAATTAAAAAAATATCATATTTACATGTTGATAATTCTCTACAGATGATAATTAAATGTTTATTGAATCAATCTCACACCTTTTTCTAACCTTATTAAGATTATGATACGTTTTGGACCTTGAAAAATTAAACCTAATGGCCTAATGGGACCTTAAATGACGTGACTCCATAGTTGAATTTGACTGAGATAACACATAGTGAAATGAGATTTTCAGAAGTGTTTTTATGCTCAATAAGACATGAAGGTGGGTTAGTTAATGAGATTTTGTGAGGGAGAGTGAGGTTTTATGAGTAGGAATACCATCAGTGAAACAATTTTTAGCATGACCTAATGGAAGGATATAAAAATTTCAGAGTGGGACACCTAAAATGAGAATCAAAAGAGTGATTTTGATCAGTGATAGAATAATGCATATTCCAACACTAACAGATCTGGTGTGAAAATTTATGAAACATGGTCTACAGTGGGTCTGAGGGTTGAAGCCTTTAGTGTGGAAGTAGAAGCTTCCTGCCAGTAGAAGATGTTGTTCTGTTCAGGGTGTTGTAGCTCCCTTCGAGTAGTAGCTGGTAAACGAGATCATGAAGTTGGAGCTTCCTTCTAGTAGCAAATCAAGAAAAAGATAAGGTTGCAACCTTCTCCAGGTAGATTCCTGCATAGTGATATGAGTGTAGACTAGTACAACATTGTAAGCAGTTTTCTATCTAATAGATATTTAAGACAGAAACAATAGTAGCAGTGGTTTTCTCCCAACTTAGGTTTCCACCTTATATATTTGTGATCATGTGTGACGCTCTTGTGTGATGACTTATTATGTTATAAATACACATGTTTACTGCTCAACTATCTGATGCATAACTCATGATTTGGGCTAAATAATGTCTCTGAATATTTATCTGAACATTAAATTTATTTGGCTATATGCAAGTTTCTATTAATGTAACCACATAGATATGCAACTTGGGCTACTGAAAGATGCGTATAGGATTCAGTGAAAGAAAAAGTAAAATATTGTGATTCTTGTAAATATTGATTCACACCCCCTCCCCCCTCTTAGTATTTCTCCCAACATACTAAAAAACAGTCACAGTGAAGCCATAAGGTAATACGAGATATTACCTAAAGCAGGGAAGTTTTGAAACTCATGCCATAGTTAGTACACTTCCCGTATTAAGCATTTAGTTATGAATTTTACGGTTTACTTCTTTCCATTACTAAATTTCCTTTTTTCAAATTATATCAGTCATGATATGGTAATGGCTGAGCTCTACAATGTTAGTTTGAAATTTGTCTTCAAAATTTTACAACAAGTGCACTGTTAAAATTGTTTTAAAGTTTTGCCCCAAATTTCATACTTGTTTATTACGTTATGAATTCGTTTGGTTCTCCAGATATTTTTATTATGTTTTTACTCTTTTCCTTGGATTTACCCTTCACAATCAAAATTTTCTCATTATTCATTATGGTATTCGTTATTGCTTCCTGTATGAGTAGAGTTTGATAGTTTGAATTCATAACTAAATTTCCAGAATTTGATAATGTTACAGTCACTATGTATTATTGTATTAAGTACACTTTGCTTTGTATTCTCATATTTTTCGACATTTAATTAATTTCTCATATCTAAGATATGCTAGTTATATTCTTCGATTCATGTAGACGTATTCAAGCCTATTTCAAATTCATGAATATACTTAACCTCTATTTCATAGTTTAATTAACCTTCATTTTCCATCGAACGATTTAGGTTAAATATGTTTCGTTTTTCTATACCACCCATAGTTGCTAAACTTCCCATAATTTGTTGTAATGAATTTTTCTAAATCTTTCATATTTATTTTACATTTATATTCTCGGTGAGAAACATAATTGGTTTAAGGACTTGAGTTTCGACTTCTATATTTCCAATTTATGGAATATATAATTTTAACCCAGTTTCTCTATATGTATTTCTATTTCCTCATTACTTCCTTTTTATATATATATTCATTCTGTCTTCCTTATAAATTTGTATAAAACGTTTAGAATACTAATTAATAATTTAATTTAATTGAATACTTTAGTTCTATAAATAATGATAATTTTTTTGATTTCCCATATTAATAAAATGTTTTATTACAGAGGAAAACCCCTCTTTTCCTTCTTCCATACAATTTCATGAAATTACATCAAATACCCAGTATATGTTTTTCCAGCCAAAAATCAGGTAAAATAATGTCTAGAAATTCCATAAAGCTACAAAATTCTAATTTCCTTCTTAGTTACCTTACTGAATTGATTGTTTGATCTTATGTTTTCATGTACAAAAAGACTTCACTGCTTCATACTTGCCTAATAAGGTATATGTTTAATAATATTGACAGTTTATCAATACTCTATCTAATTTTTTTTATACTTTATTTTATCCAAATCTAACCCATCTATGTTTGGGTTTTTGGTACAGGTACTTCACCTTCATAGTTTACATCATCATCATTTCACCTTTCTTTTGTAAAAGCATTGACCATATACTTTATTTCATCTATTTAGAGGTTGGTTGCTACCATGTACAAAATTCAACCCTCTGAAATTAATGCTATTTTATCACTTTATATTTATAAATTTTGTAATTAATATCAATACTATTTGACCTTCAGTAAATATTACTTGACAGTAATAATGGATATTTTGCATGGAAATTAATATATTTTTCTTGTCATCTTTGTTAGATGAATTTAAATCCTAGAACCATTTATGTACATGATTTTGGATTTATTTATTATATTCAGAAAACATATATTTATATGAATAAGTCATGGATTATTGATTCTAATTCCATATTGTATTCTAAATTTATAGTGGTTTTTGTATACATTTTACTTCTCTATTTATACTAGTTTTTCAATGTGTTTGTCTATTATATTGTTGATAGAGTTACAAAGATTGTCAAGTTTATGAATTTGTAAAGTATGAGTTTAAGTACATAGTTTATAGAAAATATTTCCTTCTTGATTTAATAAATAAATCCCACTGTACATATCTCTGTTTCCTCCTTGTTTGTAGAAATATCTAATAATTTACCATATTTCTATTAACATCTTTAGAATATTATTTAACCTTAATGATGTATTTTATAATTTTAATATCGTAATTATCATACACCTAACAACAGATTTAAACCCTTCTAATTGGGTTTAGAAATTTTGATTGTTGGTTAATTAATTTAACTAGTTAATGTAGATATACGGAAACTACAACTATACATGCTAGAGTTATGTTTCTGTCAAATACATCACATACTTCACCCTCAAGAATAAAATAATTTAATATAAATATTGATAATTCAGGAGACATATTTTTCCAGTTATCTTCCTAACCAAAACTAATTTACTCTTATCTAATCATTATCATAATACCAGAATAATAAGCCAAAATTTAATAATTGTGATACCAATTCTGGTAAAGACTAATTTCCACCCAACCTTGAGCTTTCATCCATGGCTCCCCCAGAGCAAAGAAAAATTCCTCCAAAGTGTATAAAACCTCTTTTCTACCCAAGAGTGGCTTATTTAAGCCTCATTTCCCTTCAACATGTCTCCATAAATACGTCTAGTTAAATCACGATGTTGTTTTCCTTTAGCCTAGGCTTTACTTTTGTTTTTCCACAAAAGCTTTTTCAAAATAGCATTTTCCTCTTTCTAGTTTTATTTCACCTCTTCTTAGTAAATTTTCACTTTAGGTCGGCTGGAAAATTTCACGGAGCCCCTCCAAAAAAACATTTCACGGCAATATAAATTCCCGCGAAATCATTCATAATTTTCACACATTTCGCACATTTGGTATAATTTTACAAAGGTCTTGGTTTGGGTTTAAAGACTTTTCTTGAAGATTTGGGTTTAAGGACATTTCTTGGAGGCGGTCTGATTTTGCAAAGAATTGTTTTGGGTTTAAATAATTTTCTTGGATGTACATTCAAAGGAAATTTCTTGGAGGTATGTGATACATTTTTTTGGATGTTCTTTGTTCTTCATTTTTTTTAAAAGTATAGATTTGGGGTTAATTTCGAATTTTTAGAGTATGTGTTTTGAGTTGAAGTAGATATTTTGAGCTTTGTTTCATTTTTATAAGACATTTTTTTCTCGGATTTTTAAAATTAAGTGTTTTGGATTGGAGTATGTAATTTTTGCAAAAAAATTAAAATGAGTTTTTTTTAAAATTAAATCTTTTTCGATGCTTTTTATAATTGAGTTATTGTCTAAATTTTTGAAGGAAATTTTTTGAACTTCATACCCTATTATCATGGGAAATCAAAGGAATTGTGCGTGAAAATATCATCAAAAAAGAGACCCTGAGGAACGTAGAGAAGAGATGAGACAATCTCGCAAAATAAAGATAGAAGAACTTTCAAATATTGAAGGGGAAAATAAACCTCAACTAGAAATTGAAGCAGGTATTTAAAATTTTCCTAGTGTAAAATGTGAAGTTTAATTTCTATTTGATGAACTAATTCAAGAAAAATATTTTGCAATGTAAACAGAAAGAAATATTCCTCAAAACATTGATGATGAGATACAAAATTTGAAAGAGAAAGTGAAAGATATATTGAACCAATGATTGAATATGGTGAAAATATTGAAAGAAATTCAAGTGAAGAAATTGAATCACAAGGTATGTACATATATATATATATATATATATATATATTGAACACATTCACGTATTATTGAAATTATACATATATTTACTAATTTAGTTATTTATTGAATATGTAAACTTATTATGTACTATTTATTCGAATATGTATAGATGAAATTAGTGTCGATGATGAGATGTTATAAAATGTTGACAGTCACACATATGGAGATAAAAAACCTGACCATTATATAAGATATCGTGTTAACCGCATTTTTGAAACATATTTCATAAAGGAGCAGATGACAGTTCAAGCTCAAATGTTGGAAGGTATCCTATCCTTAAGGAAATTAAAAGAACCTACGACACTACTGGGTATTAGAAAATCAACCAAAGATAAAAAAATGAAGGAAAATGTGATACAAAAAATAAGTAGTACTATCAATTCAATTAGGAGATCTAGATGATCTATGTTTCAATTTTAGTGAGAGATACATGTGGCAATAGCTTCTGTCAAGTACTAAAGAGAATCATTTGGTAACATCTATGTACGAGCATTAGGAACCTGCGAAAAAAATTTACACAAACATCGAGGAATTGACCAGCAAATAGATGTAAATGATGAACCTAGCTTGTTGGAATCTATTTGTAGGAAACCATACAAAGAGTAGACTTGGAGAAAATGTTAAAAAATAATATATGAATATTTGAAGAACAGACCATGTGCTTCACCAACTAAATAGCATGTGATGCGAAGAATAGCACAGAAATCAGTACGAAAAAGCAGAAATGAAAACAAAGTTAGCAGAAAACCACTCAGATAGAGTTATTCAACAATTTCAAAGAAGAGAATCGTGAAATTCATGTTTCAATCAGTGCTTTTTTTCAACAAAAACCATGGTATGTAAAACCTATCACCGTATGCGACACTTATTGTTGCCAATATCATGTGGAATTTGAGCTATATTATGACACATTCATTGATTTTGGTAGAAAATTATGGAAGGGTTGACCTCCTCCTTCCACTATCCATGATTTCATATCTCAAATTCTATGTGAAAGAGAAGGCGATGAACTATTTTAGAAAAAGAAATGTGTTGGTGGTAAAAAATGCGATGATTGTGGAAATTTGACTATATTTCAAAACAAATATCGTATTGATATAAATGATCAATCATTTTCCAACATGAAATTGAAAAGGAAGAGATATGAATATATCCATACATTGATTGAAGGTGAAAATAGTGTTAAAAGAATTGAATTACGAGAAGACGAAATTTTTGTGATAGACGTTTTGAGAAATTTTGAGGCAGAAATTTACAAATACACCAAGCATTCCCATAGAGCTCGATGGAAAGACTTGCAATTCAAAAAATATAGTGAATTTTTTCCACCAAGGACCATTTTGTCAGTGATTTATTTTGTAGAAAACTACACATTTGTTCCACAAAAAGAAATTCAGAGTGAATACTATCATTTTGACCAAGTCTCCATGCTCGTCCATATTCTATATAGACATGTTGAAAAAAATGTCGATCATATAGAAAGCACGAGTGAAAATCGACATATCATTAAAGAATATTACTTTTATATCAGTGACGATCGAACACATGATACATATTTTGTACAACATTATTTTGGAAAAATTTATGATTTCTTGAAAAATTGTGGAATAACATTCAATGAACATTGGATATGGTCAGACAGATGCACAGGTCAATTCAAATTTGCATGATCATTCTTTTGGTTGTGTTGTCTTCATAAGAAAACATGCATTAAACATTGTTGGAATTTCTTTAAGACTAGCCATGAAAAAGGAGAACATGATGGTGCAGGGGTATGCATAAAATGAGCACTTCGAAGATATAAAATGAACCCCTCTGCAAGCAAACTTATGGACGTGAAAGAAGTTTTTCAATGGTGCATCGCTTCTCTAAGCCATGAGACTAACCCATCAAGGGAAGTTCGAAGGTACATTCAATTTAATTTTTATTGGAAATCTAATTTTATCATGCAATGAATATATTTGATTGTATTTTCATATCATATTTACATTATTCTTTGAATTTTCCATATAAAGGTTTTTCTGGCATATTGGGATCAAAGACATAGATAGATCAATTGGAAATGACATTGAAACAATAAAAGGGACTAGAAAATTGCATTCAATTAAAACAAAGTCGTCCAGAAATGTGTTTGCATTGGATAAAAGAAAATATTCTTGTTTTTGTAATGTTTGCATAGACAACACAACATCCAATGACATTTGTGAAAAAAAAACGTATGTAAATGATTGGAAACATACAAAGCTAAATACAAAGGGAAAAATGTCTGTTGCAATGTTTGAAGAAATGCAATCAAAGGAAAGTACAATATCATCTAATGGTGATCAATTTTTTGATCTTGTTAGAGAAGGTAACATTTAAATTGCTTTCTAATGATTTAAAGATCTAGAAATGAATTTAAATATGTATAATTTTGTTAAGTTTGTTTTATTGTGCAGGAGATGTTTTTATTGTAATTACAACTATTGACAATGATGAAAATGTGAAGTATTATTTGATGCATTGCACTGAACGAAAAATGAAATTATTAGAAAACTATAATGATCACGAATTTCAATATGAAAGAGGATCTATTATACTGAAAGGTTATTTTTTCAGAAAAACTAGTCAAAGTGGGAATTTTGTTTACTTTGAAGACTATGAACCTGATTTCATAAGTTGTCAATATAGTCACTTGGTGTGTCTAGCACACATAAATTTGAAAGTGGTTCAATCAAAAAAAAAAAAAAAATTAAGAAATGGAAAATGTCAAAATCCGATCATGAACGGATTATTGAAGGTGTCATTCCATTGGAATTGTTTTGATTGAAATGCCCAAAAATGTATTCTCTTTGGATTAAATATGTTTTAGAACTTCCAGTACTCAACTAAAAATTGAGCTTCTTATGTTATTTGTGCAAGTGTTTTCACATGTACAAATTGTTTTGGTACATGCACGTGCTCTAGTATCAACTCAAAGTAGCTTTTCTATACATGTGCATTGATGAAAACTGTTACATGTATTGGATATATATATATATATATATATATATATATATATATATGTTCTAGAATGCAATTAATTGTTCAAGTATTTTTACTATGTGCATTCATGAAAAATTATTCATGTACTCAATATATATATTCTATAATGAAATTAACTGAAAGTAGTTTTTCTATGTGCATTGATGAAAAATGTTGCACTTATTGAATATATACACGAACTGAATTGTCCGATTTTTCTTGTGGGATTTTCTGATAAAAAGTATCCAGAATGTAAATAAATCATCCACAGTATAGTTTTGTACAAAGATTCCTTTCAGAAAAGAGACTCGGAGCACTTCTCCAACTTTTGGTGGGATTTGACCCACATCTCTATTCCTAATTGAAAATCTAGTACAAAATTTGTCTATCCAATGGTCGAATATGTTCTATGTTCTAGAATGCAATTAACTGAATGTCATCAATTTACCAATTTATAAATCAACAAGGCTACCTATTTGAGTGCATTAATGACATTGAACTGAATTCAACAAACATATATGTGCTTCTTATATTTCCAATCAAAATTAAAGGGATAAATACAGATATCTACTTCTTTACTTTTTTTTCAATTAGAGCTCAATTGATATGGTTAATTGCATTGAAAAGCTATGTTCTTCCTATTGGAAATTTTTTCACTCAAACAAGAGTATGTAGAGCTCAGAAGCAATCTTAAGATGAAAAATGCACTTCAACCATACAGAACTTGAATTTTAAAAACTTTTTGATTAAATCGAAACAATACTTCACATGGGAGTCCTCCATCTAGGCCAAATGTAGATTGAAACCATCCAAAACTTAGATCAAAACATTTAACATTTAACATTTAATCAAAATTAAAGGGATAATATAAAACTTATTTACTATTTTTTATTAAATCAAAACAATACTTCACGTGGGAGTCTTCCATAGGCCAAAAGTAGATTGAAACCATCCAAAACTTAGATCAAAACATTTAACATTATATCTTGAAACTTTTAACATTTAACATTAAATCAAAATTAAAGAGATTTACATATAAATACTTCTTTACTCTTTATGATTAAATCGAAATAATACTTCACATGGGAGTCTTCCATAGGCCAAATGTAGATTGAAACCATCCAAAACTTAGATCATAACATTTAACATTATATCAAAACATTTAACATTTAACATTAAATCAAAATTAAAGGGATAAATACATATAACTAATTCTTTACTCTTTTTGATTAAATCAAAACAATCAGAGGGGGTCTGAATTAAAAAAAAAGAAAAGGGGTTTCCCATAACCAGGAAACCAGCCCAGAAGATGCTGCCCAATATCGGGAAACCAACAGAAATAGAGTGTTCAGAAGCACAGTGATTGCAAAACATGACAAAAGTTCAAAAAAGGTAAGGAGGACCTGACATCAGGCTAGCTATCGATGTGTGTAGGAGGATTCTCCTCCACAATTGAACAACTGTAGTCCTCTAGATCATCAACTACTCCCTTGGAGGGTTGGGAGGAGCTCTCTGAAGCAGAAGGAGCTAGAGTCGTCTTTGAGATTTTTGTCTACACAGGCCAAGCTGTCACTGCTTGTACCATCATTGCTCAAGCTCATCGAGCCATATTTGACTAGAAGAGCTGCTAACTTCCTGGTCTATTTGGGCTGATGGGTTGGGATGGTGGAATTTCTTTGCCGCTTCCTAGAACCAAAGGCACCTTCATCTTGGGGCTCCTTCTGAAAAAAGACAGAAATGGTCACTATAATTTGAGGTCTAACCATAGCGCCGGTGAAGTGAAATTGTGCGACACTGCTTGCCAGAGGAAGGTACCCGCCTGTGTCATGGATTGAAAGAGGCAAGTGAGAGCCATCACTACTACCCCCTGCACCCCTACCCCCACTTCATTTTTGGCAATGCATCCATTGTCTATGCATGGGAGTCTTCCATAGGCCAAATGTAGATTGAAACCATCAAAAACTTAGATCAAAACATTTAACATTATATCAAAACATTTAAAACATTTAACATTAAATCAAAATTAAAGGGATTTACATATAACTACTTCTTTACTCTTTTTTATTAAATCAAAAAAATACTTCACATGGGAGCCTTCCATAGGCCAAATGTAGATTGAAACCATCCAAAAATTAGATAAAAACATTTAACATTTAACATTAAATCAAAATTAAAGGGATAAATACACATAACTACTTATTTACTCTTTTTGATTAAATCAAAACAATACTTCACATGGGAGTCTTCCATAGGCCAAATGTAGATTGAAACCATCCAAAACTTAGATCAAAACATTTAACATTATATCAAAACATTTAAAACATTTAACATTAAATGTAGATTAAAATGGTATCCAAAACTTAGTTTTAAAAACTTTTTGATTATATCGTAACATTACTTCACATGATTAATGTACTTCAACCATCCAAAACTAGGGTTTTAAAAACTTTTTGATTACATCACATCATTACTTGACATGCCATCCTATTGGCTTGGGGGGTCCTAACCGGGGTTCAGTGTGCAAGGTTTTCCAACAAACCCCTATACCACTAGCCGTTTCAGCAGTGACCTGCTTTCGCAGGTCACAGTCTCACACGAAGTAGTATGGGTGGGTGCTAGAACCAAGTTTTTGCACCTTGAGAAAGGAAGGGTAAGGCAAGTAGAGCTGCGTTCTATTCCGTAATTCCCAGATTACCTTGTTTCTTCGTAGGGTTAATTAAGTATCTATTTGCATGCACGTGCACTAGATCTATAATTATATGCATTCTATAACATCAACACAAAATTATATAACCAAAGCGAAATAGATCTAGATCCAATCATTTAGTTCACAGACCTTCACAGCAAAAAGACAAAAAATACATAACACAACAATTATCAGCAATTCATACAACAATACTCACAGATTCATATCTTTAACAATCCTTCGCATTCATTCCTTACAATTTCCTTCCCAACCTGCGCACACAACTGCCAGGTCTGCACACAGCTGGACTAGGATCTCCACGCACACAACCAGCAGGAGTCCATTCCCCAAAACCCAAATAGATCACTTAAACAATAGACGACATCAATAGGTCATTCATTCCTATCCTTTACAATCCAAAATGCATCTCTACTTATAACAATCTATCCTCAACATTCCTATGGTCTGCAACCCATGATTTTCAGACCCCTAGTTTACCCTTTGACCCATTACAATACGTTCAGGGCTTTGACCTACCCCAAAACCCCTACGCTATACTAATGATAATAAAAAATAACCAAAATGGACCAGTTTCGCAGCTTATTAGGAGACCTTGTTCCAACTGTCCCCAAGACAATCTTCTGACTCGTCCCAAGTCACTGTGGTGGTGCACCTTTGACTTGTGCACACAAGGTATCCAGAGCACTGAGGAACGGAGGGAGTACCTCCTGAATTTGAGCCGCAAGTCACTGCACAATGTTGACAAGTGCTAGTGAAGCAGGGCCATCTGGGAGAGCAAATACTTGCTCTAACAGATGGTGGAGGCACGCAATGGTAGTCTGAATATCTTGAGCTATCTGGAGGGCAATGGCGCCCTATGGTTTCAACCTTTTTGTAATGATATACAGGGTGTGGTGACGGTTCATCACTATGTCCATCGTGGTGTGACGATGAACGTGGCCTTCGACTTTTTCAAGGGCAGCTTCCACCTGCTGGAGTTCTTCCCAAGCCTGCTGAAGCAGAGGATGGTTCTGAATCGTTAGCCAGAGCTCTGTAGCTGTGTCAAACAATTGTGCACCCTGCGTAAGCTGCTCCTGCATAACTTTAGTTGCATCTGTGACCCATGCAACCCGCTGGGCCAATGTATGTCGAGACATTTTTAACTGTTGTCGTGTGTCCTGGTCATGGTGACGAACCTCTTACATTACTTTGGAGCCTAATTCTTGGAGTGTCATGTGTGGTGGCAGCGCCAAATCTAATTGGACATCCCTAGTGGTTGGATCATGAGGGGGAATTAGGGTAGTGCCCAGGATCGAACATACATTACCTCTATTAGGTGGTACTCTAGGTTCGCGGAGCAGTCGTAGCATGTACTTGTATCGCAATGTTCCTTCTTGGTGTAAGACCAACGGTGACCTAACTGTAACACTTCGAGCGGAAGAGCAGGATACCAGTGTACCATCTCCTATGCTTGAAGTCGTGGCCATATCTGGGGTGCGAAGGTAGCCAATTCTTCCTATAGAAGGCAAGCACTCACATCACTGACTACTCTAAGCATGCTCAGCAGGGTCCATCTAAGCCACCAGACAACGGTCATGCCAGATAATGTTGCTGATTGCAAGAAACCAATAGGTCGATAATAGGAGCACATTGTGGAAGAAATAAATCGCCTGTTGTGGAGTTGTTCGACCTGCCCCACGTCTTTCTAATCTATTCAATGGAGGATTAGTTCGTACAGGAAACTTACTGTCGGTAGTTCACATTAAAATAATTCGAGATGGATGCATTGATGATCTGCCACCTCCTCTGTGTAAGTGAGAGGGTCCTTTCTTATCCATTTGGGTTGCACTGGTGAGACTCCGATGTTTGTTCCACAGAATGTCAGATTCATAGTGATGTCTACGTGTTATTCACATGCTTTGAATTAAGCTAGGCATGAAGTGCTCTTTAATAGGGCTTGGGTATTGATCCTGCAAGTAGGCCACCATTCTTTTTGGACCATGTACTGCATCCTTGGGCGGGAGGTCCTGGTTCGGTAGAGTCGCGTCATCCGTCTCTATGCCGCCTGTTACTTGAAGTGGGCATGTGGGTGCAGGTGGGTCCATACTCACCCGCATACTTAGGGTAGCAGTAACCAGAGGGGTCTATTCAGGTAAGATTTTATCGTACCTTTGAGTGTTGTATGTTAGAAAGTAACTTCGTGGGACCCATCCGGCAACTAGGATCTCTAGCTGCATGATTACCTTATTCCAATATCTCTCCTGAGTGATAAATACCAGCCCTTGCACAGGTACTCTACATGGTGTTAGTGGCAGTATTTCAGTCCTGCTTTCTGGGGAAACCTTATGTTCATCAATTTATTTATGCTTTCCTGCATCACCCTAGTGACGTAGGGCTTTTTTCGGAGTGGAAATGTGACAGAAGTTCCAAGTGGTATGAAGATATCACAACACCGATACATTGTGCAGCCAACCTTTCCAATTCTCCAGCTCTTCATCAGAGTCAGAAAAACACTCATTTTCCTTCTCCCAGTAGAGCACTCCTTCATCCATGGGGTTCACCTGGTCTTCATCTTGCACGGTAAATTTATAAATATGATCTATTTCCTCCTCTTCGTAGGCTGGTTCGGTGTATCGTGCACCTTCTGCTAGATCGAGTGGCACTATGACGCTCATTCCTTTGTTTTCAAACACCATGCTGTGCTTCTTAAGATTTATGACACCCCCCATGTCTATGGCCCAGTCTAAACCGAGGAGCATATGGTAAGGGTCTGCATATTCCACAATTTCGATTACTTCAAAGTCTACTAGGGCCTTTGTCCCTACGATGTCAACCATGACTCTTGGGAATCACTGCAGAGGAATGATTTTTTGTTGATTTTCCATGTGCAGCTGGATGGTGGACCATTCTAACTTAGGTTCTCCCATTCGTTGCCATGTTTGTTTTGGTAATACATTCACATTTGATCCAAGATCCAAGATGACCTGATCCATCTCGTAGTCCCCAATCTGCGTAGTCAACCGCATTTCTCTTCAAGTGTGTTTTTTATAGTTGTACAATTTATGCACATCCTTGGTCCCAACGATAGCATCGGATCACGCTGCGCAGGTATTTAGTAATGCCTGGATATTTCCTACGGCGTGCGGGTTCTGTAGCAACTTCAGACATGCCTTCAAAAATGGTTCCAATCCTTCCTCTATATGGGGACCTGTCGATGGTACCTGTTCCTTCACTTTGTCCCAAGGGGCAAGCTCCTCCTTCACTCCCTGGGCGTTCATCCCGCTACACATCATGACTTTTACGCTTGGCATCATATTCCTTAGTTCGGTTTTAACTCGTCGTATGTTCCGTGTAGGGGTGGGTTTCTTCTCCTGCATCTTTGCTATTAAAATTGGGCAATCCTCCACCACATGGTCCAGCTGCCTACAATACTTTCATGATGGTTTGGTGGCATTTGGGCACTGTCTGGAAAAATTTCCTATTTCCCCACAATTATAACAAATTAGCTTCCCATGTCCTTGTCCTGCGCTTCCTCCTTGACCTCCTCTCCCTCTGTCCAGCGAGCCTCCGAAGTGTGCAGAAAGCCTTGGCGATGAAGGGTCTGATTGTACCCTATATAAGTTCCCATGATCCATCATTAAATCATAAGTACGAAAGTTATGCTCATCATGCCCCATTGATTAGAATAATCTGCACCGTTTTTGCTTCAGTTCTGGGACATACACACCTAGCTGAGGGCAATGATTCGTATCATGCAGTCCTGCTACCCGACATTCATCACACCATAGCACAAATATGCTTGATCCTATTAATGACAGAGAAGGCTCCCTACCAGTCCCTGGGCGTACCGGACTAGGTCCTTCTATGTGCATGTAATCTGTAAGTAGTAGGCACTGATATTTTGTATGAATAGACACCCAACATCGTATGCACCACAGATCTACGAAACCCTCCCTTCCTCGCTCTTTTCGTAGGTTCTATATCTCCATATGCATAGCCCCGAGCTGTTCCTGAATCTATTGTACCCCTGCCGTCGTATCTTCTCGGGGTGTATGTTCTAACTTCATATCGATTTCCACCACTTTTTCCTGTGACTCGAAGGTCTGATGACTCATTGGTGTGCACAGGTGAGGTAACAACATAGCGATGAACCATTTAGTATGATTTTTATCATCATACTCAAATCCTTTTTCCCTTATTTCCTTTTTTAGCTTTTGATCATCCTCCCATACTGACTCAGATGCACCTTGTTTGAAATTATTTACTTATATTACTAGTTGGGAATAATATTTCAGTTTTCTGAACTGCTGCTTCAAAGTGTCTTTGATATCTTGAATGGAGGTGGTCCCATTCTGGGCAACGTATCGCATACACCAGTCCAGAGCTCTGTCTTTGAATGCTAAAGACAACTGTGCCCTATTTATTGTGTCACTTACCACATTCTGCGCAGTCTAGACAGAGTCTTCCACAAACCAAAATCGGTCCATATCCTCATCTCCTACCCCCTTGAAGGTAGGTAGTTTTAAATGTGCAACCATATCACCATCTAGTG
Source organism: Pinus albicaulis (assembly GCA_034641835.2). Lineage (NCBI taxonomy): Eukaryota > Viridiplantae > Streptophyta > Pinopsida > Pinales > Pinaceae > Pinus > Pinus albicaulis. The sequence goes on along the minus strand of CM076579.1, from coordinate 1,141,095,912 downwards.
GGGGTGGAGAATTCTTACCCTTGCGCATCCGAGGTGGTGATGCAGATGAGGGATCTTGCGTAGCAAGCTCCTGCAATGGATCATAGGTGGATCTTCCTCTGTCAAGGTTGGTCTGATAGTATTTACCACTACAGGCCACGTTCCTATCTAGATTCGGGGTCATTTAGTCAGTATGACTACACAAAATGCTCTTTTCGCACAATAATTTCTTGATCAGCAATGGTAACGTCCTCAGGAATTTGCCTCGGAATCCTTTGAAGAACCGTCATTCAGCTTCATAATATGATACGAACTGATCAATGGAAAATTCTGTCACAAATCCTCCTAGCACGCTATCCACCTAGAGATCCACCATGCGTGTGATAGTATTGTCAGCTTTCTCAAGCTATTCAAGCAAATCTGGGGTCCATAAAGTGACCCACTCATCCTTCTACCACTTCTAGAATTCCACCAGTCTGGCCAGCCAATCTTGGAGTTTGATCGCAAAATTTAAAAAGAATATTTCATAGCTTTCAGTAAGGCCGTACCTATTTTTCCACCTTTCCACCGTTAACTTCTCACTACGATTTTATTTTATTGCGAACTCCTGGATTTGCCTTTCGAACTAGTCCTTGATCTCTTTTCTTTCAGGATTCCAGTATTCTCTTGTCATTAACCGATTCCTCTCTCAAACTTCTTGTTGTCCCGACAACAAAAACGTTTTTTGGCTTGGGGGATCCTGACCTAGGTTTGGTGTGCAAGGTTTGCCAGCAAACCCCTATACTACTGGCCCTTTCGGAAGTGACCTGATTTTGCAAGTCATAGTCTCACCCAAAGTAGTACGGGTGGGTGCTGGAACCAGGTTTCCGCACCCTGAGAAAGGAAGGGTAAGGCAAGCAGAGCTGCATTCTGTTCCATAATTCCCAGATTACCTTCTTTCTTTGGAGGGTTAATTAAGTATCTATTTACATCCACGTGCACTATATTTGTAATTATATGTGTTCTATAACATCAACACAACATTATATAACTATAGCGGAATAGATCTAGATCCAATCATTTAGTTTACAGACCTTCGCAACAAATAGAGAGAAAATACATAACACAACAATTATCAACAATTCATACAACAGTACTCACAGATTAAGATCTTTAATAATCCTTCGCATTCATTCATTCATCAACCTTTCCTTACAATTCCCTTCCCAACCTGTGCACGCAGTAGCAGGGTCTGCACACAGCTAGACTAGGATCTGCACACACACAAGCAGTAGGAGTCCATTCCCCAAAACCCAAAAATATCTCTTAAACAATAGATCGCATCAATAGCTCATTCATTCCTATCCTTTACAATCCAAAATTCATCTCTATTTATAAAAATCTATCCTCTATGTTCCTGTTGTTCGCAACCCATGGTTTTCGGACCCCTGGTTTACCCTTTGACCCATTATAATACGTTTGGGGCTTTGACCCACCCCAAAACCCCTGCGCTATACTAATTATAATAAAAAATAACCAAAATGAACCAGTTTCGTAGCTTATTAGGAGACTCTGTTCCAACACATTCAATTGTAGTTCAACTATCCAATAAAAACATTTAATATTATATCACATGTGCCAAATTTACATTGAAACCATCCAAAATTTAATTCTTAAAAAAAATTTCATTATATATCATGCAACATTACTTCACATGCCATGCCAATTATATTTCAACTATCCAATAAAAGCATTTAACATTATATCACATGTGCCAAATGTAGATTGAAACCATCCAAAACTTAAGTTTTAAATTTTTTGTGATTATATATCATGCAAAATTAAAACATAAAACATTTAGCATTAAATATCACATGCCAAATGTAGATTGAAACCATCCAAAACTTGAGTTTTAAAAACTTTTTGATTATATCACACATATCATTACTTTACATGTCATGCTAATTATAGTTCAACTATCCAATAAAAACATTTAACATTATATCACATGCCAAATGTAGATTGAAACCACCCAAACCTTAACTTCTAATTGAACAAAAAATTATAGATCACAACATTACTTCACATGCCAAATGTACTTCAAGCATCCAAAACTTAAATTTTAAAAACAAAACAAATTATAACACATCATTACATAACATGCCAAATGTAGTTCAAAAGAAAAACAAAACTTAAATTTTAAAAACAAAACAAATTATAACACATCATTACATAACATGCCAAATGTAGTTCAGAGGCAAAACATTAATTTATAGACGACAACATTATTAGTAGTTCAATTATCCAAAACTTAAAAGTTTTAAAAACCAAACAAATTATATAACAACATTACTTCACATTCACATGACAAAAGTACTAAAACCATCCAAAACTTAACTTTTTGGAACAAAACAAATTATATTAAAACTGTAATAAAATATGTCCAAAAATTGTAGATCTCACAAGTATCAAATTGTATCAAGTTATATATATATATATATATATATATATATGACTTTGCATCTAGATAATATATAAAAAAAGTAAATTTAAGACTCTAAATCTTGAAATCAAATCTAAAAATCATGTCCATCAAATAGATATGGATGTAGCATCTTTCCTATCAGGGTCTCAATCCGCGCACTATCATGTGAAGCATGGGAAACCTATACACAATGCACATGTACTTGAACATTAAAATTTTATGTTTTAAAAATGAGTGAGAATATATATAGAATTTCATGTAAGAAACAAAATATACAAAATAAATCATGCAATACCTCGTGAGGTTCCCTCTCCATTTGTTCACCTGTTACAAGCTCCCTCCCCATGGGAACATATGCAATGGTAAACTGTAAAATATACATGTACAATTAATATATATATATATATATATATATATATATATATATATTAAAAAATTTCAAATGAAAATGCACGTATACAAATATAAAATTATTTTCAATAATATTAAAAAAAAAAGTTAGACAACTTGTTCAAATGGTTGAAATGGTGTGGATGTTCCTATCTCCGTCACTAGAGTTTGTGGATTAAAAAAATTTTCTATAGGAACCTAAATTCAAAAAATTTAAAATAACTCAAGATATAGATATATATATCTCAATTTTTAATGGAACTTTTTGAGGTGGAATATATACATAAATAACTTAAACATAAATTTTAAAAGTAAAAAATTGTCCATACTTGTGGCTCATCTACTAAGGATGTAGAAGGTACATCTCCTAAGGAAGAAGAAGGTACCGCCATCCCAAAAACATTGGACGGAATCAAAATTTGTTAAAACATTTTATAATTATATATACATACATGTACATGTGTGTACAATTATTTATTTTAAAAATATCACTTCAAAAACACTAACATTTTCCAACATATCTTGATGGTGAGACCCATCTACATTGTTTGAACTAGAGGTCCCGAACGTGATATTAACATTTTCGTCAGTCATCATGCGTGAAAACTACAAATGGTGTTTTAACATATAATGATACATTTTTGTTAGATTAATATACATACAAATAAATGTATACATGTACATACACATGTATTTATTACAAATTGTACACATGTATACATATTAAAATAACTGAACCATAAGGTCATTAAAAAATACCGTTCTTGTGCCCTATTCCTCATGAAGAATTAGGTCTTGAAAACCATTGTGATGATTTTTTTGCATATATTCGGAGATCTTCAATGTTCATGTTGTCAATCTCTTCATCTGCACAATACACAAAATTGGCACATGCATTTTCATTTTCTCTTTGTCGATTTAGACAAACATCAACTCCACCCAATCTACTGTAAACATTGTCAATCATGACATCACTTGCTTCTTGAATTATTTAAGAAGTCGTATCCATCTCTGACCGCAGAGTTTTGACCCAAAAAGGTCGACTCACCAATGGTGGCTCAGGGTGAGGCAACTCCACATCTCACATAGCACCCTTACGGTCATATAATCGACCTTTCCCTGGAACAAAAATTCTAACCGAAGGTCATTGTAGTTGGGTTTCATATCCAAAAAAAATTTCACAATGGTGCAAAATGAACAGGAACCTCGTCGTTCCATGGGAGCCTTCCATAGGCCGCAAGGTGCATATTATAAAAATAGTGAGCTATATTTGGGTGCTTGAAATATTTCACCTTTAGCATTTTTCTTTTTGGGCCTTCCTTGAAATTAAACATTGACTTCACCATATCTTTTGTAACTCTTTGTTTTACATCCTCCCATTTATCGCGATCCATTACTATTTCCTTTCTCTTTCTCATCACTTCTACAAATGTATCAGTCATTGGCCCAAGGCTTTTGTACACATTTACAGGTTCGCCCAATGAATGTGTACCTATTTCGAGGCTTTTTCGACTCTCAGTAGGTAGATTCAAAGCCACGATATCTCTTCGCAATTTTTCATGAAGTTTTTGACACCTTTGTAAGGTGCATTGAGCCATGTTTGTTTCCCATGGTATATCAGAAAGGTTAGTTGGATAAGTTGTGGTGGGTAGATAACCTTCTTCTTCAATGTAGCATTCTACCCCGCGTCTATTTTGACCAATATTTGGAACATTCTTAGCCTCTACATCAATATATATATAATTTTTTATATTAGAAAAAAAACATGTAAATAAATTTGTGCAAATTCAATGAAAAAAATATTGAAATTGATGGCAACCTCAACATGTTTGGTTAGAATCTTCTCCACCCTGAAACTGTTGAGACCTAGAATGACCCTGCTGAGAACCAGCACCACCAGCTATTGATTGGCCTCTGGGGGAATAAATATCACCACCTCACGGAACCTACTACCACTCATTGATGACTCTCTAAGGGGATTTGAACCACCACCAACCTCTCGAGACGAGAGAGAAGCTTCATAAACAAATACGAATTGATAATCAATTGAAAAATACATTCATGTGTACTTATAAATACATGTACATATTCATTGATTAAATTGTGTGAACCATACCACGACTGGGTGAACCATGGGCATGCTACATGGATGGAGTAGAGACCCTTCTCTTCCTAGGTCCGAAAAAATAAAAAAATAAACTTATTAAAAACTAATTTAACTCACAAATTTAATAAAAAATCAATTCCATGTGTACACACATGTATGGAGATTTAAGATTATATTTAAATACCATGAACATCCCCCCATCCCTAATCCCTCATATGGGATTCTGTTTGTTGGAAATATGATGCAATGTGTTGTCCTTGATGGAAACCTACTTGATGAAGCTGTCCTTGATGGAAACCTACTTGATGAGTTGCCTATGATAAGCAAGCTATGTAAGGATGATGTATCTACAGAGAATTTCATATGTGACAAGAGAAAATAATTCCAGTAAGTGCCATAATAAGATATGTCACAAAGCATAAGCGGGTTTGTAAAGGCAAAGTTGCATACGTACGCGGAAAAGTACGTACCAAGTAGCGTATGCCTATTTTCGCTCTAAATTTATAAAACCAGGGGACATTACCATCGTATTGGACCACTATATTGAGCGCTGGATTATCTATTTGATCCCGTCTAGGAATACCATAAATGGTTGAGTGGTTTTGACTCATGGTATTGACAAAGGCTAAATCTATATAAGGAGAAGTAGATCATAGTGCAAGAGTGTGCATGTGTAAGGGTTGTTAATGAATAAATTTCTCTAAGGAATATCTGCATGGATGAACTCTGTTCTTAATTGATAGATATGAAGCTATGATGCACCCATGGATATAATGATGGTTCAAGATCTCTATATCTGATGATGATGAATCTCCGGAATGACCTACTGAAGGAATGATGAAGAACTGGCGCAAGTCTGCTGAATAAACTGAATAAATCTGGGTAAGACTTATAGATCTGATCTGTTCTGAAAAATTTACTTTTTATAGATATATATGATAGTTGGTTTCAACAAAGCACGCATATATGTGGGTTCTCTTCATGAAAAGTGCGTATGGTAGTTAGGGTTTTTTTTTTGAAGTATAAAATACACAGAAGTATACGCGGGTTGATGTGCAGGAAAGCACGTATGTATGTTGCTTCAGTGAAGAAAAGTAGAATATTCTATTTGAATCAATGTCTATTCAGGGTTGATTTTGTATCTGCATATATATTTTGAAGTCTAGGTTTTAATGAATACTTCACTCTAAAGGTTTTCTGCATGAAATGGGTAACCGTTTATTGATTGATCTGAATTAATATGATAAAGAGGGATCTCTAGATCTGAAATGACTATGTATTTTGTAGATCTGGTTATGGAATTTTTAGATCTGTGATCTGGCGAATCTTTGCTAAAGTAAAGGGTAAAATCTAAGTTATCTGTTCTGAAGAGCTGCATAGTTCTAAAAAGTTACAGATCTATACGCATGTTCATCTCAGCGAAAGCATGTATATACGCAGGTTCGTTTCATAAAAAGAGCATATACGCAGGTTCAGTGAAGTAAAAGCGCGTATGGAATCTAGGGTTTTGCTGAAGTGTGTGGAATGAGATGTCTCATACGTTTTGTTGTTTTACTACCATCTATCAATGATGTATTCATATAGTTCTGGGTTGTTTGAATGTTCACTATGCTGCTGATTATGTTGATTGAAGATCAAGTTGCTGGTTGATTGGTTGATGGAGTTATAAGTTTTAGTTTGATGTATGGAGTGGGTCCAGTCTAAAAATCTGATGAAAAGTGGCCTACAGGGTATGTGGTGTGGAAGCGGTTGGATCTAGTATGAAAATTGATGAAACGTGGTCCATGGTGGCACTGAGGGTCGAAGCCTTCAGTGAGGGCGTTGGAGCTCCCTTCCAGTAGTGGCTGGAGAATGAGAGAAGGTTGCAGCCTTCTGCAGGTGGGTGCCTGCGTACTGGTATAAGTCTGCACTAGTACAAAATTGTAAGAAGTTTTCTTTATAATAAATATTGAAGACAGAGATGACAGCAGCGGTGGTTTTCTCCTGCATTTGGTTTGCACCTTAAATACTGGTGTTCATGTATGTTGCTTATGTGTGATGGTTTATTCTATTATTTACTACACATGCATACTGCTTAATAAACATCTGATGAATGAATGATGCAATGATCTAATTAAAGTATTAAATGCATAATAAGATCTTTGGACATACGCAAGTTTTATTAAGGATATCCACGTGTATACGTGAGTTGGGTTCAGTAAAGTAGCATATGGTTTTAAAAGGTAAAAAAGTTTTCAAGTCAGCTCTAAATACTGATTCACCCCCACTCTCAGTATTTTTTCCAACAATTGGTATCAGAGCAGGTCCTTCTGAAAAAGCTTAGCCGCTAGAAGGAAGATCAAACAAGATGAGCAATCAAGATGGAATAGCATCTATCAGGCCTCCGCTCTTCAATGGAAACAATTTAATCTTCTGGGAAACAAGGATGAGATCCTATCTTCAATGTCTGGGAGCATATGTATGGGCTATTGTTGAAGGACAATATCAATATCCAGCCGCAGTACCAACAGATGTAACGAAAAGAAAGAATTATGAAACAAATGCAAAGGCAGTCAATGCTCTATTGGGAAGTCTAACTGAATCAGAATTTGTCAAAGTCATGCAGCTAGATACAGCAAAGGCAATATGGGACAAAATCATTCTAATTTATGAAGGTGATGGAAAGGTAAAAAGTGCTAAACTCCAAACTCTCAGAAGTCAATATGAGAATATAAAAATGCATAATGAGGAGAGCATTAAATTTTTTTTTTTATTTCTTGATGATATTGTAAATCTTATGAGAAATCTAGGAGAAACAATAACCGAATCTACTTTGGTTGAGAAATTTTTAAGATCTCTAACGGAAAAATTTGAGTTAAAATTTTCTGCTGTTGAAGAAAAGCAAGATCTTCAAAATATTACCATGGTGCAACTTCATGGCATACTAACTGCATGTGAAATGAGAAGAGGAGGACCATCTGAAGTCAAAGAAGCCGTCTTTAAAGATTCTACAAAATGGAAATAAGTACAAGAGACAGAAGGATCAGGGTATATATCAGAAGAAGATGAGCTAAATTTTGTAAAGAAACTTCAACTTGGCACAGGACGGTTCAGAGGTAAGCTTCCTTTCAAATGTTTTTCTTGTGGAAGAGTTGGTCATTATGCTGCTAAGTGTCCTCATAAAGAAACACATGAAAAATGGAAGGAAGTAGCAAGAAGGAATAAGAATCTCTTTAGCACTAGAAAAAGTTATTATGCTCATGAAAACAGTGATGGGTTATCTGATAGTGAGGAAGAATGTGAACAAGATCTTAGACTTCTCATGGCATTTGAAAAAGAATCTAGAGAAGAAAAAGATACTTTTATGGATGCTTTAGAGGACAATGATTTTCTTGATGAAATCAATAAACTTAAAATATGCTTAGAAGAAAGTAAAATATCCATAGAAACTCTGAAAAATGAGCTTGAAGAAAAGGAGAAACACAATGAGAAATTAGAATGTGAAATAGTAAGTCTATGAAAAGAAACTGAGAAAGTAAAGACTTTGAATATTAGATTTTCTAAAGGATCTGAAACCTTAGATGAGATTATCAAGGTACAATGTTCTCCTCTTATAAATATAGGTCTTGGATATATCGGAGAATCTTCTCAGGCTTCAGCACCAAATTATCTAAAAGCAGCTACACCCAATATACAACATCCTTCCACTCAACAAGGGAATAAAGAATATTTACAGGTAAAGCATGACCATCTCAATTCAAAGAACACTAACAGGAATACCTTTCAAAGAAACACCAATCAATACGTAAATTCAAGTAGAAGATTTCATGATCGCGGAAATTTCTTCTTCAATGGACAATGTTTCTCATGTAACAATTTTGGTCATAAAGCTGCTCAATGTGTTGCATATAAAACCATCATGACAAGAGAAGAAAGAAAGAAAAGGATTGATATTGGAACAAATAAGAATACATATAACAAATTTTCTCCTCTTCAAAATGAAGTTGAATGTGCTTATTGCAATAGCTTTGGCCATGAAGAATATGAATGCAGAAGCAAAGTCCAGCCAAAAGAGAATTTTCCGTCAAACTCCAAAGTGTGGAAAAAGAAGGAATTACGGGTTGAAAATTGTGGCATATATTTATTTGTAGAAGGTGAAGAAAATCAATGGTACATTGATAGTGGATGCTCAAAACACATGACAGGTGACAAAAACAAACTTCTTGCATATAGTGCTCTAGAAAAAGAAAGAATGTTACATTTGGAAATGATACTCCTGCTGTCATTAAGGGAAAAGGGTATGTTTTTCTAAAATAAAGGTGAAAGCTAATAGTGCCATGTATGTGGATGGATTAAAACATAACCTGTTAAGTGTAAGTCAAATGTGTGATCAAGGAACTAAAGTTGTCTTTAGTTCAAAAGAATGTGTGGTACGAGATCTTGATACAGGTAAAACAATTATAAAAGGAAACAGAACTCCAAGTAGCTTATATTTATTAAATAACTGCAAAGAACAATGTTACTTGAGTAAATATTCAGAAAAATGGCTATGGCATAGAAGGTTGGGGCATCTGAGCTTCTCTCAAATCAACAAATCAAGCAGACTTAAATTTTTTCGTGATCTTCCCAACATTACTCTACCTAAAAGTATCATATGCAAATCTTGCCAATTTGGTAAGAAAAACAGAGTGTAATTTAATGCCAAGGAAGGATCATCAAGTAAGCCTCTTGAACTCATTCATAATGACATATGTGGACCTGTGAGGAAAAATTCACCGCGTGGTGAATAATACTATATCTTATTTATTGATCATTTCTCTAGAATGTGTTGGATTGGGTTGATTAAACACAAAGATGAATCATTTGAGAAATTTCAGATCTTCAAAGCTCTAGTTGAAAATGAAATAGATATAAAAATCAAGTGTCTCAGATCTGATCGAGGAGGAGAATATACATCAGATGAATTCCTTGAATTTTGTGAGCAACATGGCATAAAAAGATAGTTTTCTGTAGCTGGCACTCCACAACAAAATGGCGTAGTAGAAAGAATGAATAGAACAGTTCAACAAATGGCTAGAGCTATGCTTGATGATTCCGAAACACTTGACACCTTTTGGGGAGAAGCAACACATACAGCGGTAAATATTCTTAAGAAGTCACATGTTCGTGTAAATAGTGACAAAACTCTATATGAACTCTGGTATGGTAATCCTCCCACTGTGAAGCATTTTAGAGTTTTTGGAAGAAAATGCTTTATAAAAAATAATGATGAAAAACTTGGCAAGTTTGAACCCAGATTAGATGAAGGAATACTTCTTGGTTACTCCTCTAGGAGTAGAGCATATAAATGTTACAATAAAGGACTTCGGAAGATTGTTGAAGTATTGATGTTGTTATTAATGAGTCTCTTGTAGCTTCAAAAGAAGAAAAACAAACAACAGATGAAGACGATGATGACATATATCCTTTTACATCAAATAGGAATGATATAGACAGTGAACCCAATGAAGAACCCGAAGAAGATTTATCTGAAAAAGCTCCATCCAGATATGTTCAAAAGAATCATCTAGAATCTCAAATTTTGGGAGAAAAGGGATCAGGTGTACAAAAAAGAAGGACTCTTGTGGGATCTTCTAGCTATCTAGCATTTCTATCCACCATTGAACTATACAATGCCAATCAATCTAGCAAAGATGAATGTTGGATTCAAGCCATGAATGGAGAGCTTGATCAAATTGAAAAGAATCACACTTGGGAATTAGTACCAAGACCTCATGACAAAAATGTCATTGGAACTAAATGGATATTCAAAAAAAAGCTAAATGAGAATGGGGATGTTATAAGAAATAAAGTTAGACTTGTTTTCAAGGGGTATGCTCAACAAAAAGGTATAGACTTTGAAGAAACTTTTGCTCCTGTAGCTAGACTTGAAGCCATAAGAATGTTTCTTGCTTTTTCAAGCTTCCAAAAAAATTAAAGTTTATCAAATGGATGTTAAATCTACTTTTCTCAATGGTGATCTAGAAGAACAAGTTTATATAGAACAACCAGAAGGATTCATTTTGGGAAATGATGAAAAACTTGTTTGTACACTTAAAAAGGCTCTATATGGTCTCAAACAAGCTCCAAGGGCATGGTATTATCGTCTTGAAAAATATCTTCATCAACAAGGATTTTCAAAGGGGTCTGTTGATAGCAACTTATACAAAAAAACTGAAAATGATAAACTTTTGATGGTAGTTGTATATGTTGATGACATCATTTTTGGAAGCAATGAAGAGTCTATGAGTCAGAAATTTTCTTCTGTTATGCAGCAAGAATTTGAAATGTCTTTACTTGGGGAACTAACATTCTTTCCTGGCTTGCAAGTGCAACAAACAACAGATGGCATATTCTTATAACAAGAAAAATATCTTAAGAAAATTCTGAAGAAGTATGGCATGGAAGAGTGAAAACCTATAAGTACACCAATGATAACCAGATGTAATCTCAGTTCTCATGATGATTCTCCCACGGTGAATCAACCAGAATACAGATCTATGATAGGAAGTCTACTTTATCTCACTGGGACAAGACCAGAAATTATACATGTAGTTGGGATTGTTGGACGATTCCAAGCTAATCCAAAAGAGTCTCACCTTCAGGCTGTAAAAAGAATATTCAAATATCTACAAGGAACTCAAGACTTTGGACTATGGTATCCAAAGAATGCCGATATTACTCTTCATGCTTACACTAATGCAAATTGGGCTGGAAATCTTGATGATCGGAAAATCACTAGTGTGGTGCATTCTATATGGGGCCTCGGCTAGTATCTTGGTTTAGCAAGAAGCAAAGCTCTATTGCCTTATCTACAACAGAAGAAGAATATGTGGCTGCCGCATCATGTTGCACTCAACTTCCTTGGATGATGCAAACCTTACAAGACATTCAAATCAAATGTTCACCTCCTATCTCCATTATGTGTCATAATACAAGTGCCATAAGTATCTCAAAGAATCCTGTTATGCATTCCAAGACCAAGAACATTCCCATCAAGTATCACTTCTTACGTGAACAAGTGCTTGAACAAAAGGTGAAGTTGGAGTATGTAACCTCCAAAGAACAATTTGCTGATATATTTACCAAACCTCTACCCAGGGAAGCGTTCAAATATCTCAGACAGAAGCTGGGAGTATTCTCTACCATGCATAGGATCAGATCTGCTTAAATTCAGAATATTAAATTGGATACGTGGATTTCTTGAAGGACAGTCACGTATATACGCGAGTTTATATATAGAAAACCGCGTATGGGTGTTTGCTGAAATTTTTTTTCTAGGTCAGTATTCTTCAGCACATTTTTGGTGCTATTGGGTATATCTGGTGATGTTTCAGCTGTCATATATCTATTTCATTCTCTGATGTTTGATGAAGATGCCTTGATTATTTTCTGTTGAAAGTGTTCAGGATGCACAAGCTAAGGGGGAGCATTGGTCATGTGGAAAGGATGCATTGTTGACATTCTAATTATTTTTTGCTGTCTGATCTCATGCTTGAGAATCTTTGATCTTGATTGTGTAAGTCATTTCTGTAATTTGATGAAAAAGGTCATCTTGAGACCCTTGATGTAAAATCGTTATATTCAGTCATGTAAGGACTTCTTCAAATTTGTAAACCCACTTGGTTGGGTAGTTGAGTCAAAATGTGTAAACCCACTCGGTTGGGTACTTGAGTGACATATGTAAATCCACTTGTTTGGATCATTGATGTAAGTAAGAGTCCTTGGTGATAGGAAAGTTCATAGAGTCATGTACTTCATTGAAATATATATATGTGTGTGTGTGTGTGTGTGTGTGTGTGTGTGTGTGTGAAGATTCAGCGTGAAATCAGGGGGAGCATGGTAACTTCAGTGCACATCAGATCTACAGAGCTCTTCTTTCTATAAGAGAAGAAAAACCTTGTTTTGGTTTTGATCCGCTCTTTGCCCTTGATGTAAAAGGGGGAGAATATCATGGTGTTTGAATAATGGTTATAATCAATGTATCTATCTATTGTGATGATCAAACACCATCATGGTTGCCATCAAGTCCAAAGGGGGAGACTGTTGGCAATATTATGCAATGTGTTGTCCTTGATGGCAACCTACTTGATGAAGTTGTCCTTGATGGAAACCTACTTGATGAGTTGCCTATGATAAGCAACCTATGTAAGGATGATGTATCTACAGAGCAGTTCAGATGTGACAAGAGAAAATAATTCCAGTAAGTGCCAGAATAACATATGTCACAAAGCATACGCGGGTTTGTAAAGGCAAAGTTGTGTATGTATGCGGAAAAGTACGTACCAAGAAGCGTATGCCTATTTGCGCTCTAAATTTATAAAACCAGGGGACATTACCATGTTATTGGCCCACTGTATTGAGCGCTGGATTATATATTTGATCTCATCTAGGAATACCATCAATGTTTGAGTGGTTTTGACTCATGGTATTGACAAAGGCTAAATCTATATAAGGAGAATAAGATAATAGTGCAAGAGTGTGCATGTGTAAGGGTTGTTAATGAATAAATTTCTCTAAGGAATATCTGCATGGATGAACTCTATTCTTAATTGATAGGTCTGAATCTATGATGCACCCATGGATATAATGATGGTTCAAGATCTCTAGATCTGATGATGATGAATCTCCAGAATGACCTACTGAAGGAATGATGAAGAACTGGCGCAAGTCTGCTGAATAACTGAATAAATCTGGGTAAGTTATATAGATATGATTTGTTCTGCAAAATTTACTTTTTACAGATCTATATACTAGTTGGTTTCAACAAAAGCGCGTATATACGTGGTTTCTCTTCATGAAAAGCACATATGGCAGTTAGGGTTTTTTTTTGAAGTATAAAATACACAGAAGTATATGCGGGTTGATGTGCAGGAAAGCGCATATGTACGCGGCCTCAGTGAAGAAAAGTAGCGTATTCTATTTGAATCAATGTCTTTTTAGGGTTGAGTTTGTATCTGCATATCTATTTTGAAGTCTCGGTTTTAATGAATACTTCACTCTGAAGGATTTCTGCATGAAATGGGTAACATTTTATTGATTGATCTAAATTAACATGATAAATAGGTATCTTTAGATCTAAAATGACTATGTATATTCTAGATCTGGTTATGGAATGTTTAGATCTGTGATTTGGTGAATCTTTGCTGAAGTAAAGGGTAAAATCTAAGTTATCTGTTTTGAAGAGCCACATAGTTCTGAAAAGTTACAGATCTATACGCATGTTCATCTCAGCAAAAGCCCGTATATACACAGGTTCATTTCATAAAAAGAGCGTATACATAGGTTTGTCTCTGTGAAAGCGCGTATATACGTAGGTTCAGTGAAGTAAAAGTGCGTATGGAATCTAGGGTTTTGTTGAAGTGTGTGGAATTAAATGTCTGATCTGTTTTTCTGTTTTACTTCTATCTGTCAATGATGTATTCATACAGTTCTGGGTTGTTTGAATGTTGAATATGCTTCTGATTATGTTTATTGAAGATCAAGTTGCTGGTTGATTGGTTGATGGAGTTATAAGTTTCAGTTTGATGTATGGAGTGGGTCCAGTCTGAAAATCTGATGAAAAGTGGTCTACAAGGTATTTCGTGTGGAAGCGGTTAGATCTAGTATGAAAGTCGATGAAACGTGGTCCATGGTGGTGCTGAGGGTCGAAGCCTTCAGTGAGGGGATTGGAGCTCCCTTCCAGTAGTGGCTGGAGAACGAGAGAAGGTCGCAGCCTTCTGCAGGTGTGTGCATGTGTACTGGTATAAGTCTGCACTAGTACAAAATTGTAAGAAGTTTTCTTTATAATAAATATTGAAGACAGAGACGACAGAAGCGGTGGTTTTCTCCCGAATTGGGTTTCCACCTTAAATACTGGTGTTCATGTGTGTTGCTTATGTGTAATGGTTTATTCTGTTATTTACTGTACATGCTTACCGCTTACTAAACATCTGATGAATGAATGATGCAATGATCTAAGCAAAGTATTAAATGCATAATAAGATCTCTGGACATACGCAAGTTTTATTAAGGATATCCACGTGTATACGCGAATTGGGTTCAGTAAAGTATAATATGGTTTTAAAAGGTAAAAAAAATTTCAAGTCAGCTCTAAATACTTGTTCACCCCCCCTCTCAGTATTTTTCCCAACACTGTTGATCTTTGTCGTTCATCCTGCACGATATATATATCTATTGGTGGACATTTACACAAAAAAAATTTCAGAAAATTAAAATAATTTAGTGTACACAAATTATGTAGAACACAACTTTGAAAGCACTAATTGATGTGTGAAACTCAATTTAAGCAAAAAATAAATTATAAAAATGATAAGTTCACCAAATTATGCTTTACATGGTGGGAGCACACTTGGTATAAAATTGAAAAAAACACATGGTCATTAAAAAATAAGTGAAATTGCATTTAAACAAACTCCATTTAAATAAAAATTTGTTGAAGTCCCCACATTTTAATTTTATAAAAATGTGAAGTTCACCAAGTTGCGCTTTACATGGTGTGGTGGGAGAACACTTGGTATATAATTGAGAAAAGCACATGGTCATTAAAAAAGACGCATTCATAAGTACACATCACACACATATCCAAGATATGTTACAATGTCCATCAATAAATTTTGAAGGAGAGCATCTCAACACTAATTCATCTTTGAGAGATGAATATTGATTTTTTGAAGAAGAGCATCTCAAAACCAATTCATCTTTGAGAGATGAATCTTGCATTGGCATTTCTCTGTATAATTCTAATTAATATTTGATAGATGAATCATGAATTGGCATTGCCCCACACAATAGATCAGCATACATCTTATTCACATTTGTACAATGCCTTATACTAAAAAATTGAAATTGGCTAACAATATTTTTTGCTATTCCATGTAGTTCTTTTAGCCTCTCCTTCTTAACTTGGCACATGCCATTCATATGGTTTCACAGAAGTTCAAAATTGGTGAAAACTACAATTCCATTTGATCCATACTCCATCATTTTTCCTAAGCCTTCTATTAATCCAATATAATTTTCCTCGTTGTTTGTTGTTCTTCCCACTATATTCATTTTCCTTTGGATGACTTTGCTAGTCACAATATTGGAAAGAACTTTGTAATCACTACTTTCCCTGGATTGGGATAGAAAGAAACTTCTATGCATAATTTCCATTTTTCAACCATATTTAATGGTTTTCTTATCCCTGAAAAAATAATTCAATAAAAAATATATATATATGACACGGGAGAAATGACACAAGATCATGAGGTAAATGACATGTGCATGGTTTATCTTAAATTTTGACTGAAAAAGTTTATGGTCTAGAATTCACATCTAAAATTAATGGGAGGAAGTCTTTAGTTTGTGGGAGAAATGACACATGTACACAGTTTACCTTAAAGTGGTTGTGTTTTATGGATATTAAAATGAAGAAATTCTATTTAGATCTATTCCAGAGATTGACTGTAGTGGCATTTACCAGATATGCCACCTTTCATAAAAGATGAGATTCAGAGGCTACTTGGCCCTTTACAAACTCTGCCTATAGAACTTGTATAAGTTAAGAAATTTACATTTACAATTTTACTTGTCAGAAATTTACATTGACAACATATAGAGATTCATCTAGGCTTGTGAAAAGTACAAGTGGACAATGTATAATTCTACTTAGAAGAGTCTTTCATTTAATGGTTAAGCAAGAAAGAGTCATTACTTTCTCTATGTAGAGTAGAAGTGGAATACATAGTAGTTACTTATTTTTTATTGTTTTGGATGAAATGGGCTCTACAAGATATTAAGGTAAATTTCTTTTTTAGTGTTTTGGATGAAATGGGCTCTAGAAGATATTAAGGTAAATCTATATATCTATTAAGTGTTTCAATAGAAGTGTAATAATAATTTCAAAAATAAAATGTTCTAGTTCCTTCAATCACTATTTACATATCATCATTAAGTACCACTTCCTCACACAACAAGTCTTTGAGAAAATAGTGAATATGGAATACATATGCACAAAGCCTCTTGTTTGAGAAACATTTGAATATGTGAGAAACAAGTTATGAATAGTTCTTGTAAATTATCTTGTTAGAGAACCATTTGAACATGTGAGAAACAAATTAGGGATAGTTCTTGTAAGTTATTTTCACTTACTTGACTTCAAAAGAAGAGCCTATGAAATTGAGTGTAATATCTATGTGGGATAGTACACAATAACTAAGGGGGGGAATAAAATATATTTGACCTCAAAAGAAGAGCCTATGAAATTGAGTGCAATATCTATGTGGGAGAGTACACAATATCTAAGGGGGAGAATAGATATAAGGAAGGAATAAAAAGAGTAACAAAAAGCATATGATTGTGTCAATATTTTGAAGTAGTCAAGAAATATAACAAAGGACCATCAAAATTGAGTACAATATCTATATGATATCTATATGATCAAGTGTCAATAATTTGAATTAAAGAAAGATAAAAAAGGACCATCAAAATTGAGTGCAATATCTATATGATCAAGTGTCAATAATTTGAATTAGTCAAGAAAGATAACAAAGGACCATAACAATTGAGTGCGATATGTATATTATTGTGTCAATAATTTGATAATTTGAAGTAGTCAAGAAAGATAACAAAGGACCGTCAAAATTGAGTGCAATATCTATGTGGGAGAGTACAAAATATCTAAGGGGGAGAATACAATATAAGGAAGGAATAAAAAGAGTAACAAGAAGCATATGATTGTGTCAATAATTTAAAGTAGTCAAGAAAGATAACAAAGGACCATCATCAAATTCAAATTGAAAGATCAAGTAGTCTTCTTCATGAAGAAGAAGCATTAACTAGGTTCATCATTTAAAGTGTTCATTTTTTAATGAAAAAATTTATGAATAATATGGAATGAATAATTGTACATTATGATAAATCTTGAGTTTAAATGACATTTGATCTATGAATAAAAAAGAAAATGGGATCATATCTTCATATATATATATATATATATGTGTGTGTAAGAGAGAAATAAAAAGAAAAGGTAATTCCACCAAGCCAAAAGGTGTTAGGTCTCAATATTACTAGTATAGTCCCTTATTGTTGTTCGTGTAACCCCCTTATTGTTATTATTGTACCCTTGTAACCGCCATATTGTTATTATTGTGCCCTTAAATTATTATTATTAGGTCAGCTAGGATTACATTGTGGCCCCATGGAATCCTATATATATAAAGGAGGTTTTGTAATTTGTATCATCCAAGAATTGTTCATTAATGTAATGTATTGGAGATTGCCCCCTTGAAGTGGCTTATTTCTAAGGTGTTGATATCTCTTTTCTTCTATTTTCAGAGCTGGCTTCACAACATTTAGTATTAGAGCTTTTGATTCTAGGGTTTTTCTTCTCCAAATAGGTTATTGTGGCATTTTCGCTATAACGTTTTTTCTATGAAGTTTCAGAAGCTGAAATTTTTAGGGTGCGAAGGGAAATCCTGAGGAACATTGGCGCAAAATTTTATAGGTTGGATCCAACATTTTTGGAGATATGATCTGTGGAATTTAGGTCTTTTTGTAGGCTCCTCAATTTAATCTAAACAGGTCATCGTGGAATTTTTTCTATAACGTTTTTTCTACGAAGGTTCAGAATCTGAAATTTTTAGGATGCGAAGCTGAAATCCTGAGGAAACTTGTCAAAAAATTCCATAGCTTGGTTCAAAATTTTTTATGAGATATGATATATGGAAGGTAGTGCTTTTTCAGGCTCCTAAATTTCATTGCAAAGAGGTGATCGTGGGAAAATATTCATAACTCTATCTCTGAGCATCATATTGGAGTGCCGTAAAAGGTGGTCACTAGTAAAAGCACTATAGCTTCTTAGATATCAATTTCTAAAAGACGAAACAGTGACATGTGGCAAGTCGTACAAGTTCACTGGACTGAACCAGTACACAATTAGGTCATTGTGGGAGATTGGACATAAATTGTATTTGGATAATCCAAATAAAGTCAGACCTGTGGCATTCGATAGATAATTCAGAATGCTAGCTCAGTGCCAAATTTTAGATATTGAAGAGCCACAATCACATAGATAATCCAATTTCAATATCGAGCTCCTCAAAAGAAAGAAAAATGTGTGTATTATTTTTCTAAATTGCATAAGTCTTGTTTGAAGAATAAATTTGAATTGATTCCAAGGGAATATTATAGAATATATATCAGTATTGGGTTCTAAAAAATGCCCCGTAAAAATAATTCAACACCCATTAAGCCTTCACAAGGCTCTACAATGACTCATGAAGATGAACAATTGCAACATGATCAATCAAAATTACAAGAGCAAGTGCACCAAATTTTTCTCTTGCAAAGAGCAACAAAAAATGAAATGGAAGTTTTGAAGAAAGGCATGGAAGCGAAGATGGATGGTTTGAATAATAATATGGATGGTTTGAAGAAAGGCGTGGAATCTAAGATAGATGGTATGGAAGCTGGAATGGAATCTAATATGGATGACATGGAAGCTAATATCGACGAAAAAATGAAAGATAACATGGAAAAAATGAAGAATGATCTAAAAGAAAACATGGAAGGTTTGACAAAGTTGATACAAGAAATGTTTCATAATGGTAAAAATATAGTAGAGGAAACTCATGATGAGAAAAAAATAAATGTTAATCGTGAATTCATAAACTCTAATGTTGGCATGAAGAACCACCATATTCCAAAAATGGATATGAGGAAGTTTGATGGAAAGGATCTTGTAACATGGATACTACAAATGGAGCAATATTTTTATCTCCATAATGTGCAAAACACACAAAGGTATGCATTGAAACTTTACATTTAGAAAAAAATACATTTGTATAGTATCGATGGATTTCCTCCCATAAAATAATTATCACTTGGTCAATTTTTACGGAGGAAATGATAGCACATTATGAGGATACAAAGAGCAACACCTTCTTTACCCAATTTATAAATCTCAAACAAAAGGGTTTAGTGTGGGAGAACATTGAGGACTTCCAAAAATTGAATATAAGGGTATCTGATATTCCAGAGGAACACATGATTGATCTCTTCATAGATACTTTCAAGGATAACATCCAACATAAATTTTGCGTTTTGGAACCTGATTCATTGGAGAAGGCATTCAGTTTGGCAAGAAAAATTGAATGTAAAATTATGGCGACAAGGAAGCCTACCACTCACTTCTATAAATAAGAAAGTGTTGCTACGCCTATATTTCCACAACCTACATGGTTTACAGCACAACAATTGGAAGAAAAAAGGGCAAAAGGGCTTTGCTACAGTTGTGATAGAAAATACACTAAAGGTCGTAAGTGTGCTGAGAAGAAATTATTTTACATAGATTGTGAAGAGGAAGAAGAAAATGAACAAGAAGAGGATATACACCAGAAACCATCCCTAGAAGAGGAAGAAATGAGTCTGACCATATCATGTAATGCATTAGCAGGAATTACCACTCCTCAAACTCTCAATATAGAAGGACATATCAAGAAGAAAAAGGTAATATTGTTGATAGATTTAGGTAGAACCCATAATTTTATTCATTGTAAGGTAGCCAAGGAATTGAATTGTTTCCTATACCCAAGACCAGAATGTCAAGTGATGGTTACAAATCCAGAAACTATAAATTTCTCTGGAAAATTCCATAATATCAAGCTAACCATGGGGGAATATGTATTGAATAGTCCAATGATTTCTATTCCTATGGGAGGTGTTGACGTTGTAATAGGAGTATAATGGTTACAATATTTGGAGCCGGTATCTTTTAATTTTCAAGAACTTTTCTTGAAAATTTTTTCTGAAGGAAAGGAAGTCAAATTATGGGGTATTGCGGGGAAGCTAGGAAAGATAATAATCTATAATGTCATGACAAATCTTGTAAAGCAATAACAACGAGGCGTAATTGCACAATTATGCTCACTAGAAGTTCCAACATCAAAATCATCTATTTCTGCAAATCTCCAACAAGTCTTGGACAATCATTCCAAGGTGTTTGAAACTCTCAAAGGACTCCCACCTATTCATGATTATAATGATTCTATTCATTTTATTCCAGGAAGTTTTCCTCCAAACATCAGGCCTTATTGATATCCTTATTTCGAAAAGAGTGAAATTGAACATATGATTGCAGAAATGTTAGAGGCGGGGATAATTCAACCTAGTCAAATTTCTTTCGCTCCTCCTGTAGTATTGGTACACAAGATGGATGGATCATGGTGCATGTCTCCAAATTATAGGGAGCTCAATAAGCTCACCATTAAAAATAAATTTCCCATTCCTGTGATTGATGAATTATTAGATGAATTACATGGAGAAATTTATTTTACCAAGTTGGATCTTCATTCAAGATATCATCAAATTAGAATTAAGACTGAAGATATTCCAAAAATAAGATTTTGAACTCATGAGGGTCATTATGAATTTTTGTTCATGCCTTTTGGCCTTACCAATGCACCTTCTACATTTCAACGGTTGATGAATTCCATTTTTTGTGCTAGTATTTTTTGATGATATACTAATCTACAATAGGTCTTGGAAGGATCATATTGAACATGTTGACAAGGTGCTCAAACTATTGCAGGAGAAACAATTATATACAAAAACATCCAAATGTGTCTTTGGAGTACAAGAGGTGGAATATCTGGGTGAGATTGTATCTCACGCAGGTGTTAAGGTAGACCCTAACAAAATTAAAGGCATCAAGGAATGGAAAGTTCCCACAACCATAAAGAAGTTGCAACGATTACTCAGGTTAACAGGGTATTATCGCAAGTTTGTTAAGAATTATGGGAGAATAGCAACACGTCTAACAACATTATTTAAGAAAGATGCATTTTCATGGACTCCTGAAGCAACTAAGGCCTTCGAACATCTTAAAGAGGCAATGTGCCTAGCACCAGTATTAGCTACGCCAAACTTCACAAAAACCTTTATTGCAGAGTGTGATGCCTCAGGAAATGGAAATGGTGTTGTTTTAATGCAGGAAAGAAGACCCATTACTTTTTAAAGTTGTCCAATCAAAGGAAAGTATTTACAAAAACCTATTTATGAGAAGGAAATGTTAGCAATACTGCATGCACTAAAGAAATGGTGAACTTACCTAATGGGAAGACACTTCAAGGTAAAAACCGATCATGATAGTCTTAAACACTTTTTGGAAAAAAGACTATCTTTAGAAGAGCATCAAAAATGGGTCACAAATTTGTTTGGTTATGAATTTGAAATAATCTACAAAAAAGGGAAGCTTAATGTTTTTGAAAATGCACTCTCAAGAAATAATGAAGAGGTGGAAGAATTGCTTTGTGACATTTCTATTATCCAACCAGATTGGATAACTGAAGCAAGAGATGAATGGAAGAAGGACAAAGAAGTATCGACACTCATTCAAAAGTTGCAGCAAGATCCTAGTACATATGATACATTTAGTTGGAAAAATGATTCTTTATGGTACAAAGATCACTTATATATTTTTAAGAATCCCCTACTAAAAGAAAAGATTCTTTTGTAATTGCACACTTCTCCTTTAGTAGGACACTCAGGATTTTCAAAAACTTACCACAGGGTGAAGAAATAATTTTTTTGGGATGGCCTTAAATCTGATATTCAAAAGTTTGTGGCCGAATGTTTGGTTTGCCAGCAGAATAATGTTGAGACAATTACGACCCTGGGACTTCTACAACCTTTAACCATTCCAAGTCAACGTTGGGAGGATATTTCAATGAATTTTATCACAAGTTTACCTAAATCTGAAGGAAAGAGTGTCATCATGGTGGTAGTTGAAAGAATTACCAAGTATGCACACTTTTGTGTATTATCTCATCCATTTAAAGAAAGTACAGTTGCTACTACATTCATGGACACAATTCAAAATCTATATGGAAACCCAAGGGTTATTGTGAGTGACAGAGATCCTATTTTTACTAGAAATTTTTGGACGGAGTTATTTTCTTGTTTGGGTGCTCAATTAGCTCATAGCTCATGTTATCATCCTCAATCTGATGGTCAAACTGAGATAGTAAATAAATTTTTGTAAGGATATCTTTGTTTTTTTGTATCTAATAAAAAAACACAATGGGTCAAGTGGTTACCTCTCGCTGAATGGTGGCATAACACGTCCTTCCATACTGCAGCAAAAATGACCCCATTTATGGCACTTTATGGATATCATCCACCATCCATCGCATCATCTTTAAGAGAAAATTCGAAGGTTCAAGCAGTGGAAGATCACATCTAGCATCAACAAGAAGTTCTCCAACTCTTAAAGGATAACCGGAATTTGGCACAAAATCGAATGCGACAACAGGCAGATCAACATCGCAGTGAGAGAAGTTTCGATGTAGGAGACTAGGTATTTTTACGGCTACAACCATACAAACAAATGTCCCTCAAGCAAGCTAAGAAGGATAATAAATTATCACCAAAGTAATATGGTCCTTACAAGGTGTTGCAAAAGATTGGTACTATGGCATACAAATTGGAGCTTCCTGCATCTTCACGAGTGCATCCAGTTTCCCATGTCTCATGCTTAAAGATGGTTATAGGTGAAAATATTTGAGTTCAAACAATATTGCCAGAACTTGATGAGGAAGAAAAAATTGTAGAAATTATATGCACTAAGCATGCATATGTCCTAGATCCACCTGATCTCACACTATTTAACTTTATGCAAGATACTGAATCTATTCCACTTGTTAATCTTTTGTGGAAAAATTAATTGCACACACATGTGAAGCATAAACAAAAATGATCAATCGTACATAACACAGTTTTTAACCGAGAAAGCCTGAAACTGAAAACCCCAACTATATATTATGTAACATGGAGAGCATATAAAAATCTCATACAAACATACAAAGCTTATCACAAGCTCTTAGTACAGTACAATCGTCATACACTAATCAGGCCCAATCTTGCAAATCCATGCACCGATATATGCCACCTGCTAGCCTGCCTCCACTGCGCAATATCTATTGAATAATAGCTCTGCATGAATTCGAATTACTCCATCCTTGACTATGCAATCCTCATTGGCATCTCCACTGAGTGTTTGATGCAATCAATGCATCACTAATAGTCACAACATATAGTCTATCTTGCCCTTTGACCTATCTCTCCACTGGTCTCCAATGAAACTGCCATGAAATGTAGTTAAATGATGTCTTGTTCAGTTGATTAATGAGTTATTATTTAAGCATTAATTAACTAATTAATTCACTCCACTCTCACTAGTGTATCAATCAGTTATACTAGATACAACTAGCTCAACTGAGTCTAACTGAGTGAAACTAAATACAACTCCATAACTACTTCTTCCAACTATGTCATAACTCTGCCACTTGAGTTCTAATTTAGTCCTCCATGCAATAGCTCTGGTCAACCCTCAGGAATAACATAATTCCTTCTGTCAGTTGTTGTGCCACATTTGTGCACTGAACTGAAGTGCTCCAAGAGAATAAGTTGTTGTTTAGAGTCTAATTATTATTAAGAGCTAATAATAATCGACATGCATATATTTTTAGTTTGACGATCTATAAATAGACTTCGTCCAATATTCTAAAAATAGAATTTCATCTATTTTTCCAACTTGATCAACCATCCACAAATAGCATCCTGCAAATTCTGAAATATGATCGACATGTCTAAGAATAGACATAGTCTAAAAATAGACTTGCACCAAAAATATCCTACGGGCCCACTTAGTGAAGGTGACTCTTTTCATTAAGCTCATCATATTTTTTAATCTCAACAAAAATCATATTGTAACCTGAAGTGGTCACGGAATCAAGAACTCGATAACTACGGAATCGATCAATTTCAGAGTGTCTCATCAAGTGGAAGAACTTACCCACTGAAGATTCTACACGGGAGGATGAGAATTTTATACATAAGCACTCGGAGCTACTCAAGAGTTGAGGAAAACACCTTTTTTAAGGAGAGGGGCATGTTAGGTCCATATATTACTAGTATAGTACTTAATTTTTGTTAGTGTAACTCCCTTATTGTTATTATTGTACCCTTGTAACCACCATATTGTTATTATTGTGCCCTTAAATTATTATTGTTAGGTTGGCTACGATTACATTGTGGCCCCATGGACTCCTATATATAGAAAGGAGGTTTTTTAGTTTGTATCATCCAAGAATTGTTCATTCATGTAATGTATTGGAGGCTGCCCCCTCGAAGTGGCTTATTTCTAAGGTGTTGATGTCTATTTTCTTATATTTTTGGAGATGGCTTCACAACAAAAGGAGCATGTTGTAATACATTAAATTATGTCCTAATACATTAAATTATGTTTGGTTTCTAGAAGCATTAATCATGAAGAGTCATGAGATCCACATTTCGACCATACTATTTGCAAGTTAAAGGAGCATGTCATAATACATTATTATGTTTGGTTTCTAGAACCATTAATCATGAAGAGTCATCAGATCCAAATTTCCATCATACTATTTGCAAGTTCACATTTCCATCATGCTATTTGCAAGTTCTATATGAAGATATGTAGTCTAATAACTAATTAACAAGTTGTGATGTCCTAATACATTATTATGTTTGGTTTCCATCATACTATTTTCAAGTTCTATATGAAGATATGTAGTCTAATAACTATACAATATAGCCTATATAACATATAACGACCTTTGACAGTATGAGAAAAGATTCAAAAAACAGAGAGGCCTCCCAGCAGAGTATAACATATAACGACCTTCGACAGTATGAGCAGAGAGTCAACAAAAAAAGAGGCCTCCCAGTAGAGTTCCACCTATTCATCAAGGTAAGCAACATAATATCAGAAGTGAAAGAATGACACCACTGAACATATGTGAATTTAGATATTAAATTTACATTTATTGCAAATGACATGTGCATGGTTTATCTTAAAGTTTGACTTAACAAATTTCTGGTAGAATTCACATCTAAAATTAATGGGAGGAAGCCTTTATTTTGTGGGAGAACTGACACATGTACACAATTTACCTTAAAGTGGTTGTGTTTTATGGATATTAAAATGAAGAAATTCTATTTAGATCTATTCCAGAGATTGACTATAGGGGCATTTACTAGATATGTAACCTTTCATAAAAGATGAGATCCTAAAGCTACCTGGCCCTTTACAGACTCTGCCTATAGAACCTGTAGAAGTTAAGAAATTTACATTGACAAATTTATAGAACTTCTAAAAGTTAAGAAATTTACATTGACAAATTTACTAGTAGAAATTTACATTGACAACATATAGAGATTGAACTAGGCTTGTGAAAAGTACAAGTGGACAATGTATAATTCTACATAGAAGAGTCTTTGGTTTAATGGTTAAGAAATAAAGAGTCGTTACTTTCTATATCTAGAGTAGAAGTGGAATACATAGTAGCTACTTCTTTTTGAGTGTTTTGGATGAAATGGGCTCTACAAGATAGTAAGGTAAATTTCTTTTTGAGTGAGTAGAAGGAGAATACATAGTAGTTACTTCTTTTTGAGTGTTTTGGATGAAATGGGCTCTACAAGATGCTAAGGTAAATTTATTTTTGAGTGAGGAGAAGTCGAATGTACATAGTAGTTACTTCCTTTTGAGTGTTTTGGATGAAATGGTCTCTACAATATATTTAGGTAAGGTAAATTTATTTTTGAGTGTTTTGGATGAAAAGGGCTCTACAAGATATTCAGGTAAATCTATATATCTATTAAGTTTTTCAATAGAAGTGTAATAATAATTTCAAAAATAAAATATTCTACTTCCTTCAATCACTATTTACATATCATCATAAAGTACCACTTCCTCACACAACAAGTCTTTGAGAAAATAGTGAAGATGGAATACATACCCACAAAGCCTCTTGTTAGAGAAGCATTTAAATATGTGAGAAACAAATTAGGAATACTTCTTGTAAATTATCTTGGTAGAGAACCATTTGAACATGTGAGAAAAAAATTAGGGATAGTTCTTGTAAATTATTGTCACCTATTTGACTTCAAAAGAAGAGCCTATGAAATTGAGTGCAATATATATGTGGAAGAATACACAATATTCAAGGGGGAGAATACAATATATTTGACTTCAAAAGAAGAGCCTATGAAATTGAGTGCAATATCTATGTGGGAGAGTACATAATATATAATGGGGATAATAGATATAAATAAGGAATAAAAAGAGTAACAAAAAGCATATGATTGTGTCAATAATTTGAAGTAGTCAAGAAAGATAACAAAGGACTATCAAAATTGAGTGCAATATCTATATGATCAAGTGTCAATAATTTGAAGTAAAGAAAGATAACAAAGGACCATCAAAATTGAGTGCAATATCTATATGGTTGTGTCAATATTTCGATAATTTGAAGTAGTCAAGAAAGATAACAAGGGACCATCAAAATTGAGTGCAATATTTATGTGGGAGAGTACACAATATCTAAAGGGAAGAATACAATATAAGCAAGGAATAAAAAGAGTAACAAGAAGCATATGATTGTGTCAATAATTTGAAGTAGTCAAGAAAGATAACAAAGTAGTTAAGAAAGATAAAAAAGGACCATCATAAAATTCAAATTGAAAGATCAAGTACTCTTCCTCATGAATAAGAAGCATTAACTAGGCTCATCATTTAAAGGGTTCATTTTTTAATGAAGACATTTATGGATAATATGGAATCAATCATTGTAAATTATGAGAAATCTTGTATTTAAATGACATTTGATCGATGAATAAAAAATAAAATGGGATCATCTCTTGATATATATGTGTGTGTAAGAGAGAAATAAAAAGAAAAGGTAATTCCACCAAGCCTAAAGGAGCATGTCCTAATACATTAAATTATGTTTGGTTTCTAGAAGCATTAATCATGAAGAGTCATGAGATCCACATTTTGACCATACTATTTGCAAGTTAAAGGAGCATGTCCTAATACATTATTATGTTTGGTTTCTAGAAGCATTAATCATGAAGAGTCATGAGATCCACATTTCCATCATACTACTTTCCAGTTCACATTTCCATCATGTTATTCGCAAGTTCTATATGAATATATGTAATCTAATAACTAATTAGAAAGTTGTGATGTCCTAATACATTATTATGTTTGGTTTCCATCATACTATTTGCAGGTACAATATGAAGATATGTAGTCTAATAACTATACAGTCTAGCCCATATAACATATAACAGGCTTTGACAGTATGAGCAAAGAGTCAAAAAACATAGAGGCCTCCAAGCAGAGTTCCACATGTTCATCAAGGTCAGTAACATAATATTGGAAGTGAAATAGTGACACCACTGAACATATGTGAATTTAAAATGATTTCAACTCTTTTTTCAAAGGAGAAAAAACCCTGTTTCATATATTGATAATAGTTCATATATAAAATCCTCTTGATATATGCATAACAGGCTATCAAGTATAAAAGATCAAATTCTGCCTCATACAGAAATACATCCGAAAAAGACAATATGTAGTCACATTACAGTAGGAGATAATTCTAGTTCAATCATTCTTCTTGTAAAACAAAGTTCCCTTCACCCTCATATGCCTAATTATGGTCATTTTCCTAATTATGCTGATTTATCTACAGTTTATCCACACCATGAGCGATTACAAAAAATAGTAAAGGTTGCACATTCTAGCGTTGAGGAATTGAGAGAAGGCTAAGTAACGGCATAAGTTTAACAGTGGTGGTAAACTTCTATGCACAAGGTGAGAATAAGTTAGAGAGGATGAAATTGATGGATTCGCAGGAACAGTAACAACTGCAGCAACTGAATGTATATCATAATACTAGAAATTCGACATACACCTTACAGCAAAAGGTAATGAAATTTAAAGCATAATTATAGCCATTTAGCTACAGTCTATCCACACCATGAGTGATTACAAAAAATACTAAAGGTTTCACATTCTAGCGTTGAGGAATCAAGAGAAGGCTCAATAATGACATAAGCTTAACAGGGGTGTAAAATTCCATGCACAGGTGGAGAATCAGCTAGAGTGGATGAAATTGATGGATCCACAGGAACAGTAAGTATTTTTTCACACTGATTATCAGCTAATCGACATTTCTAGGGATGGTTTTGTTAGGCTGTTGACTGAATCTAGGCAGACCAAGGATGATATCAAGCTACCTACTGATGATCAGCTTCTAGCACGTAAAAAAAACACAAAAAAATCTATACACTGAGACAGAGATCATGGCCTTTCTTATCCATCAAAAAACACAAAAATAGCTATACACTGAGACAATGTTCCATAGCTAAAAACATTTAATTATACTTAGTCTGCAATCATAAAATAGAGAAGCAGCACGAGACAAAAAAAACATTGCATCCAGAGCCAAATAAATCCAAAATTACATTTTAGAGCCAAATAAACCCAGAATTACATTTCAAGTTGATATAAACTTCCATGCACAGGTGGAGAATCAACAAAAGAAATAACCTAGAATTACATTTCAATTTGATCTAAACATCCATGCACAGGTGGAGAATCAACAACAGAAAGAGTTGCTTACCTGGTAGTTCGCTTGACGTCGCTGCAGATAATCACCAATAGAGTGGACGAAAGCAGCCCCAGACCAGCAGAAGCGCCGTAAAAATTCAACGAACAGAATAGAACACACAAAAATGATTGAAGAAACAGAGCAAAGAAACACAGATGCGTGAAACAAATAAACTTTGCAGGCGATATATTATAAAAACTAGTTCGGCTGAACTATTTTAAGAGTAAAATTTCAGTCGAACTAAAAGTTTGGCTGAACTTTTGTTGTTGCTTCTCCCATCTCCGACAAAAATTCTATTTTCCCACACCGTCAGTGTTCCATCAATCTAAACAGAAGAACCAATTTGGCCGAACTTTCTCATAAATTTCGGCCGAAGTATTGCTCAAAAAAATTTCTGCCCCTGATTCTCACAAAAGTGTAACCCAAATTCACATTTCCGCCCTACAAAATTTTTACCTAGCAAATAATGCCTCCACATATTCAAAGCATGTATGAAAAAAATAATTCTAAGTCATAAAATGCATAGCTTTGTTCATTTTTTTAACTTTCCTTGATTCATAATCTATCACAAAATTATGTTGCAACAATACTCCTCACAGTCCTTATATACATAGATAAGTGCAAAAAGTAAATTATTTGGTTGGATTTGCAGTTTTTAGGATAGGGGCTATGGTCAATTTTGTTTCATGTTATTAAATATTTCTTGATTCTTGGTTGTTCATTCAAATTTAACCGCATTTTTCTGAAGGGAGGTAATCGGGTAAGCTAATGTGGAAAAACCTTCCATAAATTTGCGGTAATCTCCTACAATCCCCATGAATGAACACACTCTTGATACATCCTTTGGTATCGACAAATTTAAAATTTCTTGAACTTTTTTCGTGTGTACTTCCAACCCCTCCTTCGAGATAATATTCCACAAGCATTTAATTCTTGGTTTCTAAAACTCACACCTATTTAGTTATGAATAGAGATTGTGTTCCCTTAGTGTTTGTAGCACAAAACTGATATCCTCCTGGTGTTCTTGTTCATTCTTATAATACACAAGGATGTCATCTATGAAAACTAGCACACATTTACTGAGATATTTGTCGACGACATTATTCACGAGGCACATGAAGGTAGCAGGGGTGTTAGTTATACCTAAATGTAACACCACGAACTTGTAATTCCCATATCGAGTCCTAAAATATTTCTTATGAATATCTTCATCTTTTATGCAAAGTTGGTGATAACTAGTTTGCAGATCAATCTTTGAAAAGAAGGTAGCTCCTGTCACCTAGTCAAACAAGTCATGAATTCGTGGTAGGGGGTATCAGTTTTTGATAGTTAACTTATTCAGATATCTATAGTCAATACACATCCTAATAGTACCATATTTTTTCTTCAAAAATAACACTAGGGCTCCCCACCTGAACACACTTGGTCTGATATAGCCTTTGTTTAATATTTCTTGGAATTGCAGCTTTAACTGTAATAGTTATTTTGGAGTAATTTTATAGGCGGCTCTCAATGCTTCGGTGGATCCTCGCACCACTTCAATAGATAAATATATATCTCTACGATGGGGTAATTGAATAATTTACTCTGGAAACAAATCTTGAAAATATCTGATTACTGACATATTTTCTAATGTGGGATGTTCTAGGTGTTGTTATAATTCTTCCACATGTACCATGTAAACTGGACAACCTTTCATTGTTGTTTGTTTTAACTGCAGCTAAGAAATTTTTCGAAGAGACACAAGTTTTAGTTTTCCTCTTATTATAAAGAACTATCCCTGCACATTGGTGCAATTCACTCTCTTTTCTAAGAAGTTTATAACAACCTTCTATTGTTCCAACCAATCTATGGCAATCAATATGTCATAGGATCCCAAGGGAAGGATATTCAAGTTCAGGTATGTAGAGTACCCATTCAATAGGAAATTTATTTAATTTATGAGTTACCTTCAACTTGGCTCCTATAGATAATTGTACCAGCCAAGAGTTCTGAAATTGTTTTCTCTGCAATTTACACCTTTGCACTATTTGTGGGCTAATATGACTTAAACTAGCTACAAGACCAATTAAAACAGACACAGGTTGGTTGGTAATAATACCTTCGATTTCGATCATTATCGATTGAAGTTTATATTGTTGATCTTCTAAGCTGCACTGATTCGTGGAATGCTTCTAGCCACACTTGAATTTTATGAATGGTGCAGGGGTTGTGTTGAAAATCTCTCAATAGAAGAGGTTCTCCACACCCCCAACATTTCAATGGTTCCTTCTCCTTTCCCCCCTACATATCTCTTTTTGTTCACTTCCATGGGATTGGACCTTGTATGTGATTGTAATGGCTAACTTTCCCCACATTTGTTAAATTTCTTCCTCTCGTGATTAGTACTAAAATTCTTTAGACAGATTGGTTTGTGTATTTTCGTGCTTGTTCCTAGATTTCCTTTTTCTTTACTCTGCCATGTTCTAAGGGTATCATTCTGACTCTTGAATCGATGATAGAAAATTCAATATTTTTTGATAACTTCATCCATAGTATTTGGGTTGTCAAAATCAATTCTCTCTTCATATACCGTTGGCAAAAAATTTAGGAACCTTCGCAGTTTTTCTTTTTCCTCCTTTATGTACGGTACATGGTGAAGTAAGTTAGTAATTGTTTTCAAAAATTCATCTACGAAGAGCTATCCCAATCTTAGCTCATGGAATGCTTTGGCATGGTCATCATAATACCTTTCGCTAAAGTTTCTTGATTTAAATTTCTATTCTAAATCCTCCCATGAGATTCTCTTCTCATCCAGAAAGTGTATGATTTTGGTCTCTTCCACCAGAGTGTAGCTTTACCCTGTAATTGGTAAAAGGCTAGTTAGGTTTTTACGTTACTTCCATACTTGTACACCTAAAATTACTTAACCATATTCAGGATCCAAGCTTTTGCATCTTCCTCCCTTTCACCATCAAAGGTAGGAGGTTTTATCTTGCCAACCTCTCCCTGTAATTCCTTCTTATTTTTATTATACTTGGAGTCCCCTTTCCCAGTCTCTTCGTCATTATCAGGCTTCTCTCATTTTGGTTAAACTTATTTTATTTTCCATTTCTCTTGCCCCCCTCTTGGTTGATGGATCTGGAAGCTAACTCCCTTATCAAAATCTATGTTGATTTATAGCTTGTAGTAGTCACTCATTACTAGTTCGTAACTAAACTAGTTCCTACTCCAAACTCCTGATCATTCTCAGAATCTAGTATTTTTAATTTGGAGTGCCTCCCTCCTCCAGTTCCACATACATTTGTTCCATGTATAATATGATGGTTGTTGTATAGTCCTTTTGTACCTTATATCTGACACAAAACCAATCATAAACATTACAATTCCAAAAAGAACATATTTTAGTACAAAAATATATATAACAATAAAATTTTATCTTCAACAAAGAAAAACATTTACAATTGATGGTGTCCATAATAGGCCTAGTGTTAAACTTGGGCTCTAATACCACTTGTCACATACCCAATTTTTTTCTTTTCCTAGTCATTTCCATCATTATTTATGGTTATGAAGATCCCTTAGATTACCATATTCCGAGGCATACTTTTATCCACATACTACAAGTTTTTATATGGTGCTTATCACGTTATACTCATGTAGGTTTAGGTAGTTTGACCATAACTATACATCCATGGAAACATTAAAAGTTTGGAAAATTTTATTAAAATCAGGGTCTTCCCTTGTTATACCAAGGGCACTAAGCATGATATGGTTGATTTATTTCATATGGTCTACACCCCCTTTATATAATATGTTGGTTAGCATGATTTTTTTAATGTATGATAAAAATTATTCATATGGTATTTACATTTGAAGTGGGTTTGATATACCATGGTGCTCATATCTTAACTATAATCCTTCATTGATTTTTGGCATATGTTACCAACCCTTCCCTTGGAGTTATGGTAACGCTCCTCTTGGAACCACCACCCATTCGTCGAGTGCCAACTAGAGATGGCCATATGATCTCATGTTCCCTTCACATGGATTACACCGGTCTCGAGATAGGAAACATGGATGGCAGAGATCAATATAGACTTGATATATGGCGTATACACCCATATTCAAATACTAAGGTATTTTCATTCACTAATTTTTTCATTTCTCCATTGTTGTCTCTAAATTCTAGAAAGAGATGGTAATGGTTCTCCTTTGGTCCTCCATGGTGTGGTCACTCCAACATATCATTGTTGGTTTGAAGAGATAGTATTCCATCCATTATTCTATTTTCATTAATAACAGGTGCCATTAACTTCCTTTCTAGTGGGAAGAGTAAGCTATTCACAGGAACATCGTCTAGTGTCATGATTTTTTTTTTCCATTTCCATTTATGTGTTATGATTTTTGTGTTGATACTCAAGGTCATTAAACTCATTTTGTGTTGGTTTATCAGTTCCAGATGATCAAGATGGTGGTCGAAGTCTAGATGGGATTACACCCTTCAAATCATAGGATGAAGTTATCTTCATGGGTCTACTAGAGTTTGGCCAAGGGTTTTTCTCAGTAAATACCACAAATTCCTTTGAGGTTAATGTGCAGGAGGTAATTTTTTATTGCCCTTGTTTAGGTCTATTCATTGCTTGATATTTTTTCAAATACCCATTCTTGGTTTTAAATCTTCATTTAATTTATTTTTAATTCCATACTTGTTAAATTTTTGGTAGAACCCTGTGAATGGTGGAAATGATTTCATGGGTTAATTGTGATTTTTCTCTTGAAATATTTGACTATGTGTCCTCATATTAGGCCCAATCTTCACAAATCCTCGTTTTTGTGAGTAAGTTTCATTTCAGATTTGTGGGTCATGTTTTTTTTTTCCACTCAACCCTTTTTTTATTCGTCCTACTAATAGTGATTGACTGCAATTGCAGTGTTCTCCAATGAGGTTGGTTCGAGCATGGATCATGGCACCTCAAGCCTTTCCTACACTTTCCCTTGAAGTGAATTATGTTTCTCTCTATTTATATTATTTTTTTCTTGTCTATTTACTTCTTTATCACACCAAGGATTTGATAATTTTTCCTTTTCTACATTTCTAAAGAGTCTTCTAATGGAACCAAGGGTAGGAAATGGATCGACTCGGCTGGGGCCTTACCAAGGTAAGCATCCATTTATTTTTTTTGTATCTATCATTGTTAACACTGGAAAATCACATAGCAGAAGACGACATTAATTAATGTCAAGAAAAGGGATTTACAAGGATAGAAGACATTACAGAAACTAGAAATTATTTAAAAATATCTAAGGTATGAGGAAAATCAAATTTGAACTAGTCCTAAATGTGATTTGCGGGCATAATCCTTCATGAAGAGCACCTTCCATGTGCCCTTTTGCCCGATATGCGCGTAATCGTGGGGGTGGCGAAATGTCACTATCTGGGACCAAAAAAAGCGAAGGACAAGTGATGCCTTAATTGTAGAAACCTAAGGGTAGTAGCCAATGCCTCCTTAGAAATTATGTGACCACACAATGGAATATTTGAGCACACAAAGGAATCATACCCCTCTCTTGAGTCACCATCCTTAATGAACCAAGAGACGGAAGGGAAGATTTGAAATACCGTATATAATACCACCATGAGATGAATAATGGGTGAACACATTGTTATTCTGTCTGAATTTTCCTGAGAAATACCAACAGTGTGCCAGCCAGAGTGGAAGATAGAGGGGACTCAATTTTTAGCCACCCAACAAGTTCAGTCCAACACATTAGAGAGAGAGGGAGACTGCACCGAGGCAAGCTTGGGATAAAAACATCCTTGCATTGGGACCTAGAACCATTGTATAGGGTCACTTTGGTAAGAGGGTAAAGTTTCACTCTTGTTACTATCAACACTCAATAGAGAGGGGCCTAGAGCCATCGTTCATATTATTGTTGTTGTTTGAATCTTTTCAGAGCTTGTTTTTATTTGTTTAATTTTTAGTTTAGTTTTTCGTTTATATATGCATGATATTTCTCTATATAATATGCTTATTGATTCTAGCTTGTTCCACTAACTTCCTTGACTCCACTTCTTTTTCTTCTTGTTACCAATAACTTAAGTGGGCAGACCACACCCCTTAAGCTGGTTTTATTTCGTACATACGTGCACCAAAAACACTAAAATAGGGTTGGTGACTCCACTAACATTTTATTACCAATTTTAAGTGGTTGTGATTTTTTGCAGAGACCTTTGTTTATGCTATGAAGTGGAGCTGAATTTCCCTTGATTTCTCTTGCGGTCCTTAGTTCGTCCCAAGTGAAAGATTGAAGCAGAAGAGATCCAAAAAATTTCTTTTAGGAATTTATGGATGCTTTCTCCTCACAGAAGTGTAGGGCACACATTCAGAGCTGACCCACATGCAGAGAGCGCGCCTGTTTCAGCCCCTAATACACCAGCCAACACTAGTTGTAGTACCTGGCAGCTTGTTAAAGCTCACTTTTAGCTACATTTTGTAGGATTAATGTCAGTTTTAATTCAAGTTGATTTTTGCAAAGTTCACACATAGTTTAAGTAAGGGGGTAAAATAACGCGCATTCTGAAAAAAAATTATGTTTTGAAAATTTTGGTACTTACACACCTAGATAACTAGCCCAAGTAAGTGGCCCAAGACCACGCATGCATAGCTAGTTTTCTTTTTCTAGTGTAATTTTTTTTTAGTTTAGTTCAATTTTTGCACTAGGAATTTTGGGACTCAGGTTGAATTGTTTATAGAAGGGCAAGTAATATCCGGTACCTTTTCACCCTATAGTGATACTAGGTAAGCATATGAACACTCCCTATTCACAATTCACCATATCCCTATAGTTAGTCACATAGATTAAGTAGGGAAAGTAGAAATCGGCCCATTATCCGCACATTTTTTTCATTTGAGCCAGGAACAATACAACATAGTTTAAATAGGGGATTTTGTAAAGGATCATTCATATCCACATGTTCAAAATATGTTCTTGTCCACTTTTTGATCACACACACTCACCCACTAAGAAAAGTAAATACACCTAAAACTAACTTAACCAAACTCACTAAACTATCCCTAGAGGGGCCACAAAAGAACTTATAGGTTAAGTTAGGATCAATGGGATAGGCATCCAATAAGTTGGATTGACCATACTTCATATTGAAGCATAGAATTTTTTTATTTAGGGAGCTTCAAATCCACCTATCAACCCATGGCAAAGAAAACCCGAGTGCAAAAGAGACCCGTTTCAGAGGGGGTTAGGCTTAGGTGCAGTGTGGATAGGTATCAGTCAGGGCTACCTGACTTGACTAATACTTAGTACTGTTAGCTGACTACCAAGAAGCAAAAGAATTGAACGCTCATGCGGGACAGTGGTTCATTAGTGGCCAAAAACTAGGGCAACATTTTCCCTATAGGTGATGGTGCAATCAAGCGCGAGACCCTCTACCCTTACCTTTGTGAATTCTCTTTGGCTGACTTGGGGTGTCGCCATATCTTACGGGATGTTGTGCCAGCACTCGCAAGAAATATTCTCAAGGCCCACTTACTTTTTAGTGTGTGAGAATTCATACGTCTTCTAAGACTTTGAGTGTCATATGAAAAAAAATAAAAACCACTTTTTTGATTGCTTGATCATATAGATTAATTTAAAGGGAAATTTATTTTATTTTTCACTTTTTTTTATGTATGTGACAAGAATTTTTCTTTGATAATAAGACTCTATCCTCTCAAAATTTTCCAAAAACAAATTTGGTTGACACCTGAATGGTCCAAACAGAACCTCATTGATCCATGTATATTTTCGAACTCCACCCATTAACGGGAGGGGTTCCAGTTCTTTTACCATTCATGCGTAAAAGATGAAACACTACAACCATTATTTGTTCATCCTTTATTGGGGCAGCCGTAGTTGGGAACACCATTCAGTCTCCCAACACCACACCAAACACCACTCCTCCCACAACCCCTAGGGGGCAAAGATGTGTGTCGCATTCGGGAAGCCAACTGAATACACAGTAGGGTATGTCGCAGACTAACCCTCGTTCTAACTAGAAATTTGTGTCTTCGGACACTACAATGGTGTCAACCTCTTAGTCACCTTTCCTAGCTTCATTGAATTTTCATGATTTAACCATGCTGACGAATGACCCCATCGCACATGATCCTACATGGCCTCTCATGCCCATGAAGATCCCTTCGGATATACCAAAATTTGAAGGCAAGCAAGCGGAAGACCCACGTAATCATGTCATGACCTTTCACTTGTGGTTCTCATTGAATAGTATCATTGACAACACTATTCAATTGAGATTATTTCAATGCACTCTTACAGGAGTAGCCGCGAAGTGGTACGTGGAGCAACCCTTAGCTTCACATGGAACGTTTAGCGCCCTTGCTACTGCATTCCTAACATAATTTCAGCTACCCATTCACCATGATTCTAGAATGGAATTACTGAGTCATTTTAGACAAACCCTTGCCGTCCATATCTTGGACCATATCCATGAATGGAGGCGGCGTCGGAGTTTATGTAAAGCTAAACTCGAAGATCGAGTCCTCTTAGATTTTTTCTTGAAAACTCTTACGAAAGAGATTTCAAAGGATGTGGCACAGCCAAATCCGACATCCAAAGAGGACGAAATTAGCAAAGCCCAGAAGCTTGAGTTGATTTATACAGAGACATGATACATTTATAACATCCTTCCTAACACCCCGCTCCTGAAAGCTTATCAAGAATTTCCAGGCACATCAAACTATAAAAGTGGACTAATTGGGTCATTGGCCCAAGGTTACCTATGCAGCAGTAGTCCAAACCCTGATTACCCATACATTTCTACCCAGAACATCCTTAACACAGTTTTTAAAGTCATCATATGCCTCAGTAAAATTTGACCAATAGGGTACCATCATATCACAAGGGAGGACCTCATCCTCTGGCTCAGGGGAATTACTACGCAGAAATAAACACTGACGGAAGAACATCCCTCCAGTATTCAGGTGCAAACCAGGGACTGCGTTATGCTCAGTCCCCAGCATATGACCTACCTATGAAAAAAAATTCACAGGTGAACTTTTTGCAGCCGTCCCAAAACTAACCACACCAATATAATCAGGAGAAGTACCCTCCTAATGTGGTGAAGGAAAAATACAAAAATAAGCCAAAAGGGAACTTTGGACAGGAGGGCAGTAAGCAACAATTCCCACCATGATCTCACGCTGGAGGAAACTCCAACCAGAATTAGAACCAAGAGTCGATTAATGCCCAATGACAGAGAAAAATGCCACCTCTTCAAGAAAAATATTACTGTTCGATTTTTGGTAAGTACAATCACTATAATCACCACTGCATCGATCTCCCTAAGCTGAAGAAGCTACAGAGTAACCGAGGACAAGGAGGATCTTCCCAATAACTAGCTATGATGCAAGAAAATTTCCCTAATCAAGGGACGGTAAGCACTCACCAACCAAATATAAATGATTCCGGGAAAAGAAGACATGAAATCTACATGACTAGAGAAGAGATGTTTTTCCAAACAAGGAATCACAATTATGACACCCCACTAGTCACCAATAAATCAGGGGCATGTACCAGTGCACCGACTGCACCTTTCACCATTTCAAAGATGCCTATAGAACCGTTGCCAAAAATGATGAAGGGACATAATAGAAAAGTAGGAAACTACTCCAAAGAAGCCCATAAATATAGTATCATGGACAATTTAGCACGATATATCACTACCATGTCAGCTTTGGAATTATTTTAGTCATGCCTAAAACAATGGAAAGCCCTACATTTTTCATTAGGTGCTATCGACCCTGTCGATACATGCCTAATGTATTTTGAACTAGACAAAGCCACCCCTTGGCTTCCTTTCATGGTCGCCTTCCAGATACCAGTGTCAGTGTAGAATATCACTATCCACCAATGTGTCATAGAAGAGGGTACATCCACATGCATCATGTCCAAAAAAATTTGGCAGAAGTTAGGTTCATTCGAACTAAAACCCTCATTCATCACGCTTCAAGCATACAACGGTTGTCCTTCGAACCCCGTCGGCCTCTACCAAAAAGTATCGGTCTGTCTAGCCGGAAAGATGATCCACATAGAAATTGAAGTCTTGGATGCTCACCTAGACTACAATATACTCCTTGGGTAGAGTTATATGTATGCCATGTCTACCATAGCCTCCTCCATCTTCCGCATCATGATGTTCCCCCATGAGGACCGCATCATTACTGTAGACCAATTGACGCACAGCGAGAAGCGACCCCTAAACAACACCGATTTAATTATACCCTATATAGATCAATATTTATATGCTATCTCACAGTACCAAGAATATGGCCCTGACCAATTAAAATTGTCATCCATTCTAGGGTAATTTCTAGGAGATCCTCCCATAATCGCTGAGTCATCGCCTAATGTCAGAGGGACTCTGGTGTGCATGATGTCCACATCAAGTGCTGAAGCTAGTTAGGGCACAGACATAAGTAGTGATGGCAGTGATTCATCAGCCATGATAGCCTCTATAGCCTACGCTG
Organism: Pinus albicaulis; assembly: GCA_034641835.2. Taxonomy (NCBI): domain Eukaryota; kingdom Viridiplantae; phylum Streptophyta; class Pinopsida; order Pinales; family Pinaceae; genus Pinus; species Pinus albicaulis. The sequence continues at coordinate 1,141,055,949 of CM076579.1, read as the reverse complement.
CATCCCAAACCCCTTTCCTCTACCCCTCAACTAGTTTCATTTCCCAGAAGGTTTTGGCAACATTAGTATTACCCAACATATCATTGGCAATTCCATTTTGATACCTCGTTCCCCTCGCAAGAATAGGATCCACCCATGTTACTGCCACTGGATTGAAGCCCCTCAGTCATGAGGAGGCCCCACTCATCCAAGAAATATTCAAAACCACCCCCACAAAGGAAATTCCCATTGCAAAATTGGTGATTACGACTAAGAAAACCGAGAAGAGAGAAAAGAAGAGAGCAACCTCTGCCATTCAACGAGAATCAATGGTCTATGCCATATATGACGTTATAGGTCACCCTACCCATTTAAGTCTAGATATGGATGATTTAAAGCCACTCCTTGGATCTAAGATAGACATTGGGACGCTCTGTTCCCGTAAAAAGGAACCTACCACCAAAGATAAATGCAAAGCACTATCTACCAATCATGCATGCACACTCTGCAGTAACTATGGGAAATATACCCATCATTTCACAGAGATCCCACGATATAGAGATGCCTTACATGCCATCTAGCGATCCTATAAAGGGGAACCCTCCACCGAGGCATCCAGAAATGGACCTGGTACCATATTGTACCTACAGGAGGAACAACGAAGGACCCAAGAAAGGCCCCCATTCATGCCCGTTATACACTGTACGCTATGCGATGAATATGGTCACTTCCTCAAAGAGTGCACAACCATAAAACTCATCCACAGATGGTATCCTATAGAAATGGTTTACTATGTTGGATTGTGGACAGAGCAATTCACATGTCCATTATACGTCGATAATCACTTTTTATAGAATTGTCACTATATCCCCTGATTGAAGCAATCCCTCGCTAGCTTTCTCTCTTCCATAGTCTGCCTCTCCCAAGAAGATGACATGGATGTAGAGTCCACTGGCAGTTTTGATAAGTTATCACCTCGATACTGCGGACCCTTTGAGGTTTTGGAAAGAGTGGGCCTAGTAACTTCAAAATTTTCTCTACCTAGTCATATTAAAGTTCATAATTTTTTTCACGTTTCATTGTTGAAGAAATATGTACATGACCCTTCTCATGTGGTTGACTGGACTTTGATACAAGTGGAAACAAAAGGGAACTTTCCTCCGGAACCACTTCAAATATTAGAATGAGAAGAAATCATGCTCTAGAATAGAACGGTACCTTGGGTGAAAGTGTAGTGGAAGCACTTTGCAACTGAGGAAGCTACTTGGGAGCAGGAAGAAAGGATTAAGGAAAAATATGCAGTGTTGTTCAACTAATAAGAAGAGCAATCTCCCACAACGAGGATGATGTTTTTGTTTTAGGGGGGACTATGTAATACCCCTATTTACAACTTTTATACTGGGTGAAAAAAAAAAGGTTCAGGTGGACCTAGGGAATAATTATGTATGACCATATTTAATTTTGAATTAATGAATAACTCTGAATTAAATATTAATGTGTAAAGATAGAGTAATGGAGACCAAGAATTCTTATCCATGACAATGGACTAGAATCTGAAACTTTCCCAAAAATCTCCATAAATCCTTGAATAAAAATTAGATAAATATTTTTACTAGATGGGAGAAAATGATATAATAAAATCCTCAGTAAAGTGGAAAGTTACTGAGAAAAGGTAAGAATTAAACTCTATTGAAGAAAAGCAAGTTTTAAAAGAAGCTTTTCTAGAAAAAACAAAAGAAAAGCCTATAATATGGGAAACAACATCCCATAATAACGGTACATCATTATGGAAATAGGCTGAGGGAAATAAGACTTAAATATGCCATCACTAGTGTGACAAAAGGGTTGTATACACTGGGGAATATATGTCTCTACTCACAAGAGAGCTGTGGAGAAGCTCGTGGTTGCGAGGAAAATCAGTTTTTACACAATGGTATGTGCTCACTGTGATTTTCAATTAAACTTATAATGTTATAGAGTTGTTGTAAGTACTAGAAATAAATTTATGTGAGAGGCATAAGTCAGTCTAGAATACTTAGTGGTTATGTACGTTGTTTTACATGTTATAGCAGACGAGGAATTGAGTTCTATTTCAAATTGTAAATGGGTATCTGTTATTACAATACTGAGAAAATATGTCTGCGTATTGTACAATGTCCATTTTTTCCTTTGTATTTTAAATAATCTTCTCTGTACTTAAATTCATTAAAGTCTTTGTTTATGTTACAAATACTCAGGAACTTCTAGTAGATAAAAAATCAAAATTTATAAACCCGGGAAGGGATCCTATTTTGATGTTTATTATGAAGCGTATTTGGGGAAAATATTTCGTAAAGTATTACTTTCGATAATAAGTAAAGAGTGTTAATTTATGTAGAAATTAATATAGAGTTGTATATTCTAGAATGATCATATTCATTGGTAGAATATATCAATTACTACTTACAGAGAATTAGACAAAGCTTATATACATTAAAACTAGCAATGTGAAACTAAGGAAATTTACATTCTTTAGAAAAAAAGAATATTAAACAAATAGATAACTCAGATATAAAGAATTGTATGCAAAAAAAATGTGTGTGTGTGTGTCTATATATATATATATATATATATACCATAATAGCATATGAAACATAAAAGTATAGAGTTTGTCATAATTCATATACTTAAACTGCCAAGTACAACTCCTCTTAAAGGAGTCAATGAAATTACTGTTACATGACTCTACAACTGTAGTATTTTTCATGGAAACCAAAAAATTAATATGTCCAAACCACTATGGCGTTAATATCTAAATACAAAAATATTGCATTAAGTACATGCCATAGAATCTAGAACGGTACTGAAAATGACCCGAGAATAAAAAATCCACCTGTTAATTGAATTTTAATGATGACAGATGCGACTCGTACATAAAATAGAGGACGTGAAAGAAAACTTGGAACAAAATTGGAAATCTAAAATTAGATTCATATTGAAAAAAAAAGTAATTAAAACAAGAAAAAAAGCTATATAGTAAAGACCACTGGTTGTAAGAGTATGTCATCTAAGTATATTCTTCATGACTTTTTTCTTCTCTTGCACCTACAGTGAGGGAATGTTGTAAGTAAAGGTGATTGTAATCCTAAAAAAAAATGCTAAGTAATATGGCAATATATAGTCAAAAACTAACCTGAATGAGGAAGCATATAGGCATGCTAGAGTGCTGATCCATTCTCAAGGAAGGGGAGTAACCTAGGTTGTGGTTACCCATGTCAAAACTCAAAAAATTAAATTGAATCTAATTATAGAATATAAAAAATAAACCTGCAATGATTTTATGATTTATACTAAAGAGAAAGTATATATATATATATATATATATATATATATATATATATATGAACAACAAAGAGGGATATTTTGTTGAACCTATGGCCAAAAAAATGCATGTTTTAGCAACCAACATAACCCCTTGGTAGGTATGCAATCCTTCTAGGAAATCAAATGAACAAGAAGAACCTGCAAAAAGGACTAACACAAAAGTCTCTAAATAAATGGCAGGAAGAGAGCTGAATTAAAAAAAAACCATATAACTCTAAATTAAATTAATTTATTAAGGATACGCATGGATAGAAGAATATCGTGAAGATTTGTATGCTATGTAAATATGTAATAAGATAAAACAAAGAATTATTTATAACCATCTGAGTATGTATAGAATCATAGAAATGGAAATAATAGAGTTTTGAATAAGCCCAGTACAAGGACGCAACAATCTAAAGCGAAACATAGTTCACGATAAGACTAGTTGTACCATCGCTACGCTAGCTTGAATAGTTACGCATAACCAGACATTCGAGAGAATGAATCTTTTAAACTGAAACATTGTAATGAAATCAGCCACAAAAACATCATTGAGATGAGGTGGCTATAATTCATGTTGGCCATTGGATACCATATGCACGACATAACTGAAATGTTAAATTAAATAGAAATTAAATCTACAGCAAAAGGAAGAAATGAATAATTTTGGCATAAGGGTGATGACCTAGAATTCCAAACTGGAATGTCACTCTATAAGAGAATATATGTAATTAAATGAATTTACATACATTGAACAAGATAGTTTTATAAAGGTACACAGAAACAAGATTCTACCATAGTTAAGAATATGAAACCCCCCTACATAATTAACAACATAAGCCCATGCAGGGGTTACTCTAGGCAAGATCGAAATTTACAGTTACAAATGAAAATGTGGCTAATGTGTTAAGAAGAGGACAAAAAAACTAAAACCCTCAAAGCCATTAATCTGAATGCTAATATAACTGCTACAGAATTTATCTAATTGAAAGAACTAAATTCAAACGTTGGCGCCTTAAATAACGCCATGGAATTTCATGTATACAAAAAATGAAAAAAAGCCAAACAATGATAATAAAAAGATGATACCTTGCATGAGGAGCTGGTTACCAACAGGATAAATTAAGTTTGAAAAATGCAATGAAACATAGGAGGTACGTTGTGTGAGGGAAATTTGTCAATAACCTCATTCAAAGTCAGAATGACAAAGTAATGAACCTGAATAGAAAACAAAAGAAAATTTGGCCATACAAAATTTAGAACAGATATTTCTTAAAGAGTGAAATGGTTCATAAGAAATAACCATAAAATTAATTCTTTGGAAAAAATACATATAATCTTCTATTCTAAAATGGGCACACAGAGGTTCATTTGAACAACGAAGCGAAGTGATATAGCTTACCTCAAATTCGAGCCACATTGAAGCTATGGAGTGGTGAAGGGAATGCATTACCATGTAGAGATTGAGGAGTTCCATAGCTGCGAATAGAGGGTAGGAAATCCTACATGCAAAAATGGACATAAACCCGTATTAGGCCGTGGATAAGATAATATACAAAAAATTTAAACTAGAGACACATACAATTGGGCATACCTTATCAATGACGAATAACCAGTTGACTGAACCACATTTGTGCCAAGTCCTACAGAAGAAAACAGATTCAGGATCAGCTAATTCCCTTTTGAAGCCAACTAATAATTTAGAGACAAAAACCCAAATAAGGACTCTTACATAAGAGGGTGAATACCCTGAACCTATAACTGTAGCAAGAGAACATGCAAAACCCTCGAAATCACCATAGGAACTTACACATAGTGACATTAGACAATAAACTCGTTGTTGGCAGCTTCCTGGTCTAGAAAATAGAGGATAAATTGACCACAATCAAGGTGGAAGAATGATGTTACATTCTTGTCATGGAGGATAACTCCAGAGGTGGGGACAGTTGCAACGTAAGATTGAAATGACAATGTGAAACCATAGTTGGGTAGTCGAAAACCCTTACAGTTTCTTCGAACAATCTCAATCGTGGATCTCATCCATAGATCACTAGTGTATAAGTGATGCCTTGAAGTAGCAAAGGGGCCATCTGAAGCGCACATGAAGTGGCAACTTGGAAGGCTAGGGGTGGGAAGGTTTAACATGTGGGGTATGCTGAATTAAAATGAAAATTAAAACCATAAACCTTATTGTACTTACCTTATATTAGTACATGCCTCCAAAGTACTGTGATATAAGTAAGGTAAGGACCATAAGTTATATGTATGGAAAAGGGTTATATACATATATGTATTATATGGGGAATCTATTAAGAATGATTTTAATTATATGTTAGTATAGGTAGGGTATAGTTAGATGGTAGTTAAAAGGGGATGAGAAAGTGCTTGGTCTATATTAAGGGTTAAGGATTGTTGTGATTATAAATGAAATAATATATTGAGGAAGTTAAATAAGTATTAGAGGAGGGATTGAATGTAGCTAAAGACAAAATATGGATATAATATTACATGAGGTTAAGGGGGACCTTATGAAATAAAATTAAGGAGTAATTCCAAAAATATTATGAGTAGGATCAATTAAATTACGTTAATAACAAAGATTCCAACAATAAAATATGTTTAGGGGAACAATATTAATTAAGTAACTGAATTATAGTATAAAAATAAATAAAAATTTGGGATTTGTTACAATGGGTAGGATGTATGATGGGGAACTAGTAGGAGTAGGTGAACCACTCATCATGCTCATATATCAACCAACAAGGGGTATCGTAGGAGAAGGTGAACCACTCACCCTGTACACAACACACCATTAGGGGAAGGTGAACCACTCACATTATGGTCAATATTAGCTCCAATAAGTACGCCTAATCCCCCCCTAGATCTCCTTGAGCTCAATGTACAACTCATGTGGGACTGTTATAGGAGTGCATGTCCATGACTCCGAGTCCCTCACAGACGGTTAAGAATTTGCCCTTCCCCGGGGGCTTCGTGAGAATATCTGTGACCTACTCATCAATTTTGATGTAATGAAAACTTACTCCTCCCAGTTTTACCACATCCCATATAAAGCGGTACCTGGTATTAATATGATGGGAGTGGTCATGGAACACGAGATTCTCTAAAAGATGAATCCCATTTTGGTTGTCATAGAATATCATGGTGGTATCTCGCATATGCTCAAACATCTCACTAAATATATTCGTCGACCAAACAAATTTACAACAGTCCATAGTAGTTTTAATGTATTAGGCCTTCGTGGTGCTTAAAGAAACCAATTTCTTATTCTCGCTCATCCAGAATATCGAAGCATAACCTAGTGAGAAGCAATATCGAGATGTGCTTTTACAATCCCCCACATTCACCACACTGCTAGACGAGTTAACATCAGTGTATCCATGGAGCCTCAAATTCCCAAAAATGTATCTAAATCCATAGTTGATTTTGCCTGAGATATATCTCAAAATATTCTTGGAAGAAATTGAGTGTATGTGAAGAGGCTCAAACATAAATTGACTCAATGTATTCACTCTAAAGCATATGTCCAGACAAGATTTCACGAAGAACATCAGGTCCTCCACGAGTTGATGATAATGAGAAGTATTTAATTAACTCAATCATAAGCTATTTGAACTAGTCATCAGGAAAGAAAGAAATCATGTCAGCCAACTAGTAATGGAAATCGAGATAGAAAGAATAAAAGAACTATTCGAACATCACTACAAAGAGTGAGACAAAGCCATAAAGCCATATAAAATTTCATTTATTTTCACCACCAAGATTTATGGATGGATATCCTTATTATGACATACATATTCTCACAAGGGGATCTATCACCAGGATTAGATCATACCACCTTACTAAAAATAGGCACCGAGGCTAGCCATGTTGGTCGAGGGTCGATCCAAGAGATGTCTCCAAAAACATGTTTTATAAAGGGACAAATTGTGTTTCCTTCACTGCGACATACCAGATATTAGTCAAATGTACATAGCATTGAATGGATTCATGTAGGAAGTTATTGAATAAAAACTTCATTGAATGGCGTCTAGGTGCAGTGGCTACTCCAGGGCATCAAGCCATTTTTTCACATGGAAGTTAACACATGTTCTTTAAATTAGGTGAGGGAGTTATCAATGGCCTTCACAGGTTCATTTGGGTAAGGAACAATTTTTTTTGGTTGGTTGGACCAAGAAAACTTCCGAGTGGTGGGATAACGACGGAAGAGTTGGTGAGTGAATCACTCAGTCTCGTTGTAGTCTCAGGCTCGGTCATTGTCTGTAATACTTTTTCCTCAATTGTGCCTCCATCACCTTCATCTCATAAAGAACACCTGTAATTAAGGAGGGTAGGGAGAAAATATACAATTAACTGAATGGATTGAACTGAGTTGAAATTCACTTTGGGCAGTTGGTGGGTGTTTGTTTGGATGTGTAACACCTCCATTTCAATTTTTTTTTTTTTTAATTATAGTATCAATACTAATTTCCTTCTACATGTAGACTAATATTAGTCACATTCTGATGAACCTCCGACATCAAAATTACTTTTTTGTACATTTAACTATCCTGATCTTACTCGCACACTATTGCAAACTAACCCTCCTTTTATAAAATCTCATTTTGGATTCTAAAGTGTGATATTATTCCTAAATTAATTTTCCATGAAAGGAGGTATTTCTATAGTTTCATTCCCTCATAACTATGAATATTATTCCCTATTAATATCAATACTTCATAACTTTAATAACTTAATATCTCTTCAAATCTATATATTGGTATTTATATATATTGTATCATAAATTTATTTTCTTTGGTCTATAAAAGAGATTTAATTCAACTACCTAAGATTTGAGCCTTTTATTAGAGTCTTATTACACATATCATAATACGCTCTAAAGGTAGTTGTATCATAGTTCACATAATTCTTACCCCATTGTTATATATTCTTATTGTGCAATAAGCTTGATACCATCTTTATGACTACATTGGAATGATTTATTGATGTAACTATGCCCACATGGAATTATCCCTTTCCAACATGGATCGTCGATGTGTTAACCATCACTACAAATTTTGGGGTTTGACGTGTCATTTACTTTTAGGGTTTTATAATGGCCGTTACCCATTAAAGCCAAAGTTAGCATTTAAGACCCTTTCATAACTTCGAGGTGTGATATTTTTGTTTTCAATTTAATTCTATTGTTTTGTAGTACGATCGTTTACATAACCATTGTATATGATCTACATTGGGATATACTGGAATTTAAGTGAACGTACCACATCATATGGCCTCTCTAGACTTATGTATGGAGCTCTTTGATCCACGGTAAAAATAACCTTATATCAGATATCACAGACGTGGACGGATATGATTGAATTCCTATTAGGGCTTCTTTGTCCCATAAATATTTCGTCTTTTCTCGCAGGCTCATTTTCACATACCATTTATGTTGAATGCGTTCCCATTGGACCTTGTAATTCATACTACACGTTGTATTCTATGTTGGTTCACTGAGTAATAAGACTCGTTTCTTCCTGTAGGGGTGAATAAATCATTCAGCGCATAGAGACAACCTTCGCACTTGGTCGAGGTAAGCAGTCTTCACTGATATTTTCTCAGGTTTTCATTCTCCTGGGTTATCTCTTAAACGCATAGTTGGGAATTACGATTAAGTGCTAAGTGTTTTCATTGGTCGACCAGACACACGACGTGGAGGTCATTACTCATGCTACAGTCACTAGTAAGCATATTTCCGGCTTATACAGCCACAGGTAATTCCTTGCATTGTAAATCTTCTCTACGTTGCATCACCGAGATTGGGAATTGGACTTACCATTGTGGTTATTATATTTCTCATTTAATATATTAACTATGTTTTGTCCAGGAACATGAAAAGCCATCGTGATTCCTCAATACAAATTTATAGTAAGAATTTTTATCACTTGAATGAAATTTCCAGTAATTCTCATTTTCACAACCCCAATTTTTTTCAATTCATGAATTCAATTTATAATCTGTGTAATTACTAGGTTAATGTGAAATACCATTAACCAGTAGTATATCTTTTTATATGCCCAGCATTTCAGTTCTGGGATTTTCGTACTTTAGTATTGGGGTTTTGTTTACTTAGTAACAGGATTTGAAATTATTCGAATTCTTTGAATTCTCGTCATGAAATTGTTTATATTACTTAAAAGATATATTTTTCCCATTGTTTTTGAAAGGACCACTATTATCAAGCAGTGTATTCGTTGATACAGGATGTAGGACTGAGAGAATTCTATCTCCTATTCTCGTCGCAGTCCAGAATGCAACGTACACTCCACACATAATCGATCCCTTCCATTATCTCTTATTTCATTTACAATTTTAGGATATTTCTGCGTAACTCTTGCATAATGTATTCTTTGAAAAGAAGTATTTAAATTTTCTGTGTATAAATCTATATATACCCTTAGTGTTTCCGAGAATTACATTTCTCATATTTGTTTATGAGAAATATTAGTTTCTCTTTTATTTTGGATCCCCAAATCATTTGTAAGCTAAATCCCTGTCTTGAATTTGTTTATGAACGAAATTCCTACAAGGTCTTCGTTTTCCTCATTTCCTTGGGTGAACAAATTATTATTTATTTCAGAATGTTGTTTCATTGTAGTCACGCATTTTACCTCACTTCACTTTTTATAGTAAAGATTTCGTAACTCCAAATGGGAAATTATAATAGTAATGTTATGAATATTTGGTTGAGTTAGAAAATAGTAATTTAATCTATTGCTATTTATATACTAAAACTTGACTTATGATAATTATTTCTTTTTCCCTGCAGGCAAATAACTCATCAGGTTTCCTCTCAAGTAATCATATAGTTTTACCATACAAATATTTAATTCAATATTTCCTTTCGGTGATGCTTATAGTCTTAAATTTTTTTTTTATTTGTATTACACAGGTACAAATTTCATCACAATATGATGCGTACAACTATTATACCATTTTCTGTTCAAAAACTGAAACAGACTCTTCCCTTTCAGGTTGGTCCAGTACCTATCTTGGTATTTTCTGATCTACATATCAATATAAATGTAGGGACATGATCCAGGGTGTTTATAAGACAAAACGTTCTTGGATTTTATAATTTTCATTATACTCATTCTATATTATGGACTGAAATGGATTTTGGATGTAAATCCTATATATCCCTGACTCTATAATAGTTGAGAACTTATTTCATCTCTTATATTTGTAAGGGACTCTATAATAGTTATGGAATTTTGTTTATAACTTAGAAGTCATACTTTTCTGGTAACCATTAATACATAGTCGATAATATTTACTTTGTTTCTCGTTTCAATTTATTTCAATAATAGTCATATTGCTATTAATTAAATTCTCAAATCTATTACTGTTTATAGTTCATTGGAACGGTTAGCCTGAATATGCACTATAATATTTTCTTCTACTTAATACATATTCCAGTCATGAACAATTTTTTCATTTACAATTCCAGCAATAGAAAATCACATAACTATTGATTGGCATGCACTAGTTTTTCTCTTTTATGTGATAATTTCTTAACATAATTTTCTACATGCATCATGAAGATATATCTTTCATTTTCCTGTCTAGCATTTTTAAGTTTAGTACTCTATTTTATTCATTTATATTACAACATGGAACTTTGTTTGGCTATACTGTATATTTATTTCTGTATTTTTTTTTCTAATGTAACTTACTACTTTTTAAAGAAATACTAGACATAATTACTAACTCAATAACAATTTTCTGAGAGTCACCTAACCTCAGAGCTAAGCCTGCGATGAGACTTAGACATTTGAGAGTTGGTACTCTTCAAATTTATGTCTGTACAAAAAAAAAGAATAGATTCTATTCTTTATAGTCAAATCTGTCCAATGTACAGACCTTCCACAATTATTACTACTTCAGTTTAATTCAACATTACAAGTTCATATTTAGCTTTCAACCAATTCACATAAATTTATTCTATTTTTATAATTCAATAATCTCATAACAGAGCTAAAGTATAATCGAAAATGAAATTAATTAATGAATACCACTTAACATAGAATAGGTTCCACCCAAAATTTTAGCTCTTTCTCCATAGCTCCCCCCGAGAAAAGATCAAAATTCTCCACCAATAAACAACAACTTTTCTATCCTGAATCTGCTTATTTAATTTTTCTTTCCCCTTAGCCTGTTTCCCTTAATTGTGACCACTTAAATCAGGATGTTTTCTTCTTGTGTGCCTAGGCTTTCCTTTTTTTTCTTCCACAAAAGTACTTTAAGGCTAGCTTTTCCTCTTTCTAACTTTATTCCACCTCTTCCAGTAATTTCCTCTTTACTTAGGTAGCTTTTTAGATTTTTATCTCCAATCTAATTTTAATATTTAATTTATTTCCTCCAAGGATTTTTGGAAGAATGGGAAAGTCTTATAAACCTTATCCATCCTCATGGATTTGGTTTCTAGATCTCTAATCATAATCTAGTGTTTGCAGATTAATTTCCATTCTATTTTATTAACTTAAAATAATAAAATAAATCAACACAATTGTTTTCCATTGGGGTCTAATGTACCCTTTTGGACTTGTTCAAATGTCTAATAAAAGAATAGAAACTGGGGACATTATATATTTCCCCTCTAAAACATAACAACATCTTTAATGTTGTAAAAACAAGATATAAAATTCACTTTTCCAATAGTGATGGGTATTTGTCCTTCATATCTTCGTCTTGTTCCCAAGTAGCCTTTTCGGGTGCAAAGTGCCTCCAAGACACTTTCACCCTCGCCACTATTCTGTTTCAAAACTCAATTCCTTCGCGTGCCAATTGAAGTGGCTCTCGAAGGAATTCCCCTTCTAGTTCCACTTTTATCTCATTCCAATTAATAACATGAGTAGGATCATGCACATATTTTTTTTAGTAATGAAACATGAAAAACATCATGAACCTTAATGTGATTAGGTAAATCCAACTTGTATGCAACTGGTCCAACTCTTTCGAGTACTTCTAAAGGTCCACAATAGTGTGGTGCTGGTTTTGCATAGCTACCCATTTACACAATACCCTTCTTGGGCTTGATTCTCAGATAGACATGATCACCCACATTTAAGTCTCTATGAATTCTCTTTTTATCTGCATAATTTTTTTGCTTGTCTTGTGTTGTTTTGATATTTTGCTGAATTTTATTTACATTTTTTTCCATTTCGTGCAAAGCATCAGGTCCAAGTATTAACTTATCATCTGGTTGATTCCAACTTAGATCTGTATGGAACTTTCGGCCATATAAATTTTCAAAATGACTCATTTTGATTAAGGCTTGGTGGTTATTGTTGTAGGCAAACTTTGCTAAATCTAGGAAGTCTTCTCACATTGTTGGTATGTCCATTACATACATTATCAACATGTCTTCTAAAATATGGTTTGTTCTTTCAGTTTGGCCATCATTTTCGAGATGGTATGTGGTACTAAATTTTAATTTGGTGTCCATGCCCCCAAATATACTTCTCCAAAAAGATACAATAAAATTTCCATCTATGTTGGATATGATCATCTTAGGAATACCATGCAATTTTACAGTCTCTTTCATAAATACATTAGCTACTTGAGTTGTACCAAAGGTAGATTGTATTGGTATAAAGTGTGCATCCCTTGTCAAAGTATCAACTACCACCATGATAGAGTCATGTTGGTACTTAGTTCTTGGTAAACAAGTAATAAAATCCTTGGAAATGGTTTCCCAATTCAATTCTGGGATAGGTAAAGGATTTAGAAATCTTTTTGGATGTTGATGTTCTACCTTCACGTGTTGACATTACAAACATCTAGCTAAATAATTTGTCACATCATTTTTCATACCATGCCAAAACATGTTCTTTCTTAAAGCTAAAATTAATTTATGGTATCTAGGTTGTCCTGCATAGGGTATTTTATGATACTCATCCAAAATTTCTCTTTTTAAGGTGTCCACATTGGGAATGTATAATCTGTCTTTATAACTACTTAAGTGCTTCTAGTTTTGGGTATACCCTTTCATCTCTTTTTTCTAAATTTGTTCCTGAAGTTTTTCATAGTTTTGGTCTTGTCTCTTCACTTGTTGTATCAATCCTTCAATATCAAAGTTTGCAATACTTCCAATATTATTAACACTTTCCCACTCATTTCTACTTAATTCATCTGCAATCTTGTTTTCCTTCCCCTTAATATGTTTGATCTCCATTTCAAACTCACTAAGGAAGGACAACCATCTAGCTTGTCTAGCATTTAAATCAGGTTGTGTGAAGAAATAATCTAAATTGATGTGATATGTCATCAATATAAAATTTTTCCTTAAAAGATAATGTCTCCACATCTTTAAAACATGTATTACAGTAGTTAACTCTAAATCATACACACTATAATTCTATTCATGTTTCTTTATTTTTCTTGATTCATATGCTATGAATGAGTTTTCTTATAGAAACACTCCTCCTAATCCCTCACCACAAGCATTTGTGCATACTACAAATTCCTGATTTGGATCACCAATATTTAAAATAGGTGTTGTGGAAAGTTTAATTTTTAACTTCTCAACTCTATTTTGACTTTTTTCAGTCCACTCAAACTTAACTCCTTTTCTGTGTAGAGATGTAATAGGATATGCTAAGGCTGAAAATCTCTCAACAAACCTCCTATAATATCCTGCAATTCCCATGAAGGGTCTTACAAAAGAGACACTAGTAGGTATAGGCCACTCCATTATAGCTTATATCTTGTCTAGGTCCACAGCTAATCCTTTCTCTGAAATTATATGACCCAAGTATTGAATTTTATCTTTGAAAATTTCACATTTGCTAAATTTAGTGTAAAACATATTTTATCTGAGTGTTTCTAAGACATTCTAAGATTTTCTTGATGGTCATCTTCATTATTAGAATAAATCAGAATGTCATCAATAAATACTAGTACAAATTTTTCCAAGTACTTATTTAAAACGAAGTTCATTAAGAACATAAAAGTATTAGGTGCATTAGTAAATCCAAAAGGTAGGACCACAAACTCATAGTGTCCATATCTTGATCTTGTTCTGAACGTAGTTTTACTTATGTCTTCTTATTTAATTCTCAATTGATGGTAGCCTGTCCTTAGATCAATTTTTGAAAAGATTGTGGCTCCTCTAACTTGGTCAAATAGATCATCTATCCTAGGTAGAGGATATCTATTCTTGATTGTCAGTTTGTTCAATAGATGATAATCTATGCACATTCTGAATGTACGATCCTTCTTTTTGACAAACAATACTTCTGCTCCCCAGGGGGATACACTTGGTCTTATATAACCTCTATCTAACAACTCTTGTAGTTGAATATTCAACTCCATCAATTATGGGGTACTCACTCTATATGGGGCTCTAGAGATTGGTATTGCTCCTCACACTAGGTCAATTAAGAAATAAATTTTTCTTTTAGAGAGAAGATGAAGAATTTCATGTGGAAACACATCCTTGAACTCTTGGATAACTGGTAATTTTTTTAAAAGATCAACTTCAGGTTGCTGTCCAAATTCTTCCACATGCACAAAATACACTTGGAAAATTTTTCTTGCAGTTATTTTCAATTGACATGTTGAACTTTGTATCACAGATATGGGCTTGGGTTTTCCTTTCACTATTATAGGCTTTCCCTCACCATCTATACAGTGTAATTTTTTATGTAAAAAATTCAACATATCTTCCTATTTTTCTAACCAATCCATTCCTACCAACACATCATAGGAACCTAAAGGTAGAATATTCAAATTCAGTTTAGTTTTGTACCCATTCATATTTATAGCTGTCTAGGGTAATTTATGGGTTACTTTCCTCTTTATCCCGGTAGTTAACTAAACTCACCATGATTGCTGAAATTTTTCTGATTTTAATTTGCAATTTTCTACCATTTGAGGACTTATATAACTTAAATATGCAGTTGGATATATCAAAATAGAAACAGGTTGTTCAGTAATCATACCTTCTATTTCAAACATTTTGGATTAGTGTTCAGCTTGAAAATCTTCTAGGGTAGCACTAATTTTGGGGATGTTTCTTTCCACATCATTTACAGTAGTTGCCTCTCTCAGTACTTGTATGTTTTGAATATTTTTTTGTGGACATTCTCTCAGTAAATGAGGTACTCCACAACCCCTAGCACTTTAGAGGTTCCCTCATCTTAACATTTCCTTCTCTCTTACTGTTTCCATCAATCTATTTAGACTCTGTCTGTGATTGGGCTCGGTGATTCTCTCCAGTTTTGGTAAAATTTTTCCTTTGGTGATTTCTCTGAAAGTTCTTTAAGTATGCTGGTTTTATTCGTTTCCCACTAGAGTCACCCTTTTCTTTGTTCTACCAATTCTTTTCTCGTTCATTTATTCCATTGAAATGTTGGTAGAATAGTCTTGCCTTGCAAACCACTTCATCTATGATCTTGGGATTATCAGATTCTATCTTATCCTTGTATATAGTAGGTAGGAAGTTTAAAAAACTTTGTACCATTGCCTTCTTTTCCCTTATATAAGGTACATAGCGAAGCAGGTTGGTAAATTTGGTAACAAACTCGTCAATGATAATTTGTCCCAACCTAATCTCATGGAACTCTTTGGCTTTATCATCATAATAGCATTCATTCAGATATCTATGTTTAAACTTGATTTGGAAATCTTCTCAAGTGACATTTTTTTCATCTATCACATGAACCATCTTGGTTTCTTCCCACCACAAGGTACCATTTCCTTGTAATTGATAGATAACCAACCTAGATTTAAAGTTACTTTCATAATCATAACCTTGAAATTACTTTCTCATGTTTAGAATCCAAGCTTCAACATCTTCCTCCTTCTCTCCATGATAGGAGGGAAGTATTATTTTTTGGAATTCACCCAGTAATTCCTTGTTCCTCCTAGACTACTGTCTAGTGGCATCACCTTCCTCAGACTCTTCTAAGTGATTTACAGTTCCATTTCCCTTTCTTCCAGAACCTTCACCTTCATGATTGTTCTGGGAGCTCAATTATCTTATTAACATGTCTTTCTCTTCACTGGCTAAAGACAGCCTTCCATTGTGGTTTTTCAGTTGCATCATTTCTCTTTGCATTAGATGCATCATAGCCATCAATGGAGAATTTCGATATGTTGGATTCTCTTCACCACCCATATCCAGATACAACTCATCCCCTTCACTCATGGTTTGTAGCTGTATGCTTCAGTATTGTTACACTGTACATAAAATTAAACATTAGTGAAAAATAAATTAAATAAAAATTTACAAAAACATAATTTTTCTCTGCTGTGAGCACACATTATGGCCCAGTGTATTAACATGGGCTCTGATACCATTTGTAACACCTCCATTTCAAATTTTTTTTTTTTTTAAATTATAGTATCAATACTAATTTCCTTCTACAGGTACAATAATATTTGTAACATTCTGACAAACCTCCAACATCAAAAATACTTTGTTGTAAATTTAAATATCCTGATCTTACTCACACTCTACTGTAGACTAACCCTCCTTTTATAAAATCTCATTCTCGATTCTAAAGTCAGATATTCTTCCTTATTTAATTTTCCATGAAAGGTTGTATTTATATAGTTACATTCCCTCATGACTATGAATATTATTCCATACTAATATCAATACTCAAGAAATTTAATAACTTAATATCTCTTCAAAGTTATGTCTTGGTATTTATATAAATTGTATCATAAATTTATTTTCTTCGGTCTATAAAAGATATTTAATTCAACTACCTAAGGTTTGAGCCTTTTATTAGAGTCTAATTACACATATCATAATGTTATCTAAATGTAGATGTATCATAGTTAACATAATTCTTGCCCCATTGTTATATTTTCCCATTGTGTAATAAGCTTGATACCATCTTTATGACTACATTGGAATCATTTATATATGTAACTATGCCCACATGGACTTATCCCTTTCCAATGTGGATCATCTACATGTTAACCATCACTACCAATTTTGGGGTTTGATGTGTTATTTACTATTAGGGTTTTCAAATGGTCCTTACGCATTAATTCGAAGCCAACATTTATTACCCTTTCATAACTTCGAGGCATGATATTCTTGTTTTCAATTTAATTCTATTGTTTTGCAGTAAGATCGTGTACAGAACCACTATACATGATCTACATTGGGATATATTAGCATTTAAGTGAATGTACCACATCACATGGCCTCTCTAGACTTACGTATGGAGCTCTTTGATCCGCGGGAAAACTTACCTTCTGTCAGCTATCACACACATGGACGGCTAGGATTGAATTTCTATTACAGTCTTTTTGTCCCATCAATGTTTTCGTCTTTACTCTCAAGATCATTTTCACTTACCATATATGTTTAAAGCGTTCTAACTCGACCCCTTTCACACTTACTTGTAGATCGTACTACGCATTGTATTCTTCGTTGGTTCACTGAGTAATAAGACTCGTTTCTATCTATTAGGGTGAATAAATAATTCAGCCCATGGAGACAACCTTTGCACTTGGTCGAGGTAAGCAGTCCACACTGATATTTTCTTAGGTTTTCATTCACGTGGGTTGTATTTTAAATGCACAGTTGGGCATTTGGATTGAGTGCTAAGTGTTTTCATTGGTCGACCAGAAACATTACGTGGAGTTCATTACTCATGCTGCAGTCACTAGTAAGCTTCTTCTCGGTTTATACAGCCAGAGGTAATTCCCTGCGTTGTAAATATTCTCTATGTTGCATAACCCATATTGGGAATTGGAATCACAATTGTGGTTATTATATTTCTCATTTAATATATTCACTACTTTTTTTCCAGGACCATGATGAGGCATCATCATTCCTTAGTACAAATTTCTATTAAGAATTTTTATGACATGAATCAAAATTTGAGGTAATCCTCATTTGTAGAACCTCGATGTTTTTAAATTCCTGAATTAGATTTATAATTTGTGTAATTACTAGGTTAATGTGAAATACCATTCACCAATAGTATATCTTGTTGCATGCCTAGAATTTCAGTTCTAGGATTTTCGTACTTCAGTATTACAGTTTTTTTAGCTTAGTAATAGGATTCGAAATTATTCTGATTCTTTGAATCCCCATTGTGAAATCATTTTTGTTACTTAAGAGATACATCTTTCCCTTTGTTTTTGAAAGGAGCATTGTTATCGAGTAGTTTCTTTGTTGATACAAGATGCAGGACAGAGAGAATTCTATCTCCTATTCCTGTCGCAGTCCGGAATGCAACATACACTCCACAGGTAATCAATCCCTTCCATGATCTCTTATTGCATCTACAATTTTGGGATATTTCTGTGTAACTATTGCATAATGTCTTTTTGAAAATACATATTTAAATTTTATGTGTATAAATATGTATATACCCTTAGCGTTTCTGATAATTACATTTCTCATATATGATTACAATAAATCTTGGTTTCTCTTTTATTTTTGAACCCCAAATCATTTCGAATCCAAATCCCTAGTTTGAATTCATTTATGAATGGAATTCTTGCAAGGTCTTCGTTTTCCTCATTTCCTTGGGTGAACAAATTATTATTAATTTCAGAATGTCGTTTCACTGTTGTTGGGCATTTGACCTCACATCACTTTTTACAGTAAAGATGTTGTAACTCCAAATGGGAAATTATAATAATAATATTTTGAATATTTGGTTGAGTTAGAAAATAGCAATTTAATCTATTGCTACTTATATACTCAAACTTCACTTACGATAATTATTTCTTTTTCCCTGCAGGTAGATAACTCAGCAGGTTTCCTCTCAGGTAATCGTATATTTTTATCATACTGATTTTCATTTCAATATTTCATTTCAGTGATGCTTATAGTCTTAACTAATTTATCATATCTATATTACATAAGTACAAATTTCATCACAATATGATGCATACAACTATAATATCTTTTTCTTTTCAACAATTGAAATCAACTCTTTCCTTTGAGTTTGGTCCAATACCTATCATGGGATATTCTGATCTACATATCAATATAAATTTGGGGATATGATACAAGGTGTTTATAGGAGATATAGTTCTCGGATTGTATAATTTTCATTATACTCATTTTAGATTATGGACTAAAATGGATTTTGGATGTAAATCCTGTATATCCCTAACTCTATAATAGTTGAGAGCTTATTTCATCTCTTATGTTTGTAAAGGACTATATAATAGTTATGAAATTTTTTTTATAACTTAGAAGTCCTACATTGTTGGTAACCATTAATACATAGTCGATAATAGTTACTTTGTTTCTTGTTTCAAATTATTTTAATAATAGTCATATTGATATTAATTAAATTCTTAAATCTATTACTGTTTATAGTTCATTGGAACAATTAACCTGAATATGCACTATAATATTTCCTTCTACTTAATACATATTCCATTCATGGATAATTTGTTCATTTACAATTCCAGCAATAGAAAATTACATCACTACCAATTGGCAGGAACTGGTTTTTCTCTTTTCTGTGATAGTTTCCTAACATAATTTTCTACATGCACCATGAAGATATATATTTCTTTTTCCTGTCTAGTATTTATGAGTTTAGTACTCTATATTATTCATTTATACTATAGCATAGAAATTTGTTTGGCTATACTGTATATTTTCTTCTATATTTTTTTCTAATGGAAGTTACTTCTTTTTAATGAAATACCAGAAATAATTACTAACTCAATAACAATTTTCTGAGAGTCACCTAACCTCAGATCTATGCCTACGATGAGACTTAGACATTCTGAGAGTTGGTACTCTTTAGATTTATGTTTGTACAAAAAAAAAGAATAGACTATATTATTTATAGTCAAATCTGTCCAATGTGTAGACCTTACACAATTATTACTACATAACCTTAATTCCACATTATAGGTTCATATTAAACTTCCAAATAGTTCACATAAGTCTACACTATTTTAATAATTTAATAATCTCATAACACAACTAAATTATTATCTAAAATGAAATTAACTGGTGCATACCACTTAAGGTAGACTAGGTTCCACCCAACCTTTGAGCTCTTTCTCCACAGCTCCCCATGATCAGAGATCAAATTCTCCAGCAATAGACAACCCCTTGTCTATCCTGAATCTGCTTATTTAAGCTTGCTTTCCCCTCAGCCTGTTTCCCTTAACTGTGCCTAGTTAAATCACAATGTTGTCTTCCTGTGTGCTTAGGATTTCCTTTTTTTTCTTCCAAAAAAGTACCTTAAAGCTAGATTTTCCTCTTTCTAGCTTTATTCCACCTCTTCCCCTTAATTTCCTCTTTACTGAGGTAGAATTTTACATTTTTTATCTCCAATCTAATTTTAATATTTAATTTATTTCCTCCAAGGATTTTTGGAAGAATGGGAAAGTCTTATAAACCTTATCCATCCTCATGGATTTGGTTTCATATCTCTAATCATAATATAGTCTTTGCACATTAATTACCATTTTATTTTATTAAATTAAAATAATAAAATAAATCTACACATTTTTTTTCCATTCGGGTCCATTGTACCCTTTTTGACTTGTTCAAATCTCTAATAAAAGCATATAAATTAGGGACATTACAAGATGCCCACCTATACTAAGAAAATATAATTGAATAGAAAAGGGTATTTTAATCTTTAATAACATCATAATATTGAAACTCCTAAACTTTCCATGCATGCAAGGATGCAGAGCATTTTAAGCACATGACATGCTAATCATTATTTAATTAAATTAAATGTTATAAGATAGATGATTAATGAGACATCCTGTTACGGATACATGCTACATATGTGGTTATGTGTTTCCATATGCATGAATAACATGAATTTGCATAGTTGTTATTCTAAAGTCTGGTATTTCCCTTTGTTTTTTCATTTCCTCCCTCTTTGGAAAGATGACTCATTCTCCTCCATAGGTGGAAACTTCTATGCTCCAATCTATATTCAAGCCCATTTGCAGTAACGAAATAAGATTAAGTAGTATCTAGATGTCACCTGGGAAAGAAGAAATATCTAAATAAGTTTGGTTAATTCGCTACTAAAAGGTTGTCTGGTGACCAATCCAAGATAAGGCAAATTTGACTCCGTTAACATATGTTCATATGGTCATGATATTCTGAGGACCAACAATTTTTTGGCATGTGTGATGAAACCAGATCCAAATATAGAAGAAAAGAGAGACCAACACCTTAGAAATAAGCCACTTCGAGGGGGGAATCTCCAATACATTACATAAATGACCAATTCTTGGATGATCGAAATGACCAAACCTCCTTCCTATATCTAGGAGTCCATGGGGCCACAATGTAATCCTGGCCAACCTAATAATAATAATATGGGGGTTACAAGGGTACAACAATAACAATAAGGGGGTTACACTATCAACATTAAGGAACTATACTAGTAATATAGGGACCTAACATGGTCTTCTCCTTAAAAAAAGTGTTGTCCTCAATGCTTGAGTAGGTCTGGGTGCTTCTGTATAAAATTCTCATCCTCCCATGTTGAATCTTCAGTGGGTAAGTTCTTCCATTTGATGAGAAACTCTGAAATTGATTGATTTCATAGCTATCGAGTTCTTGTTTTTGTGATTTATTTAGGTTCCAATATGGTTTTTCCTTCCTCATCAAGTTCTGGTAATATTGTTTGAACTGGAAGTTTGTCCCCTATAACCTTCTTTAAGCATGAAACATGGAAAACTGGATACACTCACGAAGAAGTAGGAAGCTCGAATTTGTATGCCATAGTACCAATATTTTGGAACACCTTATAAGGACCATAATACTTTGGCGATAATTTATTATCCGTATTAGCTTGCTTGAGGGACATTTTATTGTATGGTTGTAGCCATAAAAATACCAAGTCTCCTACATCAAAACTTCTCTCGTTGCGATGTTTATCTGTCTGTTGTTTCATTCGATTTTGTGCCAAATTTAGATTATGTTTTTAGAGTTGGAGAACTTCTTGTTGATGCTCGATGTGATCCTCCACTCCTTGAACCCTATAATTTTCCCTTAAATAAGATGATATCCATAAAGTGCCATAAATGGGGTCATTTTTGCTGCAGTATGGAAGGAAGTGTTATACCACCATTCTGTGAGAGGTAACCACTTGACCAATTGTGTTTTCTTATCAGATAAAAAAAAATGAAGATATCCTTCCAAAAATTTATTCACTATCTCAATTTAACCATTTTATTGAGGATGATAAGATGAGCTATGAGCTAGGTGAGTACCCAAACAAGAGAATAATTTTGTCCAAAAATTTCATGTAAAAATGGGATCTCTGTCAATTACAATAATCTTCGAGTTTCCATGTATATTTTGAATTGTTTCCATAAATGCACTAGCAATTGTACTTTATTTAAATGAATGAGATAACACACAAAAATGTGCATACTTGGTAATTCTATCAACTACCACCATGATGAAATTGTTTCCTTCAGACTTAGGTAAACCTATGATAAAATCCATTGAGATATCCTCCCAACATAGACTTGGAATGGATAAAGGTTGTAGAGGACCTGGGATCTTAATTGTTTCAACTTTATTTTACTAGAAAAGCAAACATTCTGCCAAAAAAATTTGAATATCAAATTTTAGGTCATCCCAAAAAAAAATCTTTCTTCACCCTGTGCTATGTTTTTAAAAATCCTGAGTGTCCTCCTAAAGGAGAAGTGTGCAATTCCAAAAGAATATTTTATTTTAGTTGGGAATTATTGCAAATGTATAAGATATCTTTGTACCATAAGGAATCATTTTTCCAACTAAATGTATCAGATGTATTAGCATCTTGTTGCAACTTTTGAATGAGTGCCCACACTTCTTTGTCCTTTTTCCATTCATCCCATGCTTCAGTTATCTAATCTGGTTGGATAATAGAAATGGCACAAAGAAATTCTTCCACCTCTTCATCCTTTCTTGAGAGTGCATCTGCAACAACATTTAGCTTCCCATTTTTGTAGATGATTTCAAAGTCATAACCCAACATCTTTGTGACCCATTTTTTATGCTCTTCTGAAGAGAGTCTTTGTTCCAAAAACTATTTAAGACTATCATGATCAGTTTTTACCTTGAAGTGTCCTCCCATTAGGTAAGGTCACCATTTCTTTAGTGAATATAGTATTGCCAACATTTCCTTCTCATAAATAGCCTTTTGTGAATACTTTCCTTTGATTGGGTTACTTTCAAAAGCAATGGGTCTTCTTTCTTGCATTGAAATGGCACCAATTCCATTTCCCGAGGCATCACATTCCACAATAAAGGTTTTTGTGAAGCCTGGCGTAGCTAAGACTAGTGTTAGGCACATTCCCTCTTTAAGATGTTGAAAGGTCTTAGTTTCTTCAGTACTCCATGAAAATGCATCTTTATTCAATAATGTTGTTAGAGGCGCTGTTGTTATCCCATAATTCTTAAA
Source organism: Pinus albicaulis (assembly GCA_034641835.2). Classification (NCBI taxonomy): domain Eukaryota; kingdom Viridiplantae; phylum Streptophyta; class Pinopsida; order Pinales; family Pinaceae; genus Pinus; species Pinus albicaulis. The sequence goes on along the minus strand of CM076579.1, from coordinate 1,141,032,190 downwards.
AAACATGATATAATACCTTCTTAACCCGAGAAATCCATGCAACTACTTTATGGTTGTGTGGAATTTCCATTCCTAATGGCTTTAATTTTGTTAGGGTCTACTTTAACACCCTCATGAGATAAAATATGACACAGATATTCCACCTCTTGTTCTCAAAAGAAACATTTGGGTGTTTTTCATATAATTATTTCTCCTCCAATAGTTTGTGCACCCTTTCAATATGTTGAACATGATGCTTCCAAGACTTGTTGTAGATTAGTATATCATCAAAAAATACTAGCACAAATTTTCTAAGGGTGGTTTTGAAAATGGAATTCATCAACCCTTGAAATGTAGAAGGTGCATTGGTAAGGCCAAAATGCATGACCAAAAATTCATAATGACCCTCATGAATTCGAAATGTTGTTTTCAGAATATCTTTAGTCTAAATTCTAATTTGATGATATCCTAGACGAAGGTCCAAATTAGTAAAATAAATTGCTTCATTTAATTCATCTGATAATTCATCAATCATAGGAATGGGGAATTTATCATTAATAGTGAGGTTATTGAGCTCCCTATAATTTGGACACATGCACCATGATCCATCCTTCTTGTCCACCAATACTATTGGAGAAGAGAAACAACTTTGACTAGGTTGAATTATACCAGACTCTAACATTTCTACAATCATACATTTAATTTCACTCTTTTGGACATTAGGATATCTGTAAGCCCTGAGGTTCGGAGGAAATTTTTTTGGAATCAAATGAATAGCATGATCATGCTCATGAAAACGTGGAAGTCCTTTGGGGATTTCAAACACCTTGGAATGATTTTCCAACACTTTTTGGAGATATGTAGAAATTGATGATTTTGATGTTGGAGCTTCTAGCAAGCATAATTGTGCAATTACGCCTCGTTTTTCTTTCTTAAGAAGATTTTTCATGACATTAGAGCTTATTATCTTTCCTAGCTTCCCTTTGATACCCTATAATTCGATTTCCTTTCCTTCCAAAAAAAATTTCAAGAAAATTTCTTGAAAATTAAAAGCTAGCATCCCCAAAGATTGTAACCATTGTACTCCTAGTACAACGTCAACAGCTCCCATTGGAATGGAAAACATTGGAATATTCAATACATATTATCCCATGCGTAGCTTGATATTATGGAATTTTCCAAAGCGATTTAGAGTTCCACCATTTGCAACCTTCACCTGACATTCTGGTACTGGGTATAGGAAACAATTCAAATCCTTGGCTACCTTACAATGAATAAAATTATGGGTACTACCCAAATCAATCAACACTAATACATTTTTCTTCTTGATATGTCCTTCTATCTTGATAGTTTGAGTGGTAATTCCTACCAATCCATTACAGGATATGGTCAGACTCATTTTTTCTTCTTATAGGGTTGGTTCCTGGTGTATATCCTCTTCTTTAGAAGTTTTTTTTCATTTTATTCCTCCTCATCACAATCTATAAAATAATTTCTTCTCAACACACTTATGACCTTTAGTTCATTTTCTATCACAACTATAGAAAATCCCTTTTTCTCTTTTTTCTTCCAATTGTTGTGGTGTCAACCTTTTAGGTTGTGGAAATCTAGGATTAGCAACACTTCCATCTTTATAGATGTGAGTGGTAAGATTCCTTGTCGCCATAATTTTACATTCAATTTTTCTTGCCATCCTGAATGCCTTCTCCAATGAATCAGGTTCCCAAACGCGAGCTTCATGTTGGATGCTATCCTTTAAATTTTGTATGAAGACATCAATCCTATGTTCCTCTAGAATATAAGTTACCCTTATATTCATTTTTTGGAATTCCTCAATGTGCTCCCCACTGAACCATTTTGTTTGAGATTTATCAATTGGCTAAGGAAGGTGTTTCTCTTTGTATCCTTATAATGTGATATCATTTCCTCCATAAATATTGACCAAGTGACACTTTTTTTACGAGAGAAAAGCCATCAATACCATACAAATGTACTTTGTTCTAAATGTAATGTTGCAATGCGTACCTTTTGTGTGTTTTGCACATTATTTAGATCAAAATATTTCTCCATTTGTAGTATCCATGTTACATCATCCTTGCCATCAAAATTCCTAATATCCATTTTTGGAATATGGTGGTTCTTCCCTCCAGCATTAGAGTTTATGAAATCGCGATTAACATTTATTTTGTTCTCATCATGAGTTTCCTCTACTATATTTTCACCATTAGGAAAAAATTATTGTATAAACTTTGTCAAACCTTCCATGTCTTCTTTTAGATCATTCTTCATGTTTTCCATTTTTTCATCGATCTTATCTTCCATGTTAGCCATCTTAGATTCCCTGCTAGATTCCATGCCATCCATATTAGCTTCCATGCCATTCTTCAAACCATCCATCTTATATTCCACGCCTTTCTTCAAACAATCCATCCTATTTTCCATGCCTTTGTTCAAAACATCCATGTCATTTTTTGTTTCTCTTTGCGAGAGTGAAATTTTTTGCATTTTCTCTTGTAATTTTGATATCTCATGTTGTCATTCTTCGTCTTCATGAGTCATAGTAGAGCCTTATAAAGGCTTAATGGGTGCTGAATTATTTTTAGGGGAATTTTAGAACCCAATACTGATATATATTCTACAATATTCCTTCGGAAACAATTCAACTTGATTCTTCAAACAAGACTTATGCAATTCGAAAAAAAAATACACAACTTTTGTCTTGCTTTTGAGGAGCTCGATATTGAAATTTAATTATATCTATAATTATGGATCCTCAATATCTGAAGTTCGACCCTATAGTAGCCCTTCGAAGCTTCTTTCAAATGCCATGTGTCTTATCTAATTTGGATTCTTCAAGGAAAAGTTATGCCCAATCTCCCACAATGACCTAATTATGGACCGATTCAGTAGAGTGAGTTTGTATGAAATTCCACGTGTCATGGTTTCCTCCTTCAGCCCTAAAATTAATAAAAATGAAACTACAGTCCATGTACTTGCAAAAATTTTTTACAGAACTCCAATCTGATGCTAAGAGAGAGAGTTATGATGATTTTCCCATGGTCACCTCTTTGAGATGAAATTCAGGAACCTGAAACAACCCTAGCTTCCAGAGATCATAGCTCCGAAACTATTGCGAAACAAGATCTAAAATTTTTACAGGAGTTTCCTCCGAATTTTGTCTTCTCTCTATAAAAATTTTAGCTTCTGAACCTTCACAGATAGAAATTTATAGTGCACATGCCATGATGCCCTCTTTTAGGTGAAATTGAGAAGCCTGAAAAATCCATAACTTCCATAGATCATATCTCCGAAAATATTGCGAACCAAGATCTCAAATTTTTACAGGAGTTTCCTTTGGATTTCAACTTCACTCTATGAAAATTTCAGCTTCTAGACCTTCGTAGAAAAAAAATTATAGTGAAAATTCCATGATGAACTGTTTGGAGTAGCAAAAACCTAGAATCCAAAGCTATGATACCAAATGTTATGAAACCAGCTCCAAAATTAGAAGAAAAGAGAATTAACGCCTTAGAAATCAGCCACTTCGAGGGGGAAACCTCAAATAAATTACGTAAATGAACAATTCTTGGATGATACAAATGACCAAACCTCCTTTCTATATATAGGAGTCCATGGGGCCACAATCTAATCCTAGTCAACCTAACAATAATAATGTAAGGGCACAATAATAACAATATGGGGGTTACAGGGGTACAACAATAACAATAAGGGGGTTACACTAACAACAATAAGGGACTATACTAGTAATATAGGGACCTAAAAACATGACCAGTGGAACCAAATTGATACACCTTGTTTATGGCAATGCTTGACGAAATAACTGCACTCGACTAAAAAAATAAATGAACTAGTAACAAAAATGTCCATCTCGTAGTTTGTCCCTTCTCAGTCTAATCTATATCTATGTGTATAAGCCGCTCACACCAAGGTTAGAACCATGATGCTTTAACATATTTCCTGTTCACAACATCTAGCTCCTGAATCACCAACATTGGTAACTAGCTCGTTGTTCTTTGGTTTCTAAACAAATTCTAGCTAGTTTTTAGGATGTTTCTCGAGACTAGATGCTAATATGGTGATTGGAAATTCCCATTGTAATTCAAAATTGGAGGGAAAATATGGGCTCTACCCATCTAAATAAGTAACTTGGCAAGAGGCACTATAAATTAAGCTGATTAATTTTTAGGGAAGCTCTATGTAGAAAGACATATCTGATTCATGAGTAGGCGAGGTAGCTTCCATTGCAAGTAAGAACTATAAATAAAATAGTAATTATAAATGTTAGGTATACCATAGCACAATAGTAAGGTTGTTTATTGAGAACAGAGTACCTAGTATGTTCTGTTGAGATACTATTCGCACTATCTATTAGGTGTCATAGAAATTTTAGTTTTATTTTAGTTTAGTTGAGTTATACTCCAGTCATTTATTATTGATGTTTACAATGTCATCTGTTTAACTATTTTTTAATATTGAGAAGAGAAATATCTGCTCCACATTTTCATTTTCAATTCTTCTCATGGTATCAGAGCTTATCCTATGTAATACTCCTTGAAAGAAATAGCGATCAAAGCTACATTGTGTAAGACTCCAGAGCAACAACGTGAGAACAAGGTAAGCGCAAGGTGAGCACACGGTGAGCACAAGGTGAGCATGAGATCCAAGCGAATATTATAAGGTGTAGATATCCAAAGGAAAAAGAAGAACAAAGAACCATTAGAGGATAATCCCCTCATAGTTGAGTGAAGTTTTGTTTTTTAATTGAAGCTTTTTTTTATTAGCACTCTTTTTGAAGGAAAAAACTAGCCAAAAGGCACATCAGTGATGGTTTGAGGCTAATATTCACTTTGATCAGCGCTAGTTTTGAGCCCAATACTAGGGCCGATCACCGCACTTTCCAACTAGATACCCGCGCCGATCTGCTAAAGGCTTGCAACGATTTTTGTGTAGAACACCAAACGTGGAATATGTGTTACAGAGCTGTGCCAGTGTGAGATCGTTGCAGAGAGAGAAATTTGAAGAAGTAATGGCTTCTTCTAGTTCTTTGCCATAGAACCCAATTATTCTTGCCATAAATTATAAGTTTTGGAGTTTAACGATGAACATTTTTCTCCAAGCCCAAGAGTGTTGGGATACACATAAAATCACCTATGTAGAGCCGACCCACGAAGCATGGGCGGCCATGACCAATAATCAGAGGAATAATGCTCTTGAAATCAAGAAGAAGGAAAACAGAGCCAATGTTGGATACAAAACTAAGTCGATGACTCTATCTTTTGATAAGATAACCAGTCCGTAAAAAAAAAAAAAGCTTGGGATATTTTGAAAGTTGTGTATCAAGGAAATGATAGAGTGAAGACAGTTAAATTGAATACATTATGAGCATATTTTGAAACCATAAAGATGATTGACACCGAGAAGGTAGATTAGTTCATGACTAGAGTCGTAGAAAAAGTCAATCAGATCAAACTCATTGGCGAAACCATTATAGATAATAAAATTTTTGAAATTCCTTTGAAGTATACCCAAGAAATAATGACGTGATTGTAAGAGCCATTTTGGAATCCAAATATTTTACAACGTTCTCTGTATAAAAATTGACTAGATCACTTTTCGCACATGAAACAATACTCAATCTGACAGAAGATTGCATAGAACAAGCTTTCAAAACACAACTCTCATTTGGAAAAGGCAGAGGTAGAGGATATAGAGGTGATAGTAAGCAAGGTAGAGCTTGAAACAATGGTAGATCAGATCATCATCGTGCAACAGAGAAGTGGAGACCTCCACAAAACCAAACTAAGAGAGGCAGATCATGGAACAAATCAAGTTTCCAATGTTATTAGAGAAATAATTTTTTCCATTAAGAACAAGACTCTAGAAAGAAAAAATCAGATCAGTAAAGAGGCATTATCCATCTCTCTAACAATGAAGGAGAATCATCTTAGACCATGTTTCTTTGATGCCATATTTCTGAAGACAGACAGAGTGAGGACCTTTGGTTCTTGGACAGTGGATGAAGCAATCACATAATAGGTAACAAGAATCTTCTTTCTTCTCTTGATTCTTCCATAACATTATAGATTACACTTGGAGATCTTATAAGTATTAAAGTTGAAGTAAAAGGTATTTTCCCTATTCTTACTAGACATAATTAGAAAAAATACATCCCTGATGTTTTCTATGTTCCTCAGCTCAAACATAATCTCATTAGTGTAGGAAAACTAATGGAACATGGATATGGTGTATTATTTTAGAATAACACATGATACATATATGATAAAGGTCCCCATCAAAGATTGTGAGCTCAAGTTTAAAGGACCAATAATAGGATGTTTCCATTAACTCTTAGAACCAAAATATGAGACAATATTTAGTCGACAATATATGAAGAATAGAGGTGACTCATCTATGGCATTATATGTATGGAAAAATCACAATCAAGAGTCTACGTTTGCTTCAAAATAATTCTATAGTCATTGGTCTCCCTACTATGAGTGAAAAAGACTTTAATTGTGAAATTTGTGTCCTATCCAAGCAAAAAAGAAATAGCTTTCCCACATCCTCTTCGAGGGTGAAAGAGCCTTTAGAACCTGTCCATACAATAGACATAGTCCATTAGTGGTAGTTTCTACTTTATAACATTTATTGATGATTTTAGTAGGAATATATGGGTGTACATTTTAAAAAATAAATCAGATAGCTTCTCCAGATTTAAAGATTTCAAGGAAAAAGTAGAAAAACTGAGTGGAAAACTCGTGAAAGTACTAAGATCATATAGAGGAGGAGAGTACAACTCCAATGAATTCAAAACATTCTATAAACAACAAGGAATCATAATGCAGAACACTACAAGACACACTCCACAACAAAATGGAGTAGCACAAACAGAAAATCAGTTGATGATTAACATGGTGAGATGTTTGCTGCGTGAGAAGAAGTTGTCAAATAACTATTGGGCCAAAGTAGTGTCGACAGTGGTGTATGTTCTCAACAGATCACCAGAAACCAGTCTCAAAGATACTATAAATTAAGAAGCATGTGATTTTAACAAGGTAAAAGTATAACAGCTTAGAATTTTTGGATCAGTATCTTTTTCACATGTTCGTGAGAAACTAAGAAAAAATCTTGATGATAGGAGTGAAAGATGCATATTTGTAGGCTATAGTGAGTAGTCAAAATCCTATAGAATTTACAATCCTATTACTAAAAAGTTTATTTTAAGAAGAGATGTCTTATTTTTCGAAAATAAATCTTGGTTTGATCATGTAGATGAAACTTCAAATGATTTTTTTTATCCATGACAGTCACCAGGATTGCAGGTCAAGTTCAAGAACAGCTAGACCATCCTAAAAATGGTACATCATCAAGCAGTGACTCGGCCAGTGATTAAACATCTTCGGAAGAGGGGGATAAAACAAGAAGCATCAGAGAGATATATGATTAGGAGCATGAATTTAACCAACATAATATGTTTACATTTATTTCAACTCAAATTACCCATTTTGAAGAAGAAGTTAAAGAAAAGAATTGGGTTGTTGCAATGAACCAAGAAATTTCTGCCATAGGGAAAAACCAAACTTTGGAATTAACTGATCTCCTAAGAGACAAAAACAGAATTGGTGTAAAATGGGTATATAAAACTAAGCTAAATGAAAAAGGGAAAATTGAGAAACATAAGGCAAGGTTGGTTTCCAAAGGATTCTCACAATAGTTTGGTGTCGAATATAGTGAAATATTTTCTCTAGTAAAGAGGCTAGACTCTGTCAAAACCATTTTTTCCACAACATCTCAATGCAAATGGAAAGTATATCAGCTTGATGTAAAATATGCCTTCCTAAATGGTATATTGTAGGATGAATTTTATGTAGAGAAGCCTCCTAGTTTTTAAGTGCCGGGACAAGAGCATAAAGTATATAAATTGAAGAAAGCTTTGTATGGTTTGATACAAGCTCCAAGTGCTTGGTATAGTTGCATTGATACCTATCCCAAAACAAGTGGCTTTTCCAAAAGAAATCATGAAACCACTTTGTATACCAAGTATCATGAAAGTAAAATTCTTATTATATGCCTTTATGTAGATGATCTTATTTATACAGGAAATATGATGTTAGAAAATTTCAAAACAGAAATGCAAACAGAGTTTGATATGAAAGATCTAGGAGTCATGAAATATTTCATAGGCATTGAAATTCACTAATATGCTAATGGAATATTTGATGGACAACAAAAACATGCCACTTAAATCATCCAAAAGTTCAGAATGACCAATTGTAAATCAGCTGATACACCAATTTCTCAAGGTACTAAACTCAACAAAGAAGATGTAGCACCACCCCTTGATCCCATATTGTATACAAATCTAGTTGGTAGTTTGTTGTACCTCACTGCATCTGGACCTCATATTATGTTTTCATCAAGTTTTGTCTCCAAGTTTATGCAGTCACCAAAGATTACTCATTGGAAGGTTGCAAAAAGTATCTTAAGGGATATTACAGGGACCACAGAATATGGTTTGTTTTATAGACATTCAAAAAATTGTTCACTTTCAGGTTATACAGACAACAATTATGCAGGGAGTTTTTCATGTTGGAACCAATTTGATTTCATGGAAATCCACGAAACAACCAATATTTTCAATATCTTATGCAGAGGTAGAATATGTAGCATCAAATTCAACGGCTTGTCAAGTAGTGTGGTTGAGAAAATTATTGAAAGGTATTTCAAATATTCAGAAGGAGCCAACTCCAATTTACTGTGATAACAATTCAACAATTTCTCTATAAAGAAAACATGTTTTTCACAAAAGGAGCAAGCACAATGAAACATTTTTTCATTTCATTCATGAACTTGTCAATGATAGGGACACAATACATTCTTTTTGTGGTTCCAAAGATTAGCTTGCAAACATTTTTACAAATCCATTAGGAAAGAATGTATTTGAGTTTGAAAGACTTGTAATAGTTGAGATTAGGAGGGGATTTTGAGATACTAATCTCACTGTTTGTTAGGTCTCATTACATTTAATTATTTTTTTGCTAGGTGTCATAGACAGTTGAATTTATTTTAGTTTAGTCGAGTTATACTCAGTCATTTATTATTGATGTTTACAATGTAATTATTTAACTATTTTTGAATATTGAGAACAACAATCTCTACTCCACATTTTCACTTAAAATTCTTATCATGATCGAAATCAACTTAGCTTATTGGTGCACAAGGAAGAGTGTAAGTGCCTATGTAGGGCACCTTTACAAAGGTTCATAAGTAGAAAAGTGAAAGTAAGAGAGCATGAGTCTTCTACAACATGGTTATGCTGCACACGTTGGTAAATTTTTGGCCTACTCGAGCTTCTGGGTTCTACTTAAACGATCTTTGTCTTGCTAATACAACTGTCTCAAACAAATAAAAAAATTTCTACAATTCCATTTATCTAAAATAAATAAAATCATCAAGGTGTTGTTTCAAGAACTGGCTACTAAAATGATCAGAAATAAATAAAATCGTAAAATATTTGATTGATATTTCCAAAATATAAATAGGTATTGATAAAACTACCTTTAATTCAACCATTTTAAAGTTAATTTTTTTTTCATATATTATGGTTTATTCATGAGCGGGCACTACTATTACAATGTATACCTTCACTCACTCAGTTATCTAAGCACCACCCCCTGAGCTTAACCAGGCTTTGTTTTTGCATGTGTTCCATTGTGAAAATCTCTTCCACGAATCCCTTCATTGCATTTTTGCATGAATACGCCTTTAAACCTTCCTGAAACCTCGTTTCCCAATACATTTTGGTCGCAGAACCCTTTGTAGAAATGTTCAACACTCCTTCTCTTGTCCATATACTTCTGGAGCTACTCATAGAAGGAACTGGGTAAACTAAGCAACGACATAGGGTGGCCATTTGGAAAATAGGGATGGGCATCCTTCCCACTTCACCACAATGCTATATAGTGTAGCGTTCCTTTCCGGAGAGGGAACAAAACCATACATTTATCACATTGACTCTTTCTCTAGACAAGCTATTGTTACCAGAGCTCAGGTAGGCTCCTCGTTAATTTCAAAACTGCCAAAAACTTGACATATGGCTCACATGGAAATAGCCATTTAGACCACACCGCTTGGAGAACACCCTTTGGATTCGGAAAATGGAAAGTATGTATGTAAAAAGTGAATGCTTTTGAATTAATGTTCGAATTAATGTTGAAGCCATAATAGCATTAAATTGTATCCAAATAAAATTCAAAACATTAAAAAAATTTATCCTATGTATCATGAAAATCATACATTATCCTCAGGAAGAAGATGCAAAAGTTGTAACTTTGGATAAAATTTTATTTTCAAAAACATTTTTATTAAAACATTGGCTAAGAGTTAAATATAGTGATAGGTTAATCCATGGCTATACTCCCTCCTTTTACATAAGCACGAATCCACTAATATTAATACACACTTAGAATTAAGAAACAACAATATTACACTATAACATGTAAAACAAGGATCGCTGCAAGGCAGCTAGTCCCTTCCTTGAGCCGGAGTTCTGAAAAATAGCTTTAGATCCATCTTAGTGAACTGCCTTGATGCAGCAATAGGTTTAGATCCATCTTAAAAATATACAGTATAACACTAAACGTATTGCTGGTATGAAATGTAAGTATGAGAGAGCAAATAAAAATATAGTAAATTTTTCATATATATATGTGTGTGATCCCTGAGAGAAGAATGTGTTTATCAGCAGAGCAGTTGAATCAGAAGCAGGAAAGAATCTGTGTGGACACAGATGTCCTAGTATTTCAAATATTTAAAAAAAATAATGATTCCCTAATACCCCAATAGAAATTGAACCAAGAGAATCTCCATAAGCTGTTGAAGGAACAAGCATTACCAGAATTATTTGAATAAGCAGTTGAAGGGGCTCCCAGCGTCGTGAGTTCCAGGAGCAGTACCCAGATCATTTCAATAAGCATAAGTTGAAATGGTCTATTTATAATGAGCATTTCCATAAGCAATACTAGCTTCATTCCTAGAATTCCTAGTAGCCAAAGTTCCAAGAGCATTCCCGGTAACACCAGTTGAAACAGTTGAAGGAGCAATCCAATCATCAATCCCAGAAGTAGCAGCTTAATCAACACCAATTAGACCAGCAAAACCAACATCAAAACAAGATGCATCAATTTAACCAATGCTTCCAGAATCAGTTGAAGGGGAATTTTCATAAAAAATAGTTGAAGAAACTTTCTCATTCCAACCAATATCATTTGATCATCGCCATATTCATTAGAAGCAGCAGAGCCAGGCTCAGCAAAAGCAACCTCAGTTCAAGGATCAACTCCAAAACCATTTCTAGCAGCACCATAACCCGTTGAACCAGTTTAAAGAGCATAATAACCAACCTCAATTCCATCATCAATTCCACTAAGCATAAGTGAATACTGAATTATTTAAATAAGAACTTGAAGGATCATTATTCCTAGCATTACCAACAACAAAAGGAAGACCAGCAAAGGCAGCATCAGTTGAATCTACATTTCAATTATTTTTTTCAATCAACAATTCCAAGGTGTTTCTAGCAGCATAAGTCATAGGATTTCTAGAACATGATTTAAAAGCAAGCAATCATTTCACTTGGACCTTGAAGGTTTTCTCTAGATGCTCAAACCTTCTAAGCAAATGAAATATGGTGGTTACAAAACAACCTTATAGGCTGGAATAGGATTTTTAGCATGTTTTCAACTAAAACAACATTACAAATGCTACATCGCAATGGAAGAGGGACCCACGCGACATATGGAACCCACATGAAGCCCATGCGCTTTACTGCTCCATTCTCCTAAACAACCATCGAAGACATGCAAGATGCCACACAATGTTTATCGAGAAATCTATCTTGCTAGCTAGAATGGTAAACAACCTGAAATCTATCGTGCTAGATAGGTTGGTAAATAACCTCATATTGCAGTAAAAGGAAGAGAACAAGAAATTCGATCTAGACACATTGCATTTCTAGAATTTTTCTGTACCTTGCGGCAGCCATGAATTTTTTACGGAGTTGTTACATCTCTCCTTTATACAAGAGAATCGTTGTAGCGCTCATTTATACAAGTGAATAGGAGCCACCAAGAAAGCTGTGAAAGTAAGATAAAGAGCCACGGAGTGAAGCCCAAGTCGAACGAAGATTCATACTACACCGGACACCCACCCCAGATTATTCTTGTCCCTACTTGTTTAATCGTCAGAGCCAAGGTACAAGTCCCACTCACCGCCAGCAAGAAAGAAGCCACTGTATAAGAATAAGGAATGACCATCACCAGGGGTCAAGAGGAGAAGATGGGAATAGATAAGATACAGCCTCCACGTCGGTAAGTAAGAAGAGGAGGAAGCAATGTGTTCGATTTTCTCCAACCCCATCTTTTTGACAGCTTTCCATGATATCTTGTTTTATTTTTACCATAAAATCATTTTCTCGGTAGTCACATATCAAGGGAAAACATGACTGTTCTACGCGGGATCAACTCATTTTCACCCCACCCTTACCTCTAGAAATGAAAATATCATACAATTCAGCGGCGAAGTGATCAAGAGCGGTTCTAGTGGCTGAAACATCTCCATCAGTTCAAGAAATTAATAATTAATTTTCCCACCAAGAAACCTTCGTAGTGAGCATATTTATTGATATCACTGACATCAGATTCTGGCTGAGAGAATTGTGGAATTGTGGAAAAGGCTCTCTGGGTAAGCAAGCTACAAAAGAGAATACGATTTTGGAGGAGGCATAGCAGTGAGGTCATCCCGGAGCGAGCAACTATCATTACTGCAGCCGAAGCATCTGTAGCAATCACAACGCCACCTATGAAAGAAAGTTAAAGAGTCCCTCTTAAAAGACCCAAAAATTGATTTGCAGAAGCATAACAGACAGAAATCGGACAGGAGAATTTATTGGAATGTTTGAAAATTCCAAAACAATAAATGGAGAATAAAACTTCCCTCTTCAACACAGAGAAAATATTAAAATTGCATTCACAGTGACAAAGTTTCCACAGAAAAAAAACTTCTATTCCATAAAAAAAAACTGATACAAATTCTTCCTCAACACAGAGGGATTATAACTGCTGGACTGCTTCTAAGCACAGTGCCAAAATAACGCAATCTTTCATTTACAAAACATACTCTGTCTCTTAAAAAAAAACATACTCTGCTGTATATGCTCTGTTTTTCCCTAAAACACTCTGCTGTGTTTTTTTCATTCGCTGTTCTGTGTAATAACAAAACAAATACAAAACAACTCATTGTTTTCTTTCTATCGACCATACTGCTGTGCATACAAAATGATTACTCTGTATTACAATAATACATTACCTTCAGGGCCTTTTAATATATATATGTGTAACATATATTAAAAATAGAACAAATAACATTAAAATTAAAGCATAAAACCAAATATCAGTTTATAACGTATGTGATGGGAAAATATTATTAACCCCGCAATATTTTTGTTAACGCATTGTGTGGACCCCGCTGACATCAGTAGCTCCAGGGGTGTTCGCTCCACCAGCTCCTTGGCCTTTTTGACCCTCGTGGAATTTGGTTTCCGCCTCGTCTCTGTGCTGCCATTGAACCGCCTCAACACTGCTATGCTACCGCCTCAACTCTGTTGCGTGTTAAACACATTCGGTGGATGATTAATATGGTTGTTGTTGCATATAGGATGTATCTCTTCTGACACTTTTACATTCAAGACCGTCGCTCTTCAACTTGCCATCAGACTTAACTATGCCGCCTTTCAGTCTTTTCCAATTAATTCGGCCTTCTGCTGAGTTATTTGGGCAGTTGGAAATTAAATTCGAGCACTCCCCCTTAATTTCCACTACTGGGTTTTCCTGCATACCCAAGCATTTCCTGAAATCATTAAAATTGTTTTGAGCTAATGGTTTTGTGAGGATATCAGCAAATTGATCCTCTGTTCTGCAATGCTGCAAAACAATCTCACCATTGCTAACCAATTCACGTATGAAATGAAACTTGGTGTCTATGTTCTTTTTCCTTTTATGAAAAACTAAATTTTTAGATAAAGCTATTGCTGAGCTATTATCACAGTAAATCACTGTCCCTTTTATCTGTTCTTGGCATAAAATTTTCAACATCCTTCTCATCCAAACTGCTTGACATACTGCTATTGTAGCTGCCACATATTCTGCTTCTGCTATAGACAATGCTACAATGGGTTGTTTCTTAGAAGACCATGAAATGGCTCCTGAACCCATATGAATAACATAACCAGAAGTATTTTTCCAGTGATCAATACTCCCATCCCAATCACTGTTAGTATAACCAATTAATTCTGAATTTTTTGAAGTAGTATATAGAATACCAAACCTTTTTGTACCTTTAACATACCTTAGAATTCTTTTTTCTATCTGCCAATGTGCATCCTTTGGCTTTCCCATGAATCTGGAAACCAAACTAACAACATCCATTATATCGGGCCTAGTTGCAGTCAAATACATGAGACTGCCAACTATGCTCTTGTACAAGTTAGGATCAAAATCCTTGCTGCTATCTTCTCTGCTAAGTTTTAATCCCATCACTGTGGGAGTGATTGTTGCTTTGCTCTCTTGCATATTAAATCTTTCAAGCACTTCATTAACATACTTTGCCTGTGAGATAAAAATCTCATTTTCATCTTGTTCTACTTCTATTCCTAAGAAGTATTTCAAAAAACCCATATCAGTCATTTCAAATTCTTCTTTCATGACTGTTTTAAAATTTTCAATGGATAATCATCATTACCTGTGAAAATAACATCATCAACATATAAAACAACTATCAACATTTGACCATCCTTTCCTTTGATGTAGAGGGTGGGTTCTCCCTCACACTTTTCAAATCCATTTTCCAGTAGATAGGAATCTATCCTATTGTACCATGCTCTTGGCGCTTGCTTCAGCCCATAAAGAGATTTCTTCATCTTACACACTTTGTTTTCTTGGCCTTTCTTTTCATAGCCAAGAGGTTGTTCAATGTAAGCCTCTTCCATTAACACTCCATTTAGGAATGCTGACTTCACGCCCATTTGGTAAAATTTCCACTTGTTTTGTGCTGCTATGGACAACACTGCTCTCACGGTTTCCATTCCAGCAACCGGTGTGAAAGTTTCCTCATAATCTATCCCATGCTTCTACTTATAACCTTTTACAACAAGCCTTGATTTATGTCTCTCTATTTTTCCTTCAGCATTACTCTTGGTCTTGTAGACCGATTTAACTCCAATAACATCATTACCTTTTGGGAGTTCAACCAAATCCCAAGTCTTGTTTATTTCTATGGCATTAATCTCCTCATCCATAGCTTCTATCCATTTCCTATCCTTAATAGCATCCTCGAAATGAATAGGGTCATCAACATTACAATATAAAGCAAACAAAGAATTGATACCTTCATTTGCTGCCTCTTGTTCATAAATGTCTTTCAAATTTCTGAACTTCTTACCTCTTTCATTAGGTGTACAAATGCTTGAATAAGCACTTGAATTTCCTCCTTGTTGTGTGCTTGGAGAAACACTTTCATTTCTACCCAAGGGTGTGCCTTACTGCCCTTGTGTTGGTGCCGCTATTTGGGGATGTAGTTTAGCCAACTCATCATCATTTTCATCATGAGATAAACAGTGTTTAACATTCACTGTTTTCTCTATGCTTCCATCCAAAGCTTCCTCTTCAATAAACTGAACATCTCTACTCACAATAAAATTCTTGGTTGATGGGTTGTATAACCTGTAGGCCTTGGATTCCTCACTGTATCCAATGAAAATACATTTCTCCCCCTTGCTCTTCAACTTCTTCCTTAGCTGATCCGGAATGTGTGCATAACCCACACATCCGAAAACCTTCATGTGTGTGACACCTTGCTTTGTGCCACTCCACGCCTCTTTTGGTACTTTGTTCATAACTGCTTTTGTAAGGCATCTATTTAGAATGTACACTGCACAATGTACAGCTTCAGCCCAATAATCATTAGGAAAATGCTTTGCCTTTAACATACTCCTTGCCATGTCCATTATGGCTCTATTCTTCCTTTCGACTACTCCATTTTGCTGCGGAGTATATCTAGTTGTAAACTCCTTATGAATACCATTTTCTATACAAAAACGTAGAAAATATTTAGAGATATACTCACCTCCTCTATCAGTCCTGAAGACATTGATGTGCAGCGCACTTTGGTTTTCCACAAGTGCTTTGAAACTGCAAAAATTTTCAAACACTTCACTTTTGTTTTTCAAAAAGTAAACCCAATTTTTTCTTGTAGAATAATCTATGAATGTTAGCACATAGTGGCTACTAGAAAGCGATGGATTTTGCATCGGTCCACACACATCTGAGTGGAAAATATCTAAGGGTGCCTTTGCCCTTATGCTTTTCCTGGAAGGAAAACTTTCTTTGTGTTGTTTCCCCAAGGTACAACCTTCACAAAGGCTGTCCGGTTTCTCTATCAATGGTAAACCTCTTACCATTTATTTTCTGTTCAACAAGTTAAGACCTCCAAAGTTGAGATGTCCAAATCTCAAGTGGTAGAACAAATTTTCATCTTTTCATTCGCTTTGGATAGCCTCTTGTGCCACTGCTGCTTTCTCTTCAGCATTCTTTAGATTTGCTCTCATTCTAAGAGGGAACATCCCGTTCCTTGTCATCTTCACTTTAGCAATACATTGTTTGCTGGGTGGTTTGTCCATAATGGTACAAACATCATCTTCAAAGAAAACATTATACCCCTTATGGACAAGCTGTCCAACACTTAAGAGGTTAGACTTCATTCCTAGAACATAATACACATCTGCTATGGTTTTTTTTGCACCTTTCCTTGTTAAAACATTTGCATTTCCTTTTCCCATTTCCTAGTGTGACTTGTGACTTCACACTCTCATCTAACATATAAAACATTGCTATATTTCCTGTCATATGGTTACTACAACCAGAGTCTAGAAACCATAAATCCTCACTTTTTTCTTCAGCCATGTTACAAGCTAAAAACAAATTATATTGGTTGATATTTTCTCTAGTGAAATTTGCACTAGTTCTACTTCTCATATCTTGCTTCTTCTTTCTACATTCATTAGCATAATGACCACATTTTCTACAATTGTAACATTGAACATTGGATTTATCATACCTTTGTCCTTGTGCATTCTGCTGACCACTCTGTTGGTTGCTGCCTTGGCTGTGGCTGTGATTTTTACTGTTGCACCTTCCATGTGAATGTGAAGGGCTATCCCTTCCACCACTGTTTTGGCTTCTGCCTCTTCCTCTTCCTCTGCCTTGCCCTCTTCCTCTTCCAAAAGACATCTGGGTCTTAAAGGCATGTTCCAGAGATGAGTTTTCACTCCTACCCAATCTCTACTCACGAGTCATCAGTGATGCATGTAGCTCATCCACTGTGAACTTTGTGAGATCCTTAGTCTCCTCTATGGTGGTGACAATCACATCAAATATTGAGGGAAGACTCCAATCACATGAGTGAAGAATGAGTCAATAGTATCTAACTCTTTCATACAGAGAGTCTCAAAGTCTCTCCTCAGCAACTGGAGTTTTGCTGTCTTTACTTTTTCCATGCCTTGATAGGCTGTCTTAAGAGTCTGCCATGCTTCTTTGGATCTGTTAGCTGCTGCTATCCTTGGAAACACACTCTCATGCATTGCTTGATACAATTAGTAGAGGGCTTTAGAGTCCTTCTTTCTATTGCTCTTCAATATATCCTTTTCTGCTTGAGTTAAGGCATTAAAAGCCTACTCATCAGCTGGTTCATCAAAACTATCTTCTACAAATTCCCATAAGTCTTGGGAGACAAATAATGCTCTCATAGTTATTGACCAATAGTCATAATTTTTCCCATTAAATAGTGGGAGGTGGATATTTCCCATACCCATACCAGTGCTGGCACCAGCCATTCTGCACTCTTAACTATGATTCAAAAAACACTTGACTATGTATTTAAAATAGCTCACTGTTCTGCAATAGTAACTCTAAAAATGTATAGAGAAATAGCTTGAATTCCTTTTGGCTGAGTCTTCACACTGCTGGAGAAGCTGCTGCAACAAAGAACTCCTTTCCTTCAGCTTCTTTGATCTTCAAAGAGCTTGGACTAGCTCCGATACCATGTTGGAATGTTTGAAAATTCCAAAACAATAAATGGAGAATAAAACTCTCGTCTTCAACACAGAGAAAATATTAAAATTGCATTCACAGTGACAAAGTTTCCACAAAAAAAACTTATATTCCATAAAAAAAAAAACTGATACAAATTCTTCCTCAACACAGACGGATTACAACTGCTGGGCTGCTTCTAAGCACTGTCCCAAAATAACGCAATCTGTCATTTACAAAACATACCCTGTCTCTCAAAAAAACATACTCTGTTGTATATGCTCTGTTTTTCCCTAAAACACTCTCATGTGTTTTTTTCATTCGCTGTTCTGTGTAATAAAAAAACAAATACAAAACAACTCACTATTTTCTTTCTTTCTTCCCACACTGCTGTGCATACAAAATAATTACTATGTATTACAATAATCCAATACCTTTCAGGCCTTTTAATATATATATGTGTGACATATATTAAAAATAAAACAAATAACATTAAAACTAAAACATAAAACCAACTATTGTTTTATAACGTATACGATGGGCAAATATTATTAACCCCGCAATCTTTTTGTTAACGCATTGTGTGGACCCGACTGTCAGCAGCTCCGGGGGTGTTCGCTGCCACCTCGTCTCTGCGCTGCAGTTGAAGTGCCTCAACACTGCTGTGTTGCCGCCTCAACTCTGTTGTGTGTTAAACACGTTCGGTGGATGATTAATATGGTTGTTGCTGCAGATAGGATGCAGCTCTTCCGACACTTCTGCATTCAAGACCGTCACTCTTCAACTTTCCATGAGACTTAACTCTGCCGCCTTTCACTCTTTTCGCCTTATGCTGAGTTATCTACGCAGTTGGAAATTAAATTCCAACAGAATTCCACCTAACACAAATGTGAATGTGTTATGTGCACATTTTCATGGTGGTGTTTGCATGGGTGTGCAGATGGCTGCATACAAACTGCATGGGTGTGTAGGTGGCAGTCGGAATGCAATGGCTTTGAGAAACTCTCGGCGGTGCTAAAAGTTAGACAGAGTTTGGCAGCTATGCCAAGAAAAAAAAACATGTGAATCAAACATTTCATGCCAAGGAACTAATGATGCTAGCATTAGTATGAGTTTTAAAAATATCAATGAAAACAATTTTTTTAACCATGAAAAATATATGAATATGGCCTCTCTCCCTCCAGAAGAGGCCAATAAAATGATAAAAAATTTCATTGGGAGTAACCACTCATACTTTTATTTGATTGGTTGTGACAGCATTCTTCATGAAGGAATGATAAAAAACTATAAGTTACGATAGAAAAGGATTAATGTCAAATTTCCAATTCAATTGCCATAGTCCCTGCCTAGCAGCACGCAGCAGGGAGTAATAAGTAATAGTATGCAAGTATCGTAGGTTATACTGTTCCAAATACATATATGATTCATATTGTGTGTTTCCACTCAGACTGAACACACTGAAATAACGAACACCGGTTAAACCTTTTGTGTAACACTAAGGATTTTATATTACCCGACTTAAATATTTATACGCTTATGAATTTACAAATACAACCGCACAGCCAAACCATGACAAAATCTTGAGTGGAAGTCTAAAAGGGGAATGGACCTCAGCCGATGGCCCGGCTATAATCCAGATAGACAAGGGGAAAATCCTGACGAACCTGTGGAACATATAGTGCGCGTGGTTAACTGCAGTAGTAACAATTGATGAGCCGTGAAAGGGCGTGGAAGAACCAAATCTAGGATCTATTTCCAACAGAAACCAGTCAGCGCTATTTCATCGGCAAAGTAAATCTTAAAAAAAAACACAAGAAAAACGACAAACTAAAACTGGGAATAGTTACTTGTAGTGCCCTTGACTTAATTACCTGTCATGTTGCCATTTGTTTTATAGATCTTGCTTTGTGAAATGGTCTTTCGGTGCAGTTGTTGCATCCAAGATTGCCCTGTGTGTAGGTTTATGACCTCACAATAGAGAGGGACGAGCTCACATCAGAACTTGTCCGTATTAGCAGAGCAATCGGTTGGTATACATTGCCCTTTAATTAGTTTCTTGAAGAGGTTTTTAATTACGTAGTACGTTAGTTTTCTAAAATGTTTTGATTCATTTAATTGTCTAAATGACTGTAACGATTGGTTCAACATGGAAGATGATGTAGTTAAAAAACATTAAATTAGAATAATTATAATGAGTTAAATAAAAAAATAATAGAATTTTGAAAATAATAAAAATATGAATAAATTCAATTCTACAATGGCCAATATGTAATTAAAAATAAATAATAACTTTCTAAATTAAAATAATCATTTATATTTCTAAATTAAGATAGATTTATTTTGATTTTGGATATAAATTTTTGATGCAAATTTTTACTTAAATTTTACACTCAAAAAAGGTTTTTTATTTATTAAGTCTCTAGAAGAATAGATTTCTCTTCCATAGCTTTACTCAAGTTTTAAACTTGAAAAAATAAAGACTACATATTTAAAAATTTAATCTCTTGAAAATAAAGTAAATATTCCTGAACCATTTTCCAATACATTATTATTGTTATATTATAAATAATTTTTAATGTCATAAATAAATTATATAATAATCAATATTGTGTAATTACATTTATTTAAAAACTCTAATAATTGTAAAATTTATTAATAAATTGGATTGAGTTAGAATATATATAAAATGTTGAGATGCTTCCTTCTTAAAATTCAATTCAAATATGTTTAATTTCACATTAAAATACTTGTGTAATAAAATAAAATAAAATAAATAATATAAAAAACACACTTTTGTATTTTTATATTTCAAATTGTGATATCTATATTTTTAAATAAATATAATTGATTTTCATTAATAAAAGTGGAATATATTACTGATTACATCAAAGAGATAAATCAAGATTCATAAAAAAAAAGTGAGAGGAAGGGTGACCATGAACTCCCAAAAACACTACACTTGGAGAGACAACAACAAGTGACATGTATTTCTTGTCAAACTAACCTAACCTAACACAAAACATGAAGTACATATAATCACCAACATAGAAGCACTCAATAAGAGTGCCAAGATTGTCCAAAAAAACATATTAGCCAAAAAATACCCAAAACCATGAGCATTGTTGCTAGCACCTTACACATTTTCATAATACCAACATCACCAGAAGTAGCTCAATTAATAGCAACACCTTAAACTAATAGATTCCCCCAAAAAGAGAGATAATGGCAACACTTTACATAGTCGCATGGACCAAAACCCAATACTAAAGCAATCAAAATGCCCACCAAACTTGTAATTTCATTCACCAAAAATTGAACTTGAAAGTTATAGCCTTCATTTGTGAGAGATAATGAGAACACTTTACATAGTCGCATGGACCAAAACCGAATACTAAAGCAATCAAAATGCCCACCAAACTTGTAATCTCGTTCACCAAAAATTGAACTTGAAAGTTGCAGCCTTCATTTGTCTCATTCAGATGAGTAGTGATCCGATGAAAAGAGAACATATGTGTTCCCGCTATGAACATGGGAATAAGTTACACCACAACAACCAAAATCAAGTAAGGATCCCTAATCAACTTAGCCCCTTCACTTCCCGAGTGTAGCTACATAGCTATCCACCATCAACCAAGGTATCCCAAAGGATTTATGAGAGATAAAAGCCTAGAACGAAAATCAGGTAAGGATCGTTGTTCAACTTAATGCCTCCATTTCCTAATACAACTACATAGCTATATACCATCCACCATGTTAGCCCAAAAAAACTATGAAAGACTAAGGCCTCAAATCACTAGAACCACCTCTAACAAACGTACTTCCTTCAAAAAAACAATTTTTTAAACACTTATAACCTCCACATGCACTACCTATATCTGCGACTTCATAACAATCAATCATCTAATCATGTGGTACACCAACACTTCCTACTCATACACCATATCAAAAACTTTAAAAATTATTTTATACCAACCAACCATTTTTTTTAATACCATATTAAGATAATTTTAGATAAATATATATTTTCAAACCATTACCAAATTTCCTTTAAAACGGAGGATAATTCAGAATACTAAGTTAACATGATAAACGAATTATTACAAGCACGATGATGCATGTTCCTCTTTATACAAGTGTGTTACTAGAAGGTGGTTGTAACTCTCATAAGTAGCTTGTATAATGAATCCAACCTTGCTATAGATCAACCGGAATAGTTTGCTGATTAACTCTTCATACTTCGCCGACTATATATGTATAGGCTTTATGCGAGAATTTCCTTTTATGTAGGTTAATTCTATATGAGATGTAGAATAAATTTTTAATAAATAGATAAATAGGCTAATGGCCAGTCCCTTAAGTAATAAAGATATGTGCAATTCCATGCATATTTAACATAATTGTTGTGTTTAAGTCATATATATATATATAATTTTGAGGAAATTTTTTCTAATTTAAGAAATTTGATCTCCATTAATTCATCAAAATCTAAATTGGTATCTTCCTTTATATGGATATATATTAAAACATTGCAAGTCTAAAAAATAAATAAAAAAATATGTATATTTTTTTTTTACATAAATTTTAAAAAATAAATTAAAATTAAAAATCAAATTTATAAAAATAGAATTTGAATCTTGATTTTACAATTTACATAATATTTTATAATAAAAAATAATTAATTAAACTCAATTTTATTTTATAAGTAACATAAATTTAATATCAGTCATCATTTCAACCAAAATGTTTATAATCACACAACAGAAAATACACCTCACTCTACCTCTAAGCCATCCTCTTATAGTTCCATATAATTTTAACTCTAATTGCAAGTCACTCTCTCATAATTTGATCCCAATTTTATTGATTTATTATTAAAAACATTCTAAAAATTAACATCAATTTGTTTATAAAGTAGATCGCATAACTTGTACTATCCAATTGTGAGATTTGTTTATATTATCTAATTACATATAAAAAAAAAAAATTCTCCATAATCTAAACACAGTCACAATCTAATAGGAAGTTATTCTCTCATAATTTTATCACAATCTTATAAATTTATTATTAATACCAATTTAAAAATTAATATAAATTTATTTGTTTATGAAGTAGATTGCATAACTTGTACTATCTGATGGCCAGATTTGTTTATACTATCTAATTGCAAATTAGAAAAAAATAAAAAAAACTTCTGCATAATCTCAGTCACAATCTTATGTGTTTAGTAACGAAACTTTATTTTTTTTAAATGATTTACTAAAGAAATATATATGATTAAAGGAGCTGTAAATTTGAACGACAGTTTCCATTCTTTGCTTGCAACAAAAATCCATATGCGTGTAATAAGACATACTGTGTTTATATATAAGCCAACAAAATTAATCGAGTAAGTATATATATATAGACCCTCAAATTTAATCGAGGAAGTTTATATATATATAAACCATCATATTTAACCAGAAACCCAAATTCATTGAACTGCTAATCCCTAATGTTCAGCTGAGATTGGCATCTCCTTTCGAAGGACATGGGATTTGATACCTATAGTCTCAACATATTCAGAAATAAAAAAAGAATGCGTGTAATAAGACATACTGTGTTTATATATAAGCCATCAAAATTAATCGAGTAATCGAGTAAGTGTATATATATAGACCTTTAAATTTAATCGAGGAAGTTTATATATATGTATATATATATATATATATAAACCATCATATTTAACCAGAAACCCAAATTCATTGAACTGCTAATCCCAACTGTTGAGCTGAGATTGGCATCACCTTTAAAAGGACATGGGATTTGATACCTATAGTCTCAACATATTCAGAAATAAAAAACTAATGTACTTGCAACCATTTTACTATACTTAAACTTAATCTTCCATAAAATTGAGATGCTTGAGGTGTTTGAAGTCACACTTATTCTGGTGAACTGTGTCTTAATCTAGTCAAATATCACTGGTTAAATGTATTGACTCATTTCAAAGAAATTTTGAATCAATATAGAGAAACGACAACAACGAAGCTTTTCCATTACTAAAACCTTAATACCATATACCTATGATTTCCATTCGATTTTAGCTGAATTTGTATTAAAAACTGAAAATGGAAACCTAGTAGTCTTTTCCCAGAGTTAATACAATATCTTTTCCCTAGTTGGAGATACATACATGAACATAGTAGCTAATACTTCGATGAAGTATACGCATAGATTTGCAGATAATCTGAATCTCTGCTCGTCTACATGGGCGCCATGAAGGAGAGAGACACTTCCTGTTTAGTAAAAAGCATTAAAAACAAAGATGGAGAGCCAAATAGGCGGTGGTAGCAAAAGATTTCACTAGAGGTGTCAGTTCATGCAGATGAAAAGAGACGGAAAGGAGATTCGTCACGGTCTGTCATGACATCATAAACCTGCGCCGACCTGCAGACTGGACAAGTTGGTTTCAGTACCTGGTAATCGAACCATTTCGTAACGCAAGATCTGTGAAACAAATGGCAGCATGGCAGCTGTAATGTCCCTCACTTTCCTCACTTTTTATTTTTTCGGTTGCTCTCCAACCAGACTATCATATTGTCTTCAAGTAATTATTTTCATTGTCTATGAAAATTAATGATATTCAATTAGCTTCTTAATAGACATTCATAAAGGCTTCATACAATATTTATATTTAATATACCTCTAGTAAATATAATGCAGAATTTAAACTTAGTTACTTCTTTCTATTTCCAATATAATTTCCCTACACAGATTTTTCATATAAGATCTATAACAATTCATAGTACTAGCTACCCCTCTATTCTCATATATATATATGATTTATCCTTCAGAAAAATGGATATATATATATATATCCTAAGACTGCTTACTCAATTCTATCTTGACTCTAATTATTCTTACACTATGGATATATATATATCCTAAGACTGCTTACTCAATTCTATCTTGACTCTAATTATTCTTACACTATCATTATTTCAATGATAGAATAACACTTCATATTTACATTTTTGGACTTTTTATGCATCCATAATTACTTGGGGATAACCTCATACCAATTCCCTAGTGGTAACATATGATTGCCAAGATTCTTAATTCGCTTATGAATAAATCGATATATTAAATCAATTCCTATGTTAATATCTTACAAAGGTTAATTGTATGTTTTATAAAATGGTTTAATTCATGATACTCATTGTTTTATCATTTGAATCTGGTCTATGGCTCGATTCCCTTGACACATTCATTCACTTATAATCTTTATGGATTTGGAGTAAGGACGCAGTGTACCATGTATCTATATGTGTAACTTGTTTTATGATTTATGCTTATAACTCTTCAAAACTTTGGGAATCACATTAGGGTTATTTATGAACCTTTATACGAATATCACTGGTTATCCTCCGTAATTGATTTACCGTGCTCTTCTCAAGATTTGATGAGTACGTTTAGGTTCTCCACATTTATGTAATGGTTGGTGAATTCATTGTTTATTTTGACATGAGGAAACATCACTTACTCTCCATCGATCCTTACTATTCAACGTACGTATTCACTAGATGAAGCCACCTGTAGGGCTACGATTTTCTTAGGGTTGCACCTTTCGCGGGGTATATCTTGTTTAACTTTCCATGCATTAACATTCATTTTCTTTTCTTGTCCATGGCATCAATGCGTCTCCTCTCAGAGCCGAAAGGAGAAGTAAGCATGTTCGGTTCACTGTGAGTGAAGGATTCAGCCCGTTTTCGTTACGGTAAGCTACATTTCCATTCTTTGTTGCAATATGTGTAGTGGACGGGGTTATTAAATTTATTTCACTGGTATTTCGATTTGTCCCAAAAAAAATTCAATTTTCCCTACGCTCTGTCTCTAAGCGAAATTTCTTAACGCACTCCCTTTTTTATTTTTGTTCATGATAGAATGGTAACCATCAGCCTCGTAGGGCTCGACCCTGATACAAGACGTGGTTTATTGATCTTCTGTGGTAATGATTAAATTCTTCTGCCATCGTTTTCAATTCCTAGTTTTAATATTTACTTGGCTAACTCATAGCTCTAAGCGCGTCTCTGTGCAGATACAATCGTTTAACATAGAGTTTACTTCGCCTCTCTCTCTGTCAGGTGATCTTGAGCTTTAAAATTATCTTGTTACCAAAATAAATTTCCGTTGGTTTTATATAAACTCGATTTTAATATTGCCTCCTTTCTTTTATGCAGGAAAGGTATGGATTAAATCTTTGTCTACCATATTAGTGGATTTTCTCTACTAAGTTTGACCTCCTTCTAATAGTAATGCTCGGCCTTGAACCAGGTTGGTCATGACCTTCCGAGGAACACTTATGAGTTTAAATGAACTTTCCAAGTTTTAGACATTAAAGTTTTTGTGGTCGAAGATGTTATTCCTCTATCGCATGTCCACGATCTATTTTTTTTTTAATATCGATTTACTGTGGTGTGAATTTATTTTGTCACCCACATCCCTCTGTAATAGCACTTAATTATTTATTTTATGATGGAATGTGTACATCTTCAATATTTTTCCGTAAGGACATTTTAATATGATAATATCATTTTTGTTTGGTAAATGTTTCTCAGGCCTTTATATATGTGTATGGATATATTTTATATATATTTTCACTCAGATAGTATGAATAATTTTCACTTACCTTTTAGGTATTTGTGATTACCTGTTAGTTTCCTCCTTTTGTTTTCATTTGTTTGGATAATGTACCCCTTTGTCAAAGTCTAAACTCAAAATACCTCCTCTTTTATGAATTTATTTATTCTCAAAGATATATATATATATATATTCTTATTCAATAAAAAATGCAGATATAGTGTATAATTTGAATATGTATATATATACCTGTGGTAGAATAGTTTAATTTAATTGTATTTAAAACTCTCTAGAGGTTAGTTTAGAAATTATACTTAACTTTGCAACTATAGAAAGGTTATCTCATCTTTTCAGTGTATCACATAGATTTATTTCTGTGACATGTGGTTAATATTTTCTACAGATTTCATGATAACAATACATTTGATAAGAGATTTGTGTCTACAATTGTGATCTGTATTTTTTGAACTCTTTCCTCATTAAAAAAAATTTTTTTTGCATGATACCTTTATCTTGTTATTAATAGTACAATATAGACTGTGTATTTAATTATTTTCAATAATTTACTTCTGAATTAACTCTTTGCATCACCCTAGAATGTAGGAGTTTATGTTTATCAAAAATTATCAATAGAACATAATAGTATATAATTTATAGAACATATTTCCTTCCCTATCGTTGTTCAACTGATATAAATTAATTCAGATCTGATTTGACTCAGAGAATAATATACAAGAATAATTTATATTGATGGAATATTGGTATTTTAACTTTCCAGATTCATTTAATTCCGCACTCAAGTAGCATTTATATTTTTCCTATGGTTAGCCCATATGGTAGACTATTTACTTGTTTTTCTTCTATAGTGTTATATTAGTTCAACGGAATAGACTCTTTGCTGAATAAAATGTATAGTCTTAAAAGAAATTTTCGTCTGCCTGTTATATATAAAGCTACAGATATCGTATAAAATTCTATGTCTTCCAGCTCATATAACTATTCATTTTAGAAGCAGTTTAAAGTTACACTTTAATTATTCTAGAGAATCATTTATACTATCTCCAAATTTAAACCACCCAATGGTTTATAGATTCTGGCTGATAGTGTTCCCCAGGATTTATTCATACTACCATACAGAAATTTAGAAGAGTTATTTCTTCTATTTAATTCTGTTAAAAGTAAGAAATTTCATAACACAACAATTAAATTCAACATAACCACTACATCACTTTTCAATATTGACTAACAACATCTAATTTAATTATTCATAAAAAATTTATGCATACCATTTATGTGATGACCAGTTCTCTCAACCTTAGAGTTCTTTTACCCACATAACTCACCCTCGAGCTGAGATCCTCTCCTAGAATAGAAAAACTCCAATATGTTCTTGAGTAGCTTATTTAAGCTTATGCTCCCCAAAGTCTATTTCTAATTCTGCGTATAGAATTACAGGATGTTTTTATTCCTGTTTGCCTAGGCTTCCCTTATTTAGGGACTTTAAAGCTGCTTTTTGCTTTTCCAGCTTTTTACCTCTTCCCAACTACTCTCCACATCATTAGGGAAATTTATATTTTTCCTCAAAAATCTAAATTAGAAATAAATTCTTTCAAAGCTTTTTGAAATATTTTTGGCGAAATTCTTACCCTTTTTTCATACCTCATGGATTTGGCAAGTGATCTAAAAAATCTCATTTGATCAATATGCACAGAAATATTTTATTTGTTTTTCATAATTAAATAATTAATTGCATTCACACAATAATTATCCATTGGGGTCCACTCCCCTTTGAACTGAAGTTCAAATGTCTAATTTGAAAACATAAAACTAGGGGTGTTACATAAACTCGTTGATCTCATCGCCATAACCCAAGCTAAAAAAACAAAATGCACAATCTTCATTCCTATAGGAGGGAAGGGAGGAAGAGAGAGTGACCAGAGGGTCTTTTCCTAATATCTTTTCTCCACAAGAGACCAAGTTAGTGAGTTGTGAGGGCAATGATATATTCATTCTCTCAAGACCATTTTCATCATCACGCATTTGTTGGTAGAAAGATTCAATTGCTTCCATATTGTCATTTGAAGCGATGAGACCCGACGAATGGAAAAGAGAGTATAGGGTCTCCTTCATGGAGGCCACTAAAATAACTGCCTTTATTATTAGCATGGGCAGAAGGCCCGGTGATAAATCTGAGAGGTTTGAAATCCCCATCGACCTGTGCTGAGTAGAGAATATGGGCAGGTTGGGTTGATATATGTCTAAGAAAATTTTGAGAATATTATATAAGAAGAGTAGAAGATATTAAAGCAACTCGACACTGCTGAATTTCCAGCGGTTGATGAATAGAGCAGCACGGATGCAAGTTGCAATGCACATGGGACCGTGTGAAAGAAATGAAAATGCCATGGCCACCCTGCTCGGCCCATATGGAACCTTCTTAGATATTTTGAGCTGCTGACATGTGCAAATTGGGTTTACAAAGCTACCACTCAAAGTAATTCTTCACAACTGGCAGCAGGCTTAGAAATTGACATCCTATCGAACGTATTTTAATTTTGAGGACGTTTTTTACGGTCGCGCAAAAATTGTGCACGTCAGACATGACGTGTAAAATACATTGAGTCCCGTAATTTTGACGTTCACTTAAAAGTAGAAGCCGTAAAATTTCATTGTACTCAAAAATACAAATTCTCAAAATTATTTATTATATATTATAATTCACATATTACAATAATTTAGTGGGAATTTCTAAATTTACGGGGAATTTCTAAATTTACTTTGGAGATTTTTGATTTCATGTGATGTGACTTAAAAATAATAATATCTACTATGTACATAGTGCACATCGGTGGCCGTTGTAACAACTTTCCAATTCATTCCATGATTTTTTCTATTTACTAATTTCCAAAGAAATTTACTAGACTACTTTGCTGCTTTGTCATCTCGTTCCATAAATTTGCTGAAGAATTTGTTATCTAGTTCCATGCTTTTCTCTACTTACTAATTTCCAAAAGCAGTAACTATTAACATCACTCAATATATCATAGATTCACATGCATTTTTTAATTTACCTTACCTGACTGCACTGTTGAAGAATTTGTAGAAGACTGCACTGTTGAAGAATTTGTGGTTGAAGTCTAGATTGTGCATTCTTTCTCGATCCGAAGTGTTACTGCTATCAGACTAATCCAACCAGCGTGGAGAACTTCTCAAACTAAGGTAAGGTTGGTAGCTTGAGCTTTGATGCATTTTCAAATTCAAGAAAAAAAAATTGTGTGAATTTTATTTTATTTTATTTCATTTCATTTGTATTTATTCTATTTTGTTAATATTTTATGGGTTATAATACATTAATAATTTATAATAATTTTTTTTTCATATGATTATGTATATGTTATATTAGTCCACAAAACAAAATTGTGAGATTTTTGTGTCAATAATTAAATTAATTTATTATGTAACTTGCTCAAGTGTTTTTGAAAACTCTGCATTGCTAATATTTTTTCAATACGAATTATAGTAATAGACCAACATTTCAAAAATTCTTTATACTCTAATGAAAATTCTTATTATAAATTATGATTCAAGAGTGATTACTCACATTTATTTCCATGAAATTACTACGTTGTATACTGGAACATTCTTGTAGAGGCTCAGAAAATTTTCACCTTGAAGGCACACATTTGGACAACTTGGACTTTTGGTAGGGACAATTTCAAGTAGATTGCAAACTATGGTAGATTTTAAATTTCGGTGTAAAATGAACTCGGTCTATATGAAAATCAACAATGGAAGCTAATGCTCAAATTTGTGTCATTTACTTGAAGTTTATTGACTATGATAAGGCTCCTTCAAGATTGGTCTTATTGCAGTTGACAAACAAATGAACTGTTGCAGACTTATCTGTTGAGACCACTACTCGAACATTCTTGTAGAGGCAAAACATCATCAAGGACATTAGAAAATGAAGGCTAGGGTTGGATACACTGGATGCTTTAATGAGAATATCTTTGAATGGACCAGAACCATCTAATGTTTATTGGCATAAAGTATATAAGGTATGGAAAGATACAAAGTCAAGAAGGATTCTTGAGCTTTGAAATTTCTTATAGGGTATGTTTAATAGAGAATTTATGTATTAAGATATTCCTATTGAAAAGTTTTTTTGTAGTTTCTCCTAAAATATTGACTTTAAATTAAGAATAATTACCATCTATTATTGCAAAAGTTTTTGTATTTCATCTAAGAATTTTGAGTTTATGTTATAATTTTTGCAAGGATTTCATTGTTTAAATGTCCTACTATAAATTCACACTCACACTCCTACCCACACTTTGAGGCTTGGATGGCCAAGACTCTTGGATGTTGCACAATGCTTATTAGAATCACTACAAATGTATTGATGAGTCACTACTATATGTGTAAACTATATGACTTTAAAATAAATTTTTATGAACAATTTATGAAAAAAATAGAGTTATCGCTAGATTATTGCATTTAAAAAAAATAAAAATGCTAAAAGATATAATGCTACTCATTTAGTTTATTAACATTTGCACTATATGATTCTATCCTCAATCTTTATGAACAAAACATAGAGTTATGACTTGATTATTGCATAAAAGAGTTGGCTAGAAGGATGGAATATCCAATGCTATTAATTTAGTTTATAAAAGGTAGATAATTGACATAAAACATAAAGTGAAAGGTACATAAAAATTTAAAAAGTCATAAAGAGGATTTGAAATTCCAGGCCTGACTGGGAGAGATGAATAATTTACTTGCAATAAATAGAAGTAGTGAATATCAACATGATTTCACAAAAATTGCTATTGAAGGTATTCTTCATATCATATGCTCTCTATAATATCTTTTGAGTGACAACAAGTACAGAAGGTATTCAACAAATGAAATTGGAGTGTTCACCTTTCCTAGAACTGAATCCGATAATCCACCAAAGCTCAATCTTCCTCTCACGGTTTCGTGGCCTTCTCAATTTTAACATGATGCGAATACGGCTGCTGCTGTGATTTTCCCATAACGTTCAAATGTCCATAAACGTCTTCTTCGTTAGTGGACCGTTCTATACGGTTGTTGCAGGTGCAAACCAATGGTGAAACAGAAGATAGGACAGAGGGACAACTAATCTTCGATAACACATCCACTTGGATCCTACAGCATGGTGTTCACCAGCTCATAAAATGTGTGATTATAAAATGTGTGTTATTTGACAGGTCTCAATCAAATCTCCTCTGAGCTGGTGTTAGTTGATAACTCTTTGGATCAGATATCTCTTCTATACTGTAGTAGGATGGGATGGGATGGGAGTAGCATATTATCGAGAGTGATTTTTTTTTTTAAGATTTAAAAGTAATTGTTTTTAGCCAAAAGCTTATTTTCCTCGTAACAATTTAAAAAATCACAATCCAGAATTCAAATGCAACAATTTAAGTCATCACAATCCAGAATCCAAATGCAAAGTGTGAAAAAAAAAAATTTGGTTGGTGTCATATTGCATTGGATTAGATTTCAAATAATTTTCATTAAATGTAATGCTATAACAATCACATTTATCATTGTGATTGATATACACTCATATACTCATATGTATATATCCACCACCTATTACATTAATAACTATTAGGAGTATTTTGTTAAAGGATAATATTTCCTATTATTAATAACTATATAAATAATAATATCTGTATTATTCTATCTTTATATAATTAGACTTACCATATTAACATTATTTTGTAAATTAATAAAATATGAATTATTATATAAAATTTTAGTAATATATATATATATATATATATATATATATATATATATATATATATATATATATATTCACATAAAAAAATAATAGAAACATTCAATGATTATTAATAATGTGTATTTATTGTCACCATTATGTTATAATCAATAATTATTAAATATTTATGAATCTGATTTTCATTATATTTTATATATTTACTTGAAGTGAATCAATGATATTAACCATATACCTACTATTATATTATTAAATTTTAGGGAGTTATAATATTATAAACCAAAAAAATTAATAAAAGGAAAGGATAAACATTATAAACCTAACATATTAATATTAAAAAGTAGGACTAATTTTATATCCTTAGTATTAGTGTTTAATAAATCCAGGGGATTATTAATATTACAAATCCAATAGATTAATATTAGGAAATCAAAAAATTAGAAAACCCAAAGGATTAATGATGTGAATACAAATGATCAATAAATCAAAGTGATTAATGAACCCAAGGAATCAATAAACCCAAAAAAATAATATTAAAAACCCAAAAGATTAATAAACCCCAAGAATGAATATTTTAAACTCAAGGGATTAAAAAACCTAGAGGATTAAATTATAAAACCAACCAATTATATTAAATTATAAAATCAAGGAATTATATTAAATTATAAAACCAACAAATTATATTAAATTATAAAACCAAAAAATTAATAATATTATGAACTTAAGCTACTAATAAACTCAAGGATTTAATATTATAAACCCAAATAATTACAAAGGGAATGAATAAATATTATAAACATAAGTTCTGAAGATGCCTAATGAATGAATATTAAAAAGACATGAGATTAATAAACTATAGGAAGTAATATTTTAAACACAAGGAATTAATAAACCAATGAGATTATTAATATTATATACCCAAAAAATTAATAACGATATAAGATAAATTTTAAAAACCTAAAATATCAACAAATGCAAGTGATCAATAGTCATTAATTATTAATAAAAAGTAATATTACTAAATTTAATAATTAATATTATTATTTAAATTTAATATTAAATAATAATTTAATGTTATTCATAGTGATATACTATAATATCAATAAAAATATAATAATATTAAATAAGAATATAATTATTGGTTAATTAATAATATGATTATTCATTAATTAATAATATGATAATTGTTGATTAATTAATAATATTAAATATATTGAGATAATTAAATATTAATAATAATCAATTAATAATTCAATAAATAATAAAAAAATAATTTTAGGAAATAACAATTAATTAATTAACTATAATTAATTAATTATTACTATTAAAAACCAAAGGAAATAATATTTAGAAGGGAATATTATTAAATTAGAGAGATTGATATTATAAACTCTAGATATGTAAATCCTAAGATAAATAATATAAAATTTGAAATAAACATGGTGAACTATGGTTGGTTTTAACATTGACACAATTTTTTTTACAATGAAATGCTGGGTCAACTATGATTAATTTTCATATTTTGAAAAACTTTGTCAAAATGTGACATTGCACCATGGTTTTCCATGATTGACCATGAATATAAACCCACTGGATAAATATTAAGCTCAATCATTAATATTATAAACCTTATGAATAATATTATATCCTAGGAATACAAACCCTTAGATTAATCAACCCTAGGGATTGATATTATAAATGCAAGAGATTAATTATAAAATCTCAAGGTATTAGAAACCTAGAGAATTATATTATAATATCGAATGAGTTATATTATTATACTCAGTCAATTATTAAACTGAAGTGATAAATATTCTGAACATAAAGGATCAACAAATCCAATGAATCAATATTAAAATTACATGGGATTAAAAAAACCCTAGGAATTAACATTTTAAATGCAAGGGATTAATAAATGCATGGGATTATTAATGTTATAGACGCAACGAATTTGTAACCCTAAGGGATAAATATTATAACCTAAGGGACCAACAAACCCAAGGGATCAATATTAAAAACCCAAGGGATTCATAAACCATAGCAATTAATATTTTAATTTGTAGGGATTAATAAAGAAAAGTGAATATTAATATTATAAACCAAAGGGACTAAATTAAAAACACAAAGAATTATTAATATAATAAAGCCAAGGGACTAATACACTCAACGGTTTAATACTATAAACCCAAGGCATTAGTAAACCGAAGGGATAAATATTATAAATTTAAGGGATGAAAAAACCCAAGGGATCAATAAACCCTAGGGATTGATAATAATAAACCCTAGGTATTGTTAATATTACAAACCCAATGAATTAATAAACCAAAGGGATAAACATTATAAACCTAAGGGATTAATAATAAACTCTAGAATTAATACTTAACCCTTAATATTAGGGTTTAATAAACCCAAGGGATTATTAATATTATAATCCTTATGGATTAAAATTACCAACCCAAAGATTATAAAAATCAAGGGATTAATGTTGTAAACATAATGGATTAGGAAACTCAGGGGATTATTGATATTATATATACAAAGGATAAATAAACAGAAGGGATTAATATTATTAATAGATGTGATTAATAAAATCAAGAGATTAATAAACTCAAGGAATCAATAAGCCCAAGAAACTAATATTAAAAAACAAAGTGATTAAGAAACCCTAGGAATTAATACACCATGGCTGACCATGATTGATTTTCATATTGAGACAACCTTTTTCACAATGCAGTGTTGGACCATGGTTTACCATGATTGACAATGGTTGACGATGATTGAAAATGGTTGACCATGATTGATTTTCATAATGAGACAATATTTCTCATAATGTGACATTAGACCATGGTTGATATTTTGATTGAGACAATATTTGTCACAATGCAACATTCGACAATGTTTGACCATAGTTGACAATGGTTGACCAAGATTATAAATGCATTGGATTTATATCAATCCTTAAGATCAATATTATAAACCTAGTATTAAACTCATTATCATAAATCGTAACATTAAACTGAATATTATAAAACCTAATATGTTTGATCAATATGGTTGAGCATATTCAACCATATTCGACCAATATAATATTACAAATATTATTTTTCTAAACATTATTAATATTAATAAACCCAATGAATCAATAAAGCCAATAAAATAATTAGTAAAATACAAGGGATAAATATCATAAACGCAAATGATCGAGAAACCCAAGGTATCAATATTAAAAACACATGAGATTAATAAACCTTAGTAATTAAAGTTTTATACCAAAGGGATTAATAATCCCATGGGATTATTAATATTATAAAGCCAACGAATTAGTAAACAAAAGGAAAAAATATTATAAACCTAATAGATCAGCAAGGGATGAATTGTAACATAGATCGATAACCTCGCAGGAAAATGCATGGAGTTAGGAAAAATTTTCAACATTTTTGAATGTGTAACTTTATCAATTACTTTCCATATTTCCTCATTAACCATTACAATAACCATCATCATCACCCAGAGAAATATTTATTAAAAATCATAGTGAGTTACACAAACATTAATTTTCCTTGTTGTAGCATATTAAGTTAAATTTCCTGCTATAAATATGCATCGATCCCATGATCATTTTAACTCAATTAGTATATCACATAATTGATAACATATACATCACATTATGAAATAAATTAACATGATGAAAATGACACAATGAACAATCACATCATTAGACACTCATATACCTTGGAAATCTCGTAGGGTGAAAACTAGCAATAGTTTAATTTTATTTTTAAATGCTCGTAAGGGTTATCACCCCTCACTCAATGGTTATAAGGGAGTTCATCCCTTGACCATTATCATAAACAATTATATAGAAAAATAATCTTAAATTAAACATAACTAGCTATAAGCTATTACAATCATCACGATACCATTTACCCACATATCCTCAGTCTAAGTCTTTGTAGTCGGTTTGTTTGCTTCAGTGGGTCATCCTATAGTTGGAGCTACTAAACTTGCATGGACTAAGAAATCTTGATCTTCCACAATGTTAAACTTGAAAAATAATTTTCTCAAGTCACCCTCTTTTCATGTCATTATTGTCATCAGCACACTTAATATCATGATTAGATAAAATATTAATAATCCAATAATCAATCTTTATTTGTGACACTTCAAAACTAATTTTCCGCATGTATAAAACATAACCACACTGACATGACATTCTTTCTTTAACATCATTTCACATGCATTAGTAACAAATAAATCACTATCAAGCATCATATTTCCAACAGATGCTAGCAAAATCTTGCATGCACTTTCATATTATTTCCAAAGGAGAGATAACATACTATATAATAATAGTGTGCATGCAAATGCATAAAAAGCCTTCAAGATATCTATCCCAAGAAGAAATTTCCTTTTTTGCCTAATCTTACGTTTTCTTTTCCAAAGGGATTAACACAATAGATGTTATACTTATGCATGTGAATGCATGTTCTTTTCCTGAAACACATTCTCCAACCAAGAGCTATTCATAATGGTTATTATGTATAACCATAACAACTCGATTTCAAATAAAGTTAAAATACTAGTTATAATTTTGGGCATGCAATAACATAGCTTGTTCTTCTTGCATGTAAAACATATATTTCTTTCCAAAAAAAACTAAATAATTATTCATAGAAAAATAAACACATTTATTTTCCAAGGGTCAAACACATACCAGTTATTCTTTCATGCATGCAAAGGGACATTTCCATCTCATCCAAAAGATATAACCCAATAACTATGCATTATATTCTGAAAATAATGCTAACACCATAGCTAATCCCTTTACATCTATAAATTACATATCATTTTTTCCAAAAGAAGGCTAACATAATAAATATTATGTGATTGCATCTTCCTTTTCTCTAGAAATCTAATACCCAAAACTATACTTTTCCCATGAATGCAAGAATATATGTTTCTCTAGATAATATTACATAATAATGCATGTGATTACTAGTTTTCCTCTCCAAGAATCTATTCCAATAAGGTGTACAAAGATACATTTTTCTCTTCAATTCATTTTGAAGAGTTCTAACATAATAATTGCTTCCTTGCATACAAATAAATATATTTATTTTCCAAGGATTTTTACACTATAATTATTATTTTTCCAAAATATAGCTAACTCACTAGCTATTATGCATGAAATACAACATATTTTGTTATCATTTCACACATCAAAAAGATTTGTAATATTTCTTAGAGAAATAACATGAATAACAAATCTTTCTCAAATAACACAACCAATTTCTTTTTACGCAACGGTTTTATGTGAACTACACCTCACATCAGTTATTTATATCATTTTACATGACTCAAGATCCTCAGGCATGTAAAATCACATAATAATTTCTAGTAGATCAAATATACTATATATTATTCATGTGCACTTAAGCACATACTCTCTTCAAGGGTCCACTATTCGTCTTTGAAAATTTTAATACATATGCATCATGAGAACATAATTCGTAATTTTATACTTTAATTCATGTAAATAATCATCAGCATAATTATTATGTCTATATATACATAAACAATTATTCTTATGTCATTGAAAAATGAAATGGAAGAACTATTTTTTACTATGTTTTTCCTGTTTTAGTCATCCACTTTGGACGTGTATTACTAACATATGGAAACAAATTTCAGAAAACCAAAAGAGTTTTTTGTTTGGAAGAGGCTTATTAACAATAACCTCTCTCAAGTATTTCACAGGTGTCATAGTTTTGAAGATTCAAATGAATCTTTGTAGTCTATTTTTCCCGATTTAAATATTAAATAATTTCTTGTTTTTGTCATACAATTTGGACATGGTTTCCAACCAAATGGAAATTAGTTTTGGAAAACCCAAAGAGGTTTTGTTTTTAATGGATTCATTCAAAATAGTGTCTCTCATTTTTTCAAAAGGTGTTACAGTTTGGAAGATTCATATGAATATTTGGAGCTCATTATTCAAGATTTAAATATTAAATAATTCACTGTTTTTTTTCATCAACTTTGGACACGATTTTCGAGACATGGGAAATGAAATTTTAAAATATGAAAGAGGCTTTTGGTCTGTTAGTGTCAGTATTTATAGCTTTCCTCCAGTGATAAAACATGCTCTTACAAAGTGATTTTAAGGTGTTAAGGTCAAATTTTGTCATTTCAGTGAGTCTTCAAGTAAAATTTGGTGACTAGGTATTAGGTCTAGGGTTTTCTTTTACTCCTGTCAAAGTTGTCCAAATGTCGGTCCATGTCACCATTCAGTTTATTTTACAATCATTCAGAGGGTTTTCATCATCATGTCAAGTTCCACTGGGTCATTTTACACCTTGTTCATGCTTCAGTTGTGCCTAGGTAAGGTTCATTTCCCTCTCCTAGGGTTTTGGAGGTAATTTCTCTTGGATGGTAAAATAATCAGAAAAAATTGTATCCTAATGTTCATACACCTTCCCCTATCCTTAATGTACCTTATTAAACACTTCCCATCACTGAGATCCCCCAAATTCCTTATTTTCGCACAAACCCTAGTTTCTTGCTACAACTTGGCAATTTTCTAGGCTAGGCCTGTGTTTTGCCCTTTTGGATCCCTTCCCCTCACTCAATATTTGAAATTCCACTTTCCCCTACTTCCTAACATCCCTCCCTACTTCCAAAAATTTTCTCAAGAATTTAGAAGCCCCTTATCCCCTTCATTTCACTTCATTTCGACAAATCCCTTGTTCCAAACATCGAGATAGGTTTTACTCTAATGATGTTTCTGAGAAATAAAAGATTAATTTGGGAAAAATGAGAGAGGTTTTTGTCCAAAATAGGCCAAGGAAGAAAAAAATTCTTCACTTTTTACACAGGTGTCATGGTTTTAGAGAAATGTAACAAATACAGTTGCCTCAGGAGAATTGATACACCTCTGAAATGACCTTGGAAAAATCAAGATTTATCCTAGTTTGGTTGGCCTAATGACTTTATTGATGAGTCAAATGATAACAAGACAGAAATATATTTCCAATGAGCTATAATGACCTCAATTTTGAGTTGAGGAAGACCTTCAAAAGTTGACTGCAAGAGCACTCTGCCTTGAGGCAGCCTCATTTTTCACATTTTGACCAGTCTTGGGAGATTTTATTTTTGACAAAGTAAATGAACTACAAATTAAAAAATTCAAGTTCGGTTGGAAATTAGACTCAATAATATTTCCAAAGAGCTATCCCATGCACAATTTTGACACAAGGAAGGCCTCCAAATTTCTCTTGCAAAAAGGCACTACTCATTGAGATGGATTTTGCCTTAAAAACAGAGTTTTCTGCCCAATGCGTTGCGCCACGTGGCGCTCGCTTTTGATGGGTGACCCCTTTTGATGAAAACTAAAATTTTTTGGATTTTTCATGGAAAAATATGCATGCCTACCAATGGCCAAGAAATTTTGACAGGTTTTGAGCCACCAAAAAGGTCAAAAACACCCCAAAAATGACCTTTCTGCCCCTTTTTGGACACACATGAAGAAGTCTTGGGAGAACTCAGTTTTGGAGGGGAAAATGGAGGCCAAATTTAGAAATTACACTTGTGCTGGAAATTAGACAGGTAGACCTTTCCAAAAAGTCCGCTTGGATAAAATTTGGACACTGGGAAGGCCTCCAAAATCAATTGCAAACAGGCGCTACGCATAGGGAAATCAGGCACGGCGCATTGGATGAATTTTGCTCATTTTTGGTCAAAAACTCTGTTTTTCACCTAGTTTTTTCACAGTTTGACATTTTTCCTTCTAGTTATCAAACTCATGATGTAATTTAATGTGACATGATGGATTTTGATGTAATTTTTCTAAATTTTCACTCATAGAGGTAGATTCATCCATCAAAAGGTATTTTGCAATTGAATAAATCAGTTTCCTAGTTTTTAGAGGCAAGTTGTTCCACTGCCTACTTTTTAGTTCTTAGTTTAGATTTGTTGGAGCAGATCCTAATCTTATGAGCTCAACCCCTAGAAGCTATGATGCGTTTTTTTTTCCTATATCTTATGTTTTATCATTCATTAGCATGGTTGGAATTTTGGGAATGCTTTGAGCATTATTGTACATTCATCTCTGCAGTTTCGCAAAGGAATAGACCAAGGTTTGCAACACTTTATGGGATTCTTGTGGCATCTTTATTTCGTATTGTGTTTCCTTCAGTAATTGCAAATTTTGCATGTGATTTATGTATTCCATTATCTCTCTTTTCTTCATCTTAACTAAATCAAACAAGGATTAAAGTAGAATCCATTGAAATTACAGTGCTTTACCTAGGGTTTGTTTATTTATTTATGTTTTCATTTGTTTGAAGACGATCCTTGAGACTTTCATGCCCCCTCCAACTCCTCGGCAATCTAATATCTCTCCATCTCACTCAATTTGAAGAACCAAACCATTTTCCTACCTCGCCCCATAGAGATCTCTGTAAAACTGAACCTCATTCCCCAGACCCAAATATTCCTTTCCATTTGAGCCAACAAAACATCATTAAATTCAATCAAACTCTTTTGCACACATACCTAGCCTAAAATCAGTCTTCACATCAAGTCATCTCAAGCCTCATTGATTATTTTTTGCTGATATTGACAAGGAGAGAGCCCTCTCCCGATCTGGTAGGGCTAGCTACCAGCTTAAGCATGGTTTGATGTTACCCTAGATTCTTCCTTTCTCATCCTAAGGTAGATCTAGGCACTAACATGGTCATAACATCATATTTTACAAAAAGATCCTTCACGTTTTACATATATATCCGCGTTTGGGAGATATAAGGGCATATTTGGACCCTATTTTCCAATAACTCATGCGATTCACAAAATTATTTAGCCATGAAAAGCTTTTATAAATTCACAACACATGAAATCTTATGATCATTCAATGAATAAATCACTTATTCGTCTGTGCACAAAATTTAATATAGGTTTACTCAAGAATTAATCTTAATTCTTCATCACATGAACTTTTTCTTGCAAATAAATTCAATCATTATTTCATCATGGCCAATATGCAAATAAGAGAATTTTCAAAGAATATGGTTACTTATCTCTTGATGTATGCTTGGAACCCCTTCTTCCTCTTCCTTGACTCCATTCTCCATGCATTGTGTCATTCCCTTCCTCTATTTTTCCCATAGGCTTACATAAATAGA
The DNA here is from genome assembly GCA_034641835.2 of Pinus albicaulis. Classification (NCBI taxonomy): domain Eukaryota; kingdom Viridiplantae; phylum Streptophyta; class Pinopsida; order Pinales; family Pinaceae; genus Pinus; species Pinus albicaulis. The sequence goes on along the minus strand of CM076579.1, from coordinate 1,140,990,479 downwards.
ATTAAGAAAATGGAATAGCTTTTCTAAATCATAAAATCATTCGGGATTTTCTAAATCATAAAATCATTCCATAAAGCATCCATAAATTTGATTTTTCCTAAATCACAAAAGCACTCCATAAATCTCTCATGCTTTTCCTTTAAAGGTAGATTTTCTTTTCCTTATGAGCAAAATATCACTTATCCATAGTTTCTCCAAAACTATTACTCATTATTTCTAAAACTCATAAAAGATCCCTACTTGGAAATATAATTTATTTCTATAGAAGAATATAAATTATTCTAAACAAAATAACTAAGAAATAATTCTTCCAATATTCTTATAATTAAGAATTACAAGAATATTCTTCATGTAATAAAAATATAATAATTAATAATATTTAATTATTTAACAACCCTCATTTTACGAGAGCTTTTACGGTAGCTTAATTCAAGGATATTACAAACCCCCCCCCCCCCAAAAGAGAACATCGTCCTCGATGTTCTTCTCTTGTTGGAACATTAACCTTTAATTTTCATTACGAATTTTTTTTAGGAAATGTAAAAAAATACTTTAATCATAATACTTCCACAAAAACTCAAGTATCACTAGCCCTTTAATAATCAAAATGATAAGAAAAACTCTATCAAGTGCATGTTGCATTTTATTTAGGAGTTACACTAGTATTACTCTCCCACTAGTGTTGTTTGCAACTTACTGTCTTTCTCTCCCACAATAATTTCAATCAAATTAAAACTCATGGTGTTTATATCTAGCCATTTCCCTTGAAAATTATTGTCCTTCTCTCCCACAGTAATTTCAATCAAATTCAAACTCATGGCATTAATATCCAGCCATTTTCCTCTAGTGTGTTAGGAATTTAAACTTCAATAACTCATTATTTTATCTAACATAATTTATTTCAGCCGCCTCTATATTTCAATTAATTTCCTCTATGCATGCATATAGATAAGTCATAAATGACATGTTCATTTGCTCATAAAAACCTACAAACATAGCCTATTTCATGAAAATTGTTGCTAAGATAATTTTATATATCATGCATGCAAAAATATTACACATGCAACAACTTTGAGACATGCAATTTATAGACTATTGTAACATCCAACATCTTTAGAAAATTTTAAAATCTCTAACAAAACGTAGACATAATTTCATCTAACTGTACTTAATTTCTGGGAATTATTGAGGAACCAAGCCTATTCCACCCAACTGTGAACTATCTCCAATAGTTACCCACTGAGCTAAGATATAATTGCCACTAGAATCAACAACCTCATTGCTTCCTTAGTGATTTCTTCCCAGTAGATTTTTCGCAGCGTCCTGCTTTAAGGTCTGCCAACCTTTTTGCCTAGGCCTTTTTGTTTTATATTTTTTGAAAAAGATACTCTTATTTTTCTTTAAATCATGCCTTTCTCTCCCACTATGCTTTATTTTACCCCACTTAGTATTTATCTCCAACTAAGTCATTAACATAATATTTCTCTCCCATTATGTTAATATTTTCCTCTTTATTATTTTCTCCTAGGGTTTTTTAGGAGACTTCTAGGGAAGGTCCAAGTTGAACTTAACCACTAATAGCTTTTCATAAGTTGGCAAGAAGTCTTGTAAAAATATAGAGTTATTTCTTAAATACCCCAACCAATGTATTCATTAACCCAATAATAAAATAAAATATTACATAATCACATTAGCCTCATCATGACTTCCATAGCCATTGAATCCAATAAAAATTCAATGTCTACAAATCCATTTTAATTTACATAATTGTCCATTTGTATATTATCATTAAAGAAAAGGAAAATTTATATAGACCACACATCTATACTTCACCCTCAACATGGGTCTGCAATTTGTCAAAGTACATTGACAACAATTCATCACATGTAATATAGGTGGTATACATTCCAAATTTCCACATAATAATAATCATGTAACTTAGAAAAAATACATTAACATATCTTGCGTACCATCACATGATACTTTCTTTAAGGTCTCACCTTACCCACCATCAATATTGTAGAGAAATAATAGTCCCATTCAACCCTAGGACATAAAATGCAATTTTTTTCTTTCCTTACCATTAGCTTGCAGCCATGTAAGAGACAACCATTAACGAATTTTGGGAAAATAATTTCCAATCATCCAATCTACAACCACTGTAGAATTTTATCAAATAGTGTGCAAGCATGTAATCTACAACCAATTCGACATTCCAAAAAACATTTTGCAAGCATGCAATCTACATCCATTGAGGAATTTTAACAGCAATTTGAAAGCAGGTAATCTACGGTCAATGAGACATTCTACCAAATAGTTGGCAAGCATACAATCTACCGCCATTGAGGAACTAGTGAGCGGACATGAACTAAATTTCCATAAATATGTTTAAACTATCATAGAGATAGTAAAACTAGAATTTAAAGAATAGCATGAATCATATTAATATCATCAATGCTAAAATTTATTCCAATAAGACAACCAACAATCCCTACAGTAGTGTCTAACAAAAAAATCATCCAAATTATGGATGCAAGTCTAAAAATGACTTTTTCTTGGAATCAACATGGGGGTTACATGATCTCAATGTATGAATACCCCTTAATGTTAAGATGAATCACATCCAAAACTTACATGGACGCAATTATTTAAAACAACAAAACTTTGGATCTCATTTATTTCGAACAAATTGAATGCAAACTTTCCTCTACAACTCTAAATGAAGAAAGAGAATGCACAATTATGCTACTATGAGTTGTTCATTGACCTTCAGTTCACTATATGAGTTCCACTTCACTCATTGATTATTTTTTAACAACTAACGAGGTTCGTTCAAATTGTTTTTGTTTTTACAACATTCCATTGTCCTCTTCAGGGTCAACCCCAACCATACATGCATTCATTCTCTATAAGTAGTGCATGGTAAATTTAGTGATGTTTTTCCACTTTTATTTTCTTATGCACCATAGTCATTTTTCTAATATTATGCATGCAAAGGTTGGTAATTAATCTGCACTATAACAAGTGAGTGCTCAGGATGGTTCATAGGTACAATAGAGGTTTTATTTTGTTTTATCCGCATCCATATTCAAATTTCATGAGAAGAAATTTTAAAGAAACATTTTAACTTTCCACTCTTTCAGGCGGTCATTAATCGTGCATCATGCATCTCATTTTAATTGTAGTCTACTACAAGTTTAGTTAAATCATACCTGAGATGATGCCCACTAGCATCATACCTCAATTTCCTTTTATCATAATGATTCCCAAAAGGTGCCGGTGTTGCAACCTTTTGCTTTGATACCATTTGTTACATACCGTGATAACCTTGCAGGAAAATGCATGGAGTTAGGAATTTTTTTTAACATTTATGAATGTGTAAATTTATAAATTACTTTCCATATTTCTTCATTAACCATTAGAATAACCATCATCATCACCGAGAGAAATATTTAGTAAAAATCATAGTGAATTACACAACCATTAATTGTCCTTGTTGTAGCATATTAAGTTAATTTTCTTGCTATAAATATGAATCGATCCCATGATCATTTTAACTCAATTAGTATATCACATAATTGATAATATATACATCACATTATGAAATAAATTAATGTAATGAAAATGACACAATGAACAATCACATCATTAGACATCGATATAGCCTGGAAATCCCGTAGGGTGAAAACCAACAAATGTTTAATCTTATTATTAAATGCTCATGAGGGTTGTCACACCTCACTCAATGGTTATAAGGGAGTCCATTCCTTCACCATTGTCATAAAAAATTATATAGGAAAATAATCTTAAATGAAACATAACTGGCTATAAGCTATTACAATCATCACAATACCATTTACCCATGGATCCTCAGTCTCAGTCATTGTAGTCGAGTTGTTTCCTTTAGTGGTTTATCCTGCAGTTGCAACTACTAAACCTGCATAGACTAACAAATCTTGATCTTCCACAATGTTAAACTTGCAAAATGATTTTCTCAAGTTACCCTCTTTTCCTGTCATTGTTGTCATCAACACACTTAATATCATGATTAGATAAAATATTAATAATCCAATAATCAATCTTTATTTGTGACACTTCAACACTATTTGTCTTCATGTATAAAACATAACCACATTGATATGAAATTCTTTCTTTAACATCATTTCACATGCATTAGTAAGAAATAAATCACTATCAAGCGTCATATTTCCAACAGACGCTAACAAAATATTTCATGCACATTCATATTATTTACAAAGGAGAGATAACATACTATATAATAATATTGTGCATGCAAATTCATAACAAGCCTTCAATATAACTATCCCAACAAGCAATTTCTTTTTTTGCCTAATCTTATGTTTTCTTTTCTAAATGGATTAACACAATAGATGCTATACTTATGCATGTGAATGCATGTTCTTTTATAAAAATATATTTTCCACCCAAGAGCTATTCATAATGGTTATTATGTATAACCATGCCAGTTCGATTTCAAACAAAGTTAAAATAATAGTTATAATTTTGGGCATGCAATAACACATTTTTTCTTCTTGCATGTAAAACATATATTTCTTTCCAAAATAAACTAAATAAATATTTCGTAGAAACATAAACAAATTTCTTTTCCAAGGGTCAAACGCATACCACCTATTCTTTCATGCGTGCAAAGGGACATTTCCATCTTGTCCAAAAGATATAACCTATAACTATGTATAATATTCTCAACATAATGCTAACACCATATCTATTCCCTTTAGGTTTGTAAAATGCATATTATTTTTCCCAAAAGAAGGCTAACACAATAAATATTATGTGATTGCATCTTTCTTTCTCTAGAAATTTAATTCCCAAAACTATACTTCTACCATGAATGCAAGCATATATGTTTTTCTGAATAATATTACATAATAAAGCTTGTGATTACTAGTCTTCCTCTCCAAATACCTATTCCAATAAGGCGTACAATGATGTATTTTTCTCTTCAATTCTTTTTGAAGAGCTCTAACATAATAATTTATTCCTTGCATACAAATATATATATTTATTATACAAGTATTTTTACACTCTAATTATTATTTTTCCAAAATATAGCTAACTCACTAGCTATTATGCATGAAATACAAAATATTTTGTTATCATTTCACACATCACAGAGATTTGTAATATTTCTTCAAGAAATAACATGAATAACAAATCTTTCTCAAATAACACAATCGATTTCTTTTTACGCAAATATTTTATGTGAACTACCCCTCACATAAGCTATGTATATCTTTTTACATGACTCAAGCTCCTCATGCAAGTAAAATCACATAATAATTTCTAGTAGATCAAATATACTAGATATTATTCATGTGCACCTAAGCACATACTCTCTTCAAGAGTCCAATATTCATCTTTAAAAATTTTAATGCATATGCATCATGAGAACATAAATGGTGATTATATACTTTAATTCCTTGTAAATAACCATCAGCATAATTATTATGTCTATATATACATAAACAATTATTCTTATCTCATTGAAAAATGAAATGGAAGCACTATGTTTTACTATGTTTTTCCTGTTTTAGTAATCTACTTTGGACGCGTATTACTAAGATATGGAAACAAATTTCAGAAAAACAAAAGAGGTTTTTGTTTGGAAGAGGCTTCTTAAAAATAACCTCTCTAAATTATTTCATAGGTTTCACGGTTTTGAAGATTCAAATGAATATTTGCGGCCTATTTTTCGAGATTTAAATATTAAATAATTTTCTATTTTTGTCATACAATTTGGAAACGGTTTCCAACCAAACGAAAATTATTTTTGGAAAACACAAAGAGAATTTTTTTGTAATGGATTCATTCAAAATAACCTCTCTCATTTTTTTCCCAGGTGTTACGGTTTGGAAAATTCAAATGAATCTTTGGAGCTCATTATTCCATATTTAAATATTAAATAATTCCTTGTTTTTGTCATCAATTTGGGACATGATTTTCGAGACATGGGAAATGAATTTTTAAAATATGAAAGAGGCTTTTGTTTATAGCATCATATTTTACAAAAACCTTATTCATGTTTTACATATCTATCTAGGTTTGTGGTATATAAATGCATATTTGGACCGTATTTTCCAATAACACATGCAATTCTCAAAATTATTTAGACATGAAAAGCTTTTATAAATTCAAAATACTTGAAATATTCTCATCATTCAATGAATAAAACACTTATTCATCTGTGAAAAAAATTCCATATAGGTTTACTCAAGAATTAATCTTAATTCTTCATCACATGAACTTTTTCTTTCAAATAAATTCAATCATTATTTCATCTGGCCCATATGAAAATAAAAGAATTTTCAAAGAATATGGTTACTTATCTCTTGATGTATGCTTGAAATCCCTTCCTCCTCTTCCTTAACTCCATTCTCCATGCATTCTCTCATTCCCTTAGTCTATTTTTCTCATAGGCTGACATAAGTAGAATTAAGAAAATGGAATAGCTTTTCTAAATCATAAATGAATTCCATATTTTCTAAATCATAAAAGCATTCCATAAAGCATCCATAAATCTGAATTTTCCTAAATCACAAAACCACTCCATAAATATCTCATGATTTTCTTTTAAAGGTAGATTTTCTTCCCTTATGAGTAAACTATCACTTATCCATAGTTTTTCCAAAACTATTACTCATTATTTCTAAAATTCATAAAATATACCAACTTGGAAATATAACTTATTTCTATAGAAGAATATAAATTATTCTAAATAAAATAACTAAGAAATAATTCTTCCAATATTCTTATAATTAAGAATTACAAGAATATTCTTCATGTAATATCAATATAATAATTAATAATATTTAATTATTTAACAACCCTCATTTTACGAGAGTTTTTACGGTAGCTTAAGCTAGGGATATTACATAAATAATTTTTTTATAAATTTTATTAATTATTTCTAATGATAATAATAATATTAACAATAATACTATTAATTTAATAATAATTTATTAAACCATCAACTATAAACCCAAGATATTTGTATAAAAAATAAGAAATAAAATCATGAAAACTATGCATAATATTACAGACTAAGAATAGGAACCCTTTGACTAATAAACCTAAATGATTTATATTATAAACTCAAGGGAATAATAAACCAAGAGATCAATCCTAAAAAGCCAAGGGATATAAAACCAAGAGAATAATATTAAGTCCAAGGGATGAATATTATAAACCCACTATATATAAACCCTAATATAAATATTATAAACAGTAGAGTAAACATGGTTAAAAATTGATTACCATTATTATAAACATAATGGATACATATTAAACCCTCAGATTAATATTATAGACCATACAGATAATATTATACATTAGTATAAACCCTATAGATAATATTATTTTGTAGGAATATGAGCCCTTATATTAATAAACCGAGGGGATTACTATTATAAAACCAAAGCAATAATCCAAGGGATTATGATTGTAGAGCCTAGGTATATTATTAATCCAGAGTATTAATATTATAAACCTTAGGTATATAAAGGCTTAGATAAATAATTAAACTGTGAAATAAACATGGTTGATTTGATCATTAAGACAATCTTTGTTAGAATGCAACATTGGACCAAATATGCCCATGAATTAAAAACCCCAAAGGTTTGATATATAAAAACAATGCAATAATAAACCCAAGGCATCAACACTAAAAATTAAAGGAATTATAAACCCAAGGGAATAATATTAAGCGCAAGTGATATATTATAAGCCCATTGTATATAAACCCCAACATAAATATTGTAAATGCTAGAATAAATATGGTTGACCATCATTATAATCACAAGGGATATATATTAAACCATAGGATTAATATTATAAACCCTATGCATAATATTACACCTTAGTATAAACCTTATGGATAATATTATACCTTAGTAATATGAACCCTTAGGTTAATAAACCCAGGGGATTGATATGATAAACCCAATGGAATAATAAACTGAAAGAATAATTCCAAAACCCCAAGTTATTATAAAACCATGGAAATAATATTAAGTCCAAGAGATTAATATTATAAACTCAAGGAATATAAATAGAAATATAAATATTATAAACCATAAAATAAACATTGTTCATAGTGGTTGATCATGGTTCATTTTCATATTGAGAAAATCTTTGTCACAATATGATGTTCGACCATGGTTGACCATTTTTCAACATGATTAATTTTCAAGTCGAGACAATATTTGTCACAATGCGAAGTTGGATCATAGTTGATTCTCATATTGAGAAAATATTAGTCATACTGAGGATTTGGGCCATGATTTATTACAGATGACAATTATTTTAAACCCAAGGGATTTAAACTAAACCCAATGAATTATATTATCAACCTTATGACCAATATTAGACCTTTGGAATATGAAATCTTAGATTAATAAACCCAAAAAATTGATATTAAGGTTGGAAACCCTTTGAATAATTTGATACCCTAGTAATATGAACCCTTATATTAATAAACCCAATCGATTCATAATATAAACCCAGGGAAATGATAAACCAAAGGGATTAATACTAAAAAACCAAGGGTTTATAAACCCAAGGGAATAATAGTAAAACCAAGGGATTAATATTATAAACCCGTGGGATATAAATACCTAGATAAATATGATAAACCCTAAAATAAACATGGTTTACAGTTGTTGATTTGAACATTGAGACAATCTTTGTCATAATATGACGTTGGGCCAATGATTACAATGGTTTGCCATGGTTTCTTTTCGTATTGAAACAATATTTTTTCACAATGTGGCATTGGATGATGGTTGACCATGGTCGAAGATGGTTGATTATGGCTGACCATGCTTGATTTTCATGTTGATACAATATTTGTCATAATGTAACATTATAACATGGTTGACCATGGTTGATTTTCATATTGAGACAATCTTTGTCATATTGTCACATTGGACCATGGTTGATAATAAATTATTAAACTATAAACTATGAACCCAAGAGATTTGTATAAAAACTAAGATTAAAGTTATAATTCCTATGAATAATATTATACACTAAGAATATGAACCCCTATATTAATAACCCTGAAGGATTGATATTATTGTAACACCCCAAGTTTCTATGCTTTTTAAGTTAGAGATTTCAACAAAATCCAAAGGGGAGTGTACCCCAATGGAGAATTATTGTGTGGATTTTTATTTAAATATTTATTAATGAAAAATAAATGGAATATTTATGTGTGCACTATGAGCAGATTAGATTTGAGATCATAAACCTGATCCATGAGGATATCGATAAGGTTAAGAGTTTCGCAAAACCTTTCAGAAAGCCTTGAAAGGAATAATGCTAAATTAGATTAAAGAGGAAAAAATATAAATTCCCCAATGAAGAGGAAAGTAATTTGGAAGAGGTGAAAAAGCTGGAAAAGTAGAGAAATCAGCTTTCAAGTACCCCATTGAGGGCAGAAATAGGAAGAAAGCATCCTAAAAATTCTAGATGTAGAATTTGGAAACATGCTTAGGGAAAGCATGGCTCAAGTAAGTTGTTCCAGAATAGACTAAAGTTAGTCTGGTCTAAGAAGATCTCAGCTCGGGGGTGAATTCGGGAGAGAAATAATTCCAAGGTTGGGAGGACTTGTCTTAGTTATTGGTATGCATACATAGCACTTAAAGTTCTTTTGAGCTTATCTGAACAATCTATATATGGTTATAAATTGTGACTAACAACAATCTAGAATTATTATGGGTTGAGTAATTACTGTATTTAACAGACTAAATTCAGTAGATGAATTTTAGAATGTATAGTAGCATGGGAAAAATCTTGCAGGAACCATCTCCCAGAATGTCGAAACCATAAAAAGGTTTGGATCTGGGGATAGGTATTCTGTAGAGAAAAATAAAAATAAAATCTAAAATTTATATGGTGGATAACTGTACATTAAAGTTAGAGATTTAATATTATTGAACCTACTTTACTATGCAGACAAGTTGTTGAGGTATACAAATATGATTTAATTTTAGTAGCTAGCTATGTAAATCTGAGTAGGAAAAACCCAACAATTTAAACATTATATATATATATATATATATATATATATATATATCTGTGTGTGTGTGTCTGTGTGTGTGTAGAAAGATTTAATGTTCTGTAGCTTAAAACTATGAATACAATCAGAAAATAAAGGTTTCCTCTTCAGAAATCTCCAGAAAATATATATATATATATATATATAGGTAAACAGTTATAGAATATGCAATTCTGGAATGAAAGCATTAGAAGAAATATTGTTGAGTATTATAATTATTCTATACAGAATGATTTAATTAAAAAGAACTTAATATCTTATGGAAATGCAAAATAAGATAGACAGTTGAGTAGCTAGCAGGAAAAGAAACCATAGCTTTAAATAGAATATTTCATGCTGGAAATATTAGTACTAGAAATACTGGCTGCTAAAAATAAAGAAATTTCTGATAAGCCATATAAACAATAGAAAAAATTTTATATACGGGAAAATATACTTTTCCATGTAACAATATTAAATATTGATATTTCTTTCAGGAGAGAAAACTGTGAGGCTTTTACAAAAAGAATTTAGATAAATTGAAAGTGGAGATTCAGATTTATTAATCATACATTCTACAAACTACAGATTATCTTCCATCTGTGTATATTCTTTTACCATTTCCTAAAAGAAAATACAATTGAATAGAAGAAATTTAAATTTTCAAACCTGTAAGAGTTATAAACTTTGTTCTATTCAAAGTAGGGATTTATCAAATGTTAACGATTATAATCATAAAAATGAAAATTGCAATAATGGTACATAAAACAAATCCATTGCGAATAACTATAACGATATTCAGTTATTAAAATCGAAATAGCTAAGATAGTATTTATAAAATTAAAAGGATGAAATTTCAAGTTTGGGGTTACTAATAATAACCCCAAATATAATAACTGAAAAGTAAAAATGTATGAAATCTTATCGTTTAGTCCATAAATTAATGTTCTACAACTCAGCCAAATATAAAATGTATAAATAATTTCTGAATAGGAATTACTCTATTGGGAAAAAAAAAAACAAAATATGTAACTATCAAAGTGTTTGACAACACATTCCTGAGAGGAAAAAAATGAGAAACTGAAAGAGGCATTGCATTCCATGATTATGTATCAACCAACCTGTGTAAAGGGATTCAGGTTAGGTTCGTAGAAGAATCCTGACACAATTAAACCGAGTAAAAAGGTAAAATTCAAATGAGGAATTATGTTATACCTACAACCATAAAACCATGCATTTCTATTCAGTCTCATATCATTCGATTATAAATAGAAGAAAAAATTATATATAAATCGAGTCTATGTGTATAAGATGAATAGAGGAACATAAATTTTAATACCTGTGGGATAGGGTATTGAAAGCACAGAACAAAGGAAAAGTAAGCCTTCAATGTGTCGAAGAAGAGTTCCTCTATCATCTTCGTTTTGCAGACAAGAGAATAATGCTAAACACATTAAGTTATAAGTCCATAATAAAAGGACTAGGACCAAATAGAAATGATAAATGACATTTATGAGAATATGGGTAGATTTGTTCATACCCAAAATCGATATCCATTGATGAAAATCATAAATCATAACCAAGACATGAACTCTTCTACAACACTATCATATAGAAAGTAAGAAAAACAAATATCCATGGAACTAAATAGAATAAACAAAAATGAATTCAAAACAAGTGGCAAAGATATAAAATCCAAGGGAGAAACGATTCTGTATATCAAACGATTTGATAAATGAATCAAATAAACAAATTTCTGAGAGTTACAAACCCAAATCAAAACCTCTAAATTAGAATAAATGCACCATGTCATACCTTGATTTTGTTCGAACAAAATGGAAGTAATAAGCCGACAAAAAACTCTTCTCTAATCAAGTTGAATGCAGAAGTGGAGGAACGAAAGGGTTCAAAAAAATTCGTGGAGAAATGAATTCCAAATTCATTGAATTCCCAGTTTAAATGCCCATGAAATTAATGGAAACCCTAGATCATCTCCACCGTAGAGGTGGTGTGATCTGAAGCAATTCGTAGATCACTTTAATTGAAAATAACGAAGCTCTCGAGACAAATCAATTGCGACGAGCTAACGAACCCAAGTTTTAATTACAATGATGATATCCAACCCTAAATGGTACCACGAGTTCGAAAACCAAAACAAAACTTTTCACCTTGCGTGTTTAACTCTTCATATTCATAGCTGTCAATTAAACAGTAAGTGATGTAAAATATGAAACTCTCTAAAGAGTACTCACAAATCCCACGGGGTCAAGTCACAATGTCATGTTAGAACCTCGAGATTTGGTAGGAAATCCATTATAAATTTAATTGAACTTCGAAATAAATATGAAACGTATGACGTTTGATTTTATACATTTTATTATAAATGTTCATGTAACTCTAAAACATATTTGATGGGGATGATATGTGATAAATTATTTAACATTCGATTAAATGATTAAACTTTCAACTAGTATATAATATATATATACACCTTATGAAAGTTAAATATTCAGGACAATATTAACTTTGGAAATCAAGTAGAAATTTAATAATTCATGATAATAGGTATGAGAAAAAAGAGGGTATAAGTATTTAATTAGGGTTGTTTTAATACTTCCCCATTACATGTATGTGTTGTAATGAAAAGCGAAAAAGAATTTCTTACCTGAGAGAAAAAAATATATAGGAAGTAGATCCTTTGTATATATGAATAGTGTTATAATTATTCAAAGGAAGTACATAAGTAAAAGTACTTAAGCATTGAAGGATTGAAAAGAATAATGAAAGTGCCATGGGGGGGAAAGATAGAAAAGAGTTATTAGTATCCTAACAATAGAAAATAAAAATAAAAATTGTGATAATTGAGGAACATTGCAATTACAAACCCAAAGGATGAGCACTAAAAAGCCAAGGGATTATAAACCCAAGGTAATAATATTAATCTCAAGGGATAAATATTATAAATCCACTGTATATATACCCTAACATAAATATTTTAAGCCCTATAATCAACATGGTTGCCAATGTTTCAGCATGATTATCAATGCAAGGGATATATGCTAAACCCCGTGATTAATATTATAAACCCTATGCATAATATCATACCTCATTATAAATCCTATGCATAATATTATACCTCATTATAAACCTTATGTATAATATTATACCCTAGGAATTTGAACCCTTAGATCAATAAAACTTGGGGATTGATATCATAAACCTAATGGAATAATAAACCAAAGGATTAATTCTAAAACCCCAAGAAAATAATATTAAATCCAAGGGATTAAAATTATAAACCTAAGGAATATTAAATAAAATATAAATATTATAAACCATGAAATAAACATGATTTACTGTGGTTCACCATGTTTCATTTTCATATTCAGAAAATATGTCACAATACGATGTTCGACCATGGTTGACCATTATTGGGCATGGTTTAGTTTCAAATCGAGAAAATATTTGTCACAATGCGACATTAGACCATGGTTTATGTTTATATTAAGAAAATCTAAGTCATAATGTGACAGTTTAGCATGATTGACCATGTCTAACCATGATTGTAAGACCAAAGGATTTATACTTGATGTTGTACAGCAGCGTTAGAATGAAAACAACCCAAAGCGCAAAATAGATCTGCTCTCAATTATTGACTTTGTTCTTATTCGAACAAAATTCCTTTAATATAATTTACAAATCTCCTTTATAAACTTTGCAAAACCTCTATTAATTATTTTCTAACTGTTCATCGTATTTCTGAACACCTTTTATATGCAAACTTCATGTAAACACTGCGCTGACAAATTAATCGATTGAACAGTTCAATCCACTTTTTAACTCGAAGGTTGGCAATACGTTACCAATTCCTTTTTCGTTTTCTGCAGAAAATTCAAATATGATGTCGATATATCAATCGAAGGTCACCAGGAGTTAGATAACAAACGCCCGATCCGATCCAGATGGAAGTCACCATGCGTTATCATTTCACTGCTCCATAGATTCCGACCCGATCTAGTCAGAAACGCCAATTTCTTTAACTTGATCCAATCCTGATGCGATATATTCACATTTGTCAATTGACACGGTTATAACATTTTTGCATATCGATTGACCGATATCCGATACATTACAACGCATTTTCCGAACTGGCGGAGGATCTCAATTCGTTGAATTTTTAATTACCACAACTATCACTCCATATCGAACTCCGATGCGCGATTTCCGAGATCTGTGATCGCTAGTTTTTCGGTGTTCCGATCCGATCCAATCGGAGATCACATTTCAACTATTCCGGTGTTCCGATCCAATCAAATCGGAAATCGGAGATCAAGTTTCAACTATTCTCAACTTTGCATTCAGAATTCCGATCCGAAATTGGAATCGGCAAGCACCAATTGCTGTTACACAAAGTGCCCCTTAACACTTGATCTGGCGCCTCAGACCCAATCTTTCTCCAATAAAATTTACAGAATCTTCTCGTGTCTGCTCCTGTTTCTTGTGTAAGGGCGATCTTTTTAACTTTTGCTCCTTCCCGAAGTGATTGCTCTATTGGACCGACGGATCATAAAACAAATTATATATGTTTGAAAATCGTTTCAAAGATTTTAAAAGGTTTTAATTCAACTTCTCTCTGTTCAAATGGATTTCATATGCTCGGCTTAACTATCCAGATTTTCCTTCACAAGGATCTTTTTAAAATTAAACTAAAATGCAGTCACATTCAATCCACAATTAACCACAGAATTCAACACATAATCTTTTCCAGTTTCGCATACATCGCTGCGCACAATGTGAACTTATTAATAAAACAGAGTCTCTGCGTTTATTCCATTTGCATCCAAAAAAGCCACTTCTATTACACACAACACACAGTTTTTCACAATCTTCTGAGCTTTTCGCTCCACCAGATCACACCCTATCTCACTTTTTTTTTCTACGAAGAAATCTCTTCGTTTATTACCTTTTCTTCTATATTTCCTCCGCTAATTGCTCTAACCAACAGATAACATAATTTCCTATTTTCTCACTCACGGTTACACTCATTTAATAAATCTTATCACTAAATCTTCAAACAAAACAATCGTATTCATTACAATAATAACAAACTATGTGAGGAATCGACCTCCTCAGTAAAACTGAAATTGAACAAATAGTAATAAAATTCACCCTGTCAAACCACAACATGTGGACAATTTTCCACATTGCTGGTCAGTTCCGATGCTCCTGCATCAGACTCCTGGAGAAGAAAAAATTGGTTCCTTAAACTTTCAGGATTTATGCCGTATTTCTGCAATTCAGTTGCTGTCAACCAACTAGAATCTTCCATTGGCTGTTCTTTCCACTTGACAAGATACTGAAAATATGTCTGTCCTCGAGTTTCCTTGGATATCCTTTGATCTAAAATAGCTTCAACTTCTTTCTTGGATGTTTTTGGTACCTGTTCTTTCCAATCCACAGTTTGAACTTCATCACCTGTAGCTTCAGTCTGCAACTCTGTTTTTGTCTCCTTGAATGGATACAAGTCTGCAATACTAAAAATGGGGGATATTCCCATCCCTTCCGGCAACTCAATTTCATATGCATTGGCTGAAAATTTCCTTTTGATTTTACAGGGTCCTATCTTTTTCAGTTTCAGCTTATTATAAGTTTTTGTAGGAAATCTCTCTTTCCTCAAATATTCCATAACCAAATCTCCTATCTGAAACTCTTTTTATCTCCTTCTCAAATCTTCTCTCTGCTTGTATCTCTTGCTGCTTTCCTGTAGTTTACCTCTAACCTCTTCCTGTAGCTTCTGCATTTGTTCAACAAAATCTTCAGCACTTGCACTTCTGGCTTCTTGTTTCCCCAAGTCTCTTAGCTCATATACTCCACTCAGATGCATTCCAAAGACAATCTAAAATGGACTCATTCCAGTACTTCGGTTTGGTGTGTCATTGTAAGCAAATTCAGCTTGGGCTAATGCCAAATCCCACTGTTTGGGATTCTGATGTACCAAACTTCTTAATATATTCCCCAAGCTTCTGTTTACAACTTCAGTTTTTCCATCTGTCTGAGGATGGTAAGCTGAACTAAAACTGATTTTAGTTCCCAGTTTCTTCCAAAGTGTTCTCCAGAAATGCCCTACAAATTTAGTGTCTCGATCTGATACAATACTTACAAGCAAACCATGCAATCTTACAATCTCTGAAAAGAATAAGTTTTCTATGTGTGTGGCATCATTAGTCTTCTTACAAGCAATAAAATGGGCCATTTTAGAAAATCTGTCTACAAAAACGTAAATAGAATCGTTTCCTCTCTGAGTTTTTGGTAAACCCAAAACAAAGTCCATACTAACTACATCCCATGGTCAATCTGGTATGGGAAATGGCTGATATAGACCGGTATTTTGACTCCTTCCTTTGGCATACTAACATACCCTGCATTTCTCAACAAACATTTTAATATCAGTTTGCATTTTAGGCCAATAATAAAAAGCATTCACCTGAGCGAAAGTTTTGTCTTGTCCAAAATGACCAGACAATCCTCCACTGTGCTTCTCTTTAATGATGTTTTCTCTCATTGAACATTTAGGAACACATAATTTGTTGCTTTTAAATAACATGCCTCCTTGAATAAGGTAATCCATCCATTGACTTCTGTTATGGCTCATCGAATTCTGCACTGTTGTGTAGATGTCTTTAAAATCCTCATCATCCTTGTACATTTCTATCATTTCATCAAAACCTACAACACCCACTTTAAATTCTTGCAAAAGAAAACTTACCCTGCTCAATGCATCCGCCACTTTATTAGATTTACCACTTTTATGCTTTATTACAAAAGTGAAACTTTGCAGAAATTCCACCCACTTGGCGTGCTTCTGATTTAGCTTTGGCTGATTATTAATAAACTGCAAAGCATGGTTTTTTGAATATAAGATGAACTCCTTCGGCAACAAGTAATGCCTCCACTTTTGCAATGCCTGCACAATAGCGTAAAATTATTTATCATAAGAAGAATATTTTTTCTTTGCATCATTTAACTTCTCGCTGAAATATGCTATCGGCCTTTGCTCTTGGCTTAGCACCGCACCAACTGCTTCTCCACTTGCATCGGTTTCCACTTGAAATACTTTCTCGAAATTTGGTAATGCTAGAATAGGATTTTCTGTTATCTTGCTTTTCAGCAAATTAAAATTCCTATCAGCTGCTTCTGTCCATCGAAATGGCTCATTGACCTCCTTGATTGTCTCAAGGATTGGTGCACAAACTTGACTAAATCCCTTTATAAATTTTCGGTAGAAACTAGCAAGTCCATGGAAACTTCTTACCTCGAATACACTCCTGGGAGTAGGCCAATTTCTGATTGCTTGTACCTTCTCTGGATCCATTTTCAAACCGTCTCTGGAAATCAAAAATCCCAAATATACCAGCTCCTCTTTCATGAAACTACATTTCTTCAGATTGATTAGTAGTTTCTCTTTCTGCAGAGTTTTCAAAACTAACTTCAAGTGTTCCAAATGCTCCTCTTTACTTTTGCTGAAAACTAGAATATCATCAAGGTAAACAACAACAAATTTACCTGTATATTCTTTCAGAACCTCATTCATTAGTCTCATGAATGTGTTGGGCGCATTAGTGAGCCCAAAGGGCATCACTAACCACTCATACAATCCACTGTTGGTTTTGAAAGTTGTTTTCCACTCATCGCCTTCCCGAATTCTGATCTGATGATACCCGCTTTTTAGATCTATCTTAGTAAAGTACCTGGATCCACTTAAACAATCAATTAAATCATCCATCCTAGGCAAAGGAAATCTATACCTAACTGTTATCTTGTTTATAGCTCTGGAATCGGTGCACATGCGCCATTCTCCTCCCTTTTTCGGACTAAGCACCGTTGGCACAGCACACGGACTCAGAATTTCTCGAATCAGCCCCTTGTCCATCAGCTCTTGAACCTGTCTTGCAACTTCTGCGTTTTCCTGAGGAGTTAATCTATATGCAACTTTATTAGGTAGACTTTCTCCTGGTATTAAGTCGATATGGTGACTTATACTTCTAATCGGTGGTAATTCATTCGGCAATTCATCCACAATGATATCCATGTAACTATTTAACACAGATTGAATTTCTTCAGGCAAATCATTTAAATTTGTGGAGGTTAAAATTACCTTTGGCCTTCCCACGATAGCGAAATGCATCTCTTCACTTTTATCCACCTCTTGTAGCAATTCTTTGCCACTTATCAGCATAATATTATTTTCAAGCAGCTCTTTATCAGCATCATTCTTTACTGGCAGCAACGTATGTTTAACTCCATCCTTTTCTATGGTGTATGTATTTCTTCTTCCATCATGAATCGCCTTTCGGTCAAATTGCCATGGTCTCCCCAACAACACGTGACATACATCCATGGGCATTATGTCACATAAAATCACATCTCTGTATGTACCAATCTGCATTTCCACATTACACTGTTCTGTCTCGATGACTTGATGACCCTTCTGAAGCCAAGATACTTTGTAAGGTGCAGGATGCGCTTTCCTTGTTAACCCAAGATTTTCCACCATCTCTGTAGACACAAGATTGTCAGTACTCCCGCTATCAATTATAACCTTACAACACTTACCCTTTGATTTGCATGTAGTCCTGAACAAATTCTTTCTTTGCGCAGGTTCTCCAGTCTCCTTTTCTGATCTCAGCAAAGTTCTTCTAAGCAGCAATGATTCACCTTCCTCCGGTGGTTCTGGCTCTGCCTCAGCCACATTTGCACCCCTCTGGCTTGCTGATTTGTTATGAGGACAGTCCCGCGACATATGTCCCCATTATCCACAGGTATAACACCTAACATCTCTTCCTCGCCCTCTTCCTCTAGGCGCGAATCTCCCTCTACTAGATTCACCCATCTGTGGTGATTTGCTGCTTGAACTTCCTGCTTCAAACTGATGATGTGTTCCTCTGGATCTGGATGATCCTCTACCTCTTGCTGAGCTCTTTCCTCTATTTCTTTGACTCTGTTTCCATATTATTTCCAAACTTGCTTGATAGGCATCCTCAACAGTTTTCAAAATTAACAGGCTAATCTCATCTTGGATCTCATATCTTAGCCCATTAACATATCTGGCTACTTTCTTCAAATCATCTTCCACATGCCTTGTTCTGATGCTTAACCTGTAAAATTCTTCAGTATATTCTTTAACAGACATTCCTTTCCGCTTCAGATTTTGCATCTGCTTAAAAAGATTCAAATGATAGTCTTTAGGCAAAAACTTGGCTTTCAGTTTTCTTACCATTTTATCCCACTGCTTGATCTTAGATTTCCCCTTTCTCGTTCTTGATGTCTGTAACTAGTCCTACCAAATGGCTGCGTGACCTTTCCATCTAGTGACTACAAATTTTATCCTTTTATTTTCTTCAATCTCTTCAAAATCGAAGTACTGATCTATGGATCTGATCCAATCCATGAGCTCCTCGGCATTCAGACTCCCTTCATACATAGGAATCTCTATTTTGGGTTTGCTTCCAACCTTCGCCAGCATCTTCATGAATTTAACGTTTTCATTCTCTTCTTCTTCTTCCACATCTTCCTTAGATTCTTCTGAAGAACTTTCAGCACCCTCATCAGGTGCTCTTCTCTGGGCTGTTTCCATTGTTCCCATTCGTTCACGCAGTCTTCGCACTTTTTCTATCAGGACTGCATTTGCTTCTGGTCTCGCTCGACCAATTCCTCGACCAACTCCTCTCCTTGGCGGCATCTTTGCTGCAAACACCTGTCTCTTTGGCTCTGATACCAAAAATTGATGCTGTACAGTAGCATTAGAATGAAAACAACCCAAAGCGCAAAAGAGATCTGCTCTCAATTATCGACTTTGTTCTTATTTGAACGAAAGTCCTTTCATATAATTTACAAATCTCCTTTATAAACTTTGCAAAACCTCTATTAATTATTTTATAATTGTTAATCGCATTTCTAAACGCCTTTTATATGCAAACTTCATGTAAACACTGCGCTGACAAATTAATCGATTGAACAGTTCAATCCACTTTTTAACTCGAAGGTTGGCAATACGTTACCAATTCCTTTTTCGTTTTCTGCAGCAAATTCAAATATGATGTCGATATATCAATCGGAGGTCACCAGGAGTTAGATACCAAACGCCCGATCCGATCTAGACGGAAGTCACCATGCATTATCATTTCACTGCTCCATAGATTCTGACCCGATCTAGTCAGAAACGCCAATTTCTTTAACTTGATCCAATCCCGATGTGATATATTCGCATTTGTCAATTGACACGGTTATAACATTTGTGCATATCAATTGACCGATATCCGATACATTACAACGCATTTTCTGAACTGGCGGAGGATCTCAATTCGCTGAATCTTTAATTACGACAACTATCACTCCATATCGAACTTCGATGCGTGATTTCCGAGATCTGTGATCGCTAGTTTTTCGGTGTTCCGATCTGATCCAATCGGAGATCACGTTTCAACTGTTCTGGTGTTCCAATCCGATCCAATCGGAAATCGGAGATCACGTTTCAATTGTTCTCAACTCTGCATTCAGAATTCCGATCCGAAATTGGAATCAACAAGCACCAATTTCTGTTACACAAAGTGCCCCTTAACATTTGATCTGGTGCCTCGGACCCAATCTTTCTCCAATAAAATTTACAGAATCTTCTCGTGTCTGCTCCTTTTTCTTATGTAAGGGCGATATTTTTAACTTTTTCTCCTTCCCGAAGTGATTTCTCTATTGGATCGACGGATCATAAAACAAATTATATATGTTTGAAAACCGTTTCAAAGCTTTTAAAAGGTTTTAATTCAACTTCTCTCTGTTCAAATGGATTTCACATGCTTGGCTTAACTATCCATATTTTCCTTCACAGTGATCTTTTTAAAATTAAACTAAAATGCAATCACATTCAATCAACAATTAACCACAGAATTCAACACATAATATTTTACAGTTTCGCATACATCGCTGCGCACAATGTGAACTTATTAATAAAACAGAGTCTCTACGTTTATTCCATTTTCATCCAAAAAAACCACTTCTATTACACACAACACACAGTTTTTCACAATCTTCTGAGCTTTTCACTCCACTAGATCACACCCTATCTCACTTTTTTTTTCTACGAAGAAATCTCTTCGTTTATTACCTTTTCTTCTATATTTCCTCCACTAATTTCTCTAACCAACAGATAACATAATTTCCTATTTTCTCACTCACGGTTACACTCATTTAATAAATCTTATCACTAAATCTTCAAACAAAACAACCGTATTCATTACAATAATAACAAACTATGTGAGGAATCGACCTCCTCAGTAAAACTGAAATTGAACAAACAGTAATAAAATTCACCCTGTCAAACCACAACATGTGGACAATTTTCCACATTGCTGGTCAGTTTCAATGCTCCTGCATCAATACTAAACCAAACGAGTTATATTATTAACCCTATGAAAAATATTACACCTTTGGAATATGAAACCTTAAATTAATAAATCCAATAGATTTATATTAATGTTATAAACCATATGAGTACTTTTATACCCTAGGCATATGAACCCTTATATTAACAAACCTAATGGATTGATATTATAAACCAAATTAAATAATAAACCCAAGGGATTAATACTAAAAAAATTACATTTTATAAACCCAAGGGAATAATAGTAAAACAAAGGGATTAATATTATAAAACCTCGGTATATAAAGACTTATATAAATGCTATAAACCATGAAATAAACATGGCTTACCCTGGTTTATTTGAATATTGAGACAATATTTGTAAGAATGCAATGTTCGACCGAGGATGACCATTGTTGGCCATGGTTGATTTTTATATTTAGACAATTTTGTCACAATGTTGCATTTGACCATGGTTGACTGTGGTCGACAATGGTGTATTATTGCTGATAATGGTTGACCATGGTTGACCAAGATTTTTTTTTTTTGGTAAGTTATGTTATTCTATTAATTCAGAAACAAAGAAGTTACATATGGTATAGGCTAGGTTGGTAAGATGTGGTTATCCAATCCCAACCCTAGTTACGTGTTTTCGAGGCTACCTCAAAGGAGAAAAACCAGCCCAAACAAAACTTAAAACATAAAATTATATTATGTCTAGTAGCGCTGGTGTATCTGAGTAGCACAAAATATGCGGTAGCAAGAAAACATTGATGGAAATCTTGACAAAAAAAATGGAAGAGCTGTGCAGCTGCACTGGCCTCACTTTTTGTCTTCATCATCATTGTTACAAACCTCCTCTTCAAGGGGGCAAGCAGGTGCCTATGTATTGGCTTCCTCCAAATCATCCATTCTACATCTGGGTTATTGGATCAATGCACAAAGGAGGGAGGAGTCCAAATCTATGCCGTCAGGAACACGTGTCCATTTTCCATCAGATTCCATCTTCGAGATGTCTAAATCATCATTTTCCTTCTACTGAACTAGCAGCGGGTCAGTTTTGCAGTACAAGGGTGCAACTAGCGAGAGATTGTGGACTTTTGCGGGCCACACCTTCCTCTTTGCGCAGCTTGCCTGGGGGTTGCTTCATCCTACTCTCGATTGAGGCTCTATGCCGTATAAGTGTCAGAGGAGGATCCTTCCATCAACTCTAATCGATTATCCTCACCACGGTGATAAAGGCCAGGGAGAGCCCCTCTCTGTGTGTGTCAGATAGTCATTTGGCGAAGTCTTAGGGCCATTACTCCAAGAGGCAGGGGGGAGATGTTAAGGGAGGGATACATAGAAGGGAAAAAAACACTGGGGCTCAGTGGTTCAGAGTAGCATGGTCGGGCGGGGATGTAGGGATTCAACAAACGAGAAGGGACCGCATAGCCCAATGCTGACAATAGGGCTTCACGGCCTTCTGAAGTGAGGTAGATCCCAGAGCATATGTAAAGAGGCAACAGGAAAAGCTAAAACACTTTGGCTTGGAAGGGGTAGATAGCTCATCTTTCTAAAGGGGATAGGGTGTGTACAAGGAGGATAGCAATGATTAGGCCTTGCACGCAGCTGCGTACCTAAAAAGGCTTGAGGGAACGGGGTTGGCTTCAATATGGGTTAATTGTGGTGATCATTTATGGTGATAGATTCAAAGGAATGCCATGGGAAAGTTGATGCAGTTCCCACCGTCTCGTCATGATTCTTGATTCTGTGATTCCCGTCTGAATGGCTAATAGTTTAAGGATCTACGACAGGTAAGGCTCTGCGGAGAAGATCACTGTCCTCTGGGGTGTGTGAGATGTGATTGTCAAGCGTGTCAGTTCGGTAACCTGCAGTTGAGGTCCATGGTTGACCAATATTATAAACGCATGTGATTTATATTAATCTGGAGAATTAATATTATGGGTCCTACTATTAAACCAAATATTATAAATCCTAAACTATTTAACTGAATATTATAAATCCTCATCTTAAACTCAATAATATAAAAGCTAAACTCAAACCTTATATTATGATAAAAATGTTTGATCAACATGGTTTAACATATTCAACTAGATTTCATGAGTATTACATTACAAATATTACTTTTCTAAACATTATTAATATTATATTAATGATGTTACTCATAATATTTTATTTTCTATTAATAATGATATGTATTAATACTAATAATTGAAATAGCTAATATTAATACTAGGAATTTGGCTTTTGTGATCCATAAATTATGTATAAAATTTCTCGGTGAAAATCACATTCAAGAAGAATTTGTCGATGCGTTTCGAACCACCCAGTGTCATTCATCATCAGGACAAGATGAGAGATCTCATCTAATACCTGGTTTAAATAGATAAGGGAGCTCCAGCTAGCCGTTGTAGAATAACAGCTAGTTTGACTCAAATAAGAAATTTAATATAAAACAAATTAACAGTTGAATTATTGTTATTAATATTATTAACATTTATTTATTTATTTATTTTCATTTTATTTTATTTATTTTTTATTAATAATTAAATATTTCAGTATAATACTTTGTATTAATAATAATTTAATTATAGAATTTATGATTTTGGTAAAGTTATCTATTATAGAAATTAAAATTGAAAAAAATAAAAATAAATAAATAAATTTAAATAAAATAAAATAAAAGAATTAAATAAATAATAATAATAAAAATAAATAAATAAAATTTAAAAAAAGTAATAATAATAATAATAATAATAATAATAATAATAAAATAAAATAAAATATAAATATAAATATAAATAAAATTAAAATTAAATAAGAATAAAGAACATTTTAATATTATTATTATTATTATTATTTATTTAATTTTTTAATTTTTAATTTTTTTAATTTTTATTTATTTATTTATTTATTTTTATTTTTCAATTTTAATTTTTATAATAGATAACTTTACCAAAATCATAAATTTTATAATTAAATTACTATTAATATAAAGTATTATACTAAAATCTTTAATTATTAAACAAATAACAAATAAATAAAATAAAATGAAAATAAATAAATGTTAATAATATTAATAACAATAATTTAAGTGTTAATTTGTTTTATATTAATTTGCTTATTTGAGTCAAACTAGCCGTTATTCTACAATGGCTAGTTGGAGCTTCCTTTTCTATTTAAACCAGGTATTAGATCAGATCTCTCATCTTGTCGTGATGATGAACCACACTGGCGGGTTCGAAACACATCGACAAATTCTTCTTGAATGTGATTTTCACCGAGAAATTTTATACATGAACTAATATTAATGTTATATAGTAAACATTACTAGTATCTCATAAATTAATATTAATAATAGCTATTGTGAAATTATGAACAATAATATATAATAATATTAATATTGTTAGATATAAGACTTTCGTGATCCATAATATAGATAAATGGCTTCCATACTAATCACATAATTAGAATTTGGTCAACGTTTTCAACCAAATTTGATTGTTCTAAACGTCAACCAAATCCTACCGATGTCATTAATATAAAAGACATTTATCTACAATATTAATATTAATAAATATTGCTTTAATAATTTTCTAAAAAATATTAAATTAAAAATATTATTTTTCTCAACACTATTAATATTATATTAATGATTTTAATGATACTAATGTTTCTAATATTGGCTCATTATTATTAATGATATATATCAATATTAATATTATTAATAAGTAATATTAATGTTTTTTTTCTGAATTTGTCTACTCCTATATTGATTCAAAAATATTTTTACATAGAGGCAGTGGCCTCGAGAAGTCTAGCCCAGAGATGTGGCATGCTCACATTACATAGCTGAACACTGACCAAAAGAACTAGCTGAAGACTGACCAGATGAGCTTCTAGGACCTTGAGCATGTCTAGTTCAAAGAAACAGATTACACCCATAACTAAACTGAAGACTGACCAGAGGTATTTCAAAGACCAAAATTGGTTGACTGGGCACATACAAATAAAAAGTGAAGCGTTGCCCATTTCAGAACTGAATTCTGACCCATTAAACAACTGTAACTGTAACCGATACCCAAAGACATAGTCAGAATAATTCCACCCATGCAGGGGAAACCGACAATTTAACTTTAGAAAAAAAGACATAGCATGAGAACTGTAGAGCATATAATGACTGTAAAGCATGAGGGAATTGAGCCCCTTCGAGCAACAGAGAATCAAAAACCATTGAACGCCCACCTGATTAAGCTTCATGAGAGGTGGAAAGCGACTCTTCTATGATGCGACACCTATATTTGTAGGGATGTTGTTCCTCAGAGGGATGGTCCTCGTTGCCTGAAGAACCGCCACCAGGTGGAACACTCGGACCAGCTTGAATGTTCATATCCTGGGTTGCAGTGCCACCAGGATCCTTACTCTGCTTGTTGTCAATCTGAGAAGTGCCATACTTATCTTCCACCCTCATCTCCACCGTGGCGAGATTATTAATATTATATTATTGATGTTATTTTGTAATATTTTTTCCAATAATAATTAGTTATTATTATTATTATTATTAGTATTAATTATATATATATATATATATATATATATATATATATATATATATAACTAATAATCATATTATTAATTCTCATGTTAATATTAATAATAACTATTCCTAGACTATAAATAATAATATATAATAATACTAATATTGTTATTTTCAGCATTATATATAATAATAATATAATACTAATACTAATATTAAAAAAAATATTATATAAATGTATATTAAGTAAGGAAACACATATTTTAAACTTAAACTGACCTATTTGTGGTTGATCGATTATATGGTTGCATAACATATTTGTTTGCAATTTGTCTAAAGTTTATTTCATATCATTTCCCCTAACTCATTTCTTCATTTATCAATAAATTCTTTAATAAGAGTAGTAAGAATGTTTATGCTATGTTGAAATTGATGAATATATTATTATCTATCATTATTTATTATATTTCAAAATATGAATTGTCCATTATTCTTGGATATGCAATTTCTTTATAGTTAAAAGATTTTATTTTTTATTATAGAAATAAAAAATGTGAGGACTCAATAATTTCATATATAACAAGGAAACTATATTAATATTAAAATATAATATTAAAAGTAAAATTTAAAAGCTATTGTTAAAGGAAAATATATGTTATTATAATATCAATCTGAACTGAATTATTTGTGATTGGGGTAATTTTAAAGAATAAAAATATCATGGCATAACATACTAATTTTCTACTTGGTAAATTAACATCACATAAAGATCATATCCTTTATCTATAGATTCCAAATTAAAGCTTTATGAGTGAGTGCCTTAAAATTCAATTTTTGTGGTACATACTTGGTTCAAATTGTAAAATTCCTCATTCCTGAACATTAGTGTCTAGGTTTCAATTTTTTCTTTTGTCCATCAAAGTAAAATTGGCAATTGGCATTAGCAAAATTTTAAAACAATTTGTGAATATAGTGTGGAAATGTTTAATTCTTTCGTTAATTTTTTCGAGGAATATTGATTATACAATTTGAATCTTCCACTATTTTGAAAAATTATTTATGTGCTTAGATGAAAGGGCATGAGGGAATTACATTGTTTTAATTTGTACAAAGAGTGTTTCATAATCGAGTATTTTATTACGAAATTACATGATCATTTATTTCTCTTATATATATATATGCTTATTCATTTTTAATCAAATAAACATTTTCAAAACCTACTCAAGGAAAAGAGAAAAAACTAATGACAAATTCTGAAGAGGAATGAAATGGCGATTAAGATGAAATGGAGCATTTAAAATATTATAATAAACCACCTGTTTATATTAAATTTTATATTAAAATATAATATTATATTATATATTATTTTAGAAAAACTATAACTTAATATTATATAAACTATATTAAAAATTAGAAAATAAAATGTATATAAATGAATATTTTGGCAATTTGTAACACCTCTCTCACACAGGAGCATCCGAGAACCTCATTAATATTAGAATCCAAAGCTGTGGAAAGAGATTCAAGGTTAAATCAGAACTAAATTGCTGGAAATGATGAGGTTTAATTAATTATAATTATCTGCCATGTATGCATAATGAGAGGTTTAAGGGTTTGTTTGAGAAATTGAGGGAGAAAAATCGTGGATCTTAAATAATCCACGCTGTTGAAATTTCGATATAAAGAGTATATGTTGTGTGATAGGGGTGTGCCTGGTGAGAATACAATGTAGTCATAGGAGAACTATAACTAAGGCTGAGATGCCTTAGACTGTAAGAGAAATTTGTATATAATTGAAATATTTATTATGTGGATTTTTGTGTGTTTGAGTATGGTTTATTTATAGGTTAGATTATGATCTAAATTTCGTGTTCTAGATTTACTGATCGAACATCGATCACTATAACGATCGATGGTGACCTAATGGTAAATTCTGGTTTGTATATGGTGTAAAGCCCTTATTCTGTTCAAATATCAGACATTCAAACAGAGATCTTTGGTAGATTGGCTTTCAAATCCCCATCTAGGTTCTCTTTACATATTGACATAAGTCGATTGGTTGTCTGAAAATGTATCAGATGGAACGTTTTTATGCGTTTTTGTTAGTATTTCTATGTTTGGGGTATGAACACTTAGTGGATCCTGGAGGAGCTATGTATAGACCTTGTACACGTGAGATCCATGTGCATGAAGGAGTTATAGGAGTGATGCACCATCTCAGATGACGACATGAGGAAGAGGTGCAACTGGTAGAGCCATATATCAATATAAGTAAGCTGCGACCTGCACCATTGGCATGAGGAGGAGTCTATGGTCTGGAAATTGACTCAAATGATGAATTGATTGTGCTACATGATTTGATGTAAATTATAAAAAAAATTCTATTTCTTTGTTGTTTGAATGAAAAAGGTCTGAAGGGAATCTACCAGCATAATTTTATAGTCTTCCCTATCAAGTGTTGGATTAGTTGGTTTAATGTCATGATAGGTTGAATTTTTTATGCATTTCTTGTTGTTGGGAAAGGCACACCATAAAATTGGTTTGACTTACTGTGGAGTTTCCTCTGAATTATCATGTTTTCATATTCTATATTAGGGACAACATTTCATGCGGTGAGACTGTTGTTGTGTTTTGATTACTTATTGTTAATTTTGAGAGATGATGGTGCTATGTGAAGGACGGAATTATATGGGTCAATGAGTTGGGCATATTTAATTATTTTTATTAGTGACCCATAATTGAATTAAACCGGTGTTGGTTGGTCAAATTTAATGAAAATCCTCTGTTTTTTTTTCTTCTTATATATATACCTGGGCCCCTTACCCACAGGACTCACACAGTTTGAGAATATGCATTTTTGCTTCGTTAAAGTGGTATCAGAGTGGGAAAATATTTCCCACGAGAAAGAGTTCATCTATAAAGGAAGAAGAGGTATAGTTATGTTAAATATTGTAACATACCCCGATAACCTCGCAGGAAAATGGATGAAGTTAGGATTTTTTTTCAACATTTACGAATGTGTAACCTTATAAATTTCTTTATATATTTTCACATTAACCATTTAAATACCCATCATAACCACTTAGAGAAATATTTAGAAAAAATCATAGTGAGTTACACAACCATTAATTGTCCTTGTTTTAGCATATTAACTTAAATTTCCTGCTATAACTATGTATCGATCATGTGATCATTTTAATTCAATTAGTACATCACCTAATTGATAATATAAACATCAGATCATGAAATAAATTAACATCATGAAAATGACACAATGAACAATCACATAAATAGACACCGATATACCCTGGAAATCATGTAGGGTGAAAACCAACAAACATTTAATTTTATTATTAAACGCTCATGAGGGTTGTCACCCCTCACTCAACGGTTATAAGGGATTCCATCCCTTGACCATTGTCATAAAAATTACATATCAAAATAATCTTAAATGAAACATAACTAGCTATAAGCTATTACAATCATCATGATACCATTTACCCACAATTCCTCAATATTTGTCTTTGTAGTCAGATTGTTTCCTTCAGTGGGTCATCGTGCAATTGGAACTAGTAAACCTACATGGATTAACAACGCTTTATCTTCCACAATGTTAAACTTGAAAATTCCTTTTCTCAAGTCATCCTTCTTTCCTGCCATTGCTGTCGTCAGCACACTTGATATCATGATTAGATAAAATATTAATAAACCAATAATCAATCTCTATTTGTGACACTTCAACAAATATTTGTATGCATGTATAAAACATAACCACATTGGCATTAGTTTCCTTATTTAACATCATTTCACATGCATTAGTAATAAATAAATCACTATCAAGCATCCTCTTTCTAACAAACACTAACAAAATCTTGCATGCACTTTCATATTATTTCCAAAAGAAAGCTAACATACTATATAATAATATTGTGCATGCAAATGCATAACAAGATTTCAAGATAACTATCCCAACAAGAAATTTCTCTTTTTTCCTACTCTTATGTTTTCTTTTCAAAATGGATTAATGCAATAGATGTTATACTTATGCATGTGAATACAGGTTCTTTTCCAAAAACATATTTTCCACCCAAGATCTATTCATAATGGCTATTATGTATAACAATGCCAATTCTATTTCAATCAAAGTTAACATACAAGTTATAGTTTTGTGCATGAAATAACATATACTGTTCTTCCTGCATGCAAAACATATATTTATTTTCAAAAGAAACAAAATAAATATTTCATGGAAAAATAAACACATTCCTTTTCCAAGGGTCAAACGCATACCACTTATTATTTCATGCATGCAAAGTGACATTTCCCTCTCATCCAAAAGATATAACCAATAAATATGCATAATATTCTCCAAAGATAAAGCTAATACCATAGCTAACCCCTTTAGGTTTGCAAAATACATATTATTTTGCCCAAAAGAGGGCTAACACAGTAAATATTATGTGATTTCCTCTTAGTTTTCTCTAGAAATCTAATACTCACAACTATATTTTTCCCATGCATACAAGCATATATATTTCTCTAAATAATATTACATAATAAATCATGTGATTACCCTTTTTCCTCTCCAAGAATATAATCCAATAATGCATACAAGGATATATTTTTCTCTTCTATTAATTTTGAAGAGTTTTAACACAATAATTATTTCCTTGCATACAATTATGTAATGTTCTAAACGGGAAAAAATAGGCTCAGTAGGGAATATCTTAAGATATTCCACGATGGAATCACAACAATGGAATTACACCAACATATCTCAACCAGAGATAGACTGGTAGGGCATTTACTGGATGCATCACCTTCACAAGGAAGGGTGAAATCCAGAGGCTTCCGGGCCCGTTTTAGACTCTGTATGTAGAAGAATGGTGAAACACAGCAAGTGTGGAAATGAAACACTCCTATTATATTTTTCTACTCTTAGGAACCTTAGATCTATAGATCTAAAAAATTGATCCAAAAGAGAAGCAAAAACCAACCAAGGAAGAAGCAGGAAATTCCACTCTTAGGAAAATCTGCAATAGGCTCAAGGAGGACGCTGTATAAGAAATCCAGTGTGAAAATAACGTAGAACGGGGCTGCTTTCCCTTATTTTATGCTGTTTGGGACCTCCAATAATAGTTTCAAAAAAATAAATCATTTTATATTGTTTAAACAGATCTCCCATAATCGACACTAGCTTAAAATTCGCTAAAGGAGAGAGTTGGTAAATAGAGAAACCCTCCTTCAAGAATTGTGCAGTTTTTGCTGGAAGACATTGGAAATAAGAAATTAGACTCATGTTATAGCATGGCATCGAGAAATCAGATCCAAAATCAAGTTCCTTTGTCGAAGCATTGGATTTACTTGAAGCAAGAGCAAGAATCCTTCAGAAATAATAACAGAAACAAATGGAAAAGCTGCAGAAATACTTGACAGGATTTTATATGAGGAGCTTCAATTGCTGTGGGTTAATATTCAGATCTACAACTGATATATGGCTGAAACATCAGATCCATACCAGATCTAGAACTACTCATCCTTCTTAATAAGATCCCCTTGGGGTTTTATCAAAATAATGCATAAATAAGTGTAGATCTAGCTTTTAATACATTGGACTTTTTATTGCAAATAAATTCAATCCTTATAGAATCATGGCCCATATGAAAAAAAAATATTTTCAAAGAATATGGTTACTTATCTCTTGATGCATGCTTGGAATACTCTCTTCCTCTTCCTTGGCTCCATTCTCCATGTATTCTCCCCTCCCCTCCTCTATTTCCCTCATAGTCTTATAATAAATAGAATTAATAGAATGGAATAGATTTTATAAATCATAAAAGTATTCCAACTTTTTCCTAAATCATAAAATAATTCCATCTTTTCTAAATCATAAAAGCATTCCATCTTTTCTAACTCACAAAATCAATCCATAAATCTCTCATGTTTTATTTTTAAAGCTATATTTGTTTTTTCCTTGTGAGAAAAATATCACTTATCAATACTTCTTCCAAATCTATTACTCATTATTTATAAAACCAAACTATGACTCATGATTTACAAAACTCATAAAATATACCAACTTGGAAATATAATTTATTTCCATAGAAGAAGATCAATTATTCTAAATAAAATGATTATGAAATAATTCTTCCAATATTCTTATAATTAAGAATTACAAGAATATTCTTCATGTAATATCAATATAATAATTAATAATAATTAATTATTTAATAACCCTCATTTTATGAGAGATTTTACATTGGATTATGCGAGGGACATTACAAATATTCGTAAAACTTGTGGTTCTTTATATTTTTTGAAGGTAGTAGTAGAGGAAGGTAAGAATATTGCAGCAGCCTAGAGCAGGAGTTCTCAAATTGTTCCAGAGGAGAGAACCATAGAGATGCCGAAAGACTAAGCTCAGAAGAGAGAAGCTTCGTGAGGTATCTGGTACCAGTGAGGACTTGCTATTGAAGAGGTTTTGTGGCAGCTCACAAAGGGAAATTCCATAGAGGATGTGGGAAAAATTTCTCAATAATGTTGTTACGGGAAGATCACAAAGGTAGATTCCACATAGGATGTGGGTAGAATTTCTAAGAAATGAAGAAGACATATGACCGAGAGGTCATAAGATTTTTTGTACCTCGGGAATCTGATGCAAGAGAATCCAAGCACTTTCATTAAAATCATAATCCAAATATGTGAAAGGAGATTACATAGATAGTCAATGTAAACGGGGGTAAAGTTTGTTAAATCAAAACTAAATTGTTGGAAATGATGAGATTTAATTAATTATAATTATCTACCATGTATGCATAATGAGATGTTTAACGGTTTTTTTGAGAGATCGAGGGAGAAAAATCGTGGATCTTAAATAATCCATGCTCTTGAAATTTCTATATGAAGAGTATATGTTGTGAGACAGGGGCTGTGTGTGGTGATAATACAATGTAGTCGTAGGAGAATTGTAACTAAGGCTGATATGCCTTAGACTGTAAGAGAAATTTGTATATAATCGAAATATATATTATGTGGATTTCTGTGTGTATGAGTACGGTTTATTTATAGGTTAGATTATGAGCTAAATTCTATGTTGTGGATTTACTGATCGACCATCGATCACTTTAAGGATTGACGGTGATCTAACGGTAAATTCTGGTTCGTATATAGTGTAAAGCCCATATTCTATTCAAATATCAGACATTCAAATAGAGATCTTCTTTGGATCGGCTTTAGAATCTCCATCTAGGTTCTCTTTAAATATTGAAATAAGTCGATGGGTTGTCTGAAAATGTATTAAATGGAATGTTTTTATGCGTCTTTGTTAGTATTTTTGTGTATTGGGCGTGAACACTTAGTGGGTCTTAGAGGAGCTACGTATATACCTTGTACACCTGAGATCCATGTGCATCAAGGATTTCTAGGAGTGATGCACCATCTCATACAACGACATGAGGAAGAGGTGCGACTGGTGGAGCCATAGATCGATATAAGCTGCGACCTGCACCATTAGCATGAGGATGAGTCTACAGTCTGGACATTGACTCAAACAATGAATTCGTTGTGCTTCATGATTTCATGTAAATTAGTTACAATTTTCTATTTCTTTGGTGTTTGAATGGACAAGGTCTGAAGGGAAACTGTGAGCCTAATTTTATAGTCTTTCCTATCAAGTGCTGGATTAGTTGGTTTAATTTAATCACAGGTTGAATTTTTCGTGCATTTCTTGCTGTTGGGAAAGGCACACCATAAAATTGGTTTGACTTACTGTGGAGTTTCCTCTGAAGTATCATATTTTGGTATTATGTATTAGGGAAAACATGTGATGAAGTGAGATTGTTATTTTGTTTTGATTACTTATTGTTAACATGGAGAGCTGATGGTGCTATGTGAAGGACTGAATTAGATGCGATGAGTTGACCATATTTAATTATTTTTATTGGTGACCCATAATTGAATTAAACCGATGTTTTTTTGTCAAATTTAATGAAAATAATATGTTTTGTTTTCTTCCTATATATATACCTAGGCCCATAACCCAAACGATCCACATAGTTTGAGAATATGCAGTTTTTTTGTGTCACTCTCTCATTGCAAATTTTTTTTTCTAATTATAACAACATATTTAACTTATTATTATGATTGTATCATAATTCACCATCTTTCAACGAACTTCTATATCTTGCAGCTTTTCTTATTTCACACTGTGTTTTTAATGGTGAGAGTAGTATCTAATTTTCCATTTCAGATTACCAGTTTCTTTTAAAGTTATACACTTTCCCCCTAATTAATATGGAGTTAGTATTATCTTCCATCACAATTTTCCATTAATGGGTATAATTTGGATAAGTGACTCTTATTTCCACCTTATATTTCTTTGCTCTCATTAACCATAGTTTTTACCACCTAGCAATGTATAGTCTTCAAATATTATACCCAACTGTCCATTTTAAATTTCCCCAATTTTCCCTTTTATATTTTAAAGGTTTATGTGAACTAACTATATAACTTCCACATTCCCTTTTTAGATTAATCCTAAATCTTATTCCACGTACCCTTTTTGACTTAATCCTAAATCTTTCACACATCCCTATACTCAAATTTAAACATAAATCCACATGTTCACTTTATGTTTGAACAAAATACATAGAATTTGTATTCGGTATCCAATCACACTTTAATGCAACCTATCATGTTTTATCTATACAAATTTCCTCTTCCAAATTACATACTCTCACAACACCTATACACATTCATTTAGATGATTGAATTTATTCTACAGAGATGGGGTATTAACTTACCTTATAATATAACTTGGCATATGATTTGATTTCTCATATTCTAAATTTCATGACACACTTTAAAAGGTTACGTACTTTACTATTTACGCAATGGTACCCACTGATAGTGTTATTGATGTTGCTATTTATTTCTACTATGTCTTTAATCCTCCAGAGGTGTTTGTAGCAGTAATGCGTTAATGTTGATCAGACCTTTTTGTACCTCGGTTTACCGAATCTCCACTAATATATTTCTCATAATACTTTCACATTAAATGATGTGTATTGTTTCATGTTATTTCCTCTATTTTCATTACGAAGTTATTGATCCTAGGGATAACCCTCTATCCAGTAACACATGAACGAAGTGGATCATTTTAGATTTTACAGTTCCACTTTATAAGAATTTTGGTTTTTCATTTTTGTTTTCTCATTTGGACGCTAGTCGAGTTCTGGCTTTGTTCTTATACTAGTTTTTGTTATGAGATACACTTCGTAAATCTTCAATGGAGAGAGATTCATCACTTGGCTACATGCAGAGCACCCTTCGATGTTCCCTAACAGGTAATGGTTTTAGTTTACTACGTTATTCAACTATATTTCTCTGAGATTATTTAAACCTTTTAATTTTTTGTTTTCTATTTTTCTATCATTTTTTTATCTCAATTCCTGTTACATATAGAGAGGAACCATTCTAGTTCGATAATTCCATCTCGACTTGCGAGTGCCATTTATTGTACTTTTCATCATTCAGGGTTTTACTCATTACTGAAATCGAGTCCAGTTAGTTTTGGGACCAATGGTAAGAAATTTTAATGATGTTCAGTAGTGCTAGAATGAACTCTATTTTCCCCTTTTAGAAATTGAGTCTAGACCAAGAATTAATATATGTTTGTCATGCATTCTCATTGTAATAATTTCGATATGAAAATTTCTTTCAAATTTTCATGAATATTCCTGTGATAGAAGCAATGATTGATATCGTCTCGCCTCTCTCATGAAACTAACTATTTTTTCCAATTTTTCCTTAGTATTCCAAGAGTTACAGTATCATTTTTTTTTTTTTAATTCATTTCGAAGTGAACACTAGTTCGTCGTTTTTGTTCTAGGGTGGTTGAATTCAGAGCTACCCTGGTCACCCAACATGCCATCTCACTTATTCAATCACAGTACTTGGATCTACAACGTATTCGTAAGTTATATTTATTTATGATTTTCCAGTCATTGTGTAACACTGTTGTCTTTTGAGTTTAGCTACGAACAAGAATTTAAAATTTGAATTATGTTCTTCATTAATGTTTCTACAGTTTTTCATTAAAATTTGAATTATGTTCTTTCTCTGCTTGGATGATATCATAGGTCCAGTTAGATTATTAACATGGTGGCTATATCTTTAATCTACCACATCTTCTTATAGCCTTTTCAGAGTATACTTTATTTCTATTTTTCAGTATCTTGACATTTATGTTCAATATTTCAATAATTGATATTAAATCAAATTCGTTGTTTTTCTTTTCCTGGAATACAGGTATCATATGGATCCTGTTCCCCTAAGGTATTTGAAATTATTGTATTTGTACTAACTATTCTAGTTCCATTTTACCTATACGTTTATATCGAGAACATATTTTAATATATCTAACTTCTGGGTTGCTTACATACATGTATGCAGAGTAGGTTATCGGATACTAAAGTTTAATTCACAATTTGAGTTTTTCATTTCAAATATTTAACTGGTGGCTTCACTTCTATCCAGGTGGGTATCTATTCTCGAGAAAGACTCAACATCAATTTCATGAGACCGTATTGTTATTTTTACTTTTCTACACATATGGGACTTAGTTCCTATAAATTTATAAATTTTCCACTTGTAGCTCTATATAGAACAGAGTACTATCTATAACTTTTTATTTGATACTCATAACTGTAATATATCTAAACTGAGCTTTCCTCTCAACGAGGAAATGGGATTTCCAACTACTCTTCTTCTTGCAGTAATATATTTTCAGTCGGTTGTCTACAATAGCTCTTCTAGTTGGTTCTTGTGGAAATTTAGTTCAGTTTACATACATGTTTAAATTGTTTTCTATTTATACATTCTAATGCATGTACTTTATATTTCAATTTATAGTATAGTACAAAATTCTTCCTATAAAAATAAGCACAGATGTCTTTGTTATAGTTATATACTTGTAACCATACCTGCAGCAGTCTTTATAACTTGTCAGTACAATTTCCTCTTATGTACCTTTTTATGTCATATTACATACTGTTGTTTCCTATTACAATTCTTATATATACTTGTCAGTATGTAGAATTGAAAGAAATACTGTGAATTTATTCAATATTCATATACAATTAACTTCTACTGAGATTTAATTCAGTATATCTTATCATAACGTTTTTTATTTTACAAACATACTTCCAGTTTCTGTTTTTAGAGTAAAGACATAATTCAAGAATATGCATGTCCACGCTAGTTTCAGTTCTGATTTATTTTCCTCTAGTTAGTACAACAATATTTAAATGTATGGTACAACATGTCTTTAGCTATAAAGTATATAATTATTCCATATATGTATATTAATTTATATTTTAGAATGTATTTCTCTATGAGCTATATAGTTTGACAGTAGAATGGTAAACAAACTAGAATATGGAAACGTCAGTTTCCTATGAGGTACCTAACCTTAGATCTAGAAGCCTAACTAGGTTTTATACAGTCTGAGAGTTGGTCCTATGTAGAATATGTCTATGCAACAATATAGATTTTACTATTTCTGCCATAGTGATTTTTGTTAAATGTACAAACCAGCAAAAGTTAACGGTACTTATACATTTTCCAATTTCTAACCACATATTTAAACACAAAATTTTCACATTAACATGGCTATTTTATCATTTCCAATATTTCATTACAACATTAAAATTGAATTCAAAGACCATTCCCAATTTAAATGTGCATACCACTTAAGTTTGACTAGTTTCCTCCCAAACATAGAGCTCTTTCTCCACAACACACCCCCGAGGAGAGATCTCTTCCTCCCATCATAGAAAACCCTTTGTCTATCCTCGATCAGCTTATTTAAGCTTGCTATCCCCATCCTATTTCCCTTAATAGTGTCCAGTTAATTCAGGATTTTGTACTCTTGTTTGCCTAGGCTTTCCCTCTATTTCTTCCATAAAGGTACTTTTAAAGCTATCTTTTCTACTTTCTACCATTATTCCACCCGATCCCAATAATTTCCTCTTTACTGAGGTACTTTTTATATTTTTATGTCCAATATAATTGTAGTATTTATTTTATTCCTTCCAAGGATTTCTGGAAGTCTGGGAAATTCTTACAACGTTATCCATCCTCATAGATTTGGTTTCCAAATATCTAATCATTATGTAGTCATTGAACATTAATTTCCATTTTATTTTATTAGCATGAAATAATAAATTAAATCCACATAAATTTTTTCCTTTGGGGTCCATTGTACCATTTTTGACTTGTTCAAATGTCTAATAAATGCATAGAAAACTAGGGATATTACATATTCCCCCTCTAAAACAAAACATTGTCATCGGTGTTGTAAAGACAATAAAATAAAATCACTGTTTAAACAGTGATGGATATTTCTCCATCATATCTTCCTCTCACTCCCAAGTAGCCTCTTGGGGTGCAAAGTGCCTCCACTGCACTTTCACCTTGGCCATTGTCCTATTCTGGAGCTCAATTTCTTCCCGTGCCAATATTTGAAGTGACTCTGGAAGAAATTCCCCTTCTGGTTCCACCTGTATCATATTCCAATGAATAACATGAATAGGGTCACGTATATATTTTTTTAATAATGAAACGTGAAATACATCATGAACCTTAATGTGACTAGGCAAAGCTAGTTTACATGCAACTGGTGTAGCTCTTTCCAGCACTTCAAAAGGTCCATAGCAACATGAAGCTAGTTTTGTATACCTACCGGTATGAAAATTACTCTTCTTAGGCTTAATCCTTAGGTAAACATGATCACCCATACTGAATTCTCTGTGAATTATCTTTTTGTCTACATAAATTTTCTACGTGTCCTCTACTGTTTTGATATTTTGTTGAATTTCCTTCACAACTCTCTCCATTTCCTACAAGGCTTCTGGTCCAAGTATTAGTTTATCTTTAGGCTAACTCCAACTTAGAGGGGTATGTCACTTTCTACCATAAAGTTCTTTAAGAGGACTCATATTTCCTGAAGCTTGGTAGCTATTGTTATAGGAAAATTATGCTAAATGTAGCTATTCCTCCTATTTTGTTGGCTTATCCATGACATACATCCTTAACATATCCTCTAAAATATGGTTTGTTATTTCTATTTGGGCATCAGTTTGGGGATGGTAGGCATTACTAAAATTTAATTTGGTACCCATGACTCCAAACAGACTTCTCCAAAAGGCTACAATGAACTTTGCATCTCAATTTGAAATGATCATCTTTGGAATACCATGCACTTTTACAATCTCCTTCATAAATACATTTGCTACTTGAGTTGTACGAAAGGTATACTGTACAAGTATAAATTGAGAATATTTAGTCAAAGTATCCACTACAACCATTATAGAGTCATTTTGGTATTTAGTCCTTCGTAAACCAGTAATAAAATCTATGGAAACAGTCTCCCACTTCCATTATGAGAAGGGTAAAGGATTCATCAACCCAACTAGATGCTGATGTTCAACCTTTAACTTTTGTCATTATATACATCTAGCCAAGTAATTTCCCACATCCTGTTTCATACCAGGCCAGAACAGGTTCTTTCTTAAAGCTAAAATTAATTTCTGGTATCCAGGATGTCCAACATAGTGTGTTTTATGGTACTCATCCAGAATCTCTTTCTTTAAAGAATCTACATCAGGAATATATAATCTGTCTTCATAAAAAATCAATCCTCTTTAGTTTTGTGTATACCCTTTCATCTCTTTTTTCACAATTTGTGCCTGTAGTTTTTCATAGTTTTGGTCTTGTCTCACTAACTCTTGTATCAGTCCTTATATGTCAAAGTTGGCACTACTTCCAACATTACTTACAGTTTTCCAAGAAATTCTACTTAGTGCATCTACAATCTTGTTTTCCTTCCCCTTAACATGTTTGATCTCCATATCAAACTCATTAAGGAAGGACAACAACCTAGCTTGCATGGCATTCAAATCGGTTTGGGTGAAGAAATACTTTAGGTTCATGTGATCTATCATCAACACAAATTTTTTCCCTAAAAGGTAATGTCTCCACATTTCTCAAGAATCTATTACAACAGCTAATTCCAAATCATAAACACTAAAATTATGTTCATGTTTCTTGAGTTTTCTTGATTCATAGGTTATAATAAAGTTCTCTTGTAGTATCACTCCTCCTAATCCTTCTCCGTAGGCATCTGTACATACTTCAAATTCCTAATTTCGATCAGCAAGATTTAAAATAGGTGTTGTGGTAAGCTTCAGTTTAGCTGATCAAAGCTGTTTTGACATTTTTCAGTCCATTCAAACTTAACTCCTTTCCTTTGTACAAATGTAATAGGGTAGGATAAGGCTAGAAATCTCTTTACAAACCTCCTATAGTATCCTACAATTCCAATGAAGGATCTCACAGAGGACACATCAGTAGGTACAAAACCACTCACTTATTGCTTTTATCTTTTCTGGGTCTACTTCTAACACTTTATTGGAAATTATATGACCCAAGTATTGAATTTTATCTTTGAAAAATTCACATTAGCTAAAATTAGCATACAACTTCTTTTCTCTAATTGTTTGTAAAATAATTCTAAGGTGTTCTTGATGCTCAGCTTCATTCTTAGAATAAATTAAAATATCATCAATAAATACTAAGACAAATTTGTCCAAGTACTTATTTAAGACACTATTCATTAAGCACATAAAAGTAGTAGGTGCATTAGTCAACCCTAAGTGTAGGACCACAAAATAATAGTGTCCATACCTGGTTTTGAATGCATTTTTACTTATATCTTCAGATTTAATTCTTAGTTGATGGTAGCCTGTCCTTAGATCAATTTTTGAAAAGACTATTGCTCCTCTAACTTGGTCAAAGAGATCATCTATCCTAGGTAAAGGATATATGTTGTTTATTGTCATATTATTTAGTTGACAATAGTATATACACATTTTGAAAGTGTCATCTTTCTTTTTCACAAATAGCACCGGTGCTCCCCATGGGGATACACTCGGTCTGATGTAACCTATATCTAGCAACTCCGGTAGATTTATTTTCAACTCCATTAGTTCTGGTGAACTCATTCTATATGTGCCTCTAGAAATTGGTGTTTCTCCTGGCACTAAGTCAATTGAAAAATCAATTTCTCTCCTACGAGGAAGATGAAGAATTTCATCTGGGAATACATCCTTAAAGTCTCTCATAACAGGTAATGTTTCTAAAGGATTCTCTTCTTCTTGCTGTCCTAATTCTTTTACATGCATAGAATACACTTGGTAGCCTTTTCTAGCAATTATTTTCAATTGAAGTGCTGAAATTTGTCTCACATATATGGGCTTGGGGTTTCCTTTTACTATGACAGGCTTTCCCTCCTCATTTATGCAATGTATTGTCTTGTCCAAGCAATTTAACATGTCTTTATGTTTCTCTAACCATTCCATTCCTACCAGTACATCATAGGACCCTAAAGGTAAAATATTCAGATTCAGTTCAGTTTGGTATCCATTCAAATTTATGGATGTTTGGGGTAGCTTATGAGTCACTTTCCTTTTTGTACCAGTGGCCAACTGAACTAACAATGACTACTAAAATTTTTCTGAATTTAAGTTACATTTTTCTACCATTTGAGGACTGATCTAACTCAAATATGCACCTGGATCTATTAAAACAGAAATAGGTTGGTCAGCAATCATACCTTCTATTTCAACCATAGTGGAGTGGTGCTCTGCTTGACAATCTAGCAATGTTCCTTGCCACATCATTTACAATTGTTTATTATCTCATTACTTGTATGGCCTAAGTATTTCTTTTTGGACAGTCCCTCAGTAAATGAGGTTCTCCATAACCCTAGCACTTTAGAGGTTATCTCATTTTAGAAATCCCTTCTCTTTTATTTTTTCCATTCATCTTCTTGGACCCTATTTGTGATTGCGCAATTTTATTTTCTTTAGTTTTGGTGAACTTATTTATTTGGTGATTTCTCCCAAAGTTTTTGAAATATGCTGGTTTTGTTCTCTTCCCACTGGAGTCACCCTCTTTGTTTTTCCAATTCTTTGCTTGTTGATTTTTTCCCTAGAATTGATGGTAACACAATATTTCCTTACACACCACTTCATCCATGGTTTTGGGATTATCAAACTCTATATTTTCCTTGTATATGGTAGGTAAACAATTTAAGAATCATTGTGCCTTTGCTTCTCCTCCCTTATATAACGTACATAGCGAAGAAGATTCGTGAATTTGGTTACAAATTCATCAATAATAAGCTGGCCCAATTTAAGTTCCCAAAATTATTTTGCTTTATCATCATAATAAAGCTCATTCAGGTATATACTTTTGAACTTGACTTGGAAATCCTCCTAAATAATAGTTTTCTCATCTATGACATGAGCCATCTTGGTTTCTTCCCACCACAAGTTAGCCTTACTTTGCAACTCATATATAGCCAGCCTAGCTCTCAAGTTACTTTCATATTAGTAAACCTGAAAGTACTTTATCATGTTTATAAGCCATGCTTCTTCATCTTCCTCCTTCTCTCCATCATAGGAGGGAGGCTTGATTTTCTAGAATTCACCCTGCAATTCCTTATTCCTCCTAGATTGTTGTCTAAAGGCATCATATTCCTTAGAATCTTCTGAGTGATTTACCTTTCCCTTTTTCTTCCTTCCAGAATATTCACCTTCTTGAATATTTTGGGAGGTCAATTCTCTTATTAATTTTTGTTTCTCTTCATTTTCTAAATATAGCCCTTCATTGTGGCTTTTCAGTTGCACCGTTTCTCTTTGCCTTTGATGCAACCTAGCCTTTAATGGAGCATCTGGATATAGTGTATTTTATCCACCACCGAGATCCACATATAGCTCTTCCCCTTCGCTCATAGTTCGCAGTTGTATCCCTTAGCACTCTTTCACTGTACATGAAATTAAACATTAGTGAAATTTAATTTTAATACTAATTTACAACAACATTTTTTTTTTCTTGTGTGAGCACACATTTGTAACACCTCTCTCATTGCAATTTTTTTTTTCTAATTATAACAACATCTTTAAAGTATTATTATGATTGTATCATAATTCGTCATCTTTCTATGTACTTTTGTAGCTTGCAGCTTTTCTTATTTCACTATGTGTTTTTAAGGGTGAGAGTAGTATCTAATTTCCCATTTCAGATTACCACTTTCTTCTAAAGTTATACTCTTGCCTCCTAATTAATATGGACTTATTATTATAACATGTATTGCAATTTTCCATTAATGGGTATCATATGGCTAAGTGACTCTTATTTCCACCTTATATTTCTTTGGTCTCATTAACCATAGTTTTTACCACCTAGCAATGTATAGTCTTGAAATATGATACCCAACTATCCATTTTAAATTTCCACAATTTTCCCTTTTATATTTTAAAGTTTTATGTGAGCTAACTATATAACTTCCACATACCCTATTTAAATTAATCCTAAATCTTAATCCACATACAATTTTTGACTTAATCCTAAATCTTTCACACATGCCTATACTCAACTTTAAACATAACTCCACACGTTCACTTTATGTTTGAACAAAATACATAGAATTCTTGTTCAATATGAAATCACACTTTAATGCAACCTATAATGTTTTATCTATACAAAGTTCCTCTTCCAAGTTACATGCTCTCACAACACCTATACACCTTCATTTAGTTTATTTAATTTATTCTACAAACATGGGGTATTAACTTACCTTATAATATATCCTAGCATATAATTTGATTTTTCTTACTCTAAATTTTATGACACAGTTTGAAAGGTCACGTACTTTACTATTTATGTAATGGTACCCACTAACAGTGTTATTGGTGTCGCTATTTATTTCTACTACGTCTTTAATCCTGCTGAGGTGTTTGTAACAACAACGCGTTAACATTGATAAAACCTTTTTGTACCTCAGTTTACCAAATCTCCACTAATATATTTCTCAGGATACTTTCACATTAAATGATGTGTACTGTTTCATGTTGTTTTCTCTATCTGTGTTACCAAGGTATTGATCTTAGGGATAACCCTGAATCCAGTAACACGTGGATGACATGGAGCATTTTAGAGTTTAGGGTTTCCATTGTATAATAATTTTGGTTTTTCATTTCTGTTTTCACATTTGGATGCCATTCGAGCTCTGGCTATGTTCTCAGACTATTTTATGTTATGAGAGAGACTTCGTAACTCTGCAAGGGAGAGAGATTCAACACCTACCT
The DNA here is from genome assembly GCA_034641835.2 of Pinus albicaulis. Lineage (NCBI taxonomy): Eukaryota > Viridiplantae > Streptophyta > Pinopsida > Pinales > Pinaceae > Pinus > Pinus albicaulis. Next base: position 1,140,946,236 of record CM076579.1, on the reverse strand, counting down.
ACATGCAGAGCACCCTTCGAAGTTCTTTAACAGGTAATGGTTTCAGTTTACTAAATTCTTCAACTATATTTCTCTCAGATTATTTAAGCCTTTTAAATTATAATTTTATATTTTGCTATCGTTTTTTATCTCAGTTTATATTACATACAGAGAGGAACCACTCTAGTTTGATCATGACATATCGACTTGTGATTTCCCTTTATCACACTTCTCATCATTCAGGATTTTTATCATTACTGAACTCGAGTCCAGTTAGTTATAGGACCAATGGTAAGAAATTTTAATGATGTTTAGTAGTCCTGGAATGAGTTTCATTTTCCCCTTTGGGAAATTGAGTCTGGATTGAGGTTTAATAGATATCTGTCATGCATTCTCATTATAATAATTTCGATATGAAAATTTCTTTCAAATTTTCTTGAATATTCATGAGATAGAAGAAGCCATTGTTATCGTCTCGCCTCTCTCAAGGAACTAAATAGGTCATGTCAATTTTTCGTTAGTATTGTTAGCCCCCCTATGAAATTCTTGGCAAGCAAGCTGGGGGGCTGGATGGTTGTGGAGCCTTCAAGGAATGTCTTTCCCCTGAAAACCCATTCTCCTTGAAGTCTCTGACTGCTTTGCCTTGTAAAAATCCTCTCTACTGATCCATTGCTGAAAGGGACCTATTAATCCCTCTTTCACCCCTATATCCTTGCAACATTCCCTATCACAACCTTTGCTTTCCCTGTGTTAAAGTTTCCCTTTAATCCCTCCATTATCCCCTTAAATTTCCTCTAAATCCTATCTAAACCCCACCATCACCCTTTTTTCCTTCAAATTTCCACTTCACCCCCCTACCATTACCTTCCATGGGCCTGGAAGTGCATTAAAATTGAAACAAAATGATAAAATCTACCATATCAGGCCTTAGCCCCTTTCCCCATTAACCTCCGCACTTTTCTCTCCCATGATACCCAGCGCCGTGACCGACGCTAAATCCGCCAGGCACTTAGCCCCTCCAAACATTTCTCTGTGGGAAAATCATCAAAAACCTTTGCAAACACGCATTTGTGGGTTTTAATTTGTTTTTTAGATCAATGGATCTTCGCCGTCCATTCATGTTTCGATCCAATGGTCCACGTCTCCTCCGCCAGTGGACCCCGCAACGCACTATCCCTGAAACCGCCGGTTCATTCTGCACCACCATCGTGCGCTGAGTAGTTTTCCTCCATCTCCTAGCGATTCCACTCATCATCTGCCACCTGTCCTGTGCACTGTTCCGAAACCATTGTCTTCCCGCGCATTAACTCTCGACTCAAGACGCCCGGCGAAATTATCCACATCCGTCCGATCTGCGATCGCGCATCCAATAGTCTTCGCTCCTTGGAGTTGCACCCCCGTTAACCTGTCTCTATTGTACCACGCGTCCTCAATCCTTCGCCCACCCGCGCGTTCCCACCGTCGATCTCCGCCACGATCGACGGTCCTGATTCATCCTCCATCATTGACTGTTCCTTTGTCCCCCGCCTTGCCACGTCACCTTCACGTGCACACCCCGTGCATTCTCCATTTCCATCACAATATAACTGGTTCCTTCGTGATTTTTAAGGTTTCCATTCATTTACTACGTGTATTTTCTCTGTGTTTGACCATTCCTCCATCAGATCATTTTTTATCATTTCCACTGCAAATTCTCCCCTCCATTTCATCGTCAACAGAACCATGTTCGTCGCCCTCACCGTCTTCATCATTCCTATCCATGGTTTTCTTCACAGTTTGTTGTTTTGCAGGGTTTCTAAGGGTAGAAGACTTCCATGGTTCTACATGGAAAGCTGTGCAGAACATATTAAATCTGAGAGCTGGTACTACCGTGGGATAGTCAAAGAAAGCGGCTAGCAAGATTTGCATTAAGGAAAAGGCAGATTTCGAACACTGGAAACATTTCAACGCCGTTAAAACCTGAGCTACCCTGTCAGAAGAAAAATGGAGCGGCAGAGTGTTTCAGTACAGAGTGAAAGGAAGATTAAAGCGAGCTAATGACGATCTCGAGCCTTTAATCAGAGGTTTAGAAGGCAAAGCAGCAGTTTGAAGACCCCGAGGATCGATCCAAATATCCTGAGCATAGTAACAGGTATCATCTAGGTTTATTCATTAGCAGAATTCTTTTCTCCATCAAGTATAGGCCACCCATACAGCTCTTATTATGCAGAATGTCCCTGAAAGAATTTCCGCCCTAGCTACAGTTCAAAAACAGTCAAACATTTATGGAGCAAACCTCTTAGCAGTTGTGCACCATTTGTTTATTCCCCGCAAGTACAGCACAGTACCGTAGCCAGAATGAATCCAGGGTCATATCAGAGTAATTGGAAAACTAAAGAAGATCACCCTATCATCCAAGGAATGACATAGATTAAGTTTTCAGTATTCAAGCAGGGTGGGATTCGGCTTCCTTCCCTCTCAGAAGTTTTAATACTGCATTTAGTGTTTCACCTGCCTCCTGAGCTTTTCTTCTGCTATAAAGCTCAGAGAGAAATATTGTAATGGTTGTTGATGAGATATTAGAGAAACGAAAGCATTTCTCATCTTGAGACAAGTTCTCTGTGTAATAGTGTAAGATAGATTGAGATATGATGTATTCAGACTGAATGTTCAAGCTGTGGGCAGCATTGTACCTGATTGGTTTTGTTTTAATATGACAAGCATATTTCTTTGGATCCTAATCTAAAGCATTTGGTGATGTTTTCCTTTCTCTGTATTTGTGATTGAATTTCTTTCATTTCATTATGTTTCTTCAGGCTCGCATCAGAAGTTTGGCATAAGACTTACCCTTGATATGTACCTTATGCTGCTGCTCTCCCAACCTTTATGTTTTCTTCTTATATGTGTATCTGAATATTGATTTCGATTTATCTAACCAGTGTAGTGGATTTCATTGCCTGCTCTCTGATATATGGATTTATGGAATCTATGTTTGGATGGTCTTGTTAGGATTCAGTTAGATGTGTTGAGAACACTGGGAGGTCTAGAACCTAGTCTCTGCCTCACTAGGATCTTTCCATCTCATTGAACCTTTCTAAGATCCCTTGTCTCAACGCCGGTTTTGTCCAAGCAGGTTTGGAGTTAAATGACCTCTGGCCTGATCTATAGATAGAATTGGTTATTTCCCCTTCACTTAATTTCAGTCCTTAATGTTCCATTCCATCAACCATCTTTAAGATCCAAATGCTCTAGATGACTAGTCCAACTGAAAGCTTGCACATTGAACACACGTAAATCCTTTCTTGACTCCATTGCCTAATGGCTTTGATGTTTCCTGAGTTATCTATCTTTGTCTAGTTTCCTCTTTTCTCACCCTTGTTTTATATTGGACCTTTCATTCCTGATTCCCAACAACCAAACATAAACCAACAAACAAACAAACCCTGTGCATATAACTAGCCTAAAATCACAACATCTCAGCTTCAAAGACATAAACCTTTGACTATCATAGAGAGATCCCTCTCTGGACCTAGGAGGGCTAGATCCTAAGGTCTGAAAGTGGTTCTATGTTGTCTCATCTTTTGGTCTCTGTCAACCTGTAAAACATGGGAACACCAACATAATGGCGACTCCACTGGGGACCTGAGTGCATTTCACCTTAAACATTCTTAAAGGATCAGAAACTTAGAACTCTGGTTAGGTTGACAGTTAGTCACTCATTTATTGAATCGACCTCCATTATTGAATAACCACCATACTCTTAGACAGAGCCTGGAAAGGGCCAGGTAGCCTCTGGATCTCATCCTCTTCAGGAGGTGACATATCTGGTAAATGCCCTCCCAGTCAATCTCTGGTTGGAGTTTACTGTCATGAGGAGATTTCTGAAAGGTGATAGTGCCTGAGCACTGTGGTGGACAGTGTAACCCCTTAGACATACCTTGAAACCCTCCACCTGGCGACTCCATTTCTCCTAAATGAAAAGACTCCACTGGTGATCAGTAGGCCTGCTGATTGTCTTGGTTTCACAATAGACTCCACTGGGAGACCAACCTTCGAAACAACATTAACCACAAAAGATGTAACAATAAGGGTTAAGTTGCTTAGGTAGAAGTATAACATTCTGGATTTTAGAACCATTCACACGAGATCTTATCCCAACCCTGACCCACCCGAAATAGTTGAGAATCCGGAGAGCATCCTCAAAGGAGCTCCTACACCTAATAGACCAGCTATTTCTAGATGCATTCTTAGAGCTAATTCTGCACCAGAAAACCTAACAGCTCTAGCACCTTTTCTCCCTAACATAGACCTACCTAACAGTTTATCAAGAACCAGGTCAGTCAATCACCTAGACCAGCAAGACTTTGAGCCTCATAGCACACCATATAACAGTGTTCAAAACACTAGTAACATAGAAACCCCTCCATCTACACCACCTAATTTGCACTTCCTTCAAAACTTGGGCCTCTCTCACCCTAGATCTGCTCAACAGACTTCTACTAGTCCGAACATCCCTGTCATCCAAATACCAGCTGCTCAAGCTAACCCTTTGCCTCACCAGAATATCATCATGGTAGCTTGGTATACACCTCTGGTTTTACCTCAGCCTTTGTTACCCTTACCCAATGATTATCAGTCAAAAATCCCACACTTCACTTCTAAAGAGTCCATAACAGCTCAGCAACACGTAGATAGAATGGAGGATTCCTTCGATTACATGGAGATCGACAATGAGTCAATCAAAATGATAATCTTTGCCCAAAGCCTAGGAGGTGATTTAAAGAAATGGTTTAAGGGCTTACCTCCTGGAAGCATCTCAGATCTTCCTAAATTATACGAGACCTTCATAAACAAATGGGAAACTAGGGCAAACCCTTGCCAACTCCTAGCGGAATACCTGACCCTTAAAAGAAATGTAGGAGAGAGTTTCCATGATTATACCACTAGATTTAACAGCATTTACAATGCCCTCCCTCCACATATGAAACCTCCGCAAGGTATGGCCTTAGAAAAATACCCTGATGGGTTTGATGCTGACCTGGCCTATGAGCTTAGGGACAAAGAATACACCACACTGGAAGAGATGCAGAAAGGGGCTGTAAACATAGAATCCAATTTGATTGAGAAATAAGCAAGACTAAGGTCTGAGAGGACGGTAACGTATAGGGATGACAATGTAGCCTCCACATCTGATCCAAACTATGACAAGTTGTCTAAAAACTTGGAAGAGCTACAACAAATGATGAATAAGATGGTTTTCATGGTCAGCAATCAGAGAAGAAACCAGAACCAAAATCAAAACCAAAACTTTAGAAGAAATAACAATTCTCCCAATAGACAAAAAGAATCAAATCAACAAGTTATTCCCCCATTCCAAAGATTTTTAGATGAAGATGAGGGAATTGTAGAAGAGCTTGAAGGGAATGCAATTGACATGTTTGAAACTAAAGACTCAGTCCTTAACTGTGATTCAGGGGAGGACCAACCCTCACCATCATATTGGGATGAGGAGTGGTTAGAAACTGAAGATTACAGATTAGGATTTGAAAATGCCATGTTACAGGTTAGGGAACAATATGAACGTAGGTGCAAGAAAATCCAAGATACTTCCAAATCCAAAACTCTTGAGGTAACCATCAAGAAAATACTTGATAAATCCTCTAAAGCATCTGCTGCAGATAACAAAACAGCAGCTGGAAGTTCTGGTAAACACAAAGAAAAAGACAACCGAGACACTGAAAAACAAAGTCAACCAACCAGCAGTACTAGAACTTCAGTTAGTACTCCTGAAACGATCATTCGCAATCCTATACATAATGAGAATTTACTAACTGCTTCGGTCACCAAGGTGGCAAATAAAACAGAGTTGAGCATTACGAAGGTCCAGTCCACTTTCAATCTAGAGAGCGAGATTTCAAAAATCAAAATCTCTGTACCATTAGCTGAGCTGGCCACTCGGGATGTATATAAAAGCCAAATTTTGAAAGCATTGAATTTGGGGAAAATAAATGATTCTGTAAACCTGAATGATGACCAAACAGCCCTACTCTTTGGTCCAAAAATTGAGGGAAAGTTTTAGGAAGGGGTAGTTCCACCTGTCTATGTCAGTCTCAACATTCATGACAACATCCTTCAGAATGCCATGCATGACTCTGGTGCATCCCACAATTTAATGCCTAAGGTAGTGATGGAAAGGCTAGGCCTAGAAATCACCAGACCCTATAAAGACTTATACTCATTTGACTCTAGCAGAGTAAAATGCCTAGGCCTAATCAAAGACTTATGTGTGAGTTCGACCCAGATTCCTGCCAAATGTATCGTCATGGATGTAGTGGTGGCAGATGTGCCACCTAAGTATGGCATGTTATTGTCTAGATCATGGGGAGCCAAACTGCAAGTAATAATGCAGATGGGTGGCTCATATGCCACTATCCCTATATTTGGCCAACTTGGAAGACTGTATAGGGAGTCTCAGATGAACTTCCTAGTCAGTATCCCCGAGAAGCCTGAGAATTCACCACTGTACTCTGTGCACACAGACCTGGATTCTTTCATTATTTATAACGACCAATCCATGGAGGAGTCGGTATCTGGAAACATGGGTGCAAATGTAGAGGCTGAAAGCACAGACCTGAACATAATGGCTACCTTGGAAGAAATTGAAGAAGAGAACAATAGTGAAACCTGTATAATATGCGGTGGGGGCGTAACTCAGAATGAGCCAGGAATGCAATGCAGTCAGCCCATTAGTCGCATCCCTCAAACTAACATACCACGTGAAGAACAAGATATCCCGCAACCTAGTACAGACCCTCTAGCACAACATAATGGAAAACCACTATGGGAAATGAATTTCGATGGGTCCTGTACCTAAAACAATGCTGGAGCAGGGGTGTGGCTACGAAACACAGAAAACGATCAGGCAGAGAGCCATGCTATGAATCTGCACTTCAAATTCACAAATAACATTGTAGAATATGAGGCTCTCATCCTTGGCCTAAATCTGTTGAAGAAATTAGGAGCCCATAGGATAGCTGTGAGAGGAGACTCTGAGTTAGTTATCAAACAGGTGAATGGTGAGTATTCAGCAAAACACCCTAGGCTTAGGGCATACAAGAATGACACTCTAGATTTGCTGAAAACGTTTTTGAATATGAATTAGCGTTCACTCCTAAGGGTCAAAATGAAATTGCAAATGGATTAGCTCATCTAGCTAGCTCATATCCTAAGACCCCAGTTGACCAACAGATCATCATTCAGACCAAATTCAGGCCTGCAGTGCCAAACAATGAAAAATATTGGCAGGTCTTTGAAGGAGACAAGCAGATCGAAGATTTCCTGGTGGGCAGGAATGAGTTTGAATTTTCAAATTTAGACTCGATTTCTGATGACAGCTGCCCAAGCGTGGATCCCCCCGATGAACAAGAAACACCTTGTAACATAGGAATAAATTATTTTTCTGAGAAAACTAGAAATCCAACTGAAAATTGTGAAAACGTAGATACCGAAGAGGTAGAGGTGCTGCAGGCCAAAGATAAGAACATACCCAGAGGCCTAGCACCCTTAGAGGACCTTTTTGACTTTGATGACGTAGAAAAAAAATCCCACAATAGAACATGCTAATTCTGATGTGGAAGAATGCAACATAAGCACTGAAGACAAATCCAAAATGATCAAACTAGCTAAGTCTATACCTGCTAACATGAAGAAAAAATACATTAACCTATTCAAGGAATTCATAGACGTGTTTTCATGGAGCTATGAAGACTTAAAGGCATATGAAACGAACATCATTCAACACAAGATACCCTTGAAGGAAAATTAGAAGCCTTTCAGACAGAAACTCCGTAGGATCAATCCGAAACAATTGCCTACAGTCGAGAAAAAGATTAAGAAGATGTATGATGCAGGCATAATTGTTCCTGTGAGGTTTTCTGATTGGGTATCAAATCTAGTGGCTGTGAGAAAGAAGACAGGGGAGATCAGATTATGCATAGACTTTAGAAACCTCAACAGAGCCTCCCTAAAGGACAACTACCCCTTGCCTAGAATGGAACACATTTTACAAAAGGTGGTGGGCTCTAAGAGAATCTCCCTGCTTTATGGTTTTTCTGGATATAACCAAGTATTGGTACTCCCAGAAGATCAGCTCAAAATAGCATTTACCACTCCATGGGGCACCTTCATGTATGTGAAAATTCCCTTTAGACTGATGAATGCTGGCGCCACCTTCCAGAGAGCGATGCACATAGATTTCTCAGAGGAGATAGGACACTTCATAGTTATCTACTTGGATGACTTGACTGTCTTTTCGAAAACTGAAGAAGAACACTTGAAACACCTGAGGAAATTTTTTGAGAAATGTAGAAGGTATGGCCTGTCCCTGAACCCTAAGAAAATTGTTTTTGGGTTGCAAGAAGGTAAACTTCTTGGCCATATTATTTCTGAGAAAGGTATCAGGATAGACCCACAGAGAGTTGAGGGAATACTCCAAATCACACACCCAAGAAACATCAAGGAGTTACAGTATTTTTTTGGGAAGATTAACTTCCTTAGGAGGTTCATTCCCAACCTTGCTGAGCACCTTAGAAAAATGACTGAAATGCTAAAGAAAGGTGCAGGAATTAAGTGGACTGTTGAAGCCAAGAAATATTTTGAGTCAGTAAAACTTGCACTCACTCAGGCCCCTGTCCTTATCAGCCCTGACATCTCAAAATATTTTCTGATCTTTTCATTTGCTTCCCAACACACAATAGTTGCATTTTTGCTGCAGAAAAATTCAGAAGGTAATGAATAGCCTATATCTTTCTTCAGTAAAGCCTTAAGAGATGCACCCTTAAAGTACAACATCATTGAAAAGCAGGCCTATGCCCTGATTAAGGCCTTAAAGGACTTTAGGGTGTACATCCTGCATTCTCACACCATTTCTTTCGTGCCAAATGTAGTGGTCAAAGATATCTTGTCCCAGGACCTGATGGGAAAAGGGGAAAATGGATTGCTACCATATTGGAATACGACCTTGAAATAAAGCCCACTAAATTGATCAAAGGTCAAGTCCTGGCCCAGTTAATGGCAGAATCCAACTTGCAGGCCCTTGACATTAATATGATAAATGCCTTAGATGAGTAGGAAGGATTGCCCCATCCGACTGTCAAGGAGCAGTTTCAAAACTCTCCTTGGTATACCGATATCCTTTATGTGCTCACTAACCTCAAAGCCCCTCCAGAACTGTCCAAAACCAAGGCCAGATTCATAAAACTCGAAGCTAGAAACTACTGAATTCTGAATGAGAATCTATACTGAAAAAATACAAATGGCCTATTGCTGAAGTGTCTGTCTGAAACTAAAGCTGAAAATGTCAAACAAGAGTTTCATGCCGGGGAGTGTGGAGGCCACCTGAGTTGGAAAACCACTACAAATAAAATAATCAGGGCTAGTTATTATTGGCGTACGCTGTTCAATGATGTACATAAAATGATAATCACTTGCCAGAAATGTCAGATCTTTGAAGGCAAAAGAAAACTTCTCCACCTTCCCCTACAACCCATCACCGTTGAAGGTCCCTTCCTGCAATGGGGCCTAGAATTTATTGGGGAAATTCACCCTTCTTCTTCTGGGCAACACAAATGGATCCTGACTACCACATATTACTTCACTAAATGGATAGAAGCCATACCCACTAGGAATGCCACCGATTCTATCATTATTATGTTCCTGGAAGACTTCATCCTATCTTGGTTTGGATGTCCAAGGAAAATAATCACTGGAAATTCTACTGCTTTCGGATCCAAAAGAATGGTTGATTTATGTCACAGGTACGGAATAACACTTGGACATTCAACTACCTATTACCCCCAGGGTAATGGCCTAGCTGAATCATGAAATAAAAGCCTAGTTACAATCATTAAGAAGCTGCTAGAAGAGAACAAAAAGTCATGGCACAAAAAGTTGGTGCATGCTTTGTGGGATGATAGGCTCACTACAAAGAAATCTATTGGCATGTCACCCTTCTAGCTGGTTTATGGGACTGAAGCATTTTTTCCTACTAGTCTTGGGGTTCCAGTGATCAAACTTATCCAGGAGATCCAATCGGAGGAAGACAACATGATAAGGAGAATAAATGAAACAATACATCTTCAGCAGACAAGGGATCAGGTCTACAACAGAGCATTGAAAGTTTAGCAAAACATGAAGAGGCAGTTCAAGAAAAGAACCAAAGCTTCAGATTTTAGGATTGGTGACAAGTTTCTGAGATGGGATTCAAGAAGAGAGGACAAAGGCAAACATGGAAAATTTGACAACTTGTGGCAAGGTCCATTTGTCATCCAGGCCACTGTGGGTCCTAATGCATTTTTCTTACAAGAACTTGATGGTACAGAGCTGTTTGGGGGTCCTGTCAATGGAAGGATGCTCAAACACTATTTCTGCTAATTTTTCATTTCCATTTCCATTTCCACTATACATACCATTGCAGTTTTACTTTCAAGAAAATAGAGAAAATGTCTCCAAAAAATAGAAAGAGGAGAGGTTCAGACATGCTCAAAACATGAACCTCCAAAATGCAAAAAGAATGGCTCAAACATGGTCAAAACCTGAACCAGCAGTGAAAAGGAGAATCAGCTCTAATATGCCCAAAACCAGAGCTGAAATCAGAGGAAGGGTGACTCTAATATGCTCAAAATCTGAGTCACACATAGAGAAGGATACTTAAAAGCTGCAGATTTCTTGCCTTCACAGTTTTGTTTGTAGTTGTCTACAAGTTTTTAGTCCAACAAGTCAGACAGTCCAATCCTGACTTGGTTGTTTCTCAATTTCCTATTTAGAATATAGGAGAAGAATCCCGTTGGATAGTTTAATCCCAACAGGTAGTGGATTAGGTCGAGAATCATATGGGGCCAACTGTTTAATCTAGCCTCATGCAACAATAAGGGTAGATTTAGAATAGGTTTGTTTTTGTTTTGAAAATAAAATGTAAAGGGTCTGCTAGCTCAAATGCACCCAAAGGGAAATGGCTAGGACTGTAGTTTGGGTAAGTAGATTGGTTGGGAACTATTTCTGCTAATGTTTCTATCATATTGTGGAAGCTAAAATTAAAGAAAAAGGGATGTGCCAAGCAACAGGCATCTGGCCTACTCCAAAGATTATTTTCTGGTTTCTTGACTCCTTCAAGAAGAAGCCATCCCCATGTGGAGCCACTGTTAACCCCCCTATGAAATTCTTGGCAAGCAAGCTAGGGGGCTGGATGGTTGTGGAGCCTTCAAGGAATGTCTTTCCCCTGAAAACCCATTCTCCTTGAAGTCTCTGAGTGCTTTGCCTTGTAAAAATCCTCTCTGCTGATCCATTGCTCAAAGGGACCTATTACTCCCTCTTTTACCCCTATATCCTTGCAACATTCCCTATCACAACCTCTGTTTTCCCTGTGTTAAAGTTTCCCTTTAATCCCTCCATTATCCCCTTAAATTCCCCCTAAATCCTATCTAAGCCCCACCATCACCCTTTGTTCCTTTAAATTTCCACTTCACCCGACTACCGTTACCTTCCATGGGCCTGGAAGTGCATTAAAATTGAAACAAAATGATAAAATCCGCCATATCGGGCCTTAGCCCCTTTCCCCATTAACCTTCGCACATTTCTCTCCCATGAGACCCAGCGCTGTGACCGACGCTAAATCCACCAGGCGCTTAGCCCCTCCAAACCTTTCTCCACGCGAAAATCATCAAACACCTTTGCAAACGCACATTTGTGGGTTTTAATTTATTTTCTAGATCAATGGATCTTCGTCGTCCATTCACGTTTTGATCCGACGGTCCACGTCTCCTCTGCCATTGGACCCCGCAGCGCACTATCCCTGAAACCACCGGTTCATTCTGCACCACCCTCGCATGCTGAGCGGTTTTCCTCCATCTCCTAGCGATTCCACTCATCGTCTGCCACCTGTCCCATGCACTGTTTCGAAACCACTGTCTTCCCACACATTAACTCTTGACTCAAGACACCGGGCGAAATTATCCACATCCATCCGATCTGCGATCGTGCATCCAACGGTCTTCACTCCTCATATTTGTGCCACCGTTAACCTGTCTCTGCCGTACCACGGGTCCTCAGTCCGTCGCCCGCCTGCACGTTCCCACCGTCGATCTCCACCACGATCGACGGTCCTGATTCATCCTCCATCGTTGACTATTCCTTTGTCCCCCGCCTCGCCACGTCACCTCCACGTGCACACCCCGTGCATTCTCCATTTCCGTCACAATATAACTGGATCTTTCGTGCTTTTTAAGGTTTCCATTCGTTTACTACGTGTATTTGCTCTGTGTTTCACCATTCCTCCATCAGAGCAATTTTTATCATTTCCACTGCAAATTCTCCCCTCCATTTCATCGTCAGCAGAACCATGTTCGTCGCCTTCGCCGCCTTCATCATTCATGTCCATGTTTTTCTTCACAGTTTGTTGTTTTGCATGGTTTATAAGGGTAGAAGACTGCCATAGTTATACATGGCAAGATGTATAGAAAATATTAAATCATAGAGCTGGTACTACCGTGGGATAGTCAAAGAAAGTGGCTGGCAGGATTCGCATTAAGGAAAAGGCAGATTTCAAACACTAGAAACCTTTCAATGCCATTAAAACCCGAGCTACCCTGTCAGAAGAAAAATGGAGCGGCAGAGTGTTTCAGCACAGAGCGAAACGAAGATTAAAGCGAGCTAATGACGATCTCGAGCCTTTAATCAGAGGTTTAGAAGGCAAAGCAGTAGTTTGAAGACCCCGAGGATCGATCCAAAGATACTGAGCATAGTAATAGGTACCATCTTGGTTTATTCATCAGCAAAATGCTTTTCTCCATCAAGTACAGGGCACCCATACATCTCTTATTATGCAAAATGTCCCTGAAAGAATTTCCGCCCTAGCTACAGTTCAAAAATAGTCAGAAATTTATGAAGCAGACCTCTCAGCAGTTGTGCACCATTTGTTTATTCCCCGCAAGAACAGCATGGTACCGCAACCAGAATGAATCTAGGGTTATATCAGAGTAATTGGAAAACTAAATAAGATTTCCCTATCATCCAAGGAATGACAGAGATTAAGTGTTCAGCATTCAAGTAGGGTGGGCTTCACCTTCCTTCCCTCTCAGAAGTTTTAATACTGCATTTAGTGTTTCACCTGCCTCCTGAGCTCTTCTTCTGCTATAAAGCTCAGAGAGAAATATTGTAATGGTTTTTGATGAGATATCAGAGAAACGCAAGCATTTCTCCTTTTGAGACAAGTTCTCTGTGTAATAGTGTAAGATATACTGAGATATGATGTATTCAGACTGAATGTTCAAGTTGTGGGTAGCGTTGTACCTGATTGGTTTTTGTTTTAATATGACAAGCATATTTCTTTGGATCCTGATCTAAAGCAGCTGGTGATGCTTTCCTTTCTCTATATTTGTGATTGACTTGCTTTCATTTCATTATGTTTCTTCAGGCTTGCATCAGAAGTTTGGCATAAGACTTACCCTTAATAGGTACCTTATGCTCCTGCTCTCCCAGCCTTTATGTTTTCTTCTTATATGTGTATCCTAATATCGATTTCGATTTATCTAACCAGTGTAGTGGATGTCATTTCCTGCTCTCTGATGTATGGATTTATGGAATCTATGTTTGGATGGTCTTGTTAGGATTCAGTTAGATGTGTTGAGAACATTGGGAGGTCTAGAACCCAGTCTCTGCCTCACTAGGATCTTTCCATCTTATTGAGCCTTTCTAAGATCCCTTGTCTCAGCTTCGGTTTTTTCCAAGCAGGTCTAGAGTTAAATGACCTCTGACCTGATCTATAGACAGAATTGGTTATTTCTCCTTCACTTACTTTTAGTCCTTAAAGTTCCATTCCATCAACCATATTTAAGATCCAAATGCTCTAAATGACTAGCCCAACTGAAAGCTTGCACATTGAACACAAGTAAATCCTTTCTTGACTCCATTGCCCAATGGATTTGATGTTTCCTGAGTTATCTATCTTTTTCTAGTTTCCTCTTTGCTCACCCTTGTTTTATATTGGACCTTTCATTCCTGATTCCCAGCAACCAAACATAAACCAACAAATAAACAAACCCTGTGCATATAACTAGCCTAAAATCACAACATCGGAGCTTCAAAGACATAAACCTTTGACTATCATAGAGAGATCCATCTCTGGACCTAGGAGGGCTAGATCCTAAGGTCTGAAAGTGGTTCTATGTTGTCTCATCTTTTGGTCTCTATCAACCTGGCCAAAACATGGGAACAACAACAAGTATTCCAAGAGTTACAATATCAATTTTTTTTTTTTAAATTAATTTCAAGGTGAACACTATTTCATTGTTTTTGTTCTAGGTTGGCTGAATTAAAAGCTACCCTAGTCACCTAGCACAACGTCTCACTTATTCAGCCAATGTATTCAAACCTTACAATGTATTAGGTAGGTTATCTTTATTTATGATTTTCCAGTCACTATGTAACACTGCTATCTTTTAGGTTTAGTTGAGAACAACAATTTAAAAGTTGAATTTTTTTCTTCATTAATGTTTCTACAGTTTTTTTTTCATTACATAAATATAAATAGTTTCCCTACTGTGTAAGAAATTGACTCCTGTGAGTCTCTTTCTCTGATTGGATGATAGCATAGGTCCAGTTAAATTATTAACATGGTGGCTATTTATGTAATTTTCCACGTATTCTTATATCATTTTAAGAGTATACATTATTTATATTTTTCAATATCTTGACATTTATGTTCAAGATTTCAATAATTGATATTAAATCAATATTGTTGTTTCTCTTTTCCTGGAATATAGGTATTGTATGGATCCTATTCCCCTAAGGTATTTGAAATGATTTTATATTTACTAACTATTCCAGCTCTCTTTCACCTATACGTTTATATCCAGAACATATTTAAATATATCTAACTTCTGGTTTTCTTACATACGGGTAAGGAGAGTAGGTTACCAAATACTAAAGTTTAATTCACACTTCAAGTTTTTTGTTTCAAGTCTTTAACTCGTGACTTTACTTCTATCCAGATGGGTATCAATTCTCAAGAAATGCTCGACATCAATGTCATGACACCGTATTGTTATTTTTCCTTTACTACCCATATGGGACTTAGTTCCTATAACTTTATAAATTTTCTCCTCATAGCTCTATATAGAAGATAGTACTTCTTGTAACTTTTTATTTGATACTCATAACTATAATATATTTGAACAGTGTTTTCCTCTCAATGAAGAAATGGGATTTTCAAGTATTCTGATTCTTGCAGCAATATATTTTCAGTCAGTTCTTTACAATAGCTCTTCTAGTTGGTTCTTGTGAAAATTTAGTTCAATTTACATGTATGTTTAAATGATTTTCTATTAATACATTCCAATGCATGTACTTTATATTTCGATTTATAGTATAGTACATAATTCTTCCTATAACAATAAGCACAAATTTCTTTGTTATAGTTATATACTTGTAACCATACTTGTAACAGTCTTTATAACTTGTCAGTACATTTTCCTCTTAAGTACCCTATTATGTCATATTACATAATGTTATTTCCTATTACAATTATTATATATACTTTTCAATATGTAGAATTGGAAGCAATAATATGAAGTTATTCAATATTCATATACAATTAACTTCTGCTCACAGTTAATTCATTATATCGTATCAAAATGTTTTTTTTTTACAAATATACTTTCAATTTCCGTTTTTCGAGTAAAGAAATAATTCGGGAATAAGCATGTCTACACTAGTTTCAGTTATGATTTATTTTCCTCTAGTTAGTAAAAAAATATTTAAATGTACAGTACAACATGTATTTAGCTATAGAGTATCTACTTATTTCGCATTTGTATATTAATTTCTATTTTAGAATTTATTTCTCTATGAGCTATACATTTTGATGGTAGAATTCTAAAAACACTAAAATATGGAAATATCAGTTTCCTATGAGGTACCTAACTTCAGATCAAAAACCCTCACTGGGTTTTAGACATTCTGAGAGTTGGTCCTCTACATAATTTTTCTGTGCAACAATACAGATTTTACTATTTCTTCCATAGTGATTTCTGTTAAATGTATAGACCAACAAAAGATAACGGTAAAGAAAAAAACTTCTTGTTGACATGGATACTTTATCATTTCCAATAGTTCATTACAACATTAATTTTTTTATTTTATTTATTTATTTATTTATTTATTTTTTAAATCTAAGTAAAGCTAATTCTATTATATCATCAAGAAAAAGTTACAATGCACATCCTAAAAAATGGACAAGTCCATTTCAGAGGGAAAAGTCAAAACCCTGCTGCCTGGAGCTAGACTACCTCGAGAGGGGAAACCAGTACTTATAAACCAAAAGAAATGAGCTTCCCTTGGAGGGAAACCAGCCATAATACTATCCAAAGTAAAGAAAAGGTAGCAAAAAGTATCAGTTTGAAAAACTAAACAACTGCAAATAGCTGAAGAGGATGCTCTCAGGAGAACCTTCATTACTTTTGTTGGAGGGAGATGCTTCATTCAGAATTCGACAGATGTAGCCATAATCCAGAGAGTCGAACCCAGGCCTAGAATCACCATGTGGTGAGACAAGAGAAGAAGGAAGTCCGAGGCACTCCACGAGAGTATCCAACCAAACATCATCTTGCAAGGTGGCTCGAAACTTCGAGGAGGCGTCCAAGCTAATGTCGTCTATCTGCAAGGTGGAACCTGGCACTTTCAGACCAGAAATGCTGTCGTCCCCTGCAAACTCAAGGTCGCTGTC
Organism: Pinus albicaulis; assembly: GCA_034641835.2. NCBI lineage: Eukaryota > Viridiplantae > Streptophyta > Pinopsida > Pinales > Pinaceae > Pinus > Pinus albicaulis. The sequence continues at coordinate 1,140,929,501 of CM076579.1, read as the reverse complement.
ATCAGAGTTAGTGTTGGAGGTAGGTTGCACAGGGAGGGCTTTCAGTTTCCACGGAATCAAGGCCAGCTTCGGGGATATAGTAGACTTATGGGCTCATTTTTTACAGCGGGAAGAAGAGTGGGGGAGGGAAGGGCCAAGGAGCTGCAGGGATAGATGAGCATTTAATAATGTTGAGGGATGCAACTTAGGTGAATTCTAGTTCAGGGAGAGGTTCAAGTCACGAGGGAAGGAGCAAGATAGGGGAGGACACGAGGGAAAGCCCTTCCCACGTGCACGCCTGCACTACATTCTGTGGAAATGCGGCATTGAGAAAAACAGGGAAGTTATACCAAATAGGAGAGAATTCAAAACGAAAGTGAAGGCCCAACAACTGCCCACCTAAACTGGGAAGGGTCAGAGCCAATGCGCCAGAGGGAGAGCAGCTAGAGCAGGGCTATACTCAACGGGTGGGCGAACCATAGACCGGGAAGGAGAACGATGGCTAGTGCCAAGCTTCATTCTGAAGGGTGGTATAAATACCGATCTTGCCGAGTACATCGCCCCAAGGGTGGAGTCTAGAGCTTTAAATCTCATCCCATGCCAAGAGTTATTGCAGTGAGGATCCCAATGGCGTAGCACATGGGTGTGCCATGTGGTGATATACATGGCTGCCCCATGGCGCTTTAAGAATCTAACATACACCCGCATCTGAGGTATAGCATTAAAATTTAAGTCAAAGACCATTCCCAATTTAAATGTGCATACTACTTATGTTTGACTAGTTGCCTGACAACCATAGAGCTCTTTCTCCATAGCTCACCCCTGAGCAGAGATCTCTTCCTCCCGTCATAGGAAATCCTTTTTCTATCCTGGATCATATTTTTTAATCTTTCTTTCCCTATCCTGTTTCCCTTAACTACATCCAGTTAATTCAGGATGCTTTATTCCTATTTTCCTAGGCCTTCCCTCTGCTTCTTCCACAAATGTAATTAAAGCTAAATTTTCTACTTTCCATATTTATTCCACCTCATCCCAGTAATTTCCTCTTTAATGAGGTACTTTTTATATTTTTATCTCAAATCTAATTTTAGTATATACTTTCTTCCTTCCAAGGATTTCTGGATGTCTCGGAAAGTCTTACAGCCTTATCCATCCTCATGAATTTGGTTTCCAGATCTCTAATCATTATCTAGTCATTGCCTATTAATTTCCATTTTATTTTATTAACTTGAAATAATAAAATAAATCCACATAAATTTTTTCCATTGGGGTCCACTCTACCATTTTGGACTTGTTTAAATGTCTAATAAAAGCATAGCAAACTAGGGATATTACACAATTTGGAAAAACTGCATCAATATTCTTCTATGAAATATTATTCTATAAAAACATGTCAATATTTTGGCAATTTGATAAAATTGCATCAATAATATAGGACGTATTTCAAAATACCCCTGTAACCTCACATGAAAATGCATGGAGTTAGGAAAATTTTCAACATTTACCAATGTGTAACTTTCTAAATTGTTTTCTATATTCCCTCACTAACCATTAGAATAACCATGATCATCAACTAGAGAAATATTTGGTAAAAATCATCGTGAGTTACACAACCATTAACTATCCTTGTTGTAGCATAAATTTCCTTCTATAACCATGCATCGATTCCATGATGATTTTAGCTTAATTAGTAAATCACATAAATGATAATATAAACATCACATCATGAAATAAATTAACATAATGAAAATGACACAATGAAAAATCACATCATTAGACACCGATATACCCTCCAAACCCCGTAGGGTGAAAACCAACAAACCTTAAATTTTACTATTAGACACTCGTGAGGGTTTTTGCCCCTTGTTGAATGGTTATAAGGGAGTCCAACCCTTGACCATTGTCATAATAATTACATATAAAAATAATATTAAATGAAACATAACTAGCTATAATCTATTACAATAATGATGATATGATTTACCCATGAATCCTCAATATTTGTCTTTTTTTTTTGAAATGTTTCCATCAGTGGGTCATCATGCAAGTCCGAACTCCTAAACCTGCATGGACTAAAAAATATTTATCTGCCACAATTTTCAACATGAACAATTATTCGCTCAAGTCACTATCCTTTCCTCCCATTGTTTTCATCATCACACTTGATATCATGATTAGATAAAATATTAATAAATCAATAATCAATCTTCATTTATGACACTTCAACAACTATTTGTATGCAAGTAAAAAAAATAAAAAATGAATGTCATGAAAACCTTTCACATGCATTAGTAGCAAATAAATCACTATCAAGCGTCATATTTTCTAACAAATGCTAACAAAATATTGTATACACTTTCATATTCTTTCCAAATGAAAGTTAACATACTAGATAATATTAAAGGGCATCCAAATGTGCAATAAAATTTCAAGATAACTATCCCAACAAGCAATTTCCTTTGTGCCTACCAAAACGTTTTGTTTTCCAAAGGGATTAATGCAATATATTCTATACTGCTTGATGTGAATGCATGTTCTTTTCAAAAAACATACTTTCCACACAAGAGATATTCACAATGGCTATTATATATATAAACGCCAAATCTATTTCAAACAAACTTAACATATTAGTTATTATTTTGTGCATGCAACTACTTCATCTCTCCAACATAAAATAACATAGCTTGTTCTTCTTGCATGTAAAACATCTATTTCTTTTCAAAGGAAACTAAATAAATATTTCATGGAAAAATAAACAAATTTCATTTCCAAGGGATGAAACGCATACCATTTATTCTTTCATGCATGGAAAGGGAAACTTTGTAGGGAAAAATACTGAGAGGGGGAGGGGGGGGGGGGTGGTGAATCAATATTTAGTGCAGACAATAAAACTTTGATATATTCTTTCTTAAAAAACCCATATGCTACTTTCCTGAAGCCAACCCGCCTATATACGTGGATGTCCTTTACAAAACTCGCGTATATCCAGCAATTTAATTATTCATTTAATTCTTGACTCAGCTCATTGCATTAATCATTCATAAGATGTTTAGAAAACAGTAAATAGGTGCAGAAGGAACAGAATAATCATCACACATAAGCAACACACATGGACACCAGGATTTTCAGGTGGAAACCCAATTCGGGAGAAAACCACCGCTGTCGTCGTCTCAGTCTTCAATCTTTATTATTAAAAAAAATTCTTACAATATGTACTGGCGCAGACTCATACAATCATGCAGGCACCCACCTGCAGAAGGCTACAAACTTCTCTCGTTTACCAGCCTCTACTGGCAGAAAGCTTCTACTTTCAGACTAAAGGCTTCAACCCTCAGAACCACTGCAGACCACGTTTCATCAATTTTCAAACTGGATCGAATAGCTTCAACACAATCCTTCACTTATCATCAAACATCCTTTTCCCATTGCATCAAACAGAACAGTGAAACCACTGTAACCAGAATATCAGAGATAGTCCATACTTCAGAATAGATATAGAGAAACTTAATCAGCTTTGAGCAACTATCAGTTCAAATTACATACACGCTTTCCTTTAAACAGACCCACGTATATACGCGCTTTTAATAAAGACAACCCGCATATACATCTGTGCACTTTTCAGGAAAAACCCTAAAAGTCCATGCGCACCCTTGGTTAAACAGATCCGCGTATATACATGCTTTTCATGAAACAAACCTGTTTATAGATCTATGAAAGATAAACTTTGCAGAAAAAACCAGATCTATGGACTTACCCAAATTTCTTCAATATATTCAATAGATTTGCGCCAGGTCTTCATTACTTCTTTTCAGGTCATCCTAGAGATTCATCATTTCCAGATCTACATTTTTTGAACCTTCATCATATTCATAGGTGCATCATAGATTCATATTTATCGATTAAGAATAGAGTTCAACCATGCAGATAAACTTCAGAGTGAAATATTCATTAAACCCAGACACATGCACACCCTTTGCACAATGATTTTCTTCTTCTTATATAGGTTTACCCTTTATCAATACCATGAGTCAAAACCACATCACTTCTGATGGTATTCCTGGATGGGATCACATAAACAATCCAACGCTCAATACAATGGGTCAATACCATGGTAAGAACCCCTGGTTTTATATCTTTAAAGCGCAATTAGGCATACGCGACTTATCTTAGAATTTTTCGCGTACATACGCTACTTCTCCTAAACGAACCCGCGTATGCATAGTGACATGCCTTATTCATAATTTCTTTGGCCCTTTCTGATATTTCTTTCTTCTGTTACTTCTGAGCTACTTGTAGAACATCAGATTTACATCATTAATGAACTCATCAAGCATCAAGAACAACTTCATTAAGTAGGTTGCCATCATCTTGATTAAGTGGGTTGCCATCAAGGACAACACTCCACATCATATTGCCAACAATATTCCCCTTTGGAATTGATGGCAACCACGATGGTGTTTGATCACCACAACAGATAGATACATTAAGCATAATGATATTCTCCCCTATTCAAACACCATGTCACTCTCCCCCTTTGACATCAAGGGCAAAGGGCGGATCAAAACCAACACAAGGTTGTTTTCTCCTCATGTAGATAGAAGAGTGCTGTAGATATGATGTGCACTGAAGTTACCATGCTCTTCCTAAGTTCATGCTGAATCTTTAAACATATTTTTCAATGAAGTACATGACTCTATGACCTTCCTATCACCAAGAACTCATACTTACAACAAAGATCCAACCAAGTGGATTTACATATGAGACTAAAATACCCAACCAAGTGGATTTACACATTTTTGACTCAACTACCCAACCAAGTGGGTTTACACATTTGATCAAGTCCTTACATGACTGAATATTACAATTTTACATCAAGAACTTTTCATCAAATTACAAATATGACCTTTTATGACCAAAACCAGAAAGACCTCAAGAGAGAGATCATATTTCAGAACCATCATAATGCCAACAATTCATTATACTCAGCAAGGCTAATGCTCCCACTGAACCTGTACATCAGTTTACTCCTTCATCTCCCCCTTAGCTTGTGCATCCTTAACACTTTCAACAGAAGATCATCAAGGCATCTTCACCCAATATCAGAGAATGAGACAGAAATATAAGAGATAAAACTTCACCAGAGATATCATACAGCATCAGAGATATCAATCAGTACTGCAAATGAGCTGAAGAATGCTGACCCCAAACAAAATTTGTCAGCAACTAACCATACGCGGATTTCTAGTGATAAAATCGCGTATATACGCGACTGTCTTTTAGGAAACCCGTGTATCCAATTTAATCTTCTGAATTTAATCAGATCTGCTCTTCTGAGAGGCAAAGACAACACCCAACTTCTATCTCATATATTCGAACGCTTCCCTGGGCAGAGGTTTGGTAAATATATCAGCAACTTGTTCTTTAGAGTGAACATACTCCAACTTCACCTTTTGTTCAAGCACTTGTTCACGTAAGAAGTGATACTTGATGGGAATGTTCTTGGTCTTTGAATGCATAACAGGATTCTTTGAGATACTGATGGAACTTGTATTATCACACATAATGGAGATAGGAGGTGTACATTTGATTTGAAAATCTTGCAAGGTTTGCGTCATCCAAAGAATTTGAGTGCAACAAGACGCGGCAACCACATATTCTGCTTCTGCTGTAGATAAGGCAATAGAATTTTGCTTCTTGCTGAACCAAGATACCAACTGGGGCCCCATATAGAATGCACCACCACTAGTGCTTTTCCGATCATCGACATTTCCAGCCCAATCTGCATCCGTGTAAGCATGAAGAGTAAGATCAGCATTCTTTGGATACCATAGTCCAAAGTCTTGAGTTCCTTGTAGATATTTGAATATTCTTTTGACTACCTGAAGGTGAGACTCTTTTGGATTCGCTTGGAATGGTCCAAAAATCCCAACTGCATGCATAATGTCTGGTCTAGTCCCAGTGAGATAAAGTAGGCTACCTATCATTGATATGTATTCTAGTTGATTCACCACGGGAGAATCATCATGAGAACTGAGGTTACATCCGGTTATCATTGGTGTAGTTACAGGCTTGCATTCTTCCATGCCATACTTCTTCAGAATTTTCTTAATATATTTTTCTTGTGATAAGAATATACCATCTGCAGTTTGATGCACTTGCAAGCCAAGAAAAAAAGTTAGTTCTCCAAGTAAGGAAATTTCAAATTCTTGTTGCATGACAGAAGAAAAATTCTGACTCATAGATTCTTCATTACTCCCAAAAATGATGTCATCAACATATACTACCACAATCAATAGTTTATCATTTTCAATTTTTGTGTATAAGTTTCTATCAGCAGACCCCTTTCAAAGTCCTTGTTGATGAAGATATTTGTCAAGACGATAATACCATGCCCTTGGAGCTTGTTTGAGACCATATAGAGCCTTTTTAAGTCTACAAACAATATTTTTATCATTTCCCAAAATGAATCCTTCTGGTTGTTCTATATAAACTTATTCTTCTAGATCACCATTGAGAAATGCAGATTTAAGATCCATTTGATAAACTTTGATTTGTTGAAAACTTGAAAAAGCAAGTAACATTCTTATGGCTTCAAGTTTAGCTGCAGGAGCAAAAGTTTCTTCAAATTCTATTCCTTCTTGTTGAGTATACCCCTTGTAAACCAGTCTAGCTTTGTTTCTTATAGCATCCCCATTCTCATTTAACTTGTTCTTGAATATCCATTTAGTTCCAATGACATTTTTATCATGTGGTCTTGGTACCAATTCCCAAGTGTGATTCTTTTCAATTTGATCAAGCTCTTCATTCATGGCTTGAATCCAACATTCATCTTTGCTAGCTTGATTGACATTGTGAGGTTCAACCGTGGATAGAAATGCCAGATAGCTAAAAGATCCCACAAGAGTAATCCTTGTTTGTACACCTGATTCCTTGTCTCCCAAAATTTGAGTTTCAGGATGATTCTTTTGAACATATCTGGATGGAGTTTTTCCAGATAGATCATTTTTAGGTTCTTCATTGGATCCATTGTCTATATCATTTCTATTTCATGTAGAAGGACAAAAGTCACCATCATCTTCATCTGCTGTTTGTTTTTCTTCTTTAGGGGCTGTAGGAGACTCATCAACAACAACATCAATACATTCAACAATCTTCTGAAGCCTTTTATTGTAACATTTGTATGCTCTTCTTGTATATGAGTAACCAAGAAGAATTCCTTCATCTGATCTGGGTTCAAACTTGCCAAGCTTTTCATCATTATTTGATAAAGCATTTACTTCCAAAAACTCTAAAATGCTTCACAAAGGGAGAATTACCATACCAGAGTTCATATGGAGTTTTGTCACTATTTACCTGAACATGTGCCTTGTTAAGAATATTTGCTGCTGTGTGAGCTGCTTCTCCCTAAAAAGTGTCAGGTGTTCCAGAATCATCAAGCATAGCTCTAGCCATTTGTTGAATTTTTCTATTGATTCTTTCTGCTACACCATTTTGTTGTGGAGTGCGTGCTACAGAAAATTGTCCTTTTATGCCATGTTGTTCACAAAATTCAAAGAACTCATTTGATGTATATTATCCTCCTCGATCAGATCTAAGACACTTGATTTTTAGATCTAATTCATTTTCAACCAATGCTTTGAAGATCTGAAATTTTTCAAATGCTTCATCTTTGTGTTTGATCAACCCAATCCAACACATTCTAGAGAAATCATCAATAAATAAGATATAGTATTCTTCACCACGTGGTGACTTTTTCCTCATAGGTCCACATATGTTTGTATGAATGAGTTCAAGAGGCCTTCTTGATCAGCCTTCCTTGGCATTAAATTGTACTCTGGCCTGTTTACCAAATTGGCAAGATTTGCATATGATACTCTCTGGTAGAGTAATATTGGGAAGACCACAAACAGGTTTAAGTCTGCTTGATTTGTTGATTTGAGAGAAGCTCAAATGCCCCAGCCTTCTATGCCATAGCCAATTTTCTGAAGATTTTCTCAAGTAACATTGATCTTTGTTGTTCTTCAATACATACAGGTTTTTTTCAGTTCTTTTTGCTTTTATAATTGTTTTACCTGTATCAAGATCACGTACCACACATTCTTTTGAACTAAAGACAACCTAAATTCTTTGATCACACATTTGACTCACACTTAACAGGTTATGTCTTAATCCATCCACATACATGACATTATTAGCTTTCACCTTTTCTTTTAGAAAAATAGACCCTTTTCCCTTAATGACAGTAGGTGTATCATTTCCAAAAGTAACATTATTTTCCTTTTCTAGAGCATTATATGCATGAAGTTTGTTTTTGTCACCTATCATATGTTTAGAGCATCCGTTATCAATATACCATTGATTTTATTCACCTTCTACAAATAAAGCTATGCCAAAATTTTCAACTTGTATTTCCTTCTTTTTCCACACTTTGGAGCTTGAAGGATCATGTTCTTTTGGCTGGACTTTGCTCCTGCATTCAGATTATTTATGGCCAAAATTATTGCAATAAGCACATTCAACTTCATTTTGAAGAGGAGAAAAGTTGTTATAGGTATTCCTCTTTGGTTCAGTATCGAACCTTTTCTTTCTTGCTTCTCTTGTCATGATGGTTTTATAAGCAACACATTGAGCAGCTTTATGACCAAAATTGTGACATGTAAAACATTGTCCATTGAAGTAGAATTTTTTGTGATCATGAAATCTTCTATTTGGATTAAACTGTTGGTTGGAGCTTCTTTGAAAGTTATTACTATTAGTGTTCCTTGAATTGAGATGATCCTGCTTTACTTGTAAAGATTTCTTACTTCCTTATTGAGTGGCAGAATATTGTAAACCAGTTGTTGCTCCTTTTAGATAGTTTGGTGCTGAAGCCTCAGAGGATTCTCCAATATATCCAAGACCTATTTTTATGAGGGGATAATGTTGTACCTTGATAATTTCATCTAATGTTTCTGATCCTTTAGCAAATCTGAGATTCAGAGTCTTTACTTTCTCCAATTATTTTCTTAGACTTAGCACTTCACATTCTGCTTTCTCCCTGTGTTTCTTTTCTTCTTCAATCAGATTTTTCAGCGTCTCTATGATTATCTTATTTTCTTCTAAGTATATTTTGAGTTGATTGTTTTCCTCAAGAAAATCATTGTCCTCTAGAGCATCCACAAAAGTATCCTTTTCTTTTCTTGATTCTTGTTCAAATGCCATGAGAATTCTAAGATCTTGTTCACATTCTACCTCACTATCAGATAACCCATCACTGTCTTCATTAGTATAATAACTTTTCTTGGTGCTAGATCGGCTTTTATTCCTTCTTGCTACTTCTTTAGTAGATGTTTCTTTATAAGGACACTTTGTAGCATAATGAAAAACTCTTCCACAATCAAAATATTTGAAAGGAAGCTTACCTTTGAATCTTCTGGTTCTTGGTTGGAGTCTTCTCACAAAATTTGCCTCATCTTCTTCTGAGATATATCCTGAACCTTCTGCCTTTTGAACTTCTTTCCATTTTGTAGAAGCTTTAAAAAAAACTTCTTTGACTTCAGATGGTCCCCCTCTCCTCATTTCATATGCAGTCAGTATGCCATGAAGTTGCACCACAGTAAGAGTTTGAAGATCCTGTTTTTCTTCAAGAGCAGAGACTTTTGATTCAAATTTTGCCGTTAGTGATCTTAAGATTTTCTCAACCAAAGTAGATTCGGTTATTGTTTCTCCCGGATTTCTCATACGATTTACAACATCATCAACACGTAAAAAGAAACTGGCAATATTATCATCATTATGCATTCTTAAGTTTTCATATTCAATTCTGAGAGATTGAATTTTGGCACTTTTTACCTTTGCATCACCTTCATAACTTGGAACGATTTTGTCCCATATTTCCTTTGTTGTATTTAGCTGCATGAATTTGACAAATTCTGCTTCAGTTAGACTTCCTGTTATAGTATTGACTGCTTTCACATTTGATTCATAATTCTTCCTTTCAGTTGGATCTGTTGGTGTAGCAGCTGGATATTGATATCCTTTTTCAACAATGGCCCAGATATCTGCTCCCATTGACTGAAGATAGGATCTCATCCTTATTTTCCAGAATATTACATTACTTCCGTTGAAGAGCGAAGGCTTGATAGATGTTGTTCCCTCTTGATTGCTCATCTTGCTTGATCTTCCTTCTAGCGGTTAAGCCTTTTCAGAAGGACCTGCTCTGATACTAAATTGTAGGGAAAAATACTGAGAGGGGGGGTTAAATCAGTATTTAGTGCAGACAATAAAACTTTGATATATTCTTTTTTTTAAAACCCATACGCTACTTTCCTGAAGCCAACCCACGTATATACGCGGATATGCTTTACAGAACTCACATATATCCAATGATTTAATTATGCATTTAATTCTTGACTCAAATCATTGCATTAATCATTCATCAGATATTTAGACAACAGTAAACAGGTGTAGAAGGAATAGAATAATCATCACACATAAGCAACACACATGGACACTAGGATTTTTAGGTGGAAACCCAATTCGGGAGAAAACCACCACTGTCGTCGTCTCAGTATTCAATATTTATTATTAATAAAACTTCTTACAACATGTACTGGTGCAAACTCATACCAGAATGCAGGCACCCACCTATAGAAGGCTACAACCTTCTCTTGTTTACCAGCCTCTCCTGGAAGGGAGAAACAACCCCCTGCTCTCGTTTACCAGCCTCACCTGGAAGGGAGCTACTACCCCCTGATATTAACACCAGCCTCTACTGGCAGAAAGCTTCTACTTTCAGATTGAACACTTTAACCCTCAGAACCACTGCAGACCACGTTTCATCAATTTTCAAACTGAATCGAACAGCTTCAACACAATCCTTCACTTATCATCAAACATCCTTTTCCCATTGCATCAAACAGAACAGTGAAACCACTGTAACCAGAATATCAGAGATAGTCCACACTTTAGAATAGATATATACAGAAACTCAATCAGCTTTGAGCAACCATCAGTTCAAATTACATACGCGCTTTCCTTTAAATGGACCCACCTATATACACGCTTTTAATAAAGACAACCCGCGTATACATCTGTGCACTTTTCAGGAAAATCCCTAACAGTCCATACGCGCCCTTGGTTAAACAGATCCGCGTATATACACGCTTTTCATGAAACGAACCTGCATATAGATCTATGAAAGATAAACTTTGCAGAACAAACCACATCTATGGACTTACCCAGATTTCTTCAATATCTTCAATAGATTTGCACCAGGTCTTCATTACTTCTTTTCAGGTCATCCTAGAGATTCATCATTTCCAGATCTACAATTTTTGAACCTTCATCATATTCATAGGTGCATCATAGATTCAGATCTATCGATTAAAAACAAAGTTCAGCCATGCAGATAAACTTCAGAGTGAAATATTCATTAAACCCAGACACATGCACACCCTTTGCACAATGATTTTCTTCTCCTTATATAGGTTTACCCTTTATCAATACCATGACTCAAAACCACATCACTTCCGATGGTATTCCTGGACAGGATCACATAAACAATCCAACGCTCAATACAATGGGTCAATACCATGGTAAGAACCCCTGGTTTTATATCTTTAGAGCGCAATTAGGCATACACAACTTATCTCGGACTTTTCCGCGTACATACACTACTTCACCTAAACTAACCCGCGTATGCATAGTGACATGTCTTATTCATCATTTCTTTGGCCCTTTCTGATATTTCTTTCTTGTGTTACTTCTGAGCTACTTGTAGAACATCAAATTTACATGATTAATAAACTCATCAAGCATCAAGAACAAATTCATTAACTAGGTTGCCATCATCTTCATTAAGAGGGTTGCCATCAAGGACAACACTCTGCATCATATTGCCAACACATTTCCCTCTTATACAAAAGATCTAGCCCAATAACTATGCATAATACTCTACTAAAAGAAAGCTAATACCATAGCTAATCCATTTAGGTGTGCAAATACATATTATTTTTCCAAAATAAAGGTTAACACAATCAATATTATGTGATTGCATCTTCATTTTCTCTAGAAATATAATGTTGAAATTATACTTTTTCCATGCATGAAAGTGTATATGATTCGCTAAATAATATTACAAAATAATTCATGTGGTTACTACTTTTCCTCTCCAAGAATATAATCCAATAATGCATAGAAGGATATATTGTTTGATTCTTTTGTTTTGGAATATTTCTAACACAATAAATGCTTTCTGGCATACAAATATATATATTTATTTTCCAAGGAATTTAACACACTAATTATTCTTTTCCCAAAAGATAGCTAACTCACTAGCTATTATGCATGCAATATAAAATATTTCTTTTATCATTTAATACATTAGAGAAATTTGTAATATTTCCTTCATAAATAACTTGAATAAAAAATCCTTCTTAAATAACACAAACACTTTCCTTTTACGCAAATTCCTTATGTGAACTAATTCTCACAAAAGTTATTTACTTCTTTTTGCATGACTCAAGATCCTCATGCATGTAAAATCAAATATTCAATTCTAGTAGATCAAATATACTAGATATTATTCCTGTGAACCTACACACATATTATCTTCAAGATTCCAATATTTCTCTTTCAAAATTCAAAGCATATGCCTCTTGAAAACATCTTTGGTAATATTTTAAATAAAATAACTTAATTCATTTCAAGTATTATCAACAATTGCTCTATTTTTGTGCATGCGAATAACTTATTTCTTTTCAAGAAATATGAACATAATTGTTATATTTTTTTTTATGAAATTAGTTTATCTATTTTTAATAATATTAATGTAACAGTTTTCTCTATATGTACATAAATAACTATTCTTATCTAGTGGAAAAATAAAAAGGAAGGATTGTGTTTTACTGTTCTAGGCACCAACTTTGAACGTAGTTTACGACCATCATGAAATTATTTTTTCAAAACAAAAAGTGGTTTATGATTAGAATGGGCTCACTGAAAAAATCGTCTCTCTGTTTTTACATAGGGGTCACGGTTTGGAAGATTCAAATGAATATTTGTAGCCCTTTGTTCCATATTTAAATATTAAATAATTCCATGTTTTTGTCATTAATTTTGAACACAGTTTCTTAACATATGGAAATGATTTTTTGAAAAAGTAAATAATTTTTTTTTTGGAATTTGTTCGTTAAATAAAATTTCTCTCGGTTTTGACACATGTGTCACAGTTTGTAAGATTCAAGTGACCCTTTGCAACCCATTTTTCCAGATTTAAATACGAAATAATTTCCAGTTTTTGTCATCAACTTTGGACAAAATTTTCGAGACATGGAAAACAAAATTTTCAAATATGAAAGAGGTGTTTTTATTGAACGGGCTCATTTACAAAAACTTCTTTATTTTTGTACACATATATCATGTTTTGGGAGATACAAAGGCATATCTAGACCTTATTTTCCAATAACTCATGCAATTCACAAAATTATTTAGCCGTCAAAACTTTTAAATAATTGAAAGCACATGAAATATTCTAAGAATTCAATGAAAAAAACACGTGTTCCTCTATGCATGAAATACCATAGATGTTTTCTGAAGAAATAATATTGATTCTTTCTCACATGAACTTTTCCATGAAAATAAATTCAATTATTATTTCATAATGCCCCATATGGAAACAAAATAATTTTGAAAGACCATAGTTACTTATCTTCTGATGCATTCTTGAAATGCGTTATTCCTTTCTTTTGGCTCCATTATCCACGTATTTTGTCATTACCTCCTTTAATTTTTCCATATGCTTACTATAGATATACTTAAGAAAATGGAAAACATTCTCTAAATCTTAAAAGAGTTCCTTAAATCACCCATAAATCACACCATAAATATGTTTTTTCCTAAATCACAAAAGAACTCCATAAATATCTCATGCTTTTCTTTTCAAGGTAATTTTTTTTCCTTACGAACAAAATTTCTTACACGCATATTTTTTCCAAAATTATTACTCCATATTTCTGAAACTCATAAAATATACCAAGTTAGAAATATAATTTATTTATATAGAAGAATACAAATTCTTCTAAATAAAATAATTAAGAATTAATTCTTGTAATTTTATTATCTTTAGGAATTACAATAATATTATCATGTAATATAAATAAAATAATTAATAATATTAAATTATTCAACAACCCTCATTTTACTAGAGTTTTTCTAGTAGCTTATGTGAGGGATATTAGATACTCCTCCCCTTAAAGAAAAAATTGCACTGAATGTTCTTCTCTTGTTGGAAAATTAACCTTTAAATTTCATTACCAATTATTTAGGCAATGTTAAATAGTAATTTAATCATAATACTTCCACAAAAACTCAAGGAGAACTAGCACGTTAATCATCAAAATGATAAGAAAAACTTTATCAAGTGCATGTTGTATTTTATTTAGGAGTTACACTAGTCTTTCCTTCCCACAAATTTTGTTTAAAAATTACTTTATTTATCTCCCACAGTAATTTCAATCAAATTCAAACTCATGTCATTTATCTCTAGCCCTTTTCCTCTAGTCTGTTTAGAATTTAAAGTTCAATAACTCATTATTTAATCCAACATGAATTATTTTAGTGTCATATATATTTTAATTCATTTCTTCTTTTCATGCATATCAATAATTCATTTCTAACATGTTAATTTTCTCATAAAAACCTACCAACACGACTTATTTGATCAAAACTGTCACTTAGATAAATCAATATATCATGCATGCAAAACTATAACACATGCAACAACTTTGAGACATGTAATTTACAGTCTATTGTAACATCCAACAACTTTATATAATTTTGAAATAAATAACCAAACATAGACATAATTTCATCTAATCGTAGTTAATTTATGGATTTATTCAAGACCTGAGCATATTCCACCCAACTGTGAACTATCTCCAATATCTCCCCATCGAGATAAGATATACTTTCCACTCGGATCAACAACATCATTGATTCCTTGGTGGTTTATCTTATCAATTTATTTCCAACATATTTTTAGTAGCATCCCACTTTAAGGTCTCCCAACATTTTTCCTAAGCCTTTTTCTTTTATTTTTTACGAAAAATATCCTTTTCTTTTTCCTAAAATCACACCTTTCTCTTCATTGTTATTTATTTCACACCACCTAGTATTTATCCCCAACTAAGTGATTAACATAATATTTCTCTCCCATTATGTTAATAATTTCCTCTTTATTATTTTCTCCTATTGCTTTTTAGGAGACTTTTAGGGAAAGTCCATCTTCGACTTAACCACCGATAGCTTTTCATAAGTGGATAAGAAGTATTCTAAAAATTTGTATTTATTTTATGAATATCCCAAGAAATGTTTTCATTACCTCAATAATAAAATAAAATATTACATCATCACATGAGCCCCATCATGGCTTCCATAGCCATTAGATATAATAATAATTCAATGTCTAAAAATCCATTATAATTTACATAATTTTCCATTCGGATATTATCATTGAAGAAAAGGAATATTTATGTACACCACACATATTTACTTGACATTCAACAAGGGTCCCACAATTTTTCAAAGTACATTGACAAAAATTCATCGCATGTGATACAGGTGGTATACATTCCAAATTTCCACATAATAACAATCATGCAACTTTGAAAAAAAAAATTAACATATCTTGCATACCATATAATTATACTTTATGTAAGGTCTTGCCTTACCAAACATCAATATTATAGAGAAACAGTAGTCACATTGAAAACTAGGACAGAAAATTCATTTTTTTATTTCTTTACAATTAGCTTGCAGGCATGTAAGTTAGAGCGATTGGGGAATTTTGGGGAAACAATTTGCGATCATGCAATATACAAACATTGTAGCCTTTTCTCAAATAGTTTTCAAGAATTCAATATAAAACAAATGAGGAATTATAACAAATAGTTTGCAAACATGCAATTTACATCTATTGAGGAATTTTAACAACTTTTTCCAAGCATGCAATAAACATTCAATGAGACATTCTAACAAAAAGTTTGCAAGAAGACAACCTACCACCATTGAGGAATTTTAACATTTAGTTAGCAAACATGAAATAAATTTCCATAAATATGTTTAAAATATTAGAGAGATAGTAAAAATATATTTTACAAAATAGCATGAATCATATTAATAGAATCAATGGTAATATTTATGTAGAACAACACAACCAAATATCCATACAGGAGGATCAAATCAGAAAATTCAACTAGATTATGGATCCAAGTCTGAACATAAATGTTTCTTGCAATCAACATGGGGGTTGAATTACCTTAAGGTACAAATATCCCTTGATGTTAACTTGAATCACATCGGAAACTCCCATGGATGCAATTATTTATAAAAAAAAAACTTTACATCTCATTTACCACCTTTTTCATCGAGAACTCTACATGGAAAAAGACAACCCATAATTATGCTACTATGTGTTTTTCATTGAGTTAAAGTTCACTATATGAGTTTAAATTGGCTCGTTTCTTATTTTTAACAACTAAAGCAGCTCTCTCGTATATATATATTACAAGATTCCATTTTCCTCTTCGAGTCGACCCTAACCTCTAAGTTATTTTTTTATCACAAAACCCATACATGCATTCATTCTTTATAAGTAGTCAATTGTAATTTTAGTCATTTTTTCCTTTTTTTCTTATGCACCGTAATAATTATCGTAATAGTATGCATGCTAATATTGGTAATTAATCCCCACTATAAAAAGTGAGTTATCAGGATTGTTCATAGTTGCGATAAAGGTTTCATTGTATTTTATCTGAATCCATATTAAAATGTCACGAGGACAATTTTTTAAGAAAAATTATCACTTTCTACTCCTTAACACAATCTTTAATCATCAATCATGCACCTCATGTTAATTGCAACCTGCTATAAGTTTAATTAAAGTCATACCTGAGATGATGCCCAGAAGCATCATATCTCTACCTCATTTTTTCTTAATGATTCCCAAAGCCCTCTAGTATTGGAACCATTTTCTTTGATACCATTTGTAGCATACCTCGGTAACCTCGAGGAAAATACATGGAGATAGGAATTTTTTTCAAGATTTACCAATGTGTAACTTTCTATATTAATTTCTATGTTCCGTCATTAGTTATAAGAATAACCATCATCATAACCTATAGAAATATTTAGTGGAAAACAAAGTGAGTTACATAACCATTAAATGTCCTTGTTGTAGCATATTAACTTGAATTTGCTGCTATAACTATGCATTAATTCCATCATCATTTTAGCTCAATTAGTATATCATATAATTGATAATATAAAAATCACATCATAAAATAAATTAACGTCATGAAAATGACACAACGAACAATCACATCATTAGACACTGATATATCCTAGAAAGCTCGTAGGGTGATAACTAACAAACATTTAATTTTATTATTAAACGCCCGTGAGGGTTTTCACCCATCACTCAATGGTTATAAGGAGTCCATCCCTTGACCACTATCATAAAAATTACATAGAGAAATAATCTTTAACGAAACATACCTAGTTATAAGCTATTACAATCATCATGATATCAGTTACCCACAAATCCTCAATCTTTGTTTTTTTGGTTGAATTGTTTCCATGAGTGGGTCATCGTGCAGTAGGAACTCCTAAGCGTGCATGGAATAACAAATATTTATCTACCACAATGTTCAACATGAACAATTCTTTTCTCAAGTCACTATCCTTTCTTGCCATTGTTTCCATGAGAAAACTTGATAACATGATTAGATAAAATATTAATAAACCAATAACCAATCTTTATTTATGAAACTTCAACAAATATTTTTATGCATTTATAAAAAATAAATGGAATGTCATGAAATCCATTCACATGCATTAGTAAAAAATAAATCACTATCAAGTGTCATATTTCTAAAAAATTATAACAAAATCTTGCATGCACTTTCATATTATTTCCAAATGAAAGCTAACATACTAGACAATATTAATGGGCACAAAAATTCATAACAGGATTTGAAGATAATTGTCCCAACAAGCAATTTACTTTGTGAATTCTCTTATGTTTTATTTTCCAAAGGGATTAATGAAATATATTCTATACTGATGCACAGTATTTCCAAAAACATCTTTTCCACACAAGAGCTATTCACAATGGCTAATATGTATAAAAATTCCAACTCTATTTCAAACAAACTTAACACACTAGTTATAATTTTGTGCATGCAACTACTTGTCCTATCCAATTGAAAATAAAATAACTTGTTCTTCTTGCATGTAAAAATAATATTTATTTTCAAAGGAAACTAAAAAAATATTGAATGAAAATATAAACACATTTATTTTCGAAGGGATAAAACACGTACCATTTATTATTTCATGCATTCAAAGGGGCTTTCCCTCTTATCCAAAATATCTAGCCCAATAACTATGCATAATATTCTCCCAAAAGAAGGATAACACAATTAATATTGTGTCATTGGATATTCCTTTTGTCCAGAAATCTAATACCAAAACTATAATTTTTCAATGCATGCAAGTGTATATGTTTCTCTAAATAATATTACATAATAAAGTAGGTGATTACTAGTTTTCCTCTTCATGAATATAATCCAATAATGCATACATGGATGTAATGTCCCCAGATTCTATGATTTTTTTAGACATTTCAAAAATTCCGAAAGAGTATAGTGGAACCCAATGGAAAACAATGGTGTGGATTTATATTATTATTTCAATTTAATAAAATAAAATGGAAATTAATTATGCAAAGACTAGGTTATGATTAGAGATCTCGAAACCAAATCCATGATGATGGATAAGGTTTATAATACTTTCCGAGTTCTCCAAAAATCCTTGGAGGAAATAAATTAAATGCTAAAAATTAGATTGGAAATTACTGGGAAGAGGTGTAATAAAGCTGGAAAGACGAAAATCTAGCTTCAAACTACTTTTTTGGAAGAAACAAAAGGAAAGCCTAGGCACACAGGAAAGAAACATCCTGATTTAACTGGATGCAGTTAAAGGAAACAACTTGAGGGGGAAGAAAGCTTAAATAAGCATATTTAGGATAGACAAGAGGTTTTCTATTGCTAGAGAATTTGATCTCTGCTCGGGGGGAGCTATGGAGAAAGAGCTGAAAGGTTGGGTGGAGCCTAGTCTACCTTAAGTGGTATGCACCAGTTAATTTCATATTTAATTTAGACTTTAGTTATGTTATGAGTTTTCTGAGGAAGTAAAGTAGTATAGATATATATGAAATTGTGGATCTGAATATGAGTCTATACTGTAGAATTAAGGTAAATTAGAAATAAATTTGGAAGGTTTGTACATAAAATAGAAATGACTATAATAAAAATAGCTTTTCTTGTATTGTTCTATATAGATAACTCTGTAAAGGACCAACTCTCATAATTTCTAAACCCCATATAAGGCTTAGATCTGAGGTTAGGTAACTCTTAGGAAATTGTTATTTCATTAACAAATATATTCTAGTATTAGAGATAAATGAATACACAGTATAGTTAACAAGATTCCTATGTTGTAGCACAATTAAGAAGGATAAATTAAGGACTAATAATTACTACACGGAAAATAATATATGTATATCTTAAGGATGTATTCGTCCATTAGAACTGGAAGTGAAATTATAACTGAAACGAAAATACTATGTTGGATTAATAATAATATTTCAATTAAAAAGAAAGAGTTTATACAGTACATAGCCAAACATTTATAAGTTATAATTCCATATAGTTACATCCTTATAAATGTTTCAGTTCATATAAATTGTACAGTTTAAACAAGAGCGGCTTATAACAAAAATTTACACAGAGAGCACTCTGTCCATTTATAGAAAACTATAAATGCTCTCAGCAAAATTTTGCAATGTTTCATATGAGAAGATCCAATGGGTACCTGCACTAACCCGGATAAAAATAATCCATATATTACGAATAAATAGCAAGAAGTCATGGACGTACACCAATCCAAAAGTAGGTGACATATAGTCATACCTGCAAGGGACAAAATGGAAATTTTGATTCTGATCAAGAATAGTAGAGAAAAATGAAAATAAAAGGAGTAAGGCTTAAAGGAAAAATAATTAAACCATTATGTTATGTACGACATTAAGAGGTTATGTCTATAGTCACAAAAAGAGAAACACTTAGTTCCAATAATTTCTTACTACAAATAAGATTAAGTAGGAGAGAATCTCAATGTATGAGAAATACCCATGTACGCATATACATTAGACAGACGATTAGTCATTCAAATACAAGAGATTGACTTAAAAAAATTTTAATCATTCAGACAGAAGCAAAAACAATATTCTTATGTAAATATAACTATATAATCACTTCAAATGATAAATTGGGGAAACGTTTTGAGGAATAATAGAGAGGAAAGTCTAAATTCTAGGAACTTAGGCATAACTAGAAAGAAATAATCTATGTCGAAGAAAAATGAAATTTTCACACAAGAAAACCTAATAAGGGATTTTCAACTGTGAATCAATGAAATTAAGAAATTAATTTAAGCATTTAGTTTGAGGAAACTATACTAAAACTTCAGTCATTGAAGGAATACAATAAAACTAACCTAGGTAATATAAACCAACTATGTAAATGAGAATAAGAGTGATAAGAAATTACTTGAGGAGTATAACACCATCGAATGAGACACCAAGGAGGAGTAGGAGGCCTTCCAAATTTTCAATTGTGTTTCAAAAAAGCTGTGAGAATATATCGATAGACAGAAATTCCTTCACTATATCAAATTAAATACAAACAATATTGTTATGAAATATCAAAATATATTAAGAGTTGAAACGACATTCCCATCCCATAATTAACCGAGGTAGGAGATGTCTCAAAAGAATTCCGAAATCATATACATTTATAAAAACCTCTAAAACTAGGTGTATTGAAAAACTGAATAGAGTAAACTAATAAAGAAAGCTCTGTGAGAAAATAGCACAATGATGATTGTGAAAATGAAAAAGTGCAGAAGGACAATATAACCAAATACCATGAATCTCTCGCCCATAGCTATACTGGAACATAGGGTGAAAGGATTTCAAAAAAAAAGACAAGTGAAAATGAGCCTCAGTCCAAACAGGAAACCTTTATGGAAACCCTAACATGGATTCTATCGTAATCATCCATGTGTCAGAAATCGGGAATGGGATGATTTTTTCCCAGGACTCAAACGGTTCCATCCGAGCCCATGTGATCTATTACGTTACAATAAATATAAACATATCCCAATATAGCTCAAGTATAATTGTTCTGTATCGCAAGTTATACGACGAGTACAATCAAGTTTTATGGGAGAAGATATCATACCCCGAAGTCCCAGCAATTCTTAAATGTTGACTTCGGCATTAATGAATAGGACTATTTGAAACTGGAATAAAATCAATAGTGTATCCATTCTAAAACATTGTGTTGACAATTAATAAATCGATGAGACGCGTTGGAAGGGTAAGTACACATAGGCAGGATTAAAGGTATAATTGATTTCAATGGATTTCCTAAGAATTTTTCAGTTAACTTGCTGAGGGGTGAATAGAATGCCTTGGTGGGAATCATATAAAATAAGGTGCAAATACATATAGGCGTATTATAAAAGCATTGTAATAAGATGTTAATAAAGGGGTTAACCCTAAGACATAACTTAAATTCCTTTAAGGATATTCTAGACATAAACCAAGTCTTTTAGTGTCAAGTATATATATATATATATATATGTGTGGGTTCAATATGTTATATGAATTCATAGGTTCAAAAGTGGAGTTAATCCTTAGATATGAGTAACACCCTTATAATTACAGTAGGGCGGATGTAAATTTAATTAAGAACCTATAAGGTTATGTTATATCTTGTAAGGTCAAGCTAATTTAAATTTATGGGTTAAAGAGAGTTAGATTTTGAAAAGGGTTAAATTATTAATATCAAATGGAAAAATTGTATTAATAGTTATGAAGAAAATTTAACTATAGAAATACAATCTATTGTGGATAATTAATGACTATGAATATTCCACCTTACGATTTTAATTGAGGCTTTATAAGTTGAGTTTTAGTCCTTAGTAGCATGTAATTAAGTTAGGGACATGTAATTGTAAAATGAAGTAATTTTTATGGTGATGTAACGTCAGAGTGTGATGAGCATAAATATTTCCATAGGAGGAAAGTAGTGTTAAAAACAAAAAAAAACTGCGGAATTGGAGATGTTACAAATGGTATTAGAGCCCATGTTAATACACTGGGCCATAATGTGTGCTCACAGAAGAGAAAAATGTTGTTGATGTAAATTTTTTATTAAATTTGATTTTCACTAATGTTTAATTTTATGTACAGTGAAATAGAGTATAAACATACAGCTGCAAACCATGAGTAAAGGGGATGAGCTGTATGTGGATCTGGGTGGTGAAGAAAATACAATAGATCCAAATGCTCCATTGATGTCTATGATGCATCGAATTCAAAGAGAAATGATGAAACTGAAAACCCACAATGAAAGGATATATTTGGCCAGTGAACAACAGGAAAGGTTAATCATAGAATTGACTTTCGGAACAGCCACGAAGGTGAAGGTTTGGGAAGAAAGAGAAAGGGAACTATAAATCACTCAGAAGAGTCTGAGGAAGATGAAGCCTCTAGAAAAAATTCTAGGAAGAACAACGAATTATAGGGTGAATTCTGAAAAATCAAGCCTCCCTCCTATGATGGAGAGAAGGAGGAAGATGCAAAAGCTTGGCTTCTAAACATGATAAATTACTTTCAAGTTTATGAATATGAAAGTAACTTGAAAGACAAGCTGGATATCTATCAATTAATAGGAAAGGCTACCTTGTGGTCGAAGGAAACCAAGATGGTCTATGGGATAGACGAGAAAACTGTCAGTTTTGAGGATTTCCAAATCAAATTTAAACATAGATATCTTAATGAATGCTATTATGATGATAAATCCAAAGAGTTTCATGATATTAGGTTGGGAAAACTTACCATTTATTAGATTGTTACCAAACTCACCAACCTGCTTCGTTATGTACATTATATAAGGGTTGAGAAGGAAAAGGTATACAACTTTTTAAGCTACCTACCTACTATATATAAGGATAAGATAGAATTTTATAATCCCAAGACAATGGATGAAGTGGTGCGTAAAGCGAGACCGTGTTACCAACAGTTCATAGGCAGAAATGAACAAGAAAATAGCTAGCAGAAAAAATATAAGGGTGACTCTAGTGGGAAAAGAACAAAACTACCCTACTTAAAGAACTTTGGGAGAAATCACCAAAGGAATAAGTTTACCAAAACTAGAGAGAATCACCCAGCCCAATCAAAAATAGGGTCTAAACAGATAGATGGAAACAATAAGAGAGAAGGAACTATGAATGTGAGGGAACCTCTAAGTGCTAGGGTTTTGGAGAACCTCATTTACTGAGAGACATTCCACATAGAAACATTCAAAATATACAAGTGTTGAGGGAGGAAACTAGTGTAAATGGTGTGGCAAGAAACATCCCAAAAATCAATGCTTCCTTGGAAGATCGTCAAGCTGAACACCAGTTCACTATGGTCAAAATAGAAGGTATGATTGCTGAACAACCTGTTTCTATTTTGATAGTTCCAGGATCATCTTTAAGCTATACAAGTCCTCAAATGCTAGAAAAATGTAAATTACAATCAGAAAATTTTCAGCAGTCATGGTTAGTCTAGTTAGCTACCGTGAAGAAAAGGAAAGTGACACATAAATTAACCCATACAGATATAAATAAAAATGGATATGAAACTGAAATAAATTTTAATATTCTTCCTTTCGGTTCCTATCATGTGTTGGTAGGAATGGACTGGTTAGAGAAATAAAAAGTTATGTTAAATTTTTTATACAAAACAATACACTACATATATGGTGAGGGAAAACTTGTGATAGTAACACTTCAATTGATGATAAATGCACGATAAGATTGCCAAGTGTATGCTGTGCATGTAGAAGAGTTGGGAAAACAACCTGAAAATGATCTTTTGGAGAATTTACCAGTCATCTGGGAGTTTAAGGATGTGTTTCCAGATGAAACTCCTCATCTTCTCCCTAAAGAGAAATTTATTTCTCAATCGACTTAGGGCCAGGAGCAACACCAGTGTCTAGAGCCCCATATAGAATGAGTATGCCATAATTGATGGATTTGAAGATGCAAATACAAGATTCGTTGGATAAAGGTTATATAAGAACAAGTGCATCCCCATGAGGAGCACTGTTACTGCTTGCCAAAAATAAAAATGGTACATTTAGAATGTGCATAGATTACCATCTATTGAATAAACTGACAATCAAGAATAGATATCCACTACACAAAATAGATGATCTATTTGAACAAGTTAGAGAAGCCACAATATTTTCAAAAATTAGTCTAAGGAAAAGATACGAACAACTGAGAATTAAATATGAAGACATAAGTAAAACTGCATTCAGAACAAGCCCGTGGGGCTCGGTCTAATGGCCAGCGGACGTTTGTTAAGGCGTTTGTATTGATATGCGGGTCACAAGGTCAATCCCCGACCGTGATGCCCAAAAGGCTGAGTCGATTACCCGGGATGCATGTGTGCGGGCCCTGCGATCCCTCCAGTAGGGTTTATAGTGGTAGCCGGGGGGATTCGACCCTGTGTTACGTGAGTACGATACCTCCACCATTGCCGATTCCTCTAGCCAAAAAAAAAAAAAAAAACTGCATTCAGAACGAGATATGGACACTTCTAGTTTGTGGTACTACATTTTGGGTTGACTAATGCACCTACTCTTTTATGTTCTTAATGAACAATGTCTTAAATAAATACTTGGACAAATTTGTACTAGTATTTATTGATGACATTATGATTTATTCTGAGAATGAAGCTGAAAATAAAGAACATCTCAAAAATGTTTTACAAACACTCAGAGAAAATTATTTGTATGGTAAATTTAGCAAATGTGATTTTTTCAAGGAAAAATTCAATACTTGGGTCATATAATTTTAGAGAAAGGATTAGCTGTGGACCGAGACAAGATAGAAGCTATAATGGAGTGGCCCTTACCTACTGATGTTTCCTCTGCAAGATCATTCATGGGATTGAGGGATACTATAGGAGGTTTGTAGAGATATTTTTAGCATTAGAATACCCTATTATATCTCTACAGAGAGAAGGAGTTAAGTTTGAGTGGAGTGAAAAGCGTCAAAATAGATTTGAATAGTTAAAACTTAAACTTACAACAACATCTATTTTGAATATTGTTGATCCGAATCCAGAATTTGTAGTATGCACAGTTGCTTGTGGAGAGGGATTAGGAGGAGTGTTACTACAAAAAAACTCAATCATAGAATATGGGTCAAGGAAACTCAAGAAACATGAATAGAATTATAGTGTGTATGATTTAGAGTTAGTTGTTGCAGTACATGCTTTGAAGATGTGGAGACATTATCTTTGAAGGAAAAAGTCTATATTGATGACAAATCAAATCAGTTTAAAGTATTTCATCACACAAACTGATTTTAATGTTAAACAATCTAGATGGTTGTCCTCCCTTAGTCAGTTTGACATGGAGATCAAACATATTAAGGGAAAGGAAAATAATATTGCAAATGCATTAAGCAAAAATGCTTATCAAAGTGTTAATAATGTTGGAAGTAGTGAAAACTTTGATATTGAAGGATTGATACAAGAAGTGACGAGACAAGACCAAAACTTTGAAAAAAATCAAGAAAATTTTTAGAGACAAGAGATGAAAGGGTATACCGAAAACCTAATGGGATTTATTTGCTATAAAGACATATTATATACTCCCAATGTGGACGCCTTAAAAAGAGAAATCCTAGATTAGTATCATGAAAGACCCTATGCAAGACATCCATGATACCGGAAATTAATTTCAACATTAAGAAAGAATCTGTTCTAGCCTAGTATGAAAAGGGATATGGAAAATTACTTAGCTAGATGTTTTGAATGTCAACAGGTGGAGGTAGAACATCAACATCCAACGGGATGGTTGAATCCTTTACCCATTCCAAAATGGAAGTGGGAGACAGTTTCCATGGATTTTATTACTGGTTTACCAAGATCTAAATACCAACATGATTCTATTATGGTAGTAGTTGATACCTTGACTAAATTTGCACATTTTATATCAGTACAATCTACCTTTGGCACAAGTCAAGTACCTAATTTATTTATGAAATATATTTTAAAATTGCATGGTATTCCTAAGATGATCATATCAGAAAGAGATGAAAAGTTTACAACAGCTTTTTGGAGGAGTCTGTTTGGGGGTATGGGTACCAATTTGAAATGTAGTACCACATACCATCCCCAAACTGATCGTCAAACTAAAAGAATAAACCAAATTTTAGAAGACATGTTGAGAATGTATGTTATGGACAGACCAACAAGGTGGGAGGACTTTCTACATTTAGCAGAGTTTTCCTACAACAATAGATATCAAGCCTCAATCAATATGAGTCCTTTTCAAGAAATATATGGCAGAAAATGCCATACACCTCTAATTCAGAGTCAAATAGAGGATAAGTTAATACGTGGACCTGATGCTTTCCAGGAAATGGAAAGAATTGTCAAGAAAATTTAGCAAAATATGAAAACAACATAAGACAGGCATAAATGTTATGCATATAAAGAGAGAGTTCATAGAGAATTCAATGTGGGTGATCATGTTTATCTAAGTATTAAACCCAAGAATAGTTCTTTGTACACTGGTAGCTATGAAAAACTAGCACCACGCTACTGTGGACCTTTTGAAGTGCTGGAAAGAGTTGGACTAGTTGCATACAAGTTGGCTTTACCTAGTCACATTAAAGTTCACGATGTTTTTCATGTTTCATTATTAAAAAAATATGTGCATCATCCTACTAATGTTGTTTATTGGCAAGTGATGCAGGTGGAACTAGAAGGAGAATTCCTTCTAGAGCCACATTGAATCTTGGCACGGGAAGAAATTGAGTTCTGAAACAAGACAGTAGCCAGCGTGAAAGTTCAGTGGAGGCAATTTTCACTTGAAGAGGCTACTTGCGAGTGAGAGGAAGATATGAAGGACAAATGCCCATCATTGTTTGAAAGGTGAATTTTATTTTTGTCTTTACAACACCAAGTATGGTGTTTTGTTTTAGAGGGGGAATATGTAATGCCCAATTTCCTATGATTTTATTAGACATTTTAACAAGTCCAAAAGAGTATAGTGGACCCCAATGGAAAAAAATGATGTGGATTTATTTTATTATTTCAAATTAATAAAATAAAATGGAAATTAATTGTGCAAAGACTAGATTATGATTAGAGGTCTGGAAACCAAATCCATGAGGATGGATAAGGTTTACAATAATTTCCCACTCCTCCAAAAATTCTTGGATGAAATAAATTAAATATTAAAAATTATATTGGAGATAAATATCTAAAAATCTACCCTAGTAAAGAGGAAATTACTCGGACGAATTGTAATAAAGCTAGAAAGTAGAAAAGCTATCCTTAAAGTAATTTTGTGCAAGAAGCAAAAGGAAATCCTAGGCACACAGGAAACCAACATCCTAATTTAACTGGACACAGTTAAGGGAAATAGGATGAGGGAAAAAAAAAATCAAATAAGAATATTTAGTATAGACGAGACGTTTTCTATTGATGGAGAATTTGATCTCTGCTCGGGGGGAGCTGTGGAGAAAGATCTCAAAGGTTGGGTGGAACCTAGTCTACCTTAAGTGGTATGCACTAATTCATTTCATTTTTAATTTAGAATTTAGTTCTGTTATGAGTTTGTCGAGGAAGTAAAGTATTATAGATATATATGAAATCGTGAATCTGAATATGGGTCTATGTTGTATAATTAAGGTAAATTAGAAATAAATTTAGAAGGTCTGTAAATTAAATAGAATTGAATATAATAAAAATAGTTTATCTTGTATTGTTGTACAGATATAGCTCTGTAGAGGAACAAATATTAGAATGTCTAAACCTATTATAAGGATTAGATTTCAGGTTCGGTAGCTCTCAGGAAATTGTTATTTCATTAACAATCTATTCTAGTATCATGTTAGCAAGCTGTCCATTATATTATGAAACAATTTCTAAGCATAAATAAGTATGTATGAGAGATAAATGAATACATAGTATAATTAAGAAAATTCCTGTGCTGTAGCATAATTGAGATGGA
This sequence comes from Pinus albicaulis, assembly GCA_034641835.2. NCBI lineage: Eukaryota > Viridiplantae > Streptophyta > Pinopsida > Pinales > Pinaceae > Pinus > Pinus albicaulis. The sequence continues at coordinate 1,140,901,329 of CM076579.1, read as the reverse complement.
TAAATTATGAACTCATAATTACTAGACAGAAAATAATATATGTATATCTTCGGGGTGTATTCCTACATTATAACTGGAAGTGAAATTATAACTAAAAAAAAAATATTATGTTGTATTTCCAACAATATTTCAATTGAAAATAAAGAGTTTATACAACACATATCCAAATATTTATAAGTGATAAGTCCATATAGTTACATCCTTATAAATGTTTCAGTTCATAGAAATTGTGCAGTTTAAACAGGAGCGGCTTATAACAAAAAAATACACAGAGGGAACTATGTCCCTTTATAGAAAATTGTAAAGGCTCTCGGAAAAAGTTTTCATATTTTCATATGATAAAGTCCAATTGGTGCTTAGACCAACCTTGATAAAAATAATCCATATATTACGAAGAAATAGAAAGAAGTCATGGACGTACACCAATCCAAAAGTAGGTGACATAGTCATACCTGCAAGGGACAAAATTGAAAGGTAGATTATGATTAAGAATAGTAGAGAAAAACGAAAATAAATGAAGGCTTGAAGGAAAAATAATTAAACCATTACCTTATGTACGGAATTAAGAGGTTATGGCTGTAGTCATAAAAAGAGAAACAATTAGTTTCGATTATTTCGTATTGTACAGGTTGAGTCAAAAAACACAGATAAGTTTAATTTGGTCAGAGTCTCAATGTATGATAAATACCAATGTACGCATATACATTAGACAAAATATTATTCATTCACATACATGAGATTGACTTAAAACCTTTTTAATCATTCAGACAAATGAAAACGATATTCTTATGTAAATATAACTATATAAGTATGTTGAATGATAAACTGGGGAAACATTATCAGGAATAACAAAGAGAAAAGTCTAAATTCTAGGAACTTAGACGTAACTAGAAAGAAAGAATCTTTGTGGAAGAAAATTGAAATTTTCTCACAAGAAAACCTAACAGGGGATTTTCACCAGTGAATTAACGAAATTAAGAAATTAATTTAAGTATTCGGTTTGAGGAAACCATAGTAAAACTTCAGTCATTGAAGGAATATGATAAAACTAGCCCAGGTAATATAATAGAACTGTGTAAATGAGAAGAAGAGTGATACAAACTTACTTGAGGTGTATATTACTATCGAACGAGACACCAAGGATGAGTAGGAGACTTTCCAGATTTTCAACTGTGTTTAAATAAATTTTGTGAGAATATATCGATAGAAAGAAATTCCCTACCTAAATCAAATTAAATACAAACAATATTGTTATGAAATATCGACATATACTAAAATTTGAAATGACATTCCCATCCCGTAATTAACGTAGGTAGGAAATGTCTCAGAAGAATTCCCAAATCATATAGATTTATAGAAACCTCTAAAACTCTGGCTATTGAAAAACTAAATAGAGTAAACTAATAACTAAATCTCTGTCAGAAAATAGCACAACGAAGATTGTGAAAATGAAAAAACTGCATAAAGTCATTATAAGAAAATATCGTCAATATCTCGCCCATAGCTGTACTAGAACGACCATAGCTGTATAGGAATAGTCACAGTCCCTTCATATTCCAAAAATTGTGTAATATGATGTAAAATAAATCACAGAAACTGAATGTGGACAAGTAAGAAAACACGAATTCCATAACAAAGTGATTCTACTTACAAGAATATCGCTCCAGGAAGGAATGAGTCTACCCATTTCGTTCTGGGCATAAACATAAATAAATTACGTAAGAAGATAAACTAAAATTTACAAAGAATGGTTAAAACCAAAATCCATGAAATTAAGAATGGGAAAATAGCACAGAGATGGGGACATATTACCTAGACGAATGATGAAGGTAGCCTCGGCGTGGTAAACTTAGAGCTCCTCTTCAGTCCACCAAAACTGTTCCTTTCGTCCATAGCCCATACGAATAGTAGGGAGTAAGATGGATAATGGAAAGGCAGAATAACACAAGGTGAAAGGCGTTCAAGAAAAATGACAAGTGAAAATGAGCCTCAGTCCAAACAGGAAACCTTTATGGAACCATCAAACACTAAAATGGATTTGAACATAACCGTCCAACTATCAAAAATTGAGAATTGGATGGGTTTTTCCTGCTGTTCAGAGGGTTCCAAGCGAGGCCATTTTATCTAGTACGTTAAAATAAATATAAACATATCCCAATATAGCTCAAGTATAGTTGTTCTGTATCACAAGTTATACGACGAGTACAATCACGTTTAATGGGAGAAGATATCATACCTCAAAGACCCAAAAATTCGTAAATGCTGACTTTGGCATTAATGAATAGGACTATTTGACAGTTTATCTATTCTCAAAAGTTGTGTTGACAGTTAATAAATCGATGAGGCACATTGGAAGGATAAGTACATGTAGCCAGGATTAAAGGCATAATTGATGTGAATGGATTTCCTAGGAATTGTTTAGTTCACTTGGTGAGGGGTGAATAGAATGCCTTGGTGGGAGTCGTATAAAATATGGTGCAAATACATATAGGAAGATTATAAAAACATCCTAACAAGAAGTTAATTGATGTAGGGGCATTAGGCGCAAGAGAATACTTTGTATTTTAATAAACATAGGGATCTTGAGTTTTCAAAAGCATATTAATTTCTTATATAATTGTTAATGGCTTTGAGTGATTTTAATGAGAGATATTAATTATTGTGAGGATTTTGTAAATGTTTCCGAATGATTGGAGAACATGAGGGAAATAGGATAGTTGGGATTTAGGAATTGGTTGTAAATCTTAAGATAGAATTATTTTCATGATTTTTTGGGATTAAAGAAGATCCTTAGGGATAAAAGATAGATTATAGGATTTTAGGATTTTTAGGAAATTATTGAGGATCTAAAACTAAATTTATTTAGATTATTTGTATAAAAATAATAAGCCTCTAAGGTGAGAGAGAGAGAGAGAGGAGTTAGAGTAGGACTTGGACAAAAAAAGATTTTGTTTGTAAGCCTACGAGAAATTGTTGAACAGGGCCATTGATTTGAATATCTTGCCAGAGACAAGAATTCTTTTGTAATAACTCGACTACATGTATATATATATATCTATATATATATATATCTATATCTATATCTATATCTATATCTATATCTATATCTATATCTATATCTATATCTATATATATATATATATATATATATATATATATATATATATATATATATATATATATATATATATATATATGAGGGATTTGACTTCTGAGTCATATGAGTAATATTTGATTTAATTATCCGTGAGGAATGCTTGGGCTTCAATAAGCAAGTATATGATAAACCCTGTAATAGGATTCTGAGATGATGCTTTGCATATAATGGAAAAATTGAGTTAATTAATGTTGATATTTTGTTTTGAATTGAATGCAATAAGGGTTTGATATATGAAATATATGCGTGACTGATGGTGAGGGAAATTAATGATGCCATATCATAGTAGTTGAGCATATGATCTAAGTATTGGAAATCGTTGAGAAACAGAGTAATCGAGCGGACTCTAGAGTTAATCGTAGAGGAGGGTCTTCACCTTGAGTCTTCAATTGATGAAATAACTTGAGTGTGAATAGAGTGAAGTTTGGAGGTCAGCGTATTCAAATTGAAGTAGATTCGAATCATTGATCACTGAAAGGATCAATTATTTGATCAAGGAATAGATCAAGCCAACGACATTAGTTTGAAATTACAATGAAACCAGGAATTTAAGAGATAAGTGGTCAGGTTTTACTACAATTGCAAATATGAAGCAGAGTCAATGTGGAGTAACGAGTGGAAGGATTATGAATCTGAATTGAGAGCGATATTCTGGTCAAATGGAGAAACCTTATGAAACCATCGCAAAGCACAATGCAAAGGCACAAAGGAAGTAGAATATTGTGATGGATGTTTAACCAAGTTGTGGAGATCCTAGACTGAGTGAAGGTGCAGATAAAGCAATGGAACCATGAGCAGTCAACAGTAAATATGGTTTTCGAAAAGCCCACAGATGGTTTTGCACAGTTTTTCAATGGTAAACGGTTTTTGCTGAGTTGAACGTGATAACTTTCAACAACTGACACATGGATTTAGTGGTATTCAAACACCGTCTATCTCGCGTGATTTTGAAGAAATAAACACCGTGCAACTTTGTTATGTGACCACCGTCGAATCAATGATTTGGAGCACGATGACGTGTTATTTATTCAATGGTGAAAAAGGTATGTAAGGTTGCATTGTTGTGGGGCTAGAATAAAATGTTATGTTCAAATTTGAGGTTTCAATGTTAAATGGGAGCGGACTTTTGTATGAGTGAATCATATGTTATGAGCCGGATATAGACCATAGGTAGGCATGCTCACTTGGTTCGAACACATATAGTGAAATGTGATATGGTGGCTTGAATATGTCTGCTGGTAAATGTTAGTAACATTTGTATTGGTAAGTTCATAAAAGAATGTTTTAATGTAAGCTAGAGCGTATTGGCATCTTCAAATTTTATTCAATAAAATCAGATTCATGGAGATGAGTTGTATTCTGTGGGGCCGAAGATTTATATTTGGGTTTTAATCGAAAGTTGAAATATTGATTGGGATATTTTCACATAATGGATTCTTGATATATGGTTTTACCATAGTGTTTTTAAGGTGAGCTTCCACATATGAGAGATGTGAAGTTGTGGTGTTGGGTTTTAAATCCTGATTGAAAAGTAAAGGAATATTCATTTAAAGGCTGAAGGGTAAACTTCTGCATTAAAATAATTTTCCTATATTGTAAATGATTCTGGTCCAGAATGGATAATACATTATTATATGTATATTAAAATATGAGCCTCCGCAATTAGTGTTTACCCAAATCTGGGAATTATGTTGGTTGAGAATTGAATGATGCAATTTTATATGCATTTGAAGGTTAATGTGGGTTTAGTAGCACTTGGGCTGCTATCAAGTGGTATCAGAGATGGAAATAGCTCTTTTTCATGTTCAATTTTTTTTCAATTGAATGCATGTGTGATGGAGAAATTAAAATGATCATATTTTGAAATTGGCAGATTGTAGCACACAGAGATAAAATGCAGATGAGAAGTAAAGCAAGATCACACAAATACCTTGAAGGTGACTTCATGAGTATTATTTAACTCGGGTTTGAAGAATATGTTTGTAGAATTCAGGTTACAAGAAGTTGAAGAAATCTTAGCAAAATAATATCACATCTTTGAGAGCAGTGATAACGAAATCTAGTATGGATTCTAAGTGGAAGAAGAATGTGGCAAAACCTTGAGGAAATTCAACATAGGTTTAATGAATATGAAAATTGTGTTCTAAAAATTGCAGATGAGTTTAAGCCTAGAAGGAGCAGAGAGGAATTTTGAAGAGGTTCCAGAAGATAGATGACCACTTCTTACTAAAAGGCCAAATACAGAGAAGAGGATTGGTGAGGTAAGTTGTAACAAGGAAAACTTGTTATTGCAGATACATCTCATGGTGAATGAGTGAGAAACCCATGAAGACAAATATGGAGAAGAATATGACTATTGATAGTCATAGAAGAGATAGTAGAGGTTCAGAGAGACACCACAACAGAAGAAAGAGGGAATAAGATGCCAAGGAAAATGGCATAAGACAACAGTTAGCTGATGCAAAATATGAGAAAGAATTAGCCGAGATAAGGAACCAATTTAATAAATTGAAATTGATGATAGAGGAAATCCAGAGAATTGGTTGGCTCATGAAGAAGAGATTAAAGTGGGAGAGGCTACAAGAGAAGAGAGAACAACAAGTGAACATGCAGTTAGTAGAGATGTGTAGAACTCAGAGCAGTTGATTTGAAAATTGAAGTTTCCATTTGTGAAGAAAATCGGAGTGAAGACATTGGTACAAATGAAGAATGGAGATATATGAATGATCTTATAGATCATGATAGAGATTTAAGACAACAAGAAGTCTACCTTGCTGAAGAGGGAATTATTGATGATTTCCTAAACTGTTGGACAAGTCCAGATGAACAGGATGATGTAAAGCCTTTTATTTTTTAATCTAATGAGTTTGATGTGATTACATGTTTTACAGAGGAGGATGAGCAATCTTTTGAAGATGCCAAAAGTATGAGAGAGTATCTTTCAGAAGATAAATACTTTGAAATAGAAAGTAATGTTGAAGAATGTCTTTTGAATAAGGAAAGCAGTGATGCATTTATATTTGGAGCTGTTACAACACAGGAAGAATTTATTGTGAATTAATGAGAAGAGATTCAGTTTGAAGAGCTGATATGTGAAGCAGCAGTTGAGACTGTTGAATCTTGTAATTTTCAAACTGAAAATTTGTGTATAAATGCACGAATTGTAAATGATGATGAAATACTTCAGAATTGCGAAAAAGAAATTGCATTACTGGAATATTTGTTGGAAAAATCATAGTATGATAGGTATATTGCAGAAAGTAGGGTTCACTATAGTGAACAAGAACATGAAAACATCATGGAAGTAGATGGTGTGAAAGAGAGACTTTTTGAAAGTCTTGAGAATTCTTCAAAGAATTCTTTGGAAAGTTTGAATTAGCATACTGATGTGCTAATAAAGCAGGAAATTTTAGAACAACATACTAAAATGCTGGCAGGAGGAAGAAATGCACTGAAGCCATATGATTTTTATTTTAATATTTTTTTTGTGAATGCAGGTTTTTTTGCAGATGCTGAAGACAATTTGACATAATTGAGAAGTCAAATAAAGTAGAAGGAAGAAAATTCTGTGGAAATCTTTAATCCATGGAATGAAGAAATTAAATTGTTGAAAATAATGCTGGAGAATCAGGATTCAATACAGGAAGAGAAATCTCAATTTAAATATTGAGAATTATAGAATGTAAAAATGCAAGACAGTAAAAGAGAGTACACTATGTACCAGTCCAATGAATTGCTGAAGGAAGGAAACAAAGAAATTGTCATAAGTGACAATTTGGAGGAAGTTAATAATTCCAGAAATAAGAGGGTAAGGATGATAGGGTGGCAGTAAAAGCTCAACAAGCAGAAGCAGGAGAAGGAGTAAAAGCTTAGCAAGAAGAAGTATGAGCAAGCGTAAGAGCTCAACAAGGAGTAGTCAGAATAAGAGATCAACAATCAAGAGGTGAAAGAATTCAGCAATTAGAAGATTGATTGGACAAAGAAATTAAACTGACCAGAAGAATAATGATGAAAGTGTCTCAAAAGAAGACATCCACAAGAAATAAAAGCAACAGCAGAAAAAGGAAGACAATGACAGACTATGAAAGTGCAGCCAGTGGAGCAAGGAAACATAAAATATGGAGACCTAGAGATAAACAACAAACAACAGTGTAAATAGATGATAAATTACAGAACGAAGTGTGGGATCCAGGAGGATAAGGAATAAAAGCACATGATCAGGAGATCATGATTATTTTTAACCTTTGGAGTCTGATGCAGGGGCATTAGGCTCAAGAAAATACTTTTTATTTTAATAAACATATGGGTCTTGAGTTTTTAAAAGAATATTAATTTATTATATAATTATTAATGGTTTTGAGTGATTTTAATGAGAGATATAAATTATTGTGAGGATTTTGTAAATGTTTCCGAATGATTGGAGAACATGAGGGAAATAGGATAGTTGAGATTTAGGAATTGATTGTAAATATTAAGATAGAATTAGTTTCATGATTTTTTGGGATTAAAGAAGATCCTTAGGGATAAAATATAGATTATAGGACTTGAGGATTTTTAGGAAATTATTGAGGATATGAAACTAGATTTATTGATATTATTTGTATAAAAATAATAATCCTCAAAGGAAAGAGAGAGAGAGAGGAGTTAGAGTAGGACTTGGAAAAAACAAAGATTTTGTTTGTAAGTCTATGGGCAATTGTTGAAGAGGGCCATTGATTTGAATATCTGGCCAGAGACAAGAATTATTTTGTAATAAATCGACTACATGTATATATATATATATATGAGGGATTTAACTTCTGAGTCATATGAGTATTATTTGATTTAATTCTGCGTGAGGAATGCTTGGGTTTCAATAAGCAAGTATATAATAAACCCTGTAATAGGATTCTGAGATGATGCTCTGCATATAATGGAATAAATTAATGTTAATTAATGTCGATATTTTGTTTTGAATTGAATGCAATAAGGGTTCGATATATGAAATCTATGCGTGAGTGATGGTGAAGGAAATTAATGATGCCATATCATAGTAGTTGAGCATACGATCTGAGTATTGGAAATCATTGAGAAACTGAGTAATCGAGTGGACTCTAGAGTTAATCGCAGAGGAGGGCCTTCACTTTGAGTCTTCGATTGATGAAATAACCTGAGTGTGAATAGAGCGAAGGTTGGATGTCAATGTATTCAAATTGAAGTAGATTCAGATCACTGATCACTGAAAGGATCAATTATTTGATGAAGGAATAGATCAAGCCAACGACATTAGTTTGAAATTATAATGAAACTAGGAATTTAAGAGATAAGTGGTCGGGTTTTGTTACAATTTCAAACGTGAAGCAGAGTCAATTTGGAGTAATGAGTGGAAGGATTATGAATCTGAATTGAGAGTGATATTCTGGTCGAATGGAGAAACCTTATGAAAACGTCGAAAAGCACAATGCAAAGTCATCGAGGAAGTAGAATATTATGATGGATGTTTAACCAAGTTGTGGAGATCCTGGACTGATTGAAAGAGCAGAGAAAGCAACGAAACCGTGAGCAATCAACAGTAAACATGGTTTCCAAAAAACCTAGAGATGGGTTCGCACAGATTTTGAATGGTAAACGGTTTTTGCTGAGTTGAACACGATAAAGTTCAACAGCTGACATGTGGCTTTAGTAGTATTCAAATACCGACTATCTCACGTGATTTCGAAGAAATAAACACCGTGCAAATTTGTTATGCGACCATAGTGGGATCAATGATTTGGAGCGCGATGATGCGTTATCCGTTCAATGGTGAAAAATGTATGAATGGTTGAATTGTTATGGGGCCAGAATAAAATGTTATGTTAACATTTGAGGTTTTAATGTTAAATGGGAGTGGACTTTCGTATGAGTGAATCATATGTTATGAACCAGATATAAACCACAGGTTGGCATGTCGACTTGCTTCGAATACATATAGTGAAATGTGATATGGTGGCTTCAATATGTTCACTGGTAAATGTTATTAACATTCGTATTGGTAAGCTCATACAAGCATGGTTTAATGTAAGATAGAGCATATTGGCATCTTTGACCTTTATTTAATAAAATTGTATGCATGGAGGTGAGTTGTATGTTGTGGGGCTGAAGATTTATATTTGGGTTTTAATCCAAAGTTGAAATAATTATTGGGATTTTTCCACATAATGGATTCTTGATATATGGTTTTACCATAGTGTTTGGAAGGTGAGCTTCCACGTATGAGAGATGTGAACTTGTGGTGTTGGATTTTAAAACCTGATTGAAAAGTAAAGGAATATTCATTTAAAGGCCGAGGGGTAAACTTCTGCATTAAAATAATTTTCCCAGATTTTAAATGATTTTGGTCTAGAATGGATAATACATTATTATATGTATATTAAAATATGAGCTTCCGCAATTAGTGTTTACCCAAATCTGGGAATTATGTTGGTTGAGAATTGAATAATGCAATTTTATATGCATTTGAAGGTGAATGTGGGTTTAGAAGCACTTGGGCTGCTATCGTTAATAAAGGGGTTAACCGTAAGACATAACTTAAATTCCTTTAAGGATATTCTAGACTCAAACCAAGTCTTTTAGTGTCAACTATATATGTATATGGGTTTGATATGTTATATAAATTCACAGGTTCAAAAGTAGAGTTAATCCTTAGTGATCAGTAACACCCTTATAATTAGAGTAGGGTGAATGTAAATTTAATATAGGACCTATAAAGTTATGTTATAGCTTGTAAGGTCAAGCTAATTTAAATTTACTGGTTAAAGAGAGTTATATTGTGAAAAGGGTTAAATTATTAATATCAAATGGAAAAGTTGTATTAATAGATATGAAGAAAATTTAACTATAGAAATACAATCTATTGTGGAAAATTAATGAGGAATTATATTCCACCTTAGGATTTTAATTGAGGTTTTATAAGTTGAGTGTTAGTTCTTAGTAGCATGTAATTAAGTTAAGGACATTTAACTGTAAAATGAAGTAATTTGTATGCTGGATGTAACATCAAAATATGACTAGAAAAATCTTTCCATAGGAGGAAGGTAGTGTTAGAAAAAAAAAATTGTTGCGGAATTGGAGATGTTACAATGGATATATTTTTCTCTTTTATTCTTTTTGAAGAGTTCTAATACAATAAATGATTCCTAGAATATAAATATATATATACTTATTTTCCATGGAATTTAACACAATAATTATTTTTTTTCCAAAAGATACCTAACTCACTAGCTATTATACATGCAATACAAAATATTTTTTTATCATTTCATACGTCAGAGAAATTTGTAATATTTCCTCTAGAAATAACATGAATAACAAATCATTTTGAAATAGAACAACCAATTTCATTTTACACAAATGTTTTATGTGAACTACTTCTCACAAAATTTATTTATATAATTTTGCATGACTCAAGCTCCTCATGCATGTAAAATCACGTATTCAATTCTAGTAGATCAAATATACTAGATATTATTATTGTGCACCTAAGCACATTTTATCTTCAAGATTCCAATATTTCCCTTTCAAACATTAATGCATATACCTCTTGAAAACATCTTTGATAAAATAATTTAATTCCTTTCCAAGTATTATCAACATAATTGTTCTATTTTTATTCTTGCGAATAACTTATTTCTTTTCAACAAATGTGAACATAATTGCTCTAGTTATTTTTTAATGCAATTAATTTATTCATTTTCAAGAATATTAAAATAATAGTTATCTATATATGTATATAAATAACTATTCTTATCTGGTGGAAAAATAAAATGGAAGCACTATTTTTTAATTTGTTTTTCCTGTTTTAGTCATCAAGTTTTTTCGTGGTTTACGACCATCTTGGAACATTTTTTTAAAAACAAAAAGAGGTTTTAGAATGGGTTCATTGAAGAAAACCTCTCTCTATTGCTACACAGGTGTAACGGTTTGGAAGATTCAAATGGACCTTTGCAGCCCAATTTTCTAGATTTAAATATTAAACAATTCCATGTTTTTGTCATCAATTTTGAGAAGAGTTTCCAAACATATCGAAACAATTTTTGGAAAGAAAAATATGTTTTTTTTGCAATTTATTCATTTAAAAAAAACCTCTCTTGAGTTTGGAACAATTGTCAAAGTTTGGAACAACTCTCAGAGTTTGGAAGGTTGAAATGAATCTTCGCAACACATTTTTCCTGATTTAAATATGAAATACTTTCTTGTTTTTGTCATAAATTTTTGACACGGTGTTCCAAACATGGGAAAAAAAATCAAATCTGGAAGAGGAGTTTTTCTTGAACAAGATCATTTGAAAAATGATCTTTCAGTTTGTACATGTCTATCATTGTTTGGGAGATACAAAGGAATATGTGGACACTATTTTCCAATAACTCATGCAACTCACAAAATTATTTACCTATGAAAAACTTTTAAGAATTCAAAGCGCATGAAATATTTTAATAATTCAATAAACAAAAAAAGTATTCCTCTATGCATGAAATATCATAGAGGCTTTCTCCAGAAATGGTATTGATTCTTTATTATAAGAACTTTTCCAAGCAAATAAATTCAATTCTTATTTGATCATGCCCCATATGAAAACAAAATAAATTTCAAAGAACACAGTTAATTACCTTTTGATGCATGCTTGGAATCCATTCTTCCTCTCTCTTGGCTCCATTATCCATGTATTATGTCATTAGCTCCCCTATATTTTCCCATAGGTTTACAATAAATATAATTAATAAAATGGAAAATTTTTTATGAATATTAAAATCATTTCATAAATCACCCATAAATCACTCCATAAATCTGAATTTTCCTAAATCACAGAAGCAGTCCATAACTATCTCATGCTTTTGTTTTCAAGGTAATTTTCTTTTCATTATGAAAAAGAATCTCTTAGCTATTGTTTTTATAAAACTATTACTCATTATTTCTGAAACTCATAAAATATACCAACTTAGAAATATAATTTATTTATATAGAAGAATATAAATTCTTCTAAATAAAATAATTAAGAATTAATTCATGTAATTTTCTTATCTTTAGGAATTATAAGAATATTCTTCATATAATATAAATACAATAATTACTAATATTTAATTATTCAAAAACCCTCATTTTATGAGAATTTTTTTTTCATTAGCTTATGCCAAGGATATTACACATATATTTGGTTGACTAGAATTTTTGGAGTGCATATTTTTAGAAATGAAATGAACAAGATTGCAACATTTCAATGTAGCCACTTTTCGATAATGTAAGTTTTAACATTTTTATTTTCATTCATATCTCTAATATTCATACTTGGTGACAAATAACTTTTATAATATATTTCTAATCGTGTTTTGTAGAAAAATAATTTAAGTAATGTTCAAACATATGATTTAGAAATGAAATAAAGTTAGTGGCATGAATTTTATTCATTGATGTAGTGGTGACAATGAGAATATATTGGCATCTTGATTTTTACACCATCTAATAAAATATAATAATTAGGAAAATCATTAAAGTATCCATTTGCAATAGAGGGACGCCTATCGGTGTAAAAATAAGTTAACAAATCAAAATCCAAAATCTAAATATATATGATAAACATGAAAATATAAATATAAATGTATCTTTGAAAAACGATTAATAAATTATAAAATAATAGATTAAATAACACTCATAAATAATAGCTAATATAACTATTTCTATTTTTAATTAACAACTAATAAATTTAACTAATTTGAAATAAATAAATAAATAAAACTATCTCAACGACATTTACCAATGTGGTTGATATATGTCGGTAGGCATATATGAAATAGATTTACAAGCACATTGACCAATGTTGTTGATATACGTCGATAGCCCTATATCCACCACCCACTATTAAGTGTATTTTGTTAAAGAATTAGTATTTATAATTATTAATAGTTATATTAATTATAATAGTCTCATTTATATAATTATACTTATTATGTTAACATTATTTTGTATATCAATATAATATACAACTATTACATAATTTTTTCATCATATATTAACAGTTATATTTAAAACATGAATATAATTCACATACAACATAATAATACCATTTAGTTATTAATAATATGCAATTTACCAAAATAATTATTATATATTTATGAAAATAATTACCAATATATTTTATATATTTACTTAAAATATATTCATAATATTAACTATATGCATACCATATATATTTTAAGTAAGTATATAAAATAATATATTATATCAAAATATATAAGGTTATATTATTTAATAATAAAATATATATTAATAATATATTATTAGATTTTGTCAATATATTAATAGTTATAACTCAAACAATAATATAATTAAAATATAACATAATAATAGTATTTGATTATTATTTATAATAATTATATATGTCTTACCAATATCGCCAATAATTTTTATATATTTACTAATATAACACATTATATTTTTGATAACTTTCATATATTTAATTTAACTAAATTAAAAATATTAACTAAATCCAAGGGATTAATAACCACATGTGATTAGTAATATTATAAACCGAAATGACTAATAAAACAAAGATTTTAATACTATAAATGCAATCAATTAGTAAAGCCAAAGGATAACTATTATAAACATAAAGAATAAAAAAAACGCAAGCAATCAAATTGGAAAACAAGGGATTAGTATTAAACCCGAGGACTAATATGTAATACCTAATATTGGGGTTTAATAAACCAAATGAATTATTATTATTATAAGCCCAATGGATTATTAATATGATAAAGACACAAGATCAATAAACCCAAGGCATTATTAGTATTATAAATCGAAGCCATTAATATTATAAACACAAATGGTTAATAAACCCAAGGAATCAAGAAATTGGGCAAGCTAATATTAAAAACCAGAATCCTTAATAAGCTGATAAAATATCTCGGATGTGGGTGAAGAGGGAAGCGTTTAATGCGATGGGACTTGGCTGTGGCACAGTGTGGAGACACCTGCCCACCCAAGTCACGGCTGGAGGATGGCATTTAACAAATTTTGTCAACGTATCTATTGCATTTACTCCTAGCGTTGTTCGTGATCCGACCTACATTCCCCTGTGCGACTCCGCATGCACCTCAATGCTTCGGCCTTCGGCTCTCATTAATGAGCGATTAATGTTGGGCATTCTTCGATGCAATCTCATTTGGATTGATAACATGGAGAATTGCTCTGGTTTCTCAGACGCTCCTTAGCTGATGAATTGTAGGTGCTCTCCGGCCACTGGGCTCTCCAGTGTGCACATTGTGATTGGCAGAAGAAGCTCGCTGAGCTGCTGCTTAGACCTTGGTGATAATCTGCACTTCTCTCATTCTGGCCTTTGTCTGTTTACCTTGGTCTCTTCAATTTTTTATTTCCTCAAGCCTCTGTCACTCCTGCTCCTCCGCCTCTTCTAGTGCCCTCCGCAGAGACTAAGCCAATGCCTCGCCTTCGCCAAAGGATGCGGTGTCACAGGGGTAGCACTAGAAGCCAATCCCTGCGCACTCCTTCCAGCTCCACCTCCAAATCGTCTTCTAATTCCAATGACTATTTTTTGGGCCGCTATCCCCACACCAGAAGTGGGAGGGGTCGTGTTCATGGAACTGGCCACCATTTAGGCTCCTCGGATCCTCCATTTCCCACCGCTCCGCTTTTTCCCACGCCTCACATGGCACTTTTCTCATTCAATTTCTCTCTAAACCACCCTCGAGTCACTGCCTAAATTAATGTTGTCTTCCATGAAGAGCCCTAGGTGGAAGAATAGAGCATTGGTATGGCAGGTCTGAGTAAAGTTGTAGCCCATACTTTGGGCCATCAGGCGGGGTCGATGCACACGCAAGGCAAGGAGGCGCAAGAAGATCTAGGGAAAGCGAGCGGGATTCGTGACATGGAGATGGAGCAAGGAGATCTAGGACCTTCGATGCTGGTTTCTACTTCCATCATGGACCTGTTGAAAAAATATGGAGACATGTCTGCACTCTAGTGCTGAATCATTGAAGAACTGCCTGATGAGTAACTGCTCTTTCATCGTCTGGTTTTCGTGCCTTGCGGCCCATTATATTAGGCTTGTTTTTTCTTATTTTTATGTGTCGGATTATAGTTATTTTTTTGAATGATGTAATCGAAGTAACCTTTAGAAGCGTCAACCGATGGTACCCCTGCGAGGGCAGTGCAATAGTTTAAAAATTGTTCAAGGCTGGTTTCCCCCTATGAGGGCAGTCTTTTTTTCTTCTGACTTTTTTCTCAAAATTGCCACAGCTCTGGGTAAAGACTTGGCTTCGGCCATGATGTAAATTATTTCCTCTGTTAATAGACAAACCCAACTTAGAAAAAAAAATAAGCTAAGAAAATAAACATAGTTGAG
Organism: Pinus albicaulis; assembly: GCA_034641835.2. Taxonomy (NCBI): domain Eukaryota; kingdom Viridiplantae; phylum Streptophyta; class Pinopsida; order Pinales; family Pinaceae; genus Pinus; species Pinus albicaulis. The sequence goes on along the minus strand of CM076579.1, from coordinate 1,140,885,799 downwards.
CATGGCCCATTTTCATATTTAGACAACCTTTGTTGCAATGCCACGTTCCACCATGTTTGATTTTCTTATTGAAAAATTATTTTTCAGGATGTGATGTTGGAGCATGGTTGACCATTATTATGACCACCATGGATTTATATCAAACCAAACGGTTAATTTTTTAAAACCTATGAGTCATTTATACCCTTGGAATATGAACCCGTATATCATTAAACCCAATGGATTGATATTAAAAACCAAAGGAAATTATAAACTGAAGGGATTGACACTAGAAAACAAAGGTTTTATAAACCTAAGGGAATAATATTAAACCTAAGAGACTAATATTATAAACCCTGAAGTATATAGACCCTTAGATAATACTATAAGGTATCAATTAAACATGGTTGACCATGATTTATTTTAACATTGAGATAATCTTTGTCACAATGCAATGTTGGAGAAAGGATGATCATGGTTCGCCGGGGTTGATTTTCATATTGATATAATATTTTTCACAGCGTGACATTCTGTCATGTCCCCAGTTTTTTTTTTTTTTTGTATCACTCATTTTCATTTAATAATAGTTTGTCCTCCTCAACCATATTCACATTTAAATAACTTTTTCATTTAATTAAGGTTGTATAACTCATACTTCCCTAGTTAACTTCATGTATACTAAGGTTACAATGGTTCCATAACCATTACACTTTAACTAATTCCCTTATAGTGCCTTAGTTAATTGGATACTTAGTCAGTGTAAAGGGCTCTTAACTCTTTACTTAATTACACACAACACTTATAGATTAATATTATTACCATATCATCACATATATTAACTCTAGCTATACCCTTAATCATTAGCACCATCTACCTATAATGTATACCCTTACTCCAATTATTTATCATATGTATAGCTCTAATGTGGTTTGATATGAAGGCTTAATGCCTACCTGATTTCACACTTAAGGTATTGTCCCTACCTCATGATGTGTCTCTCTCATACCTCACCATTTGTTAGAGGCCATGTACTAGCATGTACTCCTCAGGTGGCCTTCGCCATTATAGATATCAAGGAGGGACAGCTGAGATCTGTGGGAGGATATATATGGTCTAGAGGCATTACGAAAAATCTAAGGGTTTAATTTCCCTATATTTTCTAATTTTGACCATTTCACTCACAAAGTTATGGTGGTCAGGGCTTGATGGGGTTATTCTACCATTCACAGACCTGCACATCGAATCCATGGTGTTATGATAGCTTGAATTCACCAATTAAATGTATCTCTACTTCAATATAATGTTGAATGTGCGATGAAGTGTCTTTTATTCATCATTTGGCGCACAAGCAAGGTGTTTTTCTATGTTTCCCAACATTTTATCTTGACATGAAATGTTTTTTTGTATTGCTTCGTTATCTTTCTAGATTTACTCATAGTTTTTTTATCATTACAAAGAAATCCCATGGCATAGTTAGCCTCGACATTCGAATCTTACAAAATCTCCTTCATTTTTTTATACAATTTTTTATATATATTTATTTTTGTTGGGTGGTAAATACACATCTCACTGAGTGGTTTTATCCTACGCAGAGAAGGAATTCTCGGGATGTTTTTGCATGGCCACTTGGGTAACTCTCTTCCCCCTTCTCACAACATTTTTGTCCAAAATCATTGGGTTCAATTCTGAAAACCTCATGCCCCTATTCCTTCAACACGAGGTAATTTCTCTTTATGCATCCTCATTAATTTATAACATTATTTTTGTTTTACATATTTTCTATAGCATTGAGGTTCTGGGTTGAATATAACGTTCCGGTTCTGGGTTTAATGCGTCTTCCACCCATGAAAATTTTGTGTTAGGAACTGCACATTTAATGTGTTAAATAACTTCTTGGTTAGGATCCATTCTATTCCTTAGATTTCTGGGCTCGATTTTGGGTATATCTGATCTTCTATTTAACCCATTTGAATTTTTAATGCAATTTATTTTCAGTCATCAGTTTTATTCAATTCTGGGTTTTATATTTCGAAAATCTATTTTATTAAATTTTGGGTTGTATTTATTCAAAATTTCGTTATGCTCATAGAAGTATTTGTGATTGGGGTTTTTTTACTTTTACCATTCCATGAATATGCATAATAGTCATATGGAGTTTTTCTCCTCATACCGTTCATGGTAATGCATAAGAAAATGTAGGTTGTTTCCCCTCATAACTTTGATGGAAATGTGTAAAGGAATATAAGTTTTTTAATTAAAGGATCTGTATAGCCCCTGGTTATCTATGTTACTTTTATGGTTTTATATTGATGTACCTTGAGTTAGGAATTTTGCATTTCCTAAGCTACATATACATTTTGGTCTAATTTCTGAGTTTATACTTTCAGCTTTTCTTCATCCAAGTTGAACCTTTGGTCCAAGTCCATAATTCGAGGGTGATGAAGATAATAGCTTATCCTCACATGCCTCCTTCTATAGGTAATTTTGATACCTTGTGAAATCTGTGGTTTTCCAATTTGGTCTCTTTCATAATTACTTTTCTGGAGTATTCTTTCACTCACAGTGTTATTTTTTTGGTATGCATAGGGGGAGCCAACCACATTGTTGAAACATGCTCAAGTAATGTTTCTCTCTCTCCCTTAACCAGTAATGTTTTTGATTTAATAATTTTCCTTTGGCTCTTTCTAATTTTCACATTTCTTATTCATGCATGCATGGATCTCATGTTCTTAGGTCTACATTAAACTCATGGCTCCCTCCGTGCCCATACTTACCAACTACGTCCTTTCTCAAGTTGGTAGTATGTTTTTCCACCATGGCTCTCCTTCTGGAAAGGGTTTGAAATTTAATTATATTAGGTGAGTGCTACTGTAACTGTTAGGTTCTAGTGTGAGTGCCATACCTGGCTTCTAAGGTTGATAATAGTTTTTAATATGTTTTTCCTTATTTATAATAATCTTACACATATGATTGTGTAAATTTAAGGATGTATAATATTATTTTGCATATATGGAGAACTTGATATATATTATGAAATATGAATTACATTTCCTCATCCTTTCTATGATGGATGTGTATGCACTTTGAGGTAGACTCTCATATTATTTTAATGAAATTATCAATTTCAATATATCATGGAATACCTTCAGATATCATGTGATTTACTCATCTTTAATATTTTTTCTAGTCATTAGTAATTTGGAATGCTTCAAAATTCTCCTTGAAAATAGTGGTCTATTGGTTTAGCTTTCTAATAAATGTTAAATTCATTTGTTCTCTTACTCTTAAATGCAACTCGCAACTTCTTCTAAATTGTATCATGGGTTCACTTCCTTCTGTTTCTATAGTAGCTAGAGGTATCACGCTTAATTTGATTTATTTTCTTCAAGATAATTGAAATAATATTATTTTCCAATGCTAGATTATTCTTAGCATAGTCTCTAAGTTTTCAATCTTTTTCTATTCATTCCAAGAATAAATTTTGTTAGCTTAGCTTCCAATATTTAACCTTCTGCTATTCATTTCGGTAATAGATTAGAATGAACATTGCTAATACTCAAGATATTGTGACTATAATTATTATTTAAATTGATCATTACTGTTCACATTCTTCTGTCAGAGACATTGATTATTAATCCTTGTATATGTGATAAAGGATATTTTATTTTTACTTCAAAAGATATATGAATATCTACTGAATTTACCATATGTTCATAAACCTACTTGGTTTTATACTTAGGTTTATTTAATGTGTGTGTGTGTGTGTGTATATATATATTGTACATTAATGTAATGTACATAATACAGTACTGATAGAACATAAGTGAACTAACAAACATCATCATTACACCCTTGTTTAATATGACATTAATCCGTTATTAAAATAATAATTTGTCTATTAACTCATACAAGATGATGCTTCTAATCATTACTAAAACACAATAAATTGAATATAAACCTTTCTACATGTTGAACAAACTTATAAAGATGATTTTCCTACCAACCATGAGCTTCTCCTCAGAGCTCTCCCCCGAGCAGAGAATTTTTTTTTCTAGTGTATACAACCTCTTGTCACACTAGTGATGGAACTTTTAATAAAACTCAATTTTCCTCAACGTTGTTTTTTCTTACTTCTTCTAAGTAACTTTCCCCTTTATTGGGGATTTCTTAGATATTTTCTTCTATCTAATTTAATTTTTTATTTTTATTTCTCTCCAAAGGATTTTTTTGGAGAATTTGGGAAAGTATGAAATTTTATCCTATCCTCATGGATAATAAATTATAGATATCTATATTACTATGTATTTACAAGATTGATGCGATTTTCATCAATAATTATTAATTAAAACATTTCCTCCAACATCATAATTGTTTCATAGGTCCACATAGTCTTTGTAATATCTACAAAAAACATAATAGCTATAAGTCATGGGTATTACATAGTCCCCCCTAAATAAGAAATACCGTCATTAGTGTTAGGATATAACTCTTTTAATTCTTTGAATAGTGTTGATGAAATATTCTTTCATACTTCAGGTGTAAAGTGATTCCATTTCACTTTCACTCGACCTATTATTCTATTCCAAAGCACGGTTTCTTCCCCTCCCAATCTACGAACTGGTTTTTGAAGAAATTACCCTTCTTTTTCAACCATGATCAAAGTCCATTCAACCACATGAGAAGGATCATGAATATAATTTTCCAATAATGAAACTTCAAAAAAATTATCAACTGTCACATGACTAGGTAGAGCCAATTTATATGCTACTGGGCCTACTCGTTCCAAAACCTCAAAGGGCACGCAATATCAGGGTGATAACTTAGCACTATTCCCAATGTGAAGGGTTCTCTTGTGATTTTTTATCCTTAAGTACACATGATCCCCAATCTTAAACTCTCTTTGTATTTTTTTCTTAACTTCATAAATCTTCTCGTAGTCTTGAGCTACTTTGATGTTCTATTGAATTTTTCATATTTTTTGTTCCATTTCATGTAATGCCTTAGGTCCAAGTACCGTTTTTTCCTCTGGTTGTCTCTAGATAAGTGGATTATGTAAGTTTCTCCCATATCGAGCCTCGAAAAGGCTCATATTAATAAATATTTGATAACTATTGTTGTATGCAAATTCTGCTAAATGTAGGAAATCCTCCCAGCTAGTGGGCCCGTCCATTACATACATGTGAAGCATGTCCCCTAGTATTTTATTTGTCCTTTTAGTCTAGCCATCATTATCGGGATGATAAACTATGATGAAATTTAGCTTTATTCCCATCACCCCAGACAAGGTCTTCTAAAAGGTGGATGTGAACTTTGCATCCCTATCAAAGATGATCATCTTTGGTACCCATGAAGTTTAAAAATTTCCTTCATAAACACATTGCCTACATGGATTTCCCCAAAGGTACATTACACTAAAATAAAATGTTCATCCTTTGTTAGTTTTTCTACCACTACCATAATGGAGTCATGATGATACTTGGTATGAGGTAGTCCTATTATGAAATCCATGAACATCACTTGCCACTTCCATTCTTGAATCGGAAGGCGGTTTAGCAACCCTGTGGGGTGTTGATGGTCTACCTTCAATTGTTGGCACTCTAAACATATTGCGACGTAATGAGCTGTTTCTTTCTTCATTCAGGGGCAAAAAAAAAATTTCCACAAAGATGTCACCATATTTCGGTAACCTAGATGACTTGAAGACAGTCTTTTATGGTATGCATATAGCCTTTGTTTATAAACGATTAATCCTTTTGCATTCATGGTATATCTTAGGATTTTTAATTGTTATATTTTTTCCTGCAATTCCAAATACCAGGGGTCTTGTGATAGAAGTTGTTGAACCTATTATTCAAAATTTGTTTTGACATTGCTACATGTGTTAGAAAAAATTTGAAGATATTTTCTACTTAAGGCAGCAACAATTCATTTTTTTCCTTAAGTATGTTCGATTTCCATATAAAAATAGCTAAGGAAAGCTAACCATATTGCTTTCCTTGCATTCAAATCTAGTTTACTAAAGAAGTATTGAAAACTAATATGGTTAGTCATTAAGACAAATTTCTTACCCAAAAAATAATGTGGCCACATTTTTAATGCATGTATGAGAAAAAATTAATCTATGTTATGAACTGCATAATTCTTCTCATGTTTTTTTCAGCTTTCTAGACTCACAAGCTATTACCGCATTGTCTTGCAGTAATAATCCTCCTAGTCCTTCTATGCAAGAATAAGTGCATACAGTAAATTGATGCAATAAATTACTTTGTTCGATCAACAATTTTTAGGATAGGAGCAATGGTCATTTTTTGTTTAAGCTTCTCAAAACCTTCTTGAAATTTGGCTATCCAGTGAAACATCACACCTTTTTTTCTGCAATGATGTAATAGGATAACCTAATGCATAAAATCCTTCCACAAATCTGCTATGATATCGAGAAATACACATGAATGAATGGATTTTTGATACATCCATGGGTACAAGCCAATTTAAAATTGCTTGTACTTTTTCCGAGTCTACCGCCAACCCCTTCTTTGAAATAAAATGTCATAAATACTGAATATTTGGTTTGTAAAAATAAAAATCACACTCGCTGAGTTTTTCATACAACTCGTGTTCTCTTAGTGTTTGAAAAAATATTGATAGGTGTTCCTTGTGTTCCTCTATGTTCTTAGAGTACACCAGAATATCATCTACGTAAAGTAGCACACATTTATCTAGATATTTGTAGAGGAAACTATTCAAGGGACACATGAAGGTAACAAAGGCATTAGTGAGTCCAAAATATAGGAATACGAACTCGTATTGGCCATACTCAGTTCTAAAATTTTCTTTGTGGATGTCCTCATATTTTATATTAGGTTGGTGATAACCAGCTCACAAATAAAAAAATTTAAATACAGTTGCTCCCCTTACTTTATCAAACAACTCTTCTATTCATGGTAGGGGCTACCGATCCTTGATGGTCAACTTATTTAGTTGCTTGTAGTATAGACACATCTTGAGGGTAGAATCCATTTTCTAAACGATTAAAATCAGAGCTCCCCATGGCGACACACTTTGTCTGATATACCCTTTTTTCAATAGTTCTTGCAACCAAAGTTTTAATTCTAGCAATTCAGGTGTACTCAATCTATATGGGGCTCGAGAATCTAGGGTGGGTGGCTCCTAGAACTAGCTCAGTAGAGAAATAAATATCTCTCTGAGGAGGAAGTTGAGGGATTTATTCAGGAAATACATCCTGAATGTCCCTAACTGCTTGTAGGTTTTCTATAAGCTCATTTTCTAGTTGGTGTCGCAAATATTTAATTTGTACTGTAGACACTGGACAACCCCTCCTCATTGTTTGCTTCAACTGTAATACAAAAATTTATCTGAGAGACCTATGTTTTCATTTTCCTGTTACTGAAATTGATTTTCCTAGGGAATTTCGGCACTTTACTATTTTTCTAAGAACTCTACTACTCCTTTCTATTGTTCCATCCAATACTTACCAACCAGTAAATCATAAGATCCAAAGGGGAGGATATTCAGATTCAAATATTTAGTATACCCATTTAGATTTACAGGGTACTTATGCAATTTATGGGTTACATTACATTTGGTGCTGATATCCAACTGCGCCAGCCAAGAGTCTCAAATTTTTATGTCTGTAATTTATATTTTTCCACTATGTTTGGAATAATATAGCTTAGGCTAGATCAAGGATCAATTAAAACATATACAGGTTGGTTGGAAATGATACCTTCAATTTCAATCATGGTTGATTGATCTTTAGCATGCCGGTCTTCTAATGCGGCAGTAATTCAGGGAATGATTATGGTGACATCATTCACTGTGGTTTCCTTGTGCATTGATTGAATGCTTTAAATAGCACGGGGTTTGTATGGGCAGTCCCACAACATGTGAGGTTCTTCACACCCCAAAAATTTTAGGGGTTCCTTGGGTTTAGCTACTGCATATATTGTTTCGTTCCCTTACATGGGCTTGAATCTTGTGCAAGAATGGGCTAGCATATTTTCTCTAGCCTTACTAAATTTTTTTCACTGGTGGTTTATGCCCAAATTTTTCAGATAGGTTGGTTTGGCTATTTTTGTGCTTGTATCAGCCTTCCGTTTTTCCTTATTCTGCCATTTTTTCAAGTTGTCATTCTGACCCTTAAATTTCCGATAGCACATACGGGATTTTCTTACAACTTTGTCCATAGTGTTCGGGTTATCAAACTTAATTCTTTCTTTGTATATTGTGGGTAAGAAATTTAAAAAAACATTTGTAATTTCACATTTTGTTCTCTTATGTATGGCACATAACGAAGTAAAATTGTGAACTTTTTCACCAATTTCTATGGTGAACTACCATAGCCTTAGCTCATGAAATTATTTAGCTCTTTCATCATAATATCTTTCAGTAAGGTATAAATATTTAAAATTATCTTGCAATTATTCCCATGAGACTGTCTTTTCATTGAGAAAGTGTATAATTTTGGTCTCCTCCCACCAGAGTCTAGCTTTAACTTTCAATTAGTAAACTTCGAGCCTTGCCTTTATATTTCTTCGATACTCATGTACTTGAAAATATTTCAGCATATTCAGGATCCAAGCTTCCACATCCTCTTCCTTTTCTCTATCAAAGGTCGAAGGATATGTCCTGGTCTCTTCCCCACTCTCTAACTTCTCTAAGTTTTTTTCTATTTCTTTTATTTTTATTTTTTCTTCTTATCGCACTTGTTATCACACTTGTGCATTTCTATCTTGCAATAAAAATTCATTTCTAGTCCTTATCTGAACCATTTCCTGCTGCAATGTTTTGATATTTTCAAGTATTTGGGTGTTCGAATATGAAGGGATATCATCATACCCATTTCCACGTACAACTCCTCATTGTATAACATGAAATTATATGTAACTCTGTTTTCACTTTATATATGATGCACATTAAACCATTATCATTAAAAAACCATAATATGGAAGTCATCATTTTTGTAAAACAAATTTTAACAATACAATTGAAATTTCTAGAAAACATAATCTTTAGTGTTGGGGTCCATAAGCCCAGTGTTTTAACTTGGGCTCTGATACCACTTGTCATATCCCCAAGTTATTTTTTTTTATCTCTATTTTTTGTTTAATAATCGTCAGTCCTCCTCAACCATATTAACATATTAAATAAATTTGTCATTTAATTAAGGTTGTAGAACTAATATTTCCCTAGTTAAGGTCATCTAGACTAAAGTTACAAAGGTTCCCTAACAATTACACTTTAACTAATGCCCTTACTTATAGTTCATTACTTAATTGGATACTTACTAAGTGTACTCCTAGCTCTTTACTTAATCACATGCAACAAATATAGATTAATATTATTACCATACCATCACATATATTAACTCTACCTACAACCTTTATCCTTAGCATAGATTTAACCTCTACCTCTACTTTATACCCTTACTCCAATTATTTATCATATGTATAGTTCTACTATGGTTTGATACGAAGGCTTAACAACATCCTCAATTCATAATTAATGTATTGTCCCTACTTCATGACATGTCTCACCCGGACCTAGCCATTTGTTAGAGGCCATGTGCTAGTCAGTCCTCCACATGTATCCTTCTCCATTATCGATGTCAAGGAGGGAAAACTAAGAGATATGGGAGGAGATATATAGTATGAGGCATTACAAAACACTAAGGGTTTACCGTCCCTATATTTTCTAATTTCGACCATTTCACTCACAGAGTTGTGGCCGTCAAGGCTTAACGGGGTTATGCCACTATTCCCAGACTTGCACACTGAGTCGAAGGTGTCATGATAGCTTGAATCCACTAATATGTCATCTCTTTGGTTCAATAGAATGTTGATTATGGGATGCAGTGAGTTTTCTTCATCATTTTGTGCACAAGTAAGGGGTGTTTCTGTGTTTCTTGGCATGAAATGTTTGGTTGTATTGTTTTGTTATCTTTCCAGATCTACTCCTATTTTTTTTTTTTATCATTGGAGATAAATCCCATGGCATATTCAGCCTCTACATTCAAATATCAGGTAATATCTCTCATTTTTTAATAATATGTTTTGTATATATTTGTTTTCCTTCAGTGGTAAATACTCATCTCACCGCGTGGTTTTATCCTACACAGTGAAAAAATTATTGGGCTTGGTTGCACGGCCACTTGGTTAATGCTTGTCACATCTCCTACTCCCCATATGAAATTTTTTTTTTTCCTCATAAATCTCAATTCCAACAATAAGTGTGCCAAATAATAAGTTTTAAATACCTCTCGTAGGTACAAGTAAAGTTTCTATCCTATTTATCACTTGTCCTTATGTAAGGTGATTAGGGTGTATATACATACATATTAACCCATATCTAAGCCATACTCGTTTGTTCATTTGTTCATATATCTTCATACTATGGTCACAAATTTTAATTCCACCCTTACATAAATTTCGTTACAATGTTCTTTTATAATTAACCCCTTCCCTTTCTTCTCGATTTGATAGAAGTTAACATTAGTCACTTAATTAATTTAAGTGAATTGCCTTACTTTGGAATTCTTATTAATTAATAAGGGATAATCTTCCCTTGTCACGTCGAACATGACATACCCTCTCGAATTATAAATAATCACATAGTTCTCATATCTTTCACGGCATCAAAGTAATTAACATCCTGGTCCATGACATATGGATGAATATTGGCATTAATAATGTTATCAAATATTCTTATCTATTTCGATCGATTCACTTTGAACTATAGTATTGATATTTCGATCTTGGGTTGTGGTGTAGATTTCATATCTACTGTCATACGTTACTGTGATATGGTGCATTGATTTGGTTTTGTACACACCCATAAATGTCCATCTACAGTTTTATTCCTCCAGCCCATAACAAATTGTTGTTTATTAATCGTTCTTCCACCTCACGGCATTCGTGGTAATGGCATGGTACTATAACGTTAAATAATTTTAGGGTTTTTCCGTCTCCTGATCCCGCCAGTCTGGATCTATGAGAGACTCGACCAATGGTCACCAGGTGTAGCGTGAGAGATGAATTTGATTTATGCACCATCGAGCTCTTTATTAAAAACATTGTTGGTATATTGTCCCTCTTCTCCGAGGGTTTGTCTTCCCAACTTATTATTTTCTGTGTTCACTACGATGGCCATGTTGCAATTCCAAAGCATATATCTTGCTCTACTATCTAGGTTTGACGCCGTGACTATGATATAGGCGATTTTAAATTGTTATTTACATACGATTAGTTTGGGTTGTTGAAATCTCCATTAATTTTTCTTCGACAGTGATTAAGTTTCCTCGCGGTTGAATCTACCCTATATGCTAGAGCGTCTTCCCAAGTTTTTCAATGGGTTTCATCTTATCATAACATTTTGTCGCCTTCAGATTTTTCTTCTTTCCAGCACGTTCAATATTCATGGTCACAACGATTGGCTCTCGGTTGCTACCATAGCTCAGCCCTCGGCCTAAGAAAGGGTGATGCATTCCGTTAAAACTTATTTGGCTATTGTTTACATTTTCGTATGATTCGATCTCAGGATTATCAATTTCATTCTTTGCTTGATGTTGTTCATTATACGCAGTGCGTTTTAACTTTTGGTCATATGTCCTGAGATTTTTTGTCTTAATTCAACCTCAGGCGAATATCGATCGTGTGATACGTCTGTGTCCTTCATGGCCAAATCTAACCATCTCGACGTCAGTGTTGGAGCCAAATTTCAACGCTGGGTTCGACCCTCCTCGCATTTACCTCCTCGTCAGGATTTTTCAAGGTAAGTTAACCAAATTTCTCTATGTATTCCTTCGTTCCTGCAGAGAGCTGGAATCCTTGGCTCATTTACGTCTCATTGGATTTTTCAAATGCATTTTCATTTTTCGAATGAGAAAATAGATAACCATTCATGCGGTGACCTTCATGTGGTTTTCTTATAGTTTTAAATTTGATTTAAATTTTTCACTCTTCGTTGCTTATATAGTTTCTTGGTTTGCGCAGGTGAGATACTAATCTACAGTGGTTTGACTTCTCATTGATTTTCCTACCACCGCTCGTTAACATCATTTTTACTTTTCCATCATTAATTTCAGGTCGGTATTTGTTATTCGATGCCTTCCTCTGGCAAGAAATTTCTTCATAACTAGTTTGGATTTCTACAAGTCGATACCCTGAGTCTTCTCAGGAGAACTCATCCATTGTATTTTATAAGTGATGAGTGGTCTATGGGGATTTACGAACGGAATCCCGTCAACACGTTTTTTTTATTTTTATTTTATTTTGATGTCGACAATCTCTGCCAGCAATGGACTCTGGACTGTTTAACTAATTGTACAGGATTAATCTTAGATTGTTTTCTCCTTTTAGTAACCATCATATTTCTTTTACTTTTTCATTGAAATCTCAAGATGTCTCCAAATGATAAACATGTTTACTTTCTGCTCTATTTAATTTCCCAGTCCTTCTATCTATTAAAGTATTATTCCCTAAAAATGTTGGGCGCTCTGGATACTTTTAAATTTTGTACATCTATAATGTTCTAGAGATGCTATTACAGCATCTAACTTCTCATTTACTTCCATTCCTGGAAATTTCCTGAATTATATGATATATATATATATATATATATATATATATATATATATATATATATATACACTAATGTTTTATAAGTGGTATGCTTTCCAGTTTAACCTCTATACTCATATCTAAAAATGTATATAGGTGCAGTATTTTTAGTACTGGGATAGAAGTTATGTATTTATAATTGTTCCTTTTGTCTAGCATGCCATACTACTCAGTAGTATTATCATTTTCATATCATAGGTCTTTGATTTCATTATGGCTAACTTGTAGCATTTGGACATACATCTGTCTTAGTTTTTAAGTTAATGTAATTCGGTGGCTAGACATATAAATATACCGGTCAGACCTACTCATGGTTCTGCCATTTACTTAAATTCAGTATACTGTACTATTAATTCTTGGCATTGATATTATTTGTATAGATCTAGGTTCCTCATTTATTTATGTCACTGCTTATTTCAAATAGCTGTAACTTAGGCCTATCTTGCTTCATCTGTCATCATGTAAGAGTACTATGATTCCTTATTCTGTACATAGTATTTAATTTATAATACAGAAGCAGATTAAAGTTAAAATGTAAGTCATCTTTGGGAAAAGATGTATTCTCAAATTTAAACAAACTTTGGTTTAGAGATTCTTCTGAGTTCCTTCCCATAAATAAAATTCCTACAACTGTACAGAACTGAGAGGAAGTTTTCCTCTACAGACTTCTGTTAAATGTAGAGAATAACAATTTCACATTTCAATTGTATTTAGCATCTATGATAATTAACTAAATTAAATCATATTAATACTATTAATTGAAACGAACGTGGAACATACCACTTCTGCAATTGACCAATCCTCCCAACCTTAGAGCCCTTCTATCTCCAGAGCTCACCCCCGAGCTGAGACCACCTTTAGAACAGACCACCCACTAATCTGTTTAGGAATAGCTTATGTAAGCTTTTGCTCCCCAAAGCCTATTTCTAATTCTGCATCCAGAATATAAGGATTATTTTCTTCATGTTTTCTTAGGCTTCCCTATTTAGGGACTTTTAAAGCTGCTTTCTGCTTTTCCCAGCTTTTTACCTCTTCCCAACTACTTGCCACATCATTGGGGAAACTAGATTTTCCTCAAAATCTAATTTAGAAATAAATTCTTTCAAGGATTTTTGAAAGATTTTTGGGGAATTATTTTCCTCTATTCATCCTCATGGATTTAGCAAGTGATCTCACAATTCTCATTTGGTCAATCTTCATAGCATTATTTTATTTAAATTTCATAATGAAATATTTAATTACATCCAAAAAATACGTATCCATTTAGGGTCCACTCCCCATTAGGATTAAAGTTCAAATGTATAGCTTTGAAATAAAACATAAACTAGGGGTGTTACATATTTCCCCTCTAAAAGAAAACAACGTCCTCCATGTTGATATCTAATTACTAGAGTTCATTTTTTTTCAAACAAAAATGGATATTTGTCCATCATTTCAACTTCTTTTTCCTAGGTAGCTTCTTCAGCAGTAAAGTGCTTCCACTGCACCTTTGTGCTTGCTACCATCCAATTCCTCAATTCAATTTCTTCCCGCTCCAATATTTGAAGTGGTTATGGAAGGAACTCCCCTTCTGGTTCCATCTATATCACATTCCAATCAAATATGTGAGAATCATCATGTATATATCTTTTTAATAATGAAACATGAAACATATCATGAACTTTAACATGGGGTGGTAAGGCCAGCTTGTAAGCCACTGGTCCCACCCTTTCTAACACTTCAAAAGGACCACAATATCTAGGAGCCATTTTTTCACAACTTCCAGCATAAAGTGTGCTCTTTTTCGGTTTAATACGCAAGTACACATGCTCCCCTACTTTGAATTCCCAGTGTACCCTTTTCTTATCGGTATAGATTTTCTGTCGATCCTGTGTGGTCTTGATATTTCTTTCTATTTTCTTAACAATTATTTCCATCTCTTGTAAAGCATCTGTTCCCAACATTAGCTTATCCTCAGGTTGGCTCCAGCTCAAAGGTGTACGACATTTCCTTCCATAGAGTGCCTCAAACGGACTCATTTTAATGGAGGATTGATAGCTGTTATTATATGCAAATTCAGCTAAATGCAAGTAGTCTTCCCATTTTGAGGGCCTATCCATCACATACATTCTCAACATATCCTCCAAAATCTGATTAGTTCTCTCTGTCTGACCGTCGGTCTGAGGGTGATAGGCAGTACTAAAATTCAACTTAGTGCCCATACCTCCAAATAGCCCTTTCCAAAAGGTTGCTGTGAACTTAGCATCTCTATCTGAAACAATCATCTTTGGGACCCCATGTAATCTCACTATCTCTTTTAGAAACACATATTCTACTTGGGCTATCCCAAAAGTAGACTTTACAAGTATGAAGTGTGCAACTTTGGTTAAAGTGTCTACTACTACCATCACCGAATCATGTTGATACTTGGTTTTGGGTAATCCTGTTATGAAATCCATAGAAAGAGTATCTCATTTCCATTCTGTCATCGGCAAAGGGTTTAAAATACTAACAGGATGTTGATGCTCAACTTTAACTAGTTGACACTCCATGCATCTATCTCAATATTCTGCTGCATCTGTTTTCATTCCTGGCAAAAACAACTTCTTTTTCAAAGCTGTTAACACTTTCTGATATCCCGGATGTCTTGTGTATGGTTGTTTGTGATATTAATCTAGAATCTCTCTTTTCAAGGACTCTACATTGGGAATATATAATATGTTTTTGTAACATATCAGTCCTTTCTAGTTTCGAGTGTATTCAGCCATCTTCGTATTTAGTATTTTCACCTAGAGGTTCTCATAATTTGGATCCTGGTTTGCTACCTTTTTCACTAAATCTTCTAAATCAAATTGGGCACTACTTCCAACGTTGTTTATATTGTGACAACAATTTCTGCTCAAAGCATCAACAACTTTATTTTCTTTCCCTCTGATATGTTTTATGTCCATATCAAATTCACTCAGAAAATACAGCCATCTAGCTTGTGGAGCATTCAAATTAGTTTGGGAAAAGAAGCATTTGAGACTAATATGATCTGTCATTAATGTAAATTTCTTTCCAAGAAGATAGTGTCGCAACATCTTCAAGGCATGAATAACAGCAGCTAACTCCAAATCATAGGCATTATAGTTCTGTTCATGTGTCTTCAGTTTCCTAGACTCATATGCAATAACTAAATTTTCCTACAAAAGGACTCCTCCCAACCCCTCTCTATAGGCATCTGTGCATACAACAAATTATTTATCAGGATCTGCAATTTTCAATATAGGGGTTGTGGTGAGTTTTAATTTCAATTGTTCAAAACTATTTTGGAATTTTTCAGTGCACTCAAATTTAACACCCTTCCTTTGTAGTGAAGTTATGGGATATGCTATTATAGAAAATCTCTCCACAAATCTGTGATAATAACCTGCAATCCCCATAAATGACCTCACTGCTGAAACATCTATTGGCACAGGCCATTCTTTAATATCTTTTATCTTTTTAGGATCAACAGCCAATCCTTGTTCAGAAATAATATGACCCAAATATTGGAACTTGTCCTTATAGAATTCACATTTACTAAATTTGGCATATAACTGATTTTCTTTCAAAGTTTGCAATACTATCCTCAAGTGTTCTTTGTGTTCTTCCTCACTTTTTGAGTAAACTAAAATATCATCTATGAACACAAGTACAAATTTATCCAAGTAATTATTTAACACACTGTTCATTAAGCACATAAAGGTGGCAGGGGCATTTTTCAAACCAAAAGTTAGGACTACAAATTCGTAGTGACCATACCCGGTTCGAAAGGCTTTTTTGCTGATGTATTCTTCTTTAATTATGAGCTGGTGGTAACCAGTCCTTAAGTCAATCTTCAAAAATACTGAAGCTCCTCTCACTTGGTCAAAAATATCATCAATTCTGGGCAAAGGGTATCTATTTTTAATGGTCAACTTATTCAATTTATGATAATCAATGCACATCCTAAAGGTTCCATCCTTCTTTTTCACAAATAGGACCGGTGCTCCCCAAGGAGACACACTCGGTCGAATATAGTCCTTATCCAGCAATTCTTGCAATTGCATTTTCAGTTCCATGAGTTTGGGGGGCTCATTCGATAAGGGGCTCGAGAAATAGGTGTTTTTCCTGGCACCAAATCAATTTAAAAGTCAATCTCTATTTTGGGAGGAAGATGAGGAATATCATCTTGAAAAACTTCCTTAAAATCGCTTACTACTGGAAAAGCATCCAACAGATTTTCTTCAGTTTTCTGTTTTGTCTCTTCTACATGTACTGCATACACTTGGTATCCTTTCCTAGTTGTTCATTTTAATTGTAGTGCTAATATTTGTCTTACAAAGATAGGTTTTGGTTCTCCCTTGAGAATAAAAGGTTTCCCCTCTTCATCTACACAATGCAATGTCTTATCCCAGCAATTCATCATGGCCTTTTTCTTTTCCAGCCAGTCCATTCCAATTAGCAAGTCATATGAACCTAATGGAAGAATGTTTAAATTTACTTCTGTTTGAAAGCCATTTAATTTTGCTGTTGTTTGAGGTAACTTATGAGTTACTTTCCTCTTGGTGCCAGTGGCTAACTAGACCAGCCAAGACTACTGAAATTTTTCAGTTTTGAGATTGCATTTTTCTACAATTTTTGGACTAATGTAACTCAAAGAAGCACCCGGATCAATCAAAATAGTAACAGATTGGTCATAAATCTTACCCTCCATTTCAACCATGGTAGCTTGGTGTTATGCTTGTAAATTCTCCAAGGATGCACTGATAGTGGGTATATTTATTGCTATGTCATTTATTGTGGTAGCTTCTCGATCTCTCATAATCATCAGAATGTTTCGGTGGGGACAGTCCCTCAAAAGATGGGGTTCTCCACATCCCCAGCATTTCAAAGGTTCCCTCATTTTGACTGTGCCTTCCTTTTTATTTCCTTCATCTAGTTGTTTGGAACGAATTTGAGACTGAGTTGTTTGGCTTTCTTTTGGTTTATTAAACTTTTTCCTCTAATGGTCCCTACGAAAATTCCTTAAGTAAGTTGGTTTCCGTTTCTTTCCTTTAATTTCACATTTGTTTAGCCAGCTTTTTCCATGCTCAGCCTTTCCCTTAAACTGTTGATAGCATAATCTAGCCGTCCTCACTGCCTCGTCCATAGTTTTTGGGTTATCAAACTCGATCTTCTCTTTGTACACATCAGGAAAACAGTTCAAAAACCTTTGCACCTTTTCCTTGTCTTCCCTAATGTAAGGGACATATCTCAACAGATTTGTAAAATTAGTGACAAACTCATCAATATTAAGTTGTCCCAGTCTAAGCTCATGAAATTATTTTGCTTTATCATCATAGTAACATTCATTTAAGTAGCCATTTTTGAACTTAACTTGGAAATCTTCCCAAGTAACTGTCTTTTCATCAGTGGCATGAACCATTTTCGTCTCCTCCCACCACAAGGTAGCCTTACCTTATATCTAGCAGACAACTAATTTGGCCTTCAAATTTCTTTCATATTCATAGACCTAGAAATATTTAATCATGTTCAACAACCAAGCTTCAACATCTTCCTCCTTCTCCCCATCATAGGAAGGAGGTTTGATCTTTCAGAATTCCCCCTGTAATTCATTTTTCTGCTTATACTAATGCCTAACAGCATCATCATCCTCAGACTCATCAGTCTTCCTCTTTCCGGAACCCTAACCTTCTTGGATATTCCACGAAGTTAGTTCTCTGATGAGATTTTCTTGCTCCTCACTGGCTAATGACAATCTATCATTCTGGCTTCTCAGCTCAGCCATTTCTCGTTGCAAACTGTGCAACATAGCGATCACTAGAGCGTTTGGATCTGGTGTATTGTTATCATCATGTAGATCAACATAAATTTCCTCACCTTCTGCCATTCCAGCACCACTGTACACTACACAACACAGATCAGTAAAAAAAAAAAAAAAAAAATTTCAACAGTAAATCATTTTTACAGTGAGCACACAACAACAGCCTAGTTTTATGTAACATGAGCTCTGATACCATTTGGCACATCTCCTACTCCCCATATGAAATTTTTTTTTCTCATAAATCTCGATTCCAACAATAAGTGTGCCAAAGAATAAGTTTTAAATACCTCTCATAGGTACAAGTAAAGTTTCTATCCTATTTATCACTTTTCCTTATGTAAGGTGATTAGGGTGTATATACATACATATTAACCCATATCTAAGCCATACTTGTTTGTTCATTTGTTCATATATCTTCATACTATGGTCACAAATTTTAATTCCACCCTTACATAAATTTCGTTACAATGTTGTTTTATAATTAACCCCTTCCCTTTCTTCTCGATTTGATAGAAGTTATCATTAGTCACTTAATTAATTTAATTGAAGTGCCTTACTTTGGACTTCTTATTAATTACTAAGGGATAATCTTCCCTTGTCATGTCAAACATCACATACCCTCTCAAATTTTAAATAATCACATATTTCTCATATCCTTCATGGCATCAAAGTAATTAACATCCTGATCCACGACATATGGACGAACATTGGTATTAATAACGTTATAAAATATTCTTACCTATTTCGATCGATTCACTTTGGACTATAGTATTGATATTTCGATCTTGGGTTGTGGTGTAGATTTCATATCTACTGCCACACGTTACTGTGATATGGTGCATTGATTTGGTTTTGTACACACCCATAAATGTACATCTACGGTTTTATTCCTCGAGCCCATAACAAATTGTTGTTTATTTATCGTTCTTCCACCTCACGACATTCGTGGTAATGGCATGGTACTATAACGTTAGATGATTTTAGGGTTTTTTCGTCTCATAATCCTGCTAGTCTGGATCTACTAGAGACCCGACCGATGGTCACCAGGCGTAGCGTGAGAGATGAATTTGATTTCTGCACCATCGAGCTCTTTATTAAACACATTCTTGGTATATTTTCCCTCTTCTCCGAGGGTTTGTCTTCCCAACTTATTATTTTCGTAATTCCAAAAAGTATATATTTCTCTGCTATCCGGGTTCGACGCCGTGACTATGATACAGGTGATTTTAAATTGCTATTTACATGCGTTTAGTTTGGGTTGTTGAAATCTCTATTAATTTTTCTTCGACAGTGATTAAGTTTCCTTGCGGTTGAATTTACCCTATATGCTAGAGCGTCTTCCCAAGTTTTTCCATGGGTTTCGTCTTATCATAACATTTTTCCGCCTTTAGATATTTCTTCTTTCCAGTGCGTTCAATCTTCGTGGTCACCACGCTTGGCTCTCGATTCCTACCATAGCTCAGCCTTCGGCCTGAGAAAGGGCGATGCATTCCGGTAAAACTTATTTTGCTATTGTTTACATTCTCATATGATTAGATATCAGGATTATCAATTTCATTCTGTGTTGGATGTTGTTCATTATACACAGTGTTTTTTAACTTTTGGTAATATGTCCTGAGATTTCCTATGTTAATTCAACCTTAGGCGAATATCGATCATGTGATAGGTCTGTGTCCTTTATGGCCAAATCTAGCCATCTCGACGTCAGTGTTGGAGCCAAATTTCAACGCTGGTGTTTGACCCTCCTGGCATTTACCTCCTCGTCAGGATTTTTCAAGGTAAGTTAACCAAATTTCTCTATGTATTCCTTCATTCCTGCAGAGAGCTAGAATCCTTGGCTCATTTATGTCTCATTGGATTTTTCAAATGCGTTTTCATTTTTGGAATGAGCAAATAGATAACCATTCATGCGGAGACCTTCATGTGGTTGCCTTATAGTTTTAAATTTGATTTAAATTTTCTGCTCTCCGTTTCTTATATAGTTTCTTGGTTTGTGTAGGTGAGATACTACTCTATAGTGGTTTGACTTCTCATTGATTTTCCTACCGCCGCTCGTTAACATAATTTTTACTTTGCCATCGTTAATTTCAGGTCGGTATTTGTGATTCGATGCCTTCCTCTAGCAAGAAAGTTCTTCATAACTCATTTGGATTTCTACAAGTCGATACCGTGAGTCTTCTCAGGAGAACTCATCCATTGTATTTTATAAGTGATGACTGGTCTATGGGGATTTACGAACGGAATCCCGTAAACACTTTTTTTTTTTTGATTTCGATGTCGACAATCTCTGTCGGCGATGGACTCTGGACTGTTTAACTAATTATAAATGATTAATCTTGGATTGTTTTCTCCTTTTAGTAACCATCATATTTCTTTTACTTTGTCATTGAAATCTCAAGATGTCTCCAAATGATAAACATGTTTACTTTATGCTCTGTTTAATTTCCTAGTCCTTTTATCTATTAAAGTAATATTCCCTAAAAATGTTGGGCGCTCTGGATACTTTTAAATTTTGTACGTTTATAATGTTCTCGAGATGATATTACATCATCTAACTTCTCATTTACTTCCATTCCTGGAAATTTCCTGAAGTATATGATATATATATATACTAATGTTTTATAAGTGTTATGCTTTCTAGTTTAACCTCTATACTCATATGTAAAAATGTATATAGGTGCATCCTTTTTAGTACTGGGATAGAAGTTATGTATTTATAATTGTTCCTTTTGTCTAGCATGCCATACTACTCAGTAGTATTATCATTTTCATATCACAGGTCTTTTATTTCATTATGGCTAACTTGTAGCATTTGGACATACATCTCTCTTAGTTTTTAAGTTAATGTAATTCGGTGGCTATAAATATAAATATACCGGTCAGACCTACTCATGGTTCTGCCATTTAATTAAATTCAGTATATTGTACTATTAATTCTTGGCATTGATATTATTTGTATAGATCTGGGTTCCTCATTTATTTATGTCACTGCTTATTTCAAATAGCTGTAACTTAGGCCTATCTTGCTTCATCTATCAACATGTAAGAGTACTATGATTCCTTATTCTGTACATAGTATTTAATTTATAATACAAAAGAAGATTAAAGTTAAAATGTAAGTCATCTTTGGGAAAAGATGTATTCTCAAATTTAAACCAACTTTGGTTTAGCGATCCTGCTGAGTTCCTTCCCATAAATAAAATTCCTACAACTGTACAGAACTGAGAGGAAGTTTTCCTCTACAGACTTCTGTTAAATGTAGAGAATAAAAATTTCACATTTCAATTCTATTTAGAATCTATGACAATTAACTAAATTAAATCATATTAATACTATTAATTGAAACGAACGTGGAACATACCACTTCTGCAATTGACCAATCCTCCCAACCTTAGAGCCTTTCTATCTCTAGAGCTCACTCCCTAGCTGAGACCACCTTCAGAACAGACCAACCTCTAACCTGTTCAGGAATAGCTTATGTAAGCTTTTTCTCCCCAAATCTTGTTTCTAATTCTGCGTCCAGAATATCAGGATGCTTTTCTTCCTGTTTGCCTAGGCTTCCCTATTTAGGGACTTTTAAAGCTTCTTTCTACTTTTCCCAGCTTCTTACCTCTTCCCAACTACTTTCCACATCATTGGGGAAACTAGATTTTCCTCAAAATCTAATTTAGAAATAATTTATTTCAAGGATTTTTGAAAGATTTTTGGGGAATTATTTTCCTCTATCCATCCTCATGGATTTAGCAAGTGATCTCACAATTCTCATTTGGTCAATCTACACAACATTATTTTATTTAAATTTCATAATGAAATATTTAATTACATCCACAAAATACTTATCCATTTGGGGTCCACTCCCCATTAGGATTAAAGTTCAAATGTCTAGCTTTGAAAGAAAACATAAACTAAGGGTGTTACAATGCTCTTCCCTCTTCTCACAACATTTCTATGAAAAATCATTGCGTTCAATTCTAAAAACCTTTTCTCGCTATTCCTTAAGCATGAGGTAATTTCTCTTTATGCATCCTAGTTCATGTATAACATTTTTTTGGGTTTACATATTTTGTATAATGTTCAGGTTATGGGTTTAATATAACATTTAGGTTCTCGGTTTAATATGTCTTCCACCCATGAATATTTTTGGTTAGGAACTATGCATTTGATGTGTTAAATCACTTCTTGGCTAGGAGCCATTCTACCCCTTTCATTTTTGGGCTCGATTTCGGGTATATCTGATATGCTATTTTACCAATTCGAATTGTTAACACAAGGTATTTACAATATTTTGTTTTATTCAAAACTTGGTTTTATATTTCAAAATTATGTTATTAGATTCTAGGTTGTATCATTCAAAATTTGATTCTGCTCATAGAATTATTTGTGTTTATGGTTTTCTACCTGTTACTGTTCCATGAATATGCGTAACAACCATCTGCCATTTTTCTCCTCATACTGGTCATAATAATTCATAAGAAAATCTATTTTTTTTTCCTCATATGATTCATTGAAGTACGTAATGAAATATGAGTGTTTTAACTCAAGGATTTATAGATCCAATGGTTATCTCTGTTACGTTTATTGTTTTATATTGTTGTACCTTGAGTTACGAATTACGCATTTCCTGATGTGCATATCAATTTTGGTTTAATTTCTGATTTTATATTGTTGGGTTTTTTCCACCCAGGTTGAACCTTCGGTCCAGATCCAGAATTAGAGTTTGATGAAGATGATAGCTTATCCTTGCATGCCTCCTTCTATAGGAAATTTCGATAACTTATGCCATTTCTACTTTTTAAATTTGTTCTCCTTCATAATTACTTTGCTGGAGTATTATTTCACTCACAACATTATTTGTCCGGTATGCATAGATGTAGTTGGACACATCGTGACAGCATGCTTAGGTAAATTTTCTCTCTGTCCCTTATCGAGTAATGTTTTTTATTTAATATTGTCCCTTTCAATATTTCTATTTTTTTCATTTATTGTTCTTACATGTATGACTCTGATGTTTTTGTGTTTGTGTTAAACTCATGGTTCCCTCCTTGACCATACTTACCAACTACATCCTTTTTTAGGTTCGTAGTATGTTGTTATGCCATGGCTCGCCCTATGGAAATGTTTTTAGGTTTAAGTAGATTAGGTGAGTGCTATGTTAGCTACTAGGTTATGGCGTTAGTGTCTTAGTTGGTTTCAGAGATTGATAAATTTTTGTAATATGTTTTTCCAAATTGATAATTGTCTTACACAGTTGACTACTTAAAATTAAGGATGTATAATATTATTTTTTCGTATCTAGACGACATGAAAATATTATAAAATCTGAAATAAATTTCCTCATATTTTCTGTGATCGATGTGTATGCACTTTGAGCTAGGCTCTCATATTATTTTAATGAAATTTCCGATTTTCATATATCTTGGAATACCTCGAGACTTCATGTGATTTTTTCTTCTTTGATATCATTTGTTGTCTTTACTAATTTTGAATTCTTCATAATTATCTTTTATAATAGTATTATGTTGGTTTAGATTTCTAATAAATGCTAAATGCATTTCTTAGATTATTATTAAATGCAACTCGTAGCTTCTTCTATACTATATCATGCATTCACTTCCTTCTGTTACCATACTAGCTAGAGATACTAAGCTTAGTTTTATTTATTCCTTTCAAGAGAATTGAAATAATATTATTTTCCAATGCTAGATTTATCTTAGCATATTCTCAAAATTTTCAAGCTTCTGATATTCATTCCAACGATATATCTTTTTAGCTTAGCTTCTATTTTTCAGCCCTTTGTTATTCGTTTCAGTAATAGATCAAAATGAAATGTTGATAATCCTCAATATAGTGTGACTATAGTTATTATTTAAATTGATGATTAATGGTCACAGTCTTCTATCAGAGACATTTATTAGTATCCCTTGTGTTTGGGATGAAGGCCATTTTATTTTTACTTCTGTACATATATGAATACATACTGAATTTACCGTTTGTTCATAAACCTATTTGGGTTTATACTTATACCTATATATATATATATATACACACACACACACACACACACACAGAGTACATTAATCTACTGTACATAAGACAGTGCTAATGGAGCATAAGGGAACTAAAAGACATCATCATTCCACCATTGTTGAATATACCATTAATCCCTTATTACAAATCATAATCTGTTTATTAACATAGACAAACTAATGCTTTTAATGATTAATAAAACACAATAAATTTAATATAAATATTTCCACATGATGCATACCAACTTCTAAAGACAATTTTCCTCCCAACCACGAGCTCCTTCTCAGAGCTCTCCCTCGAGTAGAGATCAATTTTCCCAGTGTTGATAACCTCTTGTCACACTAGTGATGGAAATTTTAAGCCAACTTTCCTGAGCAACTCTCCATAACATCTTCCCTTTATTATGGCCTATTATTTCCCATAGTATAGGCTTTACTTTTGTTTATTCCACAAATTTTTAATTTAAAACTTTCTTTTCGTCAGCGTTGTTGTTTCTTACCTCTTCCTAGCCACTTTCCTCTTTACTGGGGATCTCTTAGATATTTTATTCTATCTAATTTAATTTTAATTTTAATTTCTCTCGGAACTATTTTTTGTAGAGTTTGGGAAAATATGAAATTCTATACTATCCTCATGGATAAGAATGTCCAGAACTCTATATTACTTTTTCTTTACAAAATTGATACAATTTTTGTCAATAGTTATATATTAAAATATTTCCTCCAACAACATAATTTTTCCATAGGTCCACATAGTATATTTCCTATCTACATAAAACATAATATCTTTAAATAAGGGGTATTACACATTCGAGCATTGTATACCATGATCGACTATAGCTACGGATGATTAACAATGGTTGACCATGTTTTATTTTCAGATTGAGATAATGTTTATCATAATGGGACATTGGACCATGGATCAATATTAAACTGTAGTACTAATATTTAGCCCTTAATATTTTTATTTCATAAACACAAGGGACTAAAAAACCGAAACGATTAATAAATCCTATGAATTAATATTTTAATCTTGAGTGATTAATAAATCGAAGGGATTAAATGATAACCCAAATGAATTACTAATATTATAAACTCAAGGAGACAATAAAACCAATCATTTAACAGTATTTTGATTTAATAAACCAAAGATACTAATATTACCAACCCAAGGAATTATAAAACTCAAGGGAACAATGTTATTAGCCACATGGATCAACAAACTGAGGGAATTATTAGTATAATAAACAAAAATTATCAATAAACTCGAGGGATTATTAATATTCTAAACGCAACAGAGAAATATTATAAATACAAACTATTAATAAACCCAAGCGATTAATAAATCCGAAGAATCAATAAACATCGCAAACTAATATAAAAAACCCAAGAAATTAATAAACCCTAAGAATTAATATTTTAGACTCAAGAGATTAATAAAACCAATTTATTATTAATATTATAAACCAAGAGAACTAATAAACGCAAGGTTTAAATATTATAAATCGAAGGACTTGATGAACCCAATGGATAAATATTAAAAATTTATGTGATCAACAAGCCCAATGGATCCATATTAAAAATACAAGAGATTACTAAATCCTAGGAATTAATATTTTTAATACAAAGGATTGACGACCTCACATGATTATGAATATTATAAACCCAAGCGATCAATCAACCTCATGGATTGTTAATATTATAAACTGAATGAAATAATATGCTAAAGATATTATAAACATAAGGAAATAATATTAAACCTAAGAGATTAATATTATAAACCCTTAAGTATATAAAACTTTAGATGAATAATACAGACCATGAAATAAAAATTATTGACCATGATTGATTTAAACAATGAGACAATGCAAATATTTTAAATAGTTAATAAAGCCTAGGAATTAATATTTTAAACTCAAGGGATTAATAAACCCAATGGATTTCCCGTCGGGGTTTAGTCTAGTGGCCACCAGATGCATTGTTAAGGCGTTCGTGCCGCTGTGTAGGTCACGAGTTCAAGTCTCGGATAATCTGAGGGCTATTGTGGTGGGATCGACAGTTCCTCCTAGGAGTATAGTGGTAGCCAGCGAGATTCGACCCTGTGTCACTTGAGTACGATACTGGTGCCATTGCCTATTCTCCTTGTTATAAAATAAATAAATAAATAAACCCAATGGATTAGATTATAAACCAAACGAATTATTAATATTATAAAATTAAGGAACAAATAAACCCAAGCGTTTAATATTATAAATCCAAGAAATTAATAAACCTAAGAAAAACATATTGTAAACCTAATGGATACGTATTAATATTATAAAGAAATGGAATTGTTAATATTATAAACATAATGAAAAAATAACCCCAAACATTCAATATTATACACACAAGGAATTAGTAAACCAAATGGAAAAATATTATAAACCCAAGGGATATAAAAACACAGGAGATCAATATTAAAAACACAAGGGATTTATATTAAACCTAAGGGTGAAATTATAAAATCTATGAATTATTTATACCCTTGGAATATGAACCCTTCAACCAATACACCCAATGAACTAATATTAAAAACCCAAGGAAATAATAAACCCAAACGATTAGTACTAAAAAACAAAGTGCTTTTAAACACAAGGTAGTAATATTAAACCTAAGAGTTTAATATTATAAACCCGAAGGACATAAAAAACTTTAGATAAATACTATAAGTAGTGGACTAAACATGATTAACCATGCTTGATTTAAACATTAAGACAATATTTGTCACAATACAATGTTGGACCAAGTATGAAAATGGTTGGCCATGGTTATTTTTCATATTGAGACAATCTTTGTCACAATGTGGCATTCGACCCTGGTAGACCATGCTCGACTATGCTTGATGATGATTAAAAATGGTTGACCATGGTTGATTTTCATATTGACACAATTGTTTTCATAAGGTAACATTGGAACATGGATTAATAGTAAACTCTACGACTAAGATTTAATCCTTAATATTGGTATTTAATAAACTAAAGGGACTAATATTACCAACCCAAAAAACTAGAAAAAATAGGGGATCAATGTTATAAACCCAATGGATCAACAAAATCAGGGAAGTATTAATATTATAAACATGAAACATCACTAAGCCAAAGGGATTATTAATATTATGAACAAAAAAACATCAATAAACCCATGGGATTATTAATATTGTAAACCCAACATATTCATATTATAAATACAAATTATTAATAAATCCAATTGATTAATAAACCTGAAGGATAAATAAACCTAACAAACTAATATAAAAATTTAACTGTAACAACTCTACTTACCCAATTTTTTTTCTATTTATAACATTATAATTTTTTTGCTATAATTTAATTACTTTAATTATGTCACTGAATAACCTCTTACATAATTTCCTTAAAGGATTTAATTCTATCATTAGTATCTTCATTAAGATAAAATTATATTCAAACATTTCTTCCTTTAATGTATTAATAACTTATTCTCCTATTCATGGTATACATACCTTTATTACAATGTACATTAAATTATACCTTGATGATATTTTTTGTTACTATTATATTAGAAACATCATGCATTTTCCCTCCATAATTTTCCCCAAATTTACACTTATAGTTATATACTTTAATCAATAATAAAGTTACATACTAGGACATATATCCACACATCCTAACTTTGTTTATAAGTGTTAGTATAGTTTCTACCACATGTATCTCAATTCGTTTATCTTTATGTCTTGAATAGTATTTCGAACTTGAATAGAACTATGTGAATTGGTTCAATGGAGGATAAATTTTAAATTTAATCCTTTTTCCTATGAATTTACATAGATATCAATATTACTATGGTTTGAGATAATTTCGTTTAACTCTTTGGTACCTATGTTTAATTTCACACACAAATTTAATGATTGTCTTCGATACTAAGGTGCCTACTGTATATATATCAGCGTATTATTAATATCTATATTTCCTATTAAGGCTACTCTTATCTGCCATTCAAATGTTATTTAACTCCAAAAGTGGCTTGTAGAGCTATGTCAATTTTACATATACGAACTCATACTCCACATTGTAGATTTTATTATTGATTTGATAATTTCGAAATTTATATATTTTGAACAGAGATATTTTATTCCAACATTTAAACTACCATCGTATTTACCGTAATCGCATTTACTAGTAGTGCCTCTCACCTATGGTGTCACATGGGAAATTTAATGTTTGTAGCCAGTTGTATGGTCGATCTCCCATCGTTCAACGATTAAGATTAGTTTGTATCCATTCTCGTTAGTGATCTTGCCTAGGGTTCATTTTCTTGGATTTCCCTCTTTTTACATTTTATTTCACGTATTCCCTTTAGAGGGTTTCGGCTCTGGTTTTTCACTGTCATTTTTTCAACAAGAATGGCTTTCCTTTGCTTATCTTGCCTCACAGTCGGAATTACCATCTCAGGTAACATTATGTATTCAATCCTTTTGTTCTGGATTTCACTTAGCCTTCATAAATTTTACAGAAGACATTTTCCTTTGGTAATTTATGATTTGTTCTCATTATATAGGCAGAAATTGACATTTCATTCTTCTTTTAGGTTGAAAAACAAACAGTGTTCTCCTCAAGCACGTTTACGACAACCCATCAAGGTAACACAAGATTCTTTGAACCAAAGGTAAGCAATGTACTCTTCCACAATGAATATGTCTCACTTCTTCTACATTTTCTTAAGAAATTTCAACTTCGTTCTTTGCATTAATATTTATCTATTTACCAATTCCTCTCAGTCTTGATATTTTAATATGTGAAATCTGTGTGGTTAATTTAAAGTTAGTCTTCATTTTTATACCAACAATTGTACTATTAATTAATTGATTTTTTTTTACCCAAATTCCATTTCGTTTTTGTTGCGTTACGAATTTTGTTTGTATTCTTCAATTGACAAACTAATCAAGCTTCCTTGACCAATTTAATTATTACTCTCTATCTTCATATTACCATGCCTTCGCATGGTTTCTATTGAGATCTATGAGTCTCTTTTTTGTTTCGTTTGATGTATGAGGAGAGATCTAATGATTAAGCTTGAACTCCATTTTGATAAACTTTAACATTTTCTATCAAATACATTCTACATTATTTTTATTATTCCTTTGTAATTTACAATTAATTAACAAGGTTTACAAATTTTTGACCTTAGTTTGAAGTTGTATAACCTCTTGCTCTATGAGACAATTTCGTCGATTTCCTCTTTAATTAATTCCAACTGAGATAGTAAAATATGTTGGAATTCCCTTTAGGAAACCTAAATCACTGTATATCCCTAATCTCGAATTCAAGGGTTAATTCTCAATTGTTTTTAATTTGATAAAGGTTAGTTTCAATATAACTAGACTCTATCTTTTTACTGAGGATCGATTTCGATGTTTTGATTCAATGGAACATATGATTTAATTTATGTCCATTTGTGGTTTAGAATCTCACCTTTCGCATATACCCTAATGATAGTATTCTATCATTTTGGGTATTCTAGCTATGCTTGTCACTTTCTTTGTATCGTCATTCTACATTATTTTGTAACTTCACCACTTACTATATATGTAAATTCTTTTGAATAATATTAAAGATTTAATGTATTAGAATATTTCTATTCTGCAAGGTAATTTTCATTCGATATTTTCCCAGATTAGCAAAATATCTTATACACAACAAAATTTCCCTTTTCCTACTTCCATAAAATTCATGTATTTGCATCGGCTACCTAGTATATGGTTTCCCATCAACGACTGAGGTAAGGTTTTTGTCTTTTTTTGGAATCAAAATTTCTCATAATAGTGCAGAATTCTATTTTCATTCTAACTTCTACCTTACTGAATTGAATACTTGATTTTCTTATTTCCATTATAGCAGGAACTTCACTCACCCATACTTGCATAGAAAGGTATATTTATATATATACTTATATTAATAAGTAATAACACTATGTCTACTTGATTTTAGTTTATATTTGATATGAATCTAAACACGATTTATGTGTATTTTCCATACAGGTATTTCACATCTTGCAATTTATACCACAATTAATTCCTCTTTCTTTCTCAAAATAATTGACAATAAATTTGTTTCTATATATTTACAAGTTGGTCATGATTAGGCCAAAATTCATCTCGGTGAATTCAATGATATTTATCTGTGTATACAATGTCAAATTAATATCAATAACAATTGACTTCTAGTCAATAGAACTGTGACAATGATAACTGATATTTTATATGAATATTAATACACACTTCTATTATAATTTATTAGATGAATTTTCATCAATGAAATAATTCTATACATGTTTCACAAGTTCTTTATAATATTTAAACTACATACATATTTATGCATAATTTCTAGTTGATGTTTTTATGTATAATTGTTATTGACACATAGTACCTCTCTATCTATAATGATACTGTAGCTTTTCTTTCAACACAAGATGTAAGTAGATGTATATATATTTCCAATTTTATTAATTTATACAGTTTGAATATAAGTACATAATTTGTACAAAATATTACCTGCTTGATTTAATAAATAAATCCCATTCTATACATCTCTGTTTCCTCTTTATTTATAGAAAAAAGTATTTATTTCTATTGTTTATTACCATATCTATATTAACATATTTAGAGTATTATTTAATCCTAATGATGCATTTTATACCTGTAATATATTAATTATCATAAACCTAACAACATATTTAAACCCTTCTAATTGGGTTTAGACATTATGATTGTTGGTTAATTAATTTCACCAGTTTATGTAATTATACAGAAACTATAACTATACCTGCTATAGTTATTTTTCTGTTAAATACATCAGGCTCTTGATCCTCAAAGAATAAAATAATTTATCACAGATCAATAATTCAGGAGAAATAGTTTTCAACATATCTTCCTAACTAAAACACATTAACTCTTATCCAATCATCATCATAATAACAAAATAATAAGATAAAATTTTATAATCGTGCATACCAATTCTGGTAAAGGTATTTGCCACCCAACCTTGAACTTAATCAACAACTCCCTCTGAGTAGAGGGCAATTCCTTCAAAGTTTAGAGAACCTGTTGTCTACACAGGAATGGCTTATTTAAGCCTGAATTCCCTCAACATGTTTCAATAACTGCATCCATTTAAATCAAGATGTTGTTTTGCTTTAGCCTAGGCTTTACTTTTTTTTTTCCACAAAATATCTTTAAAACTAGATTTTTCCTCTTTCTAGTTTTATTTCACCTCTTCTTAGTAACTTTCCACTTTAATGAGATGTCTTTTAGATTTTTATCTCCAATATAATATATTCATTTTATTTTATTTTATCCAAGGATTTTTGGAGATTTTGGGAAAGTATTTGGATTTAATTCCATTCTCATGGACTTGAAATCTAGGTCTCCAATTTACTCTAGCCTTTGCATAATAATTAAATTTCCATATTTATATATTTAAAAATAATAATATTTCCACATAACCTTTAGGAGCTACAATTGTATAAATAAAATCAATAAAATAGGAATAGTACATATTCCCCCTCTAAAACAAAACGTCGTCCTTGGTGTTGCAAAATATCAGTTCACTTCTCAAAAATTGATGCATATTTCTCTTTCATTTCTTCTTCTCATTCGCAAGTGGCTTCCTCAGGTGTAAAGTGCCTCCACTGCACTTTCACCCTAGTTACGGTTTTATTCCGGACCTCGATTTCTTGCCATGCCATTATACGAAGGGGCTCTAGAAGAAATTCCCCTTCGATTTCCACCTACATCACAATCCAATAAATTTCATGAGTAGGGTCATGTAAATAATTTTTCAATAATGAAACATGAAAAATATTGTGAACCTTAATGTGACTAGGTAGAGAAAATTTAAAAGCAACTAGCCCAAGTCTTTCCAAAACTTCAAATGTTTCACGATAGCATGGTGCTAACTTAGCACAGCTACAAGCATAAAATGTACTCTTTTGAGGCTTAATACTCAAATAAACATTATCTCCCACTTTGAATTCCCTATGAATTATATTTTTGTCTGCATAGCTCTTTTGTTTATCTTGAGTTGTTTTAATATTTTGTTGAATTTTCCTCGCAGTTCTTTCCATCTCCTGCAATGCATCAGGTCCAGAAATCAACTTATATTTTGTTTGACTCCAACTAAGTGGCATGTGGCATTTTTTGCCATACAATGCTTCCAAATGACTCATATTAATTGAAGCTGGATAACTATTATTATATGAAAATTCTTATAGATGTAGAAAAGCTTCCCGTATTGTAGGTTTGTCCATCACCTACATGCGCAGCATGCCTTCTAAAATATGATTGGTTCTTTCAGTCTCTCTATATGTTTGAGGATGATAACTGGTACTAAAGTTCAACTTGGTAGCCATTCCTCCAAACTGATTTTTCGAAAAGGCTGAAGTAAATTTTGCATCTCATTTTTGGGATTCCATGTAATTTCACAATTTCTTTCATGAATACATTGGCTACGTGAGTTCTGCCAAAAGTATATTGTACTGGTAAAAAGTGTGTTGCCTTATTTAATGTGTCTGCAACCACCATTATAGATTCATTTTGATAATTGGATCTAGTAAATCGAGTACCAAAATCTATGGAACCCACTTCCCACTTCCATTCTAGAATAGTTTGAGGGTTCAGTAATCCTGCAGGATGATGATGTTCCGCTTGCACTTTTTGACATTCTAAACACCTAGCTAGATAATCAACAACATATTTTTTCGTACCTCGCCAAAACATCTTTTCTCTTAATGCTGAAATCAATTTTTGATAGCCAGGATGACCTGCATAAGGTATTTTATGATACTCATCTAACATTTCCTATTTCAAGGATGTCACATTTGGAATATACAATATTTTTTTATAATAAATCAGTCATTTCTGATTTTTAGTATATACTATCACTTCAGTTTTCTAAATTTTTTTTGTAATTTCACATATTGTTGGTCTTGCATCAACACTTCCCAAATTTGTTCTTCTATTTCAAATTTCACACTACTTCAAGCATTGTTCAAAATTTTATGAGCATTCAACTTAAAGCATCATAAAAATTATTTTATTTTCCTTTAATGTGTTTGATTTCCATATGCAACTCACTAAGGAAAGATAAGCATCTAGCTTGCCTAGCATTTAAATTTGGTTGAGTAAATAAGTCTTTCAGACTTATGTGGTCAGTCATTAGTATGAACTTCTTTACCAACAAATAATTTCTCTAGTTGTTCAATGCATGTATCACAATAGCTAGTTCTAAGTCATATACAGTATAATTTTGTTCATGTTTCTTCAATTTTCTTGACTCATATGCTATTACTGAATTATCTACAACAATAATCCTCCTAACCCTTCGACACATGCATTTGTACACACTACAAATTCCTTTTTTCGATCAACAATTTTCAATATAGGTGCAGTAGTTAATTTAAGTTTTAATTGTTCAAAACTACTTTAATGTTTTTCTTTCCATTCAAACATTACTCCTTTCTTCTGCAAGGAATTAATATGATATGTTAATGCTGAGAATCCTTCAAATAACCTATGGTAGTATCCAACAATACCCATAAAGGATTGTATGGATGGTACATCTCTGGGTACATGCCAATTCATTATAGCTTATATTTTCTCTGCGTGTACGACTAAGCCATCCTTTG
Organism: Pinus albicaulis; assembly: GCA_034641835.2. NCBI lineage: Eukaryota > Viridiplantae > Streptophyta > Pinopsida > Pinales > Pinaceae > Pinus > Pinus albicaulis. Next base: position 1,140,851,651 of record CM076579.1, on the reverse strand, counting down.
AAATCATATGACCAAAATACTAAATTTTATCCTTGTAAAATTCACATTTACTGAGTTTTTCATATAATTAATGTCTTCTAAATGTTTGTAGGACTATTCTGAGATGTTCTTTGTGTTCTTCTTCATTTTTGGAGCACACTTGAATTTCATCAATGAATACTAGTACAAACTTGTCTAGATACTTGTGTAGGAAAATATTTATTAAACACATGAATGTAGTCGTTGCATTAGTAAGTCCAAAGGGTATGACTACAAACTCATAGTGTCCATATATAGTCTGGAATGATGTGTTGTTGATGTCCTCATCTTTAATTATAAATTGGTGATATCCTATTCCTAAATCAGTCTTTGAGAAGATAGTAGCTCCTCTCACTTGGTCAAATAAGTCATATATCCTTGGCAGTCGATATCTATTTTTAATAGTTAACTTTTTCAATTGTCTGTAATCTATACACATTTTTAATAGGTGTAGGTCCTGGTTTCAACTCACAAAGGTGGCTTATTATAGGCAACCTCTAAGCTCCTCATTCAATTCTCAACCCAGGGTAATTCTTTTTATTTCAAGAGTGTAAGAAAAATATATGCAAGTGAGATCCAATGATAGCTACTCTATGATGCTTATGAAAATGAATCTCTAATTCTCGAAGTTCAATCAACTCAAAGAGACGTGAATATGGCATAATGAAGCTAAATACTCTGCCTAGCTCTGAGGGGGAAAAAACTATAACTGAACAACGTAATGATGGATTGAACAAGAATCTTACCAAATTGAACATCAAATTAAGTGAATTGAACATCAATCTAAATCAACTGAATCAACAAATACTTATATAATTTTTCTATGGAATTCTCTTTGCAAACTAACTAATTGAAATCTTACTGTACTTAATTAAGAATTGGATGCCTTATCATACTTGAGGGAACAATATAATCCGTAAAGATGAATAACATTTACCGGTAATTTATTCTACGATTCGTAAATCGACTGCAAAGGTGTTGGAAGAAAATGAAAACATTTAATAGCAATAAATCATTACAATCAGAAAGCACACATGCGGTAAAACATTATTCTAAACCAGAAAGCACAAATGCTAAACTATTCTAAGGAAAGAAATATAATAACTTATTGAGTGGAAAAAGTAATATACAACTGCATCAGGTAACTATATATTGATTCTGTAATTAATTCACAACATGGAAATTATCAGTGAAACTCCCAGGGGTTGGGCACAGACCACCAGAAGATCTAACGCAATGAAAAACTAAAATATGATTCTTCAAAACATAAAAAATATTTATTGAATAAAAAGATAATAATCGAATAGTTATGTCCTAAAGAATTGATTACAGAAGGAAAATCCTATATGTTTTCTAGTTCATCCTTAGACATTTTAAAGGTGTTTTCACGTAGTGGTTCATTATTTTCTAGACAACAACGCCCTATGCACGGCTGTCGTTTGGGCTATCGAGCTTGGATCTGTCTTTCTACCTTCTGTCGGTTTCTGGAAGCTACGGAGATTACATGATTCTGTGTCTATCAGTTGTCTTCCATTTAACGTTGGTTCAACTGATTTGTTTTCTGGCATAAAGAGATAAAAATAAATCAAAATTCCATTATAAAAGTTTTTTCATTTGTCGTTAGCCCGCCTGCCCTAATTTTCATAAAACTTTTCTATCTTTATTGTTTAAAATGAGAGATAACTACCAAATATGTGTCACAATTCGAAGGGATTATAGGTGGAAACATACCTTAATTCTGGCCCAACATACTCCCTCATTTACCTATTTGTAGGTCCTCATGCAAACATATGGTTGAGATGTAATTGCGTTAAGGACTAGGCACGGTAGACGTTTTCCTTGTATTCTTTAAAACCTTGTTTTTGTATAATTCTTGCAAAAGAAGTGGTTGTGTACCCTTCTATAAATTTTTAGTCATGATCATAGCCTTTGGGAGGATACCAGATAAGAGGGCATCTATATCTACATCCTAACCATGCATGACCCATGCTGAAGACTAGGTTACTATATGAGAGGTATCTAGAGGTGGTTGCCTTGAAATTTTTATAGCCAAATGGCTCCCTATTCTTTACATTGTTGGTGGAGGCCATAAATATTTGTTTAGATGATGCTAGGGCTACCTCCTGAATATCTTCAAAATATTCTCATCCATTTTCTATGTTTCCTTTATGGATGGGCCCCAGCTTGGTCCTTACACCTTTCATTTGCATGAAATTTTTCTGTTGGATAAATAGTTGCAGGGGTTTTGTAGGTTTTCCTCTGACCAATAGGTCTAAGCCATGCTCTCTCTTTTGGAAGATGTTATAATATTTAGCCCACCTAATTTGATTTTTAGCGAATGAGAGGAAGTCTTGAAACTGAACATCCCATATAAAGGCACTAGGATTGCTATATGTGTATTCTTCTAGAAAAAAAATATGCATGTAGAGTTCACATAAAAGGCGTTGGACCTTCTCATATTGCTCGTTGCAGTAGTGGATGAACTCTTATATGGTTTTGAAATTTGTGGACTTCCCTGCCCTAACAGCCTTGATTTTCAGAAGCAAATATCGTTCTGTTAAGAACAGAGCATAGTTGGGGGCTGGTGCCCTGCATGTTAGTGCATCATAATAGAAGGAACAAATCATAGTAATTTGTTTCTTGGCATACTCCACCTATTCTTCTGCCGTTTTTACCTTCTCCTGCTCCTCTTTGAGCTAGAAAATGTTTTTTCTGTAGTGGCAAGGTTTTTCAATTTCTTTAGTACTTCCTAATATTTTTCTGCTGGTACTACCTCCCTTTTGCACTGTGCCAGCACATGACATGTTCTAATTCACTTGTTATACCATTTTTGATGGGTGAATCTTTCAACTAGAGGGGCATAGCCAGGGTTTTTGCCTGTTTGGGTACCCTTTTCATTGGTGAATTCTTGCCTAGTTTGGACAGAGATTTCAAGGGTGTCCACTGTGTCTGTTTGTACCTTGATTTCAACGGTTCTTGCTAAGTGAGTCTGAATGACAGCCTCAACAACTTATATTATGTTAGTCTGTATCTCAGCCTCAATAATGTTTAACAGATTGGGGCTCAGTTCTGTTTTGGTTTTGGCTACGGTTAATTCCTTCTTAGGCTTCTAGGCCTTATTTACCTCTTTCAATTGTTTCCTTAAGTGCTTCACCATTTTCTTAAATATTTTGCAGGTCTTGCTTAGTTTCTTAATCTTCTTTTCAGCTATACTCTCACCTATCTTGATTTTAGTAGGTGGTGGAGGAGCAACATTCTCTCTTTTAGGGATGGTGCTGCCAACCTCAGGGTGGCCTGCGGTGGTGTTTTCTACTTGGGATTTCGATTTTAATTTTGTATGAAGGTCCTCAATTGGTGGGACAATGCTACCTTTAGGTGTCAAATGAATTTTTTCTATGCTTGTGTTTTTCTCCAAAGGGACAATTTCTCCTTACTTATTTTCTAATTCTACTCTCCCCCCTGCCTTCCCTTCAGTATTTATCTCATAAGTCTTGATAGGGGACAGAGCCCCAAAGGCATGTGATTCCTCTTGGTATGGTAGGACGTCGGTATGGCTAGAACTACTGACAGTGGCAGACTTGTATATAGTTTTCTCTTGCTCTTCGGCTTCCGATAGGCTTCTAGAATCATGGACTTCCCTCATTTGTTCCAGGACTCGAGCCATATCTTCCTCGTAGTCCTGCAAGGGTGTATTTTGAGGGCTTGAGGGTAGTAAACGGGATGACCCTGCCCCATCTATTAAGTTTGAGATTCCCTGAAGTATTTTGGACCGCTTTTTCCTACTTGGTTTTGAGGTTGCAGTGCGGGTCCTTTTCCTTCTAGGTATGTTTTCCCTGGGGAGCTCAATTTTACTTTCACTAGGGTTTTCCTTAGGTACCTGCATGGCAGGGTTAACCAAATTGTCCCAGGCTATCTATTGCTTACCAAAATCATGTATGGTGATTAGCTTGATTAGTCCATGGTGACTGAAAACTGCTTGGGGTTTTTTAACTCTTCTTATTCAAACAATAGTGTCATGCAATCTAGAATTTAAGAAAGCATGCAGGTTAACTAAAATCATTTTCTTAAGTACAACTAAAATTTTAAGCTGACGAAGCTTTACCATCTCTTGGTGTCAGTCACATGTAATGAATCTTTGGATGAATGTCGTCATTTCCTGCCATGGTTCATGTAGAGAGGTAGGATTAATCCATTTTCCTTTTCGCTCCAATGGCTCTTCCGGATCCTGATATGCTGCAAATTCCTCTCGCAAGAGGATATGTTTCTCTGTCCATATCCCTCCTTCCGCTCATACACCAGAGACTTCGATAATAACCTCCTCTGTGACTGGTATAACTCTTCCCTTGATTCTAGTCTACCCTTCTTGTAGGTTTTGCAAAAACTCAATTGCTACTTCTATATATAAATCCCTATAATCAGTGTAAATATGTTAGCTAGTTGGCTTACTTGAGGGTAGCGCTATATGCATATGAAATCAGGAAGTTCGAAGGTTCGTTCTGAAGATAATTTCCTCCCATTGTTGGTATGTTTTCCTCTGTGTTTTTCTTCTGGTTGTATTCTCTCTTAGCTCTGTTGTTTCGAATGAATAATGTATGCAAGAGGAAGAGCGATTGTGTTCCTGTGCAGGTAAATCCATGCCTTAATTGCGATGCCATTTTGGTCTTATCGGTATATCTAACGAGATTTTTGCAGAATTTTCGCATGATTTCCAATTTATGACCAATTACACCCCCTCCGTTTAAGTAAGGGCTCCCACATCCTAAAGTATAAGAGGGGTCTGACCAGTCATGAATGCAAACGAGGAATGTCAGGATTCGATAACCACGGTCTTTACATGAGAGAGGATGTCATGGCTTTCAAAGTTTCAGGGGATGAGGAGTGATTGATTAATTATGAGCACATGCAGTGTAAGAGGTCAGATTTGGAAGTTTTGACGTGAATGTATCTCATGTGGAAGTGACCGGAGAGGGAGAGAGAACAGTATAACTGCTATTATGATATGTTGTCCTTCTTTAATTATAAGTGTGATAGAAGCAAGACTGATATAGGTAATTATTGGCGTTGTCATCCCGAGATTCAAAAATGTAAGCATATCTTCCAGATAGTTATTTATGTGGTAGATTAGAATTATCACTAATTCAAGTAGTGGCTTACGGAAGAAGGATGGAATATAAGTATAAGAGTATTTTTCTATTGAAGAAACATACTCTCATAGCATAAATAGAGCAACTTCTACCAGTAGGCATTCATAGCCTCGACAAGGTTGCTATTTTAACCCAAAAATGAGACAATATCCTTATGTAAAAATAGTTGTTCTGCCAATTTTGTGGAGAGATCACCATGTTGGTATGATAGCCAGATAACCATAGTGCCACTCACAAGAGCTGTAGTAAAGTGATCAAGTCGGCTCTTGATGAGACCTCCTATCCTTTAAGCAATTGAGAAGGTGATTACCCTGGTGTGTTGTCCATTGTAGGCATGTCACCTACTAAGCTCTTATGAACATGCTAGGTTGGCTCGCAATGAGATGCCCTATCTTCTTTTGAAAATTTGCATGTAAGCATTGTTTGAAACATAACCGTTTCGAATTATAAGGAGGTCACTCTGCTGGTATGATGACCAGATAGTCACAGTGCCATTCACTAGGATTAAAATAGAGTGATCGGGCTAGGTCATGATGAGACCTCCTCTCATTAAAGTAGATGAGAAGGTCATTACCCTGGTATGGTGGCCATTGTGGGCATGTCACTTGTTAAACCCTTATGATCATGGTAAGTTGGCTCGTGATGAGACCCCTTATCCTCTCTTAAAAATATGCATGAAAACATAATAGTTATTCTTTATACATTAAGGGAGGCTAATTAACTCCTTGAGAGTTAGGGATGGTGAGAGAAGTAAAATAATGTGAATACAATTAATATCCCTTATTCCTATTTCTTCATATTGGAGGGAAATACTAATCTAAAGTGCAGAAATATGTACCATCATAAGATCATGTATTTTATGATAACATAATTGATTTGGGAATGACTTAGCCTTTCATTTCATATATGTGCACTGTCAGCTTCCAGTTTAAAGATTATAGTGTCAAAGAATCATCATATTGGTAACTTTTACTACTTTCCTCCTTTATTCCACTGTCACTTCCTCCTATGAGATGCTTTTCATAGATAAGTTGTGGATCGAGGGGAATATCGACAAAAGAAGGAAAGAAGGTTGTTCGATTCGACTGAACATCAGCTATTCAATTGGATTGAACAACAATAGTTGAAGGAGTTTGAACAACAATAATAATAAAAAACATAAAAGCATGGATGTTCAATCTGATTGAACAACACTTGTTCAATCGGATTGAACAATATCCTTTCAAAGAATTTGAACATGAATAATAAAAATGAAAAAACAGGGCTATTCAATCTGATTGAACAACAATTCTTCAATTAGATTGAATAGAAGTCGTTCAAATATTTTGAACAAAAATAATAAAAATGAAAAAAAACATGGTTGTTCAATCCGATTGAACAACAACTGTTCAATTAGATTGAACAACAACCGTTCAAAGAGTTTGAACAACAATAATAAAAGACACAAACACACAGCTGTTCAATCTGATTGAACAAAAATCGTTAAGAGTTTGAACAGCAATAATAAAAACACAAAAACATGGTTGTTCAATCTGATTGAATAGCAGTAATTCAATTAGATTGAACAACAATTTTTCAAAGAGTTTAAATATAAAAAGAAAAATAAAAGAGGAAGAGAATAGATTTTCAGGCATGATGAATGTACAAAAAAATAGGAACTAGAAATTTTAAAGAAATTATATACATTATTTACAAATGATGGTAGAAAACTCTCAATTACTTGAGGTTGTGGGGTTATCACCCCCTCCAGCCACAACTTGGATGGTACGATCATTTCGTACCTACTGGAAAAAAAATTATGACCCTTAATCCGAAGCTTAATATTCCCTTACAAAAACTCTCCCCTTAAAACCTTTACACCGTTCTTAATAAGTATTAATAATTTTAGTTGATTAATATAATTTTTAAATTTTATGTATCATTAGTAATAGTTATATTTAACTATTCCTAATTTTTGTTAAATTAAAATTGACATTAATCCTTTTTAAAAAACTTTAATTAAGAAATATTAAAACTAGTGGGCTCTTTCATTCACCCTAATTAATTAATTTTAGTATCCATAATAAAAAACTTTTACCTTGTTATGATAAACATATTAAAAATCAACTTCCACACCAAAAATTTCTTGAATTTATAATAATTTATTACTTTAATAGTAATATAATATTAGCAATTCATTAATAACACATGTAAATGAATAACTTGCTAAGCATACATTATTCTTAATTTAAGTATATTTAATCTCTTAATGAATTATTATGATTTAGAGCTATTCTTTGTAAATTAATAACCTGCCATGAAATTAGAAACCTATTTAATTTGATTTAATTTATGTAATATTAAATAAAAAATATCAATTAGTTTATGGTTGGTCGGCCTTCATCTTGCACTCTCTGTTTATTTATAATATCTTTCCTCTTCCCTTTCTAACAGGATTTTTCCTGATGATGGGTCTTGTTCTAGACCCGAAATGTAGACGCAAAAATGCTCACTGTGGAGATTCCGAAACTAGAAAATCTAAACTCACACCACAAAAATATGAAATCTACAAATGTTGAATTCCACTAGACTGATAAATGTGACACCACTTTTGTAGATTTAAAGAAACTTGTCTCAACAACACCAATTCTACAAGAGCCCAACTCGAAACTTCCTTTTCACATTAGGAATATTTGTACCTACTGGAAAAAAGATTATGACCATTAGCTCTTCAGGCCTCCCTTGGTGAATCATTTCCTTATCCTACCCTCCCTCTGTTTTTGTTATATTTTCCTGGCTGGGTTCCATTGAGGTCCCAAGTTTCCATTGAGGTGGGATCACGACTTCTGCTGGTGATATAATACATCCTGATCTTAGCCTTAGTTCATTGCATTTCCTTAGTTTAGTGTCAGGGTTTGGATCTTCTATGATCTGGATCAGTTGAACCAGTCTATTATTGGGATTAGGTGAGGCAGGAGCATCTAGATGACAGATCATCATGGCTGGAGGTCATTTGGTCTCAGAAAGGATAAAGGAGACAATACAGGATAGGAAAGATATTTTTTTTTATTTTTTATTTTAATCTCTTAGTGAAGCAACACTTAGGAAAATGAGTAGTTAATTTAAAATTGTTTTGATTAGTTTCTCAGTCGAATTATTTTAGTATGTTAATTTACCATTTCTAGCAAAGTCAAAGAAACAATTACAACAATTATGTAACTAATAAATGTAACTGATAACTGTTAAATCAAATTGTGTTCAAAACATACAAAATACAAAATCATGCATTGTAACAAGTTCGATTAGGAGAAGAAAAAGATAGCATAATAAAAATCTCTGCAAACATTCATATTTGAATCAACATTACAGTCCTTTTAAACAATACTTCCATTTTTTTGAAATTGACTACCGTATGCAAACAAAATAATTTACTTTTACATAATCTGATTCATTTCTAAATTAGCATGAAACTAACATCCTATAGGAAATCAATGTACAAAGTGTGATAACAAGAGGAACCACAGAAATCTGAAAGGCATTGAAACCCCTGAGTCTCGAAGCTAATAGCAAAGTGGAATATCATAACAACAAATGGGTAACAAGAAACACAACATCACAATAACACAGGTACTTATCCAAACTGGAACTAAATATTTAATAATCAAACTAAATGAGTTTCTCTGCTAGTCATTAGACAATTACATAAGTTAAAATAAATATAGATTAAGATAAGTTCACACCAACAGTTGGGTAGCGTCGAGTTTCCAAAATGGGCCAGTAGTGGAGAAAATGTTATCAGAGCCAAATCCACCTGTAGATGCCCAATGAAAATAGGGGTTAGATTTTAAAATTAAACAAAATGAGAAAGATAAATTAACAAGGTTGCAGGCTGAGGAAAGTCGACTTACCTAGAGTGAAGACGGTGTGCCAAGACATATCCCGAGTCAAGTTGTAGCCAACAAAGGTTATCTGCTCAGGAGCAGTGACAAGCTTAGTAACAAAGGAAAGCGCCGAAGCAAAAATAGCATAGAGCGGGGGCTTAGATTGCCATTGGTGAATAGAGCCGAAGCCATGAACCCCTGAGACCGCAACCTGAAACTAGAAATTGAAGACACAACAAAGTAACTATAGAAGCGATTGGATAGAGGAACCGGAATGGGCATAGGCCCTAATAATTAAATAAAATAACCATGACAAAAGTGTATGAATACAGGTGAGCCAATCATGGCTTCCACAAATTAATAAACCTCAAACAAATATAGAAACCAAATGGAATCAAAATAGTAACAGAGAAATAACCTTACCAACCGATGGAGTAGAAGGTCGTGGCCATACCAGAGCCAAGAAATAGAAGCATTCCATCACGAAGGAAATACATAGATAAATAGCACAGAGAAACGGCAGAGAAAACCCTTACTCATTCGAAACAGAGGACTAATAGTGCAAATGAGTAAAAACTAGGGTTACCAAGTTTACCAAAGGAGGGAGTCTATTTATAGAGGCAAAGACAGATGTCCATCCGAAAGTAAATGTGAGTACAACGCACTTAATTTACCATACAACAAATATCCATTTATCTATAAGCCAAATCACCGAAATCACAAATATAATCATCCAAAAAATTCATTCATTAAATTATTACCAATGTAATCATAATACATTGTATTGTGAATTAATATAAGGGCAAGGTTAACGAGGGGCTGGGCCCATGAAGTGGTATCAGAGAAGTTGTTGAATTTGAAAGAAATGTAATTTGGAAGGCGAGGTTTTGGAAGAGGTATACGCAGAGCAGTAGATGAGGGACTAAGGGAAGATATCTGGATCATAAACGCCCGATTAGCGATGGTAGAGGTAGGGAGAAGAAGGGATCCTGATGGAGGAGATGACAGTGATGAAGAAGCTGCAGAGAAAATAGATGGATCAGATGGAGAAGGACCTGAACTTAAAATACTAAGTTCAGCCTTACTATCCAATAATAAGCCAAAGCATGAGCTTTAAAATTATGATGGAAGTTTGTCAGCAGAAGTACTACTGGATTGGCTCAGTGAGCTAAATAAGTACTTTGACTATGATGATATCAGCGAAGATAAAAAATTTAAACTCGCTGCCACCAGGTTGAAAGGGCATGCATCCATATGGTGGGAGAGTGTACAAGTAGATAGGAAGAGTTTGAACAAGAAACCTATAAAAAAATGGACTAGGACGGAAGCTAAACTGAAGGGAAAGTTATTACCAAAGGACTACCAAATTTCCATGTATAGGAAAGTACAAAATCTGAATCAAAAGGGGATGACTGTAAAACAGTACACTAAGGAATTCTATCGGGTAAATCTAAGAGCTCATTACATAGAAGACACACCAGAAAAAATAGCAATATTCGTAAATGGATTAAGGTGGGAGATATTGGATGAGATAAGTATTATTTTGCCCAGAACTATAGATGAGGCCTATCAAATTTCCTTGAAGGTAGAAGAGAAGATAAAAAAAGAACAGAATGCTAGAAGAGGAGGCATATCTGGCAGGGGAAGAGGCCGAGGTTTTGGTAGAGGCAAAGTTGTTAATGATGAAGGTAACAACTCAAAAACTTCACATGTAGTGGAGAAGGATAGTAAAACGAGAGGGGGAAGGCCATACCAATGTGGGAGAGGTAGTGGTAGAGGCAGAGGAGTTTTTTTTCAGTGTTACAAGTGCCACAAATGGGGGCACAAGTCCTTTGAATGTCCTGAAAGTGACCAGGCTAGAGCAAGAGGAGCATATGTTGCTCAAAAAGAGGAAACAAAGGTACAACCTCAGGAAATAAAAAATGTGTTGGAGACAGGGGAAGCCCTGGTCTTGAATAAAGTGTTACTAAAACCAACGAAGGAGACAACTGACCCAACTCAAAGGAAGGCATTATTCCAGAGAGATGGTGGAGAATTTGGGTTTGAAGATGCTGAAGCATCCCACACCTTACAAGGTGTCATGAATATAGAAAGGGCATCAACTGTTGGTTGATGAACAGTGTGAAGTTGAGTTCCACATTGGAAAATACAAGGATAAGGTTATTTGCGATATAATGCCAATGGACGTGTGTCACATACTACTAGAGAGACCATGGCACTATGACAGGAAGGTAGTGCATGATGGAAATACAAATTATTACAAATTTTTCAAAGATGGGATTAAGCACACGCTTGTACCCATCAAGGAGGAAGAGACAGCAGAAAAAAGTGGAGTTAAAGCGTTACTGTTGGGGGGAATATAATTTTTGAAATAGATCGAAGACAACGAAATACATTATGCAATGGCAAGGAGGAAAAAAAATATGCTATTGCACACAGAAATCTTATATTTTCCTGAGGAAATTCAAGAAATGTAGCAAGAATTGAGTGACATTGTAGTTGATGATTTACCAGATAAACTGCCTCTTAAGAGAAGTATTAGTCACCACATAGAATTTATACCTGGAGCCAGCCAACCAAACAAGGCAATGTACCAAATGAGTCCTAAAGATAATGAGGAAATCAGAAAACAGCTACAATAATTATTGGACGAGAGATTTATAAGGGAAATCTTAAGCCCCTGTGTAGTTCCAACAGTTCTCGCTCCCAAGAAAGGAGGAGAATGGCGAATGTGCAAAGATTCAAGAGAAATCAAAAAAATTACCATACGGTATAAGTTTCCACTGCCACGGATGGATGATATGATGGACTTTCTAAGCGGGGCAGCACACTTTTCAAAAATTGATCCAAAGAGTGGTTACCATCAGATCCAAATCAGAGAAGGGGATGAATGGAAAACAACATTCAAGATTAATGAAGGGTTGTATGAGTGACTGTTAATGCCATTCGGTTTGAGTAATGCCACTAGTACTTTTATCCGCCTGATGAACGAAATGCTGAAATATTTCATTGGGAATTTTATGATTTTTTATCTTGATGATATATTAGTTTCTAGCCAGAGTAAAGAGGAACACTTTCTACATGTTTAAAGTGTGTTGGAGAAATTGCACCAGAACAAGCTGCTGATAAATTTTTAAAAATGTACTTTTTTTAAAAAATAATTGGTTTACCTGTGTTTTGTGATTGCAAAAAATGAGTTGAAGATGGACCCAAAAAAAGTTGCAGCTATTATTAGCTGGCCATCCCCAAAGAGCCTATTTGAGGTTCGTAGTTTTCATGAATTGGCAAGTTTTTATCATAAATTTATCAGAGATTTTAGTGGAATCTGCGTGCCTATGTTGGATACTATTAAGAAGGTGAGTCAACCTTTCTGTTCGACTGAAGCAGTAGAGAGGAGCTTCCAGTTATTGAAGAAAAAAATCACTGAAAGGCCAATATTGAGATTTCCTCATTTTCATAAGTTTTTCCAAGTCCATTGTGATCCAAGCGGTACGGCCATTGGAGTTGTACTTAGCCAGGAAGATAGATATGTTTATTATTTTAGTGAGAAGTTGAATGAGAGCAGGTAGAAACACTCATCTTATGACAAAGAATTCTACATTATTTTCCAAGCACTGAAACATTAGAGACACTATCTGCTAGGGAGTGAGTCTGTTTTATTCTCTGATAATTCTGCACTGCAAGATGTGATGCAACAACATAAAATGAATCACAAGCATGCTAAGTGGGTTGAGTATTTACAGAATTTCACTTTTGTGTTGAAACACATTAGCGGACAGGCCAAAAAGGTAGCAGATGCGTTGAGCAGAAGAGGTTTGTTCTTGCAGGAGAGTACGATACAAGTGCTAGGTTTTGAACATTTGAAAGATTTGTATCAAACAGATGCGGATTTCAAAGAGGCTTATGAAGCCTATTAAAATCCTTTGTTAAGGAACAATAGTCCATGGTTGGACTATAATTTACAGGAAGAGTTATTTTTTAGAGGGGGACAATTATGCACTCTCGGCTGTTCGATGAGAGAGAATATCATTCGGGAGAAGCACAACAGAGGTCTAGCTGGAAATTCTAGTATAGAGAAGACTTTAGCACAACTCAGACACTTTTATTACTGGCCAAAGATGCGACGATATGTGCAGCGATATGTGACTAGGTGTAAAATGTGCCAATTAGGGAAAGGACACAACCAAAATGCAGGACTCTACACACCATTACCTATTCCAAGTAGACCGTGGGACTCAGTCAGTTTGGATTTTGTCTTTTGTCTGCCAAGAACACAGCAAGGTTTTAACTCAGCGATGGTGGTAGTAGACAGGTTTTCTAAAATGGCACATTTGATTCCTTGTCAAAAAACCAGTGATGCCACTCATGTAGCACACTTGTTTTTCACGGAATTTTTTCAAGTTGCACAGCTTACTGAGGTCCATTATTTCTAACAAGGATGTGAAATTCATAGGACATTTTTGGCGTACCCTGTGGAAAAATTTGGACAATCAGTTAAATTTCAGCTCCGCATATCACCCACAGACTGATGGGAAAACATAGGTGGTGAACAGGAGCTTGGGAAACCTGCTACGTATTTTGATTGTAGAAAATTCACAGATGTGGGATCATGTACTTGATCAGACCGAATTCACTTATAATGATTCACCAAATCGCAGTGCGGGATACAGTCCTTTTTAGATTCTGTATAGCATGCATCCTCGTAGAGTGCATGAACTGTGGGATTTGGGAAAATTACAAAGAAGAAGTGTTGACAAGGAAAATTTCACCCAGGAAATGAATGACTTACATAAGCAGGTAAAGTCAAAATTATAGGACAGCAGTTAGATATAAGAGCAGCATGAAGATTTAAAGCGGTGAGAAGCACACTTTAATATAGGGGACGAATTTTTAGTGTATTTGTGCAAAGAATGATTCCCTAAGGGAAAATATAAAAAACTGAAATATAAGAAGGTTGGCCCTTGTAAAATTCTGCGTAAATTTTCACCTAATGCTTATCAAATGTAGCTGCCACCAGAAATAGGCATATCACCCATTTTCAACGCGGTAGATCTGTTCCCATACACTACTAGTCCTGAAGACAACAGTGCCACAGGGCCAGAACGGGAAACCCAGAGTGAAATTAGTCCTTGGATGAGGCAAATGCCTACAACTCAGCCCCTTGAATTCGAGAAAATTCTCCATAAAAAGGTGGCTAAGCAAACTCACCGAAAGGATTATCTACAGTATCTGGTTAAGTGGAAGAACCATCCGATCGAGGACGATACCTGGCTTGACGCGGCACAAATACAACAAGCAGGTTATTCTGTGGGGGCGCTCATGGACCAAAGTCATGACCTTTATTTACCCCGGGAGCCTGATGCAAGAGCATCTAGCTGACCGATCATCGTGGTTGGAGGTCATTTGGTCTCAGAAAGGAACAAGGAGACAATACAGGACATGAAAGACATTTTTGTTTATTTTTTATTTTAATCTCTTAGTGAAGCAACACTTAGGAAAATGAGTAGTTAATTTAAAATTTTTTTTATTAGTTTCTTAGTCGAATTATTTCATTATGTTAATTTACCATTTCCAACAAAGTCAAATAAACAGTTACAACAATTATGTAACTAATAAATGTAACTGATAACAGTTAAATCAAATTGTTTTCAAACCATACAAAAGACAGAAGCATGAATTGTAATAGGTTCGATTAGGAGAAGAAAAAGAGAGCATACTAAAAATATATGCAGACATCCATATTTGAATCGACATTACAGTCATTTTAAACATTCCTTCCATTTTATTGAAATCGACTACTGTATGCAAAAAAAATCATTTACTTTTACAAAATCTGAGTCATTTCTATATTAGCATGAAACTAATGGCCTATATGCAATGAATGTACAAAGTGTGATAACAAGAGGAACCATAGAAATATGAAAGGCATTGAAACCCCAGAGTCTCAAAGCTAACAGTAGAGTGGAATATCATAGCAATGAATGGGTGACAAGAAACACAACAGTGCAATAATATAGGTACTTATCCAAACTGGTATTCAATATTTAATAGTAAAAAAAAACAATTTTCTCTGCTAATCATTAGACAATTAAACAGGTTAAAATAAATAGAGATTACGATAAGTTCACACCGACATTTGGGTAGCATCGGGTTTCCAAAATGGGCCAGTAGTGGAGAAAAGGTTATCAGAGTCGACTCCACTTATAGATGTCCAGCGAAAACAGGGGTTAGATTTTAAAATTAAACAAAATGAGAAAGATAAATTAACAAGGTTGCAGGGTGAGGAAAGATGACTTACCTAGAATGAAGACGACGTGTCGAGACATATCCCGAGTCAAGTTGTAGCCAAGGAGGGTTCTCTACTCACAAGGAGTGAGAACCTTAGTAACAGAGGAAAGAGCCAAGGAAAAAATAGCATAGATCAAGGGCTTACCTTGCCATTGGTGAATAGAGTCGAAGCGAGGGCTTACCTTGCCATTGGCGAATAGAGCCGAAGCCACAAACCCTTGAGACTGCAACCTACAACCAGAAATTGAAGACACATCAAAGTAACTACATAAGTGATTGGATAGAGGAACAGGAATGGGCATAAGCCCTAATAGTTAAAGAAAATAACCACAACAACAGTGTATGCATACAGGCAAGAAAATCATGGCTTCCTCGGATGAATAAACCTCAAACAAATGCAGAAGCCAAATGATATAAAAATAGTAATTTAGAGAAATAACCTTACCAACAGATGGATTAGAAGTCCATGGCCATACCAAATCTGAGCAATTGTATCATTCCATCATGAAGTAAATACACAGATAAACATCACAGAAAAATGGCAAAGAAAACCCTCACTCACTCGAAACAGAGGACTAATAATGCGAGTGAGTAAAAACTAGGGTTACAAATTTTACCAAAGGCGTGAGTGTGTTTATCGAGGCAAGGAAAGATGTCCATCAGAAAGTAAATGCGAGTACAACACACTTAATTTACCATACAACAAATATCCATTTATCCGTAAGCCAAATCACTGAAATCACAAATATAATCATCCAAAAAAATCATTCATTAAATTATTACCAATGCAATCATAATTCATTGTATTGTGAATTAATATAAGGGTAAGGTTAACGAGGGGCTGGGCCCATCGTTAGGATTGGGTTGAGCTAGTAATTGAGGACCCAGGTTAGGCTGAGGGTTGTGCTGAACTGGGCGTGGAACTGGAAGTGTAGGTTGATTTTGGACCCCTACTCCTATTGGTAAGTTGGTAATTCCCAGGGGTCACTGCCAATTCTGAGGTTAATTAGTGGTTTGGGAAGGGGAAACTGGCCACTGGGCTCGGTATGGAGTGTTTTTCCAATAAGGAGGAGAACAAGGAAAGCTTAGCCAATTATTCCCTGGGGACGGTTTTGTTGGCTAGGGTGGTATAGGAAACGACTAGGTTGACCATGTAGAAAAATGGTTTTGATTTTTCCAAGCCGCTGCAAGGTTTTACTGGTTAAACTGTAGAGGAGAAAACAACTGGGGTAGGTCTTGAGGCATACCTGGTCGTGCCTCCCATTTTCTATGCTAATTCATTAGATGGACTGGTTCTGTCTCTAATTCTTCTTCTTTTAAAATATCTTTCAGCCTTGGGAGTGAGAGGAAATGGTTCGTCGCATGGTCCTTAGTGCAGATGGCATAGGTCTGAACCATCTCCAAGGGGCAGTCCATTTGGCTATGCTTCTTCCGACAACGCAAGAAAAATATATCCAAATTCTGATGTGCTATAGCTTGCTTCTTCTTGGCTTGTAATACATCAAGTTGTGTTTTCAAAGTACCCAAAATGTCAGTTTTAAAATTTTCCAAGAGATTTCCAAACTTTGCTCTAGTTACATTGTCACCAGGCTACTTAAGGTCCATTTTTATTACATCACGTTCAGTTGGCTTATTACGCGTATTACCCCAAGAGCACCTAATACACAGGGAAATAATCTCATCATATCCTTCCTAGGAAATATCCCCTTTTCCCATTATGTTAGGTGTTTCACCCATTCTTCTTTCATTTCCTTAATTAGCGTAGCTTTTAAGATGTCTTTGGATAGTGTAGTATATGGAGAACTTTGTAAATAGTATTGAAACATTTCTACATATTCCTCCAATGCTTCATTGTCCCTTGTAGACATATTGAAGATTTCATTTTTTAGTTCTTAAGTCTGGCAATAGTCTTGATATTTATTAAGAAAAATGTTCTTCATGCGGTCCCAAGTATTGATGGTTCCCCCAGCTAGCCCCATGAGCCAGCCTAATGCTGGTCCCTCTAAAGTAGAGGGAAATAGATTCAATTTCTAAGGGTCAGTGGTGTATCCATACCCCCTACATAGGACATTGAATTAAAATTAGAATGCATCGGGATCTTCTGTGGTCAGCCCATGGAAGGTGGGGATTATTTGTAAGGGAATAGCTTTCATAGAGCCATTTGCAGCATGATCAACAATTGGATACTCCAACGTTGATGTCTAAATCTGATTTTGGTTTTGATGATTTTCCATTTAATTAAATATGTACCACTAATATTCAAGAATTTTTTGGTCTGGTGGAGTAATCTTGGGGGGATTGGGAGGTGAATTTGGAGGAAAATTTACAGTGCTTCCCCAGTCTGGAATACTGAGTATTTTTGTCTCAAACACTCCTTTAGTAGAATGAGGCTCGGAAGCTTCTATTTGTATTGCATCATTAGTTTCTCCTTCGCTTTCCTGTAAGTTACAGGAACATCCCTCTCTCGAAGGGTCAGTACCTATATGATTGGAAGTTTCAAGGCTTAGCTCTGATACTTTTGTCTTACTATGAATCTTGGCATGGGATGCAGATGGTGAGGTTTTTGCTTGAGGGAGAGTAGTAGGAATTTGAGTGGGAATGATTTTGGGTCCTACGAATGCCTGAGATTCAACCTTCTTAATGATTTCTTCTATATATATGTTATTATTCCAAAGATCACCGATCCCTTGGATTTTCAGTTTTTTGCAGATGATTTCGATCTGTTTCTATCTTTTTCTTCCTAGTCATAAAATAAAGGCACCTATTCTACAAATATTTACAAAATTTTCTAAGAATCGGGCTATGTAGTAAGCGTTTTTCTTACTGGTACGCAAGTTCTTACCTCTCGCTTTTAATACCCAATTCTTCACATCAATGGAGAAATTTAGATAAAATATATCACTCTTAACACCCTCCCCAACAACGGTGCCAGAAATGTCGACTCACAAAGGTGGCTTATTATAGGAAACCTCTGAGCTCATGATTCAATTGTCAACCGAGGGTAAGTCTTTTTATTTGAAGAGTGTAAGCACAATATATGAAAGTGAGATCAAATGATAGCTACTTTATGATTCTTATGCAAAGGATTCTATAATTCTTGAAGTTCAATCAACTTAAAGAGACATGAAGATGGCATAATGTAGCTAACTACTCTACCTAGCTTTGAAGGGGAAAAACGTATAATTGAACAACGTAATGATGGATTGAAAAAAAAATATTACTGAATTAAACAACAACTTAACTGACCTAAACAACAACCTGAATCAACTGAATCAACAACTACTTATATAATTTTGCAATGGAATTCACTTTGCAAACTAACTAATTGACATCTTACTATTCTTAATCAACAATTGGACACCTTATCATACTTGAGGGAAAAATATAATTCGTAAAGATGAATAACATTGACTGGTAATTTATTCTATGATTTATAAATCAACTAGAAAGTTGTTGGAATAAAATGAAAACATCTAACAACGATAAAGAATTAAAATCAGAAAGCACGAATGTGATAAAAAAGTATTCTAAACTAGAAAGTACGAATGTTAAACTATTCTGAGAAAAGAAAAATTATAACTTTATTGAGTGGAAAAAGTAATTAACAACGTCATCAGGTAACTGGATATTGATTCTGTAATTAACACACAACATGGAAATTATCAAAGAAACTTTGAGGGGTTGGTCCCATACCACTAGAAGATTAACACAAAGAAAAACTTAAAAGATGATTGTTCAAAACATCAAAGCTTTTTATTGAATCAAAGTATAATATAGTGATACAATCAAAAAGTTCTGTCTTGAAGCGTTGATTACAAAAGGAAAATTTTATATGTTTTCTAGTTCATCCTTGGTCCTTTTAAAGGTGTTTTCACGCAGTGGGTCAGTATTTTCCGAACGACAACCCGCTGCGTGTGGCTGTCATTTGGTCTCTCAATCTTGGATCTATCTTTTTGCCTTATTTTGGTTTCTGGAAGCTACTGAGATTCCATGATTCTGTGTCTTTTGATTGTCTTCCATTTAACGTTGGCTCAGCTGCTCTGTTTTCCTGCATATAGAGATAAAATAAGTCAAATTTCCATTATAAAACCATTTCCTTTTGTCCTTAACACACTTTTCATGATTTCCATAAACATTTTCTATATTTATTATTTAAAATGAGAGATAACTAGAAAAACTGTGTCACAATTTGAAGGGATCATAGGCAGAAACATACCTCAATTCTGACCCAACACCTGGCACTAGTTCATTTGAAAAATCAATTTCTCTTTTAGGGGGTAGATGGGGGATTTCTTCCGGAAATACATCCCTACACTCTTTGATCACTGGTAAATTTTATACAGCCTCTTTTTTAGTTTTATGTCCCAATTTTTCCACTTGTACAACATACACTTGACATCCCTTTCCTACTGTCATTTTAGCTACAATGCAGAAATTTGTCTGATAGATATTGGTTTTGGTTTTCCTTTCACTATCACAGCTTTCCTGTCACCATCTATAAAATGAATTGTTTTAACTAAGAAATCAAATATGTCTTTCTTCTTCTCTAACCAATCCTTTCTTACTAATAGGTGATATGATCCTAGAGGAAAAATATTTAGATGAATTTCAGTTTCATATCAATTTGAATTTATAGTAGTTTTTGGAAGTTTATGGATCACTTTTTCTTTTCTTTTTTCCTTTAGCTAACTACACTAACCATGCTTGATGAAATTTTTCTGATTTTAATTTATAAATTTCCAAAATACGTGGACTTACATAGCTTATATTTTCTCCTGGATCTATGAAAATAGAAACGGGTTGTTCAACAATCATACCTTCAATTTCTATCATGGTTGATTGGTGTTCGACCTAGAGATCTTCAAGTGAAAAACTGATCCTAGGGATCTTTCGACCAATGTCTTTTACTTCATTTGTGTCTTGTAATACTTGAATGTTTCGAACTGTTCTATGAGGACAGTCACACAACAAGTGGGATTCTCCATATCCCCAACACTTTATTCTTTCTTTCATTTTTACAACAATTTCCTTTTTGCTATTTGTATCTATTTATTTAGAACTAGTATGTGATTGTATTGGCTGGCTTTCTCCACTTTTATTAAATTTCTTCCTTTGGTGGTTCTTCCTAAAAAAATTTAGATATGTGATTTTTACTCTTTTTACATTTGAGTCACACTTCCCCTTCTCTTTATTTCTCCCAATTTTTTTAGTTGATCATTTATGATTTTAAAATACTGATAACGTAGTATTTATTTAAGAGCAACTTCATATATTGTTTTCTTTATTGTCAAATTGTATTCTCTCTTTATAGATAGTAGGTAGGTAGTTTAAAAATCCTTGTACCTTCACCTTTTCCTCTACGATATAAGGTACATAGCAAAGAAATTTAGTGAATTTGGTAATTAAATCATCAATTATGAGTTGTCCCAATATCAACTCATGAAATTATTTTTCTTTATCATCATCATATCTCTCATTCAGGTATCGAGACTTGGATTTGGCTTCAATGTCTTCCCAGGGAACAACTTTTTCAGCCAGCACATGTAACATTTATATTTCTTCCCACCAAAGGTTGGATTTACCCTGTAGTTGGTAAATTGACAATCTCGCTTTCAAGCTACTTCCATATTCATATACCTAGAAGTATTTAACCATGTTAAGAAGCCAAGCTTCTGCATCCTCCTCCTTTTCACCATCAAAAGTGGGAGGTTTGATTTTTTTAGATTTCTTCTTGCAATTCCTTTTTCTTTCTGGAATGATGTCTAGATGCTTCCCCACCCTCAGATCTTTCTGAGTTGGTTTTAGCTTCTTTCCTCTTTCTTCCATGGTCTTCACTTTCATGACCAGAGATTGAGGTTAACTCTTTCATCAAACTCTCTTTCTCTTCGTTGGCTTGCAAGAATATTTCATTATTAGTCCTTATCTAAACCATTTCTTGTTGCATATATCTTATCATGTCTATAAATTGAGCAATTTGATCTCGTGGGTTTCCCACACCCACCAAATCCATGTAAAAATCTCCTTCTTCTTTCATAATAGATTTTGTATCGTTTCTACACTTCAATCAATGCACATAGAAATTAATTAGTACATCATATTCTATAAAGAAAATAAATCTCTTATATTTCAAAGCAGCATATTTTTGGGTTATCTATGTGGGGACAGATAGGCCCAGTCTTTTCAACATGGGCTTTGATACCATTTTTAACAACTCTACTTACCCAAAAAAATATATATATTTATATGTAATATCCCTATTTTTTAGTGCTTTTATTATACAATTGAACAATCCTAAAGGTTGAGTGGTCCTAAAGGAAAAAAATTATTGTGGACATATTTTATTTTTAAATTTAATAAATCTGGAATTTGAATTTTTCTACAAAGACTACAGTATAAATGGAGACCAAGATTTCAAATCTATGACGATCGATAAGATTCCAATGAATTTCCTAGATTCTCCAAAAATCCTTGGAGAAAATAAAATAAATTAAAAATATTAGATTGGAGATAAAAATCTAAAAAACATCTTAGTAAAGTGGAAAATTACTAAGAAGAGGTGAAATAAAACTAGAAAAAGGAAAAAGCTAGTTTTAAAGTATGTTTGTGGATGAAACAAAAGGAACGCCTAGTCAAAAAGGAAAATAACATCCTGATTAACTATACATAGTTATTGAAACATGCTGAAGGGAAAGAAATCTTAAATAAGTTATTCCTAGGTAGACAAGAGGTTGTCTACACTTTGGAGTAATTAGTCTCTTTTCAGGGGGAGATGTGGAGGGAAAGCTAAAGATTCGGTGGCAAATAGTCTTACCAAAATTGGTATGCACAAGTAATTCAATTCCGTGTTATGAATTTTAGTGGTAAACAAAGCCAGAATTTATCTATTTCTTTTGAATTATGATTCAAGTAGAATATACATAATTGTGCAAGAAATTTTGTTTTATGCATGATTAAACTATGTAGAAAATTTATTTAGACATTCTAATGTATTTAACAGAAAACAAATATAGTAAATATAGTTGATATGTTTAAACCAACATATAGAAAATATAGTAAATATAGATTAATAAACCAACCCTCACAATGTCTAAACCCTGGTAATCAGGTTTAAATCTAACATTAGGTTGTAAAACTTAAAACTGTATACACAGAAAACATAGAAATATAAATGTGGAAAGAAGGTAAATTAATGTATTTGCCAGTTTGTAAAATAAAACATTAAATAGAAAAATATGTACATAAAAAGAAACTTTCCTTTCTGTTATTACATATAACTACTCGAAGTCAAAGTAGATAAATTGATGTACATTAACTAGAAGAATAATGTATATACAGGTAGTAAAGAGATACAATTCAAATTTCTAATGGTGAGTATAGTGTATCATAACATCAATAAATTTAAACATGATATTATTTTGGATATAAATTACAATTACAATCTATCATAATTTATGGACAAAGTCCATGGACCTAACTAAATATTTACAATATAGTTATTAAATTGAATATAGTTCAGAATTCAGGAGGATGAATTCTTTAAAGCCATATCGACTAACCTGTATAGAAGAAATAAAATTCTACTATCAATGAATGGCAGAATGAGTGGCCCAAATTGACAGAAGGAGTAATGAAACTCAGAAATTGTGCATTGAGAAAAGTGGAGTAGCTAGACATAACAATTTATATATATGATTAAGTATGTGTATAAATTAAAGTATATCAAACAATGTATAAATATTTGACAAGGGTAATTAAATATAGAAAATTGCCTTATTGTTCTATGTTAAAAAGTGACAGTAGACCTGCACTTAAAAATGAGAAAAATGATTAAGGTAAAGCATGAAGTTTAAACAAAAGAGTAAATGGAAATTAATGTGATGAGAGGAAAAAGTCAGTATCTTTGGTCTCGTTGAGGGAGTACATAGTAAAACTCTAAGAAGATATGGATAATTGATTACTTGTTCGTCTATAGTTCATGGCTTTTTTAACTAGAGGAAATTAATAAAATCCTAAATTTATTACAAATTACTCTCAACAGACATCTGAATTAAAAGTTGAAAAATTCACATAGATTGCAAGTGTGTAATACTCTGATTTGAATTCTATAAAAAATTAAGTAATTTGAAATCCCAAAATTCAACAAAAATGTCAACTTAATAAAAAGTATATTTTATGAAGAACATTAAAAAGACAGAGTAACTCAAAATTCATCACGATGGAATGAGGGTTTCTAAGTTACATCGTAGATCGATCTTACTTCAGGAAACGTTCACTTAAGAATCCCATGAGAACAACGAGAGTAGGGTTCAATCCTAACAAAGGAAATATACTAAATTTCTAAAGAAAACTCAATTTTGATAACAAAAAATAATAAATCTAAATTTCGAGCAGAGAAATTGATGTAGGTTAAAAACCCCAACACTAGAATCCCATTAAAGAGAAAAAGAGCATGACAATATAGTGATATTTCCATTAAAATCAAAGTCAAAAAAATTGTATATATTGTATAGTTGTAACATGGCCAAGCTTAGCGTTGGATCATCAAATTAAATTAGGGAAAATATATCTTATACAATGAAATTATGCCTTGAACGAAAAAATAGAAGTTGAATTCAATAGAAACGATGTAAATCCCTTTTAAATTTGAAAACGTAGATGGTATTTCACTGAACTGACAATAATTGGAAACATTTAGATAAGAGATCCATGAAGGAGTTACTATAAAGAATAATGAATCTGAAATCAACTACAAAGAAGTATATGCAGTATTAAAATCATGGTTAAGTCATTACATTAACGAGGAGTTACTATGGTAATAACGATTTAAACAAAAATATCAGATAGAAATAATAAATCAAGCTAAGATCTAAAGTCATACAAAGTCTGCAAGTAATAATAAAAAGAAAGGTAAGTAATGGAAGCGATGTTGAAATGTCCCAAGTTTATTTTCTTTTATTAGAAATTTGAACAAGTCCTAAAGCGTGCAGTGGAACCCAAAGGAAAACAATTATGTGGATCTATTTTATTATTTTATTCTAATAAAATTAAACCGAAATTAAATTGTGCAAAGACTAGACTATGATTAGAGATCTAGAAACCAAATCCATGAGGATGGATCAGGTTCATTAGACTTTCCCAGCTCTCCAAAAATCCTTGGAGGAAATAAATGAAAAAAAAAAATTAGATTGGAGATAAATATATAAAAATATACCCCAGTAAAGAGGAAGTTACTAGGAAGAGGTGGAATAAACCTAGAAAGATAAAAAGCTAACTTTAAAGTACATTTGTGGAATAAACAAAATGAAAACCTAGGCAAAAAGGAAAACAAAATCTTGATTTAACTAGACGCAGTTAAGGAAACAAGCTAATCGGAAAGCATGCTTAAATAAATAGATTCATGATAAACAAGATGTTGTATATTGCTGGATAATTTGATCTCTGCTTGGGGGAGTTGTGGAGAAAGAGCTCAAAGGTTGGGCGGAACCTAGTCTACCTTAAGTGATATGCACTAGTTAGTTTCTTTTGAACTTAAAATTTAGTAATTTTATGATTATGCTGGTGAATTAAGATAGTAGATATAAATTTACTTGGTTAAACGTGGGCATGAGTAGATATTGTGCAATTAAGACTAAGAATAGATCATGTGTGAGGATTTTACATTGAATATATTAAACTATAAC
Source organism: Pinus albicaulis (assembly GCA_034641835.2). NCBI lineage: Eukaryota > Viridiplantae > Streptophyta > Pinopsida > Pinales > Pinaceae > Pinus > Pinus albicaulis. The sequence goes on along the minus strand of CM076579.1, from coordinate 1,140,826,661 downwards.
AAATATAGTCAGTTTTGTAGTGTTGTACACAAATTAATCTCAAGAGTACCAACTCTTGGAATGTGTAAATATTGTTGAAGGTTTAGATTTGAGGTCAGGTGACTCTCAGAAAATTATAATTGCATAATATTTTCATGATAATATTATTTTACAATTCAGTAACTTCTGTTAGGAAACTAATACAGAAAGGAAATACATGTGTATGACAAATAGTGTGTAAATAGTATATTAGGAAATTTCCTATGTTGTAGTTATAAATGGACAAAATAGGTTATGAACTAAATATGTAATATACAAAAAGGGAAATATATTTTCATAATGAAGTCAGAAAATAGTACTGTAACAAAAATTACTACATAAAAACTCCAGGAAATTCATTAAAGGAAGGAAGATTCTATTCCATATATTATATCGTTACAAAAGTATAAATAAAAAGTCCATAGAGTTACACAGTCCAAATTTACTCTATGTAAACAAATTTTTACAAATTGAGAACTATGTCCCTTTTAAATATACTGAAAAGGTTCTTTGGAATTTATGCAGAGATTGCATGTCAGAAAACTCCAAAGTACAATTATGGACAAACCTGCGGAGGAGAAGTCCATACTTAGGCTTAACTATGAAAGAATTTTAATAGTATGAAAGCCAAGTGGGAGTCTTAAAATACGTGCAACAAACAAAAACTATGAATTAGTTTCCATATCATGTTATAAAAAGTAATAATCCATTTTAAAACTCAAATAGCGATAAGATTTTTACCTTGGGAACATATAAGGAGCATACGACCTGTAATAATAAGAGGAAATTAATTATTAAAGTAAATAATTATTTTAGTACAGGTTGCTAATGATTCACGATCATCTGTATACTAATTGACGAAAACATAGTTGAAATTTGTAGGAATAATATTTTCCTAACGGAAGAGTAAATACGAATAATACAACATAAATTTAGTAAGGATTATGGACTTAATTTGTACTAAATAAATATAGTTTAAGAGAGGGACATAAAGGATTTTCCAAAACTCTCAACTTATTCTGAGTATACGTAAAACCGATGAATACGTTCCAAATAAAATTAAAGAAAAATTATGAAAACAGGGAAACCATATCTCCCCGAAAAGAAGGTATGAAACCTCAGAAATCTATACGTAGCACGAAACCTCCTAACTATGCATTCGTGAATACTAAATCATATTTTCTCATAGAGTATTACACAACATAACGATATGAATAGGTAACGAATAAGAGATATGACTTAAACCTATGAAGGTCTCTATGAATTCAAGATAACAAGAATTGAGCCAGAGTATACACATAAATCCATCGTGGATAGAAGGAGAGATACTGTAGATACATACCTGAACAAATTGAGACCCATAAAATGTGAAATGAAACTCAGAAAAACATAGCAAACATAAATCCATTCCATTCTCGACTCGGGTGTAAATGGAAAATGAAATTGATATTATAATTGTTTTAATACTAAAACCACCAATGAAACAATTGACAATAAGTAACGAAACTGTTTTCATAAAGAAATTCATAAAAATTTGAGTAAGAATAATTCCATGAGGAAATACCAAGATAGTTTGTCAATCTAACTAACTTACTGGTAAAAATATCATGGGGAGAATGTACCTTGAGCCGAGACTCATTAGCAAAAATGATGTGTGCTATGAGCAGTAAGCTCCTCTTCCAACCAAAGCCAACCACGAAACCTAAGACTTATACCTATATGAAAATTCCGGTAGAATTAAAGGAAAAATAAAGTAAAATTAACAAGACACAGACTAAAAGGAATGATAAATAAATTAAACCTTCACGATAAACCCAGAACTGAATATAAAGTAAAATTCATAGTAGAAGAAGTTAATGGACGGAAAACACATACTCATTACCTGTGTGGGAGATGCCAGGAATGTGAAATTAATCTTTGCGTAGAAAACATGGATCCAATCTCTGTGTGCCCTTAAGAAAATCCCTTATGAAATAATAATGATAGTTATAGAGTCAAGATACCATTCCCACCATAAATCGAAATGTAAAAAGAGACAAGAGTGGTTTCCCAACAGAGAACTTGGAAATGCGTTCTCACAAACAAAAATGAAACCTCTTATCTGATCTCAAACCCTAATTTGCGGTTGATCAAAACCCTCCATGCGTCATCGATCCAGAGGTCAGAAGAATTCTTGTGGATGGATGGGTTGAATCAAAGAGACATGTGAGCAAGTACCTAAAATTAAATATGAAGAATCGCAAGAAATATCTCTTGCAGTGGTGGTTGAAAATCGTATACGGATAAATAAACCATACATGTCCATAGTAAATGCCATAGGGTTGGTGGGTTTATTAAGGAGTGACGTGGAGTCTCACATAAATGAGTTAGCATCTGTGATATGACATGTTAGGTTAACAATAAAATCTCATTAGCCATATGAATGAAGTGTAACTTAAATCTAGTCTCAATACTTTTAGAAATTGATATATGGACATTATACATTGAGAAATGGGTTTAGAAAAAAGATTGAACTAAATGCATATAAACTAGTGATGACTCTCAATAAGGGTTGAATACACATTTCAAAGTTTTGGAATGATGTATAAGGTAAGGCGAAAAAACTCATGCCATAAAATGTGCAATCATATGGAAGGGCTCGTATTAAGGGTTCTAAGCCTTTATAAAAATAAAAAAATTATAAATGAGCCATACCATAGTGAATATGATCGGGAAAAATTATATACATGTGTCGGAGAATATATATATGTGAATCATCACTTTTAAAATGGAGAGTTAAACAACAGTTATAATTGATACCCTTATAATCAAAGCGGGTTGTAGGTAATTAAATACACACACACACACACACACACACACAGATATATATATATATATATATATATATATGGGTGTGTTTGTGTGTGTGTGTGTGTGTGTGTGTGTGTGATGGCTTTTAATGTAAAGAAAATTAAGGAATATAGGGTTGAAGGGAGTTGTTTATAGAAAGGGTCTTAGTTTTTAGTGTTAAATGGAAAATTTGGTATTAATAGTTAGGAGGGACAAGTTAACTATTGATATACAAGTTACCATGATAAATAAAATAGGGAAGAATCTCTAAACTGAGAATTTTAATTGAGATTTTATAGTTGAAGTATTATTCATCACTAGTATATGACTAAGCTTGAGAGATGTAATTATATAGAAAATTAACTTGTTGACGGAGGAAGTATGTCAAAATGTGACAAATAATATTCTGTCCATAGGAAGAAATTAGTGTTAGCACTATAATTAGGAAAAAAAATATTTGTCGAAATGGAGATGTTACAGTTGTATAAAAACTATAGTCATTGCTAGTGTATGAATTCGAAGGTAAATTTCATTAAAAAAAGCTTCAATGAAGGTTAAGTTTTTACCTGTTCTTGGAAGAGGGGAAATTTACCTCACTGCCCCCAGAACCATTGAGGTATGACAGGTGAAAAACCTCGGGCAACATGAAATCCTACAAAACCAGAACAATACATTAGTAGCCCATCAAAATGAAATAAAAATATTATAATGATGAAAATTTGTTACATTTAAATCATATTACCTAAAATGAAGGTAAAAATTTCAGAAATTTGGCATAGTATGTCAACCAATAGATGAGATGCGCCATAAAATCAACCATAGAGACAGATTACATGGGTAACCCAAAGATGATGGTTGGACGGAAAAAATGAAAGCCTAAGAGCCAAAAGGCCTGAAATGAAAATGAAAATTTGAAATAGGGTTATGTATTTGAAATTAACCATGGTAGAGATACGAACTTCTCTTGACCGTAAACGTGTCAAAGATCTAAGCCATCAGTGGAAAGAAAAATATTTTTGTAGCCATGAGATCATTTTAATGACCCTCAGTACATTCATAAACAAATTTCAGGCTCGAAAGTATAAGCGAATAACTCCTATGTCCTGAAGATATTCTGATCATTAATTCAAATCCAAAACTATTAATTCAAATCACCATATCAATATGAGGCTAGTGTACTAATACATCGAATAATGACGATTTAATATAGGTTCCAAATAACTAATCCTTAAAGTTATGCAATTAACATAATAACAATTTGAATCAACCTTTCTTATATAGTTATGGATAAAAAGGCATGAACCCTTTCTGAAATTCAAAATTAGTTAAGCCTTCAATGGTTAATCATATATTCGAATAGTAAGATAGGTAGATTATATAAATTGAAATTTATATCAATATTCTAGGATATATTAGAATATCATTAATATGATAGATAATGTTAACCATTGTGTATGTTAAGGGTGACATATAGTGTGGAAGTGGAATAAAGGGTGAAAGTGACTTAGAATATAAATAAATATCCTAAGGTATAAAATAAAGGGCTATGTTAATATATGATGCTAGAATGAGTATGATTTGGTAGTGACAAAATTAAATAGAAAATTATACATTCTATCATAAGAATAACAAGGTGGTGAAGATCGGTCTTCAAGGATTGTCACTACTGAAACTAAATTATGAATTTGTTAAGAAGTTGAAGGATCATAAATCCCAGAAAAGTATTATTTACATGAAATCATAAGTTGCAAAATAAATTTAACAACAATAATTACAATGAAATAGTTTCATTGAACTATGACGAAGTACATTAATGTCCTTGATGACACATTAGTAATTATGTTATAATTATCAAAAAAAAATGTGGTAAGTAGAGTTATTATATATAGTATTAGAGCCCATGTTGAAACACTAGGCATATATGTGTCCTCACACAAGCAATTAAAAAATCCAAATTTTTTTTGCTGTAAATTAATTTAATTTGAAAAATGTTTCATGTAATTTATTTATGTGTACAGTGATTCAGTGCAGAAAAGTACAATTGTCATTATGAGCGATTGAGGAAGATGCAGAAAATTGGATTTTCAATATGGTAAAATACTTTCAAGTCTATGAATATGGAAGTAACCTAAAATCCAGATTCGCTATTTACCAACTATAGGGTAAAGCTACTTTATGGTGGGAAGAAACCAAAATGGTACATGTACTAGATGAGAAAACTATTACTTGGGAGGACTTTCAAACCAAATTCAAATCTAGATATCTGAATGAGAGATATTAGATGAAAAAACCAATGAGTTTCATGAGTTGAGATTGGGATAGCTCACTATAGATGAGTTTGTTACGAAATTCACTAACCTGCCTCACTATGTGCCTTATATCAGAGAATAAAAGGCCAAAGTACAACAATTTTTAAAATTCCTACCTATTATCTATAAGGAGAGAATAGAATTTTATAATCCTAAGAAAATTTATGAAGCAGTGAACAAAGAAAGGTTGTGTTATCAGAATTTCAAAGGCAGAAATGATTGGCTAAAAATTTGGCAAAACAAAGAAAGAGTAAAACCCGCAGATTTGAAAAAAATTGGGAAAAATAATCAAAGGAATAAGTTTAAGAAAACTGGAGAAAATCAACGAGCACAATCAGAAACTAGATCTAAAAAAATGGATGTAAACAGCAAGAAGGAAGGGACTGTAAAAATGAAGGAACCATTAAAGTGTTGGGGTTGTGGAGAACCACACCTACTATGTGATTGTCGTCATTGAAGATTTAAAAATATTCAAGTGTTAAGAGAGGCGACTATTGTAAATGACATTGCTAGAAAAATTCCAAGAATCAGTGTTTCACTAGAGGATCGCCAAGCTGAACAAAAATCAACCATGATCAAAATTGAAGGTATGATTGTTGAACAACCTATTTATGTTTTGATAGATCCATGAGAAAATTAAAGCTATATAAGTCCTCATATGGTGTAAAAGTGAAATTTAAAATCAAAAAAATTTCAGCAAGTATGGTTAGTCCAGTTAGCTACTGGAACAAAAAGAAAAGTGACCCATAAACTACCAAAAATTGTTGTAAATTTAAATGGGTATGAAATGGAAATAAATTTAAATATTTTTCCTCTAGGCTCATACGATGTGTTAGTGGGAATGGACTGGTTAGAAAAATAGAAAGAAATAGTTAATTTCTTAGGTAAAACATTTCACTGTATAAATGGTGAGGTAAAACCAGTGATAGTGAAAGGAAATCCAAGACCCATATCAATAAGAAAAATTTCAACACTACAGTTAAAAAATATAGCAAGGAAAGGTTGTCAAGTATAAGTTGTACAAATGGAAGAATTGGGACAACGAACTAAAAAAAGGTTGTAGAAAATTTCCCAGTAATTAGAGAGTTCAAAGATGTGTTTCCAGATGAAATCCCCCATTTACCCCCTAAAATAGAAATCAACTTCTCAATTTAATTGGTACTAGGAGCTACACCTGTCTCTAGAGCACCCTATTGAACGAGTACTACTGAGTTGTTAGACTTAAAAATGCAAATATAAGAGTTATCAGACAGAGGTTACATCATAACAAGTTTGTCTCCTTGGGGATAACCTGTACTATTTGTTAAAAATAAATATCGCACATTCAGGATGTGTATAGACTACATACAACTGAATAAATTGACCATAAAGAACATATATCCTCTACCCAGAAATATGAATTTTTTTATCAAGTGAGAGGAGCTACTATATTTTCAAAGATTGATTCAAGAATAAGCTATCATCAACTAAGAATCAAGGAAGAAGACATCAACAAGACAACATTCAAAACTAGATACATTAACTATGAATTTGTAGTTCTACCTTTTGGGTTGACTTATGCACCTACTACATTCATGTGTATAATGAATTGTGTGTTACATAAGTATCTAGACAAATTTGTTTTGGTGTTCACTGATGACATTCTGGTATATTCCAAAAATGAAGCAGAACATAAATAACATCTCAGAATTGTCCTACAAACACTTAGAGAATATAAGTTATATGCAAAAATTAGTAATTTCTAATTTTACAAGGACAAAATTCAGTGTTTGGGTCATGTAATTTCAGAGGATAGATTTGCAGTAGACCCAGTGAAGATACAAGGTATTATGGATTGGCCTTTACCTATTGATGTCCCATCCATAAGATAATTCATGGGTATTGCTGGATACTACATGATATTTGAGAGGGATTTTCAGCCATAGAATGTCCTATTACTTCTTTATAGAAAAAGGGAGTGAAGTTTGAGAGGACAAAAAAATGTCAACAGGCGAAAGTAGAGCATCAACATCCATTAGGATTGTTGAATCCTTTACGTATTCCAGAATGGAAATGGAAAGTACTTTCGATTGCATGGAACTAAATATCAACATGATTCTATAACGGTGGTTTTAGACACATTGACTAAAGTTGCACACTTTTTACCAGTACAATATACTTTTGGTACACCTCAAGTAGCTAATATATTCATGAAAGAGATTGTGAAATTATATGGTATTCTAAAAATTATTATATCAAACATAGATGCAAATTTTACTTCTTTTTGGAAGAATATTTTTGGAGGAATGGGTACCAAATTGAACCTTATTACTTCCACCATCCTCAAACAGATGGAAAAACTGAAAGGACCAACCAGATTTTAGAAGATATCCTATGCATGTATGTTATGGACAGACCTACCAGATGGGAATATTTTCTACATCTGACAGAATTTTCATAGAATAATAGTTATCAAGCTTCGATAAAAATGTGTCCTTTTGAAGTAATGTATGGTAGAAAGTGCCACACACCACTTAGTTGGAGTCAAACAAAAGATAATTTAATTCCTCGACCGGAGGCATTGCAAGAGATGGAAATAATTGTGAAGAGAATTCAGCAAAAAATTAAAACAACTCAAGACAGACAAAAGAGCTATGCAGATGAAAAGAGAATTCATAGAGAATTCAAAGTGGAAGACCATGTTTACTTAAAGATTAAGCCTAAAAAGAGTATTTTATATATGATTAGCTGTGCTAAATTATCACCACGCTACTATGGAGCATTTGAAGTTCTAGAAAGAGTGGGGCCAATACCTTATAAATTGGCTCTACCTAGTCACATTAAGTTTCAGAATATTTTTCATGTTTCCTTATTGAAAAATTATGTACATTACCCTACTCATGTAATTGATTGGACTGTGATAGAGGTGGAACCAGAAGGGGAATTTCTTCCAGATTCCCTTCGTATATTGGCATGGGAATAAATCGAGCTTTGGAATACGATGCTAGCTAGGGTGAAAGTGCAGTGGAGGCACTTTTCACCTGAACAAGCTACTTGGGAGCGAGAAGAAGAAATGAAGGAAAGATATCCATCACTGTTTGCAAAGTGAACTAATATTTTGCAACACCAACGACACTGTTTTGTTTTAGAGGGGGAATATTTAATATCCTTAATTTTTACTGATTTTATAAGAAAATTGAATAATACTAAAGGTTTAGTGCACATAAAGAAAAACAATTATTGTGGACATATATTACTTTTAAAATTAATAAATGTGGAATCTGAATTATTGTGCAAAGACTAGAGTATAAATGGAGACCAAGATTTCAAATCCATGAGGATGGATAAGATTCCAAAGACTTTCCCAGATTCTCCAAAAATCCTTGGAGAAAATAAAATAAATTACAAATATTATATTGGAGATAAAAATCTAAGATATACCTCAGTTAAGTGGAAATTAACTAAGAAGAGGTGAAATAAAACTAGAAAGAGGAAAAAGCTAGTTTGGAAGTACTTTTGTGGAAAAAAAAAAATTCCTAGGAAAAAAGGAAAGCAGCATCCCGATGAACTAGACACAATTATGGAAATATGTTGAATGGAAATAAATATTAAATAATTCATTCCAGGGTAGACAATAGTTTGTCTACACTTGGGAGGAATTGGTCTCTGCTCGGGGGGAGCTGTGGAGAGAAAGATCAAGGTTGGGTGGCAAATATTCTTACCAAAATTGATGTGATCAAGTAATTCGATTTTGTGTTATGAATTTTAGTGGTAAATAAAGTTAGAATTTATCTATTTTTATTCAGTCATGATTCAAGTAAAATAGATGGAATTGTGTAAGAAATTTAGTTTATACATGATTAAATTCTGTAGAAAATTTATTTAGACAGTCTGATGTATTTAGCAGAAAACAACTATAGTAAATATATTCGATCTGTATCGTTACATATACAATTAAATATTAATAAATCAACACTCATAATGTCTATACCCCAGTAATCAGGTTTAAATGTGAGGTTAGGTTGTAAACCTTAAAAATGTATATACAGAAAACATAGATAAATACATGTGGAAAGAAGGTAAATTTGTGTATTTATTAGTTTGTAAAATAAAACACCAAATAGGAAAATATGTACATAAAGGGAAATTTTACTTTCTCTTATTAAAAATAAGTACTTCGAGTCAAAGTAGATATTCTGTTGTACATTAACAAGAGGAATAATGTATATACATTTAGTAAAGAAATACAATTCAAATTTCTGATGATGTCTAGAGTGTATCATAACATCAATAAATTTAAACATTATATTATTATGGATATAAATTACAATTACATTCTGTCATAATTTATGGATAGATTCTGTGGTCCTAAATAAATAATTACAACAAAATTATAAAATTTAATATAGTTCAGAAATTAGGAGGATGAATTCTTCAAAGCCATACAAACCAACGTGTATAGAAGAAATAAAATTCTACTGTCAATGAATGGCATAATGAGTTGCCCAAATTGACAGAACGAGTAATGAAACTGAGGAATTGTACATTGAAGAAAGAGGAGTACCTACACAGAACAATTTATATATATGATTGAGTATGTGTATAAATTGAAGTATATCAAATAATATATAAATATTTGACAAGGTAATAAATTTGGGAAATTACCTTACTGTTCTATGTTAAAAACTGACAGTAAACCTACATATAAAAATGAGAAAAATGCTTAAGTTCAAGAATTAGGTTTAAACATAAGAGTAAATGGAAATTGATCTGACGAGAGGAAAAGTTGAGTAACTTTGGTCTTGTCGACAGAGTACATAGTAAAACTTTGAGAAGCTATGAATAATTGATTATCTATTCTTGTAAAATTCATGATTTTATTAATTTGAGGAAACTAATAAAATCCTAAATTTATTACAAATTACTCCCAATAGGAATCTAAATTTAAAGTTAACAAATTTACATAGATTACAAGTCCGAAATACTAATTTTAATTCTATATAAATCTAACTAATTCTAAATCCCAAAATTCAATAAAAATTTCAAATTCATAGAAAGGAGAATGTTATGAAGAACATTAAAAAGACAGTGTAACTCAAAATTCATCACAATGGAACGAGTGTTTCTGATTTGAATCGTAAATCAATTTTACATTAGGGAAATGTTCACTTAAGAATCCCATGAAAATGACGAGAGTAGGGTTCAATCCTAACGAAGGAAATATACTAAATTTCTAATGAAACCTCAATAATGATAACAAACAAGAATAAATCTAAATTTCAATAAGATAAATTGATGTCGGTTAAAAACCTCACCTCTGGAATCTCGTTAAAGAGAAAAGGAACATGACAATATAGTGAGATTGCCATTAAAATCAAAGTCAAAACAAGTGTTTATATTGTACACTTGTAAGATGGCCAAGCTCAATCCCCCGATCGGGGTGTACACTTGCCATCATGACAAGGGGAGGCGGCAACTTGGCAAGCGCTCCCGTTAATAATAATCAAGATCATTTAACATGACTTGTCAGATCAGCGAAGTGGAGTGTGCGAGCGCCGGCAAAGGATTGATGGTGCATGATGGCCAGGGTGTGTGTTAGACCAGCAGAAAAGCAGGTGAGAACTTGGTAAGTTTATTAAACCCGCCCTTTCAATCTTGCATGCATTATCCCTTGCATGCGAAAGACTGGAGGAGGCAGCGAAGGAGAACTACAGCCCTGCAACCAGGATATAGCGTGACTCTGTCCGGGTATGTTTTTACAATAACCTCAGCGCTTTTGATGTTAAATGCAATAGATATGGTCTACAGTGAAGATGATAGTTTAGAAATTCTGTCGTTTCTGTCGTTTGTTAACTGTCTGGAACCAGAATTGAACCCGGTCCCTCCTTGTTTCCTCGACCCTTGTTACTCCCAAGTTCTGATGTTAAATGCAGCAGATATGGTCTATAGTGAAGATGATAGTTTAGATATTCTGTCGTTTCTGTCGTTTCTGTCGTTTGTTAACTGTCTGGAACCTGAATTGAACCCGGTCCCTCCTTGTTTCTGCGACCATTGTTACTCCCAAGCACCTGATGCAAGCTTTGTGTGAAGGTATGGGAGTAAAACCCTCAGTTTTATGTGTAATCACCGTGATAGCCAGGTTCGTATAGGGCGACAAATCCTAAATAGAAACCCCCTTCTTAATATGAGGAGTCATAGCAGTAACAGAAGGCTAGAATCCCTCAGTCAGAGTCATGGTCTCAACTACTTAATTGTAGAGAACCTCTGCCATACTATGTTATTTTCTTGTCTGGGCGTAGCAAATACAAATTATATGAATGTCAATGTTTACCATATGAAGAGGAGGACAGAGTGGTTATGGTCACCCGTGCAGGATCTTCGCCTGCCTATCCAATTCTCGTTTTATCCTCAGGATATTCCCCACAGTCAAGCCAACTATCCCAGTCGTAAGAAGTTGGCCAATTCTCCACCTCATCTTAGGTCCCAGGGCACCGCAAGGTGCATGCTGTGTTTTAATACCTTTTCTTATTTTGTTTACTTCTGCATGCCAGTGTTAGTTCAAAATTCCCACCCAACAATGCAAAAGAGACACTACTGGGCAACGGATAAGGGAAAGCAACCTGCTGAGACTGAACCTGCTCCAAAGAAAAGTGGGCGGAAAACATATTTGGAACATCTGGAAACACTGGCAGTTAATTATGTCATGAGAAATCCTTCGGCAGTCAGAGATGATATCCGTGGTTGGGAACAAGAAATTCACCAGGAACCAGAGGATAATGAGACAGAGGCAGAGATCCTGAATTTTATTACTGATCCAGGTCATACAAGGGGCAGGCTTACATTGTTTAATCAGATAGTCCATACATATTGGATTGTAAAATGTCTGCTAGCAAAAGCAATCCAGAGTAATCATCCAGTTCAAGTAAAGACGGAAGCAATGCAACTAGACCTACGTACCCAGGCTCAACTCTTGGAGATTCAGGACAATCAGCAGCATCTAAAGATCACTCAATACCAGACTGCAGACAGGGTTAGCAGACTAGATGAAAAAGTGGGACACATGGAGAAAATCCTTCAGAAGATTCTTCAACAACTTAACCAAGCATAAATGCTAGGGTCTAATGTCAAAGACCCTACCCCAGTCTCCTCATCTGAGGGTTAGAAGATGTCTGATTTGATGGTTTTTTTGTTAATTTTGAACTTTTAAAAACTGTTATGTTTGTATATATTAAAGTAGAGAATCAGGTAGTGCAAGAAAATCATAGACGCAAGAGACAATTTCAATTTTGGGATGCAAATCATGTTTTTAGAAGGCCAATAAACCTGGTTTCCCTCTCGGGCAGGTTGAGGCCAAGAATGACTTTATATTTTTTGTAACATGTCTTAAAATATAAATAGAAATGGCAAGGTCCCACCGAATTTACAAAAAAAAAAAGATGGCCAAGCTCAATGTTGGCTTGTAAAATTAAATTGGGAAAAATATATGTTATACAATGAGATTATGCATTCAATGAAAAAAAATAAGTTGAATTCAATAGAAACATTGTAAATTCCATTTAAATTTGAAAACCCAGATGGTATTTCACTGAAGGGACAATACTTGGAAATGTTTACATGAGATATCCATGAAGGAGTACTGTAAAGAATAATGAATCTGAAATCAAATACTGAGAAGTATATGCCATATTAAAATCATAGTTAATTCATTACATTAATGAGTAGCTAGTATCGTAATAATGATTCAAAAAAAATATCAGATAGAAATAATAAATCAAACTGATATCTAAATTCATACTAAGTCTGCAAGTAAGAATAAAATGAAAGGTAACTAATGGAAGCACTGTATAAAAACTACAATGATTTCCATAATATGAATGTGAAGGTAACTTTCATAAAAAAAAGTTTCAATGAAGGTTAAGTTTTTACCCAGTCGTGGAAGAGGGGAAATTTACCTCACTAACCTCAGAACCATTGAGGTATGACAGGTTAAAAACCTCGGCGAGCATGAAATCCCGCAAAACCACAACAATACATTATTAGCCCATCAAAATGAAATAAAAATACTATAACGATGGAAATTTAAATCATATTTCCTTTAATTCATTACATTTAAATCATATTACCTGAAATGAAGGTAAAAGTTTGAGAAATTTGGCGTAGTCTTTCAACCAGCAGACAAAATGCGCAATAAAATCAACTGTAGAGACGGACTACATGAGTAAACCTGAGATGAGGGTTTGATGGAAAAGCCAAAGCTGAAGAGCCAAAAGGCTCGAAACGAAAAAGATAATTTGGAATTGCATTAGATCTTCGAAATTTAAGATGGCAGAGACACAAACTGATATTGACCGTAAATGTGTCAAAGCATCCGTGGATAGAAAAATATCTCTGTAGCCATGAGATTTTTTTAATGACCCTGAGTGCATTCATAAATAAATTGCAGGCGTGAAAGGATAAATGAATAACTCTTGTGTCTTGAAGATAGTCTCATCATTAATTTTAATCCAAAACTTTTAATGCACATCACCATCTCAATATAAGACTAGTGTACTAATACAACGAATAATGATGATTTAATATATGTGCCAAATAACTAGGCCTTAAATTTATTCAATTAACATAATAAAAAGTCAAAATATCTTTTGTTATATAGTTATGAATAAAAGGGTATGAAACCTTTTCGAAATTCAAAATTGGTTAAGCCTTCAATGGTTAATCATATATTCGAATAACAAGATAGGTAGATTAAATAAATTGAAAATTATATCAATATTCTAGGATATATTAAAATATCATTAAAATGTTTAAGAGGTTTTAGGTGTATACCTTGACTAAAATAATAGATATATGTTTCAATAATAGAAATTAGTATAACAGATAATTTTAACCCTTGTGTATGCTAAGGGTGACATATAGTGTGGAAGTGGAATAAAGGGTGAAAGTAATTAAGAATATAATTAAATATTATAATGTATAAAATAAATGGTTATGTTACTATATGAATCTAGAATGAGTATAATTTGGTAATGATTGAATTAAATAGAATATTATACATTTTATCATAAGAATAATAAGGTGGTGAAGTTTGGTCTTAAAGGGCAGTCACTACTAAAACTGAATTATGAATTCATTAAGAAGGTCGAGGATAATAAATCCCACACTACAAGGAAAAGAACCTCTAGTGGATGTTTTGAGGAACCCCTTATAAGAATACCCCAAAAATCCATTTCTAGTGGAGGTTACTAGAGGAGGTTGGCGTGTGGATGTTTTTGCGGATGTTTTTTTTCTGGCGTGCTTATCATCCTAAACCGCACCAATGCGTTCAAGAAGAGAAAGAACCCGTGTGCACAAAACATTGGCACACCAGACACCATGCACTCCATGCACACCCCCCTAGTGCATCTTATTACTGTAGCGTACTAGTGATTTACAAATAATCCACACTGGCGCATCCAAAAATACCATGCCAAAATTGAAACTACTCGGTGCAGTCTTAATATACCACACAGGTGTGCCTATAAAACCCTGCACACTGGAACAGGTTTAAATAAAAAAAATAAGGACAAAAAAATGCATTTTTCGCTTCTCTTAGTGCTCCAAAGCTCTCAAGCACTGGTGCAATTTATCCTTTTCTGAGCCACCCTGACATCGGTGCTCCCATTGAACCCATTGCACACAATGCTTCTCTGCATTTCCCACCAATCTCTAGATTAAATTTTGCAAAACAGAGGGAAAATTTTCTTTTGCAAATTCTACAGCCAATATGCCTCCTTGATAGCCAAATGTAGAGGTCTTATTTCTCCATGATTAAGCATTTTAACGGATCACGATTTAAAATTACCTTAAAATTAACCATTTAAAAGAAAAAAAAATAATTGTCATGTGGTGCGCTCGAGCCGTTTGGCTCACACCAGTTCGCGGTGCTGCTTGTAAATCTATAGGCCTCATCACAACTAGTGCTAACGGTATCCACACCGATTCTGGGGAGGTACCGAAAGGCGCACCATGTTATTTTAAAATTCCAAAAAAAAAGTGTGGTGTAGTCGGTTACCCGGCTCCACCATTGACCACATGGAATAGCGGCAATGTGGTGAGTTGACTTAAATATCTTTCCCGGGACAGGTACTCTTGTCAGAGCATCGGATTTTGAATTTCAAAAGTGTCAATTGTGTGGCCTGCTAAAATATCACACCGTTGACTGTGTAATGATGTCAGGAGGTCGGTGCACTGACCAAACTATATGTCCCTGGGTGTAGAGTTTAGTCAGCGCATCGCACTCCCGATACCTTACATAGTCAACGCTGCGTTGGAAATGTTTAGGTGCACCCCCGCCGATGAGATGAATATTTTCTGGTGCACCGCCGCATGTGCATGACAAAAAAAGAAGCACCTCTAGTAGTGCATGCCTATTTTTTGTCATGCACTAAATGTTTTTTTTTTTTCCAAAAAAATGATATACGTGTATTCCTAAATATATGTCTCATTAAATAAAAAAATTGTATTTAATATTTCAATCATTCAGAGACGTGAAACGAGAGAATAGGGAGAACAACAGCAACAACAAGTGGACCAGTATAACATGGTTCTCTTGTGGGAGGCACGAGAGAGGGAGAGAGATGCGTACCCTTGCCCTATTACAGCAGCTACCCAAGGGCTACTAAGGGAGGTAGGCCTCCTCAGGTTCTATGAGGAGGCTACTTCCCTAAAGGGCCATGGTGTGTTTTTGAGACATATTATCCTTAGGTGGAAATTCCCACCAACATGATTTCTGCGTTGGTCCTAAATAGTGGTACGCGACCACTCAGGAGGACATATATTTCATATCAAGGTTATCGAGGAGAGGGGTGGATTTTCCCTTGTTCCCAGAGGTTACAATTGACTATGCAGTAGGGATTCAGTTGGTGTTATCCCAGAGATGCATTAGCACATATATACTATCTCCTTTATATTTTTAGGTCTCCGGAGGTTAGTTACGTATTGGTGCATTTGGTATTCATGAGGTGAGTTGCCTCTCACTTTTGATTTCGACCATTTCACACAACACAAGTGAAGGGAAACACATTAGTTTCTCACTTCTATATTATGTTGATTATTTAGTATATGAGCCATGACTTCTCATGTGGCCTGCCATTTTTTTGTGGTCGTTTTGTACAGCCTTAGATAGATGTCGTGCTCATGCACAAGGGAGGGTCAAATTCCCATTTTCTTCAAAGTTTTTTTGTTTATTTTTTTGAGAAGTTTCCAGAGACGAGGCCTATTTTTTTTGGCAGCCTCGTAGGCCAATTTCCAAGGCATGGATGCAAATGTGGGGACATATGATGCCTAAGAGGGGCAATACTGTGCTTTCCGCAAGGATATCACATGATGCACTAGAGTTTCTATCTAGTGTTGATGAGCATCACTTCGTTATGGTCCCCTATCCTTATGCTAGTTTTGATTGAAGAGGGTGTGCCAACATCCTCTTTACAAATGATGGGTCATCGGATGATAGAGGTAATATTATTTTTTTATTTAAATTTATTCTAACATTTTCTTTAACTTGTTTCTAATATATCCAGGTGTTGATCATGATGACGATTAGGATATGGCAGATGTCAAGGATCATTAGGAGGCTAGTGCAGAGATACCTCCTCTTTCTGGTGTGCCGGTACCACCTTTTTCTAGGCGTGGTAGGCTACATAGCAGATAGAGGATGGAGTTGGGGGACCAGCTCACTGCATTGATTGTTGAGCCAGGAGTTAGGCCTACTCCTGTGAGAGACATATAGGCTGATGGTAGGCTATTACATATGTTGAGAGGCATGCCGCGTGACATGTAAAAATTGATGCAGCATGTCGTAGGAGCTACAAACATAGTTATGCAACTGAGGAGGATCCTTGCACTTTATAGGTGTGGTCAAGATGCAACACGTGATCGACAGTCCACGAACAGTGAAGCATCATTTGATGATCGTTCACCTCGCGTCCCGCCAGATGAACAACCTCCACTAGTATGGAGAAACAATCATCATGGAGAGCAGGCTAGACCCTCGACCACATATAGTCGGAAGCCTACAACATCTAGCAGTACTCATGATCATGAGCAGGCTGGACCATCGACGATGTCATCACGATGAGCAACCAACAGTTGATCCTAATCAGCATAAGGCACCAATACCATATTAGCAGGCACATGATGATCACCATGTATCTGAGCTTATTGAGGCTGCACCATTAACTTTGTAGGCCTCGAGTAGTACTACTATTGATGATGTACCACCAGCTGGTCCATGACATTTATATTACAATTGGATATTTTTGACATTATTCAGTTATATATATGTGTGTATATGGTCTATGTATTTTATATTCATGTTGCAGTTGTACTTAATTTACATGTTGGTGATCATCACGATGTGTATATTGTTAGTTCATGTTAGATATGTTCATTTAATGTGCAGCTTGCAGATACTTGTGTATGTGATTGCAGTTGTCTTACATGAAATGTATATTTGATGTTTGTGTTGTGATGATGTTATACAATGCTTATTTTTTTTTGTGATATGATCATGATCACGATGATGTTAGTGAATTTGAGTGTGTTTCTTAGTCGAATATGATGTTTGTACAAATGGGTATCATGATCGCGACATTTATTAATTAATTTAACATTAAATGCCCATGATATTTATTAAATATTTTGTCGTGATTGTAATTGAAATTTCAATTTTAATTGTATTACTATGAAATGATTGTAATTGTAAAATTTTAATTGTAATTGTAATTGTTTGTAAAATTCTAAAATTGTAATTGTAATTGTATGTGAAATTGTAAAATTGTAATTGTAATTGTGATTGTACATAAAATATTTTTAAAATTTTAATTGTATTAATGTGAAAATTTTAAGTGTATTAATGTGAAATGATTTTATTAAAATTTCTAAAATTTTAAATAATTTTAAAATAATAAATCTAGAATGATATGATTTTTTGTAACATAATAAAGTTTATAAAAAATGCAAATAAATTCATGTACTTTAGAATTATCATTATTTTATTATGATCTTACATACCAAAAAAAGAACTTTATACAATATGGCATTTTTATTGAGATCAACATAATTGCATGTTATCAAGTAAAATATTGATTTTAACATTAATTCAAAATACATATTATAATGTTTCAAAAAAAAGTGTCTGATAAGCTATAAGGAAATTAAGTCCTCTTCTTTATAAAAACCCATCTTAAAAAGTATAAATATTGATGAAATAACGGATGTACCATTTCACATGTACTAATTCCATTGAATAGATTTTAGAAGAATTTGAGTATATTACCATTGCGTTGCCTCTTATGGATGTTAATTCCATGAACGGATTTTAGAAGAATTCGCATTTCAAGAATGCAATAGACAAAAAAAAACGTTTTTGCACTATTTTCCATTTTATTAAAAGCTTTTTGAGATATTTTGTGGGGCTTATGGGTTCACGGGACAATAGACATTACCGACCCTGCAATATTGGTATTTCAGTTGAGGTTTTCATAGTAGTGATATGACCGAATCTTGTAACTATGCATTTAACAAAGAACCTGTATATTTTTAGAATATGATTGAAGACGGTTGTCATAGAATTGAGTTCTATTCCATTTCTTCACCATATTAGCACAAAATAGAAAGAACAACTTATTTCACCATAATAACACACAACTTTGAAAATAAAAAACACTCCATTCTGTGTTTCGAGGCATTTTAGGCAAATGATAGGAATTTATATGGAGTTTTATTCATACTATACTGTTAAACACCATGTTAAGCACACACATGGTGTATGAGGAAGAATAAACACACACATAAGAGACTCAACACACAATGAAAGATAAGCGTGAGGCTTTCTTATTTTTTCCATTATACATGATGTACATTTATAATACAATGGTGTGACTCTTGGTTTCATATTCCAAGGTCACTTGGACTCCATTATGACTTTTCACATTCCACACCTACCCATGTAGGATTAGGTGTTCCAACGTCCCCCCTTAATCTGAAGGGGTATGTGTGAGTCCAAGAAGAGAGTTGTAATACAAATATACAAAGTATACATGGCAGCACTTGGGCTAAATCAACTCTCTGAAATGTTGGAAAAAAGAGGTGGTTTAAGGATGACCACCAACACTGGAACACAATACTTGTTGCAGTTCCCAGAACTCTTCCAAAACTGGCAAGAAGCTGATAGCTTCTGCTAGAGGAATTGTCCCTCATAAAAAAGGGAGACCTTCAACCTAAAAGAAGGGAGCTCTACTACCTGTGATGGTTTTAGGATTACCAAAAACACTGGAATGCTTGAAGCATTCCCTAGAACTCAACCAAACCTGGCAAGAAGCTGAAGGCTTCTGCTAGAGGAAGTGTTCCTCATATATGAAAGGGAGACCTTAGACCTAAAATAATGAAGGTCTACTACCTGTGGTGGTTTAAGGTTTTCCACCAACTAAAGATGATGGTTTAAGGTTTTCCACCAACCAAAGGCATGCTCATGGGCATCCGTGTCTCTGGCTACATCTCTGAATTGTGGCTCGGGCTCGCTTGGACTGCTGTGTCTATGGCTACAACTCTGAACATGAAATGAGAGATTGTGGTTGAGGCTCGCTTGATCTAACGTTGAAGCTTGTACATGACCACCATTTTCCCCCCTGTCAGTGACAAGGTGAGATGATAGCGAAAACTCGACTGCAAGTTTGATCAATATCCATGAACAAGTTCTGACATGTGTCTTAAACATCTTCTTGGTTGTTGATGCCCATTTCCAAGAAGCGATCCATCAAAGATGAATCTTTGTTCTTGCAGGAGGCTTGTTTCTGAAGCATCTGTCTGAAGAATTGGTATGCCGACCACAGTGCTTGCATGGATGAAGATCAAAATAGTGATCTTTCATGTGGCCAACTTGATCACAGTGTTGGAATTTTACAATATGATGTTGTTGTGGAAGCAGAGCAGGATCTAGAACAACTACAGGTGAACTGTCATATATGAATCCGACACTCTGAAATATGATGGGCTTGGTGTAGTCTGGAATATGAAAGGTCACATCCTTGTAATATCCAAGACTAATTCTGTGCTTTTTGTGGAAAATCTCTTCCCAAGGTATGATGATGGGTTTGAGAAGTGCAGGCTGAGCTGTTGCATTTGCATGTACATCTACTCTTGTACAAGGCACTGAATGTGGATCAAATGTAACTTTATCTTCTTTCTTCTGATGAGAGTCTTTCACAATATTCTGAACAGAAACAGCTTCAGAATGGTGACTCTTTTGTTCAAGTTTGTCTTGTTGAAGCTGAGATTCCAACTGCAAAAACTCAATCTTTTCTTGTGCATCTAGCAAACAATTTTGAATGTTACAAAGAGTATTCTTGCTCATTTTTATCATATCATCAACATTTGAATGAATGAGGTTATTCAAAAACTCTAATGCCTCATTGATTTTATCCATTTTCGACAACTTAGGCTCAAAAATGAAAGGGTGTCGGCTTCAACAAAAAATGCACCCGTTTACAATGTGATTCAAGAAATACAAGTGACTTACGGAAATATCAAAGTAAAAAATGTGCTCCTCAAATGATGGAGGACAATCAACAATGAGTTACATCAACAACTCAAATTTACTGATTGCAACTATGAAGAAGATTCAAATTCCACTCACAATACAATGTCAGTTCAATACAACCTCACTGCAAAATTTTTGTATGAATGTGCAACAAAAGCAAATTGTGCAAGAAGCCTTTAAGGAAATTGAATTTTCCTTCAAAGAGCTTTTTTGCGCCAATAACAACTCGCCTTCAAATGTCAATTTCTTTAGAAAATCACCCTTATGCCACAAATCACACAATGTCAAATCTGCAATTTTCTCTATGCGTATTGTCCATTTGCTGATATGTCATTTTCTCTTCCTCTCTACTATTCATTTTCTCTCCTTCTTCTCTCTCTGCTATTTTTTTTTTTTAATTAAAAATTAATTAATAATGATAATTAGTTAAAAAGGAAAACGGTATTTTTTTTGTTTGTTTGTTTTAATAATAAAAAATTAAATGAAAAAGTGGGAATGAATTTAAAAATGGAGGGGATTAACTTTAAAATGGGGGGGGGAACGAATTAAATGGAGAGGTTGGAACAAATTTAAAAAGGAGGGGGAACTTTTAATGTGAAAAATAATTGATATATATATTTTGTTTTGAAAGTGCGTTAAGGGGGAGGTAAGGGGATATCGTGGGCAGAGAGGAATGGGAGAGGAGGTTTGCGGGAGCGTACCATGGGTAGGGGAGCGAGGGGCTGGTGTTTGGAGTGGTTGGAAAGAGCATTGCAAAGCGAGGGGGTGGAGTGGATAGGGGCGGGTGTGAGAAGTGGAGACGTGGTAAGGGAGGGGAGAGCGTAGTTTAGG
Source organism: Pinus albicaulis (assembly GCA_034641835.2). NCBI lineage: Eukaryota > Viridiplantae > Streptophyta > Pinopsida > Pinales > Pinaceae > Pinus > Pinus albicaulis. The sequence continues at coordinate 1,140,805,118 of CM076579.1, read as the reverse complement.
GGTGAGGGAGCTATGTAGCATGGGGAGGGATGAGTGTAATCCCTAGTTGCAGGTTGGAGCGTGGACGGGGAGGCAGAGCTGAATGACGTTGGGAGGAGCGACAAGTGGGGAGGGGTTGAATGTACGCAGAGGGAGGGGGTAAGCGATGGGTAAGGGGGAGCGTTTGCAGCTATGGTGAGGGTGGATGCATGTGAGGGGGGTCCGCTATGTGAGGTTTTGGGTAGCACTGGAGTATGGGATATGATAGAGCGCTGGAGTGATAAGGAGTGGCAGGGTAGGGTGTGTGCAGAGCTGGGTGGGAACCATGATAAGGGAGAGGGATGGGTCGGCGTTGTCGTGGGGTGATGAGTGAGGCATTGTGTAGAGATTGTAGGGGATAACGCAGATGCAGAGGGCCGAGAGCTTGAGAGGGAGCTCAGAAAATAATATATATATATATATATATATATATATATATTTTATTTTTTTCTATTTTTTAATTTTTTTTAATAAAAACAACCGAGTAGAGAAATGCAAGAAATTTTAGCAGGAATTTCAACTTTAAAAACAATAAATTTTTTTTCATATGTATAGCAGAAACAAATCCAGCAACAGAAAATGCAGAGATGAAGAATTTTTCAGCAGAAAAACTCAGATTTCTTTTGAAATCAAAACCAAAAAATTCTTCTTCAGAAACTCAATTTAAACAGTATTCAGGAGCTCTCCAAATTGCAGAATTCAAAATGCGGAAATTGCAGGAAAATGAGCAGTGAGAAAACCTTCAGATACACAATGCTACTTTTCTTCAAAACCACTGCAGCTCTTCTTCAAAACCACTTTCCAAATGCTTTCATTTTCTGAATGATGCTCCTTCTCAAAACCAATGATGCTCTTCTTCAAAACACATTTCTGAATGCGGCTAAAAGACTGCTACAAAAATCTCTCAGTGCTGTAAAAATTATCAAAAATTTTGCAGATATGCACAGGCCATAAACACAAATGGCTCACTCAATTTGGAGAAGGGCTAGCAATCTCCCGCTATGATACCATGTTAAACACCATGTTAAGCACACACATGGTGTAGGAGGAAGAATAAACACACACACAAGAGACTCAGCACACAATGAAAGATCAGCATGAGGCTTTCTTATTTTTTCCATTATACATGATGTACATTTATAATACAATGGTGTGACTCTTGGTTTCATATTCCAAGGTCACTTGGACTCCATTGTGAATTTTCGCATTCCACACCTACCCATGTAGGACTAGGTGTTCCAACATATACAATTTAATAAGGGTTGGAGGGAGCTCACAATCATGTATCTATTGGTAATTACACCCTTCGGTAGAACCAAAGAAAATTTAGGGAGACTCCTCAGCGAAGTATACTGGCCATAATCAATTGCTTCGATACCTCAACAAAATAAATGGACATGCATGTCATAGGCTCCTGTTACCACCTTTTCTTGTTGCAGGTTGTGGGAAGGTTAAAGTTTACCTTTTGGAAAGAAGAACAGGTATATTTTTGAAAATAAATGGCCCAAATATTCTCACAGAAAAATGTACATTTCCAACATGGCTAAAAACTGAAATATCTCCAATTTCAATGAGTTGTTTAGAAACAAAATTTTCCCAAAAATTTGTGAAAATTTCCCACGTCTTAGCATAACACAGGTTCACGTGCCACAATTTCCCACAATGGCCCTATAGTATTGCATCTTCACACACCCCACATTACATTCTCTCCTCATAATAAGTGGGGACCTCTTGTAACAAAAAAAATGCATTGGAAGAATAGTTATTTCCATCAAGAATTTATCCAATTCTAATTCTCAATTCTAATTCTAGTTCTAATTCTCAAGAATAAACAAAATTCTAATTATTATTGCATGCTTCCATAAAGAATAAACAAAATTCTAATTCTCAATTTCTATGATTGGAGTTCACTATTTTGGTGTACACACAGACTAAAAGTAATTTCAGTGCATTAACCGCAAATCAGTGCTAATGTACATATAACCACACCGGTGCATTTTAGTTACTATGCACTGGTGTGTTTTAGTTAATACGCACCGGTGTCGTGTTAGCAATGGATGCACCAGTGTGGTGCTATTAAGTGACGCACCGGTGACTTACAACCAGAAATAAAGAAAGTGCAACTCTATTTTCTTTAATTGAAAAAAAAAGTGGTAAATTGAAAAATGGGCAGAAAAATATTTTCGAAAATCTAATTTCATTAAAAAATTATTTAAATGCTAAACACTTTTCATTATTTCACTATTTTTTCAAAAAAAATCAGCCATAGTTTTACAGAAGACATACCTATAGCAAGAGAGCACGAGAGCACTATGGAGCAATGAAATATGTTTGAAGAGAAGTATTCAGACAATCAGAATTCCAAACCTCTACTCATTCAAACCCTGTAGCATAGAATTTCAAACGATCTCATGATTAAATTTCATTATTTTTTTATTTTTCTGTAGTTTTTCTACAAATTAAGAAAAAAATTTGAATTTGTTTCTCATTTTCAGGAACAAAAAAAAAAAAAACCATTTTTACCTTAAACCATTCATTCTTTTTGTTTTTTCCCTTTCTTCTCCTTATTTTTGTGATTTCAAAATTAGGGATTTTCATTTTATATTGAAATCCAACCCATGGGAGGTCTTTCATATTCAGATCCCAATCTGTGTCAGTGCGCCATATGTAAAATAGGGCATCAGTGCGCTAGGTTATGCACGGTGCACCAATAACGTGCTATTTCATTATGGCACACCACGAACATGTTGTTTCACAAAAAAATGTTTTATTGTGTTAATGGGTGCACCATGTAACATATAAAGTACCGCACTAGGTCTCCTAGTTGACAGAGAGCACCGTATGGTGGTCTCTTGTTCGCACGGGGTGTTTCTACTACAAAACTAACACTAGAAGATATTTGTTATTTTCTCTTTGTTAATCGGTGCGGTGGTTAAAATGTAATGCATTGGTGCTCCTTGTTCACATAGAGCATCGTACGGTCTATTATACTATTTGTGTGGTGCATTTATAATACCCCCACGCACCAATGTCGGTGCGTACACCATGATTGGTGCACCATTTTCTTGAGATTTTCTTTTTTAACTGAAAATTTGACAACTTGTTTATAAATATATTAATGAAAGATATGGTATAGGTTTCAGATTGATAAAGACATGGTTGACAGGAGATCAAGTAACACAAACACTGATAACACATCAAGAAAAGAAAAAAAAGAAATTTCTTTGTAAATTATTTACAAAAGATATTATTTTTGAGCTATATGTAAGTTTAAATAATATGTATTTTTTACTGTGTATCATGCAGAGCCACAAAATAATGAAGCTCGATAAGATTATTTCTGATCTAGGACCAGAAGAACATAAAAACTTGATGGAAAAATTGCAAAAGGATGAATCAGATGAATGAAAAAATACTATCGATCCAATATGAGTTTCTTTTATTAATTTTCATTAATAATATATTTAAAATTATTAGATAACATGTGTCAAACAATTTATTAATTCACATTTTTTTAATGTTCTACAAGGATCAACAAGTCATAAAAGTAATTTTCTTATAAGAAAAGAAAAAAAAATACAACATGAAAATGAAAATGAATTGCTCCTTAGCTCATCTGGAGTGGTGTTGGAGGTTAACTAAAGGGGGAAAATATTTTACGAAAGCTTGAGGTATCTAGTGGAATGAATGTATAGATGTTCTTTCCACTTACAATACAAAAATCAATCCAATGATTCCAGGAACCAAATTTTATCTAAACTACAAGAAGAGTTTCTAGAGTATTGGTCAATGAGACATGTCAGACTTTTAATAGAAAACACGTACAACAAAAAAAAACAAGGAATGAAAAAATAATATTCCTTTAAATGTTTGTCTAGAATTATTTATAAATATCACTCTAGTTATATTTACTTTTCATATATCAATATAAAAATTAAATAGTTTACGGTCATGTTACATATTCAGGAATATTATGAAAATATCAAAAGATGAATGAACTGATATTAGAAATATGCCAATAGGACTGTGCAAAAATTTGTACAAGGAGATGGTCAAAGAAATGGACAAAATTGTATCGCCGGAAGAGCCATCTCAAAAACAATGTGCTTCAAATGTAGTATGTAATCATTGAATTTTTCGATCATTAGGTATAATAAATAAAAATTTTGGCATTAAATAATAATTTTCAAGTATTTTCTTGCAGAAAAGAAAAGGAAATGGAACCCATTTAGCAGATAAAATACGATGACAAGGAAGAAAATTGGTTATATCTGAGTTTACGAGTAATTGCTACTTCCTTATAACAACTTAACTAGCTGTAATTTTTGTCTTTTTTAAGTTGTTTTACAAAAATCATCATTGAATGTCTTCAAACAGGTGCTAACATAAAAAGAAGAACCATCAGATGAATTTGTTGAAATTTGGTTAAATATGGGTCATGAGTATATGCTGGCATATCAGAAATTAATTTTGGAATTTGTAAGCATTTATCGATCTTGTTTTACTTATATTCGTCTATAATTAAGAGAACAAAAAAATCTTTTATATTAAATATATGATCATTTATGGAGTATGAAACTTGAAGTAAACAAAGTATGGAACTGTACCAACAAATGAAATCTTGAAAGATGGCATGGTGCATGGTTTTAAAAGAATGTGTATAGTTTATGAGTCAATTGTTTCTATGGTACGTCATTTATTTTCGATGTACATTGATGTATATTATTTAATATTGAAATTTTCATTATTCTCACCAATGTATATACACTCATTACAATCTATTATGTTTGTAGATGGAAGGTGACAAGGAAGAAAACAATCAACACCTAGAACAAAACATTCCTGGAAATAACCCAAGTCATGGAAGTATCTCTAGTAGTGACAATTGTTTAAGTGAAGAATGATGATCAATATATTTGGATATCAAGGAAAGGCTTTGTATTTTTTGAAATAACTGTCTATAAAATTAGTCATTTTTTTTAATGTACTGGACATAGTGTCTGAGTTGAAAGACGAAGGGATACCGATAACTGTCCCATTTTGTATGAAAAATACTAGATTATATATATATATATATATATATATCTGTGTGTGTGTGTGTGTGTGTGTTGGCTTTTGATGAATAATCAATTTTTAAAAATCACAATAATTATGATATGATATAACAAATTAATCCAAACATCACAATCAAATGCATTAATAAAAATTTAACTAATATGAATATTGTTATAATATGTGTCGACTTTTGATGAATAATCAATTTTTAAAAATCACAATAATTGCACTGTCACAGGTACATGTTTCTAAAAAATACAAATGAACACCACTGCGTGTCAGTTATGTACACAGGTGTGTTTTTATGTTGCAGCGCACCCGTGCGTTTGTGCGATACTGCATACCGGTGCATTTATGTGATACTATACACCTATTCATTTGTATGACCTATGGGTACCACAAAAATACCAATACCAATTATAAATCACGATGTGTTTTTCTGATACAGCGCACCGATGGATTACTATAAATCTATGTACGAGTGTGCTGAGATGACCTATGGGTAGTGCACAAATCCAAAGACCAATTAGAATTGACTCATGTGTTGTATCGCCAAGACTGCACCTGGTACATTTTTATACCTTGACGGCCTGGTGGATGCACCTTCAACCACCCCAGGGCCACCTTCTAGATGACACACACTGGTGCGTTGAAACCTTAGTAGTGCACCGATGAAACAAACATGTGTAATAACCTCTAGCCACCTATTTTTCTATTTCTGTTGAATTTCCATTAAAAGCTCCACAAACACCTACATAACCATAAACGAATGTTGTAGCAAATGTGTTTTTTACAATTTTGGCCAATTTTATAACACTAAAAACCTCCTTTATAACCTCCGCAAGAGGGTATTTTCATTGTAGTGCTAGAAAAGTATTATGTACATGAAATCATAAGTTGGTAATAAATTTAACAACAATAATTACAATGAAAGAGTTTCATCAAACTATGACGAAGTACATTAATGTCCTTGATGACAAACTAGTAATTATGTTATAATTAGAAAAAAAAATTGTGGTAAGTAGAGTTATTAAATTATAACATTATATTGGTTTTGCAGTCATTTAATTAGTTTGATTACGTCACTATATAACCTCCTACAAAATTTCCTTGAAGAATTTAATTTATGTCTTTAGTATCTTCATTAAGATACAATTATATTCAGATATTTCTTCCTTTAATGTATTAATAGCTTCCTCTCCTAATCGTGGTATACATACCTTTATTTCAATGTACATTAAATTATACCTTTAATATAGTTTTTGTTACTATTATATTTGAAAAATCATGCATTTTCCCTCTATAATTTTCCCCAACTTTACACTTATAGCTATATCCTTTAATGTTATGAACTTCAACCGATACTAAAGTTACATACTAGGACATATATCCACACATCTTAACTCTATTTATAAGTGTTAGTATAGTTTCTACCACATTTATATCATTTTGTTTATATTTAAGTATTATGTAGTATTTCAAACTTTCATAGACCTATGTGAATTGACTCAACTGAGGATAACTTTTTCATTTGATCCTTTTTCCTATGATTTTACATAGAAACAATTATTAATATGGTAAGAGATAATTTCGTTTAAACCTTTGGCACCTATGTTTAATTTCACACACAAATGTAATAATTATGTTCGATAGTAAGGTGCCTACCATATATATATCAACGTATTATTAAAGACTCTATTTCCTATTAAGACTAGTCTTATCTTCCATTCAAATGTTATTTAACTGCATACGTGACTTGTAGAGCTATGTCAGTTTTCCATATGAGAACTCATACTCCAAGGTTCATATTTTATGATTGATTTAATCATTTTGAATTTTCTATAGTTTTAACAGAGATATTTTCTTTCAGAATCTAAATAACCACCATATTTACCATAATCACATTTACTAGCAGTATGTCTGACCTGTGGTATCACATGGCTAATTCAATGTTAGTAGCCATGTGTATGGTCGATCTCCCATATTTAAACAATTGAGATCAATTTGTATCCATTCTCGTCAGTGATCTTAGCTATGGTTCATTTTCTTGTATTTCCCTCTTTTTACGTTTCATTGGGCATATTCCCTTTCAAGGGTTTCAACTCTTATTTTTACTGTCTTTTTGGCACAGTGATTGTCTTTCATATGCATATCTTGCCTCACAATCGGAAATACCAGCTCATGTAATATTATGTATTCATTTCTTTTGTTCTATATTTCACTTAGCCTTCATAATTTTTACACAAGTCATTTTCCTTTGATAATTTAGGAGTTGTTCTTGTTATGTAGGAAAAAATTTACCTTTCATTCTTCTTTCAAGTTGAAAGAAAGAGCAGGATTTTCTCAAGCACATTTATGACAACCCCTCAAGGTAACTGAGGATTCTTTGAACCGAAGGTAAGAAATGCACTCTTCTGCAATGAACACATCTCACTTCTTCTGCATTTTCTTAAGAAATTTTGTTTTCGTTCTTGGCATTAATATTTATCTATTTACCAATTACTCTTAGTCTTGATATTTTAATATGTGACATCTGCGTGGTCAATTGGAAGTTAGTCTTCAATTTCATACTGAAAATTTTACTCTTAATTGGTTGAAATGTTTTTACCTAAATTCCATTGAGTTTTCGTTGGGTTAGGGATTTCGTGGGGTCTTTTTCAAAGGAAAAACTCGTCGAGCTTCCTTGAACAATTTAATTATTACTCTATGTCTTGATATTATGATTCTTTTACATTGTTTCTATTGATATTTACGAGTCTCATTTTCGTTTCTTTTGATGTATGAGGAGATAGCTAATGATTAAGCTCAAACTCGATTTCCATAAATTTTCAGATTTCCTGTCAAATACATTCTAGATATTTTTATTATTCCTATGTAATTTAAAATTAATTAACAGGGTTTACAGAATTTTCGACCTCAGTTTGAAGATTTCTAAAGTCTTCCTCTATGAAACAATTTCGTCGATTTAGTCTTTAATTAATTCATACAGAGATATTAAAATACGTTTGAATTCCCTTTAGGAATTGTAAATCACTATATATCCCTAATCTCAAATTCAGGGTTTAATCTCAATTGTTGTCAACTTCATAAGGTTAGTTTCGATATAGCTAGACTCTATATTTTTACTAAGAGTCGATTTCAATGTTTTGATTTAATGGAATGAATGATTTAATTTATGTCCATTCGTGGTTTAGAATCTCACCTTTTGTATATACCCTGATCATAGTATTCTATAATTTTGGGTATTCCAGCTATGCTTGTAACTTTATTTGTACTGTCTTTCTACATTATTTTGTAACTTCACCGCTTATAGTATATGTAAATTATTTCGAATAATATTACAACTTTAATGTATTAGAATATTTCTATTCTACAAGGTAATTTGCATTGGACCCAAATTATTAATAAACCCAAGTGTTTAATATTATAAACCCAAGGAATTGGTGAATCTAAGGGAAAAATATTAATAACCTAAGGGATCAACATGGAAAAGGAATAAATATTAAGAACATAAGATATTAATAAAGCCCACGAATTAATATTTTGAAAAACAATCATTGATAAACTCACATTATTATTAATATTATAAACCCAAGTGATCAATGGACCTTAGGGATTGTTAATATTACAAACCCACCAAGTTAATTAACTAAAGGGAAACTCAATTTCACCATAATTACAATCAAAGAAAGAACATTGAAATTAACGTATATTTGTTGTTGTCTTTACATCAAAAAATTCCACAAAAAAATTGGACTTGAAACACTACATTAAAATTCATTTACAAAATACCCTCTTCCAAAACAAAACCAAACCGATGACAAAAGGAACACCAATTCAAATCAACAAGAAAATGATCACGATACTTAATTCTTTTCAGACAATCCCTTCTTATTTTCCTCCCAGACTTCCTCATGTGCACATGCGACAAGTATTTTACTTTCATTTTAATATTATCCATCACACAAAGATGCTCATCAATGAAATGAGGATGGAATCCATGTTTTCTATAGAACTTTTTCTGAAGATACGAAAGAAAACTTATCTCTCCAGAAATATTTTCTACCACTTGATTATAATAAATGGCATCGTTATTATCTATGTTTGCATTTGAAAGGAAAAATGAAAAAAAAAAAAAACACGTAATAATACATATGTATAGATATATATATATACATAGAACTTAGCACCCCATTTTTATTATTTTCAAAAAAATTAAACTTATAAAGCTCATGCCATAAAATAATATAATGCTACATGAACCAAATGATATAAAAATTTCTACAAATATAAACCTCATTAGCAATAGATATTGTACAACTGAAAAGAGTGGTAGAATGAAATTAGTGATACGACCCTCATTGCAATATTTATATTTTTATTTGACATTAATATCGATGTTTTTATTCAATACAAATATTAAAATTAAACTAATTTTTAATAATATTAAAAAACTTAATCTTATAAACCTCATGCTATATAATAACCTAATGCTACATGAACTAAATGATATAAAAATATCTACAAATATAAATATGGTGTCATTGAACCTAAATAAACCTAAAGTTATTAAACATAATCTTGAATGAAACTATTTACATCGATGTTTAATTTTTATGATCATATTAATGTATAGACAAGATATTTATTTAATATTTAAAAATAATTAACATTAATTTATAGACATATTAATATACATACTAATTATGAATATTAATATTGGTAATTTTCATTATGGTGGCGAAATGTTTCATTAGTGTTGGACATTATTGTAAATATTGATATTAAGAGCATTTAGCCGACAATTTCATAATTCATGTTATAATATGAATTTAAAATATTAATGTCAATATGAACAAATTATTAAATTTATTTTTAATGATTGGCTCATATAACTTGTTGTTTGTGCCTCAATGGTTCATTGTAAACAAGAAAAAAATAGCCACATTAAAAAAAAAGTAAATTGAACAACATGGAAAAAGATGTAATAAATTTCTGAAATATTACTAAGAATGCGATGAATTTATTCATTTCATTAATATATCCAAATCATTATTATACTAAAAGTAAATAAAGAGTACATTAAAACCAATTAAAAACACATTGCATGTCATAGCGATATGGACTTCAATATTGATATTTAATCATTGGCTCATATCATTGATATTTTATGTGTGAATGGTCCATTGTAAACAAAATAACAATAACCACATAAAATATAAGTAAATTGAACAACATAAAAAAAAATGTAAACAATTTTCTCAAATATTACTATGAATATGATGAATGTATTGATCTCATTAATATATGAAAATCATGATTATATGAAAAGTAAATAAAGAGCACAATAAAATAAATTGAAAAAAAAATCTATAAATAGTTATCAATATTATTATTTCCATGTCATAGAAATATCAATCTCAATCTCTTCTCTTCTTTGTTCCTAATTGTATCATATGCACTATCTTTTATCTTGGCATAATGTTGAAAAGAGAAAGGTGAAGAAATGTGTAAACTGTCTATTTATTTCACTCTTGATATGGCTATGAAGGTTAGGCCTTGCTACTCTTAATTCCCAATATCACTTTATTCTCCTTGTAAAGTCAATCCCAGTAACTTGAGGATTATAAGATCCCATGACATATTTAAAGGATTTTTTTTTTATTTCTTCTTATCACAAGTGTGATAAGTACAATATTTTGATTTATTTCATCAAATGGAACTACAAAATACTTAACAAAGATACACTGGAAGTTGAGGTGGCTTAGAGGTAGGTGTATAAAATATATCCTTCACGTAATCAAGTGCACCATTTACCAAGACATATTCAACCCACGAGTTACAAGTCAACATAACACGTTTAACATGACACAATAAAATTCACGGTCCAATTGATCATCATCAACACCATTGATTTATGAACTGCATGAATTCTCAGCAATACATCGTTTGATTGGAGAATTAAATTATTTTAATATATCCCTATTATGTAAGGAGATAAAATTATTTGTTGGAAACATGTGAACTACTCCATTAATTAAATCCATTTCTCTAGGATGCAACCTCATATCAACTCATAACATAATAAACTTCCAATCTTCAAGAACAGGCGCTGTATCTCTTATGTTATTGAGGACCCTCGGAAAACATGATTGTTTCTCATTATTCCCTTCTTGGTGAAATATTGTGTCAAGAGTGAAAACAATGTTGAATTTTTTCAACAAGACTTTCCCTGTTGTATTACCTTCATATATAGACTTATCTATCATAGGAGGTAGCTGGTCAAGGTCACCCACAAGGATGATGGAACTTCCACCAAAAGGAAAATCCTTTTTCTCTTGAGATTCTGCTCTTAGTTGAGCATATATTTGCATGAATAACCTTGATCCTAGAAATCTCATTTCATCAACCAATATATATCAAATATTCCCTATTTCAACTTAGAATAATTCTAGTCATTTCCGCTGTAGTGGTTGCATATATTTAATTTGATATTTTAGAGATGAGTGTATGTTTTTTGAATGTATATTAAAAGAAACTATTCTTGTTGGGGAAAGAAGAATAAAAGGAGTTCTTCCATTACTTCAAAAATTAGAAAGAGATTCAAAAGTAAAATCAATAAGGAAATACCTCCCAGTGCCTATAGTGCCTTGAAAAATCATAAGAAGATCTTCACGAATGTCATATTTAACAAAGTTCCTTGAAATAATTTCAAAATAAAGTCGTCGTTTTTTTGCAAATGAATTGGAGATACAAATGTTCAATTTAAAAGGGTAACAATATCATGCCTTGATTGTCCATTCCTTATAAAATTAATAGCGTCTTTTGCAATATCGTCATAAACAATTGTAATTTTCTAGTCAGAGGATATATCAAAGTCCCTTTGACCAAGTGTGTAAACATTAGAAACACTCAGATCATTTGGTCGAACCAAGCGAGATAAAAGCTACCATTATTGAAAATAATCTTTAAGATTCATTTCCTGGTTACAAAAATCACCAACTTATTCATCTTCAATATTTTCCACAATTAAAGGATTTTGATTTGCATGCCATGCTCTATATGAGGAATCCCTCCAATTTTTAATAATAATTTCAGTTGAAAGCCAAATTTATGCATGAATTTCACAAACTGTCTTGTACAAAACCAATTCCGTCCACTAAAATGTTTCAAATTCATCCTAATCTCACTAGGAATACAATAAAACTATGGCCAAAACCCAAATAATAGCATGAAGATCTCTAGGTTTCCATGAATCTTGTTTATGTTTGCTATGAAATTTCCAAGATCTTGTTGTTTCTATCAAATGTCAATGTTCAAGGAAAAAGGGTCTCTTCTGATAATGTTGAAAAAAAGTATTCTCACAGGAACAGTGCAAGGCATCCTTTGATATTTTCCTAAAAACCTTTCTTCCAACATTTAGGGAAACAAATTTCTAACTAAAAATAACAAGAGGAAACTTAAGCAACATATGGCATGTTTCTTTTGCTTCAATGTCATGGCCAATAATTGTTTTTGCAAGAAACCTTCTATATGCACATAAAGGATGATCCTCATAGCCATAGAATTGGAAATTATAGTTAACATGTCATGATAACTTTCAGAACTTTTTTCTTATTTTGATGCATACTTAGCAATATTTGTTAGGACAACATACCCAGAAAGAACTAGTTAGCAATGAAAATTTCCATGCCGCATTGTCAGAAAGTCAATGTTATGTATATTGAGCGTATCATCATTTCTTGTTGGATCATATTTTTTTCTTCCTTGATCATCTATGGAAATTTTTTATTGATAACAAAAGTCCCATAGAACATTGTACCAACATATGAGAATAGTGCCCTTTTTGTGAAAAAAATAATCTACACTACACTTTGTGTGCCTTTGGACACGGTTTAACAATTATTCATAATCATTGTGAGGATTTCAAGAGAAAATATGATCAGTATTCAATAAGAAAGTGTAGTCATTAAGGATTCATGTAACCATTATAGTACAACGATGTATGTCACGTCGATTCCATGTAATTACATACTTGTCAAAGAATCCCTTTGTAAGTTGTACATCAAAATTATTTGACCCTTCAAGTCTTTCCATGTCACGAGCACCTTGCAACAAAAGGAAACCATAGATATGTGTTGAAACTCTATTTTTCCACTCATATTTAAATAAAATTAAGATATATATACTAAAAACAATATAAATAAAATCATAATAAATAATTGACAACGTATAGATAATAAAATAAACAACACAAAATTGTACCATAATTCTTTATATTTAAGATATTTTTGGATAACTTCCTTTCGAAATATAGTGAATCTATGGTGAATAAATGTGGCAAAAATTTGAGGGTATTGGATAACATTCTCAATTTTCATATGAATCTCTTTTAAAGAATGAGAATGTGAAGGTATGTAAATGTGGTTATGCAACTTTGGACACTTTCTGTCAACTTCACTCAAAGTAAAAAATTAAAATTAAAATGATAATTAAGTAATCGTTTCAGTCAATTTAGACTGAAACTTCGTCCAATATGCCCTTGTACCTCAACCGCATAAGATTCTTATCCAACTTATTATCTAGTAAATCAGAAATTTGGTGACACAACTCTTCAATTTTTGTAGGTGAGTTATCATATAAATGTTTCTTTAAAAAAATGGCAATATTTTCTTTGTTCTTATTCTGCACTATCATGTTCAAAAAGTAATACCAAAAGTGTGAATGGCTTCCAAATCTCTCGTCATAATATCTAGGAAGATGCAATGCATACTTATGAATTTCAACACCACAAATATTTGGTTGCCAGCAATCATCATCACCCATGGGGAATAATGTGGCCAATGCCATATCTAATAACCCCTTTATATTATATTCATTGACTAGATAGGATCCAATATTTCACCAATTGATTTCTAGAAAAAGTGAACAGGAAATGCTCTAATTTCTTCCACTTATATTTGCTCATTTCACACGGGAGAAACAAAATAATAAGTATTAGAGTGAAAACACTCATTAAGAAACCTTTCATTATTAGTTGCATTGACGTCATATTCTTCAATATAAAAATATAAAAATTTAAGGCCAAAGGATAATTTTTTGATCTTTCGGGCAGAGAATTCACTGAATATTAGTCAATTAGAACATCTAGTTAATATTAATCATGTTTTATTTTGAAAATTAATGCATCGTTCACTTGAGATATTTTGACATAACATTCATAATATTTAGACTGAGCACCATGTCTCCTCACAATTAGAAAGTCAATGTCCTCAACATCTTGGGGGAAGAATTTGTACAATTGTAGAAATATATTTAGGAAATCTAATTTTGTAGCCACTATACTTATATTTCCCACCTCGAGCATGTGCCACTTTAAAAATAGGATTGACACCCGCTATAATAATTTCTTCAAATCGAGGAAGAACTCTTAAAATATGAGGTTTTGCAGTAGGCTCCACGTTAATATATGGACAAAAACGATGAGAACCTATTTAATTCTTCCATCATCTGCAAACAAGTCCTTTGCAATTTCTCAAAACCTAGATTAATCGAGGATATGATTATTCAAAATGTGCCACATTTGGACAAATGAAAAGTTATCTATATCTTCTTGAAATATTTTACACAATGGAATCATGTGTTCATCAAAATGAATATGATTTCTATCAATCAAACAATTTCGAGAACCATTTGGAAAAAAAAAAATTATTCTGAAATGTACTTCATCTTCAAAAACATGAGATGCCCTTCCCAAATTTTAAACATGTGGAATGGATCTATGATATGGAATTTCCAACTTTATGGTTTGCATTTCTTGAACCTAAGAGGATGAAATGTTGTATTTATCATAAAACCTTATAAAATTCAATCCCAAAAAAATTATAAATGAAAAAATAAAGAAATAATCCAATGGATTCAACATTTACATTTGTTTGGGGATGTGTATCAAGGCTCTGATTGGCTCCTATTTTCTTCTAAAATTAGTGGATGGAACATATAGGGGGTTAATTTTTGTGACTCTATTAAAATGAATTGTTTCCTATTCAAGAAAAATAAAATATATGAAAAAATTAAACGTCCAACCAAATAAATATTTAAAAATGAAAAACAAATCAAATACATTGAAAATTTACATTAGTTCGACAATTTAATGTTTTTTATTCCATTTCTCCACCCGATAAAATGAAATCGTGTTTTTTTTCATAAAATGTTATAAAATACAATGTCCAACTTAGAAAAAAAAATCAATTCATAAAAAAATAAAATTCATTGACTATTTACGTTTGTTTATGGACGTGGATCAATGCTATGAGATGGTTCCGCTTCACTTCTCACATTAGTAGATGGAACATATGTGAAGTTAATTTGTATGCCTCTATTAAAATTTGGTATCTCCTATTTGAAGAAATGAAACAAATAATAAAATTCAATTTCCAACAATGTAAAAATTCGAAAAACGAAAAACAAATCAAATAAATTCAACATTTGCATAAGTTTCGCAATTTGATTGCCCAGGAGAATGCATAGAAAGGTATTGACGTGCTTCATCTTCACTTCTTGGATTAGTAGATGGAACACATGGAGAGTTTATTTCTATGCCTATATTAAAATGAGTTTATCTTTCTTGAATAGAAGAAAATACCTTATAACTAAAGGAAAAAAAATGTGAAAAGATGAATCTAATAAAACAACTAGTATTGAAGCCGAAATAAAAATATCATTGCGATGCCTCCAATGATCCATTGGAAATGTTGTCTTGTATAACTGATTCACTTAGCGAGAACACATTATTTTGAGAAGGGGGTTTGGAAGATCCAATGCTTCGAGCGACTAACTGCAAATTATAAAACAAATTTCCAGTTAAACTATGATCCAAATCATGAGAGAAAATAAAATCATTCCCTCCATCGTTCATGTTTTGCAACCTTTGGACCTTCTCAAAACTTGCATTTACAGAGAAAAAAGGTTAAGGTGTACATTTCCATCCATGTTATATACATTCTTATCTTCCCAATTCAAATATGTTTACCCAGTACTGTGAACATTGTTAAGAGATCATTGACCATGAAAAGTATGTTAATTAGGAACACATTCGAAGAATGATCTATCAATAGGAAATGTTTTGTCCATTATACCATCCATACTACAATACTTAGGAGAAATTGGAAAATTATTTTTAAGAGTGGTTTAACTTTTTTTTTCTATGATATGCAGCTCACCTATGCTCATTTATTTCATCCCAATCCCAATTTTTTTGATACCATAAACGATGACTTTTACTAGACCTATTATGATATTGTAGTGACAAATTTCATTTTTTTAACGCTTACTTGTGCCTTCATATAGAATGTATACAATGAATAATAAAATATTTATAATGCAAAAATAAACATGGAATAATAACATATTTACCATATAAACAAACATAGAGGAATGAAAAAGACACAACGTTTTATTTTTTGTATTCATATAAAAACATTGAAAGAATATATAGTATTTTGGAAACAAGAAAATCTTATCAAAATATATAAGCATTTTTGAAAACCATATAAAAATAATTAAAAAATATTTTTTATCTATCATAACTAATCTATAAAATAAAATAAAAATGGCAAAATCTCTTTCTTACATATTAAAATCATATAGGGAAACCGATAGAATTGGAACACAATACTATAACAAGTATACGACTTCGAAGTATAAATGAATATCTAGAAATATATGTTATTAAGAAACAAATGTAAATATTAAAATGTGCACAAAAATATAACATGTTTGAGAACCAGTTAGAACAAAGTAATAGAAATAAGAAGTATAACACAATTCATAGTAATTATAATTATACCTACAAATAAAAACTCATAGCATCCAAACACTTTTAAATATAATTAAGAAAACTTAAGACCATACTATATGCAATATTTTCTAGCAAATTTCAATGGGATTAAATATCCAAAATATGATATGTTTACATATTCGTGAAATTCCAGTAGGATCCATATAAATATATACATACACAGTCGTAATTTTAAAGTACTAGCATACAAATCCAAAATATGTAAAGTATATAAAGAAAAAAAAATTTCCAATGAAAATATTTTTTTTTAAATCCAAAAAAAACAAAGCCTAAGACTCCATATCCATATCTATAGGTGTAATTTGGTCAAGAGAATCCACATGGGGAACAAATGAAAAAAAAAACCAGAGCCAATTAGATGATTTCAATCTTTCACCGCCAGACAACAAAAACCATACATTTGTTGATTATTAGAATTATTAATATTTGTTGGAAAACACAAGCTAGCCATCATGTAATATAATATGAAAGGAAATTCACTACAATACATAAGAACCATGCCAAGGCTTTTATTAAGTGGAATATAAGTAGGAAATTTTCTATTTATATCTGTAGAAATTTCTTCCAACAACTTCAATATGAATCCACAATCATCTTCGAAGTAGTCAATTCTTTGTTCAACACATGGTTGACAGAATTGGAATTTATGTACCACTTCAATTGACCATACAAAAGTGGAGCCATCATTGACAGTACATACCAATTGATTTATGTATATTTCTAGTGATATAAACTGTATGTCATTGATTGGAACAAATGGGAAACCCCATTCATTTTCTAAGATATCGAACCAAGAGGATAATGTTCATAATCCTTGTCCAGATATAGCCAAAATAATTTACCTTTATAAAACAATCCATTCTTAGGGGGTGAAAAGCCACCAAATGGAATCTCAGCTCTTCTCCAAAAATTATCAAGACTATTGCTAACATAGAATTCAGACTTCATTTCATCATACTTATGTTTTAGAAAATCCCAACCATACTTTTTGTTGTTTACATTTTCCAAAAATGAAAAGAATACCCAATCTCATTTCTTATCAGTCCTAAGTTTTTAAACGCCTTTGTAAATGGATGTAATTTCCATAACAACATTTTAAAAAAAAAGAATTACATTCGGAACTCAGGAATTAATCAAATTCATAAGTTCCTAATTATTTTCATCCAACGGAACTATTACCATAAATATATGTCCATATAATTGTATATATGTCAAAATTGCATCTCAAATTTTTCACTACCATATCATTTATGAATTCATTAATCATGAGGGTAGACCTTGTATACGTGTATCCAAAATCTCATTAGGCCTCTCCATATGCACACGTCAACTGTGATTAAAGGTTTAAAAGCTATGATGCTATTTTGATTTAGTGCTCGGTTAAAGTTTAGGTTCTGTTGTATCAATTGGAATTTAAGATACAATACTTAGGGATAGTAATATAGATCATGTTGGTTATTATAATCTTGATTATAATTTATTTATCACAAGCATACATCGCTCAAGTGGAGGACACTTCTTTGATACTACGCCATTAGATCTAGGGCCTTTGATCTACGACTGAGGATCTTCGAGATTCTCTTAGGTTAATGACCACTAACCAAATCCTAACCACTCTTAATTCTCAACTTGGCTCTGCAGTGTTACAACTCTGTGAGTAGTCCACCATTCTCTCTCTATTATTCTTTGTGGTTTCCACTTGATGTTGGGTTGAAGACACTTTGGCAGTGGTGAGATTCTCGTTACCGTCTACTTGTAAATTTACTCAGGCATTTTCGGTTACTTTGCCTCTGATTTTGTTTACTAGATAAAATTCCTATATGGTTTCTTCCAAATTTTGAGCGTTTACTAAGTCACAATTTGGGTCTCTTCTCCTTGGAAGGGTTTAGGACCATGTTCATGGATTTTTAGGTCTCAATTTGCTGCTCCGATGATTGGAATATGGCTTCCCAATCTCTGTTTGCTTGGTCATGGCTTCTACAAGCCTGACAGGTAAACTTACTCATCTGAGTTTTCTCTCAGTCTACTATAATATATTCTTTTCATTCTTCTCAGATGTTTGAGTAGGTTTTTAAGTTTTATGTTCAATGTTTGGTATAGGGTTCACTGCCGCTGCCACAAAACAACTCATTCAGGTATGGGAAGCATTTAAGTCGAATACCCTTTGCCTCCATATTTTTCTTTGGTAATGATGGTCTCAACCTTTATTGATTATGGATGGTTTTTGTGGTGAAAGTAACACTTTGGTCATATCTAAGTTATTTACTGTCGTGGTTACACTTTCATTGGTAGAACGATACATATACTGATCTCGGGCTCATCATTTTTAGGTATTTTTTGTTTCACAAGAGTCTTACAAGGTTTCTGGAATTTAAATACTTAGCTTGTTCTTCATGGCCAATGGGCTTAGAGGATGTCATTAGCGATATTATTTTTTGGTTAATTTATTGAATAATTATTCTCTGTTCCACTCGTAATCTCTAGTCCTTCTCCAGAGTTATTGTGTTCTTTCGGTGTATTTTAGAGAGTTTGTAAAAAATCTTCAAGGGTTTTATATGTCTAGTTTCTATGTCAGTATCTTATGTTTATGAGAAAAAGCGATATTTGATTTTCATGTAATTAATGGATACACTCAATAGTTTTAGGTTTTTGGTATCTTCATCGATACCCTTAATTTTTCTTTTGTTAACCCTTCTAAATGTTTCTATTGCACATAGAAAACTGTTTCGATACAGTTAACATGTTATACATAATTTATATGCAGATATATTGCTTCTTCCTTTTTTTTGAAATATTATTTTTTAGATGAATGGCCGTGTAGCAATATTCTCATTATCTGATTATAACTTAGCTTTAGTCCATGGTTTATACTTCAGTAATATTTTACAGGAGAAATATTCATTATAAGTACATGCATGTCAGTCATTTTGTTCTCCCGACTATTGTAGAGTTTTCAAATGTTGTAAGCCTCTGGTTTTCTATTTTTTCTATTCATATTTTGTTTAGGGATGTATGGACCATCTATAAGATGGGGTTTCCCCCCTTTTCCACTATCCATGTATAGGAAAAATTTCCGGTCAACAACCTGCTCAGAACCTGGGATCTTAGATCTTGGTTTTGAGCATACAGTTTTTTGGTCCATATCTCATGGTTAATATTTCCTATTTGGCATGTACATAGATTTTTTTCTACTATTATTTTATTTTTGAGACTATAAAATTGCCGTGAATCTTTCATTACACATCATAAAATTGAAAGGATGTAGGTTCTTATTCTATCACACATCTGAAAGAAATCTACAATGAAAACATATTTACTAGTCCACCACAGGTCACACTGTGTAATTTCTCTTTTCATATTTTTCTGAAAAGGTTATACTATTAACAAAGTTTTGTCTACAAAATACCTTAAATAAATAGCCTATAAAAATATTCCATCAAAGAAGAACGTGTGTAAACATATAATTTCACAATTCTTCTATTTCGCCACAGTCAATGTACTTACCTTATTTCTAGCTTAGCTGATGAGATCCTCCCTACCATGAGAGAGGCAATAACATCCTCTTCTCCCCTTGTGATCCACACTAGGATTTATGGGTTGAAAATAATACCAAAATATATGTCAATACCCTTGGGGAATCACTTCTTCTCCTTTCAGGAATATTTGGGAATGCTAAGTGTCTTCCACTGATTGCTACGAGCTTAGGAATTATCCACTCTCTCCCTTCCTTAGTTCCAGAGCATAACCCCTTTTCCTCACTAGGATGCACCTTTTATCCCCAGAGGAAAGGTAACTGTATGTTAAATGTTCAACCACTTCTTAGTTATTGGAATATTTTTACCATCAGCCTTTTTCACTTTTATGGAATTACTCTTCCATAGCTAAACTTTATTTTTACAAAACATAATTAATTCCTATTGAACAAGAATTCTGCCTCAAAGAAATAAATGTTTTAGTTTCTTTTAAAAATATAATTACATAACATATAATTAGCCTTTAAGCTAGTTGTCACAACTTCCCCTCTGGAATTAAACACCATTCTTGGGGTTTCACTGTAGCTCAAAAAAAAAAATTGGATAAGCCTCACACACAAAACCTTCATCTTCCCAAGTGGCATCATCCAAGTTGAAGTGCTTCCACTACACTTTAACATGGGTGATGGCTTGCCTTTGGAGCATGATTTCTCTCTGATCGAGTATACGGTGAGGTTTGACTAGGAATTCACCATTTGTCTCGACTTGCATTCAGAAAAGCTTTGAGTTAAAAACTCATAAAATTTAATACTTTCAAATAGGATTTTAAGGCTTGACCTACCTGAATTCTTTGCCAATTAGTTATGTGATTTAGGTCATGTATGTATAGTTTTAGTAACGATACATGGAACACATTGTGCACCCGAATATGTCTAGGTAAATCCAATTGATATGCCATATGTCCGACCCTTTGCAAAATTTTGAAGGGTCCACAAAACCTGGGAGCTAACTTGGCACAAGAGGCCCACCTTAGTGTGCTCTTCTTGGGAATAGTATTTAAATACACATCATCTCCCACTTCAAATTATCGATAAGTCCTTTTTTTATCGGCATAAACCTTCTGACGATATTGAGCAGCTCACAAATTTTGTTTGATATTTCTTACTTCCGATTCCATCTCAGTTAGTATCTCTGGTCCAAGCATCAACTTGGTTTCAGGGCTGCCCCAATTGATGGGAGTATGAAATTTTCATCCATACAGTGCTTCAAAGGTGCTCATCTTAAGGCACTCCTCGGAGCCATTGTTGTAGGCAAATTCTACCAAGTGCAGAAATTCCTCCCACTTTGTTGGCTACTGCATAACGTACATGCGGAGCATGCCTTCCAAGATTTGGTTTACCCACTCATTTTTTCCATCTGTCTGAGAATGGTAAGTGGTGATAAAATTTATTTTGGTTCCCAAACCTATAAATAAGGTCTTCCAGAATGCTGAAGTAAACTTCACAACCTTTTCTAATATGAATGTCTTTAGAATGCCATGCAGTCTTAAAATATCTCTAATAAAAATATCTGCAATATGTAGAGTTTTATAGGTAGACTGTACTAGTACTAAATGTGTTTCCTTGCTCAATCTATCAACCACCTCCATAATGGAATCATTGTTCCTTTTCGATCTTGGTAAACTAGTAATAAAGTCTAGAGATATAACTTCCCATTTCTACTCAGGTACTAGTATAGGTTGCAACAATCTGGCTGGATGTTGATGCTCCACTTAACCTACTAACAGTTCAAGAATTTGTTCAAATATTCTGCAATATTTCTTCACATATTAGGCCGGAAATAGACATTTCTAATTGTTCTTAGAATTTTTTGGTACCTTCGGTGTCTTGAGTAATTTCTTTTTTGATACTCATTCCTTATCAACTGCTTCAAACTCATTCGATTGGAAGTATATATATTCTCTTTAAAGTTTAGTAATTTGTCCTTTCTAAATCTGTATTCACAAGGATTTTATTGCTCCTTGGATTCCTTCGCTTGCTGCCATAAAAAATTATATTCAGGATCTTTCCTTTCTTCCTCTTTTATTTGATCCAAAAGTTCACATTCAATCTCGTTATATCACAACTCATAGACGTAATGCAGTTTCCTTCTTAAGGCACCTGCCACATGGTTTTATTTACCTTTTACATGCTAAATATCCATGTCAAACTCACTTAAGAAAACATTTTGTCTCGCCTGATGAGAGTTCAGATCAACTTGCTTGAAGTAGCTGGTTAAGCTGTTGTGGTCAAAATTTAACAGAAGCCCTTTTCCTAGCAAGTAGTGCATCCATACCGAGAGTGCATGCACTACTATTGTCAACTCCAAATCATAAGCTAAATATCATTTTTCATGCTATTTTATTTTCCTTAATTCATAGGAAACCACCCTTCCTTGCGAAAAAATCACTCCAACTCCTTGTTTACAAGAATCAGTACATAATTCCAATTCCTTATTGGAATCAGCTACCCTCAAAATCGGGGCTCTGTTTAGCAAATGTTTCAACTTATCGAAATTATTATGACACTCATCAGACCATGAAAATATTTTTCCCTTTATTTTCAAATATGTAATTTGATAAGATATCTTTTAAAATCCTTCAATGAACCGTCGATAATACTCAGCTGACCCCATAAAGGATCAGATATCTGCCACATTTTGGGGTACTCGCCATTCCATAATAGTTTTGATATTCTCTACGTTGACCGCTATTACCTCAATGGAAATAACATGGCCTAGATACTGGATCTGCTTTTTGAAGAAATCAAATTTTCTAAACTTGGCATACAATTGATATTTTCACAACATCTCTAATATTATCCTCATGTGTTTTTTGTTCTCCTCCATGCTTTTTGAATAAATTAAAATATCGTCAATGAATATTAGAACAAATATGTCTATGAAGGGGTGAAATATGTCATGCATCAGCCTCATAAATGTAGCTGGTTCCTTAGTTAAACCAAAAGGTAAAACCAAAAACTCGTAATGTCCATATCGGGTACGGAAAACAGTCTTGTAAATATCTTCATCCTTAATTAAGATTTGGCGATATCGAGATCTTAAGTATATTTTTGAGAATACAGTGCCCCCCTTCACCTACTGAAACAAATTTTCAATCCATGGTAATGGATATTTCTTTTTAACGGTCTATTTGTTGAGTTATCTATAATCCATGCACATATTCATGGTTCCAACTTTTTTCTTTACAAATAGCACTCGTGCTCCCCAAGGGGATATAAACGGTCAAATACATTCTTTATCTAGCAAATCATGTAACTCCATTTTTATTTCGGTTAGCTCCAGTATGCTCATTCGATATGGTGCCCTTGAAACTAGTGATGCTCCTGGCATCATTCGACAGTAAAATTGAAGTCTCTTCTTGGTGGTAATCCTGGTATATCATGAGGGAATACATCCATGAAATATTGTATTACCCATATGTTCTCCATCATAGGGTTCTTCTCCTTAGCATCAGAAAAACCCACCTGGATAGCATGCAACTCGCATCTTTTCCTGATATACTTATTGATTTGAGAGGTTGTAATGGAAAGCAGTTGTAGGGGTTTCTTGATTCTTTGAATCTCTTTACTAGTTCCATCTAGAATTCTGTAATAAATAATATTTTCTTTACAGTCTACCAATTCCCAGTAATTTTCTAACCAATCCATGCCCAATAGCCCATTGTAGGATCCAAAAGGCAACACATGCAGATCTACATTTAGTTACTGATTTCCAATTTCCAAGGTACAATTTGGAATTTTGGCATAAAATTTTCTTTTTTCTCTCATGGATAGTTGTACCAGCGAGGGGTTTTTGCTTTTTCAACTTTGTAATTTACAAATTTCTACTATATTAGGATTTATATTACTTAAAATTGCACCTGGGTCAACCAAAATAGAAACAGACCGTGAAAGTAACTTACCTTCTAGTTCTATCATCATTCGTTGCCAATCTGCATGTCAATCCTCCAAGGCTACATTAATTTTGGGTATGTTTCGGGCTACCTTCCCCACAATAGAGGCTTCTTGTAGATTTTCTACTATATCATTTCTTCCTCGCTGTGCGAAATTCTTATAGTAGTGAGCTTCACCACATCTCTAACACTGTAGGGGTGGTTTCTGGCTTTGTTGTTGTTTTGGTTTATTGGATGCCCCTGTGGGATTCTCTTCTATAGGACAACGGGTTCTTTGATGGTTCCTCCCAAATTGTCTATTTACCGAATTCTTTGCAGAATTCTTAAAATTATTAGTTCTAAAACCTTTGAAGTTTGAGCTTCCTTTCCGCCCTTTTCTTGGCTACCAATTTTTTCCTAGTTCTCCTTTTGCCTTGGATTGTTGGTAGCACATTCTCTCTTTTCGAATTTCTTCATCCATGGTCCTTGGATTCATGAACTCAATTTTTTTTTTCATGTGAGTCGGAAAACTACTCAAAAATCATTGAACCTTAGCCTTTTCGTCCCTCAAATAATGAACATATCTTAACATGGAAGTAAACTTTGTTATATATTCATCCATTTTTATTTGTCCCAACCTCAAGTCATGAAATTCCCTAGAATTTTCATCCTATAAATGTTTTGTCAAGTACTTTTCCTTGAAATATTGTTGGACTGTATCCCATGACACATCCTAATCTTCAATACTGCGGACATTCTTAACATCCTCCCACCACAGGGTGGTCTTCTCCCTGAATTGATAGATGGCCAATCTTGATTTAAGATTTTTGTTGTACTCATAAAATTTAAAGTACTTGTTCATATTTATTGGTCACGCTTCAGCCACCTCCTCTACTTCTCCATCAAACGTATGTGGCTTTATATTCCGGAACTCACCCTGTAGCTCCACTTTTTGTTTCTTAACTTCTTTTTGTTATGACATATTTCTAGACTCAGCTTCATTATAAGTTCTATTTTTGTTGCTTCGTTGGGAATGACTTCTTTTTATTCTGTCATTGATTTTACCATTAGCTTGTTGTTCATTTTCTTCTTGTGTTACCTTATCAAGACTAAGTTGTAGCACTTCTTCATTCTTCTTGTTAGAAAGACTTTTCAGTATACATTCTTTCTCTTGCTCTAAGAGTTCATTTTCACTCCTAACTCGGACCATTTATTCCTAAAGATTTTGTATAGTGCTTAGCAGGATGTTTTTTCTATGTTGTTGTTCCTCCAACAGTTTAATAGTGTGCTGGTGGTCATCCATGCTCAATTCAATCCACATTTTAGGATTCATTTTTGTTTAGGGTTGGGGTGTAGGTTCCCGTGCAATTCAAGGTGTTTGTTGGGACGATCCCCTCCTCATTTCATTTGCTAAAATTCTATTTCCTTGTTCTGTTTCATTCACACACACAATTTATCATGTTAGGTGACTCTTAGGGTCCCAGCGTACAAACGCTTCTCTGATACCACTTGTAACATGCACGAAAACATTTTAAAAAAAAATTACTTTCGTAACTCAAGATTTAATCAGATTCCTAATATCCTAATTATTTTCATCCAACAGAACAATTACCATAAATCTATGTCCATATAATTCTATATATGTCAAAATTGCATCCCAAATTTTTTACTGCCATATCATTTATGAATTCATTAATCATGTGCGTAGACCTTGTATACATGTCTACCAAATCTCATCAGGCCTCTCCGTATGTGCATGTCAACTTTGATTAAAGGTTTAAAAGCTATGATGCTATTTCGATTTACTGCTCGGTTAAATTTTAGGTTTTGCTGTATCATTTGGAAGTTAAGATACGATACTTAGGGATATTACTACAGATCATGTTCCTCATTATAAACTTAATTATAATTTATTTATCACATGAATCCATCGCTCATGTGGAGAAAACTTGTTTGATCCTATGTTGTTAGATCTCGGGACTTTGATCTACATCTCAAGATCTTTGGGCTTGGCTTAGGTTAATTATCCCTAGCCAAACCCTAATCGCTCTTCATTCTAGAGATGGCTCTGCAGCGATGCAGATCTGCGACTAGTCTACCATTCTCGCTCTATTAGAATCTATGGTTTCCACTTGACGCTTGGCTGAAGATACATTGGTAGTGGTCAGTTTCTCGTTACCGTCTACCTGTAAAATTATTCAGGACTTTTTGGTTACTTTTCCTACGATTTTGTTTGCTGGAGAGGGTTACCAAATGGTTCCTTACGGATTTTGAGTGTTTAATCAATCACAATTTGGGTCTCTTCTCCTTCGAAGGGTTTAGCTCTGCATGCATGGCTTCGATGGTTTCGATTTGCTGCTTCGGGGACTGGAATGTGGCCCCCAAGCTTCATTTTCACGGTCACGGCTGCTACAAGCCCCACAGGTAATGTTACTCATCTGAGTCATATATTGGTCTGCTATCATATTTTATTTTCACTCTTCTCAGATTTTTGGGCAGATTTTTAAGTTTTCTATTCAATTTTTTGAAACCAACTAATTTAGGCATGGGAATAATTTAAGTTAAATAACCTTTGCCTTCATATTTTTCTTTGGTAATGAGGGTTTCAACCATATTCATTATGGATGGTTAGTGTGGTGTAGATACCACTTTGGTTGTATCTCAATTAGTAATAGTCATGGTTATGCTTGCGTTGGATCAACGATACATATAATGATCTCGGCCTCATCGTTGTCATGTACTGCAAGTTTCGTAGGAGTTTTACGGGGTTTCTGGAATTTAAATACTTGCTTATTCTTCATGACCAATGGAATCATAGAATGTCATTAGAAATACTCTTTTCTGGTTGATTTATTGAAGAACAATTCTCTAGTTCACTTGTAATCTATAGTCCTTCTCCAGAGTTACTGTGTGCTTTTGGTGTATTTTATTGAGACTCTACCAGAAATATTTAGGGGTTTTATATGTCCAGGTTCTATGTGAGTATGTTATATTTATGAGAAAAAGTCACATTCTATCGTAATGTAATTAATGGTTATAGTGGATAGTTATGGGTTTTTTGTATGTTTGTCGATACCCTTAAGATTTCTTTTGTTAAGCCTAAAAAATGTTTCTATTGCATAGAGAAAAATGTTTTGATACATTTAACATGTTATACATAATTTATATGTAGATATATTTCTTCTTCCTTTTTGTTGAAATATTATTTTTCAGATGAATGCCGGTGTAGCAAGATTGCCATTATCTTATTATAACTTAGCTTTAGTCCATGGTTTCTACTTTAGTAATATTTTAAAGGAGAAATCTCCATTATAAGTACATGCATGTCAGTCATTTTGTTTTTTCTGAATATTTTAAAGTTTTCAAATGTTGTAAACCTCTAGTTTTCTATTTTTCCTCTTCGTCTTTTGTTTAGGGATGTCTGAACCATCTACACCATGGGGTTTCTCCCCCTTTCCATTTTCCATGTATAGGAAAAATTTCTCCTCAACGACCTCCTCATAGCCTGGGGATCTTAGATCTTGGTTCTGAGCATACTATTTTCCAGTCCATATATCATGGTTAATATTTCATGTTTGGCATGTACATATATTTGTTTCTACTATTAGTTTATTTGTCAGACTATAAAATTGCAGTGAATCTTTCAAAAGATGTAGGTTCTTATTATATCATAAATATGAAAGTAATCTATAGTGACAACATATTTATTAGTCCACCACGGGTCACAGTGTGTAATATTTTTCATATTTTTCTGAAAATGTTCTACTATTAACAAGTTTATGTCTACAAAATACCTTAAATAAACAGTTTGTCAAAATATTCCATCAAAGAAGAACATGTTTGAACATATAAGTTCACAATTCTTCTATTTCTCGACAGTAAATGTACTTATCTTATTTCTAGCTTAGCTAATGAGATCCTCCCTACCATGAGAGAGGCAATAATGTCCTCTTCTCCCTCCGTGCTCCACAATAAGCCTAGTGGGTTGACAAGAATACGAGAAGATTCCTCAAGACCCTTGGTCGAATACTTATGATTATTTGAAGAATATTTTGGAATGTTGAGTGTCTTCCACTTATTGCAACCAGTTGAGGAATTCTCCACTCTCTCCCTTCCTTAGTTCCAAAACATAACCGTTTTTCCTCACTCGGATGCACCTTTTATTGCTCAAGGAAAGGTAACTGTTTTTTAGCTGTTAGTTTTTGGAATACTTTTACCATAACCATTTTTCAATTTTATGGAAATAATTTTCCATAACTAAACTTTATTTTTACAAAAAGTAATTAATTCGAGTTCAAGAGGTGATATGTCTCAAGAAATAATTTTTTTAGTTTCTTTTAAAAATAAAATGACAAAAAATCTAATTAGCCTTTAAGCAAGCTTCCACAATGGACTAATTACAAAATAGTTTTGTGAAAGGGAGAATTATGTTTGTAAGGATAAAACCGCCACTGATCCAACAATAGAATCCATTATTTAACGGGAATCTTTGAATCACAACTGAAATTGACATATGTGTCCATTCTAATTAAGGTATTCACCAACAAAATAATTTTCTTCATTATTGACAAAAGAAACCATAAATCCAAATTCATTGATGGATACATGATTTCAAAGTCATAATAAAGAAATATTTTTCAAAAGGTTTTATCATTGCTTGCAAATAGTGTTAAACTTTATCCCAACTAATAAAGGGAGACAATGAAAGACAATTTGAAGAATCTCAAATGGAAGACAACTCCAAATGGTTGGATCCATGGCTAGAAAATAAAATCACCTAACATAAACAAAAAATCATATAAATTCACCAAAAAAGTTTTCAAATAAAATTAAATAGAAATAAGAGTAACAAACATAAAAATTTCCAAATTACACAATTATAAACAAAGATAAATATATTATAAAATAAACATGATAAATATTAGAATTATCACAATGTTACAATAATGTTTTTAATATTTATCTATTGATGCATTCAAATCTATTCAATAAATTGATTACGAACTATTTAGTGAATACATATCCAAATTTATCTAATTAAATATAAAATATAATTATTGCATAAAAATTGTTCCAATATAAAATATAATAGAAATATACCTATTCCATAAATTAGAAATATATCAATTAGATTTTATTTAATTTTATTAAACAGATTTTAACCAATTTTATGCATTAAAAAAATCATATTGATATCTATAAAAGGAAATATAAACTATTAAACTTATTGAAATAGATAAAATGAAATTTAGACTATTAAATCTAAGTTAAATTAAAATCTAAACATTTTGAATAAAGATTAATTGAAATATAAAGTTATTGAATTCATATCAATTGAGATCAATTGGAATCTAAACTTATTCAATTGAGACAAATTGAGATAATTTTATATAAATTTAAATAAATAAAATGTATTCTATTGATTAAAATAAAACATATTAATATCTACATTTATGAATATGCATAAATTTAATGTAAACTATTAATTTTGAGATAATTTCAAATCCAATCTTATTTAATAAATTATTGATTTTGTTCAATAAACTTATTGAATTTTATAAAATGAAATCTAAACTATTATAGTTGAGATCAATTTAAATGTAAAGTATCAACCGTGAGATCAATTAATTCAATATGCATTATAATTGTTTCATATAAACCTATCCAATTCATTAACCTTAAAATATAATAAAAATCTATCTATTCCATAAACTAGAAATCTCTGTTTTGAAAAAAAAAAAATTACTTGATAAATTGCAATGAATTTTATAGATTAAATAAAAGGCATATCCGGTTCTAAAAAGTTAAATATAAACTATTGAAGTTATTTAATCTATAAAATGAAATTTCAACACTTAATGTTGAGCTCAATTAAAATCTAAACATATTTAATAAATATCAATTCAAATATAAACTTCTTGAATTTAGAATAATTGAGATCAATTGGGATTTGAAATATAAACTTATTGAGTTCAGAATAATTGAGATCAATTGGGATCTAAACTTATTCAATTAGGAGAAGCTGAGATTAGTTTATATGAATGGAAATCTATTATCAAATTTATAATCTATTGAAATCAATTGAAAAATTATTTAATGTCTAGATCTATAAAAATAATTTAAGTAAATGAATGATGACATCAATTGAAATCTTCAATAATGAATATAAAATTAAACCATAAAATGGACTCCGTGTATAAAATTTATTTTAGTCATTAAAATACAAAATATTTATTTACTAAATAAAATATATTTTATTGAATAAGATAAAATATTTTAGGTTGATTAAAATAAAATCTATTCATATCTGAAGTTATGATTATAAATTTAGTGAGATTTATAAAATTAATGTAAACTATCAATTTTGAGATCATTTGAAATATAATCTTCTTTAATAAAGTATTAAATTTATTCAATTGAAATAAAAATCCCTTAACATTTTCATTTTCATTGCCTATCTCTCAATTCATATCAAGCATTATAATGGTTCATATATCTACTCTTAACCGTATAGGATTTCCATTTCTTTTCTTTTTTGTCATATAAATAACAACAATTTTTTTTTTTTTCTATTATTTATATGATATAATTTTTAATTTTCATTTGTTATTTAGTAGATGATAATTTTTTATCACAACTTTTCATGTGCATGAATAATTAAAACACTAGTTATGAAAAAAATATAGTAAATTTTATAAAACTCTAAAATGCATGGAGAAATTCAATCTGAAAATTTATGATGCACATAAATTTAATTTGAATATAATAATTACATTTTTTTTCCTCATATTCAATTCATAAGAATTATAACATTTTTTTTCTCATATTAAATTAATTATCTTATATTTATGAGATCAAAAATATTAATTCCCTAACATTTTCATTTTCATTTACTAAAACTAAATTTATATCAAACACTATAATATTTTATATCAAGACTCTTAAATGTATAAGACTTAATAGATTAATATGTTTGATCCCATAAATATAAGATAACTATGCTAAAATACATTAAAACCCCCAAACTCCCTACATATTGAAAGAGTGTTGCCTTCGTGGCCTTTTTTTTATAATGAGGTTTGTGGAATCACAAAATCATTTCACATATTCAATTTTCGCATTAAGTTTATGTGCATCATAATTTTTCTAATTGAATTTCTCTATACATTTTAGAGTTTCATAAACTTAAACATCATATTTTCATAATTTGTTTTTTTTTAATTGAATTTTTTTTGCACATAAAAAGTTTTCATCAAAATTTATCATCTACTAAATAAGAAATGAAAAATAATAATGGACGATCTCCTTATGATTAATATTTCACATCAATAAAGCATTGGATGCTGTATATGAAGAACACTAGTATTTGAGGAATTAAAAACTGCAATTAAACAACGGTATTTGTTGGACACTGCTATTCAATATATGAATAGCACTATGGATAATACAATCTATTGAATGTGCAATATATAAATATATAAATAACGCTACTCTCAAATATATGGAAACAATTGAATAACGCTCTCCAATATGAAAAGCGTTGCTATACCTTTGATACCATTGCAATCAAAGACCCATAATTATAGAAAATCAACTCCAATAATTATAACAACCCAGCTGAAATAGAGTATTAATGTAGATCAATTAATGTATTAAAGCAGCTCCCAGAACAATGCAGCTCAATTAAAGTATTATCACAACTCTATTGATAATACCGACTGCTACAAGCTAATTATTAACCACTTCTCTTAGCAGTGCACTTGAATGTTTGGTATATATGAACGCACATTTAAATTTCATATATGACCACATTGTATTGTGTTATCTATAGGAAAAAAAATAAATGGAAATGGAAATCCTATACCATTAAGAATCGTGATATCAACCATTATCCATTATCCTGCTTGATATGAATTTAGCCATACTCAATGAAAATGAAAATTTTAATGGATTAATGTTTTTGATCCTATAGAAATATATAATATAATTATGATTAAATAAAGTGAAACACCGAGACCCTTAGATATTGAAAGAGAATACATCGAAACCCCAAACTGCTACGAGGATATTGAAAGAGATGTTGTGTTTGGGTTTTTTTTTTTTTAATGAGATTTGTGGAATCCACAAAATCATTGAGGATCATGTTACCGATTTTCAATTTAAAAAAGAAAGAAAAATTAGTTAGAACAGCAGGGATATATAAATATCCAAATGATAAAAGATAAAACATAGGAAGAAGAAATCCATGAGACCTATAAAGATATAAAATAAAAAAACGATTAAATATGAAAACTTGCTACCAGGTTGAAGTATGCTATTCAATGATACAATGAATATAATAAATATGAGATTTAGTTTTAAGATGAGAATTTTTTACATACCTATCACTTTAGATTGAGGCTGCAATAATTTAATAAATATCTTTAGTTTGAATCTATGGCACTTGATCCTTTGTATCATATGGAAGCTCCCCAAGTGAGCTTGGGTATTAAATGCAAGATTTATTTATTATGTCAATCTATTAAATATTATTCAATATATTAAATATTGGAAATAAATCTTATTTCAATTTATAAAATAAGTAATGAACTATAGACTTTGACAAATCTATATATTAAATTGAAACTTCTCAAGAAACCATAAATTTGCACAACAACACTTGTTATGAAACTTGCAGCATCTAGCAATTTGTTGGATTTCTTCTTAAATAATATTTCCTTTATTTCTCTATTCAATTATTATTTATGGAATCATAACTAAAAAAAATCTATTGAAAAGAAATATATGGAATATTGGTTGCATTTTTAATAGGGTTCATGTAACATTTGGGGCACTCACACCGCAATGGTGGCCCTCCATGGAGGCCATCATTTTAATTGTAAGTTACATAATTTATTATGTAACATAAAATTGTAAAGCTTTTTAGTTGACATGGAAAAACCAAGATGGTTTACAATTTGGGGATTTATTGGATTGCTAAAATAATATGAAAATGTTAAATTTATTTTTAAGTAATTATTTAATTCAAAACACTATGTAGAAAGTTAAGATGATTTAATTTTGTTAAAATAATGTTAAAATATTTGTATTAATATATCATAATGATTATTAATTTAATCGTTATTAACATATATGTATTATATTACTTTAAGATTTATCAAGTAATTTTTTTTAAGGTGAAGGATGTTTTTAGGGTTTAACTTCCAATCAACATTATTTTTTTTCCTTTTTCCAATTGTACTATTATGTGATGGAAAAAATTATCAAATATTAATAATAATTAAGAGAACAAAAACATCATGTTAAAAAAATTATATATATATATATGACTAATTAATTTTTATTTAAAAATAATATTAAAATATTAAGTCATAATTATTTATTGTAAATGATATGGATTAATAATAATAACAAAACATAACAAATTGGTGTCTTATTCTCTTCTTACATAGCAATAAAACATAATAATTTATATACCACTAATTTTCAATGAGCCATTTATTTTTTGAGAATGCTAACGTGTATCAGGTTTTGACTTTACATTACAAAATTAGTTATAAATGACAATGATCATTGTAAAATTTTAATTGAACAGGGATTTAATCACTTCATTTAAATATGCAAGGAAGTTATGTCCGTCACTTTCATCCATTGATGTAGTGGTTACCACCAAAATCATCCATTGATATAGTGGTTACCACCAAAATATTCAAGCATCTTGTATTTTGAATTGTCTACGATTAGAATTGCAAATTCCAATAAAAACATACCTATCGAGGTAAATATATAAAGTAGTTTATTCTAAAAGACTCCATATGTACATAAAAAGTGCTTGACATAGTCGAACGTGATTGGCAAACCTAAGCTCTTAAATATTTGTAGAATTAAATGATGTTTATGTTGCCCTAACATAGGAAATATTCCATTATCTTAAGAGCTTGTTGTTGTCCTCTTTCCTGATTTTATTAAGAAATATTTATTTATATTTTATAAAATTGAATACATATAAAAACTGAAACTCATAGCAATACTCATTCACTGATATGATGACACCTTTACCGATTAGGGTTCACTAACTTTTTCATTTCAAAAAGACTAATGGTTATTGTTAATTGTTTTTAAAATTTAAAATAAATTCATAATTATTTTGATTTTTAAATAATTTGCTTTATATTATATTTAAAAGCAATTAAATAAGAGATATTACTCATAGTATTTTAAAAATAAAATAAATTAATAAGGATTATTTATTTAAAAAAAAATTGTCTATTATATTTATTTAACATTTTTATATTAATATTAAAAGTATTATTATAAATTATTAATTAATAATTGTACCACAGTGTATTTTAATTAGCCACTATCTTGTAAAGGACTATCTTGTAAATATGTAAT
This sequence comes from Pinus albicaulis, assembly GCA_034641835.2. NCBI lineage: Eukaryota > Viridiplantae > Streptophyta > Pinopsida > Pinales > Pinaceae > Pinus > Pinus albicaulis. The sequence continues at coordinate 1,140,770,386 of CM076579.1, read as the reverse complement.
GCATGAGATTCAAATTTCAAATATTTTTGGATTTATAAAAAAAAAAAACAAATGTTATTAATTAATAATTATATAAATTTATTGTATTTTTTTTTAAGTATTTTTTATTAATTCATGAAAATATTACATCCTGAAGAGAGAATATATCAGAGCAAAGTAAAGCCTCACCACTATAGGATTTCTTGCCTATCAAGTTGAAACAAAGAAACTAGATAATAACTACACAAAACTATAAGAAGGCATGTCAATGTCCCATCATGCCTAATGTTGAGCAAAAATCAACCTATAACGGACTTGCCTCATTACGCATTTGAATTGCTGGGATCCAAAGTGGTGTTACCACCCTTGCTAGGGAAGCGGAGTGCATCATGACCATGGGACTACATATGAACAAAGTATCCTTCAATGTTTTCCATCCGGTCTTCAAGTCTCTTTTGGTTGCGACGAGTGAATCTTGTCGGTCAAGGATCTTCCATTGGTTGTCCTAAATATCATTGAGAAAATAGTCAACTTCATTGCAATCATTGTGGCAATCTAGGGCTTGTTTCTCACCATTGTTTGCAGAAGACATAAATGGGTTTCTAGGGAGCGGAAAGGGGTGGTGAATCCACTCTCCTAGGTGAACCACTGAGAAGTTTCTTTAGCTTTCCTTTGTCAACCGAGATACCCCTTGAGGTGTTCTCCTTAGCACCTCTGGCCAGCGCTACTTAGATCCTTATCTCTTTAACCCTGCATAGATGGCCCTTGTTTACAGATTCAAAGGCCCAAAAAAAATAACCCCACAACTTCTATACTTATTGATCTTGTCACATGAATACACACTCGCTTTGGAATAAGAGGGATAATTATGAACAATTTTTTTCTCAGTGAAACAATAGAAAGACCGCGAGAACCAGCTGTTCCTCCCACAAAGACATCACAACATGCTAAATATACCTTTAGGAAAAACCAAGGACACAAATTACATCCTCTATCCACTATCCAAATTTTCACTATCCACACCTCTCAAAATGCAACAATGAATAAATAGATTGACCAAAAATGTGGCCTTCACAAAAATATAATGCCAAGACTGAATATACCTCACGAGGGACCCTCCACCCTCCCTTCCTTGGCTACTTTTTCTCTCGAGCTGATAACAATACACGAACCCAAATATCAGCTAGGTAGAGAAAGAAAACGAGGCTCCTGAGAGTAATACGGTAAAATGAGGTAGAACATCCACTAGGACCCCACACAACAACAGCATAATACTGTTTCAAAATTTCTTGACTAACAATTGAACCATGAAATCATAGCATACCATACTTAAATCACCATGGAAGGAGTTAGAAATTGAATTACCTAAGAGATCTCGCCAATGATTAATCTGAACCCCATACACTTGAAAACCCACCTATTAGTTGAAGCCCCACTCAGAAATTATCTGTGTTGCGAAACAAATTCACTCGGATACCAAATTCCATAGTGAAATGCAATCTTCGGTGCCATATTATGACTTGGGAAGCGATTGAGAGTCGAACATGTCCATATTCCTATACTTGGAACACAAGTGAAGGCTCGAGCTGACCCGTTATTAGGCTAGGCTCTCTAGATCTAGAGCAAGAAATTACTCATGTAAACCCCACTTTCATCCCCCAAATATTGGAAATTTTTGCAAATACCAATGCCATAGGTATTATAACCCAGGTATCGTCGAGAATGTTCTTCCACAGGCCTCCGGGCTCTACTTGAATAACATACATTCGCATCATAACGACATCGTGGGAAGGCTATTATTTCACATTTCCTTAGTATTATCGACATTTGTCACCCCAAATGGGGAAAAATGATGGTAAACTTGAATTTCTTGATAAAATTGAAATTTTCAAAATGTAGTCTTTCAACTATTTAAATTTATGTTGTGTTAACTCATTTATATTAAGTGAATAAAAATCACATGTTAAATTGTGTAATATTATATGAAAACATCTCTCCATATTGTATTTAAATTTTTTATGATTTTTAAAATAACAATAAAATTATAAATTTTTAATACTTTTATTATTATTTTATTACATTAAAATTTTTATATATAATTTATCTAAACAAAAAAATTTAATATGATAGACATATAATCCTTGAAAGTTGTTTTTTGGTGCATAATTTGTAGATAAATTATAAATAAGAAGAATAAAAATCATTTCTATGGAAGAAGTTCAATTGAAAATTGTCATATTATGAAATTTTATATAAATCGTGTGAGTCAAGATTCAAATCCATTATAATTGATGGAAAAAAACCATAAAAAAAAAAAAAACTATAATAATATATATACATTTATTTTGTAATGTTTTTATTAATTTATTTTATATGTTAGACACATAACCCTTTACATACATGAGAAGGCCTTCTCATGTACGGTAATGATGAGAAATTTAAATAAGTGGAATGAAAAAACCTAAACCTTTAATATTGTCTAAGCTCCCATTCAAGGAAATGTATTACTTTCCCTCCCTCACCGATATGATGGATGAATATTAAAACCCTCACCCTCGAGATCACTTGCGTGGATTTGCACCTTGGTCAAGCTCACATAACAGTGGAAAGGTTTTGTATTTGTAAATAAATGGTAAATAGCTAAAATAAGAAGAGTCATTTCACATAAGTGGATACGAAGAGTCACAATGACTTTAGAAGATGAAACCAAAGGGAACTTACAATATTATATCCAAAATTTCAACATTAATTCAAAATCACCAATTTCTGGAGTTACTTCTCTTGAATTGGAATGGTATCAGAATTAAATTTATGGGTTTTCCCTCCTTTTATAGCCTATTTCACGGCGCTCCACCAATCTATTTTCATCTTCTACTGCACGTTTAACACATAGTTACCATTCTTCCCTCTTCCACTTATCATCGACTGCCAAGAGATAAACAAATGCATAAATTCCTATCCTCAGTGGTGAAAACCATAGTGATAATAATAGTAACAAAATAATATACATATTTTAGAGTACCATTAGATTTTTGAATTAGGTTTTTCATTGTATATAACGTTGGAGATTCATTTCTCTGAAAATTCATTCAATAATTTTATATCTATTAATAGATTTAGTCTTGCATCCTTCTCAACTACTTCTTGATCTTAATTGTTTAGTTTTAAACATAATTTTACCATTTAAACCTTAGAATTCGATTTCCTTCTAAAAACTAAATTTCTACCCTTATTTTAAAGGTAGAGAGGTTGAATAAGGGAGTGTTCTCACAACCAATGTAGGATTTTAATGAAGGTCGATAATAACCTATAGTAGATATTTAGTACATTTTTCAAATTTCTTTTATTTATAGGCTAGCTAGTCAATTTACATGTTCTGTACATTTATATTGTGAGGAGAACTTTGTATTTGATTTTACATTTCAATCAAAGCTGGAAACCTAAATTTTATTTCATTTATCATATAATGTTATTCCTAGCTTTTCAAGGGATAAACTACATTGTGACAAAATTGGACAATAGTTTGCAAAAACAATAGAAATATGTGTATACTTGTATTTATTGTAAATTATTCTACTAGGTATCCACTCTAGCATAATTATGGTTTCATTCATTCTTGGGAGTCACTTTAATATTCATTCATTTTACTTAATTTATAAATATGAAACTTTTTTGTAGATGCATCCATCATCTCTACTGCAAGTGTAGACTTAGTGGCAAGGAGAACTACACAGAATTCTCTAGGAAGATTAGGCACACTATTCATTTAATGACTTATATAAAGGAATGTGTTAAAGAGTAGGAGAAAACACCCATTAAGATCATATCACATAAGGATATCACAATATGGGACAACAAGGACAATAAAGGCTATGCTCCAATTATTTTTTTTGTAAGAATGAGTACAAAATTGCTAATTAGTTACTAAAAAAAAACTAAAATAACCACCATTTTTTGGTTGGTAACAAATAGTGGATAATTTACAATATCTTATAATGTGACCAACTTTTAGTCATATTTATCTTCATCATTAATTGGTTGTCACAATTTTATCATCTAGTAGTATAATTAATTTGGTCATTCATTTACTCATTAATTTAGTCATTAATTGTCATAATTAATGACCAAATACACAAGAAAATATACTACTACATGATCACACAAGAAAACCCATTAATGAGAAAAGAAATATGACCAAAATATTGGTCGCTTTATAAGATATCTGTAATTTGCTACTAATAGTAATATATATCAAAATTTTGGTCATTGCTTGAAACCCATTAACTACCAAATAAATATGACTAAATTTTGGTTGTGTTATAAGATCTTGTAAATTACCTACTAATACTTGTTAATATGAAAAATTTAGTGTTTAGTTTTCATTAGAAATTTGTTTGAACTACTATTTTATCTCTCTAGAACCTTAGAGATTCATTACTCTGAAAACTTATTCAATGCATTTGTATATGTCGATATATTTAATCTTTCTTCCTTCTCCACTATCTTCCAATATTTATTTTTTAGTTTTGGCCATAATTTCATCATTAAACTCTAGAAATTAAGGTTTCTACAAGGTTTCTCTTCTTCTGATACTAATTTTTTGCCATGATTTTAAAGTTAGAAAGGGTGCATGAGGAAATGTTGTCAGAACTAATGGCGGATTTTATTGAAGGCTTCTAATATCATATCGTAGATATTTAGCACATTTTTCAAATTCCTTTTACTTATAGGTTAGTTAGGACCACTATTACAATTTTTGTATGTTTATATTGCTGGGAAAACAAATTATTTGCATTTACATTTCATTCAAATTTTGAAGTCTTGTTTTTATTTTGTTTACCTTCTAATATTGTTCGTGGCATTTCAAGAGATAAACTGCTATGTGGAAAATTTGTATTTTTTTTTTTTTTTTTTTTGCAGGAAAAGTAAAAAGATGTTAATATTTCTGTGTGGTATAAATTATTATACTAGGTCTCTAGTGTAGGGTAATTATGTTTTCCTTCATTATTTGGAGTCACTTTAATATTTTCTACACTGTAACTTAATTTATAGATATGAACTCTATCCGAAGACACATTCCATCATCTCTACTTCTTGTGTAGTATCATTGGCAAGGAGAACAACTAAGAATGCTCTAAGAAGATTAGGCACACTACCATTTTTAGTTAATTATAGAAAGATATCTATGAAGAAGGAGGATAACAGACCCATTAACACCATATCATATAAGTAGCTCGCAATATGGGATAGCAAGGAAAAAAAACCTATTCTCCAATTGTTTCTTTTGTAATAACTAGTACAAAATGGCTAATTAGTTACTAAAAGTGGGACTACAATTTGCATATAAGTGACAATTTCTTAGGTGGTGACCAATAGTGTCTAATTTAGAGTATCTTATAATGAGACCAAATTTTAGTCATATTTATCTTAGTCTTTAATTGGTTGCCTCAATTTTATCATCTAGTAGTATATTTAGTCATAAATTTGGTTATTAATTTATTCATTGATTTAATGTTAATGAAGAAATACACAAAAAGATATACTACTACATCATCAAAAAATAAAACTAATTCATGACCAAATAAATATGAAAAAAATGTTGGTCTCATTATAAGATATTATAAATTAGCTACTAATAGTCATATTTATGCAAATCTTATTCATTGTTTGAAACGAGTAAATGACCTCAATAAATACGACTAAATTTTGGTTGTTTTATAAAATATTGTAAATTAGCTACTAATAGTAGTATATATGAAAAACTTAGTCATCATTTGTAATCACAAATTTATCATTTATAGTAGTCATTTATATTTTTTTTTGTAGTTTCATGTTTTTCATGTTCATTATATAAATGATTGATTTAGTAATTTATATTCATTTCATTTACTATCATTAATAATAATTATAAATAACTAATTTAGTAGTATATTTGTTTTATTTGTGTTTAACATTGATCAATATAAACTAATAACATAGTAGTTTTAGACTAATATAATTTGTTGATTTTTAATCAACTTAAACTAATTAGTATGAATTTGTCACTAGATTAAATAAATGTCATACAATGTGCATGTTAATATAATATAAAAAAGAAAAGTTGCATTTATTAATTACAATAGAAAATAATATCAAGTAGGACCATAAATAATTTCAACCACATAAATTATATGTTAGGTCCCTATATTACTAGTATAGTCCCTTATTGTTGTTAGTGTAACCCCCTTATTGTTATTATTGTACCCCTATAACCCCCATATTTTTATTGTTGTGCCCTTAAATTACTATTTTTAGGTCGGCTAAGATTACATTGTTGCCCCACTAAGATTACATTGTGGCCCCATGGAGTCCTATATATAGAAAGGAGGTTTTGTAATTTGTATCATCCAAGAATTCTTCATTCATGTAATGTATTGGAGGTTTCCCTCTAGAAGTGGCTTATTCCTAAGGCATTGATATCTCTTTTCTCCTATTTTTGGAGTTGGTTTCACGACATTTGGTATCAGAACTTTGGATTCTAGGGTTTTGCTGCCCCAAATAGGTCATAGTGGGATTTTTGCTATAAATTTTTTTCTATGAAGGTTCAAAAGCTGAAATTTTTAGAGTGCGAAGCCAAAATCCTGACGGACATCATCAAAAAATGTCAGAGCTTGGCTCGTAAAATTTTCAGAGATATGATCTGTGGAAGTCACGTCTTTTTGCAGGCTTCTAAATTTAACCTAAACCGACCATCGTGGCATTTTCGCTATAAAATTTTTTCTACAAAGTTTCAGAAGATGAAATTTTTAGGGAGAGAAAAAGAAATCCTTTGGAAGATCTTTGCAAAATTTCAGAGCTTGGTTTGCAAAATTTTTGGAGATATGGTCTGTGGAAATTAGGTCTTTTTTACGCTCCCAAATTTGATCTCAAAGAGGTGATCGTGCGAAAATCTTCATAACTCTCTCTCGGAGCATCGGATTGGAATTATGTAAAAAGTGGCTACACGTACACAGACTATAGTTTTTTCTATATCAATTTTAGAGCCGAAGGAGGAAACAGTGACACATGATAGGTCGTACAAGTTTGCTCTACTGAACGAGTCCATAATTAGGTCATCATAGAATATTGGGCATAACTTTGTCTTCAAGAATCCAAATCAGGTTAGACCTATGGCATTCAAAAGAAGATTCAAAGGGCTACTTCCGAGCTAAATTTCAGATCTTGAAGATCCAAAATCATAGAGATAAATCAGTTTCAGTATCAAGCTCCTCAAAATTAAGAAAAAGGTTTGTATTTTTTTCAATTTGCATAAGTCTTTTTTGAAAAATCAATTGTAGATGATTCCTAAGGCCTATTGAGCATAGATATTAGTATTGGGTTATAAAATGCCTCCTAAAAATAACTCAACACCCATTAAGCCTTCATAAGGCTCTACTATGACTCATGAAGACGAAGAAATGCAACATGAGATATCAAAATTCCATGAGCAAGGACACCAAATTTCGCTGTCGCAAAGAGCAAAAAAAAATGAAATGGATGGTTTGAAGAAAGTTGTGGAAGCTAATATGAATGGTTTGAAAGCTAAGATGGATGGCATTGAAGTTGGCATGGAAGCTAAGATGGATGACTTGGAAGCTAAGATCGATGAAAAAATGGAAAACATTAATAATGATCTAAAAGTAGACATCGAAGGTTTGACAAAGTTGATACAACAAATGTTTCCTAATGGTGAAAAGGAAGTAGAGGAAAATCATGATGAGAACAAAATAAATGTTAATCGTGATTCCATAAACTCTAATGTTGACAGGAAGAACCACCATATTCCAAAATGGATATGAAGAAGTTTGATGGAAAGGATCTTGTAACATGGATACTATATATGGAGCAATATTTTGATCTAAATAATGTGCAAAACACATAAAAGGTATGCATTGCAACTTTCCATTTATAACAAAATACATTTGTATGGTATCGATGGATTTTCTCGTAAAAAAATTGTCACTTGGCCAATTTATACGGAGGAAAGGATAGAAAATTATGATGATAAAAAGAGCAACACCTTCTTTAGCCAATTGATAAATCTAAAACAAAAGGGTTTAGTGGGGTTGCACATTGAGGAAATCCAAAAATTGAATATAACGATAACTGATATTCTAGAGGAACACATGATTAATCTCTTCATAGGGACTTTAAAGGATAACATCCAACGTGAAGTTCATGTTTTGAAACATGATTCATTGGAGAAGGCATTCAGGTTGGCAAGAAAAAATGAATCTAAAATTATGGCAACAAGGAAGCCTACCACTCACTTCTATAAAGAGGGAAGTGTTTCTACTCCTAGATCTCCAGAACCTACAAGGTTGACACCACAACAATTGGAAGAAAAAATAGCAAAAGGGCTTTGCTACAGTTGTGATAAAAAATACACTAAAGCTCATAAGCGTGTTGAGAAGAAATTATTTTACATATATTGTGAAGGGGAAGAAGAAAATGAACAAGAAGAGGATATACACCAGGAACCAACCCTAGAAGAGGAAGAAATGTGTCTGACCATATCGTGTAATGCAATGGCAGGAATTACCACTCCTCAAACTCTCAAGATAGAAGGAAATATCAATAATAAAAAGGCAAAGTGTTGATTGACTCAAGTAGCACCCATAATTTTGTTCATTGTAAGGTAGCCAAGGAATTGAATTGTTTCCTATACCCAGCACCAGAATGTCAAGTGATGGCTGCAAATGGAGGAACTATAAATTGCTCTGGAAAATGCCATAATATCAAGCTAACCATGGGGGAGTATGTATTGAATAGTCCAATGCTTTCCATTCCTATGGGAGGTTTTGATGTTGTACTAGGAGTACAATGGTTACAATCTTTGGGAATGATAGCTTTTAATTTTCAATAACTTTTCTTGAATTTTTTTTTCAGAAGGAAACGAAGTTGAATTACGGGGTATTGCAGGGAAGCTCGGAAAGATAATAAGCTCTAATTTCATTAAAAAGCTTCTAAATAAATAACAACGAGGCGTAATTGCACAATTATGCTCACTAGAAGTTCCAACATCAAAATCATCTATTTCTGCAAATCTCCAAAAAGTCTTAGAAAATCATTCCAAGGTTTTTGAAACTCCCAAAAGACCCCCACCTATTCGTGATCATAATCATGCTATTCATTTGATTCGAGGAAGTTTTCCTCCAAACATCAGGCCTTATAGATATCCTTATGTTATTTCTCTACTTCTGTAGTATTGGTACACAAGAAGGTTGGATCATGGCGCATGTGTCTGGATTATAAGGAGTTCAATAACCTCACCATTAAAGATAAATTTCCCATTCCTTTGATTGATGAATTATTGGTTGAATTACATGGAAAATTTTATTTTACCAAGTTGGATCTTCTTTCAGGATATCATCAAATTAGAATGAAGACTGAAGATATTCTGAAAACAACATTTTGAAGTCATGAGGGTCATTATGAATTTTTGGTCATGCCTTTTGGCCTTACCAATGCACCTTCTACATTTCAAGGCTAGATGAATTCCATTTTCAAACCCTTCCTCAAAAAATTTGTGCTAGCATTTTTTTATGATATACTAATCTACAGTAGGTCTTCAAAGGATCATGTTCAACATGTTGACAGGGTGCTCAAACTATTGCGGGAGAAAAAATTATATGAAAAAAACATCCAAATGTTTATTTGGAGTACAAGAGGTGGAATATCTAGGTCATATTGTATCTCATGAGGGTTTTAAGGTAGACACTAACAAAATTAAATCCATTAAATAATAGAAATTCCCCACAACCATAAAGCAGTTGCGAGGATTTCTCGGGTTAACAGGGTATTATCGCAAGTTTGTTAAGAATTATGGGAGAATAGTAGCACCACTAACAACATTATTGAAGAAAGATGCATTTTCATGGACTCGTGAAGAAACTAAGGCCTTTGAACATCTTAAAGGGTAAATGTGCGTAGCACCGGTCTTAGCTACACCAATCTTCACAAAAACCTTTATTATGGAATGTGATGCCTCACGAAATGGAATTGGTGCTATTTTAAAGCAAGAAGGAAGACCCATTTCTTTTGAAAATCGTCCAATCAAAGGAAATTATTTACTGAAAGCTATTTATGAGAAAGAAATGTTAGAAATACTACATGCACTAAAGAAATGGCGAACTTACCTAATGGGAAGACACTTCAAGGTAAATTTTGATCATGATAGTCTTAAACACTTTTTGGAACAAAGACTATCTTCAGAAGAGAAGCAAAAATGTGTCACAAAGATGTTGGGTTATGACTTTGAAATAATATACAAAAAAGGGAAGCTAAATGTTGTTGCAGATGCACTGTTAAGAAAGAATAAAGAGGTGGAAGCATTGATTTGTGCCATTTCTATTATTGAACCAAATTGGATAACCGAAGCAAGGGATGAATGGAAGAAGGATGAAGAATTGTGGACACTCATTCAAAGTTGCAACAAGATCCTAGTACATCTAATACATTTAGTTGGAAAAATGAATCCTTATGGTACAAAGATCTCTTATATCTTTGTAAAAATTCCGAACTAAAACAAAATATTATTTTGGAATTGCACACTTCTCCTTAAGGAGGACACTCAAGATTTTTAAAAACTTACCACAGGGTGAAGAAAGATTTTTTTTGGGATGGCCTTAAATCTGATATTCAAAAGTTTGTGGTGGAATGTTTAATTTGCCAACAGAATAAAGTTGAGACAATTAAGACCCCGGGTCTTCTACAACCTTTATCCATTCCAAGTCAACGTTAGGAGGAGATTTCAATGGATTTTATCATAGGTTTACCTAAGTCCGAAGGAAAGAGTTTCGTCATGGTGGTAGTTGATAGAATTACCAAGTATGCACACTTTTTTGCATTATCTCATCCATTTAAAACAAGTATAGTTTCTACTACATTTATGGACATAATTAAAAAGCTACATGGAAATCCAAGGGTTATTGTGAGTGAAAGAGATCCCATTTTTACAGGAAATTCTTTGACAGAGTTATTTTCTTATTTGGGTACTGAATTAGCTCATATCTCATCTTATCATCCTTAATTCGATGGTTAATCTGAGATAGTAAATAAATGTCTGGAAGGATATATGTATTGTTTTATATCGGATAAACAAACATAATGGGTTAAATGGTTACCTCTCGCTGAATGGTAGTATAACACCTCCTTCCATACTGCAGCAAAAATGACCTCATTGATGGCACTTTATGGATATCATCTACCATCCATCACATCATATTTTAGAAAAAGTTCAAAGTTTCAAGCAGTGCAAGATCACATCGAGCATCAACAAGAAGCTCTCCAGCTCTTAAAGGATGACTTGAATTTGGCACAAAATCGAATGAAACAACAGGAAGATCAACATCGTAGCAAGAGAATTTTTTATGTAGGAAACTGGGTATTTTTACGGCTACAACCATACAAAAAAATGTCCCTCAAGCAAGCTAAGAAGGATAATAAATTATCGCCAAAGTACTATGGCACTTACAAGGTGTTGCAAAATATTAGTACTATGGCATACAAATTGGAGCTTCTTTCTTCTTCACGAGTACATCCAATTTTCCATGTTTCATGCTTAAAGAAGGTTATAGGTGAAAATATTCCAGTTCAAACAATATTTTCAGAACTTTATGAGGAAGGAAAAATCATATTGGAACCTAAACAGGTCATGGAAACAAGAACATGACAACTACGAAATCGATCAATTTCAAAGTATCTCATCAAGTGGAAGAACTTAACCACAGAAGATTCTACATGGTAGGATGAGAATTTTATACAAAAGTACCTAGAGCTACTCAAGCGTTGAGGATAAAACTTTCTGGAAGGAGAGGGGCATGTTAGGTCCCTATATTACTAATATAGTCCCTTATTATTGTTAGTGTAACCCCCTTATTGTTATTATTGTACCCGTGTAACCCCCATATTGTTATTATTGTGCCCTTAAATTATTATTGCTAGGTCAGCTAGGATTACATTGTGGCCCCACTAAGATTACATTACGGCCCCATGGACTCCTATAGATAGAAATGAGGTTTTGTAATTTGTATCATCCAAGAATTGTTTATTCATGTAATGTATTAGAGGTTGCCCCCTTGAAGTGGCTTATTTCTAAGGCATTGATATATATTTTCTTATATTTTTGGAGTTGGTTTCACAACATTATATTACATGAAATTTCATGTATTACAATATGAGTTTCTAACTCAATTTTTGTTGGAATACAATTTACACTAGAAATATTATTTCATCACTTCTAAACATTATCATTGTGTTTCTCAAGCATTGTAGGATAATTCATCAACTCAAAATAATTTACTATCAATGTGTATGTGTGTCTCATTCAGAATATTCGATTTAAGGGTATTAGTAGAGTTGTTCTCTTTTGTCCCTCTTTCTTCCTTTCTCACTCAAGTCGTATGGTTCTCCTCTCTCTTCAATTCTCACTTCTTACCATCAATGCTAATTTCCTCTTTTCAAAATGAAAGAAGATAAAATTTAGTGTAAGTCATGAAATATGGTGAACACTGGAATATAAAATAAAGTAAACTATAAGAGATTTTAACGACATTTCCCTCCACACAAAAAATTTCAATGCTATTTTTAACCATAAAAGAAAGATACTCGAACATGTTTTCTTTAGTTGGTAAATAATGGACACTATCTAGAAAGATGATCTGTACAAAAAAAAAAAAAAAACATCGACATAAAAAATAACACCTTAGGAACATAATATTCAATCTTCATGAAAATATAATTCATAATCATGCCAGCTAAGTTAGAAGCCAAAATGCTCAAGTTTTAGATAACTTGTTAAAACAAATGGAAATAGAAAGACAACACATAATAAATAATATATGATAGCTCACTAGAAAAAAACATCGTACAAGAAGATAATTATGTAATGGTTACCCGTGCATGTCCTCTAAGTCCCCGTGATTGGCATGTTTCACCTAATCTTTCCTCTAGCTCACCGTTTTACCACATTTCACCCATGCAGTTCAAAATTCAACACATTTCAAAAGAGATCACATAAACTATAAAGTTTGGCCATTAAATTCACTAATCAACCTCAGTATCTATTCATAATAATTTTCAGTGTTATATAAATACTTATTGAAAGGAGATGCCATGGAATGCTCCCATGTTCCTCTATTTGTAATATACAATGGTCGAATGTGCCCTCATGGATGCATTTTCATATACAACGCTTGAGTGTGCCATCATGATTCCATGGTGTGGATTTCATCTGAGAGAAATAAGAATTCTTTCATCTGCAAATATTTTTATCATCATATAGATCATACAGATCATGCATTCCCTAAATTTCCAATTGTGAATACATTAACTTATATCCACTTCTATTATTGAACATTCTACATTAACAAACATGTTAGCTATATTATTTAACTACATATATCTTATGTTATATAGATAGAATACTTCTTATATATACATAAGATTAAACTTACATTAAGTTATATTATGTAATTAAAATATATTTTATAACAAACCGTTTATATATACACACTTGAATAACATAATATATGTATAGTTTGTTATAAGAAGTAAGTCAATTACATATCCTAACAATAAATACATATATAGGTTATTTAATTAAAAAATTGGTGTGTTATATTTTTTATTATCAAACTTTAAGGAAGATTTTAATCACTATATTTTTCATGGGGATCATTTACCGATTTTTATGATTTCCAAATTCGAACCAGTACAAAAACCAAGTTTCCAAGTATGTCCTGACAGGTTCATATATTTTTGTGTTACTTAGTAACTAGAATCCCCTTAAAAAATTAGCAAAGCCTGAGTTTGGGAATACAAGATCTTCTTCGTGGAAAGAGAGTGAAATATAGGGCCGCACATTTTAAACATCAAGCTAATGTTGCGAAGGTTACAAACACCAATGGTGGAGAGATTTGGATGAAAATAGTTGAGAACTGGCAACAAACCCTCAAGGATTTATGGGCCTAGTCTCACCATGAAATCAAAGGTATGTCATGCCCATCAAGAGTAATAGATTAAAAATGAGTTTTTCCTACACTATAAATACATGTTTCAACGCCAACAAATAGTCAACATAGAATATTCATGTAGATTTGCATCATCTCGGTTCCCTGCATATTAACAAAGACTTGCAATAAAATGTGCAACAATCCCATCTCATTGGAATGGATGTATATTAGGATCAGAGCCAATCAGTGGTGACACACCAATCAACCTCCTTGTCTTATATAATATATCATTCAAAGTCCTAATGTTCCAATTCAATTATGCGCAATCCAACATCATTAGTGTTGGAAATTTTGGATTTATAACATCCAAATTCTTGAAAATATCATCACCATATGGAAGGCATAGAAAAGGATGGACACATTGGCCAAGACCCGAACTCATTAAAACTGATTTAAGAAGGCTTATGCTAACATTGAGTGGTTTTTTAATATTTCCATGCTTTGGGTTATAAGTATTGGGTTTTGTCCCATTTTTCTTGACCATATCAAAAACATAGTTGCATAGACCTAAATTTTTTTACCTCACCAACTAAAATAAGAATACCTCGGGTTTTATAAATCCATTAAGAAATTTTGTCTATCTATCTGATCATTTTACATAATAGAAGACGAAAAAATATTTTTTCTAATTTCTTTTAAAATATTCAAAAAGAATAATTGGAGGCATCCCCTTGGATGGCTCAAATACAAATCAATTGATTAACATTGATTTTCTAGTAAATTACTTTAATACACCGAGGAAAAAAAAACTCCAATATTGGAACTATCAATTATTTATCCTCATTATCTCAGGTTTCTAATGCTTCGAACTTTTTAGGTCCAAGTTTACACTTGCCTATGTTTTCCCTACTATAATAGATAATTTTATATTTTGACCCTTAGCGATATATTGTCCAAAGAAATGTCAATTCGGTTTATCTCAGGTGGATCATTAAAATCATTTCTATACTCCCTACCCAAGTTGACTTCCTACAGGGGACATGATGAACTTTATTGTAATGGATTCCAACCTTTTTCTGGAATCTGAGCAGTCCCTCAAGGACAGAAACATTTATAATCCTCATATGAAATATAAATATATTTCTCATGAAAGAAAAATATTGTCTAAACAATACTTGTAACACTCATTGATAATTCAATGATCAATATACACTAATATATCCAAAGCCCACAATCACTGAAATATTGACTAAAATTTTTAGGAAGCCATTACACAAGATTATTTATTCATCTCAACCCTTTAATAATAGTGAATGAAGCCTTAGGCCATAACCAATGTTACATCAAATTTTTATGATTCAAGGATGCATGAAAATTAAAACACATCCAAGGGAAGTATGATATAACCCTCCAAATTCTAGGGAAGGTCGTCGAGGAACTTAGGGTCTTTGACACATGGTATCCCTTCCCTAAATATTAAAAATTTTAAATTAAAATATATTAAAACTGAAACATAAGTCATTGAAATACTATACTTATATAATTTACCCAATACCCTATGTGCTTATTTGAGGATACAAGGTATTTAGTGAAATTTCCAAATTCACACTAGTTGTTTATGACACCAAAATAGATTATATGGGTTAGTTGTATAATTCAACAACAAAAATAAAACCACAACACGATTAACACATCAATTTAAAACTTAACACATGTATGAAGTTTATAATTATTTTCAGTCATGATTATCCAAACTAAAAATAATTAGAATATAGAAAGACAAACTAGAAATAACACTACACAAAATACAAATCGCAATATCCTTGCATTTCATATCACAATTGTATTGTGGGAAACACCTACTTTGGCCATGTGCTAGAATAAAAAACCCCTGGAAGCATTGAAGCGAATACAAAATTCCTTCGAATTACTAATTGTTTTACCATATGATATTTCCATATATGAAAAAACTATAGGATAGAGTTGGCATCATTGTACATGAGTTTCATCAATTTCAAATGATGTTTTCGGCACTTTCTTTGAAGTTTAAAGGATGACCTAAGTACTTTAGAGAAGCTTGGGATTTATAGGAAAATATCATCTTGATTGTGCTAAAAACCTTTTAGGATGAAACACAAATATGGGATTGAGATTTAAAGAGTCTACAACATTGGTAACTAATTTAAATATTAGATTATTCAAGTAAAATTGTAGAAAAAAAAAGTAAGAATTCTCCTTTATCATACTTTCAAATTTTATCCATATGCACTCTGACAAGGTTGCAACCACATTCTCCTTTATCTTACTTTTTGTGCCATTTTTCTTATTTTTTAACACTAGATTTAATTGTTTCAATTTTTTTGAGAGTGGTTCAAACCTCATCAAACTTCGCATGGAGAATTTTGAATTTCATATCCCTTATAAAAACCAATAGACTAAACAGTTTTCAAGATTTTAAAATTGGTGCAATGAAGTGTTTCCAATAAATCCTATCATAAACGAGGTTTATGAGGGTAGCATATTGGACATAGTCAAGACTAGAAGGCTATGGGATTTTTCATCATGCATTATTCAATACCACCAAGATTTGGATTTTTTAAAACGTGCAATCATACATTAGAATTAATATAGATTTGGGTCTCCTTCTCAAATCTCATTTGTCAATATAATTATTATTTTATTGAAATATAAGATATTATTCAAAAAAATACTATATACCTATATTTTTTATCTCTTATATACCAAGTCTCCCTCACATTACTTTTTTTGGTAGTTCACATTTCCACGCATCCTCGTTTCTTGAATTTGTACACATTTCCACATTTCATGTAACGTAGGTGCGAAGCTTGTATTGGGTTTTGAGGTGACATGGTTATTGAATATCACCCTATTTGAGTGGTTTCAAAACTTGCACTTCCATCAATACATGTTTTTATGTTCTTGTAAAGGGATTATTGAGGGGTCATTATGCATGTGCTATGAGCAATTGACTCTGTAGGTGGAATCAAATTGGAGGAACAAAATATTGAAAATATCGTAGATTAGAGTGTACCATGTTTCATTTATAGCATTTCCCTTCTCTTCCAAAATGAAAAAAATTCATTCTTTCCCATAAATAATATCTCACTATAAAATTTTATAGAACCACCACTTATTAATGATAAAATTCCTTCAATCATGCACGACACATATATTTTATCATTCATAAAATTCCATAAGGTATCATATTAAAACAAAAGTGAACTGGATTATAGGTTTCTAGATTCTAGAGAAGGAAAGTTATAATACTCATATAACAATGGAATCTCTCGGCATGAACCATGGAGGAGCATGGAGGAGTTCTCATTGTCAAGGAATCATGTAGTCAAGAAATTTGCAAATATGGTGCTTTGAGGAAAAACTAAAGCCTAAAACATCTATGTTTTAGGAGAAAATAAAATTGTAATGTTCCTCCTTCTCTCAATTTTTTTTTTTTTTTTTCAATCACCCTATTTGACTTTCCTGAAGGCACTATTCTAAATCTCACTTTTAGATTATTCCCTATAGAGAAAACAAATTAAGAATTGATAAAATATTTATTATACTATTTAGATTTTTGATTTCCTATTAAATTTGAAAACAGGGCTTCAACATATATGATCAATACAAAAAAGTGATCTATATATGATTAATACCACATATTTGTCTTATACCTTAATACAATTTCCTTCATACTAACATTCCATAAACCTTTAATGATTTTGTCACCTTATTCATTCTTAATTCCAATTAATACTTCCAAATGTTCCCCTACTAAAATATATACTTTTTGTTTATGGCATCATCTATGTCAATGTACTTTGACAAGGTATATATATACGTTATAATGTAAGTTACTATAATTTATTTTTATTTTATATACTATGTAACTATATTCATCAATTCATATTGGAAAGTCTATTTGATAACACATCCTATGCGTATTATTAACATAAGAACTATGTAACCAGCCTAGATCCATCTTAACTCTGGATCTATCAACCGCCGAGAGGGATCAAATCTCTTGAGATGAAAACCTCTTTTTGGATTGAAAAACTTGAGGAAAGGTTTTCACCTCTCGGCGCTTGAGAGATCCGTAGTTAAAAAGGATCTAGGCTGGTTTTAGTCCTGTGCGACCAAGGAAAATCTATCGATAATATGAGGAACATATGCTTAATTTTATCAATAATATGAAAATACATCTAATATTAACTTAACCATTTTAAATATGTTAAATATGTCTCAGATTTATTGAGTCATTTTAATTTTAAATTTGATTAGTTACCTCAATTTGTTGAGATGATAAATATTGTAAAATAACTTTAATGATGAAATAAAATTCTGAATGCAAAGTGACAATGTAATAATTTTGAATGATAGAAACAATGAATAATAAGAATGTAGTCAATTACGAATAGTCTTCATTGTGATCGATTTCAAACTATTTTCTTCTACTATTCTTATTTTCACCCATGTTAGTTTTGTCATATTTTCATATTGATTATTTGAAAAGGATAGTTGGAATCGTAAACCATTTAAATATGTAGCTCGAGCTGTTGTAGTAAACATCATACCTTGTCTCTCTTGCTATCCAATATTAATAGGTTGAATTACTATAACACAAAAATCAATGTACATTGTTAATGTACCATCATACATCCAATTACATCAAATTAGAAATCAACATATACACTAAAATCAATGCAACTAATGCAAGAAATCAAATAATAACAGAAAATAACATCTACACTAAAATCAATGCATCTAATGCAAGTAATCAAATATGATTAGAAATAAACATCTACACTCAAATAAATGAGTCTAGTGCAAGTAGGAAAATAGGATTGAAAACCAACATCTACACTGAAATCAATGCATCTAGTGCAAGCAATCAAATAGGATTAGAAATCACCATCTACATTGAAATAAATGCATTTAGTGCAAGAAATCAAATAGGATTATAAATCATATACATTTAAATCAATACATTTAGTTAAATCGTCTACATTTAAACCAATGCATTTAGTGCAAGAAATCAAATATAATTAGAAATAAACATCTATATTGAAATCAATGCATCTAGTGCAAGCAATCAAATAAGATTAGAAAGCACCATCTACACTAAAATAAAGGCAATTAGTGAAAGAAATCAAATAGGGTTAGAAACCACCATCTACACTAAAGTTAATGCATTCAGTTCAAACAATAAAATAGGATTAAAAATAATCTACATTGAAATCAATTCATCTAGTGCAAGAAATCAAATATAACCAAAAATCAAAATATACATTAAAATTAATGCATGTAGTGAAATCAATAAAATAGGATTAGAAATCATCATCTACACTGAAATTAATGCATTTAGTGCAAGCAATCAAATAGGATTAGAAATCATCTACATTAAAATCAATCCATCTATTGTAAGTAATCAAATATTATTAGAAATCAAAATCTACACCAAAATCAATTCATCGAGTGCAAGAAATCAAATAGGATTAGAAATCACCATCAACAATGAAATCAATGCATCTACTGCAATAAATATTCTTTCCTCTCTCCCCCATATATATCTATATATCCCTCGATCTCTCCTTCTTTTTCTCTTTATCTCACCCCACCAAACACACACTCTCTCTCACACCATATCTATCAATTTCCTTGTCCCTCCCTCCTTCTCTCCATCTATCTTTTTTTCTCTTCACCTTACATATATATCTATATCTCACTCTATCTCTCTATATCAGCTCCAAAACATAAAATCTCTTTCTCTAATCTATATATCTATCTATCACTTCCTCCTCCTCCTCTCTCTCCCTCTCTCTCTTTTCCCCTTCCCTCCCTCTCTCTCACTTCTATCTTTCTTCCTTCCTGCTACCCTTTCTCCTTCTCTCTCCATCTTCTTTATCACTACCTCTCTCTCTCTCTCCACCTTTCACCCTCTATGTATTTATTCTTACCTTCCCCTATCTCCCTATCCATATTCATATCTCTTTACCTACCTCTCTTCACTCCCTCTCTTCCTTTCTCTCCGCTTCCTCTCTCTCTCTATCTTCACCTTCCAACTTTGTTACCATATGTCTCTCTCTCTCCTTATCTCCCCCCTCCCCTCCATATCTCTTTATTTGTCTCTTTATCTCACCCCAAAACATACACACTCCCTATTCATCTCTCCCTTTTCACTCCCCCTCTTTCTCCACTACTCACTCTCTATGTATTTCTTCTTCCCTTCCTCTCACCTCATCCAGCTCCATCTCTCAATCCCTCCCTCTCTCCACCTCCAAATCCATATTTCTATCCCTCCCTCTCTCCTCCTTTCTTTCAAGTCCCCTCTCTTTTCCTTCCTCTCTCTCCCTTTCTCTCCTACCTCCCTTTATCTTCCCCCATCTCTCTCTCTCTCCATCTCTCAATCCCTCCCTCTCTCGCCCTCCAAATCCATATTTCTATCCCTCCCTCTCTCCTCCTCTCTTTCAAGTCCCCTCTCTTTTCCTTCCTCTCTCTCTCTTTATCTTTTACCTCCCTTTCCCTTCCCCCATCTCTCTCTCTCTCTCTCTCTCTCTCTCTCTCTCTCTCTCTCCTACAATCCTCTCTTCCCCCATCACTCTCTTCCTCTCTCTCATGAATTCTCTCTCGCCTCCTCCTATTTGACCCCCTAGCTCTCTTTCTTTTTCTCTCTCTCTCTGTCCTCCAATCCTCTCTCTTCCCCCATCACTCTATCTCACTCTCCAAATATCTTACTATTTCTCTCCCTTTATCCTTATCTCCCCCCTTGTCTCCATCACTCCTGCTTTCTCCTTCTCTCCCCCCTTGTCTCCTTCACTCCTATGTATATTTATCTCACCCATAAGCATACACTCTCTCTCTCCATATCTCCCTTGTCACTCCCTCTCTATGTATTTCTTCTTCCTTTCTTTGCTCCGCCTCCAACTCTCTCTCTCTTAATTCCTCTTCTACTCTCTCCTTCAATTTATCTCCATATCTCCCTTGTCACTCCCCCCATTTCTCCACCTCTATCATATATCATGATATATTAATATATATTACAATATAATAAATTTAATATTGTCTTAATCTAAACATATTAAATTTAATAATATTAATATTTTAATATTAATGTTAGGGTTAATAATGTTTTTTTGGCACGATATTAATAATAATTTGATCCATAGTATTTGACCGTTATACTTCATTTATAATTAGATGTTTATTTCTAATCGTATTTGATATATTTTTATTTATTTACCTTACCTCTTTATACCTCTTTTATATTTATTTATTTAGCATACCTCTTTTATAAATATGTTATTTGGCCCATGGTATTTGCCCATGGTATTATTAGTAATTTTTCCCATGGTATTAATGATAATTTGTCCCATAGGCTTCACCTAAATAAAACCTTTTTTTGAGTTTATGTAAATATAAAGTGGTTTATTGAGTAAATATAAAAATCGGTTTTATTTATTTACCATACCTCTAGTTTATTTATATTTTTATTTATTTACTATGCCTCGAGTAATATAAAAAGAGGTTTTATTTATTTACCATACCTATGGTTTATTTATTTTTTTACTTATTTACCATATCTCTTTTTTGAGTGTTAGTAAAACTCTTCATATTTTAAGTTTAAATTTATTTTTAATGAATTTTTAATTGTTCATTTATATATTTATGTAAGTTATTCTTCAAGCCGACATTTTTTGGCTTCCGACATACTTACACATCGAGATCATACTGGGATGTAGAATGTGCCTCTCGGCGCAATAATATCGTTTAGTGCATATTGTATTTCATTTATAATGTATCAACCGACACATGTTACTATGCCTTTCTCATCAATTCAGACAAGTACTCTTTGCCTTAAATGCGTTCTCCATACTCCGTTCCTTGAGCCACACAACTAAATCGTTGTTTATTTTCCCATACCACCATTCTGAACTCACATTTATGCTCTCATCTGCAATTGTACATGTAACGATTAATGGATTTAGGGTTTTTGTCATATCAATTTAATGGGTCTCGATTTATGGTAGAGTTGACGGATTGTCGACACTTGTAAGGACGGATTTTTTATTAGGGTTTGAAAGTTGATCCCTATTAAATCCATCATTTCCATTCTATTCCACTTCTCCTATTGTTTTATTTTCTATCGTCTTTCCAAAGCATTATGACTCATAGAGAGTATGCATCCTACATTTTCTGTGGCGCAATGTCTTCGTCCTTATGCTCACAGGTAAGACTTATTTCATTTGCCCCTATCTGCTTTAACGCATTGAGAATTTGTATTTTATTATGGTTGTGTATTCTGGTAAAGATCTTATGATTGTATTGTGAATCTTTGTTGGTTATTCGCTCTAAAGATTCATTTTATCGTTATTTATTGGCTCGAGACTAGAATGAAAAGTTTGATGACTCATCTTGAAATGTCCTTTTACTGATAAATTCCATAACTAGCCATGAATACGTATTGGGATTTAATTAGAAATCATATTGCAAAGTTTTGGTTCTTCGTATGATTGTTATTACTGCTTCTATAACCATTTCATTTGCTTATTTTTCCAATGCTTACTTTGTAAATCCCACTAGATTTTTAATTCAACTCTTTATTCTCATTTCATCTGAGGTTTTCCAGAGGACCGAGACAATGTTAATCTCCTTTCAATTTTGATTTCTTCTCTGTGTCTATATACAATTATATTGGTAATATATTAGTAACTTTCACTTCCTCATCAGTTAGTTTACTAATTTATTTCGAAATATTATTGGGATGAATGTGTCCTTCATCTCAGGAATTTGACTCAGTTTGCTTGGGTTGTCAAGATGTCAATGAATTCTTCCCAGTTTTGCCTCTTTGTAAGTATACTGCTCTATAAACTCCATGAATAATTTTCTTATGATTATCATATTTTATATTTCTTCTCTAGGCGTTGACATTATTAATATCGGGCTCTCATTCCATTATGAATGATGTTATTGTACGGTTTTTAAATTCGTTTGGCCTCGTTTTATCAAGTAAGAGACTTACCTCTGTTATGGAGTTTCGTTTTATGTAGTATATGAGTCACATATAACTCTCAGTGTTTAATGTTGTCAAATCTATATTTATATATAGGTTGAATCTATGATGGCTTCAATGCGAATATGATATTAATATTATCCCAGAATGTTTTGGGATTTTTGAGTTAAACGATTTAGGGTTTTTCTCCCTAATTTTCTTCAGATGTAATCTGTACAATATATATAAGATTGATGTTGAATTTGTAATAATACTCAACGATTAAACTTCATACTTGGAATTCGTTGTTTCATTCCACTTACATTGTTATTTAAGTTGAATTTCGAGTCGGTTGATATGAGTGTTAAATAATGATTTATGCTCATATATATATATATATATATATATATATAGATATATATATATATATATATATATATCAGGTCATTATCCAATGTTGAGATCTATTTTCATATATATAATGTTTCATCTATAATTTGTTTTTGTTTTCCTAACACCTGAAGTGAGGCATTTATGAATATAATTGATTTGTTTTCTTTTCGGTACAAGTTCAGAAGGCTAATATATATATATATATATGTTAATGGGAGTGAATATCCAATTATTTCTCATAAAAAAATTATTTTTCCTTCCTTAACATATATATATATATATATATATATATATATATATTTAATTGTATATCAGCTAGCAGAGTTGTCCTATTATAGCTAGTATGAAAAATTTTATTCTACAATAGTCACTTCTCAATTTATTTTACTGGTATTTTAATTGCTCATAATGCAGAAACATACTAATTTCTCTTATTATATTACTACAATTAATACTGTAATACTGTATAACTTCCTAAGTTTAATTTATAATAACTATGTATACTTTTAAAGCTTCCCTTGAAGATAAAAATTATAGATTATTTTCTTGCAATCAAATATGTTCTTATTGGAAGAAATTAAGCATAATTTTATGTTTCATACTCTATCCATTTAAATTTAAAGTTCTTTTTATGCATATAGAAATTTGTATTTCAGAAGCAGATTAAAGTTAGAAAAATACATAGCTTATGGGAATACATATATCTTCAGATTTAAACCAATATCCGGTTTAGAGATTCTGGTTGATATTCCCAATGAATCCTATTACTACAACTATATAGAATTTAGAGGATTAATTTATTCTAACCAATTTTGTTAAATGTAGGAATTTTCATACCCATTTAATTTTAAAATCATAGATAAAATTTCAAAATATCATAATAATATCTATAGCAGAATATCATAGATTATGTGTGCATACCAATTATGTTCTATAACCAATCCTCCCAACCTTAGAGTTCTTCTGTCTCTAGAACTCACCCACGAGCTGAGATCCTCTTCCAGAACAGACCAACCTCAATATGTTCTAGAGTGGCTTATTTAAGCTATGCTCTACCCAAATCCTGTTTCCAATTCTGCGTCCAAAATTTTAGGATGCTTTATTCTTGTTTGCCTAAGCTTCCCTTATTTCGGGATTTTTAAAGCTGCTTTCTTCTTTTCCAAATTTTTACCTCTTCCCAACTACTTTCCTCATCATTGGGGAAATTTAGATTTTTACTCAAAAATCTAAATAAGAAATAAGTTCTTTCAAGTATTTTTGAAATATTTTGGGGAAAGTCTTAACCTCTTTCCATAACCTCATGGATTAGGCCAGTGATCTCAAAAATCTCATTTGGTCATAGTGCACACAAAACATTTTATTTATTTTTCATAAATAAATAATTAACTACATCCACACAATAATTATCCATTGGGGTCCACTCCCCTTTGGACTTAAGTTCAAATGTATAACTTGAAAAACATAAAACTAGGGGTGTTACATATTCCCCCTCTGAAAACAAACACCGTCCTCGGTGTTACTAGAGTTTATTTTAAAAATAAAATGGATATTTTTCCATCATCTCAACTTCTCTTTCCCACGTAGCTTCTTTAGCAGTAAAGTGCTTCCACTGCACCTTTACTCTGGCTACTGTTCGATTCCGCAATTCAATTTATTCACGCTCCATGATTTGAAGCAGCTCTGGAATTCTGGTTCCCCCTCAATCACATTCCAATCAATAATGTGAGAAGCATCATGTACATATTTTTTTTCTTCAATAAATAGACATGAAACGCATCTTGAACTTCAATATGTAGGGGTAAGGCCAGTTTATAAGCCACTGGTCCCATCCTTTCTAGGACATCAAGGAGTCCATAGTATCAAGGAGTCGATTTTACACAACTACCAGTATGCAAAGTGTTCTTTTTGGTTTGTATACACCAATAGGCCTGATTACCCAACTCTCTTCTTGTCACCATATCTTTTAGAATTTGATTTTCCCTTCTACTTCATTACAAGAAGGCTATCTAGATGAACCCTTTATTCCACTTTCTCTCTGTCCACAATTCATACCAATTTATGTAAGTAATATCACATACATATATTGATAACCACAACTACATTCTGAAATTTAATAATTTAAATAAATTCAGTATTTAGCCGAAACCGTTCAGGTTGATAGTAGTTTTAGTGCCCTTTTTGCACAACTACTTATCATTCCTTCTCTTTCGGTGAGATTCCCTTCTCACGCAACTTACTCTAGTTCGGCTTTTCTTGATTTTCCAAGTGATTTATCTGCACTTATTTCCACAATTTTTTCCTTGTTTTGGAGTGGATAATTTTCTGTTACACACTTGGCTAAATGAATTTACAACTTTTCATTAGTATTTATGAATGAAAGAAAAAAAACTGTATCATATGGAGGGTTATACTTACCCTTTCTTAGTTCGTAGTTGTACTACCAGTACTTTCTCATTGTTTTCTTTTGTTAGCCAATCAATTTAACTTGTAATAACCAGACTCACGAGTAAGGTCTATGATTCAATTCCCTTTTTCGATCAACTTACTATTTATTTTCTGAATTATTCATAGTATATCATATTGTTGTCTGATACTAGGGTTGATTTTCTTGAACTTAACTCGAATCCTCTGTCGGTTGGAATAATATATATATATATATATATATATATATATATATATATATATATATATATATATATATGTATGTATGTATGTATGTATGTATGTATGTATGTATGTATTTTTCCTAGTAAGTTATTTCTCATTTTAGAAATTTCTTTAGAAATTTGTAAAGGTAATTTAATACCTTATTACTTGATCATTACTCAAATTGTTGAGATATTCCAACCATCCCAACACTTTTTTTTTTTCCACTTTGTTGAAGACACTTTTCCGCAACTTTATCCACTAACTTCAAAAAAATTTTGTGACAAAGTTTTGCTCTGATGGGTTTCCTCCACACATGTTGATCTGGGGTTTTCCTCCACACCCAAAATCCAAATACAGCTCAACCTCGTTTCTCTAGGTTTGTAGCTGGCCAATGTAGTGTTATTATACTATCCACAAATTTAATAATCAGGGAAATTAACTTTTATAAAAGAAAATTTTTATGGGTGTGAGTACCCATAATTCAATACTTTCTATTTGATAGTACACCCGATGTAGTTTCTTTACTTACAATTCTTCTACATACAAAATTTTTAAACCAATTTATTTCTCTGTGACTTTTTCATTTCATCATCTTCCTACCCAATTGAACTCCAAATTTTTTTATGTATATATATCAATCACTTAATTCTCTACCCGCCTACCATACATTCCCATTGTACATTCACTTCGCATCCTTAATGGATGTAGAACTTGATTTGACATTTCTGAAATTATATTGGTATACTTGACTGGTTCAGTAGAAGTTAAAACTTCCTCTCTCATAAGTTATAAGTTCAATAATCCCTTTAATCGCATTTATAGTATTCATTCTGATGATTTATTGTTCCGACTATATATGTATATATATAGGCACATTTTTCCATCAATATTTCCGATACTTCTAACTTACATACATGATTTAATTAAAACTAAAAAATTTCATTACTTCAGTTATAATTACTTCATTGGCTTCAACTACTATCCTTTCACTACACATTAAAGAGGATATGTTAATATACCCCATAATTGTATAGGTCATTTTTCAATCTGTCTTGGATTGAAATGCTCCACTGTAGCTATTAGTTATCTCAATATGATGTATTCATTATTATATATTTCCAATTATCCCCCAGTTTGCCACTGGTGATATTACTAAATTGAATTTTTTTCTTTTTCAATTAGGACAGAAATTTTCACTACATGCTAATATAGACCTGGTCCCTAATGCAAATAGAGATTCCTGTTTTTTCTCTGTTTCCCCATACTTTCTCTTAACCTTGTTTCTTTTTCATGGTTTGCACTTTCTTTTAACTAATTAAAGGCCGATGGTTTCTAACCCAGCTTTTCATTTCTTTTATGATTTTATCTGATTGTATTTGAATTTCTGCTCCTACCCCATAATAAATGTTGCATCTCGAGTTGGAGATTTGGGATTGGGACTCTGCCTTTCTCTAGTTCGAGCTATTTCATTCTATTTGTATCATATCTTTGGTGTATTTATTATGGTTAACAAGACCGTAGGTACTACTTTTCTCCTATGGATTTATGAAAAACATATCATATTACTATTTTTACTTTCATTCCACTTGAACTTCCTCTGATAACAGTTCTATTATAATTTTCTCAGAAATATTTTAACCCATATCGATTACCGATTTTCTTTCATCCAAACCCAAGGTAATACAGTGTAACAATGTTAGCATAATTTTATTAATTTTCATGTAACTGGGTTATGAGCTTTTGTTACACAGCTGTATACAACTTCTTTACTTCGTTTTTCTTATTTTATGATGGTCTATTAGCCAACAATATGATTTTCATCACTCTATAAGGTATGAAATTTAATTATAAAGTAATGTTTATTCTTCAGAATTATCAGGATTCCAGTTTTCTAACTTTTAATTTTTTTGCTTCCAGGAAATCCCACTATCTGTTGTAGATAACCCCGGTTACTTCTTAATACACAACATCAATTTCTAACTTCCATTTCTCACTTATGCAGGTCTAAAAACGAATTTTCTTCGTTGTCTTCAGCCTTAAATGGAAACGACCTATATTTAATTTTGTAAATATCTTATGAGTTTTCCCACTTTCTGTTTACCATTAACATTCCATTAATTATTTTGACACCTACAGACTGATCATTATTATAGTAGAAGGCTAACTCATATTCAATTATTACCTCAACTTTACCGCTACTAAGATTGGTATATGAGTAAGTAAGAAACAAGTTTGTCTTGCTTCTCGCTAGTGAAAATTAGCCCCTTCTCATCAGTCATCATTCGCAGGTCTATACTGCGGTACTATTTCTAGACAATTTTTTACATTAGTAAAATTTAAATTTCATACAACAACATACCATTTTCATGTGGTTACATAGTTTTTCTAGTGTTTTAACCTTTCTCTATTTTTATATATGCTAGCCTGTCATTGTGGCTTTCAAGCTATACCATTCCTTGTTGCATTCATGCAACATAGCCTTCAAAGGAGCATTGGGATCTGGCGTGTTATCTCCACCACCCAGATCAACATAAAGTTCATCTCCTTCAACCATTGACTTTCTAGTTTCAGTATCTTTGTACACTAAAATAGAACGACATCAGTAACAATATAATTTTTGAAAAAAAATTATTTTATGCAGTGAGCACAACAACAGCAGCCCATTTTTTCTAACATGGGCTCTGATACCATTTGTAATGTTCCTCCTTCCCTAAATATTTTTTTTTTTCAATCACCCTATTTGACATTCCTGAAGGCACTATTCTGGATCTAACTTTCAAATTATTCCCTATAGAAAAAACAGATTAAGAATTGATAAAATATTTATTATACTCTTCATATTTTTGATTTCATATTAAAGTTGAAAACATGGCTTCAACATATATGATCAATACAACAAAGTGATCTATATATGATTAATACCACATATGTGTATTATCCCTTAATATAATTTCATTCATACTAACCTTCCATAAACCTTTAATGATTTTGTCACCATATTCATTCTTAATTCAAATTAATACTTCCAAATGTTACCCTACTAAAATATATACTTTTCGTTTATGGCATCATCTATGTCAATGTACTTTGACAAGGTATATATATATATATATCTGTGTGTGTGTGTGTGTGTGTGTGTGTGTGTGTGTTATAATCTACGTTACTATAATTCCTATTTATTTTATGTACTATGTAACTATATTCATCAATTCATATTGGAAAGTCTATTTGATAACACATCCTATGTGTATTATTAACATAATAACTATGTAATAATATCGTTTAGTCCATATTATATTTCATTTATAATGTATAAACCAACACATATTAGTATGCGCTTCTCGTCAATTGAGACAGGTACTCTTTGCCTTAAATGCGTTCTCCATACTCCGTTCCTCGAGCCACACAACTAAATCATTGTTTATTTTCCCATACCAAGATTTTGAATTCGCATTTATGCTCTCATCTGCAATTGTAAATATAAAAATTAATGGAGTTAGGGTTTTTGTCATATCAATTGAATGTTTCTCGATTTATGGGAGAGTCGACGGATTGTTGACACTTGTAAGGTCAGATTTTTTATTAGGGTTTGAAAATTGATCCCTATTAAATCTGTCGTTTCCATTCTATTCCACTTCTCCTATCGTTTTATTTTCTCTGGTCTTTCCAAAGCATTATGACTCATATAGAGTATGCAGCCTAGGTTTTCTGTGGCACAACGTCTTCGTCCTTATGCTCATAGGTAAGACTTATTTCACTTGCCCCTATCTGCTTGAACGCATTAGGAATTTGTATTTTATGATGATTGTGTATTCGACTGAAGATATTATGATTTTATTGTGAATATTTGTTGGTTCTTCTCTCTAAAGATTCATTTTCTCATTATTTATCGACTCAAGATTAGAATGAAAAGTTTGATGACTCAGCTTGAAATATATTTTTACTGATAAATTCCATAACTAGCTGTGAATATGTATTGGGATTTAATTAGAAATCATATTGCAAAGTTTTGGTTCTTCGTATGATTTTTCTTACTGTTTCTATAACCATTTCTTTTGCTTATTTTTCCAATGCTTACTTTGTAAATCCCACTAGGTTTTTAATTGAACTCTTTATTTTCGTTTTGTCTGAGGTTTTCCCTGAGGACCCAGACAATGTTAGTATCCTTTCAATTTTGATTTCTTATCTTTGTCTATATACAATTATACTGGTAATAGATTAGTAACTTTCATTTCCTCATCAGTCAGTTTACTAATTTATTTCGAAATATTATTGGGATGAATGTGTCATTCATCTCAGGAATTCGACTCAGTTTGCTTGGGTTGTCAAGATGTCAATGAATTCTTCCCAGTTTTTCCTCTTTGTAGGTATATTGCTCTGTAAACTCTGTGAATAATTTTCTTATGATTATCATATTTTATATTTCTTCTCTAGGCGTTGACATTATTAATATCGGGTTCTCATTCCATTATTAATGATGTTATTATAGGGTTTTTAAATTCGTTTGGCATGTTTTTATAAGGTAAGAGACTTATCTCTGTTATGGAGTTTTGTTTTATGTAGTATTTGAGTCACATATAACTCTCGGCTTTTAACATCATCAAATCTATATTTATATACAGGTTGAATCTATGATGGCTTAAATGCGAATATGATATTAATATTATCCCAGAATGTTTTGGGATTTTTGGGTTAAGTGATTTAGGGTTTTTCTCCCTAATTTTCTTTAGATGTAATCTGTACAATATATATATAATTGATTTTGACTCTGTAATAATATTCAATGATTAAACTTCATAGCTATAATCCATTGTTTCATTCCACTTAACCTGTTATTTAAGTCGAATTTCCATTCGATTGATATGAGTGTTAAATAGTGATTTATGCTCATATATATATATATATATATATATATATATCAGATCATTATCCAATGTTGAGATCTATTTGCATATATAAAATGTTTCATTTATAATTTGTTTCTATTTTCCTAACACTTGAAGTGATGCATTTATAAATATAATTGATTTGTTTTCTTTTCGGTACAAGTTCAGAAGTCTAATATATATATATATATATTAATGGCAGTGACTATCCAATTATTTCTCATAAAAAAATATTTTTCCTTCCTTATCATATATATATGTATGTATAATATCATAGCTGCTTCAATTTGCTTGGTTTATATTTAAACTGAAATTACTTCACTACTATCCTCAAAGTAGAAATTTCTCGAGCAGGTTTAAATTGTACAAATACATATATATATATATATATATCTTTAAATATATATCAGCTAGCAGAAGTTGTCCTATTATAGCTAGTATGCAAAATTTTGTTCTACAATAGTCACTTCTCAATTTATTTTACTAGTATTTTAATTGCTCATAATGGAGAAATATACTAATTTCTCTTATTATATTACTACACCTGATACTGTAATACTGTATAATTTCCTGAGTTTAATTTATAAGAACTATGTATACTTTTAAACCTTCCCTTGAAGATAAAAATTATAGATTATTTTCTTGTAATCAAATAAGTTCTTATTGGAAGCAATTAAGTAGAATTTTATGTTTCATACTCTGTCCATTTAAATTTAAAGTTCTTTTTATGCATACAGAACTTTGTATTTCAGAGGTAGATTAAAGTTAGAAAAATACATAGCCTATGGGAATATATATATCTTTAGATATAAACCAATATCCGGTTTAGAGATTCTGATTTATATTCCCCATGAATGTTATTCCTACAACTATACAGAATTTAGAGGATTAATTTCTTCTAACCAATTTTTTTAAATGTAGGAATTTGCATACCCATTTAATTTTCAAATCATAGATAAAATGTCAAAATATCATAATAATATCTATAGCTGAATATCATAGATTAGGTGTGCATACCAATTATGTTCTATGTCCAATCCTCCCAACCTTAGAGTTCTTCTGTCTCCAAAACTCACCCTCGAGCTGAGATCCTCTTCCAGAACAAACCAACCTCAATATGTTCTGGAGTAGCTTATTTAAGCTATGCTCTCCCCAAAGCCTGTTTCCAATTCTCCGTCTAGAATTTCAGGATGATTTATTCTTGTTTGCCTAGGCTTCCCTTATTTAGGGATTTTTAAAGTTGCTTTCTACTTTTCCAATTTTTTACCTCTTCCCAACTACTTTCCTCATCATTGGGGAAATTTAGATTTTTCCTCAAAAATCTAAATAAGAAATAAATTCTTTCAAGGCTTTTTGAAGTATTTTGGGGAAAGTCTTAACCTATTTCCATAACCTCATGGATTAGGTCAGTGATCTCAAAAATCTCATTTGGTCATAGTGCAAAAAAAAATATTTTATTTATTTTTCATAAATAAATAATTAACTACATCCACACAATTATTATCCGTTGGGGTCCACTCCCCTTTGGACTTAAGTTGAAATGTCTAAATTGAAAAAAATAAAACTAGGGGTGTTACAAAAATAGAAGGAGATGGAAGGATACCAACATATAAAATAAAATCATTGTATAAAATAGATCACATTAGAATTTTTTTAATTTATTTCTGAAAATGAAGTAAAAAAAAACAAAGAAAAGATTTAATAGAAATTTTAAGGGTCAAACTCTGATCTTTCTAGACCATTAAATTCATGAATTAAACATAGATAAGGAGGTGTTGGTTCATTAAATACCTCTAAAGAATATCAACCCTTAGGTCACAATGGAGTTGATATTATTCAAAAATGCGCAACCATCATCACTATGTATGTTAATACCAACATGAAATATTAATATAGTGAAGGAAAACTCATGAACAACCTTGTTTGAACTATACAACTCAACCAAATCCTTTACAATGTAGCACAAAATTACTGTCAAATTTAAATCTAAACACATATTTCCCATAGTTAAAAATGTGGGGTCAAACAACATTATTATCACAATGTAATTTAATAGTAATATCAATGTGATGTTGATATAGGTGAGGTTACTACGAACTATTGAATTTGAATTTGTATTAACAATAAATGACTTTAGATATTAACATATAAATGATGTTAGAAGATATCATACTATAACAGAACAAATATTGACATTTATAATGCAAAAATTACAACCTATCAGTAGCTTTGATGCACCATGGGCATAGCGACACATGAATAGGGATTTATTTTCAAATTATTGAGGCCTTTAAACCATCATAGCTAGATAAAAGGAAAGCATACTTGGATATTTCATGAATGAAACAAGTACATTATCATAATCTCAATAAAATGAGGTTTTATTAGAAAAGATCATGAGAAAATACAACCCATAGCTTGAAATTTTATATTTTACCTGGAATAATTTAAATTGGTGCTACAAAAGAAGGACCACCTAAGACTCCATTTATTTCCATGAAGATGACCAAAACATTGAATTATAGACTTATACCATGGCCATATTTTATGTATATCATTATTTTTTTAATATAATTTTCGTTCGTTAAACCCATATGATTAGCATACATTAACTTTGAAAATCATTGTGTTGGACAAATAGAATTTTTTTTATAATGATAGACTAAAAATGGAGGTGTTGAAGGTAGAGACGGAATACTATGATCAATGATTTATCTACACGATACTAAAAAAGTCATAAGAAAAATAATATACAACATAGAAACCAAACAAGATGATTAATTAAAATCAACATTTATTCATTAAAATCCAAGGTGACTATCAAAAATCATGGACAACTCTTCATGTTGGAATGGATAACCTATTTTTTCCTGACAAAATGGAAAATAAATCTACAGAAGCTCTCTTGTGTCTACAAGAGGATTTATTGAATAATTTAATGTAGTATTTAATGACATCAATAAAATGAAAATATAGTGAAAAAGGGCTCCGATAACACCTTATTACAAAAGGGTGGTGATTCCTATCACAAGTAGAAGAAGAAAAACATCCATTCTCTGAGGATAAATGGAAAAGTGTACACACTAAACATTCCAAAACCCTTAATGGGGACAGATAGAGATTTGAGGTCCAACTGTAATACCTCTCACTTCCCAATTTTTTTATTTTTTTCTTATACCTTATACTTATTCTATTTTAGGCATTGACTAAAATTTGAAGATAGATTATCCTCATTCTTAACCAATTTAAGTTACAGGTCTTTGTAATATGATTGCAACCTTTATGAATACAGCAATCTTTTAATTAAACGCTCCTCTGTGTCATATTATATGAGTCAATCCTAAGATTTTAATCCTATTATTACTTCATTAAGGGTTAATTTAATTTGTTAATTCCACACCAAGAAGGACATTAACCCACCTATATCGATTTTAGATCCTTCTTAAATATTTAAATTTAAATCCTCACTTATAGAATAATAATGCATACTCATTTATCAACTATATATATATATATATAGAATACCGTACCCTTGGTATTACTTTAACTTTATACCATTGGACCTTAGTTATACTATTCAAATCTTACATTTACCATAATTATAAGGCCACGTTAACATTAAATTTTATTGATACGAACCCAACTCCTTACTAACTTAATGGACTTACTTTCACTATAGCATAACTTTGTTATGATTATTATTAATTCACGTCATGAAATATATGTAGTACCTCACACTATTATTGTTTTCCAATTTGACTTGATGCGTTAAACTCCCATTAAAGATACCTTCGGTAGGTGAGATTTCTGGTATCCTTTTTCTTTTCAATTTTTACGTTCATAATGATATTGACCATCCTATTGCATCACATATGTAGTTACTTGACCACATATGAATATAAATTATTTAATTTCTACGATACAACCCATGTGGAGCTTCTCCTCAGGATTTCCTGTGAAATTTAATGTGACTCAATTTGGTTTCTTGAACTCCACGTCACTGATCCTAGCTTGCCTTCTTATCTTCTGCCAAGTGGACGGTATTGATTCAGTTTAGACTTGGGGTTTCTTTCCATCATGATTCATTTGAAGTTTGAGTTCTGATCGGCATTGCCCTTACCGCTTTTTTTTTATTTTATTTTATTGAGGCCTATTTATTATGTCTCCTCCTTTTCACTCTTGAGGAAGGCTAAGATAAATGTTCCCACAGTATCACCCTCAAACACTTTCATTTATCCTCAGGTAATTCACTCTTGCATTTCGTTTAATTTTTTTTGCTACTCTGTTAGTTTTCAAGTTGAGGTGAAGGAGTATTGACAATTGAATAGATATATATTCACTGTGGACTCATGGTATCTCGTTTTCTCCTCTTAATGTATGGATTGAATTTATTTCTTTCTATCTCCTGGTTAGATGCACTCATTTTAACTTTTACCATGAATATTGGTTCGATTGACCATGTCCTCCTATTTTAATATGCACATTCATTGTTGAAGGGAGTGGCTTTACTTTGTTTTCTATGGAAGTGTGTCTCTTTTATTCTCAATAATTTATTGTCTCGACCTGAGCTGAGATGATAAGGTTTTTCCACTTATAGCCGACGTGACCAAATTTGTAGTTATATTCGGCTTCTAGTTAACTGTGTTAATTTTTCGAATTTGTATGGTTTATAGGACTCACGAATTTCCACTGATGCTTTCACCATATTTCAGAAAACACAGATTATTGCCTCAAGGAATCTTTAGTGTTTTAGGTTAGGCACATTTCGATTTTATGAAGGACAAGGAAAGTTGTACTTACCAGTTCTTGCCTTGATGCGCTTAAACATTTCTTTTGGGAACCTATGGCTTTGAGCATTTAGCTACCTCTTCTTACCTTTACTGGTCCAAAGGTTTTGTTCCACTCCTGTGACTACTGCTGGTACATTGTTGTGTTCCATTCTGGTTTATAATGTTTTCTTTACCAATATTTCCACACATTTTATTTCTCCATAGTATAAATATGCACCCTCATCTCTGTTTTATTTGATTTATTCACAGGTATGGTTTTTTGTGAATGTAAAACCCTTTCTGAGGTAAGTCATCTTAAATTGTATTGTTCAGTTTTATGTCAATCCAATTTTGTTCAATGTATAACATTCTCTCCCCTGTATAATTTCTAATGAAATTTTATGGTTTATGTAGGTACAACCAGCTACCAATTCCTTCTTTTACTATTGATAGCTTGGTTAACTATGTAGCTTATTATCCATTTGACCATGAACTTTGACTTGAACAGGTTGGTATCGTACACTGGTCATCATGCCCGCTTTGCAGAAGATGTACAGTACTGCATTTTATCGACATAGTGTCTTCGAAGCCACTGTACATAGGTTTATATTGACACTACTATTAACATTATTTCATATTAAGGGAATTAAATGATGCATTTGTATTTATTCTACCATTTCCAACGAAATATTTGATTATGTATTGCAAGTAGCTATAATACCAAATTGTCATTTAATTTCTTATAATAGTTATCCTGGTTATGATATAACCCTCTCATGTATTTCTAAGATCATAGAATTTACATCTGTTATCATTAACTCGCTATAGAACAGAACGTAGTACTATTTTTCTACTCCCAAAGATATCTCTTATATTCTCAAATTTATCCATAGTTAATCTAGTATGCTATAAAAATAAGCATGGTGTATTTTCATCTAAAGAGTTCAAATTTCTGATGTATTACTTTAGATCAATCTTCAAATATATGTCCTCTTCTCTTATATTCAAATGGCAACCAAGGATGTTGAAATATTATGAAAGAAGGCTCCAAAAACTAAATGGACATCGTGGTCCACCTATAAATAGCAGTATAGCTAGTAGCATGATTCACGGGTTCTGATTGAGTACCTAGTTGTTTGTGGATTTGAGTGTAGAATATTATTTTGATGAGTCCTGACTCCTGTTTTGAGCAGTGAGGAATGGCTCTTTCACATTAGTTCTTCTCCAAGATGAAAAATAAAATCCTTCGCCACTCATGCTGAATCCTGAGTGCAGGAAAAATATCAATGTTAACTTTTAAGTGTTGATCATGAGCGTGTCAAACTCACAGTGGCATTATGATGGTTGTTGGCTTGGAGTTGGAACTTGGCAGCAGGAATTACTAAGTTACTAACTAGGTAGACAGTTGCACAAAGCATACTTGTAGTCGGAATAGAAACTCAACTTAGTAACTTACTATAATTAAGAATTTTAAAAAATGTAACAGCTGCTAACAGCTACAACACTTGTGGTGACATTTTATAATATTATTCATTTTTTTTAAACTTCTAAAAATCCAAATTAAAATTTCTTTTATTGTTAAATTCCTTTCCCTACCTCTCTGGCTTGACAGAGATCCTTTGAAGGGCTCTAACATGTTCAATTTTGAACACTGTGTAGGACCTACACCAACAGGTTATTTTAAACATGTAAGAACACATAGAAAAGTACATTGTGCATTGTACATACATATCACACATTAGTCGAGTTATGTGTTCCATCACGCAGGGTTCTATCTGAAGTGTAGGAATCACACATATAGCCTTACTCTACAAATTAGTATTCATTAATAATACTTAGAATCTAGGAATCATGCACACATATCCCAAAAAAAAAAATCATATCCAAATGAGACCAAAGACTACAGAATAATTGAGCGGTTTGTTAATGCTTCTAACAACAAACATTAATTCAACCTTTTTGAAATCATAGATGCATGCACATGGGACTTCCTCCATGTTGGCATTAACTTCACCATTTCAACATCCATCAATCTATGATTTATAACTAATGGATTAGAGAAATTGCTCCAAGGATCCAACATAGAATTTTCCTTATAAGCGTGCTTCATAGGAAATTCTATACTTAAACATCCTCCAATTAGGGTGGGAGTTACTTCCAACAATTTATAATCAATCGAAATTTACTGAAAATGATTTTGATCAACATACAAGCCATAAATATTCAAAAACAAAAAACATGTTAAGGATTGATGGAATTACACATCACTATGACATAGAAATCACACACACACACACACACACATATATAAAAGGAGAGAGATATATATGTTGTTTACACTGAAATATTTGTTACATCTCTTTTATATTAGATTGTAATAAACATATGTGAACATAATAATAATAATTTATTTTTGGTCGATGGTATAGACTTAACAAATGCTAAATATCATGGACTATTCTTAGTATTAATCACTAATAAAAGTTAATATTTATCTAAAAAGTATCTATGGTATTTCTACTATTTTAATTAAATTGATTGATTTAAGAATGTCATATGAACATGAATTGAGATTTTTTGGACATGTGGTATTAGTAAGTAATGGAATTTTCCTATGGTATTGTAAGAAATATTTATTGATTAATAATACTCATCCTTAGGTGAAGATTCAAGAATCATATTATGTTTCTTTAAATTTATATATGTTTAACTCATACATGAATTCCTTTTACGATAATAATAATAATAAACCAAATTTATAATTTAATTAATTTTCTATCTTTTTTTTTTTTAATTTTTAATTGTATTTATAAAATATTTAATTTATATGGTTGTACTTTTACATATACAATCATTTTTTTAATAAAAATAAAATTATTTTAGTTATAGTTTACATTTAAAAAAAATATATATCACATCTTCTTTATTTATGACTAGTTTTTTATATATATAATTTTCTCTTAAAATATTTACATTCTAATGCGTTCCTCTTTGAGAACAAATCCCCTAGCTACCTCTTTGAAAACAACTCCCCTAGTTGCCACTGCTTCCACGTCTAAGCCATTGGATCAAATGTTAGACAATTGAAATGTTCGAGGCCATTAGATCCACAAGTAAATTGTTTAATGAATAAAAAAATATGTTCAATGTTCATTACTTTTGATATTATGGTGACATAAGTAAATTAAATAAAAATATTGACATAATGTAATGAACATTTTAACTAGTTCAAAATACAATACAAAATAAAAATAATAAAATAAAATAATAATAAACTATAAAAACAACACATCGTATTGACCCATGGTATTCATGTGGAATGTAGTTTATTTAGAGGGGGCAATTAAGATGGCCTAGATCAATCTTAACTTTGAATATACTCTAGATCTACCAAGAGCCAAGGGGGATCAAATGTCTTGATATGCAAACCTCTTTTAGAGTGAAAAGAGAATTGATCCCTCTCATAAATAATATAGACCTAAACTAGTTGTTTAATAAAATTATTTTTAATTGTTTATAACCATTATTCTTTTAAAATTTTACTTAATAAAATGTATCTAAATTTTCATTCATCCAAATATACATAGCTTTTATTGTTCTATATTATTTTTGTTACAACAATTTGATTATTCCAAAAATGCATAGGTTTTTTTGTTATATATTATTTATGTTACATCTAATTATTATTCATGAGTAGTATTTCTTAATATATAAAAAATTACAGTTTGTAATTGCATACATACTCGTTAGGATTATTTATTGTTAATCAATATCAAATTTAATTGGTTCAAAATAAACTATATACATAACTTTAATTACCTAATTGTAGCTAAAAAAAACTTACATGATTTTTACTTTATAATCGCAAACAATTTTCATATTATATGATGTCAAACTTACTCAACTTTTTATTCTGAAATTTTGAACAAATTTTTTGACTACATAATTTTAGATTTTATATTTTTTTTTTATTTTTTAATTCCAAAGAGAAATTACAAAAGAAAAAACCTAGTCAGTCCTTACTCCATATTATAGTTTTACGAAATTGGCACTATGTGATTAACCATAGAGTATGTTGAGACAACCCTAAGGGGTTTCTTGTATAGTGTTTATCATAACCTTTCCCTCCATCCAATATATACTATAGAGTCTTCTAAAGAGAGAGTGTATTATAATTATAACTTGATCCACAATCAAAGAAAAATGTTAAGGATTTCACAAGTTGTTATTTGTAACATGATCCACAATGAAAGAAAATGGCTAGGGATGTCACAAGTTATCATTCACACAGCGATGTATTGATGTTCTCAGTTGAACTGGATCATATTAGATTCATGGTGGTGAGAGACACTAAAAAATTAAAAATAGATATTTGTTATGATATCCATATTGTCTACAAACCATCCAAATTTCCCATCTTATACAAAAATTTCTAACAATAACCGCTCAATTTACTTTCTAATTTTTGGAACCCCCATTGATGATGGGGAGATCACAGTGTAAAATCAAATGTTCCTGTGGTTTTTTTTTTTGGTTAATGTTGGGAATTTCATGGTTAATGTTCATAAACAAAACAAACAAAGAGAAATTCAATATTGTGGTATAATAATTGATTTTTGAATCATTGTGAAAAGAAAACATCACGTTATCTTACAGAATATATCTAATGCTATAAGGATCTAAGATGATAACAATGTTTTGAGTCATGATAACTAGGTGAAAACAAAAACTACCTTTTAGCCACAAGAAAAAAATCACAATAGCTCACATAATATATCCAAGGTTGTAATGAACCCCATACATAGTCATGGACATCATGGGAATTTTAGTGCACATATAACACCACCCTAAAAGCTCTATACTCTTGATCGATTTAGAATAACCAAAGATGTCTAGATTGGATGTTGAGGTGGGTGCTACAATAATTGAGGATGTTTCTTAAAGGGTAAGGGAATTTAGATACTCCATCCTTCCTCCAAATCTATAGAAACTAAGACTTCTAGATTATAGTTTTAGAAATTTGACACTATGTGATTAAAAATAAGTTACCAACATTAGATATTTAAAAATTAATAAGAGGAAGGTAAGGAAGGCCATGGTAATTAATGTGATTCTTTGTACTATTTTTATTTAAAATAGTAATTTGTATTTGTATTTTTTAAATGAATATTTTTAAATGTCTTGTACTATTTTTATAATGTGATTCTTTGTCCTATTTTATTTAAAATAGTAATTTGTATTTGTATTTTTTTAAATGAATATTGTTAAATGTGTTGTACTATTTTTATTTAAAATAGTAATTTATATTTGTATTTTTTTAAATGAATATTCTTAAATGTGTAATTGAGTAAAATGTACTAAATTGATATTCTAATTTTTAAGATATTTATTTAAAAAATTCAAAGTATGGTGAGTTTTTTTATATTAAGCTTTAGTCTATATGTGCATAGAATGAATATATCTCAAGTCCCAAACAAGATTCTTCTTTCTCTTCTTATTCTAGCTTGCACCTTGACACTCCTCCTCTCCTCCTCTTTGCACAAATTCAAACTATGAGGGACAAGGTTGTTGTTTCATTTAGGAACATTTAGATATGATAAGAAAATTGTGATCCTTTATTGTAATTTTGTCTACAAATGTGATGTCAGGTGTGCCCTAATTGTTGAAAATTTCATTGTTAATGTAGTATAAGCTACATTAAAATTTATAGTCTTGTATACAAGATCAAGAAATCTATGCCCAATATCCAAAACCATAGAGCAATACATGTTCACAATTCAACAATTGCTTCCAAATCTCTCTCAGTGGTAGAGTTTTTTTCTCAATAATTTTTTTTTTCCTGCTCCTGAACTAATTAAAACCATCATTGTTGCATATAGGATCATTTAGTTATGATAAGAAAATTTCGATACTGTGTTATAATTTTTCTACAAATTTGATGGATTTATTTCGTCAATAAACTTGTTTTTACTACTCTTAAGTGATGAAATCCATCGTTGTTGAGTATAGGATCATTTAGCTTTGATAAAAAAAATGTGATAGTGTGTTATAATTTCCTCTATAAGCATGTTCAAGTTGTTTTCTCAATAAAATTGGTTTTACTACTCTTAAATGATGAAATCCATCGTTGTTGCATATAGGAGAATTTAGCTCTGATAAGAAAAGTGTGATACTCTGTTATAATTTTCTCTACAAATGTGATGGAAAGCATGCCATGAATGTTGGGAATTTCATGGTTAATTTAATATAAGCTAAATACAAATTCATTTCTTCTACATAAGATAAAAAAATATATGTTGAGTAGGCAACACCACAAAACAAGACATGTTTTCCAACTCCATAAATGCTATTGTTTGACTCTCAGTGTTGGAGTTATTTTCTCCATACCATTATTTTTACTGATGTTGAAGTGATGAAAGCCACTTCTCCATACATTTTTTACTATATGCACAAAGAACAAAAGAAACCAACTTTGCATCAGTGATACTGAAAAAACAAGAACATGGCAAACACCAAGGAGATCAGTGATAAAGAACAATGTGATATTTTGAATAGTTTCAAAGATCATGAGGAAAATAATACATAATATAGGTTACTCAATAGGAAGTGATCAAGATTAAATATGGAGTAACTCCAACAAAAAAACCTTTAATTTTAAAGGTAGAAAATCACAATTTATTTCTTTATTCACGAGGCATTCATGTTGGCATCACCAGACAAGGTGTTTAACTTAAATTAAACGTAAGCCTCATGATTTTTAAGGCTCAAGGAAGCAGTATTGTAGTAATATTTAATTATAACATGGTCCTTTCCTTTTCTTGATATAATTATTTGTTAAAGTAATAATTTTTTTTATTTTTTTTATTTTATATATATATCAAATAATATAAAATTTAATATTATACAAGTTGTGCCAAGAATTTTTTAAATTCTTGTTCTTGCGCTATATCTTATCAGTTTAGTATGTTTTCAATCAAGAAGAGTCTTCAGATTTTAGGAACTCTATCTTAGATATGAGAACATGATTCTATTAAAATTTATTAAACAAATTCAATTTTTACAAGCTATATGTTTAAATATGTGATTTCGGAAGTAATGATGACTTCCTTAGAGACTTGATTAGTATTGTGGAGGAACTTTGAGTATATCATTAAGGAATATGAATAGTTCCTGTATTAGTTGCATCACTTATAAAAAAAATTAATATCCTTTATTGTTGATACATATACCTAATCCATGAAAAACTTGTTAT
Source organism: Pinus albicaulis (assembly GCA_034641835.2). NCBI lineage: Eukaryota > Viridiplantae > Streptophyta > Pinopsida > Pinales > Pinaceae > Pinus > Pinus albicaulis. The sequence continues at coordinate 1,140,727,478 of CM076579.1, read as the reverse complement.
CCATGAAAAAATGTAACGATGTTTGCAATGATATATGCTATTCATTGTAGTTTTATGTCGATGACAAGTTATTTTATCATTTGTTAAGTAATCCTTTCAATTTTTATGTTTATAATAGTTTAGAAGAATTGATATCAATATAATAAATTGATGTTGCAAACCAAATGATGTTTGTGACATGTCTGTACATGTTTCCATTCATAAAATGCTTACTCATTTAGTCTCGAGATTGCTAGATAATGGTGAAAGAAATATAGTGTTGATCCAAGTGATCCAGAGAGGTATTCACAACCATCTTGGGAAACCAGGCATGAAGATGCTTATAATTTTCAATAAAGTAGTCTTCAAAAGTTCCTAGATTTTTTCTAGTTACATAAATGCATTGAAAACCAACTGATCGTATTTACTTCAGTTATTTTATTTGGAGATGTAGCAAGTTGACATTTATTGTTATAGAAATTGTGCATCAAATTATTACGTAACAATTCTACCAAGAAGTTTCTAAATTATCTCTCTTCAACTATATATTATCATTTTAGTATTTTTTTAATGAGGAAGAGGCTTCAGAGTTTAAGAACTGTGTCTTATATCTGAGCACACGACCCTCTTAAAATTTATGAAACAAATTCTTTTTTTACAACTTGTATGTTTATGTTGGCTATATGATGCAATGTGTTGTCCTTGATGGCAACCTACTTGATGAAGTTGTCCTTGATGGAAACTGACTTGATGAGTTGTCTTTGGATAAGCAACCTTTTTGTTAATAATGTAAATCTGATGTATCTACAGAGCAGTTCAGAAGTAACAAAGAGATAAATTCGAGTAAGTTCCAGAGTAATGATGAATTAGATATGTCACAAAGAATACGCCTGTTTGTAAAGGCAAAGTAGCGTATGTACGCGGAAAAGTACGTACCAAGTAACGTATGATGTTTGAATCAATGTCTGTTCAGGGCTGAGTTTGTATCTGCATATCTATTCTGAAGTCTGGGTTTTAATGAATACTTCACTCTGAAGTATTTTTGCATGGAATGGCCAACAATTTATTGATTGATCTGAATTAATAATGTACCTATGAAAAAAATTATGAAGAGGGATATCTAGACTTGAAATGACTATGTATTTTCTAGATCTGTTTATGGAATGTTTAGATCTGTGATTTGGCGAATCTTTGCTGAAATAAAGGGTGAAATCTGAGTTATTTGTTATGAAGAGCTGCATATTTCTGAAAAGTTCCAGATCTATATGCATGTTCATCTCAGTGAAAGCGCGTATATACGCAGGTTCGTTTCAGCAAAAGCACGTATATGCAGATTTGTCTCTGTGAAAGCACTTATATACGCAAGTTCAATGAAGTAAAAGTGCGTATGGAATCTAGGGTTTTGCTGAAGTGTGTGGAATGAAATGTCTGATCTGTTTTGTTGTTTTACTGTTATCTGTCAATGATGTATTCATACAGTTTTGGGTTGTTTGAATGTTGAAGATATTTTTGATTATGTTGATTGAAGATCAAGTTGTAGGTTGATTGGTTGATGAAGTTATAAGTTTCAGTTTGATGTATGGAATGGGTGTAGTCAGAAAATCTGATGAAAAGTTGCCTAGAAGGTATGTTGTGTGGAAGCTATTGGACCCAGTATCAAAATTGATGAAACGCGGTCCATGGTGGTGCTGAGGGTCGAAGCCTTCAGTGAGGGGGTTGGAGCTCCCTTCCAGTAGTGGTTGGAGAACGAGAGAAGGTTGCAGCCTTCTGCAGGTGGGTGCCTACGTACTGGTATGAGTCTACACCAGTACAAAATTGTAAGAAGTTTTCTTTATAATAAATATTGAAGACAGAGACGACAACATCGGTGGTTTTCTCTCGAATTGGGTTTCCACCTTAAATACTGGTGTTCATGTGTGTTTCTTATGTGTGATGGTTTATTTCTTTATTACTAGACATGTTTACTACTTACTAAACATCTAATGAATGAATGATGCAATGATCTAAGTAAAGAATTAAATGCATAATAAGATCTCTAAACATACAGAAGTTTTCTTAAGGATATCTGCGTGTATACGTGAGTTGTGTTCAGTAAAGTAGCGTATGGTTTTAAGAGAAAGAAAAAGTAAAAGTTTTCAGTCAGCTCTAAATACTGATTCACCCCCCCTCTTACTATTTTTCCCAACAATTGGTATCAGAGTAGGTCCTTCTAGAAAAAGCTTAGCCGCTACAAGGAAGATCAAACAAGATGAGCAATTAAGATGGAACAACATCTATCAGGCCTCCTCTCTTAAAAAAAAAACAATTTAATCTTCTGGAAAACAAGGATGAGATCCTATCTTTAGTCTCTGGGAGCAGATGTATGGGCTACTGTGGATGGAGGGTATCAATATCCAACGGCAATACCAACAGATCCAACGGAAAGAAAGAATTCTGAAACAAATGCAAAGGCGGTCAATGCTCTATTGGGAAGTCTAACTGAATCAGAATTTGTCAAAGTCATACAGCTGGATACAGCAAAGGAAGTATGGGAAAAAATCATTCTAAGTTATTAAGGTGATGCAAAGGTAAAAAGTGCTAAACTCCAAACTCTTAGAATTCAATATGAGAATCTAAAAATGCATAATGAGGAGAGTATTGCCAATTTATTTTTACGTCTTGATGATATTGTAAATCGTATGAGAAATCTGGGAGAAACAATAACTGAATCTACTTTGGCTGAGAAAGTTTTAAGATCACTAACAGCAAAATTCGAGTCAAAATTTTCTGCTCTTGAAGAAAAGCAGGATCTTCAAAATCTTACTGTGGTGCAACTTCATGGCATACTAACTACATGTGAAATGAGAAGAGGAGGACCATCTGAAGTCAAAGAAGTCGTCTTTAGAGCTTCTACAAAAGGGAAAGAAGTACAAGAGACAGAAGGATCAGGGTATATCTTAGAAGAAGATGAGGTAAATTTTGTAAAGAAACTCCAACTTGGTACAGGACGGTTCAGAGGTAAGCTTCCTTTCAAATGTTTTTCTTGTGGAAGAGTTGGTCATTATGCTGCTAAGTGTCCTCACAAAGAAACATATGAAAAAGGAAAGGAAGTAGCAAGAAGGAATAAGAATCGGTTTAGCACTAGAAAAAGTTACTATACTCATGAAGACAGTGATGGGTTATCAGACAGTGAGCAAGAATGTGACCAAGATCTTAGACTTTCATGGCATTTGAAAAAGAGTCTAAAGAAGAAAATGACAGAATAAAGAATACTGATAAGAATGATTTTTCATTAGAAAACTAATCAATTAAAAATATATGAAGAAAGCGAAATATCCAGAATTCTAAAATCAAATGAAAGACAATGAGAAAACATTGAATGATGAAATGAATGAAATAGTAAGTCTAAGAAAAGAAATTGAGAAAGTAAAGACTTTGAATCTTAGATTTTCTAAAGGATTTGAAACCTTAGATGAGATAATCAAGGTAAAACATTCTCCTCTTATAAAGAAAGGTCTTGGATATATCGAAGAATCTTCTCAGGCTTCGGCCCCAAATTATCTAAAAGCAGCTATAGCCAGTAGACAACATTCTGCCACTCAGCAAGGGAATCAAGAATCTTTACAGGTAAAGCATGACCATCTCAATTCAAAGAACACTAACAGGAATACCTTTCAAAGAAACACCAATCAACAGGTAAATTCAAGTAGAAGATTTGATGATCGCAGAAATTTCTTCTTCAATGGACAATGTTTCTCATGTCAAAATTTTGGTCATAAAGTTGTTCAATGTGTTGCATATAAAACCATCATGAGAAGAGAAGAAAGAAAGAAAAGGATTGATATTGGAACAAAGAAGAATACCTATAACAAATTTTCTCCTCTTCAAAATGAAGTTGAATGTGCTTATTGCAATAACTTTGGCCATGAAGAATCTAAATGCAGGAGCAAAGTTCAGCCAAAAGAGAATTTTCCTTCAAGCTCCAAAGTGTGGAAAAAAAGGAATTACAAGTTGAAAATTGTGGCATAGCTTTATTTGTAGAAGGTGAATAAAATCAATGGTACATTGATAGTGGATGCTCAAAACACATGACAGGCGACAAAAACAAACTTCTTGCATATAGTGCTCTAGAAAAGGAAAAGAATGTGACTTTTGGAAATGATACTCCTGTTGTCATTAAGGGAAAAGGGTCTGTTTTTCTAAAATAAAAGGTGAAAGCTAATAATGTCATGTATATGGATGGATTAAAGAATAACCTGTTAAGTGTAAGTCAAATGTGTGATCAAGGAACTGAAGTTGTCTTTAGTTAAAAAGAATGTGTGGTATGTGATCTTGATACAGGTAAAGCAATTATAAAAGGAAAAAGAACTCCAAGAAACCTATATGTATTGAAGAACTGCAAAGAACAATGTTACTTGAGTAAATCTTCAGAAAACTGGCTATGGCATAGAAGGTTGGGGCATCTGAGCTTCTCTCAAATCAACAAATCTAGTAGACTTAAAGTTGTTTGTGATCTTCCCAATATTACTCTACCTGAAAGTATCAAATGAAAATCTTGCCAATTCGGTAAGGAAACTAGAGTACAATTTAATGCCAAGGAAGGATCATCAAGTAAGCCTCTTGAACTCATTCATACTGACATATGTGGACCTGTGAAGAAAAATTCACCACGTGGTGAACAATACTATATCTTATTTATTGATGATTTCTCTAGAATGTGTTGGATTGGGTTGATTAAACAAAAAAATGAAGCATTTGAGAAATTTTAGATCTTCAAAGCACTGGTTGAAAATGAATTAGATCTAAAAATCAAGTGTCTTAGATCTGATCGAGGAGGAGAATATACATCAGATGAATTCCTTGAATTTTGTGAACAACATGGCATAAAAAGATAGTTTTATGTAGCTGGCACTCCACAACAAAATGGCGTAGCTGAAAGAATGAATAGAACAGTTCAAGAAATGGCTAGAGCTATGCTTGATGATTCCAAAACACCTGACACATTTTTGGGAGAAGCAGCACATACAACGGTAAATATTCTTAACAAGGCACATGTTCGTGTAAATAGTGATAAAACTCCATATGAACTCCGGTATGGTAATCCTCCCACTGTGAAGCATTTTAGAGTTTTTGGAAGCAAATTCTTTATCAAAAATGATGATGAAAAAATTGGCAAGTTTGAACCCAGATCAGATGAAGGAATACTTCTTGGTTACTCCTTTAGGAGTAGAGCATATAAATGTTACAATAAAATACTTCGGAAGATTGTTGAATGTATTGATGTTGTTATTGATGAGTCTCCTGCAGCTCCAAAAGAAGAAAAAAAAACAACAGATGAAGACGATGGTAACATATATCCTTCTACATCAAATAGAAATGATATAGACAGTGAACCCAATGAAGAACCTGAAGATGATTTATCTAAAAAAGATCCATCCAGATATGTTCAAAAGAATCATCCAGAATCTCAAATTTTGGGAGAAAAGGGATCATGTGTACAAACAAGAAGGACTCCTGTGGGATCTTCTAGCTATATGACATTTATATCCACTATTGAACCACACAATGTTAATCAAGCTAGCAAAGATGAATGTTGGATTCAAGCCATGAATGAAGAGATTGATCAAATTGAAAAGAATCACACTTGGGAATTAGTACCAATACCTCATGACAAAAATGTCATTGGAACTAAATGGATATTCAAAAACAAGTTAAATGAGAATGGGGATGTTATAAGAAATAAATCTAGACTTGTTTGCAAGGGGTATGCTCAACAAGAAGCTATAGACTTTGAAGAAAATTCTACTCCTGTAGCTAGACTTGAATCCACAAGAATGTTTCTTGCTTTTTCAAGCTTCCAACAAATCAAAGTTTATCAAATGGATGTTAAATCTGCTTTTCTCAATGGTGATCTAAAAGAAGAAGTTTATATAGAACAACCAGAAGGATTCATGTTGGGAAATGATGAAAAAATTGTTTGTAGACTTAAAAGGCTCTATATGGTCTCAAACGAGCTCCAAGGGCATGGTATTATCGTCTTGACAAACATATTCGTCAACAAGGATTTTCAAAGGGGTCTGCCGATAGCAACTTATACACAAAAATTGAAAAATGATAAACTATTTATTGTGGTTGTATATGTTTATGATATCATTTTTAGAAGTAATGAAGATTCTATGAGTCAGAAATTTGCTTCTGTTATGCAGCAAGAATTTGAAATGTATTTACTTGGGGAACTAACATTATTTCTTGGCTTGCAAGTGCAACAAGCAATAGATGGCATATTCTAATCACAAGAAAAATATCTTAAGCAAATTCTGAAGAAGTATGGCATGGAAGAGTGCAAACATGTAAGTACACCAATGATAACCAGATGTAATCTCAGTTATCATGATGATTCTACCATGGTGAATCAACCAGAATATAGATCTATGATAGGAAGTCTACTCTATCTCACTGGGACTAGACCAGACATTATGCATGCAGTTGGGATTGTTGGACGATTCCAAGCTAATCCAAAAGAGTCTCACCTTCAGGCTATCAAAATAATATTCAAATATCTACAAGGAACTCAAGACTTTGGATTATGGTATCCAAAGAATGTTGATCTCACTCTTCATTCTTACACTGATGCAGATTGGGCTGGAAATGTTGATGATCAGAAAAGCACTAGTGGTGGTGCATTCTATATGGGGCCCCGATTAGTATCTTGTTTCAGCAAGAAGAAAAGCTCTATTGCCTTATCTACAACAGAAGTAGAATATGTGGCTGCTGCATCATGTTGCACTCAACTTCTTTGGATGATGCAAACCTTACAAGAAATTCAAATCAAATGTTCACCTCATATCTCCATTATGTGTGATAATACAAGTGCCATCAGTATCTAAAATAATCCTATTATGCATTCCAAGACCAAGCACATTCCCATCAAGTATCACTTCTTACGTGAACAAGTGCTTGAACAAAAGGTGAAGTTGGAGTATGTTCCCTCCAAAGAACAAGTTGTTGATATATTTACCAAACCTTTACCCAGGGAAGCATTCGAATATCTCATAAAAAATCTGGGAGTAGTCTCTGCCATGCAGAAGATCAAATCTTCTTAAATTCAGAAGATTAAATTGGATATGCGGATTTCCTAAAGGACAGTCGCGTATATACGCGAGTTTATACACAAAAAACCATGTATGGGTGTTTGTTGACAAAAAAAAATTTGGTCAGCATTCTTCAGCACAACTGCGATGTTGTTGGGTATCTATGGTGATGTTCCAGCTCTCATATTTATGTTTCACTCTCTAATGCTTCTGATGAATATGTCTTGATGATTTTCTGTTGAAAGTGTTCAGGATGCACAGGCTAAGGGGGGGCATTGGTCATGTGGAAAGGATGCATTTTTGGCACTTTAATTATTTGTTGTAGTCTAATCCCATGCTTAAGAATCTTTGATCATGATTGTATAAGTCATTTTTTTAATTTGATGAAAAAGGTCATGTTGAGACCCATGATGTAAAAATTGATATATTTAGTCATGTAAGGACTTCTTCAAATTTGTAAACCCACTTGGCTAGGTAGTTGAGTCAAAATGTGTAAACCCATTTGGTTGGGTACTTGAGTCACATATGTAAATCCACTTGGTTGGATCATTGATTTAAGTATGAGTCATTGGTGATATGAAATTTCATAGAGTCATGGACTTCATTGACAAATATGTTTGAAGATTCAGCGTGAACTCAGGGGGAGCATGGTAACTTCAGTGCACATCAGATCTACAGAGCTCTTATTTCTACAAGAGAAGAAAAAAATTATTTTGGTTTTGATCTTCCCTTTGCCCTTGATGTCAAAACAGGAGAGTATCATGTTGTTTGAATAATAGTCATTATCAATGTATCTATCTGTTGTGGTGATCAAACACCATCATGGTTTCCATCAAGTCCAAAGGGGGAGATTGTTGGCTATATGATGCAATGTGTTGTCCTTGATGGTAACCTACTTGATGAAGTTGTCCTTGATGGAAAATTACTTGATGAGTTATCTTTGGATAAGCAACCTATTTGTTAATAACATAAATCTCATGTATCTACAGAGCAGTTTAGAAGTAACAAAGAAATAAATTCCAGCAAGTGCCAAAGTAATGATGAATTAGATATGTCACAAAGCATATGAGGGTATGTAAAGGAAAAGTAGCATATGTACGCGGAAAAGTAGCATATGCCTATTTGCGCTCTAAATTTATAAAATCAGGGGACATTACCATGGTATTGGCCCACTGTATTGAGCGCTGGATTATCTATTCGATCCTGTCTAGGAATACCATCAACAGTTGAGTGGTTTTGACTCATGGTATTGACAAAGGCTAAATCTAGATAAGGAGAAGAAGATCATAGTGCAATAGTGTGCATGTGCAAGGGTTGTTAATAAATAAATCTCTTTAAGAGATATCTGCATGGTTGAACTCTGATAGATCTGAATCTATGATGCACCTATGGATATGATGAAGGTTCAAGATCTCTAGATCTAGAAATGATGAATCTCTAGGATGATCTACAAAAGAAATGATGAAGATCTGGCGCAAGTCTTATGAAGAAATAGAAGAAATCTGGGTAAGTTTATAGATCTGGTCTGTTCTACAAAGTTTATCTTTTCAGATCTATACTCTAGTTTGTCTCGGTAAAGGTGTGTATATATGCAGGTTCGCTTAATGAAAAGAGCGTATGGCAGTTAGGGTTTTTGAAGAATAAAGTACACAGAAGTATACGCAGGTTGATGTGCAGGAAAGTGCGTATGTACGTAGATTCAGTAAAGCGAAGTAGCGTATGCTATTTGAATCAATGTCTGTTCAGGGTTGATTTTGTATCTGCATATCTATTCTGAAGTCTGGGTTTTAATGAATACTTCACTCTGAAGTATTTTTGCATGGAATGGGTAATAGTTTATTGATTGATCTGAATTCATAATGTACCTATGAAGAAAATGATGAAGAGGGATCTCTAGATCTAAAATGACTATGTATTTTCTAGATATGTTTATGGAATGTTTAGATCTATGATCTGGCGAATCTTTGCTGATGTAAAGGGTGAAATCTGAGTTATCTGTTTTGAAGAGCTGCATAGTTATGAAAATTTATAGATTTATACGCATGTTCATCTCAGCGAAAGCACGTATATACGCAGGTTTGTTTCAGCACAAGCACGTATACGCAGGTTTTTCTCTGTGAAAGTGCATATATACGCAGGTTCAGTGAAGTAAAAGCGCGTATGGAATCTATGGTTTTGCTGAAGTGTGTGGAATGAAATGTCTGATCTATTTTTTTGTTTTACTTCTATCTGTTAATGATGTATTCATATAGTTTTGGGTTGTTTGAATGTTGAAGATATTGTTGATTACGTTGATTGAAGATCAAGTTGTTGGTTTATTGGTTGATGAAGTTATAAGTTTCAGTTTGATGTATGGAATGGGTGCAGTCTAAAAATCTAATGGAAAGTGGCCTACAAGGTATTTCGTGTGGAAGTTGTTGGACCCAGCATGAAAATTGATGACACGTGGTCCATGGTGGTGCTGAGGGTCGAAGCCTTCAGTGAGGGGATTGGAGCTCCCTTCCAGTAGTGGCTGGAGAACGAGAGAAGGTTGCAGCCTTCTGCAGGTGGGTGCATGTGTGCTGGTATGAGTCTGCACCAGTACAAAATTGTAAGAAGTTTTCTTTATAATAAATATTGAAGATAGAGACGACAACAGCGGTGGTTTTCTCCCGAATTGGGTTTACACCTTAAATACTATTGTTCATGTTTGTTTCTTATGTGTGATGGTTTATTTTGTTATTACTGCACATGTTTACTGCTTATTAAACATCTGATGAATGAATGATGCAATGATCTAAGTAAAGAATTAAATTCATAATAAGATCTTTGGACATACACAATTTTTCTTAAGGATATCCATGTGTATACTCGAGTTGGGTTCAGTAAAGTAGCGTATGGTTTTAAGAGAAAGAAAAAGTAAAATTTTTCAGTCAGCTTTAATACTGATTCACCCCCCCTCTTAGTATTTTTCCCAACAGTTTAAATATGTGATTTTGGATGTGATGATCGGTTCTTTAGACAATTTATTAGTATTATGGAAGAAATTTGAGTATACCATTAAGGACTGTGAATAGGTCTTGTAGCAGTTGAATTTATTATAACATATTTTCATATCCTTTGTATAAGTTATTATATATACAGTTCTAACACATTTCCCCCAGACATTACCTATATGGTGAGTAGTTCATGTAGCAATTGTATTAATTATAACATATTTTTATATCCTTAGTATAAGATATTGTATATACAATTCTAACACATTTCTCCAAGGTGTTACATATATGGTGACTTAGTCACAATGGCTTCTTTAGACACTTCATTAGTATTGTGGGAGAAATTTGAGTATATCATTAAGGATTGTGAGTAATTCATGTAGAATTTTCATTTCTTATGAAACATTTTTATATCGTTTGGATAAGCTATTTCATATATAGTTATACGATGATATGGATATTCATTCCCCCCAAGTGTTACCATATGGTGATTGTTGTCCAATTTCTTATATTTAGAGAAATATAATTAAGCAATTGATCATTTTCGAAGATCAAAGTTACTATGATAACCTTTTATCTTAGGATGACTGCTTAGTGCTAAGATTCAATTTGCATGACAAATATGCATAGATCACTTCACAGGAACACCATTTTTTCTATTGATATTATGTGTTTGTTTTATGAATGGACTTATTATATTTTCCTCATTATCATAAGATTGCAACACGATTAGTTTTTTTGATAATTCTATATACAAGTTATACATATTATGTAGTAATAAAAGTTCTTTAATAAGAACAATGACTAAAAGGGGAAATGATCTCAATACACCACTATACATATTCAATGGCTCATGGTATTCTTCTCATTTGGTGACAGAAGGAAATTCCAATACCAAAACTCTTTCACATTGTCGCTCAAAATATACGAATGTCTATCTTGATAAGGTTTCCTACATATATTAGCCCAACATGCAATTTATGTTTCAATTTGGTATTCAATTCTTTATTAATAGATTTATTTTATTTATTAGGGAGTAAAATAATTTTGTAATCAATAATAGGATAAAACATATTCACGATATAATTTATTTGAATAAATAGATGTGTGTAAAATATTTTAATAAGAAACTACATTTTTAATTATAAAATATAAAACTATAACTTAAATTTGTGAAATTATTTTGTATTTTTTTTCTTATGTATATAGAGAAAGGCTAAACCAATTTTGGAGTTAAGAAAATAAACCGTAACATAAAGAACAACATCTCCTTCAAAAATTGTCTCCATATTAAAAGGACATTCGCTTTCTTGTATACCAAGACTATTCTTGTTCATATATAATTTTTGACAGGCATGCAATTGGCACTTAGACATGTAGATGAACTTGCAGTAAAATCTATTTCTATTAATAAAATTTCTCTTTATTTACATTGAGGGAAAATTTTAAGGATGGATATCAATTTCAAATTTTAAAACCTTGGAAAATATTCGTAATCTCTAATAGAAAAATTGTAAAATGTTTGATGATATTTTTGTAAAAATATCTAAATTACTGATTATATTATATTAGTCTATATAATATCATGGTGAATTTCAAGGTAAAATAATTTCATACTATATAGCTTGGGCGAATTAGTTGCAGAAAAAATGGAAATTGGCGAATATGTTTTCTGGAAAAAATATAGAAAATTAGCCCACCTATGAGTATTAGCCACTAAAATTTTCCATGTTTACATCTATATTAGATATAATGTACTTGAATGTATTTAAAATATCCTGTTTGAGTTACATGCTCATTTCATGCTTGTTTCATAGGATTATTAATCACCAAAGGATTTTCACCCTGAATTTCCTCTTTCAATATCTATAACAATTTTTTTATATATGTGAGCATTCTATGTTGGTTGATATATATGTTTTCACCCATAGTTTCCTATTTCAATATCTATAACAAAATTTTATGGTTGATACCTCTTACCATAAATATCTTTGAAACCTCCACCACTTGTTTCCATAGAAGAAAATTTTTCCTTTCATTCCTTCACGATGGCTCCTTCTCTACAACACCATATTTCTTCTAGGCTAATCTTTCCTATGCTATTGCCTTATGACGTTTATTTTGCAACATGTGGTGCAATTTCTAGTTTACATCATATTTATATTTAATAAATTTTTGTAATACACTACTCCTAAAACCATATTAAGCACTCATACAATTACACATCATAATCGTGATCAAAAATATAAATCATCTCCCTTGACATGTGTTATGTTTTACACAAAATGGAAAATACAACAAATAAATTAAAATGAAGTCCCTCAAATCATCAATGTTTAATTAAATAGAGATGGTTAACATATTGATGAAAGTAATATAGAGATTTTTAGTGTATAGGTAGGTGATACTTGATTTATTTGGAGTAATTTAGTATTTTATACTATAAAAATTTACCAAAGTTAATATTGAAATATTTTACTTATTATTAAAATTAAAATATTTTTTTATTATTATTAATATTTGTTTTTTATCAGGTGTTCATTGTTTAGTTAAACAATCAAAGTTTTCAGAATTGTTTGAAATTAGGATGACATCACAGAGCTCATCACCATGATTCCATTGCAACTCGTTTCATCAAAATCCAAGTTCGTATGAGTAAGCTCTGGCATGTTTTCTGTTTACTTAAAAAACTAAATAATTGCAGTTTGGTGAAAAATCTCTGACATGGCAGCCCACTTAGCAAAAAAAAATCTTCTGGGAATATTCTGCAGGTTTCTCCCAATGAGGCTATGTCAAGTAGGGTTTTCTAATTCTCGAGTTTGGTCTATGTGTGGATAAATTCCCTAATGTTTCGAAGGTGGAATTGTATTTTTTTATTTAATTATGATTTAATTATATATATATATATATATATATATATATATATATATATATATATATATATTATGTTATAAAGTACATTAGATATATTATAATATATAATATATGTTATATATATTGTATTACTATATTATAATTAAAACTTTAATTAAATACAAGTACCAATTGGCATTAAGCCATATCAATTATAACCCAAGGGTATGTTTAAATATTAATTCGAAGATTCACAGTTCATTGGTTTTCCAACTCTGTAACATTCAAATGCAAAGTCTCTTTTGGTTATAGATAATATTCCAATGTTAAATTTCAAGTCCACATGCCAAATGTGAATGTTAAGCACAATATATATATATATATGCGGAGTGAGGTCAGGTTTTGGAATGAAGACCTCCGACCCACTACACTAGCATTTTCACCCCTAAGCCACAAAGAGAACTTGCTAAACCTTCCAATTCATATTTTATTTAATGCCTTGAGGAGGGTTAGGCAGAGGGTGGGGAGGCCTGCTTGTCGGCCAACCCCTCCCGCCACGTGACCAAAACCACGTGACTAGCGAGAGAGCTTATCGTTAAGCACGTTTAAGCCACCTAATACTAGGTTTAATATTTAATTAAAGTTCAATTAAGTGGAGTTTAACTTGGCGAAGATTCTGGAGGCACCCCTAATTTCAACGAAGGTTCCAATTTTAGAACACTTATCTCAGAATTTTCCAGATTTAGTGGAAAAATTGCAGAAAATCTGTTTTTTCCATAATGTAGGCATATTTTGACCATTTTTAGAAAATGAATAGTCAATTTTAGATGATTTTAGCATTCCAGAGACAATGAAACATGTTTTCATGGATGAAAACAAAATTATACATGCGATTTTTCTATAGAGAATTCCAAGGGACCAGCTAGAGTCAAGTATGGACCAGCTAGAGTCAGTTTTCAGTAATTTGAAAGTAATTTTTAGAAATTGATTTGTATGTTATGTACACAATAGAACCTTTTTGTAACACCCCTAGTTTATGTGTTTGAATTTCAAAATTTGACATTTGAACTTTAATCCTAAGGGGAGTGGACCCCAAAGGACAAGTAGTGTGTGGATGTAATTAATTATTTAAATTAAGGAAATGAATTAAATGATTTTGTGCAAATTGACCAAAATGAGAATTGTGAGATCACTTGCTAAATCCATGAGGATGGATAAAGGAAAATACTTTCCCCACAATCTTTCAAAAATCCTTGAAAGAATTTCTAAATTATATTTTGAGGAAAATCTAGTTTCCCCAATGATGTGGAGAGTAGTTGGGAGGAGGTAAAAAGCTGGGAAAAGAAGAAAGCAGCTTTAAAAGTCCCTAAATAGGGAAGCCTAGGAAAACAGGAAGAAAAGCATCCTGATATTCTGGACGCAGAATTAGAAACATGCTTCGGGGAATAACAACTTAAATAAGCTTCTCTTAAACAGATTAGAGGTTGATCTGTGCTAGAGGTTGTCTCAGCTCGGGGGTGAGTTCGGGAGATAAAGGGACTCTACGGTTGGGAGGACTAGTCAAATACCAAAGTGGTATGCACATAGTGTTAAGAACGAAAAAAGAAAATCAATATATGTTTACATACGTAAGAGTTATTGATTATATTTGTATGCTAGTTAATTGTTTGTTTTATTGCTGGTAATTCCATACATTCATAGAATAGTAGAGAAGTTCAACTCTTCTAGTTCTGCATGGTTGCAGGAACTAGGAAAATGAAGCCAAATCATCCAGAGTTTCTAAACTAGTTTTGGTCTAAATCTGGAGATTTTAGTATCTCATAATTTTTAATTTTATAACTTTAATCTGCTTCTGTGGAGAATGGAATACAGTAAGAAATTATGTAATAAGAATCATAAGACAGTATGGAAATTTTTAGTTGTAGATATTCTAATCTACTCTCAGAGGATTGAATGAAAGAGCATGAAATTTTAATTCTGCTTAAACTTTCTTGCATATTAAAGAAATGAAACTGTACATGGATATTAACCCTAGAAATGAAAAAAAAAAAAAAAACCATGGAAATAAACCCCTTGATTACAGGGAGGATCCGTCTTAGCTGCATGATAAAAAGAGTAGACATGCATAGAAACTATAAAATCAAATCATTAAGTGAAAATTATACATATACAGATATATATATATATATATATATATATATATATATATATATATATATATATATATATATATATATATATATATATATATATATATATATATATATATATCAATACTGCAGAAAATAACAACTAGACATTCACTAGTCTATATATATATACATCAATGAAGAAAGTCAATTAGACATTTATGCATTGGGACTGCCCTATGATGAATATAAAATAACTAACAATTCGAAGTATACAGCTATGGGGGCACCATTAATCTTAACTAGGAAGCTGTTGCTATGGAACCTACAACCTCGTAAGGAGATATAGATTTCCTATAGGAATTATACACAATATACATACTATAGACAATGTTAACTTTCATTTACTGAGTCACTATAAATTTAGAACAGATGACAGTATAGAGATATATACATGTGAAAGTCAAAATTATGACGAGAAAAAACAAAGGGAAATGACACATAAATGTTGCAATCAGTTTAAATCGACACAACACAATTTATTTGAGTGAAAGATACAGGAAACCTCCATAAAATAATAATTTGGAGATTCATGAAGCTATTACAAAATTATGAAAAATATCAGTGAAGAAGAATGGCCAGGTTCGGCATGTACATATCAGAGGTCGAGCCTTTTGGGAAAAAGGCCTTTAAAAGACCCCATGCTTATTTCAAAAGAAAAATTAATATGTTCAAAGAATATCACACGAAGGGAAATTGTTAATCGTTACAGTCTCTGATCGAGTCTATAAAATTACAATAGACTACTAAAATCTTAAGAAATTAATTAATCCGCATAAACGAAGTGAAACAATGCGACTGGAGGAGGGTTCTCTCTGCATAGGCATATACTGACCTGAAACGTCAATGGAGGTAAAATTAATATTAACCGAAATGAAGTCACTCATGGCTGCCGACGATGGAATGCGTGTGGAGTATGCATTACCTGTCGAAACGCAGCCATGGTAATGAATCGATCAATAGAACAAGTGATAGAAAATTTTATCAATAGAGAGTTGTAGCAAGACAAGAAGGGGTTACCTGCTAAGTAAGACCCTCGCTCCTTCTGAGTTATCTGCAACAAGCATAGAGGCATAATATTAACGAATTAGAAGCCAGAAGGCAAATAGTAAAATGCAGAGAAAACATAATAAAAGAAAAACCTCATACAGTTCTTACCTGAGGACTACTGCTTTCTTGCGAAGAGCCAAGCCTAGGTAACATCTCACCATCTAATCCCAGCGCTCAGGTCACAAAGAACGAGCAAAGGTATACTTATAAATAAATAAATAAAAACCTGCATGGTAATATCAAGCCTAATTAACCATAAGTTTAATGAAATCGATGAAGAGATAATGACGAAAATAAACCAGGGAGAATAAATCGAAATTTTGGTACAAGAGATATTGCATAAACGGACCCAAACGAAACTGGACCATAAACGCAATCTCCAGAAAGAAATCATTTGTATCATCAACGCTTGAGACTTCCATAGAGAAAGAGGTATAGTAAGTTCTGAGAACTGAATATGATTTCCAAGGTAGAATGAAAGACGTGCGTGCAAGATTCATACCTGGTGTCATGGCAGTTGCATAGATAAGTAGGCCAACGAGTGAGTTCCTTCGTGTGCAGAGGTGAATAAACCAGACGAAGGGCAAAGAAACTGCCTTCACACAAAAACGAAGACTTATATAACCATTCTAAAATCCCAGAAACCCTAACACGGTGACAGGATTGCAGCCATCCAAATGGAAAAATCAAAAAGGTGAAGCCACAGATCGAATGGATGGAGTTTTCATTTACACCAGTCGTTCAACATTAATTGTGACAAGCTACATAATGAAGTTTCGGCGTTTTGTTGTATGATGGAGATTGCCTTGTATCCAGAGTAGTCTGGCATGGCGATTGCCAGATCGACGTGGAGGTATAGCACGTGAATGGGAATGGGATGAAAGCCATCCCAACCAATACCATGAAACCGAGAGTATTATAGAATTTTATGTGGAGAAGTAATATCACGTCTCAATTACCATACCACATCAAATCGACTCTATCAGGACGCCATACGTGGAAGCTCAATGAATACGTTCAATCTTCACATTAAATTCTGAAATGAAACATATGTACAATAAAATGCAATGATATTAACACAGACCTTATGAAAATTAGGAATACCACATCATCGAATAGCCATAAGTACGATATAGTCATCAATATAAAAGTATGTAAATTAAATCCAACCAATGCTCATAACAAAATCGTATAGGAGATGAAGTTATGGGAAAAAATGAGAACACAGGATTTGTACAAGGGTAAAGGATGCCCTCGTGGGTAAAACCTATTCAAATCCTTTGTATATAAATACATGAAAATGTGTTGAATGCCCAAGGGCCAATGACATCAAATTAAAGTTTAGAAATAGGTTGATAGGTGCGACCCTTCATAGGGAATGGATTAATGGTAAATAACTCCACTATGATTTAATTACAGAGACCCTTAGGTTAAACTGAATTTGAAATGGAAGTTAATAGATATTGACTTTGGGTATAGTTGTTATGTGGAAATGAATCATATTGGGCAAATAAAAGATGATTAAACTAGATAGTAATTAAAAATATTATGTAGAACTTATTCTTGGAAATATGAAATGCCTGGAAAAAAAAAAAATTGAGTAAATGGGAAGTGTGACAAATGGTACCAGAGCTGAAGTTATAAAAAACTGGGCTATTGTAATTGTGCTCACTATTGTTGTGTTTTCACTGTTGCTAGGTGTTAAATATAAATATTTTTCACTGACCTGTGTTGTGTAGTGTACAGTGGTGCTGGAATGGCAGAAGGTGATGAAATTTATGTTGATCTACATGATGAGGATAATACACCAGATTCCAATGCGCCCATGATGGCTATGTTGCATAGGTTGCCACAAGAATTGGCTGAGATAAAAAGCCAGAATGACATATTGTCATTAGCCAGTGAGGAGCAGGAAAATCTCATCAGAGAATTAACTTCGCGGAACAGCCAAGAAGGTGAGGGTACTGGAAAGAGGAAGACTGATGAGTCTGATGATGATGATGCTGTTAGGCATCAGTATAAACAGAAAAAGGAATTACAGGGGGAATTTTGAAAGATCAAACCTCCCTCCTATGATGGAGAGAAGGAGGAAGATGCTGAAGCCTGATTATTGAACATGATTAAGTACTTCCAGGTTTATGAATATGAAAGCAATCTGAAGGCTAGATTAGCTGTCTACCAACTACAAGGTAAGGCTACCTTGTGGTTGGAGGAGACGAAAAATGGTCCATGCCGTTTGTCACATCTCCCATTTACTCAATTTTTTTTTTTTTTCTCCCAGCCTTTCATGATTTCAAAAATAGGTTCACCATAAAGATATTGACTCCCTAACTAGTGAAATCATATTGTATTTTCCCCCTTATGAATTACTTTAGTATATTAATACACCCCAAGTCAATATCTATCAACTTCCTATTTAACTTGTTTGTATTTCATTCTAACTCCAAGTGTGGAGTGGTTTAATATCATTTTATTTTCTATGAAGGTCATACTGAGCACCTATAGTTAACTTCACTTTGGTGGTCATTGGCGCTTGGCCATTCGGCCCATATTCATGCCTTATACACAATGGATTCGAATGGGTTATGGCAACGAGGCGTTCTGGACCCTTGGCAACTTATATGTCCTTGATTTTTTTTCCCATCACGTATATAGCTATACCTTTAGATTGAGCATAATTGAAGCAAATTTACATACTGTTATATGAATGTTGATTTCATGCTTCTGAGGTGGCATTCATCATTGTTTTCAACACTGCGTTGATATCTTCGCCTCTCTTTGTACGTAAGGTCTCATATTCAATTTAAATGTGAACTTGAATACATGTACTGGTTTCCACGTACGGCGTATGGTTCGAATCTCCTTGCGGTGATGTGTATTTTGAGACGGGATAAGTCTTCTCCACGTCATATTGTATGCTATTTACGGTTGCATTGTATGGGTTGTGATGGTTTCGTCCCATTCCTCCCTTCAGGTGTTATATCCACGTCGATTTGTCAACCACCATTCGATCTTACTCGGTTTACAAAGCAATCTTACTCATACGATGAGGACGTCTGAATTTTAATTTCATATCTTGGAACCATTAATGTTACACGACTGGTGTAATTACAACCGCCAACCATTCGATCCGTGGCTCTTCCCTTGTGATTGTGCCAAGTGGACGTCCGTGATCTTTTCATATTAGGGTTTCTGAGGTTGTTGGAATGATTATATAAGTCTTCATTTTTTTTTGGAGCCAGTTTCCGCGTGCATCGTTTGTTCGCTTATCCCTTCGCCTTGCAGCTCTGCAACTTGGGTTGAAGGCAAGGTCTTTGCCAGTCGTATGGTTTACTCATCCCAGCCCATGAAGGAGTTTCGTGGCTTATCTATGCCACTGCACGCTATTAGGTATTCATTTTATACACTCGTTTAGCAATTTGTGATTGGAGATCAAGTTCATCGCTCAGAACTTGTCATACTTCTTTCTGAGGAATTCTTTGAATGTTAATGATGTGAATGCGTTTCATTCTGGAGGTTACGTGTAGGGTTCAGTTTCGTTTGGAACCATTCACGTTATATCTTCTAAGAAAATTTTTCGTTGTATTCTCTCTTCTAGTTTATTGTCGACATGGATCCTTTGTCGATTTCGTTAATTGATACTTTTCTCACGTAGTTAATGTCGTGCAGAGTTAAAATTCCTTGATTCGCCTCGTCGCAAGGGAGCGAGAGTATATTAATTTCACCTCCCTTGGAGTTTCAGGTCTGTATGTACCTGTGGGGATAATATCACCCTCTCGTTGCGTTGTTCTGTCTTAATTATGCAGACTCATTAGCTCTCGTAGGGTTTTACACAGTGTCCTTTAAAGAACTAGACTCTGTCAGAGTCAGAATGCTTATATCTCGCATTTGTATGTTGGTACTCTTTAATGGTTTTAAAATTTTGAATTGGAAATATGGTTTCGGTTACCAGACTCTAGCCCAACAGGCTCAGATATTTTTGTGCCGTGTATCAGGACCTTTGTATATATTGTCACTTATTTTCTTGGTTGCCAAAATTTCAACGAGTTACAACTCTAATTTTTATGGACTGCCTCATGCTTCCTCGCATGGAATGATTTATGTAGTATGAGTTGATACGATTTGCTCCAATGAGTTATTCCTCTTTTACTTTGCTTATCATAGCAGTGACTGTAGGTGATATAACTCTCTTTATAGATAATGTTGTTCAATTGTACAAGGCCTCTTAGCTATTTATGTTTTGTATGACTCTTACACGAGACTCTCAAGATTTCTGGAGAGTTATAGTTCAGTTTAATTTTTATATGCACATGTAAATTTGTTTCTGTAGCTAGCTATTTCTAATTTCTTGTACTATATATATTTTTCATGAGCTAACAGTCTCCCCATACTCATGTTTAAATTAATTTACTTTACTGATATATGTCTATACATATAATTGCGTGCATAGGTTTATGTGTCCATTCTCATATATATCCATTTAAAAATGTATGAGATACAACTATTATATTATTGTAGGTTCCCATGCTCTTCTAGTTTTCCAGGTTATACATATTTCTAGTTAGATCTCCTTTTCATTTCCTTATAGCTACTCCCATCTCTTTCATACATAGATCTCTTGTTCTAGTTATTTCTACAGAACTGATCATGTTTTGGGATTCATTCCCTTGCTACTTAAATAATGTTCTTTCAACATTACAGTTTACTACTCTTCCATGCAATCCGTGCTAAAGGGAATAGTAATTGTATTAACTGTTAACATGTACAGCTGTTGAAATTATTGTACCTCTTTGCTCTTCACTTAGTAATTAGTAATTAATTAATTTTACACTCTATGCACTACATTTCTCACTGCTCTATATCTCACAGAAGCAGATTAAGGTTACAAATTTGTGAATTATTAGATATTAGAAATCTCCAGCTTTTACCTTAAGGATTGGTTTAGGGATTAGGAGAATTTCTCTTAAACTTACCTAATCATGCTCACAATTGTATACTGATAGATCAGAAGTAATTTACAGTAATTTATCTGTAGAGGATAGGTATCCTCAGATTTAAACCAACCTTGGTTTAGACTTTTTGTTGGATTCTACTCTACAGAATTTTCTCTGCACCCATACGGAATTATAAGGGTGAATGCCCTATGATTAATTCTGTTAAATGTAGCACTAATAAATTTAATAACATATAAATCAACTGTTATATGTAGCCAATTCATACCACAGCAAGTAAAAACACCAATCAAATTAGAGACATACCACTCATGCAGTCAACCAACCTCCCAACCTTAGAGTCCCTCTGTCTCCCAGAACTCACCCCCAAGCTGAGATCACCTCCTAGAATAGACCAACCACTAATCTATTTAGGAGTAGCTTATTTAAGCTATGGTTCCCCAAAGCCTGTTTCTAATTCTGCGTCTAGAATATCAGGATGCTTTTCTTCCTGTTTGCCTAGGCTTCCCATTTTAGGGATTCTTTAAAGCTATTTTATGCTTTTCCTCAGCTTTTCCAGCTTTTTACCTCTTCCCAACTACTTTCCTCATCATTGGGGAAATTTAGATTCTTCCTCAAAAATCTAAATTTGAAATAATTTATTTCAAGGATTTTTGAAAATTTTGGGGAAATAGTTGCCTTATCCATCCTCATGGATTTAGCAAGTGATCTCATAAATCTCATTTTGGTCAATCTGCACAATTCATTTTATTCATTTCCTCAAATTAAATATTTAATTACATTCACAAAATACTTATCCTTTGGGGTCCACTCCCCTTAGGATTAAAGTTCAAATGTCTCGCTTTGAATTTCAAACACATAAATTGGGGGTGTTACATATTCCCCTTCTGAAAATAAACATCGTCCTTGGTGTTGTTATTCAACTACTAGAGTTCATTTTTCAAACAAAAGTGGATATCTTTCCATCATTTCAGCTTCTCTTTCCCAAGTAGCTTCTTCAGCAGTAAAGTGCTTCCACTGCACCTTTACTCTTGCTACTGTTCGGTTCCTCAATTCAATTTCTTCCCGCTCCGGTATTTGAAGCGGTTCTGGCAGAAACTCTCCTTCTGGTTCCACCTGTACAACATTCCAATCAACTATGTGAGAAGCATCATGGACATATCTTTTTAACAATGAAACGTGAAACACATCATGAACTCTAACATGGGGTGGTAAGGCCAGCTTGTAAGCCACTGGTCCCACCCTTTCTAATACTTCAAAAGGACCACAATATCTAGGAGCTAGTTTTGCACAGCTTCCAGCATAGAGTGTGCTCTTTCTGGGTTTAATCCGCAAATACACATGCTCCCCCACTTTAAATTCTCGGTGCACTCTTTTCTTATTAGCATAGTTTTTCTGGCGATCTTGTGTTGTCTTGATGTTTCTTTGTATCTGTTTGAAAATTCTTTCCATCTCTTGTAAAGCCTCTGGTCCCAACATTAGTTTATCTTATGGCTGGCTCCAGCTCAAAGGAGTACGACATTTTCTTCCATACAGTGCCTCAAACGGACTCATCTTGATAGAAGATTGGTAGCTATTATTATAGGAAAATTCAGCTAAATGCAAGTAATCTTCCCACTTTTATGGCCTATCTATCACATACATTCTCAGCATGTCTTCCAAAATTTGATTAGTCCTCTCTGTCTGCCCATTGGTCTGAGGGTGATAAGCGGTACTAAAATTCAATTTAGTGCCCATACCTCCAAATAGCCCTTTCGAAAAAGCAGCTGTAAACTTAGCATCTCGGTCAGAAACAATCACCTTTGGCACCCCATGGAGCCTTACTACCTCTTTCAGGAACACATTCGCTACTTGAGTTGTCCCAAAGGTAGATTTCACTGGTATAAAATGGGCAGCTTTTGTTAAAGTGTCTACTACCACCATCACTGAATCATGTTGGTACTTGGTTCTGGGTAATCCTGTTATGAAGTCCGTGGAGACTATGTCCCATTTCAATTCTATAATCGACAAAGGGTTTAAAAGACCAGCAGGATGTTGATGCTCAACTTTGACTAGTTGACATTCCATGCATCTAGTTAAATATTCTGCTACATCTTTCTTCATTCCTGGCCAAAACAACTTCTTTTTCAAAGCTGTTAGCATTTTCTGATATCCTGGATGTCCCGCATATGGTTGTTTGTGATATTCATCTAGAATCTCTTTTCTCAAGGTCTCCACATTTGTAACATATAATCTGTTTTTATAACAGATCAGCCCCTTTTGGTTTTGAGTGAAATCAGTTTTCTCCTTTTTCTGTAATTTCACCAAGAGTGTTTCATAATTTGGATCTTGGGTTACTGCCTTTTTCACCAAATCTTCTACATCGATCTGAGCACTACTTCCAAGGCTATTGATATTGTGACAAGCATTTCTGCTCAATGCATCAGCAATTTTATTTTCTTTCCCTCTGATATGTTTTATGTCCATATCAAATTCTCTTAGAAAAGACAACCATCTGGCTTGTATAGCATTCAAATCAGTTTGGGAAAAGAAATATTTGAGACTAATATGATCAGTCATCAACGTAAATTTCTTTCCAAGGAGATAGTGTCGCCACATTTTCAAAGCATGGATAACAGAAACTGATTCTAAA
This sequence comes from Pinus albicaulis, assembly GCA_034641835.2. Classification (NCBI taxonomy): domain Eukaryota; kingdom Viridiplantae; phylum Streptophyta; class Pinopsida; order Pinales; family Pinaceae; genus Pinus; species Pinus albicaulis. The sequence continues at coordinate 1,140,703,778 of CM076579.1, read as the reverse complement.
TCCTAGGCACTATAATTTTGTTCATGTACCTTCAGTTTACTAGATTCATATGCAATAACTGAATTTTCCTGCAAAAGAACTCCTCCCAACCCCTCTCTACAGGCATCCATACATACTACAAATTCTTTATCAGGATCTGCAATATTCAGTATAGGGGCTGTAGTAAGTTTTTGCTTTAATTGGTCAAAACTGTTTTGGCATTTTTCAGTCCACTCAAATTTGACACCTTTCCTTTGTAATGACGTTATGGAATATGCTATAGAAGAAAATCTCTCCACAAATCTGTGATAATAGCCTGCAATTCCCATAAATGATCTCACTGCAGAAACATCAGTGGGTACAGGCCATTCTTTTATCGCCTTTATCTTTTTAGGGTCAACAGCAAGGCCTTGTTCAGAAATAATATGACCCAAATATTGGATCTTATCTTTATAAAATTCACATTTGCTAAAATTGGCATATAGCTGGTTTTCCTTCAGAGTTTGCAATACTATCCTCAAGTGTTCTTTATGTTCCTCCTCACTTTTTGAGTAGACTAAGATATCATCTATGAACACAAGGACAAATTTATCCAAGTACTTATTTAGCACACTGTTCATTAGGCACATGAATGTGGCAGGGGCATTTTTCAAACCAAAAGGTAGGACTACAAATTTGTAGTGACCATACCGGGTTCGAAAGGCTGTTTTGCTGATGTCTTCTTCCTTGATTCTTAGCTGGTGATAACCGGTCCTTAAGTCAATCTTTGAAAATACCAAAGCTCCTCTGACCTGATCAAAAAGATCATCAATTCTCGGCAAGGGATATCTGTTTTTAATGGTCAACTTATTCAGTTGACAGTAATCAATGCACATCCTAAAAGTTCCATCCTTCTTTTTCACGAACAACACTGGTGCTCCCCAAGGAGACACACTCGGTCTGATATAACCTTTATCTAACAGTTCTTGCAATTGCATTTTTAGTTCCATTAGTTCATGGGGACTCATTCGATAAGGGGCTCGGGAAACAGGTACTGCTCCCGGCACCAGATCGATTGAAAAGTCAATCTCTCTTTTGGGGGGTAGATGAGGGATCTCATCTGGAAAGACTTCCTTAAACTCTCTTACCACTGGCACAACATCCAGCAATATCTCTTCGGGTTTCTATTATATTTCTTCCACATGTACTACATAAACTTGGTATCCTTTCCTAGCTGCTCGTTTTAATTGCAGTGCTGATATTTGTCTTATAGAGATAGGTTTTGGTTTTCCTTTAAGAATAAAAGGTTTCCCTTCCTCATCTACACAATGCAGAGTCTTATCCTAGAAGTTCATTAACGCTTTCTTCTTTTCCATCCAGTCCATTCCTATCAGCAGGTCATATGAACCTAAGGGTAGAATGTTCAAATTTACTTCTATGTGAAAATCATTTAATTTTATTGTTGTTCGGGGAAATTTATGTGTTACCTTCCTCTTGATTCCAGTGGCCAGCTGAACCAACCATGACTGTTGAAATTTTTCATGTTTCAGATTACATTTTTCTACAATTTTAGAATTAATGTAACTCAAAGAAGCACCCGGATCAATCAGAACAGTAACAGATAGATCATAAATCTTACCCTCCATTTCCACCATGGTAGCTTGATGTTCTGCTTGTCGATTTTCCAAGGCTGCACTGATAGTTGGTATATTTCTGGCTATGTCATTTACTATTGTAGCTTCTTGATCTCTCATAACCATCTGAATGTTTCGATGAGGACAATCCCTCAAAATATGGGGTTCTCCACAGCCCCAACATTTCAGGGGTTCTCTCATTTTCACTGTGCCCTCTTTCTTATTGTCTCCATCTATTTGTTTTGAGGCCACTTGGGACTGAGCCGTTTGACTTTCTTTGGGTTTACTAAACTTTTTCCGCTGATGATCTCTGCCAAAATTCTTCAAATAGGCTGGTTTCTGTTTCCTCCCTTTAAACTCATTCTTATTTACCCATCTTTTCCCTTGTTCATTTTTTCCTTTGAACGGTTGGTAACATAATCTGGCTTTTCTAGCAGCTTCGTCCATTTTTTCTGGGTTGTCAAACTCAATTTTCTCCTTGTATACAGCAGGCAAACAATTCAGAAACCTTTGTACTTCTGCCTTTTCTTCCCTTATGTAGGGTACATATCTCAACAGATTTGTAAACTTAGTAACAAACTCATCAATAGTGAGTTGTCCCAGTCTATGTTCATGGAATTATTTGGCTTTATTATCATAGTAACGTTCATTCAGATATCGATTTTTGAACTTAACCTGGAAATCTTCCCAAGTAACTGTCTTTTCATCAATGGTATGCACCATTTTCATCTCCTCCCACCACAAGGTAGCCTTACCTTGTAGCTGGTAGACAGCTAATCTAGCCTTCAGATTGCTTTCATATTCATAGACCTGGAAGTACTTAATCATGTTCAACAAACAGGCTTCAACATCTTCCTCCTTCTCCCCATCATAGGAGGGAGGTTTGATCTTTCGGAATTCCCCTTGTAATTCCTTTTTCTGCTTATATTGATGCCTAACAGCATTGTCATCCTCAGACTCATCAGTCTTCCTCTTTCCAGAACCTTCACCTTCTTGGCTATTCCGTGAAGTTAGATCTCTGACGAGCTTTTCCTACTCCTTACTGGCTAATGACAACCTGTCATTCTGGCTTCTCATCTCAGCCATTTCTCGTTGCAATCTGTGCAACATAGCTATCACCAGAGTGTTGGGATTTGGTGTACTATACTCATCACGCAGATCCACATAAATTTCTTCACCTTCTGCCATTTCAGCACCACTATACACTATACCACACAAATCAGTAAAAATAAAAATATAACAATTTCTTTTTCACAGAAATCAATTTATACAGTGAACACATAGCAACAGTGAGCACAATGTCACCAGCCCAGTTTTATAACTTGGGCTCTGATACCATTTGTCACATCTCCCATTTACTCAATTTTTTTTTTCTCCCAGCCTTTCATGATTTCAAAAATAGGTTCACCATAAAGATATTGACTCCCTAACTAGTGAAATCATATTGTATTTTCCCCCTTATGAATTACTTTAGTATATTAATATACCCCAAGTCAATATCTATCAACTTCCTATTTAACTTGTTTGTATTTCATTCTAACTCCAAGTGTGGAGTGATTTAATATCATTTTATTTTCTATGAAGGTTGTACCGAGCACCTATAGTTAACTTCACTTTGGTGGTCATTGGCGCTTGGCCATTCGGCCCATCTTCATACCTTATACACAATGGATTCGAATGGGTTATGCCCACGAGGCGTTCTGGACCCTTGGTAACTTATATGTCCTTGATTTCTTTTCCCATCATGTATATAGCTATACCTTTAGATTGAGCATAATTGAAGCAAATTTACATACTGTTATATGAACGTTGATTTCATGCTTCTGAGGTGGCATCCATCATTGTTTTCAACCCTGCCTTGATATCTTCACCTCTCTTTGTACGTAAGGTCTCATATCCAATTTAAATGTGAACTTGAATACGTGTACTAGTTTCCACGTATGGCGTATGGTTGGAATCTCCTTGCGGTGATGTGTATTTTGAGATGGGATAAGTCTTCTCCACGTCATATTGTATGCTATTTACGGTTGCATTGTATGGGTTGTGATGGTTTCGTCCCATTCCTCCCTTCACGTGTTAGATCCACGTTGATCTGTCAACCACCATTCGATCTTACTTGGTTTACAAAGCAATCTTACTCATACGATCAGGACGTCTGAATTTTAATTTCATATCTTGGCAACATTAATGTTACACGGCTGGTGTAATTACTATCGCCAACCATTCGATCCGTGGCTTTTCCCTTGTGATTGCACCAAGTGGACGTCTGTGATATTTTCGTATTAGGGTTTCTGAGGTTGTTGGAATGATTATATAAGCCTTTATTTTTGTTTCGAGCCAGTTTCTGCGTGCATCGTTTGTTCGCTTATCCCTTCGCCTTGCAGCTCTACAACTTGGGTTGAAGGCAAGGTCTTTGCCAGTCATATGGTTTACTCATCCCAGCCCATGAAGGAGTTTCGTGGCTTATCTACGCCACTGCACGCTATCAGGTATTCATTTTATACACTCGTTTAGCAATTTGTGATTGGAGATCAAGTTCGTCGCTCGGAACTTGTCATACTTCTTTCTGAGGAAGTCTTTGAATGTTAATGATGCGAATGCATTTCGTTCTAGAGGTTACGTGTAGGGTTCAGTTTCATTTGGAACCATTCACGTTATATCTTCTGAGAAAATTTTTCGTTGTATTCTCTCTTCTGGTTTATTGTCGACATGGCTCCTTTGTCGATTTCGTTAATGGATACTTTTCTCACGTAGTTAATGCCGTGCAGAGTTAAAATTCCTTGATTCGCCTCGTCGCAGGAGAGCGAGAGTCATACCTCCTGACTTGGTGAGGTTTTTTTTTTTCATTCTGTACACATATTTTTGTTTCAATCCAATATTAACCTTCAGATTTTCAATTTAGCTGACATTCTGCTTCCAACGTTGATGCAGAGAACTCGTAAGGTACGAGAGTCTCGGTTTACAAGTAACTCCTTGATTTTTATGAGTAATTTCTCTATTCGAGCGATTCGCTATCAAATACTCTATTAACTTATTTCCTGTCCTGATTGTGTTCTCCCACAGGTAACGTAGACTCATTCGTATTCCTTTGTAGGCAGTTATGCCCTTTCATTTCACTGGATATTAATTTCACCTCCCTTGGCGTTTTAGGTCGGTATGTACCTGTGGGGATAATATCACCCTCTCGTTGCATTGTTCTGTCTTAATTATGCAGACTCATTAGCTCTCGTAGGGTTTTACACAGTGTCCTTTAAAGAACTAGACTCTGTCAGAGTCATAATGGTTATATCCCGCATTTGTATGTTGGTACTCTTTAATGGTTTTAAAATTTTGAATTGGGAATATGGTTTCGGTTACCAGGCTCTAGCCCAACAGGCTAAGATATTTTTGTGGCATGTATCAGGACCTTTGTATATATAGTCACTTATTTTCTTGGTTGCCAAAATTTCAACGAGTTACAACTCTAATTTCTATGGACTGCCTCATGCTTCCTCGCATGGAATGATTTATGTAGTATGAGTTGATACGATTTGCTCCAATGAGTTATTCCTCTTTTACATTGCTTATCATAGTAGTGACTGTAGCTGATATAACTCTCTTTATAGATAATGTTGTTCAATTGTACAAGGCCTCTTAGATATTTATGTTTTGTATGACTCTTACACGAGACTCTCAGGATTTCTGGAGAGTTATAGTTCAGTTAATTTTTATATGCACATGCAAATTTGTTTCTGTAGCTAGCTATTTCTAATTTCTTGTACTATATATATTTTTCATGAGTTAATAGTCTCCCCATACTCATGTTTAAATTAGATTACTTTACTGATATCTGTCTATACATACAATTTCATGCATAGGTTTATGCGTCCATTCTCATATATATCCATTTAAAAATGTATGAGATACAAGTATTATATTATTGTAGGTTCCCATGCTCTTTTAGTTTTCCAGGTTATACATATTTCTAGTTAGATCTCCTTTTCATTTCCTTATAGCTACTCCCATATCTTTCATACATAGATCGCTTGTTCTAGTTATTTATGCAGAACTGATCATGTTTTGGGATTCATTCCCTTGCTACTTAAATAATGTTCTTTCAACATTACAGTTTACTACTCTTCCATGTAATCCCTGCTAAAGGGAATAGTAATTGTATTAACTGTTAACATGTACAGCCGTTGAAATTATTATACCTCTTTTATCTTCACTTAGTAATTAGTAATTAATTAATTCTACACTCTATGCACTACATTTCTCACTGCTCTATTTCTCATAGAAGCATATTAAGGTTACAAATTTGTGAATTATTAGATATTAGAAATCTCCAGCTTTTACCTTAAGGATTGGTTTAGGGATTAGGATAATTTCTCTTAAACTTACCTAATCATGCTCACAATTGTATACTGATAGATCAGAAGTAATTTACAGTAATTTATCTGTAGAGGATAGGTATCCTCAGATTTAAACCAACCCTGGTTTAGACTTTCTGTTGGATTCTACTCTACATAATTTTCTCTACACCCATACGGAATTATAAGGGTGAATGCCCTATGATTAATTATGTTAAATGTATCACTAATAAATCTAACAACATATAAATCAAATGTTATATGTAGCCAATTCATACCACAGTAAGTAAAAACACCAATCAAATTAGCAACATACCACTCATGCAGTCAACCAACCTCCCAACCTTAGAGTCCTCATGTCTCCCAGAACTCACCCCTAAGCTGAGGTCACCTCCTAGAATAGACCAACCAGTAATCTGTTTAGGAGCAGCTTATTTAAGCTATGGTTCCCCAAAGCCTGTTTCTAATTCTGCGTCCAGATTATTAGGATGATTTTCTTCTTGTTTGCCTAGGCTTCCCATTTTAGGGATTTTTTAAAGCTTCTTTATGCTTTTCCTCAGCTTTTCCAGCTTTTTACCTCTTCCCAACTACTTTCCTCATCATTGGGGAAATTTAGATTCTTCCTCAAAAATCTAAATTTGAAATAATTTCTTTCAAGGATTTTTGAAAGATTTTGGGGAAATAGTTAACTTATCCATCCTCATGGATTTAGCAAGTGATCTCATAAATGTCATTTTGTTCAATCTTCACAATTCATTTTATTCATTTCCTCAAATTAAATATTTAATTACATTCACAAAATACTTATCCTTTGGGGTCCACTCCCCTTAGGAATAAAGTTCAAATGTCTCGCTTTGAATTTCAAACACATAAATTGGGGGTTTTACACCATTGATGAAAAGACAGTTACTTGGGAGGATTTCCAGGTTAAGTTTAAATACCATTACTTAAATGAACATTATTATGATGATAAAGCCAAAGAATTTCATGAGCTTAGATTGGGACAACTCACTATTGATGAGTTTGTCACTAAGTTTACAAATTTGTTAAGATACGTACCTTACATAAGAGAAGAAAAGGCAAAAGTGCAAAGGTTCCTGAACTTTTTGCCTGTTGTGTATAAAGAGAAAATTGAGTTTGATAACCTAAAAACTATGGACAAGTCAGTGAGGAAAGATAGATTATGTTACCAACAGTTCAAAGGAAAAAATGAACATGGAAAGAGCTGGGTAAACAAGAGTGAATTCAAAGGAAAGAAGCAGAAACCAGCTTATTTGAAGAATTTTGGCAGGGATCATCAGCGAAAGAAATTCAATAAACCCAAAGAAAATCAAACTGCTCAGTCCCAAGTGGCTTCAAAACAAATAGATGGAGACAATAAAAAGGAAGGCACAGTCAAAATGAGAGAACCCTTGAAATTTTGGGGCTGTGGAGAACCCCATCTTTTGAGGGATTGTCCTCATCGAAACATTCAGATGATCATGAGAGATTGAGAAGCTACAACAGTAAATGACATAGCAAGAAATATACCTACCATTAGTGCAGCCTTGGAAAATCGACAAGCAGACCATCAAGCTACCATGGTCGAAATGGAGGGTAAGATTTTTGGCCAATCTGTCACTGTTTTGATTGATCTGGGTGCTTCTTTGAGTTAAATTAGTCCAAAAATTGGAGAAAAATGTAATCTTAAAACTGAAAAATTTCAGCAGTCATGGTTGGTTCAGGTGGCCACTGGAACCAAGAGGAAAGTAACACAAATTTCCCCTAACAGTAATGAAATTAAATGATTTTAAAACAGATGTAAATCTAAACATTCTGCCTTTAGGTTCATATGACTGCTGATAGGAATGGACTGGCCGGAAAAGAAGAAGGCCCTGATGAACTATTGGGATAAGACCCTGCATTGTGTAGATGAAGAAGGGAAACCTTTTATTCTCAAAGAAAAACAAAAACCCATTTCTGTAAGACAAATATCAGTGTTGCAGTTAAAAATAATAGCTAGGAAAGGATATCAAGTTTATGCAGTACAGGTGGAAGAAATAGAACAAAAGACTGAAGGGAATCCACTGGATGCTTTGCCAGTAGTGAGGGAGTTTAAAGAAGTCTTTCCAGATGAAATCCCTCATCTCCCCCCCAAAAGAGAGATTGATTTTTCAATCGATTTGATGCCGGGAGAAATACCTGTTTCCCGAGCCCCTTATCAAATGAGTCCCCCCGAACTCATGGAACTGAAAATGCAATTGCAAGAATTGTTAGAGAAAGGTTATATCAGACCGAGTGTGTCTCCTTGGGGAGCACTGGTGTTGTTCGTGAAAAAGAAATATGGAACTTTTAGGATGTGCATTGATTACCGTCAACTGAATAAGTTGACCATTAAAAAAAGATACCCCTTGCCCAGAATTGACGATGTTTTTGACCAAGTGAGAGGGGCTTCAGTTTTTTCGAAAATTGAATTAAGGACTGGTTATCACTAGCTCAGAATTAAAGAAGAAGACATCAGCAAAACATCCTTTCGAACCAAGTATGGTCACTACGAATTTGTAGTCCTACCTTTTGGTTTGACAAATTCCCCTGCCACTTTTATGTGCTTAATGAACAGTCTGTTAAATAAGTACTTGGAAAAATTTGTACTTGTGTTCATAGATGACATTTTAGTTTACTCAAAAAGTGAGGAGGAACATAAAGAGCACTTGAGGATAGTATTGCAAACTTTGAAAGAAAACCAGTTATATGCCAAGTTCAGTAAATGTGAATTTTATAAAGACAAGATTCAATACTTGGGGCATATTATTTTTGAACAAGGTCTTTCTGTTGACCCTGAAAAGATAAAGGCTATAAAAGAATGGCATGTGCCAACTCATGTTTCAGCAGTGAGAGCATTTATGGGGATTGCAAGCTATTATCGCAAATTTGTGGAGAGATTTTCCGCCATAGCATACCCCATAACATCACTACAAAGGAAGGGTGTCAAATTTGAATGGACTGAAAAATGCCAAAACAGTTTTGACCAATTAAAACTAAAACTTACTACAACCCCTATACTGAAGATTGCAGATCCTGATAAGGAATTTGTTGTATGTACAAATGCCTGTAGAGAGGGGTTGGGAGGAGTTCTGTTGCTGGAAAATTTAGTTATTGAATATGAGTCTAGGAAACTGAAGATACATGAATAGAAATATAGTTCCTATGATTTAGAATTAGCTGTTGTTATTCATGCCTTGAAAATGTGGCGACACTATCTCCTTCGAAAAAAACTTACATTGATGACTGATCATATTAGTCTCAAATATTTCTTTTCCCAAACTGAGTTAAATGCTAGACAGGCCAGATGGCTGTCTTTTTTAAGCGAATTTGATATGGACATAAAACATATCAAGCGGAAAAAAAATAAAATTGTTGATGCCTTAAGAAAAAATGCTTGTCAAAATATAAACAACATTAGAAGTAGTGCCAAGTTTGACTTAGAGGAATTAGTGAAAAAGGCAGCAAACCAAGATTCAAGTTATGAAACATTATTGATGAAAGTACTAAAGAAGGAAAAGACTGATTACACTCAAAACCAAAAAGGGTTGATCTGCTACAAAAATAGATTGTATTTTTCCAATGTAGAAACTCTAAAAAGGGATATTTTAGATGAATATCACAAACACCCATATGCAGGGCATCCTGGATATCAAAAAATGTTAACAGCTTTGAAAAGGAAGTTGTTCTGGCCAGGAATGAAAAGAGATGTAGCAGAGTATTTAGCTAGATGCATGGAATGCCAACTAGTTAAAGTTGAACATCAGCATCCTGCTGGTCTTCTAAATCCTTTGCCGATTGCAGAATGGAAATGGGACACAATTTCTATAGATTTTATAACAGGGCTACCCAAAACTAAATACCAACACGATTCAGTAATGGTCGTAGTAGACACTTTAACAAAATCTGCACACTTTATACCGGTAAAGTCTACTTTTGGAACAGCCCATGTAGCAGATGCGTTTCTAAAAGTGATAGTAAGATTACATGGGGTCCCAAAGGTGGTTGTTTCAGATAGAGATGCTAAGTTCACCGCAGATTTTTGGAAAGGTCTATTTGGAGGTATGGGCACTAAGCTGAATTTTAGTACTGCCTATCACCGTCAGACCGATGGTCAGACAGAGAGAAATAATCATATTTTGGAGGATATGTTGAGAATGTATGTGATGGATAGACCATCAAAGTGGGAAGATTATTTGCACTTAGCTGAATTTGCCTATAATAACAGCTACCAATCCTCCATCCAGATGAGTCCGTTTGAGGCACTTTATGGAAGAAAATGTTGTACTCCTTTGAGCTGGAGCCAGCCAGAAGATAAACTAATGTTGGGACTATATGCCTTACAAGAGATGGAAAGAATTGTTAAACAAATACAAAGAAACATCAAGACAACACAAGATCGCCAGAAAAACTATGCTGATAAGAAGAGAGTACACCGAGAATTTAAAGTGGGAGAGCATGTGTACTTACGTATTAAAAACAAAAAGAGCACACTTTATGCTGGAAGTTGTGAAAAAATGGCTCCTAGATATTGTGGTCCTTTTGAAGTGTTAGAAAGGGTGGGACCAGTGGCTTACAAGCTGGCCTTACCACCCCATGTTAGAGTTCATGATGTGTTTCATGTTTCATTATTAAAAATATATATACATGATGCTTCTCACATGGTTGATTGGAATGTGGTACAGGTGGAACTAGAAGGGGAGTTCCTTATAGAAACGCTTCAAATATTGGAGCGGGAAGAAATTGAACTAAGGAACCAAACGGTAGCAAGAGTAAAGGTGCAGTGGAAGCACTTTATGACTAAAGAAGCTACCTAGGAAAGAGAAGTTGAAATGATGGAAAGTTATCCAGTTTTGTTTGAAAAATGAACTCTAGTATTTAAATAACAACACCGAGGACAGTGTTTGATTTCAGAGGGGGAATATGTAACACCCCTAGTTTATGTGTTTGAATTTCAGAATTTGACATTTGAACTTTAATCCTAAGGGGAGTGGACCCCAAAGGACAAGTAGTGTGTGGATGTAATTAATTATTTAAATTGAGGAAATGAATAAAATGATTTTGTGCAGATTGACCAAATAGGGAGTGTGAGATCTTATAAGTAAACGGATGGATAGAGGCAAATATTTCCCCAAAATTCTTTCAAAAATCCTTGAAAGAATTTATTTCCAAAATTAGATTTTGAGGAAAATATAGTTTCCCTAATGATGTGGAGAGTAGTTGGGAAGAGGTAAAAATCCGGGAAAAGCAGAAAGCAGCTTTAACAGTCCCTAAAATGGGAAGCCTAGGCAAACGGGAAGAAAAGCATCCTGTAATTCTGGACGCAGAATTAGAAACAGGTTTTGTGGAGCAAAATCTTAAATTAGCTATTCCTGCACAGATTAGAGGTGGGTCTGGAATGGAAGTGATCTCAGCTCGGGGGTGAGTTTTGGAGATAGAGGGACTCTGATTTAGGAGAATGATGAATGTCTAGCATAGTGTTAAGACGAGAAAAAAAGAAAATCAATATATGTTTATACATAAGGTTAATGAGTATATATATGTGTGATTAGTTACTGTTTTATTTCTAGTAAATTTTCCATTCACAGAATAGTAGAGAAGTGTAACTCTTCTAGTTCTGCATGGTTGCAGGAACTAGGAAAATGAAACCAAATCATCCAGAGTTTCTAAACCAGTTTTAGTCTAAATCTGGAGATTTTAGTATCTCATAATTTTTAATTTTATAACTTTAATTTGCTTCTGTGGAGAAGGTAATACAGTAAGAAATTCTGTAATAAGAATTCTAAGACAGTAGGGAAATGTTTAATTGTAGATATTCTAATCTACTCTCAGAGGATTGAATGAAAGAGCATGAAATTGTAATTCTTCTTAAACTTTCTTGCATATTAAAGAAATGAAACTGTACATGGATATTAACCCTAGAAATGAAAAAAAAAAACATGGAAATAAACCCCTTGATAACTGCGAGGATCTGTCTTAGATGCATGATAAAAAGAGTAGACATGCATAGAAACTATAAAATCAAATCATTAAGTGAAAATTACACATACATACATACATACAAAAAGAGCACACTTTATGCTGGAAGTTGTGAAAAAATGGCTCCTAGATATTGTGGTCCTTTTGAAGTGTTAGAAAGGGTGGGACCAGTGGCTTACAAGCTGGCCTTACCACCCCATGTTAGAGTTCATGATGTGTTTCATGTTTCATTATTAAAAATATATATACATGATGCTTCTCACATAGTGGATTGGAATGTGGTACAGGTGGAACCAGAAGGGGAGTTTCTGCCAGAACCGCTTCAAATATTGGAGCGGGAAGAAATTGAATTGAGGAACCGAACGGTAGCAAGAGTAAAGGTGCAGTGGAAGCACTTTACTGCTGAAGAAGCTACCTAGGAAAGAGAAGCTGAAATGATGGAAAGATATCCATTTTTGTTTGAAAAATGAACTCTAGTAGTTAAATAGCAACACCGAGGATGGTGTTTGCTTTCAGAGGGGGAATATGTAACACCCCTAGTTTATGTGTTTGAATTTAGGGCAATTGAACTTTAATCCTAAGGGGAGTGGACCCCAAAGGACAAGTAGTGTGTGGATGTAATTAATTATTTAAATTGAGGAAATGAATAAAATGATTTTGTGCAGATTGACCAAAATGAGAATTGTGAGATCACTTACTAAATGCATGAGGATGGATAAAGGAAAATACTTTCCCCACAATCTTTCAAAAATCCTTGAAAGAATTTCTAAATTAGATTTTGAGGAAAATCTAGTTTCCCCAATGATGTGGAGAGTAGTTGGGAGGAGGTAAAAAGATGGGAAAAGCAGAAAGCAGCTTTAAAATTCCCTAAATAGGGAAGCCTAGGCAAACAGGAAGAAAAGCATCCTAATATCATGGACGCAAAATTAGAAATAGGCTTTGGGGAATAACAGCTTAAATAAGCTTCTCTTAAATAGATTAGAGGTTGATCTGTGCTAGAGGTGGTCTCAGCTCGGGGGTGAGTTCGGGAGATAAAGGGACTCTACGGTTGGGAGGACTGGTCAAATACCAAAGTGGTATGCACATAGTGTTAAGAACGAAAAAAGAAAATCAATATATGTTTACATACATAAGAGTTAATGAGTATATCTGTATGCTAGTTAATTGTTTTGTTTTATTTCTAGTAATTCCATTCATTCACAGAATAGTAGAGAAGTGTAACTCTTCTAGTTCTGCATGGTTGCAGGAACTAGGAAAATGAAACCAAATCATCCAGAGTTTCTAAACCAGTTTTAGTCTAAATCTGGAGATTTTAGTATCTCATAATTTTTAATTTTATAACTTTAATCTGCTTCTGTGGAGAAGGTAATACAGTAAGAAATTATGTAATAAGAATTCTAAGACAGTAGGGAAATGTTTAATTGTAGATATTCTAATCTACTCTCAGAGGATTGAATGAAAGAGCATGAAATTGTAATTCTTCTTAAACTTTCTTCCATATTAAAGAAATGAAACTGTACATGGATATTAACCCTAGAAATGAAAAAAAAAAAAAAACATGGAAATAAACCCCTTGATAACAGGGAGGATCTGTCTTAGATGCATGATAAAAAGAGTAGACATGCATAGAAACTATAAAATCAAATCATTAAGTGAAAATTACACATACATACATACATACAAAAAGAGCACACTTTATGCTGGAAGTTGTAAAAAAATGGCTCCTAGATATTGTGGTCCTTTTGAAGTGTTAGAAAGGGTGGGACCAGTGGCTTACAAGCTGGCCTTACCACCCCATGTTAGAGTTCATGATGTGTTTCATGTTTCATTATTCATCTCTCTCACAATGCTTCTCCATAGTTTGATTGGAATGTAGTCTGGGTGGAACTAGAAGGGAGTTCCTTATAGAAGCTTCAAATATTGGAAGCGGGAAGAAATTGAATTGAGGAACCAAGCAGTAGCAAGAGAGTAAAAGGTCTGATGAAAGCACTATGACTAAAGCTACAGGAAAGAGAAGTTGAAATGATGGAAAGTTATCCCGATTTGTTGAAAAATGAACTCTAGTATTAAATAACATAGGGAACAGTGTTTGTTTTCAGAGGGGGAATATGTAACACCCCTAGTTTATGTGTTTGAATTTCAAATTTTGACATTTGAACTTTAATCCTAAGGGGAGTGGACCCCAAAGGACAAGTAGTGTGTGGATGTAATTAATTATTTAAATTGAGGAAATGAATAAAATGATTTTGTGTAGATTGACCAAAATGAGAATTGTGAGATCACTTGCTAAATCCATGAGGGTGGATAAAGGCAAATACTTTCCCCACAATCTTTCAAAAATCCTTGAAAGAATTTCTAAATTAAAAGTCCCTAAATAGGGAAGCCTAGGGAAATAGGAAGAAAAGCATCCTAATATTCTGGACGCAGAATTAAAAACAGGCTTTGGGGAATAACAGCTTAAATAAGTTGCTCTTAAGCAGATTAGGGGTTCATCTTTGCTATAGGTGGTCTCAGCTCGGGGTTGAGTTCGGGAGATAAAGGGACTCTAAGGTTGGGAGGACTGGTCAAATACCAAAGTGGTATGCACATAGTGTTAAGAATGAAAAAAGAAAATCAATATCTGTTTACATACATAAGAGTTAATGAGTATATCTGTATGCTAGTTAATTGTTTTATTTTACTGCTGGTAATTCCATACATTCACAGAATAGTAGAGCAGTGCAACTCTTCTAGTTCTGCATGGTTGTAGGAACTAGGAAAATGAAGCCAAATCATCCAGAGTTTCTAAAAAGCAGTTTGGTCTAAATGCGATTTTAGTATCTCATAATTTTTAATTTTATAACTTTAATGCGCCACGTGGAGAAGGCGTGTCTGATAGAGAATGCAGCTCATAAAGAATTCTAAGACGGTAGGGAAATATTTAAATTGTAGATATTCTAATCTACTCTCGGAGGATTGAATGAAGAGCATGAAATTTTAATTCTTCTTAAACTTTCTTGCATATTAAGAAATAGAGCGCTGACACATGGATATTAACCTAAGAAATGAAAAAAAAAAAAAAAACATGAAATAAACCCTTGATAACAGGGAGGATCTGTCTTAGATGCATGATAAAGAGTAGACACAGCCATAGAAACTATAAAATCAAATCATTAAGTAAGAAAATTACACATACATACATAGATATATATATATATATATATATATATATATATATATATATATATATATATATATATATATATATATATATATATATATATATATATATATATATATATCAATACTGCATAAAATAACAACCAGGCATTCACCAATCTATATATATATATACATCAGTGAAGAAAGTCAGTTAGACATTTATGCATTGGTACTGCCCTATGATGAATATGAAAGAACTAACAATTCGAAGTATACAGTTATGGGGGCACCATTAATTTTAACTAGGAAGCTGTCGCTATGGAACCTACAACCTCCTAAGGAGATATAGATTTCCTATAGGAATCATACAACATATACATACTATAGACAATGTTAACTTTCATTTACTGAGTCACTGTAAATTTAGAACAGATGACAGTACAGAGATATATACATGTGAAAGTCAAAATTGTGACGAGAAAAAACAAAGGGAAATAACACATAAATGTTGCAATCAATTTAAATCGACACAACACAATTTATTTGAGTGAAAGATACAGGAAAACTCCATAAAATAATAAGTTGGAGATTCGTGAAGCTATTAAAAAATTATCAAAAATATCAGTGAAGAAGAATGGCCACGTTCGGCATGTACATATCAGAGGTCGAGCCTTTTGGGCAAAAGGCCTTTAAAAGACCCCATGCTTATTTCAAAAGAAAAATTAATATGTTCAAAGAATATCACACGAAGGGAAATTGTTAATCATTACTGTCTCTGACCGAGTCTATAAAATTACAATAGACTACTAAAATTTAAGAAATTAATCAATCCGCATAAACGATTTGGAAAAAAGCGACGAGAGGAGGGTTATCTCCGCATAGGCATATATTGACCTGAAACGTCAAGGGAGGTAAAATTAATATTAACCGAAATGAATTCACTCATAGCTATTGACAATAGAATGCGTGTGGAGTATGCATTACCTGTAGAAATGCAGCCATGGTAATGAATCGATCAATAGAACAAGTGATAGAAAATTTTATCAATAGAGAGTTGTAGCAAGACAAGAAGGGGTTACCTGCTAAGGAAGACCCTTGCTCCTTCTGAGTTATCTGCAACAAGAATAGAGGCATAATATTAACAAATTAGAAGCCAGAAGGCAAATAGTAAAATGCAGAGAAAACATAATAAAAACAAAACCTCATAAACTTCTTACCTGAGGACTACTGCTCTCTTGCGAAGAGCCGAGCCAAGGTAACATCTCACCATCTAATACCAGTGCTCAGGTCACAAAGAATGAGCAGAGGTATACTTATAAAAAAAAAAAACCCGCATGGTATTATCAAGCCTAATTAACCATAAGTTTAATGAAATCGATGAAGAGACAATGACGAAAATAAACCAGGGAGAATAAATCGAAATTTTGGTACAGGAGATATTGCATAAATGGACCCAAACAAAATTGGACCATAAACGCAATCTCCAAAATGAAATCATTCGTATCATCAATGCTTGATACTTCCATAGAGAAATAGGTATAGTAAGTTCTGAGAACCGAATATGATTTTCAAGGTAGAATGAAAGACGTGCGTGCAAGATTCATACCTGGTGTCATGGCATTTGCATAGATAAGTAGGCCAACAAGTGAGTTCCTCCATGTGCAGAGGTGAATAAACCAAATGAAGGGAAAAGAAACTGCCTTCACACAAAAACGAAGACTTATATAACAATTCTAAAATCCCAGAAACCCTAACACGGTGAGAGGATCGCAACCGTCCACATGGAAAAATCACAAAGGTGAAGCCACAGATCGAATGGCTAGAGTTTGCATTTACACCAGTCGTTCAACATTAATTGTGACAAGCTACATAATGAAGTTTTGACATTCTGTCATATGATGGATATTGCCTTGTATCCAAAGTAGTCTGGCATGGCGATTTCCAGATCGATGTGGAGGTATAGCACGTGAATGGGAATGGGATGAAACCCATCCCAACCAATACCATGAAACCGAGAGTCTTATAGAATTTGACATGGAGAAGTAATATCATGTCTCAATTACCATACCACATCAAATCGACTCTATCAGGACGCCATACGTGGAAGCTCAATGAATTCGTTCAATCTTCACATTAAATTCTGATATGAAACATATGTACAATAAAATGCGATGATATTAACACAGACCTTATGAAAATTAGGAATACCACATCATCGAATAGCCATAAGTACGATATAGTAATCAATATAAAAGTATGTAAATTAAATCCAACCAATGCTCATAACCAAATTGTATAGGATATGACGTTATGGGAAAAAAATGAGAACACGGGATTTGTACAAGGGTCAAGGATGCCCTCATGGGTAAAACCTATTCGAATCCTTTGTATATAAATACATGAAAATGTGTTGAATGCCCAAGGGCCAATGACATCAAAGTAAAGGTTAGACATAGGTTGATAGGTGTGACCCTTCATAGGGAATGGATTAATGGTAAATAACTCCACTATGATTTAATTACAAATACCCTTAGGTTAAACTAAATTTGAAATGGAAGTTAATAGATATTGACTTTGGGTATAGTTCTTATGTGGAAATGAATCATATTGGGGAAATAAAATATGATTAAACCAGATAGTAATTAAAAATATTGTGTAGAACTTATTCTTGGAAATATGAAATGCCTGGAAAAAAGAAAAAAAAAATTGAGTAAATGGTTGGTGTGACACTTTTTAAAGAGAAATTGAATAATTTACACAACACTTTTTCTAAATTTGTGCTAATACAATAGGCCCAAGCTATGAGGTTGACCAAGGAGATGTAGCCCACGAGGGATGAACTCCTTCGTCAAAAACATGAGTTGATGGATATATTTATGGGTTATTGTACATGTTTATTTTTTTTTTCAATTATTACTTATTTTGTTTATTTGTCATTAAAATAATCATAAAACACTAGAAAAATTTCTTTTTTGACACTCACCTGCACCAAGGAAACTAAGGCACGATAAGCGAAGAAGAAGAAAATAAATTATAATTATGGACCTGTAATTAACACATAAAAACTAATATATCATGTTCAGATCAACTTGGTATCATAGCTTGGTTGAAAGAGAATCAGGTTTCTTAAGTTTATTTTCTTGCTTTGCCAGATTTTGTGGAAAAGAGTTTTAATAGTTGCAATTTTGTGATGCTTGCAAGGTTAAGATTGTAGAGAGAATAAGGGAATTAATTGGTATATATTCATGATATTAGGACAAGAAGTAAGAGAGATGAGAAAGAATCATATTCATCCAATATTCCACTCAAAGATGCATTTGAAGAACCTCACGTTTTGTCTCAAGAAGATGAGATTGAAGAGGTGAAATTTGTACAAGAAGTTGAGTTGATTGAAGAGGTACAAGCATCAAGAGTTGAAGAGGAGGATGTCTAGAGATACTCATGGACATTAAGAAGAGGAGGATGTCTAGAGAGACTACAAAGACATGCAAAGAGTGGTTAAAATGATGTTTGAAGCATTCATTGTAGAAAGAGTAGGAGGAGGTTCTAAGTTCCCACATGGATAAGGAAATTAAAATGATAATAAGGATGAAGAGAAGAGTTAAAAGGGTATTGGAGCAAATCCACCTCCATCTCCACCATATTCGTCATCCTCATCATCCCCATCTGCATCATATTTCACTTCCACCACAAATACCACTCACACTCACTTAAAAATCCACAAGAGGAATACTCCATTACTCAAATTGGACATAAATTTTTAATTACCCATGTACAATGGCGAGGTAAATGAAGAGAGGCTTGAAAATTGGATACATCAATTGGAGGTGTATTGAAGAATTGAAAACCTTCATGAAGAATACATAAATATTCAGTTGGCTTCATTGAGGCTAGAAGGAGAAACACTAGTCTAGTGGGGAGAAAAGACATAAGAGGAAATGTGAATTCATGGTAAGATATCCATTTCTTGGGTTGAGTTTATTTCTTCCATTAAAAGACAATTTTAACCTTTAGCTTACATGAAAAAATCTATTATGATTTGGAAACATTTTATGCAGCTCAAGGGTCGAACAGTTCAAGATTCTACCCAGGATTTTAGAAAGAAATCTTTGTTGTTAGGAGTAAATTTGAATTCCCAAGATACAATATTGAAATATATTAGGGGTTTTCATTCCTATTTGAAGCATAATATTCTTATGTTTAACCCAACAAATTTAGATGAATTTTTTGTACAATCCACACACTTAGAGGCAAGGGGAAAACATGTCATAGAAGAGAAAGAGGAAAGTGAGGGTAAAGGGAAAGGAAATTTTTATGGAAGAGGAAAAAGAAATATTTTTGTTAAGAAAGAGAAGGAAAAAATCACATGTAATAACTGTTCAAAAATTGGCCATGATGAAGACCATTGTTTGCAACTTCGTCCAAAATTGAAATGAAATAGACTGAAAGCCAAAGAGAAGAGAAAAATTCTTGTTATAGTAGAACAAGGCTTAGGGTCAAGCTCAGGAGATGAGACACAAATTACAGCCATGGGTTGGACAGGTAAACATGTTGCAAGAACAAGTTCTTAAAAATTTTCAAATTATACTCATCATGAAGATAAAAGATTAGAAATTTTCCATATTAGAGTTGTCTCTAAACATACCAATATTGATAAACTTTTTGATAGTGGGCCACAAGCTAACTTGATTTCCGAAGATTTTGTTAAGCAACTAGGCCGTGAAACAATTAGACATCCAAGACCATATCCCTTGGGCTGAATTTCAAAGAATGAAAACTTGGAAGTTACAAGGAAGTGTTGACTAAGGTTTGCCACTAACTCAAACTTCTTGATGAAGTTGAGCTTGATGTGGTACCGCTTGAAATATCTGGCATTGTATTGGGAATTCCTTATCTCTATGATAGGAAAGATGTATTTCATTGTCATGAGAAAAAGTACCAATTTTTTAAGGATGGTATTGAGTACATAATTAGAGAACATAATAAGAAGACACATTTGTCTATTATGCATGCAAGTGAAATGAAGAGGATAGTGAATGCAAGTCAGAACAATGTGCAAGGTGAGAAAGGTTCTAAGTTTTCTATGATTTTTGACCAAGGTAGGAACAAGATGGTTCCTGCAAAAATATATTGTTGTTCTGAAAATTCAGAAATATTACAGTATGAAGATGTCAATGATAGCAAGAGAAGCTTGCAAGAATCGAGGAAAATTTTGACTTTTTATAAAAAGCTCTAAATGAGGAAATTGGGAAAATTTCAATTGGTATAGATTAGAAGCATGAGGGAACAATCCCTCATCCACATAATCAGTAATCAAGAGATATTTTGTGTTCCAAAAGGATTTTAGTGGGGAGGAATGATCAGGGGCTTAGTATTTAGCTCAAAAATCAAAGTTTTCAAAATTCCTTGAAACTAGGCCAACAATGTAGATCTCGTCACTAGGATTCCAATAGAACTCTTTTCATCAAAATCTGAGTTCGTATGACTAAGTTATGGTCTGATGTCCATTTACTGAAACATATAAAAAATTTGTAGGTTGGTGACATGTTGGTGACATGGCAGCCCAGTCAGCAAAAAGGAATCTTCTAGGAATATTTCTCAAGTTTCTTCCAATGAGGCTGTGACAAGTGGCACTTTCTAATTCACGAGTTTAGTCTATGTGGGGGTAAATTTCATAATGTTTCTAACGTGGAATTATATTATATTTTATTGTATTTAATTATGATATATATATATATATATATATATATTATAATATATAATATATATTGTATATATTGTATTATTATATTATAATTAAAACTTTAATTAAATACAACTACCAATCCGCATTAAACCATATCAATTATAACCCAAAGGTATGTTTAAAGATCAATGCCAAGGTTTATGGTTTGTTGGTTTCCAAGCCCATAATATTCAAATGAAAAATCTATCTTGGTTATAAATAATATGCCAAGGTTAAATGTCAAGTTTGCATGCCAAATTCCAAGGTTAAACACAAAATATATATATGGGGAGTGGCGTCCGGTTTTGAACCCAGGACCTCCACCCCCACTACATTAGTGTTTTCACCACTAAATAAAGGAAGGAACTTGTTAAAAAATCCAATTACGCTGCTATTTAATGCTCTGGGGTGGGTCCGGCGGAGGGTGGAGAGGCCAGCCTGTGGGCTTTCCGCTTCCGCCATGTGACCAAAGCCCGTGACCAGCGCGAGAGCTTATTGTTAAGCATGCTTAAGGCACCTAATCCTAGTTTTAGTATTTAATTAAACTTCAATTAAGTGGATTATAACTTGGAAAATATTAAAGAGGCACCCTTAATTTTTGCGGAGGTTCCAATTTTAGCAGACTTATCTGGAAGATTTATAGATATAGTGGAAAAATTGTAGGAATTTTGTTTTTTCCATAATGAAGGTAGATGTTGATGATTTTTGGAAAATTAATAGTCAATTTTAGATTATTTTGGCATTCCAGAGAAAATAGCACAGGTTTGAGAGGCTGAAAACAACTTATACATGTCATTTTGCTACAAGGAAGTTTAAGGGAGCCTAGGGCCACCAGGGAAGCACGTCATGTCTGGATCAACCAGAGCCATTTTTCAGTAATTGGATAGTAATTTTTGGATGATTTGTATGTTATTAAGACAATAGAATAGTTTTCAAGAAAAATTTAATAATTTACATAGCTCTTTTTCCAAATTTTTGCTAATACAAGAGGCCAAAGATATGGAGCTGGACTGAGGAGATGTAGCCTAGGAGGGGTGAAATCCTTCATCAAAAACTTGTGTTGATGACTCTGTTTATGGTTCTATGTACATGTTTATGTTGTTGTTTATTTTTTACTTATGTTGTCTATTTGTCATTAACATCAACATAAGACACAAGACGATTTCCTTTTTTGACACTCACCTGCACCAAGGAAACTAAGGGACCATAAGAAAATGAGAAGCAAATAAATTATAATTATGAACTTGTAATTAGCACCGAAAAACTAACATAAAAGTTTTATATAAATTTTAAATGTATTGATAATTTTGTATTTAGAATGTTAACGTCTTTTTATTGGACACTTAATCCTCTAAGGTTTGGTCTGGAAACTAAAGAATCTTAGGGAGTTCAAGAGACCTTGGAATATGGAATCCAATGGTCAGTCAAATGTAGTATAAATGTAAATCTATGTTAATAATAAAATCAATCCAATTTTATCAATTTTGGTTTTATTCTCCATGTGTATGTTCAATTTCATTGTCCATTTGTATGTTTAACATGGTATTAGAGAGGGAGAATTCTTTCCCTACTATAGCTTGAGCCATTGATTTTATGGAATTTTCTGTGCACATTAATATTTCACTTATAAACATGTCTCATAAGCTTTACCTAATGCTACCTATGCACCTGGCACTTTACCTATCCATGTGTGTGTGTTACTTTAAAGGCTACATTATCTCACCGAGCACATGTCTATGATACGGTATACCCAATCCCTAGCTATCATAGTATGTGAAACACAATCCACACTACAAGTTTGTTATTATGTCCAACATAAGACATTTGTGTCAGGCTCTTGAGGTAGTCGACCCAAAATAAAATTCGGCACCTCAGCTCCTTCACCACTCTCGTCCTATGTTCGCGCTCCCCTTCCACACCATAAACTGCCCACTACTCAACCTATGTTTGAATTCCCACATCGGTTGGAAACACCACTCCATTGTGGAAAAAAATCTCTCACACTCGAGTGCACTTTTCCTCTAATCTGTCGAGTTTCATGGCTCTTCAGTTCTATAGACTGGGCACCCAAATTCACCATTTTTCAATTAGTGTGGTTGCTTTTGTTCTCTGAAGTCCTGCTAGACTCAAAAATATATCCATATCTATCGGTTTTTGGATCTGGGATCTATGTGTATTTCAAAATATCTTGGATAAGGTATTTTTTATTCTCTAAAGACCCTACAAACTTGACAAATGGTCGATTGTGACTACTCTTCAGTTCGGCAGATGAGGGTGACTCTACTATCTGTTGTGGAGTGTGTTCACTCTTCACTCATATCACTATCATGGCTCTAGTGCGACACCCCACGCTACCTCCTAGTTTGACAGAGCCCTCCATAATGCTCCTGTCCCTCCATGAAGCAACCCTCCAGCTCATTGACCTCGGCACTATGACTCCTCAACCGTGTGTGTCACCCTATAGCCTCTGGTGCTAGCCTCATCAAATTCATCGAGAAGCTGTGCTCACCCTACAAACGCTCGCTCCCTTTGTGGCATCTACGAATCCTACTCTCACTTCGTCCCTTTCAACACGTTCCATTCGGCGCTAGTGTGACATCATTCAAGGGGATTGTTGATAAAGGGATGTGAACAAATATATTAATCATATAGAACTGGCACCGACCCTAGTCGAGAATTTTATTGTTTGAACCATCTATGATCCACATCCATAAGAGTTGAAGGACCTGCAAAAGGTAGAATATTGATTCTACTCTTTGCATGTGACTACAAGGATTCGATGATCTCTTTTCTTAAAGTGGATAGATTTATTTGTTGAATGTGAACAATGTTGACATTTTATATTGAAGGTATATACAAGCATCATGCCATCGCGACACCTTAGTCAAATTTGGTAGTTTTTTTAAGCAATTGTGAGTGGGTCTTGCACTAGATTGATATTGAGCTAACCAAGAATTATAGCATAGAGAATAGGATGATCGCTCTATCTTCTAAGAAGAAATACTATTGGTGTTGATGGAACATCGTGAAACCCTTAAAATGCTTCTAAAAGTGACATCATCGAAACATGGAGTGTTATATCTCCTGGAAATTATATATATATACATATATATATATATATATATATATATATATATATATATATATATATATATATATATATATATATATATATATATATATATATATATATATAACCTATCAAGACTATTTGGCGCATATGCATGAACTTTTTATGTTGATGTTGATGAAAAAAATTATGATAGTGAAATAGATAAAGACAAACTATCATATAAATATTAGAGTATATGATACATCAGTACGATTTGTAGGTGACATAAGGGTAAAATATTTTCTATGTTTTAATTATAAGTGATCAACAATTTTCTTGGTAAAACTGAATTGCAAGTGCTTATCAATTTTTCAATGTGGATAAGCGACTCAACCAACTTAATGTGAATAATATTGATTTTACACACTAGGATATCATTAATTATGTGATCAAGTCAGCCACAAATCAAATCCTCAGTAATAAAGTCTTACATGAAATACTGCGAGTTTTAAAATCATAAGAGATCAATTCTAGAAGTCCATTCTTGCAAAACATTTTTTCTCTTGATATTTGGATCTTGCACCACACTTACATTTGGTTTTATATTAGTCCTAATGCAACATTCAAATATATCTTATTTTTAACAAAGGTAGAAATTATTTATTTGGTTTGGGGAGTACATTTGGATTCAAAATGTTAAAGCATTGGAAAATGGTTGATGAAGTATTAGAATTACAAAACAATCCAACATATTCTACTGCTGGACACATAATTTAAATCAACAAAACTACTATAACTAATATTAAATTTAGTGTACAAAATGCATAAGATTTTTTATTTTTTTTTGGAGCTTAAATCTCAACTACAGCAAGAGGAGCTACAACATCGTAGTCTTTTTTGATTTTTTTAGTTGGTATTTGACTCCCATCAACATGAAAAAACTAATCAAGTTGTTGAAAGAACAAATTTACATGCAGAATCAGAAATTCAGCCAACACTTCGCAAGCTATTCATCAGACCTTGGCAAGAGCTTGTCAGCAACTAGCACATAACTAGTCTTGGATATGACAAGGAGGTGTCATTTCATATTTCCTATTATTCTAAATCCATTCAGTTTTAAAGTGTAGGGTTTCTCCATGGTAGTTAATATTCACTTGTTTCAGATCTTGTTCCTTTTCCAAAGAAGCCAGAGACTGTAAAATGGTAACATTGTGACCGAGTTGGCCATGTGAGATAATAGTGTTTCGATCTTCACCCGTGAAATAATTATGGTCAAAACACTCATTATTAAAATATATTATTCAAAAAAAAGCATCTTGCAAGAACAAAAATTCATCTTGGATGGATCACTTTTCGGCAATGGGCTTCAACAACCAAGAAGATATTTCAGTCATATGTCAGAACTTATTTAGGAGTATTGAATAGTCTTGCAGTTGATTTTTTTCCATCATCTCAACTTGTGTCTAACATGCGGCGAAGTGATGATCATATATAATATTCAAAGCCACGTCAAGCGAGCCTTAGCAAGAAATTGCCATACCAGATTCAGAGTTGTAGGCAGATAAGTTCAAGATAGCCTCAGCCACAACCAACCATATGAGATTCAAATTGTTACTAGAGACAAAGATTCCCTTAAGCATTCCTTTGGTTATTGTTCAGCCTTATACGTATATGTGGGATTTAGACCTCCCTGTTCAAAGAGTTGGGGACCCTTCCTCTAGGCGAGGACTAAAACTTCTATCCAGTTTTGGAGGATTTCCAGGAATTGCATTAAGCATTCCATAGTTGGTGGTCATCCTTAAACCATTGCAGGTTGAGACCTCCATTTTTAGGATGAGGTTCTCCCTTTTAATGTAGGCTATATACCTCCCTTTTCTTTGTTGATGGTCTTCCAATTCAAAGCATTAGGATCACTTCCTCTAGAAAAGTATTTCAGCTTCGTACAAGATTTGGAAGATTTTTGGGAAATTCCCTAAGCATTCCAATGTTGGTGGTCATCCTTAAACTACCTTCTTATGCCAACATTTGAGAGAGCACATTCAACCTAGTCTCCCCATACATGTTTTGCATTTTTTGTATTAGAAATATCTTCTTGGGCTCATACATACCCATTTTGATTAAGGGGGGGAATGTTGGACACCAAATCCCTTAGGGGTTGGTGTTGAAGCGGATCAGTCTTAGGGAGCCAAAGAGACCTTGGAGTACAGAATCCAATGGTCACTCCAATGTGATGGAACCATGAGGTCGTAATTAAACAAAGATACAAGACATGAAAGGTTAGCCGAATTAACCCCACAATTATCCCCATTAATATTTTAGGTTCATCTCTTTACACAAATGCATGCAGAAGCTTTAACCATGATAGAAAAATCAACATAATAAAATTTACCTTTATCCTTGAAGCCCCTTCACCTTAACCTTATATCATACACGGCTTCACATTATGCCAATACCTCGGACCACTGGGTTATGGCCCACATAAATTTCCCCTTTACACACGCAATCGACTATACTATGTAGTTTGACTAAAAATAAATACTTATGCACTCTAAAAATGCATACACTTTAAAACATACCCCGTATAACTCAAATATCTTTACATATACACGAAACACTCAGCTAGAGGGTCCCACATTCTGATAGCCAATGAGAAATCTTCGCAATAATTTTCTTTTAAGTTGGAAGCTACACCAATAAGAATTAAACAATAAATTCATGCGAAGTGTGTTATTGTACATTGTTGACACATGGCTTCTCCATTGTCGCCTCACATCCTTCCATCCTTTCCGATTCACATCGCAATAAAAATACTTTGTCGTGTGAACTCTTTAATGGTAAAACTTATTTCTTGCGATTTTCGAAGTTGCACACCATCCACACGTGGCCTCCCTCATCGCATCGTGACATCGAAATTTACCACATTGCAAACAAAACACTTTACCTTGTGAAGCCTTCGCGCTATCCATTATCATTTGCGAAGTGTGAAATCACAACTCATTGTCTACCATTGATCTATTCCCTTTTTAAATATGTGATCTAATCATGTTCTTGCATTCACTTATTTTTCAATCTCTAATTTTTCTCTACCTTTGTAGATTCCTCTACTTTATGCCGCCATGTTGAATTGTTTTCTTCACGCTACTCCTCCTTTTCTCGTTCGGACTACTTCAATTTTATATCTCCTAAGCTTATCTTTGTTTTTTATTCATAGAGCCATTACACCATATAGAACTTGAATACATAATACTTTTGTATTATTTCTCTTCTTCCAGAATTCGTAATTCATTATTTACTTGACCTATACACACACGTATTAGATCTAGACTGGAATCACACGGATTCTACCAAGCCATTAAATCCTTTATTACCTAGAAAGACTTATACATTCAATTTGAATTCATTCAGCATTGTTTATGACACAGAAACCACAGATTCGTAGTTAAGGATCATTGAGCACGTAAAAGGAATGACACACATAGTCATAATGAATTCAATTTCCTCATTTATTAACCAAATTTACAAATAGAAATAAAAACTTGTTTCACAATCTATCTTTGGCCTGATCTACCTTTACATGGTTCTTTTCTCTTCCTCTCTCTCTATAAATTCCCGTAGGCTTAAAATTAAATTTCTCTCTAATAATATCTTCTTTTTCTACCGCTTGTGCCCTTGAGGATTTACAATTATATAAAAAAGATTCTTTAACCGATTTTGGTTCAGATCCATAGGTTACTCAAAAAAACCATAAAAATCCTCTAAGTCCTCAATTAATTCCTAAAATATATTCTTATTCCTTGAGAATCTCAACATTCAAATAAATCCTAAGGATCCTCCATAAATCATGAACTACTTTCTAATCTAAGATTTACAATATTTCATAATATCTCAATCCACACCAATCACTCATCGATCACTCATGTTCTCCTACATTCCAAAACATTTACAAATATGCCTCTCAATATTTAATTAAATCCTATTCTAAATGTCTCACCTAAATAACTCAAATTATTGAAAATTATATTAATTAAATACTGAGGAAAACCAACTCTTTTGAAAAACACAAGACCCCTACATTCTACTAAATGTACAAATTTTTGAAACCATGATGCTCTTGCATCAGACTCCCAAGGTAGAAAACATTCATGATCTCCAGATCATGTGTTTTTACTGTTGATGGAATTCCTCGTGGATCCCAAACTTTGTTCTGTAGTCTGTCTTTGGCTGTTGTTGTTATTTTTTTGTTGTTCTATAGGTCTCCATATATTATGTTGCATTACCCCACTGGCTATGTTCTCATAGTCTGCTGCTGTATTTTTCTTGTTGTTGTTGCTTTGCTTTCTTTCTCTATCTTCTTCTGAGACACCTTCATCATTGACTTTCTTATCCTTTCAACCTCCATGTCCAATATATCTTCTGATTGGTACTCTCTATGCCAATTGTTGTTGCAATCTTTCCATTCATCTTCAAACTGATGTTTGTTACTTTCACTTTGATGTTGTTGGATTCTTACTACCACCCTTATATACTTACCCTCTTGTTTCTTCTGAAATTTTGTCTCATCTCCAAACAAACTTTGTTCAATATCTGCAAATTTACTTTCAAAAAGTAAATTTTGTTCTGATTCTTTGATTGAGGTAACATTTTCTTCCGCTCCTGCAGATCCTTTACAGTCTTCATCAAATTATTTATTCTCTAGTGGTGCTTTCAACCAATTTTCCAATAACTCCAATTCTTCCTCCCATTTACTAACTAATTGTACATGTGATTTCCCTTGGCTATCTTCATAAGATAACATAGCCTCATCCTCCATCACAATATAATTCTGATCTTGCTTCTTTGAAATTTCTTTGTACATTTATTTTTCTTCCTTAATCTTTGTGACAACTTTCAGTGACTGTCTATCACCTGAAAAATCGTCAAAACCTGTAATCACACAAAATTTTTCAGTTGTAAAACCACAAGACACAATTGTCTTATTCGATTATTCTGTAATCAAATCCTTTTTCTGTTCTAATTCCTCTACATGACTCAGAAAATTTTAAATGGTGTTCATCTCAACTTCCTCAAGCACTTCACCTGGTTGCTTGATATCCTTCTCCACTTCTTCTTGCTTTTGGTCATCATCATGAGCGAAATTTACTCTATTTTGAACTTTAGCATTATCATGAAAAAAAATACCTCCTCTTAATTGTGTATAAATTTCTTCATGAGTCCTAACATTCTGATCTTTCTTATTTAAAACAGAATTTAGATTCTATCTCTCTTCTTCCTGTTCTTTGAGAATACCCAAATATTTTCCATCATCATGTATTACAGCTGCAACCAAACAAAAAATGTTAGTTTCAAAATCATAAAGCTCAGTAGCTCCAACTAATGTTTCAAACATCATTGCTCCATCTTCCAGTTGAAAACGGATTTGTTCATCTCCAACAATTTTCTTTTGCTTTAGCGCAACTCCTTTGAGATTCTCTATCCTCAATTGAACACTCATTATCTGCTCAATATTCATCATCTCTTCTATTAGCTGCATATTCACCTTCTTCTTTCTCTGCTCTTGCAGACTGTGCCACTTCACTCTATTTCTCATATTCCAACCATACCTATGGTCTACCTTATTTCTCTACAACATATCCATCAACAACACAATTTTGAAATTTATTTCAGCTTTCTCTCTATCAATCTCTTCTTGACTTATCTTCTCTATACAACTCACCTTGTCATATTTCTCCACTCTTATTTTGTTGTGGCTTCTCTCTGAACCTCTGCTATGACTAGCAGTAGTCATTATTTTGTCTCTTCTGAACTACACTAACCCTCTCTTTCTTAGCATGTCTCCATTCATGCTGCAAGTAACTCACCAAAAATTCACTCCATTAAGCTCGGTCTTTTGGTAACATTGGTTCTCTATCTTTGGAACATCTCTTTACAAACTCCTTTTCTCCTTGGCTTCTGCAATTCTACTTTATTCTGGGAACACTTTAGTCCTCTTTGTCCAACCTTCAACTAGATTCTTTAGGTTCACTGCCACTTTCTTCAAAGTATCCACTTTACTCTGCCTTCAAGAACACAACTAGTTCTTCTTTTCATTACAGCTTTCCTTGTTGTCGTTACTGAAATAATCCTCCTTTGTCTGCAACCTACAAAACTAAAACCATAGTTAAGTAAAAAAAATACATGCATGATTTCACAAGCAGACTGCTTCCACTCTTCACATTAGAATGGATATCCATTCTTCTCAAGAACTAACCATCAGTTTGTCATATTTTACCATCTGACTTTTCTCCTTGCATTTGTCTCCACCTTTTCAGATTTATAATCTGACTCCTTATTCAGAATCACGCTGAATCTCATTCTGCTCTATTATTAATGTCTTCTACATAGTTTAACTCTGTAATCTTCATCAAAACTCTGATTTTTCTGATTTTCCTCCAAAAGAGCTTAATTCGCTTTGATACCAAATTGATGCAACCATAAGGTCACAATTAAACAAAGATGCAACACATGCAAGGTTAGCGGAATTAACCCCACAATTATCCCCATTAATCTTTGAGGCTCATCTCTTTACAAAAACACATGCGGAAGCTTTAACCATGATTGACAACTCAAAATAATAAACTTCACCTTTATCCTTGAAGCCCCTTAACCTTAACCTTATATCGTACATGACTTCGCATAATGCCAATACCTCGGACCTGTGAGTTAAGGCCCACATAAATTCCCCCTTTACACACGCAACAGACTATATTATGGAGTTTGATTAAACATACATACTTATGTGATCATACAACACATACACTTTAAAATAGATCCCATATAACTCAAATCCCTTTAGATATACATGAAACACTTTCTCGCATCACATCCTTCCATCCTTTGTGCTTCGCATCACAATCAAAACACTTTGCCCTATGAACTCTTTAACGCTAAAACTTATTTTCTGTGATTTGCAAAGTTGCAGACCATCGACACATGAATCCCTCATCACATCACAACTTTTGAACTTTACAACATCACAAAACAAACACTTTACTTTCTAAAGCCTTCACGCTATCCGTTATCATATGCGAAGTGCAAAATCACAACTCATTTTCCACTGTTGATCTATTCCCCTTTTAAATCTGTGATCTAATTGTGTTCATCCATTCATTTCTTTATAAATCTCTAAGATTTCTTTGCCTTCGTCGATTCCCTTGCTTTATGTCACTCTGCTGCTTTGTTTTCTTCGCGCTACTCCTCCTTTGCTCATCCAAACTACTTCAAGTTTATCTCTTCTGAGCTTATATTTGTTTTTTATTCATATAGCCATTACACCGTCTCGAACTTAAATACAAAATACTCTCAGTATTATTCCTCTTCTTCCAGAATTTGTAATTTGTTCTTTACTTGACCTTTACACACATGTATTAGATCCAGACTGGAATCACATGGATTCTACCTAGTCGTTAAGTCCTTTATTATTGGTAAAGACTTATACATTCAATTTGAATTCATTCAGCATGGTTTATCACACAGAAACCATAAATTCTGAGTGATGAATCACTGAGCACGTAAAATGAATGACACAAACAGTCACAATGGATTCAATTTCCTCATTGATTAAGCAAATGTACAGATACAAATGAAATATGTTTTACTATCTACCTTCGGTCTGATCTACCTTTACATGGCCCTTTTCTCTTCCTCTCTCTTTGTATATGCCCATAGGCTTACAGTTAAATTTCTCTCTAACAATATCTTCTTTTTCTACTGTTTGTGCCCTTGAGGCTTTAAAATTATATACAAAAGATTATTTAACCAATTTTAGTTTAGATCCATAGGTTACTCAACAAAATCCTAAAATCCTCTAAATCCTCAATTAATTTCTAAAATCTCTTCTTTATCCTTTGAGGATATCAGCATTCAACTAAATCCTAAGGATCCTCCATAAATGATGAACTACTTTCTAATCTAAGATTTACAATATTTCAAAATATCTCAATCCACCCCAATCAATCATGTTCTCCTACATTCGAGAACATTTAAAAATATGCCTTTCAATATTTAATTGAATCTTATTGTAAATGTATCACCTAAATCACTCAAAATATTGAAAATTATATTAATTAAATACTTAGGAAAACCAACTCTTTTGAAAAACACAAGACCCCCCTAGATTCTACTAAATGTACAAACTTTGGGACCATGATGCTCATGCATCACAATGTAGTATATATGTACATCTATGTTAATAAGAAAAGAAATTCATGTTTATCCTATTTTGGTTGTCTTTTCCATGTGTATGTTTGGTTGTCTTCTCCATAGGTGTGTTTAATAGTTTCATAAGAAATTATTATAAGAAAGGAAATACACATCTCCTTTTTATTAAATTATCAATTAATTTTTCAATATAACAATATTAATAAAAAATTAGAGAAAACTAGTAAAATAGATTAAGATATTTACAAGTTACTTTGGACATCTTTTAGATTTACCAAAAATTATTTTCTACCAAAATATATAAAATTTAAATATGAAAATTTATCAAAATTAATATGCATCAAATTTTACCAAAAATTATTATCTACCAAAACAAATATGGAGATTTATCAAAATTAATATGCACCAAAATTTATGGAGATCTTTGGGTAAAATTTAAATTGAAAATTGGATGATGAAAATTAAAGAAGACAATGATATTTGAGTGTGTCCATTATTAAGCAATGTTGACAAACAAATCGATTCTCAATCAGATCACGACAAATGGACGGAAGAAATGAAAACGTTATCGTCCAGATTATGCACGCTAAAAAAAATAAACCGAGGAAGTTGAAATGGAATTTGAAGGATGAATAAAACTGAGGTTTACTAGCAATGAATACCAAACCAGGAAGATCGACACTATTATTGGCAGCACTGCTATTTGTGATTTTTGTGGATTTTAGATGCAATCTATCATATCATATCTCTATGAGCGACAATAACAACAGCGTACATACACAAGGAATCTAATATATAGCCATCCAACGAACTTGTAGGTAGCCCCACAACGTTCCAAAAATGTCCTAGTTTTTCGTGTGCCGAATGTAAGGTTGAGACAGGTGCAAGCCATTTTCCATTACGATACCGCAAGGGGTGGATTGGAATAATCAGGGGCATCATATTGGAAGAAACCATACCCAAAGAGCAGGCTGGAAAATGGGAGGGAATGGAGATATCACCGAAAGATTTATAATTTATAAAAAATATATTTAATTAAAATTTAAGATTTATAATTATTTTATAAAAATATATTTCAGTGTAGCCAACTTTTATATATTTATATTTATGTATTTCACAGTAATATAATAATATTAAATTTATAGTTATGCATCTTACAATATTATAAAAAATTAAAGAAAAACAAATGATAAATTCTATGGTTAAAGGTTTATTTTATAAGTTTAGAAATAGTTTAAAATATTAAGGTAAACTATGAAAGTGAGGGAAAGAGGTTTAGCCATTAAACAAATAAAAAATAAAATGACAAATTCTATGGAAAAAGGTTTATTGTGCAAGTTTAGAAATAGTTTAAAATATTAAGGTAAACTATGAAAGTGAGGGAAAAAGGATTTGCCATTGAACAAATTAAAAATAAAATAATATTTTTTGAATAATTTTAAAAATATTTTAAAAATGAATTTGTTTAATGATGTAAATTCAATAAACTCAAATTATTAATATAATTATTATTATTATAAGAGTTTCAATTTTTTTATATGTATATATTTATTTTTATAAATTTCAAATTAATACAATAATTTTTTTATAATATTTATGTGATATATAATAGACACTGATTGGTTGTATTGTTAAGTCACTTTGTGATGTAAAAGTTACCGATTAGAAATTTTGTGGGAAAAAATCCAATCATGTTAACGGTTGATGTGACCCAAGTCAAGTGTGATTTCCAAATGATTTTGATGGCTTAGATGGTTGTAGGTCATTGTGTCTCATGCGAAAAGACAATCCTATAGCTGTCTATAGAAGACACACACAACTTCATAAACAAGAAAATTAAATTATTATAACATTGTTAATAATAACTTATTATGTATATAAACGAAAGGAGTAGAGATAAAAATTATATTACGAAGCCAAAACCTTTATATGTTCCAGTATGCTTTAGACATTGGAATTGAGCACACATGCTCAATCCAAACCCTCAAACGAGATTCCCATGACACAAGAATTTTAGTATTTTTCCAAGTGAAAATTTTCCAAAAAAGTGCAATATCCAAGCACATTTAAATTCCATTATTCACTATTTTTGTTTTGATTTAGTCTAAATTCTTGTTTTTCATAAAGACATATGTTTTCCTTTATTCCAAACTTCATTCCAACCTGTGTTTTCTGTAGATATTGATGGTTCCTTCTCTGTCAAGTGCACATTTTTGTTCTCATTCTTCCTTACCCCCCTAATTTTCCCATGAATATTCCTTTCTAGCATTATTCCTTCTCATTTTTGGAGGTGATCCATTTTCCATGAGGGTTTGTTGTTTTTTCATTTTCCCTAAAATTAAATAATATTGACTTGCATGTGAGTCTTCTTGATTTAATTTTGTTGTATATAATGCATTTATTTGGAAACATGAGTTTCTGATTTATCTACTGGTTCTTTATTATCCTATGCCTCTTCCTCTTTGTATAGCAAAGAGTGGTTGCCCTCATATCCTTCCCACCAATTATACCTTTGGTATTTTTTTTGATATTTCTTGATAATAGACTTGAATCAGTGTATTATTACATCACCCATTTCATATCACTCTCTACACTAAAATGAAATGTTTTCATAGTTGATTTTTTGGACCTAGACATAATTTGGGGCCATCAAATTGATCACATTAGAAAAAAACTTATTGAAGCCCATATTCACAAAAATTTGAGCATAAGTAGTTTTATAATAATTTCCTATATCTCCATTGAGGTAATAAAAATTTACAAGAGAATTCTAAATAGATGATAATTATTAGATATTCGAAAGGTATAAGGGTTGGTTCTGAATCCTTACCTAGTTTAGAGTTCTGGAGATTGACGTCATTATTGAATCAAAGGTGGGAGAGTAGGTTTACATAAAGGGACTGAAACTACCCAAGAACTATGCCTCAGATTCATGAATGGCCTTCTTGTCCTCAATATTGTAGAAAAAAACAATGAAAAAACATCGATCCATGGGATAAATATTAATATGGTCCATTAAAATCAGTTTCCATGTCTCAGACATCCATTTATGCAAAGTTGTTAGCTGCGGAAAAGGTCCATTAAACCTACAAAAGAAACCTTGCTCTGAAGAAAACTTTTCATAATTGAAAGCTTCCTCATCGAAAGGAACAATGAGGGAACAAAATTCTTGAACTACTAGGAGTCATATCCTAATTTCAGAATGAAACTATATGAAATCATCGAAAATTTTGCTAGTCAAACAACTATTCCTAAAAAAGAAACTATGTTCATCACTGAATCACTAAGATTCAGCATTGATTGGACTGTCACAAAAATCTACAAAGAAATCCACGTGATATATGAATAATAAATATAGTAGGACAAAACTCCATCCCCCACAAGGAATTTCCTCATTGCACAATGTCACATACCCATTTTTTTTGTTTTTCCTAGTTATTTTCCTCACTAGTTATGGTTATGGAGATCCTCTGGCTTACTCGCTTCTGAGGCATACTTTTATGCACATATTGTAGGTTTGTATGTGGTCCTTATAACCTTATCCACTTGTAGGTTTACGTAGTATGACCATAACTATACCTCCATGGAAACATTAAAAGGTTGGAAACGATTATTAAATTAAGGGTCTCCCCTTGTTATACCATGGACACTAAGCATGCTATGATTGATTTATATAATATTGTATGTACCCCATTTATATAGTATAATAGTTAGCATGATTTTGTTAATGTGAATATTATTCGTATGGTATTTAGATTTGCAGTGGGTCTGATATACCATGGCACTGATGTTTGAACCATAATCCTTCATTGTTTTTTGGCATAACCTACCAACCCTTTCCTTAGCTTTATGGCAGTGCTCCACTTGGAATCACCACGCATTCCTCGAGTGCCAACTTGACATGGCCATGTGATGTCATGTTCTCTTCACATGGGTTACACTAATATCGATATAGGCGACATCAATGGTGGAGATCGATCCAGAATTGATCTATCCGATATACATCCATCTTCAAAACCTAAGGTATTTTCATTCACTAATTTTCATAGTTATCCCTTACTACCTGTGAATTTTGGAAAGATATGGTCGTGGTTCACCTTGACCTGTCGATGGTCTGGTCACTCCACCATATTCTTTCTAGTTTGATGAGATAGTGTTCCATTCATTATTCTATTGTCATTGCTAACAGTTGCCACAAACTTCTGTCGTGGTGGGAAGAGTAAGATATTCATAGGTACATCCTCTACTGTCACGATTCATTTTTTTTTCCATTTGAATTTTATGTATTATCAACTTGGTGTTAATACTCATGGTTGTTGAACTGACTATGTGTTAGTTGATAAATTATAGGTGCTCCAGATGATGGTTGAATTCTGGCAGTGGTTACACCCTTCA
Source organism: Pinus albicaulis (assembly GCA_034641835.2). NCBI lineage: Eukaryota > Viridiplantae > Streptophyta > Pinopsida > Pinales > Pinaceae > Pinus > Pinus albicaulis. The sequence goes on along the minus strand of CM076579.1, from coordinate 1,140,667,328 downwards.
ACTGATATGCTGAAGCTAACCTTATGGGTTTTGTGGAGTCTGAACAAGAGTTTGTCTCAGTGAATACCACAAATTCCTTTGAAGTTAACACTCACAAGATAAATATCTATTGCCCTTAATTAGGGTCTATTTTTTGTTTCATATTGTTTCAAATACTTGTTCCCGATTTTAAATCCTATTTTAATTCTCTTTCTAATTTCAAACATGTTAAGGTTTTGGTCAAACCCCGTGAATCGGGGTAATGACTTCATGGGCTTATTTTGATTTAGTTCTTCAAATATTGGACTGCACGTCTTCCTATCAGCCTTGGGCTTCATGAACCCTTACCCTTGATAGTAAGTTTCATTTCACATGTGTGAATCAGGTTTTTTTCCACTCTGCCCATATTTTTCTTCGTGCTACTAACAGTGATTGCATGAACTTGCAGGGTTCTCTAGTGAGGTTGGTTCTAGCATGGATTATGGTGCTCCAAAAATTTCTTGTCACTTAACCGTGAGTTAAATTAGGTTTCTCTTTGTTTCTATTATTTTCTTCTTGGCTTTGAATTTGTATAACACACAAATGATTTGATAATTGTTCCTTTTATACATTTCTAAAGAGTCTTATGGTATGTGCACGGGTAGGTAAGGGATCGACTAGGTTGGGGCACTACTAATGTAAGCGTCCCATTTTTTTGTAGTTTCTATGAGGTAATTTTCATTTTCCCCAAAGTTCCTTTGCATAATGGAGTTTTATTTCATATTTTTATTTCTCTACACACGTACTTACCTAATATTCCTTCCCATTTGTGCCAATATTTGAGGGTTTTAGAAATGTAATAACCTATCGTTCCTTCTGTTGAGGTTGGTGCCTTGTTATCTCTATGGAAAGCCTAAGAGATAACCATTCTCGTGCTCAAATTTATTTAATAGGTCCGAGCGTCAAACTATTAGTTTGAGGGTCTCATTTTTAGTTGGCAGAATGACAGGAGGGTATCGTTATTAAATCCAGGGTCTAGAACCATTTAACCATTTCGAGGCAGATGTAACTTTTTGTGTAACTAGATTTAAATTTCTATATATATACAATGGCAGTCTATTTTTCTTTTCTCAATTTATTTTGCTCGAAATTTTCAAGAGTAAACCTTATGTAGCCCTCTAATATTTATTGCCACTGGTTAATTTAATGACAATGTCTGTTGTGCTTATAATTTTGTGCAAAATAGTAAATTCACTTATGATTTACCTACGTTTCTCATTTTACGAGTTTCTACCCACATGGATACTTTGGGTGGAACGGTATACTTCCAGTTTATGGCGTTGTATTTGTACTCATAATTTTGATAGCTCTTTCGCACTAAAAGTGTCCCAATTTTTCTTTTCTTATACCATATGTGTATGCATAGAAATGATATCTCTTGTTTTACTTTCAAGTTGGATATGAAAAATTTCTTATAAAATATCGATATAACATGAATATGTTGTTTGTTATTTTATTTCTCTGAATTGTATATTTTTACTCAACTTACACTGTGGTTCGGTATATTATTTCCCTTGTTTACTCTATTACTATGTTTAATTCAACAATGATTTACCCGTATCAGCCCTCAAATAGGATTTTCCACAAGGTTTGTCGTACATGTTCTGAACTTATTTTTATTAGCCACTGACCATTCTGGTACTCACCATATGCATGACTTATTTTCTTATGATACTATGCTAATTTTTCCCTACATAGTTCTTCTCCTAACTTGTTCTCCTTGCGAGGACATGAAAGCCTCTGATCTCATTTTCCCCTAGTGGGACTGTAACATGGTGCTACCATACTTAGTAGAATAAGAGAAAATTAGAAGAAAACTCTGCTCCAATAAGTACCCTCCATCATACCTCCATTTGTATCAATCTGTAACTAGATTTAACTTGATGACTTTGTAACAAAATCCTTGTAATGATACTAGGATTCTTTTCACTATTAAATTAGTGTAAAGAAATCACATCATCAGGACATATATATTCCATAATTAATGATCATTATCAGCAACATGTAATACGCACTAACGTAAAAACTTAAGAGAGTTTGAACCATGATAACATACAATCCATGCCCACTTATTAACTTGCCTAAATTGATCATAACTTCATGACAATTCATTATTATTAATCTCCACTAATTGTAACTAATAATTACACAGTGCTAAGTCATCATCAATATGATACACAAAGAATAAATACTGAAACTCTCCAGAAGAATCATACTAACTGGAAAAGATAAATTCTCCTCGCATGCATGAGATTCTTCCTCCAAGCCCTCCCCCGAGCAGAGACCTCTACATCCTCGAACTAAAAACCTCTTGTTATCCTGGTGAAGGAACTTTTATTTCTATTTTCCCCAAGGATTGTTTCCTTAACGATGTCTCGTTATTCTCGTTTAGCCTATGCTTTCATTTGTTATTTTAACAAAGGTATATTTTTTCTTCTTTAAAGCTTGTTTTTTGCAAAAGGTTTATTTTCGTTCCCCTTCCCAGTGAATTTTCCTCCTCACTGGAGTTTTATTACATACTTTACTCCAATCTAAATTTAATAATTTTCTTAATCCACAAGGGTTTTTTCTAGGATATTTAGGAAAGCGTAAAAATTCCATCCAATCCCCATGGATTAGAATTTAGGATCTCTATAAACTCTGCCTTTTCCAAATTAGTTACAACTTTCCTTAATATTATTTAGATAAAATAATCCTTACAACATGATAAATGTTTTTTTGGTCCAACACAACAATTTTCCTTCCTACAATAATTAAAAATCTAGAACATAATGAACTGAAAATATGGGATATTACATAGTCCCCCTATAAAACAAAAACATCATCCTCGATGTTAGTATATAGCTATTCATTCCTTGAATATTGTTGGATAAGCTTCTTTCATGTTATCCTCTCACTCCCATGTAGCCTCTTGAGGTATAAAGTGCCTCCATTGCATGTTCACTTAAGAAATGGTTCTTTTGGAGCATGATTTATTCCCATCCCAAGATAAGAAGTGGTTATGGAAGAAATTCCCCTTCAAGTTCCATTTGTAGCAAAATTCCAGTAAACCACATGAGAAGGATAATGAACATATTTTTTTTTAAATGATATATGAAAATAAATATGTATTCTAGCATGACAAGGTAGATCCAACTGTAATTCCACTCGACCCATTATATCCAAAACCTAAAAATTCCAACAAAATCGGGCCACCAGCTTGGCATAGTTGTCAGTATTGAGCATACTCTTCCATGGTTTAACCCTCAAATAGACATGATCTCCAACCTTAAATTATTTATGTTTCTTTTTTTTTGTCTGTATAACTTTTTAGTTGGTCTTGGGCTGTCTTGTTGTTTTGCTAAATTTTGTGTACGGCTTGCTCCATCTCATATAATGCCTCTAGTCCAAGGACCAGTATATCCTTAGGTTGAATCCAACTAAGTGGGTTATGGAATATTATGTAGTATAAAGCCTCGAACAAATTCATATTTTTAGAGGCTTGATAGATGTTATTATATGAAAATTATGCCAAGTGCAAAAAATCCTCCAAATTTGTGGGTAACTCTACTTACCCAAAATATATATATATATATATATATATATATATAAATATTTATAACCTTATAATGCTTTTTTCGTCCTTTAATTAATTTAATGTTGTCACTATATAACCTCTTACAAAATTTCTGGCGTTAGCATTTACATTAAGCTATAATTATTTTCATAATTATGCATATAATTACATCCATAATAACATAATCATATTCATATATTTTCTCCTTTAATGTATTCATACTTTGCCTCATCTTCATAGAATTCCTAAATTTGTGTCAATGGATATTAAGGTCCTTTATAATATTTTCCATTAGTCTTATCTTATCAATTCTACATACATTTCCAGAAATCTACTCTTATAGTTATATCATTGAATTTTATGAACTTCAATAAATATTAAAGCTATATATTAGGACATATACCGCTACATCCTAATTTGTCTTATAATTATTTTCCTACATACTACCATAAGTATCTCCATTCATAAGGTAATAATGGAATTCACCTCGTCTTATACAAGACTTATATAAAGTATCTTAAGCCTTACATACTTTTTATAATATTTATAAACATACAAGAAGGACTTCCATAATGACATATACGTGAATAATCCCCATTGACGCACGTCCACCTTAATTTGTTTCAACAACCATTAATATATCACTCTTATTGAAATTGGAATATTATGTATATGTTTCCTTACCATTAACGTTGAAAAAATGATTATAGAGACCTTATATTAGCGTATTGGAGCTATATGATTAACGTGTGAATATTTTAATGGTTGTACACAATGGTTTTAATGTCATGTATTTTCCGATGTAAAGTATATATTCGACCATACCTCCATGGATTTCATCTTATCTCCAATTAATATTTTATGATAGAGTACCCTGCAAATATTTAAATTTTCCTTCATTCGATCCTATCATTGATTAATTGGATGTACTATGACTTATATTCATCACATGGGTATAGTAATTTCATTAACAAGTGTCATTTGGATCTCTCACCATTCGAAGATTGAGATCAATTCGTTCTCCTTCCCTTCATCGATCTTGACTGTCGTTAATTTTATTTGATTTACTTCATTTCATTCTTCATTTGGAATTTTCCTTATGAGGGTTTTGAAACTGGTTATTTACTGTCATTTTGGAAATGTTAATGGCTTCCCTCTGATAATTTTGGCTCACCGTCACAATCATAGACTCAGGAAACCTCATTCACCTCTTTATTTTATTTTATCATCGTTTCGATTCACCTTCATAAATTGTTACAGGTTCATTTTTCATTTTATAATTTCTAAGCTAGTTTTGTGCAACATTTAGAGTCTTACTCTTCGTTCTACATTCATGTTGTTGAATAGAGGAGTATTGTGTTGCTTTCACATTGAAGGGAAAAGTATACTAAAAAATGTACATAGTGAATCCATAAGGTAATAACATATTTTTCTTAACACAAGTAAGTTGTGCAAATCATCCCACAGTTACTAAACTTCCCTTATTAAGCATTTACTTAAGAATTTTTTTTTTCCGTCTTTGCATTATTAAATTTCATTTTTCCAAATTATATAATCCATGCTATGGTAATGGCTGAGCTCTACGTTGTTAGTTTGAAATTTTTCTTCAAGATTTTACAATGAGTGCACAATTGTTTTAACATTTTACCCTAAATTTCATACTTCGCTATTGTATTCAATACAATTTTCTCTCTATTCTGATATTTTCGACATTTAATTAATTTCTCATCTTTGAGATATGTTAGTTGTATTAAACATACTTTAGATTCACGTAGATGTATTCAAGCCTGTTTAAAATTCATGAATATACTTAACCTCTATTCCATAGTTTAATTAGCCATTGATTGCCATCGAATGATTTAGGTTATCTCTGTTTCATTTTTCTATACCACCCACATCATTTCTAAAACGAATTCGATTCCCCCAATTTTTTGTAATTATTTTTTCTAAATATTTCATATTTACTTTACATTTATATTCTTTTTCAACCACATAATTGGTTTACGGACTTAACTATGTCTTCGATAGTTTACTTAGAGTCGACTTCTATATTTCCAATTTACAGAATATATAATTGTAACCCAGTTTCTGTATATGTCTTTATATTTTATCATTAATTCCTTTTTGTTATATATATTCATTCTGTATGTCTTATAAATTTGTATAAAATTTTGAGAATACTAATTAATAATTTAATGTAATGGAATACTTCAGTTCTGTAAGTCATTATCATTTTTTTGATTTCCTGGATTAATAAAATGTTTTATTACACAGTTAAACCCCTCTTTTTGTGCTTCCGTAAATTTTCATGCAATTACATCAAATACCGAGTATATGGTTTTCCAACAAAAACTCGGGTAAAATATTGTCATTCCAGAAGGTTACTAAATTGTAATTTCCTTCTTAGTTGACTTACAGAACTAATTGTTTGATCTTTTGATTTGATGTACAGATGGACTTCACTACTTCATACTTTCTTAATAAGGTATGTGTTTAATAATATCAAAAATTTATTAATAATATGTCTACTTGATTTTAGATTGTATTTTATCTGGTTCTAACACATCTCGATTCTCTATGTTGGTTTTTGGTACAGGTACTTCACCTTCATAATTCACACTATCATCATTTCAATTTTCTTTTGAAAAAGCATTGACCATAGATTTTATTTCATCTATTTACAGGTTGGTCACTACCATGTAGAGCATTCAACCCTATGAAGTTAATGATATTTATCACTCTATATTTATAAATTTTGTAATTAATATTAGTACTATTTTACCTTCAGTTAATGTTACTCTAACAGTAATAATGGATAATTCATGGACATTAATATATTTTCCTTGTCATATTTTTTATATGAATTTAAATCCTGGAACCATTTCTGTACATGATTTCGGATTTATTTATTATATTCAAAAATCATATTTGTATATGAATAATTCATGGATTATTGATTCTAAGTCCATATTATATTTTGAATTTATAGTGGTTTGTCTATACATTTTACTTCTCTATGTATACTGGTTTTTTCAAGGTGCTTGCTACTATATTGTTGATCGAGTTACATAGATTGTCAATTATATGAATTTGCACACTATGAGTTGAAGTACATAGTTTGTAAAAAATATTTCCTTCTTGATTTAATAAATAAATCTCACTGTACATATCTCTGTTTTCTCCTTTTTTATATAAATAAATAATTATTTAGCGTATTTCTATTAACATATTTATAATATTCTTTAATCCTAATGATGTATTTTATAATTGTAATATTTTAATTATCATAAACCTAACAGCAGATTTAAACCCTTATAATTGGGTTTAGACATTTCGATTATTGGTTAATTAATTTAACTAGTGTATGTAACTATACATAAACTACAACTATACCTGCAATAGTTATTTTTATGTTAAATGCATTAGACACTTCATCCTCAAGAATAAATAATTTAATATATAGATTGATCATTCAAGATACATAGTTTTCCACTTATCTCCCTAACTAAAACACATTTACTCTTATCCAATCATCATCATAATACCAAAATAACAAGAGAGAATTTAATAGTTGTGCATATCAATTCTGGTAAAGACTAATTTCCACTCAACCTTGAGCTTTCATCCACAGCTTCCCCCGAGAAAATACCAATTCCTCCAAAGTGTAGACAACCTTTTGTCTACAAAGGAATGCCTTATTTAAGCCTTCTTTCCTTTCAACATGTTTCCATAACTGCGTCCTATTAAATGAGGATGTTCTTTTTCTTTACCCTAGGATTTAGTTTTGTGTTTTCCATAAAAGGTCTTTAAAACTAGCTTTTTCCTCTTTCTAGTTTGATTTCACCTCTTCTTATTAACCTTCCACTTACTAAGGTATCTTTTATATTTTTCCGTACAATCTAATATTTTTATTTTATTTTATTTTCTCCTAGGATTTTTGGAGATTTTGCGAAAGTCTTTGGGTTTAATTCCATCCTTGTGGACTTGAAATCCTAGTCTCCAATTTACTCTAGTCTTTGCACAATAATTAAAATTCCACATTTATTAATTTAAAAAAGTAATATGTCCACATATATAGTTTTCCTTTAAGTCCACTTAAACTTTAGGATTTGTAATTGTCTAAATAAAAGCAGTAAAATAGGGATATTACATATTCCCCCTATAAAACAAAACAATGTTCTTGGTGTTGAAAAATATTAGTTCACTTCTCAAACAGTGATGGATATTTCTCTTTCATTTCCTCTTATCGCTCCAAAGTAGCTTCCCTAAGGTAAAGTGCCTGCACTCCACTTTCACCCTAGCTACGGTCCTATTCCGGAGCTCGATTTCTTCCTGTGCTAGTATACGAAGGGGATCTAGAAGAAATTCCCCTTTGGTTTGCACCTGTATCACAGTCCAATAAATTACACGATTAGGATCATATACATAGTTTTTCAATAAGGAAAGATGAAAAAAATTGTGAACCTTAATATGACTAGGTAGAGCCAATTTATAAGCTACTGGCCCCACTCTTTCTGAAACTTCAAATGGTCCACAGTAGTGTGCTGATAAGTTAGCAAAACTACTATCATATAATGTACTCTTTTTAGTCTTAATCCTTAAATAAACATGATCTCTCACTTTAAATTCTCTATGAATTATCTTTTCTTTGGCATAACTCTTTTGTCAATCTTGAGATGTTTTAATATTTTCTTGATTTTTCTTCACGGTTATTTCCATCTCCTGCAATGCATCAGGTCCAAGAATTAACTTATCTTCTAGTTGGCTCTAGCCACGCGGTGTGTGGCAGTTTCTTCCATGTAATGCTTCGAAAGAACTCATATTAATTGAAGCTTGATAACTATTACTATATGCAAATTTTTCCAGAAGCAGAAAACATTCCCATCTTATAGGTCTATCCATCACATACATGCGCATCATGTCTTCTAAAATCTATTTGGTTCTTTCATTTTTCCCATCTATTTGAGGATGGAAAGTGGTATTAAAGTTCAATTTGGTACCCATTCCTCCAAACAGAGTTTTCCAAAATGCTAAAGTAAATTTTGAATCTCTGTCAGATATAATCATTTTTGGAATGCCATGTAATTTCACATTTTCTTTCATGAATACATTGGCTACCTGAGTTGCGCCAAAAGTAGATTGTGCTAGTAAAAAGTGTGTTTCCTTAGTTGATTTGTCTACAACCACCATTATAAAATCATGTTGATACTTGGTTATAGGCAATCAGGTAATGAAATATATGGAGACCACTTCCCATTTCCATTCTGGAATAGGTAGAGGGTTCAATAATCTTGCAGGATGTTGATGTTACACTTTTACTTTCTAACATTATAAACACCTAGCTAGATAATTAGCAACATATTTTTTCATACCCGACCAAAACGTGTTCTTCCTTAATGCTGAAATTAGTTTTTGATAACCAATATGACCTGCATAAGGTCTTTTATGATACTCATCTAAAATTTCAAGTTTTGAAGATGTCACATTTGGAATATAATTTTTTTTTTTAAATAAATCAGTCCTTTCTCGTTTTTTGTATATCCAACGACTTCAATTTTCTACAATTTTTGTTGCAATTTCACATATTTTTGGTCTTGCATCAACACTTCCTCTATCAGTTCTTCTATTTCAAATTTCACACTAATTCCGACATTGGTCAAAATTTGATAATAATTCCTACTCAAAGCATCAACAATCTTATTTTATTTTCCGTTAATGTCTTTGATTTCCATATCGAACTCACTAAGGAAAGATAAAAATCTATCTTGTCTAGCATGTAAATATGGTTGAGTAAAGAAATATTTCAAACTTATATGATCTATCATTAATATGAACTTCTTTATGAAAAGATAATGTCTCCACATATTCAATGCATGTATCACAACACCTAGTTCTAAGTCATATATAGTATAATTATGTTCATGTTTCTTGAAATTTCTTGACCCATTTCCTATTACTGAATTATCTTGCGGAAACACTCCTCCTAACCCTTCCACACATGCATCTGTGAAAATTACAAATTCATTGTTTGGTGTAACATATCCATTTCGAAAATATATTTTTTTTGTAATTATAGTACTAACAATAATTTCCTCCTATGGGCAGAATATTGTTCGTCACATTCTAACGTACTTCTTCCATCAAAATTATTTTGTTTACAGTTACATATATTTAACTTAATCACATACTACTGAGGACTAATAATCAATTGATAAAATCTCAATTAATATTTTAAGGTTGAAGATTCTTCCCTATTTAATTCTCCATGGTAGAGTGTATTCCCATAGTTAAATTCCTCTCATAACTATTAATACAATTTCCAATTTAATATTAATAACCAACACCTTCTCTAACTTTCCTTACTTATTTCTCTTCATACCTATGTCTTGGCATATATATATATATATATATTATCCTCAAGGGATTGACTTCAGTCTAGATCATTCTCAAATGGATTTAATTTATCAACTAGGGTTTAAACCCTATAAAAGAATTTTATTACGAGTTTCATAGGAAATGTATTTGCATCTTATGTTATATCTGACATACAATAATTAACCATCAAACATACCAAATTAACACCACCCTATGTCACCTCTTTATATCCCTTATTTAATTAAGCCTTCCACTGTATACTTCTACGTGGACTATCTATGTCATGACATCGCACATATAACACATCAGTGTTATCACTTTATTGAATTCCGTATTTTGAATTCGTATTTTACATTAAATATTAGGTCATAATTTATGATATCATTGTACACCGATTCCATTCGGGTGGCTCTGCAGTTTGAACTTATACAGGACCTCTAAACATAATCTGAATTGGGATCTCTTGACATTTACTTTGGTATACTATGTCACATGACTCTTCTGGTTACTGATGTAACCTTTCGATCTGCGGGAAAATCGACTCTTCCTCAGATCTCAGACACATAAATGGTTGAGAATGAATTATGGTTAGGGTTTTGCAGTACCATAAAATATTTTGGTTTGGTATTCAATGGCATTTTCCACTTCTCATCTCGATTGAATGCCTTTTGTTCAGCTCTATCTCTCCTTCCCTATACTATGAAATTACTTCCCTCGGTGCTCTCCTTGTGATTACTATTAGAGAAGGCCAAATTCTAAAATCTCGAGGGGAATATGGCATTTACAGGAAGAAACTATATTCGCCCTTCATCACGGTAAGAGGCAGACATTTCTAAACTTTCGTGCGACTTTGTTTCCTTGGTTTACTATTGGAATTCACCATTTGGTAAATTTAATTATTGCTCTAATTTACTACACCTGTCTCACCAGAATCACGAAGTTAGTGTCGTTCTCTCACTGTGAATATTTCTGGTAAGCGTTGGTCGCAACTGCAGGTACTTTTCATGTTATGTCTCATTTGTCTTACAATTTGAAAGACATGTCTACAATTTCCACTACGAATTTTACGCAACTCTTGTTTTCTTCATGGTTATACGATTTACATTCTGGATTTTTGACTGTAGCTATCCATCTTTAGTTTAACGTATATTTCTATACTGTAGAGTTGAAAATATTCCTTTACCCTCTAGGTTTTGTGACTCTTGTTCTCATATTTTCAGTTAATGGTTTACTTGATTCATTTGTCCATAATTTCTAATTGGAAATTCCTTGTGAATGTTTATGACCTGGAAGTCATTGTCAGACTTATCATATCCACGTTCAATCTGAAATTTACCTATCTTTTCTATGTTTTTTATAATTATTACTGTATTCACAAAATAGTATCCATCATGAGTTAAATTATACATGGCCCTCCTTGTAAAAGGCATATCTTAACAGCATTATGAAAAATGCAGGTGGATAACCGAAAAGTCTCCATCTCGTCCTCAGTTCAGCCTCCAACAACCATATGTGAAGTAAAGGTAGTTTTTATTTAGTTCTTTCTCATTTAATCGTGGTTTTTTTTTTTTTGTCCTCTGTATTTTGGTAGCTTGGTTATCGTTCAAATCCACCTACGATTTCGTTTAACTTAGCTATGTTTCATTTTTTAATCATTTTTTGGATTTTACAGGCATTAGATTTCTATTGCTTCTATAAAGAAATATTAGTTTCTTGTTTTGTTTGGAACCCCACTCGTTTGTTTAATTTTGTATTCCATTTAGTTTGATTTATACGATGGGTACTCCTCACCATTTTACTCATGGGCCCATGTAGTTATTTATTTTAATACCAGGTTTCAACTTATGTTAGGCAATTTGAATCTTCTTTCTTTTCGTATAGTAATGATGCCAATCACTTTTAAGTTGAGAGTGTAATGATACGTTTTGAGTTTTTGGATTCAAAAATTTTAAATTAGTTGATTTCTATTGAATCTGTCTACTCCACTCTGCCTTGCAATAATGATTTCTTTTTGCATGCTTGTAGGCAAATGTTCAAATTTTATCTCTTCAGTAATCATATACCTTTATAATAATTATTTTAACTTCTAATCTCATTTTCTGTGATACTCATAATTTTAACCCAATGTATCATATCTGTTTTATGCAAGTACTATTTACAACACATTGTGTTTGCATACAGCTATTGTACTTTCTGTTCAATCATTGTAATGAACTTTCTTCTCCTCGAGTTGGTCCAGTGCCTACCTTGGGATTTCCTAATATATTATATTAGCATAGATGTAGAGATATTATCTAGTTTATGTATGTGAGACAATGTTCTCTTGTTGTATAATTTTATTATACCCAGTCTAGGTTATGGACTCTGAATGATTAGGATGTAAATCCTTCATATACATCACTCTATAAAATTTGTAAAGGACATATTTCAACTCTAATGGATTTATTTTTATAACTCGATAGTCCTACTTTTCTTATAAACATTAATTCATAGTCTATAATAGTTACTCAGTTCCTCTTTACAATTTGTTTCGATAATAGTCATATTGCTAGTAATTTATTTCTCAGATCTATTGTTGTTTTTAATTCATCTGAATGGTTAAGTTTGACATGCATTTTTATATATGTTTATTTTCCTTCTTCTTAGTACATATTCCATTTATGAATGATTTTTTCCATTTATAGTACAACCTAGGAACTTACTTAACTATAATATCTACATACTAATTTTCATACATATGTATTTATTTTCTGTGCTAGTTCCTTAACAGAATTTACTACTTTGTAACATAATAATATCATAAAAAGATTATTCAAAATTAGTGTTTCGAGAGTCACCTAACTTTAGATATAAACCTTCAACAAGGTTTAGACACTCTCAGAGTTGATACTCTTCAGCTTAATGTCTGTACAAAAATACAGAACCAAACTATATTTATTATAGCTAAACATGTTTAATGTACAAACTTCCCACATGATTCATACTTAGCCTAAATTACACAATATCGACTCATGACCAGATTTAAACAAATTCATTTACATATTCTATCTTACTTCACCAGCATGATCATAAAAATACTAATTACTAAGTAAAATGAGATTAACTATTGAATACCACTTAATGTAGACTAGGTTCCACTCAACCTTTGTCCTCTTTCTCCCCATAATCCGTCCTCTCATGAAAGCAGAGATCAAATTCTCCATCAATAGAAAACCTTTTGTCTATCCCGAATCCGCTTATTTAAGCCTACTTTCCCATCAACCTGTTTCCCTTAACTGCATCCAGTTAAATCAGGATGTTTTTTTTCATTTTTGTCTAGGCTTTCCTTTTATTTCTTCCACAAAAGTACTTTAAAGCTATCTTTTCCTCTTTCCATCTTTATTCCACCTCTTCTGAGTGATTTCCTCTTTACAGAGGTAGTTTTTTAGATTTTTATATCCAATCTATTTTTTTTATTTAATTTATTTCCTCCAAGGATTTTTGGAGGACTGGGGAAATTCTTATGAACCTTATCCATCCTCACGGATTTAGTTTCCAGATCTCTAATCATAACGTAGTATTTTCACAATTAATTTTTCTTTTATTTTATTAAAATAAAATAAATCGAGACATTTTTATTTTTTTTCCGTTGGGGTCCACTATACCCTTTTGGACTTGTTCAAATGTCTAATAAAAGCATAGAAACTACGGACATTACACATTCCCCCTCTAAAACCAAAAAAATTTCCTAGGTGTTGTAAAGACAAACAAAAAAAATATCAAAGTCACATTTCAAATAGTGATGGGTATTTTTACTTCACATATTCCTCTCGCACCCATGTAGCCTCTTCGGGTGCAAAGTGACTCCACTTCACTTTCACCCTAGCCACTATCTTGTTTTGTAGCTCAATTTATTCCCATGCCAAGATTCGAAGTGGCTCCGAAAGGAATTCCCCTTCTGGTTCCACCTCTATCACATTCCAATCTATAACATGAGTAGGATCATGCATATATTTTTTTATTAATAAAACATGAAAAACATCTTGAACCTTAATGTGACTAGGTAAAGCCAACTTGTACGTTATCGGTCCCACTCTTTCCAGTACCTCAAAAGGTCCACAGTAGTGTGGTGCTAGTTTTGCACATCTACCAGTGTAAAAAATACTCTTCTTGGGCTTAATCCTCAAATAGACATGATCACCCACATTGAATTCTTTATGAACTCTCTTTTTATCTGGATAGCTTTTCTTCTTTCTTGTGTTGTTTTGATATTTTTCTGAATTTTCTTTGTGGTTCCTTCCATTTCTTGCAATGCATAAGGTCCAATGATTAACTTATCCTCTGGTTGACTCCAACTTAGAGGTGTATGGAAATTTCTGCCATATAGTTCTTCAAATGGACTCATATTGATTGAGGCTTCATAGCTATTTTTTTAGGGAAACTCTGCTAAATGTAGGAAGTCGTCCCACTTTGTCGGTCTATCCATTATATACATTCTCAACATGTCTTCTAAAATCTAGTTTGTTCTTTCAGTTTGGCCATCAATTTGGGGATTGTATGCGATACTAAAATTCAATTGTGTACCCATTCCCCCAAACAGGCTCCTCCAAAAATTTGCAGTAAAATTTGCATCTCAGTCTGATATAATCATCTTAGGAATACCATGAAATTTTACAATATGTTTCATAAATAAATTACCTACTTGAGCGGTACCGAAAGTAGCTTGTACTGGTAAGAAGTGTGCAGACTTAGTCAATGTGTCAACTACTACCATGATAGAGTCATGTTGGTATTCAGTTCTTGGTAAACCAATAATAAAATCCATGGAAACTGTGTCCCATTTCCAATTTGGGATAGGTAAAGGATTCAAAAATCCCGTTGGATTCTGATTCTCTACCTTCACTTGTTGACATTCCAAACATCTAGCTAAATAGTTTTCCACATCCTTTTTCATGCCTCGCAAGGAAATGTTCTTTCTTAAGCTGAAATTAATTTCTGATATCCTCGGTGTCCTACATAGAGCCTTTTATGATACTCATCTAAAATTTCCCTCTTTAATGTGTCCACATTGGGAATGTATAGTCTATATTTTATAACAAATCAATCCCCTCTCATTTTGTGTATACCCGTTCATCTCTTGTTTCTAAAAATTTTCGTGAATTTTTTCATAGTTTGAGTCTTCTCTCATCACTTTTTGTATCAATCCTTCAATATCGAATTTTTCACTACTTCCAACATTATTAACATTTTGACAAGCATTTCTGCTTAATGCATCTGCAATATTTTTTTCCTTCCCCTTAATATGTTTGATCTCCATGTCAAAATCACTAAGGAAGGGCAACCATATTGCTTGACTAGCATTCAAGTCAAGTTGTGTGAAGAAATAATTTAAACTTATGTGATCTATCATTAACATATATTTTTCCCTAAAAGATAATGTATCCACATCTTCAAAGCATGTATTACAGCATCTAACTCTACGTCATACACATTATAATTCTTCTCATGTTTCTTGAGTTTCCTTGACTCATATGCTATGACTGACTTTTCTTGTAGTAACACTCCTCCTAATCGCTCTCCACAAGCATCTCTACATACTACAAAATCCTGATTTGGATCAGAAAACTTTATAATAGGTGTAGTTGTATGTTTAAGTTTTAACTGTTCAAAGCTATTTTTCCATTTTTCAGTCCACTCAAATTTAACTCCTTTTCTCTATAGAGATGTAATAGGGTATGCTAAGGGTGAAAATATCTCTACAAATCTCCTATAATATCCTGCGATTCCCAGGAAAGATCTTATGGGGGAAACATCAGTAGGTGCAGGCCAATCCCTTATAGCTTGTATCTTTTATAGGTCCGTTGCTAATCCTTTCTTTGAAATTATATGGCCCAAGTATTGGATTTTATCCTTGAAAAGTTCATATTTACTCATTTAACCATACAATTTATGTTATATGAGTACTTTTAAAACAATTTTGAGGTATTCTTTATGTTCAGCTTCATTATTAGAATAAATCAGAATTTCATATATAAATACTAGACCAAATTTATCCAAGTACTTATTTAAGACATTGTTCATTAAGCACATAAAGGTAGCAGGTGCATTAGTCAACCAAAAAGGTAGGAACACAAACTCATAGTGTTTGTATATTTTTCTGAATGCAGTTTTACTTATGTCTTCATCTTTAATTCTTAGTTTATGGTAGCCTTCCCTTAGATAAATTTTTGAAAAGACTGTGGCTCCACTAACTTGGTCAAATAGATCATCTATCCTGGGTAGAGGATATCTATTCTTGATTGTCAGTTTATTCAGTTGACGAAAATCTATGCAAATTATGAATATTTCATCTTTCTTTTTGACAAACAATATTGGTGCTCCCCATGGGGATACACTTGATCTTATATAGCCTCTATCTAGCAAATCTTGTAGTTGCAATTTTAACTCCATAAATTTTGGGGTACTCATTCTATATGGGGCTCTAAACACTGGTGTTTCTCCTGGTACTAAGTCAAATTAGAAATAAACTTCTCTTTAAGGGCGTAGATGAGGAGTTTCATCTGGAAACACATCCTTGAACTCTCGGATGACTGGTAAGTTTTCTACATGCTCATCTTCAGATTGTTGTCCCAATTCTTCCACATGCACAACATACACTTGGTAGCATTTTCTTGTTGTTTTTTTAACTGAAGTGTTGTTATTTGTCTTACTGATATCGGTCTGGGCTTTCCTTTCACTATCACAGGTTTTCCCTCACTATCTATACAGTGTATTTTTTTTTCTAAATAACTTAACATAGATTTATGCTTTTCCAACTAGTCCATTCCTACCAGCACATCATAGGAACCCATAGGAGAAATATTCAAATATATTTCAGTTCATACCAGTTTAAATTTATAGTTGTCTTGGGTAATTTATGGGTCAATTTTATTTTTGTCCCTATATCTAACTGAACTAACCATGCTTGCTGAAATTTCCATGACTTTAATTTTCATTTTTCTACCATTTGAGGACTTATATACCTTGAAGATGCACCTAGATCTACCAAAACAGAAACATTTTGTTCAACAATCATACCTTCCATTTCGACCGTAGTAGATTGGTGTTCAGCTTGACGATCTTCCAGGGCAACACCGATTTTAGGGATGTTTATTCCTACATCATTTATAGTAGTTTCCTCTCTCAGCACTTGTATGTTCTGAATTTTTCTGTGTGGATAGTCTCTCAGTAGATGAGGTTCTCAACAGCCCCATCACTTTAGAGGTTCCCTCATTTTAATGGTTCCTTCTCTCTTACTGTTTCTGTCTATCTGTTTAGACCCTGTTTGTGATTAGGCTAGGTGATTCTCTCTAGTTCTGGTAAAATTATTCCTTTTGTGATTTCTCCCAAAGTTCTTTAAGTATGTTGGTTTTGTTCTTTTCCCACTAGAGTCAACCTTCTCTTTGTTCTACTAGTTTTTCGCTTGTTCATTTCAACCTTTGAACTGCTGTTAACAAAGTATTTCCTTGCGCACCACTTCATCCATTGTCTTGGGATTATCAAATTCTATCTTATCCTTGTATATAATAGGTAGGAATTTTAAAAAGCACTGTACCTTTGTCTTTTCCTCCCTTATATAAGGTAAATAGTGAAGCAGGTTGGTAAATTTGGTTACAAACTCATCAATGGTAAGTTGTCCCAACCTAATCTCATGAATTTTTTTGGCTTTATCATCATAATATCGTTCATTCAGATATCTATGTTTAAATTTGATTTGGAAATCCTCCCAAGCCACATTTTTGTCATCTGTCACATACACCATTTTTTTTCCTCCCACCACAAGGTAGCCTTCCCTTACAATATATAGATAGCCAGCCTAGCTTTCAAGTTACTTTCATACCCATACACTTGAAAGTACATAATCATGTTTACAAGCCAAGCTTCTGCATCTTCCCACTTCTCTTCATCATAGGAGGGAGGTTTTATTTTTCAAAATTCACCGTGTAATTCCTTGTTCCTTCTAAACTGTTGTCTAGAGGCTTCATCCTCCTTAGATACTTTTCTAGATACTTTCACAGTAAATTATTCATTAAACAAATGAATGTGATAAGTGTATTAGTAAGTCCAAAGGGTAGGACTATAAATTCATAGTGTCCATATCTAGTCCTGAATGTTGTTTTATTAATGTCCTCATCCTTAATTCTGAGTTGGTGATATGATGTTCTTAAATCAATTTTGAGAATATAGTGTCTCCTCTCACTTGATCAAATAAGTAATCTATCCTTGGCAGGGGATATCTATTCTTAATAGTCAATTTATTGAGTTGCATGTAATCTATGCATATTCTAAATGTGCCATCTTTCTTTCTAGAAAATAGTACTGGTGCTCCCCATGGGGACACATTTGTTCTGATGTACCCCCTGTCCAACAATTCTTGCAATTTAAATTTCAGATCTAATAGTTCAAGAGTACTCATTCTATATAGTTCTCTAGAGAAAGGTGTATCTCCTGGTACTAGTTTAGTTGAGAAATCAATTTCTCTTTTAGGGTGGAGATGGGGGATTTCTTCTGGAAATGCATCCTTAAACTCTTTGATTACTAATAAAATTTCGAAAGCCTCCTTTTCAGCTTGTTATCCCAATTCTTCCACTTGCACAACATACACTTGGTAGCCTTTTCTTGTTTTCCTTTTTAGTTCCAATGTAGAAATTTGTCTAATAGATATTAGTTTTGGTTTTCCTTTCACTATCACAGCTTTTCCCTCGCCATCTATAAAAGGAATTGCTTTATCTCAGAAATCTAATATCGCTTTTTTCTTCTCTAATTATTCCATTCCTACTAACAAGTCATATGATCTTAAAGGCAAGTTACTTAAATGAATTTCAGTTTCATACCCTTTTAAATTTACAATAGTTTTTGGAATTTAATGGATCACTTTTCTTTTTGTTCCTGTAGCGAACTATATTAACCATGGTTGCTGAAATTTTTCTAATTTTAATTTTCGCTTTTCCACAATCTGTGGACTAACATAACTTAAATTTTCTCCTTGATCTATCAAAACACAAACAGGCTATTCAACAATCATACCTTCAATTTATATCATGGTTGATTCTTGTTCAGCCTGGCAATCTTCAAGTGTAGCATTGATCCTAGGAATGTTTTGAGCAATGTCCTTTACAGTAGTTGCCTCTCGTAACACTTTAATGCTCTGAACTATTCTGTGAGGACAGTCATGTAACAGGTGAGGTTCTCCACATCCCCATCATTTTAGTGGTTCTTTCATTTTTACAACACTTTCCTTTTTTTTTTTGTATCCATTTGCTTAGACCCATTATGTGACTGTGATGGTTGGTTTTCTCCAGTTTTATTGAATTTCTTCCTTTGGTGGTTCTTCCTAAAAATTTACCAATATGTTGGTTTTATTGTTTTTACATTTGAGTCACTCTACCCCTTCTTTTTGTTTTTCCAATTTTTTAGCTGACCATTTCTTCCTTTGAAGTTCTGATAGCATAGTCCTACTTTACGAACAACTTTATCCATGGTTTTTGGATGGCGAAATTCGATTCTCTCTTTATAGATAGTAGGTAGGCAATTTAAAAATAGTTGTACTTTCACCTTTTCCTCTATGATATAAAGCACATAATAAAGTAAATTAGTGAATATGGTAACTCACTCATCAATTGTGAGTTGAACATATCTTATCTCGTGGAATTATTTGTCTTTATTATCATAATATCTCTCATTTAGGTACCTAGACTCAAATTTGGCTTGAAAGTCTTCCTAGGTAACAATCTTTTCATCCAGCACATGTACCATTCTTGTTTCTTCCCATGAAAGAGTGGATTTACCCCGTAGTTGGTATATTGGTAATTTGGCGTTCAGATTACTTCCATATTCATATACCTAGAAGTATTTAACCATGTTCAGAAGCCAAGCTTCTACATCCTCCTCCTTTTCAGCATCAAAAGTGGGAGGTTTTACTTTTCAGAACTCTTCTTGTAATTCCTTTTTATTTCTAGAATGATGTCGAGATGCTTCCCTACCCTCAGATCCTTCTGAATTGGTTTCAACTTCTTTCCTCTTTCTTCCGTGATCTTCACTTTCATGACTAGACCTTGAGGTTAAATCTTTGATCAACCTCTCTTGCTCTTCATAGGATTGCAACAATCGTTCATTGCTAGTTCTTAGCTGAACCATTTCTCATTGCATATCTCTTATCATGTTCAGCAATTGAGCTTCCTGATCTAGTGGGTTTCTCGCACCCCCTAGATCTATGTACAACTCTCCTTACTCATTCATAATAACAGTTGTATCATTTCTGCAATTAAATCACTGTACACCGAAATAAATTAGTACATCATATTCTGTAAGGAATATATCTGTATTTTTTTTTTTTATAATTCACAACAGTATTTTTTTGGGTTTTTTCTGTGTGGGGACACATAGGCCCAGTGTTTTCAACATGGGCTCTGATACCATTTGTAACAACTCTACTTACCCAATTTTTTTTCTTTATAACCTTATAATTCTTCAGTCATCCTTTAATTAATTTAATGTCGTCACTGTATAACCTCTTACAGAATTTCTAGTTCTAGCATTTACATTATGATAAAATTATTTTCATAACTATGCATATAATTACATCCATACTAAAATAATCATATTTATATATTTTCTCTTTTAATGTATCCATACTTCGACTCATGAGCATAACATTCCTAAATTTATGTCAATGTATATTAAAGTCATTTATAATAGTTTCCATTACTATTATCTTATCAAGTCTACATACCTTTCCACAACTCTACACTTATAGTTATATCATTGAATTATGAACTTTAATAAATATTGAATCTACCTATTAGGAAATATATTATTTTCTTACATATTACGATAGGCATCTCCATTCATAAGGTAATTATTGAATTCACCTCCTCTTATACAAGACTTATATCAAGTATCTTAAGTCTTAGATAAATTTTATAATATGTATAACCATATAAGAATGACTTCCATAATGACATATACATGAATAATCCCCATTCACCCATGCCCACCTTAATTTGTTTCAATCACCATTAGTTTATCACTCTTATTGAAATTGGAATATTATGTATATATTCCCTTACCATTAACGTTCACAACATGATTATACAGACTTTATATTATAATATTGGAGTTATATGATTAACGTGTGAATCTTTTAATGGCTGGACAAAATTATTTTAATGTGATACGTTTTCTGATGTAAAGTGTACATTTGAATATACCTCTACAGATTTCATATTATCTCCAATTAATGTTTAATGACAGAGTACCGTGTAAAACTTTAAAGTTTCCTTGGTTCGATGTTATTAATTGGATGTACTACGACTTATCTTCATCACATTGGTAGAGTAATATCATTAACATGGATCAGTTGGATCTCTCATTAGTTGACGGTTGAGATGAATTCGTACTCCTTACCTTCATCGATCTTGACTAGGGTTAATTTCATTCGATTTAATTTGTTTCATTCTTCATTTGAAATTTTCCTTATGAGGGTTTCGGCTCTGGTTTTTTACTGTAATTTTGGCAACTTTAATGGCTTCCCTCTACCAATTTTGGCTCACCGTCATGATTACGGACTCAGGTAACCTCATTTTCCTCTTGTTCTTGTTCTTGTTCTTTTCATAATTTCAATTTACCTTCATAAATTGCTATAGGTTTATTTTTCTTTTTATAATTGCAGATCTAGTCCGGTGTGATATTTAGAGTCTTACCCTTCATTCTGCATTCACGTTGTTGAACAAAGGAGTTTCGTGTTGCTTTCACATTGAAGGGTAGAGGATAATTTGTTGGAAATATGATTTGTATGATTGCACGTGTTGTGCTTGATGGAATGTCACTTGAAAATGCTAAACTCTATGAATTCTGGAGAAGCTCAATGGTTTAGTAGAAGGTTTAATAGAAGAAGGGTATGGTTTAGTAGACGGTCTAGCAGAAGATGGTTATTATTCATATTGAAGGTTTTGTACATGAGTTATAGTAGGGAAAGTTGTGTATACATGTGGAAGTGAACGAGAAAAGTAGCGTATTCCTTTTGCGCTTTAAAATTATGATACCATGGGGAATTACCATGGCTTTAGCACGCAATATTGAGTGTTGTGTCATTTATTTGATTCCATCCAAGAATACAATTATACCATTGGAACTTCTTGGTTTTGACTCATGGTGTTCGTAAACGCTAAACCTATGTAAGGAGAAGAATATCATAGTGCAAAGGGGTCAAACATATGAGGTTTTAACTGAATAATTATCTCTGAATTATATCTGCGTAGAATGGGTTCTCTTTATTGGTATATCTAAAATTATGATGCACCCATGGATATAATGATGGATCAGGATCTATAGAGATGAAATGACTGTTTATTTTCTTGATCTATTGGTGAGATTTTTAGATCTCTGACCTAGCACATGATTGCTGAAGTGAAGGGTAAAATCTAGGTAAGTCTATATATTTGAGACTTTCTGCATTCTTGAATATTTACAAATCTATATGTTGGTTTGTCATGGTGGAAGTGCGCATACACGTGGGTTTATTTCAGAAAAAGCGCGTATGTAAGTCAGGGTTTTCTGAAGCTTGATGGAGAGGTTATAGGTTTATTGCTGCTATATTTATGTTATCTGTCAATGAATTCTTCATATAGATATGTGTTTTTTGAATATTTTATATGTTGCTAGTTGAATATGTACAAATATGATCAATGAGTGATTAAATATGATTAATGATGATGACGGAATAAGGGTTGTACAAATATGAAAAAATATATGACTGAAAGCCTCAGATCTATTTTTGAGTCTGGTCAAATTATGGAAATTCAATATTCATAGATCTATACGCAGGTTGTTGTGAAGGAAAGTGCGTATACACGCAGGTTACAGTAAAGTGAAGTAGTGTATGATTTTAATAATCAAGGTTGAATTTGATGTTGCATATTAATTCAGAAGCCTACGTTTATTACTCTGTTCTACTTACAGTGATCTTATTTTTCTATTTAAATTTTGGGTTATGGTTGTTACTATTGATCTATATTTTGAGCTATGTTGAAGCTGTAGGATCCTATTAGCACTACGCCATATTCCCAAGGCTATAGAAGGAGTCACAACAGAGGTAACCACATATAAAACTTTTAACTTGGTAGCTAGCCCGATCAAGTCGGAGAGGGCTCACTCCAAAATGTTCACAGCCTGGAGGGCTGGAGAAATTGTGTTTTTTAGGCTAGATAATGAGTGTAGGGGGTTGTTTTGATTTTATTTTGGTTGGTTATCACTATATGAAGAAATTAGGTCAAGGGAGCTAGGTCAAGAAAAATGAGATAAGGATGTAGGGATTAATGGGGTAAGGTAGGCACGAGGATTATCACTTGAAAAGGATTAGGATGGAATGGTGTTGATATTGAAAGAAATCTAGGAAGATCATGGGAGATTTATTCTTCTTATACAAATGAGAATGGACAAACTATGATCAATTTCCCAAAAAAAGCATGTGCAAGCATGTATTCTGAATATCAAAATTGAAAAATATCATAACATACAAATGAAGTGGACAGGAATACAATACAGTCTAACATATGATACTGAAGACTAAGTACATAATCAATACCACAAGTATCCCATAAAGTAGTTGCGACTACTCTTTATTAGCTAGCAAGACTGAGTACAATAGTTCCTTGATTAACTAACAAACATACAAACTGATTCCAACCCTTGTTAAGAGTGAAGTGATGTACTAAATATACATAAAAAAAAGCTTCACTCATCCTCAGGGGTCAAATCCATGAGGTGAGGAAGAGATCCACAAAATATTCAACTGCAAACTGAAGTGTAGGATTGTCCAAGTGGCACACTCCTCATTACAGTCAATTGATTCATATTTGACTAAAGCATAATTTTACCCAATGAATCTACCCCTGGGTAGCTTATCCTTTACATAATTACATTTACCATGATGAATTACATTGATATTAAAATCATTTCTTGAGGTAAAACCAAAAATTATAGTGAAAAACCAAAAAAATGAGGAAACTGGCATAAACACCATTTTCCTGTCATAGGCGCCCTTATTGTGTCATAAGCACCCTCCATGTTCAAGGCCACTATTGTAGGCCTTCTTAGTGTCAAAATTGGGCCCAGGATAACTTGTTGGAAATATTGTCCTGTCCTCTTTCTGAATATGCCTCTGGTTTTGAAAATGGTGCTGATGTGACCCTCAAAACTGCAATCTCCCAAGACTGTTATAAGTATAGCACCTGAGCAAAAACAAGGGCAGAAATATGGTTTTTTTCTGGGTTTTTTCCCTTTTCACCTCCTGAAACTACAAAACAAGCTTGGAAATGTGGTTTTCCTAGATGTATATGTCATTACAAATCTCATGGTGGTTTTATTTCTCTCGAAAATCACCCCAAAAATAAGTGCAATGGCCTCAAAATTTTTGGAAAAGGTGTTGATGAGGTGGATAAGCTTGGAGAGAAGCCTCAAAAATTATGCCCAAATTTTTTTTCTCCTCCATGGTCAACTCTATTCTCCTCCATGGTCAACTCTACAATTTTCATATTCGCTCTGTTGAGCTTCACCAATGCAATTTTCTCTTTTCAGGCATGGAGTTCGACCTTCCTCCTCAACAAATAATTTTCCTCCTTTTCCTTTCGTAGCAGCTTCTCCAAGTGTTGATTGGATATATCAAGCCTTGGCTCCCTATTCTCAATGATCACAATAGTAAGCTTCTCATTTAGGGTTACTTTATTAGGTTGCTCAAATTCCTTTTGTCTCTTCAGAGATAGAGATATTTTCAACCCTCTAGTTCTAGGTCTCTTTATTGGTACCTTTTATTCTTCATCATCAAGTAAGCCATACTTCTCCAGTCTTTCATCTAGCATGACTTTGGCCTTTTTCAGCCTCCCTTTGAAAAGCGAAATATTTCACCTCATCAATGACTTGTATGGTTTTTAATTGTTCATTTTCTTCCTCAAGGAAGTGTACAACATACCTATCCCTCTCAACATTACTCTAGAGCTCATTAATCTTGGCATCCTTTGCTTTCATAGCAGCATTTGTGATTTTTTCATCCTCATCCTCATCTAGTTCAAAAAGCTGAAATTATTGCTCAGCTTCATGATTGTCCTCCTCATCATGAATGAGTACCTCAGTGACCTTTTATTTACCCTTGTTCACCTATTTTTCTGATGTATAAAACATGGACCCTCCCACTATGTGTGGAGAAAACGCATGCTTGTGGCATATTTGGTATTTTTTTGACAATGACTGAACCTCAACCATACTAGCCTAATCTTCCTCAAATATCTCATTTCTGATAGGGGATTCAGTCTCAGTGTGGGATGAAGATAACGGTGGTGAAGTGGATGAAAAGGACTGAAATGATCATGGTGACTGTACAATAGGCTGAGATTGAGGGATGGAATTGTATGGCTGAGATGATGAAGGCATATTTTGAGCATGCTGAGTAGGAGGATCTCTGAAGATGTCATGGGATATGAAGGTATCCCATGCAATGTTGAGCTCATTGAGATGGTAAAGGACAATTATTTTGATAATGGAATGATGAAAAATAATTTTAATTTGGTGTTCATAGTCCATTATTTGAGCAATAAAAGCTATCTTTTCAACACTATAGAAAAGGTAGTAAGGTATATTGAGCATCCTTACCCTAGTGAAATGCATTAGGAGTCGGATTTTATAGGTATACAACCTTGAGAATCTACCTTTACACGTAAAATATTTCATGATTATCTTCATCATGGGTGAAAATCTATCTAGGAGGTAAGAAAAAGGAAACATGCTCTTTTTCTCATTCTTAAATCTATGTTTTAAAAAGGGTTCAAAGTGTTGATTTTCCAAATCACTCTTTCTGAACCACCTTTCCCCAACATTTGGGATCCCTATGTTAGCTGAAACGATGGTAGTTGAGACAGTAAAGGTGACGCATGATTGGGTAACCTGGATATCATGGAGTTTATATATGAAGAGCCTAGTTAACATGCAATGATGTTGAACCCTCTGAATTTGTTCACAGAAATCATAACAACCAACATGTTTAAAACATTTCATTCTCATTGGAGACGCCAAAATTTCTCTAGTATTGATATGCTCATGTTTGTCTATCTAGCCCCATTTATGTGCCCTCCTAGCCTCTATTTCCTCTTCCTCACTATGTGATCTATTATGTTCTCCTTCAGCTTCCGTGGTGTGTTTGTGTTCAAACCCTAGGGAAGTAGGTGATAGTATGGGAACTGAATTTTGGGATAGGATATGGGGAAAGGGAATTTTATGGGAAATAGTGTTTAGGGATATGAGGAATGGGGAAGGGAAAATGAATGAATGAGTGATGGGAATTGGGATTTAGGAGCCTAGGTAAAAATAGCACCTAGGGCTTAGGGTTTTAGGAATTAGTAGTTGAGGGATAGGGATTATGATAACAGGGATTAGGGAACGAATTTTAACAGTATAGGGATGGTATTAAGTGCAAGGGAAATAAAATACTAGGAATTATGAGTGGAAGGGTGAAAAACTAGGGTTTCACATTCAAGAAGACACCAAATTTTCTTTTAACAAACTCATACATTCAAAATGATTTTGATGAAGAGGAGAATGATGTAAAAGCCACCTACTTGCTTGATTGGAAGTGTGAAGAATGATTGTTGAAGTCTAGGCGAGAATTTTTTGCAGTTTTGATGAATTTCTAATATTTTCTGGGCATAAGCGCAACACTAGAAGGATAAGCACAACACTAGGAGCATAAGCACATCGCCAAGAGGATAAATGCCCTTATGCTCTGTTTTTCTCAATTTTTCTTAGAAAATTGCAAATTTTGCTCTCCTGGGCGTTTTGCTCAATGAAATAAGAGGGAAATGAATTTGGATTTGATGTTTAGGAGTCTTAAATACTCTAGTGATTTGATATTTACATCCAAAAATGCACTTTTCCTGTTTTTTTTCTCACTTTCTGAAAGCATGATGAATATGATTTTTCTTTGACATTTTCTTTCTTGCAGGATGAAGTTGCTTGAATTTGACACTTTTTTCTTTCATTTTCGCATGTGTGTTTTGAGTTGGCAGCTAGGGACCAAACTTATTACATATAGGAAGCATAAAATTACATAAAAAAATAAAAATAAATTGCATTTCTATTTTCATATCAAAATTAAATTATGATATGAAAATCATAAAAATCAAAATTACAAAATTAAAAAAATGTCATATTTACCTGTTGATAATTCTCCATAGAGTATAATAAAATGTTTATTGAATCACTCTCACACATTTTGCGGACCTTATTAAGATTACATGATACATTTTGGACCTTGAAAAATGGAACCTAATGACCTAATGGGACCTTAAATGACGTGCTCCATAGTTGACTTTGACTTAGATAACACATAGTGAAATGAGCTTTCAGAAGTGTTTTTATGCTCAATAAGACATGAAGGTGGGTTAGCTAATGAGATTTTTTGAGGGAGAGTGAGGTTTTATGACTAGGAATACCATCAGTGAAATAATTTTTACTATGACCTAATGGAAGGATATGAAAATTTCAAAGTGGGACACCTAAAATGAGAATGAAAAGAGTGATTTTGATCAGTGATGGAAGAATGCATATCCTAACACTAATATATCTGGTGTGAAAATTTATGAAACATGGTCTATAGTGGGTCTCAGGGTTGAAGCCTTCAGTGTGGAAGTAGAAGCTTCCTGCCAGTAGAAGCTGTTATTCTATTTAGGGGGTTGTAGCTCCCTTCCAGTAGTAGCTGGTAAA
This sequence comes from Pinus albicaulis, assembly GCA_034641835.2. Lineage (NCBI taxonomy): Eukaryota > Viridiplantae > Streptophyta > Pinopsida > Pinales > Pinaceae > Pinus > Pinus albicaulis. The sequence goes on along the minus strand of CM076579.1, from coordinate 1,140,639,610 downwards.
CGAGATCAGGGGGTTGGAGCTCACTTCTAGTAGCAACTAGAGAACAAGAGAAGGTTGTACCCTTCTCCAGGTAGATTTCTAGATAGTGATATGAGTCTAGACTAGTACAACATTGTAAGAAGTTTTCTATATAATAGATATTGAAGACAAAGACAACAGTAGTGGTGGTTTTCTCCCAACATGGGTTTCCACCTTATATCTTTGTGTTCATGTGTGACGCTCTTGTGTGATATCTTATTTTGTTATAACTTCACATGTTTACTGCTTAACTATCTAATGCATAACTCATGATTTGGGCTAAATAATTTTTCTGAATATTTATCTAAACATTAAATCTATTTGGGTATACGCAAGTTTCTGTTAAGGTAAACACGTACATACCCTAATTGGGCTACTCAAATATGTGTATAGAAATCAGTAAAAGAAAAAGTAAAAGATTGTGATTCTTGTAAATATTGATTCTACCCCCCCCCCCCCCCCCCCTCTTAGTATTTTTCCCAACATACTAAAAAACAGTCACAGTGAAGCAATAAGGTAATAGAGGATTTTATGTAAAGCAGGTAAGTTTTGCAACTCGTGCCATAGTTACTACACTTCCCTTATTAAGCATTTAGTTACGAATTTTATGGTTTACTTCTTTCCATTACTAAATTTCCTTTCTTCAAATTATATCAGTCCTGATATGGTAATGGCTGAGCTCTATGTTGTTAGTTTGAAATTTGTCTTCAAGATTTTACAACGACTGCACTGTTAAAATCATTTTAATGTTTTGCCCCAAATTTCAAACTCATATATTATGTTATGAATTTGTTTGGTTCTCGAGAGATTTCGTATTATGTTTTTACTCTCTTCCTTGTATTGACTATTCACAATCAAGGTTTTCTCATTATTCATTATGGTATTCATTATTGCTTCCTGTATGTGTAGATTTTGATAGTTTGAATTAAGAACTAAATTTCTAGCATTTGATAATGTTACAGTCATTATGTATTATTGTATTAAGTACACTTTCCTCTACATTCTCCTATTTTTCGACATTTAATTAATTTCTCATCTCTGAGATATGTTAGCTATATTCGACATTCTTTTGGTTCACGTAAAGGTATTCAAGCCTATTTCAAATTCATGAATATACTTAACTTCTATTTCATAGTTTAATTAACCCTCATTTTCCATCGAATGATTTAGGTTAAATATGTTTCGTTTTTCTATACCACCCACAGTTGCTAAACTTCCCCTAATTTGTTGTAATGAATTTTTCTAGATCTTTCATATTTATTTTGCATTTATATTCTCAGTGAACAAAAAAATTGGTTTAAGGACTTAACTATGTCTCGATAGTTTACCGAGTGTCAAATTTTATATTTCCAATTTATGGAATATATAATTTTAACTCAGTTTCTCTATATTTATTTCTATTTCATCATTACTTCCTTTTTTTATATATATTCATTCTATATGCCTTATAAATTTGTATAAAACGTTCAGAATACCAACTAATAATTTAATTTAATTGAATACTTTAGTTCTGTAAGTAATGATAATTTTTTTGATTTCCCATATTAATAAAATGTTTTATTACACAAGAAAACCCCTCTTTTCCTGCTTCCGTACAATTTCATGAAATTACATCAAATACCTAGTATATGTTTTTCCAGCCAAAACTCAGGTAAAATATTGTGTAGAAATTCCATAAGGTTACAAAATTCTAATTTCCTTCTTAGTTACCTTACTGAATTGATTTTTTGATCTTCTGATTTCATGTACAGAAAGACTCCACTGCTTCATACTTGCCTAATAAGGTATATGATTAATAATATTGACAGTTTATCAATTCTTTGTCTACTTATTTTTAGATATTATTTTATCCGAATCTAACCCATCTATGTGTGGGTTTTTGGTATAGGTACTTCACCTTCATAGTTTACACCATCATCATTTCACCTTTCTTTTGTAAAAGCATTTACCATATATTTTATTTCATCTATTTAGAGGTTGGTCGCTACCATGTACAAAATTCAACCCTCTGAAATTAATACTATTTTATCACTGTATATTTATAAATTTTGTAATTAATATCAATACTATTTGACCTTCATTCAATATTACTTGACAGTAATAATGGATATTTTGCATGGAAATTAATATATTTTCCTTGTCATCTTTGTTAGATGAATTTAAATCTTGGAACCATTTATGTACATGATTTCGGATTTATTTATTATATTCATAAAACATATCTGTATATGAATAATTCATGGATTATTGATTCTAAGTCTATATTGTATTCTGATTTTATAGTGGTTTTTGTAAAGATTTCACTTCTCCATTTATACTAGTTTTTCAAGGTGCTTCTCTATTATATTGTTGATAGAGTTACAGATATTGTCAAGTTTATGAATTTGTACAGTATGAGTTTAATTACATAGTTTTTACCAAATATTTCCTTCTTGATTTAATAAATAAATCCCACTGTACATATCTCTGTTTCCTCCTTGTTTGTAGAAATATCTAATTATTTACCATATTTCTATTAAGATATTTAGAATATTATTTAATTCTAAAGATGTATTTTATATTGTAATCTTGTAATTATCATAAACCTAGCAATAGATTTAAACCCTTCTAATTGGGTTTAGACATTTTTATTGTTGGTTAATTAATTTAACTATCCAATGTAAATATATGGAAAATGCAACTATACATGCTAGAGTTATGTTTCTATCAAATACATCACATACTTCACCCTCAAGAATAAAATAATTTAATATAAAGATTGTTAATTCAGGAGACACGGTTTTCCACTTATCTTCCTAACCAAAACTAATTTAATCTTATCCAATCATTATCATAATACTAAAATAATAAGCCAGAATTTAATAATTGTTTATACCAATTCTGGTAAAGACTAATTTCCACCCAACCTTGAGCTTTCATCCACGGCTCCCCCCGAGCAAATACCAATTCCTCCAAAGTGTAGAAAACCTCTTGTCTACCCAAGAATGGCTTATTTAAGCCTTCTTTCCCTTTAGCATATCTCCATAAATATGTCTAGGTAAATCAGGATGTTGTTTTCCTTTAGCCTAGGCTTTACATTTGTTTTTCCACAAAAGCTCTTTAAAACTAGCTTTTTCCTCTTTCTAGTTTTATTTCACCTCTTCTTAGAAACTTTCCACTTTATTGAGGTATCTTTTAGATTTTTATCTTCAATCTAGTATTTTTATTTTATTTTATTTTCTCCAAGGTTTTTTGGAGATTTTGACAAAGTCTTTGGATTTAATTCCATCCTCGTGGACTTGAAATCCTGGTCTCCAATTTACTCTAGTCTTTTCATAATAATTAAAATTCTAGATTTATTAAATTAAAAAAATGTAATATGTCCAAACATAGTTTTCCTTTAGGTCCACTTATCCTTTAGGATTTGGAAATGTCCAATATTTGATTTCTTCTTTTTGTCTTTCCTTATTTCTGGGGATGATATGCTCTGCTAAAGCTTATTTTCTTACCCATTCCTCAAAAACAAAAAAATCCATAAGTTTGAGGTGAACTTTGTGTGTCTATTAGAGTTATGATATTTGGTATCCCATGAAGCGTGACGATTTCCTTCACGAAAACATTGGCCACCTAAGCTATCGCAAAGCTATATTTCACAAGAACAAAATGTGCAGCTTCAGTCAACATGTCTACCACCACCGTAATGGAATCATATTCATATTTAGTCTCTGGTAAACTCGTTATAAAATCCATGGATATCACTTGCCACTTTCATTCTGGAAATGGCAGTGGGTTTAAAAATCTTGCAGGGTGTTGTTGTTCCACTTTTACTTGTTGATACTCTAAGAATATTTCCAAAGAATCTGTTGTATCCTTCTTCATTCCTGGCTAGAACCATTTTTTAGGAAAGGTAAGGTATTTTATTGTAGTCATCCATTATCATTTTTTTAAAGGCAAGTACGTTAGAAATATACAACCTCTGTTGATGCACAATTAGTCCTTTCTAGTTTATGTCATACCCTAGAATCCTTTTATGCTTTATTTTCAGTTGAAGTTCCTGATATCGGGGATCTTGTGATAGGGCCTCCTAAACCTGCTCCTCAAAATTTTCCTTTACACGGTTACCCATGTTACATAACAAAGGATGGGAGTGTCTACTTAAGGACTCTGCAATTTTGTTTTCTTTTCCCTTGATGTTTTTTTATTTCAACTTCAAATTCACTGAGGAAAGCTAACCATTTAGGTTGTCAAGCATTTAAATCTAGCTAGCTAAAGAGTATTTCAAGATAATGTGGTGAGTAATTAATAAAAACTTTTTACCAAGCGAATAATGCCTCCACATATTCAAAGCATGTATGAAAAAAACTAATTCTAAGTCATAAACTGCACAATTTTGTTCATGTTTTTTCACTTTCATTGATTCATAATCTATCACAGAATTATCTTGCAATAATACTCCTCCGAGTCCTTATATACATAGATAAGTGCAAAAAGTAAATTCTTTGGTTGGATTTGCAGTTTTTAGGATAGGGGCTATGGTCAATTTTGTTTCATGTTTTTAAATATTTCTTGATTCTTGGTTGTTCATTCAAATTTCACCCCATCTTTCTGAAGGGAGGTAATAGGGTAAGCTAAGGTGGAAAAAACTTCCACAAATTTGCGGTAATCTCCTGCAATCCCTACAAATGAACACACTATTAGTACATCCTTTCGTATCGACCAATTTAAAATTTCTTGAATTTTTTTCGTGTGTACTTCCAACCCCTCCTTCGAGATAATATGCCCCAAGCATTGAATTATTGTTTTCTAAAGCTCACACCTGTTCAGTTATGAATAGAGATTGTGTTCCCTTAGTTTTTGTAGTACAAGAATGATATCCTCTTGGTGTTCTTATTCATTCTTAGAATACACAAGGATGTCATTTTTGAAAACTAGCACACATTTACTGAGATATTTGTCGACGACGTTATTCACGAGGCACATGAAGGTAGCAGAGGAATTTTTTATACCTAAATGTAACACCATGAACTTGTAATTCCCATATCGGGTCCTAAAATATTTCTTATGAATATCTTCGTCTTTTATGTGAATTTGGTGATAACTAGTTCACAGATCAACCTTTGAAAAGAAGGTAGCTCCCATCACCTAGTCAAATAAGTCATGAATTCGTGGTAGGGGGTATCAGTTTTTGATAGTTAACTTATTCAGCTATCTATAGTCAATATACATCCTAAGAGTACTATATTTTTTCTTGAAAAATAGCACTAGGACTCCCCACACGGACACACTTGGGCTGATATCTAGCCTTTGTTGGAATTGCAGCTTTAACTGTAACAGTTATGGTGTAGTAATTTTATAGGCAGCTCTTGACGCTTCAGTGGCTCCTCGCAACACTTTAATAGGTAAATATACATCTCTACGAGGGGCTAACTGAACAATTTACTTTGGAAACAAATATTGAAAATCTATGATTACTGACAGATTTTCTAATGTGGGATGTTCTAGGTGTTGTTATAATTCTTCCACATGTACCATGTGAACTGGACAACCTTTCCTTGTTTTTAATTTTAACTGCAACTAAGAAATTTTTCAAAGAGACACAAGTTTTGGTTTTCCTCTTTTTATAAAGGACTATCCCTGTGCATTGGTGCAATTCACTCTCTTTTTTAAGAAGTTTATAACAACCTTCTATTGTTCCAACCAATCTATGGCAATCAATATGTCATAGCATCCCAAGTGAAGGATATTCAAGTTTAGGTGTGTAGAATACCCATTCAATAGGGAATTTATTTAATCTATGAGTTACCTTCGACTTGGCTCCTATAGATAATTGTACCATCCAAGAGTTCTGAAATTGTTTTATCTGCAAATTACAACTTTCCACTATTTGTGGGCTGATATAAATTAAAATAGCTACAACATCAATTAAAACAGACACAGTTTGGTTGGTAGTAATACCTTCGATTTCGATCATTGTCGATTGAAGCTTAGACTGTCAATCTTCTAAGCTGCACTGATTCGTGGAATGCTTCTAGCCATGCCATTCACCGTGGTTTCCTTTTGCACTACCCGAATGTTCTGAATGGTGTAGGGGTTGTGTCAAAAATCTCTCAATAGAAGAGGTTTTCCACACCCCCATCATTTCAATGGTTCCTTCTCCTTTCCCCCCTGCATACATGTTCTTGTTCACTTCCATGGGCTTGGACCTTGTTTATGATTGTAATGGCTAACTTTCCCCACCTTTTTAAAAAAATTTCCTCTAGTGATCCGTACTAAAATTCTTTAGATAGGTTGGTTTGTGTATTTTCGTGCTTTTTCCTAGATTTCCTTTTTCTTTATTCTGCCACGTTTTAAGGGTATCATTCTGACTCTTGAATCGCTGATAGAAAAGTCAATATTTTATGATAGCTTCATCCATAGTATTTGGGTTTTCAAACTCAATTCTTTCTTTATATACTACTGACAGACAATTTAGAAACCTTTGCAATTTTTCTTTTTCCTCCCTTATGTATGGTACATAGTGAAGTAAGTTAGTAATTTTTTTCACAAATTCATCTACGATGAGCTATCCCAATCTTATCTCATGGAACTCTTTGGCATGGTCATCATAATACCTTTTGCTGAGGTTTCTTGATTTAAATTTCTACTGGAAATCCTTCCATGATATTCTCTTCTCATCCAGCAAGTATATGATTTTGGTCTCTTCCCACTAGAGTGTAGCTTTGCCATGTAATTGGTAAAAAGCTACTCAGGTTTCTACGTTACTTCCATAATCGTACACCTAAAATTACTTAACCATATTCAGGATCCAGGCTTCTGCATCCTCCTCCCTTTCACCATCAAAGGTAGGAGGTTTTATCTTGCGAACCTCTCCTTATAATTCCTTCTTATTTCTATTATACTTGGAGTCCCCTTTTCCAGTCTCTTCGTGATTCTTAGGATTCTCTTAGTTTGGTTCAACTTATTTTATTTTCCATTTTTCTTGCCCCCCTCTTGGTGGATGGATCTGGAAGTTAACTCCCTTATCAAAATCTCTTTTGATTTATAGCTTGTAGCAGTCACTCATTACTAGTTCTTAACTAAACTAGTTCATACTCCAAACTCTTGATCATTCTCAGAATTTGGGAATTTCAATTTGGAGGAGTGCCTCCCTCCTCCAGTTCCAGATACAGTTGTTCCATGTATAATATGATGGTTTTTGTATAGTTCTTTTGTACCTTATATCTGACACAAAACCAATCATAAACATTACAATTCCAAAAAGAACATATTTTTGTACAAAAATATATATAACAATAAAATCTTATCTTAAAGAAAACAAAACATTTGCAATCGATCGTGTCCATACTAGGCCCAGTGTTAAACTTGGTCTCTGATACCACTTGTCACATACCCAATTTTTTTCTTTTCCTAGTCATTTTCCTCATTATTTATGGTTATGAAAATCCCTTAGATTATCATCTTCCGAAACATACTTTTATCCACATACTACAAGTATTTCAGTGGTGCTTATCACGTTATACTCATGTAGGTTTAGGCAGTTTGGCCATAACTATACATCCATGGAAACATTAAAAGTTTGGAAAATTTTATTAAACTCAGGCTATCCCCTTGTTATACCAAGGGTGCTAAGCATGATATGGTTGATTTATTTCATATGGTGTGCACCCCCTTTATATAATATGTTGGCTAGCATGATTTCGTTAATGTATGATAAAAATTATTCATATGGTATTTACATTTGTGGTGGGTTTGATATACCATGGAGCTCATATCTCAACTATATTGCTTCATTGATTTTTTGCATATGCTACCAACCCTTCCCTTGGAGTTATGGTAATGCTCCTCTTGGAACCACCATCCATTGATCGAGCGCAACCTAGACAGGGCCATATGATGTCATGTTCCCTTCACATTGGTTACACCGGTCTCAAAATAGGAAACATGGATGGTGGAGATCAATCTAGACTTGATATATGCCGTATGCACCCATATTCAAACACTGAGGTATTTTCGTTCACTAATTTTCTCATTTCTCCCTTGCCATCTCTGAATTCTAGAAAGAGATGGTCACAGTTCTCCTTTTCTCCTCCATGGTTTGGTCACTCCAACATGTGATTGTTGGTTTGACGAGATATTATTCCATCCATTATTATATTTTCATTACTAACAGGTGCCACAAAATTCCTTTCTAGTGGGAAGAGCAAGCTATTCACAGGAACATCGTCTAGTGTCATGATTTTTTTTTTCCATTTCCATTTATGCATTATGATTTTTGTGTTAATACTCAAGGTCATTAAACTGATTGTGTGTTGTTTGATCAGTTATAGGTGATCAAGATGGTGGCCAAAGTTTAGCTGGGATTACACCCTTCAAATCATAGGATGAAGTTAGCCTCATCGGTCTACTGGAGTTTGGCCAAGGGTTTTTGTCAGTAAATACCACAAATTCCTTTAAGGTTCATGCTCAGGAGGTAAATTTTTCTTGGCCTTGCTTAGGTCTATTGATTTCTTTATATTTTTTCAAATACTCATTCTCGGTTTTAAATCATCATTTAATTTATTTTTAATTACATACTTGTTAAATTTTTGGTCGAACCCCATGAATGGTGGAAATGATTTCATGGGATCATTGTGATTTTGTTCTTGAAATCTTTGACTGTGTGTCCTCCTATCAGCCCCACTCTTCATGAATCCTCGTGTTTGCGAGTAAGTTTTGGTGTGGGTCACGTTTTTTTTTCCTCTCCACCCTTTTTTTCTTTGCAATACTAATAGTGATTGACTACACTTGCAAGGTTCTCCAATGAGGTTGGCTCGAGTGTGGATCATGGTGCCTCAAGCCTTTCCTACACTTTCCCCTGAGGTTAATTATGTTTCTCTCTATTTATATTATTTTTTTGTTGTTTGTGTACTTCTTTATCACACCAAGTATTTGATAATTTTTCCTTTTCTACATTTCTAAAGAGTCCTCTAGTTGAAGCAAGGGTAGGAAAGGATCGACTCTGGTGGGGGAATCCATTTATTTTTTTTGCTTCTATCATTGTTAACACTAGAAAATCACACAGCGGAAGACAACGTTAATTAATTTCAGGAAAAAGGATTTATAGGGCTAGAAGACATTACATAATCTAGAAAGTATTTAAAAATCTCTAAGGTATGAGGAAAATCAAATTTGAACTAGTCCTAAATGCGATTTTCACACATAATCCTTCGTGAAGAGTGCCCTCTGCTCGCCTTTTTGCCTAATATGTGTGTAATCATGGGAGTAGAAAAATGTCACTATCTAAGACCACACAAAGCAAAGGACAAATGATGCCTTACTTGTAGCCGTCTAAGGACAGCAACCAATGCCTCCTTAGACACTATGTGAGCACACAATGGAATATTTGAGCACACAAAGAAATCATACCCCTCTCTTGAGTCACCATCCTTCATGTACCAAGAAATATAAGGGAAGATTTGAAATCCCCTATATAATACCACCATGAGATGAAGAATGGGTGAACACATTGTTATGCTATCCAAAATTGCCCAAGAAATACCAGCAATGTGTGAGCCAGAGCTGAAGATAGATGGGACTCAATTGTTGGCCACCCAACAAGCTCAGTTCAACACAGTATAGAGAGAGGGAGATTGCACCGAGGCAAGCTTGGGATAAAAACATCCTTGCATCGGGACCTAGAACCATTGTCTAGGGGCACTTGGGCAAGAGGGTAAAGTTTCACTCTTATCACTACCAAAACTCATTAGAAAGGGGCCTAGAGCCACCGTTCATATTATTGTTTTCATTTGACTCTTTTCCAAGCTCATGTTTATTTTTTTAGTTTTTAGTTTAGCTTTTAGTTTATATATGCATGTTATTTCTCTATCTAGTATGTTTATTGATTCTAGCTTGTTCCACTAACTTGCTTGACTCCACTTATTTTTCTGCTTGTTACCAATAACTTAAGTTGGTAGAACACACCCCTTAAGTTTGTTTCATTTCCTACATATGTGCACCAAACACACTACAACAGGATTAGCGACTCCACTAACATTTTATTACCAATTTTATGTGGTTATGCCTTTTTGGTAGAGACCTTTTTCTGTTCTGTGGAGTGGAGCTGAATTTCACCTGATTTCTCTTGCAGTCCCTAGTTCATCCCAAGTGACAGATTGAAGCAGAACAACTCCAAAAAAAATTATTGCAAGAATTTGCGTGTGCTTTCTCCTCAAAGAAGCGTAGGGCGCACATTCAGAGATGACCCTCGTGTAGAGAGCATGCATGTTTCAGCATTTTGCGTGAAAAATATAGAATGAAAAATTTCTCCTAAGTTTCTGTTTTTTCCTGCTTGTAAGGTGCTCAGAAGCCCCTAATACACCTGCCAGCACTAGCTGTAGTACCCCACAACTTGTTAAACCTCACTTTTAGCTGTGTTTTGTAGGCATATTGTCAGTTTTAATTCAAGTTTATTTTTGCAAAGTTCACACATAGTTTAAGTAGGGGGGGGGGGGGATAACTTGCATTCCGAAAGAATTTATGTTTTGAAAATTTTGGTACTTACACACCTAGATAACTAGCCAAAGTGAGTGGCCCAAGACAACGCATGCATAGCTAGTTTTCTTTTTCTAGTGTAAAAGTTTTTTAGTTTAGTTCAATTTTTGCACTAGGAATTTTCGGATTCGGATTGAATTGTTTATAGAAGAGCAAGTAATCTCTGCTACCTTTTCACCATCCAGTGATACTAGGTAAGAATATGAATGCTCCCTTTTCACAGTTCTCCATCTCCCTATATTTAGTCACATATATTAACTAGGGAAAGTAGAAAGCAACCCATTATTCGCACATGTTTCTCATTTGAGGCAAGAATAATAAAACATAGTTTAAATAGGGGATTTTGTAAAGGATCATCGATATCCACACGTTCAAACTATGTTCTTGTCCAATTTTTGCTCACACACACTCACCCACTAATCGAAGCAAAGATAACTAAAACTAACTTAACCAAACTCACTAAATTATCCCCATAGGGGCCACAAAATAATTTATAATTTAAGCTAGGATCAAGGGGGTAGGCATCCAAAAAGCTTCATTGACCATACGGAGCTTCAAATCCACCTATTATCCCATGACAAAGAAAACCCGAGCACGACAGAGACCTGTTTCAGAGGGGGTTAGGCTTAGGCGCAATGTGGGCAGGTACCAGTTAGGGCTACCTGACTTGGTTAATACTTGGTACTGTTAGTTGGCTACCAATAATCCCAAGACTCAAATTCTCATGTGGGATGGTGGCTCATTAGTGGCCAAAAAATAGGGCAACATTTTCCATATAGGTGACAATGCAGGCAAGTCCCACACCATCTACCCTTACCATGGTGGATTCTCTTCAGCTGACTGGGGGTGTCGGCAGCTCTTACGGGACGTTGTGCCAGCACTCGCAAGAAATATTCTCAAGGCCCAGCTACTTTCAATTATGTGAGGATGCATAGGTCTTCTAGGACATTGAGTATCATACTCAAACAAATAAAAACCAATTTTTTTATTGCTTGATCACATAGTTTAATTTAAAGGGAAATTTATTTTATTTTTCTCTTTGTTTTATGTATGTGACAAGAATTTTTCTTTGATCATAAGACTCTATCCTCTAAAATTTTTCCAAAACCAAACCTGGTCGACACCTCAATGGTCCCAACAAAACCTTGTTGATCCAGGCGTCTTTTGGACCTCCCCCCATTACCGGGAGGTGTTCCAGGTATTTTTCCATTCATGCGTAAAAGATGAAACACTGTGACCATTATTGGTTCATGCTTTATTGGGGCAACAGTAGTTGGGAACCCTAGTCGGTCTCCCAACACCACACCACACACCACTCCTCTCACGACCCCTAGGGGGCAGAGGAGTGTGTCGCATTTAGGAAGCCAACCGAATACACAGTAGGGTACATCGTAGAATAACCCTCATTCTATCTAGAACTTTGTGTCTTCACACACTGCAATGGTTTCAACCTCTCAGTCACCTTTCTTAGCTTCATTGAATCTATGTGATTTAACCATTATGAAGAATGACCCCATCGCACATGATCCTACATGGCCTCTCATGCCCATGAATATCCCTTCAGATATACCAAAATTTAAAGGAATGCAGGCGGAAGACCCAGGTAATCATGTCACAACCTTTCACTTGTGGTGCCCATCGAAAAATATCATTGATGACACTATTCAATTGAGATTATTTCAACACACTCTTACAGGAGTAGCCATGAAGTGGTACATGGAGAAACCCTAAGCTTTACGTGGAACCTTTAGTGCCCTTGCTACTGCATTCCTAACATATTTTCAGTTACCCATTCACCATGATTCCATAATGTAATTACCGACTTATTTTAGACAAACCCTTGTCGTCCATATCTCTGACCATCTCCATCAATGGAGGCGGCGTCGAAGTTTATGTAAAGCTAAAGGCGAAGATCGGGTCCCCTTAGATTGGTTCTTGAAAACTCTTACAGCAGAGGTTTCAAAGGATGTGGTGCAATAGAATCCCACATCCGAAGAGGATGCAATCAGCAAAGCCCGAAAGCTTGAGTTGATTTATACACAGACATGATACATTTATAACATCCTGCCTAACACCCCACACCTGCAAACTTATCAAGAATTTCGAGGCGCGTCAAACTCTGCAAAAGGACTAATTGGGTCGTTGGCCCAAGGTTACCTTGGTAGCAGTATTCAAAACCCCAGTTACACATATAGTTCTACCTAGAATGTGCCTCAACCCAGTTTTCAAAGTCATCATATGCCTCAGTAAAATTTGACCAATATGGTGCCAGCGTATCACCACGGAGGACCTCATCTTCTGGCTCAGGGGAATCAGTACACAGAAAGAAACATTGACAGAATAAATCCCCTCCAATATTCAGGTGCAAACCAGGGACCGCATTATGGTCAGTCCCCAGCACACGACCCATCTATGAAAAAAAATGCATAGGTGAACTTTGTGTAGCCGTCCCGAAACAAACCACACCAATATAATTAGGAGAACTACCCTCCTAATGTGGTGAAGAAAAAATAAAAAAATAAGCCAAAAGGGAACTCTAGACAAGATGGAAGCAAGAAACAATGCCCACCGTGATCTCACGCTAGAGGCAACTCCAACCGGAATTAGAACTAGGAGTCGAGCAATGCCCAACGACAGAGAAAAAGGCCACCTCTTCGAGAAAAACATTACTGTTTGATTTTTTGTGAGTACAATCACTATACTCACCATTTTCCTAATCTTCCTGAGCTGAAGAAGCTATAGAGTAACTGAGGACAAGGAGGATCTTCCCAAAAACCAGCCATGATGCAAGAACCTTTGCCCAATCAAGGGATGGTAAGCACTCACCAACCAAATACAGATGATTTTGGGATAAGCAGCAATAAAATCTACATTACTGGAGAATATATGCTTTTCCAAACACAAAATCACAATTATGACACCCCACCAGATGCCAATACATCAGGGGCATGTACCAGTGCACAGACTGCACCTTTGACCATTTCAAAGATCCTTATAGAACCATTGCCGAAAATGATGAAGGGACCTAATAGACAAGGAGGAAACTACTCCAAAGAGACCCATAATTATAGTATCATGGACAATTTAGTACAATCTCCCACTTCCATGATAGCTTTGGAAGTATTGTAGTCATGCCCAAAGCAACGAAAAGCCCCACTTTCTACGTTAGCTGCTATCGACCCTGCTGATACCTTCCTAACTGATTTTGAATTAGAAAAAGTCACCCCTCGGCTTCCTTCCATGGTCGCCTTCCAGATACCAGTGTCGGTGCAGAATGTCACTATCCACCAATGTGTCATAGACGAGGTTGCATCCATATGCATCATGTCCAAAAATTTCTGGCAGAAATTAGGTTCTCCTGAACTAAAACCCTCAGTCATCACGCTTCATGAATAAAAATTTCATCCTTCAAACTCCATCAGCCTCTACTAAAATGTCCTGGTCTGCCTAGTCAGAAAGATGGTACACGTAGACGTTGAAGTCTTGGATGCTCACCTAGAATAAAATATACTCCTTGGGTAGAGCTATATGTACGCCATGTTTTCCATAGCCTCTTCCGTCTTCCGCATCATGATTTTCCCCCACAAGGACCACATCATTACTGTAGACCAATTGACGCATAGCTAGAAGCGACCCCTAAGAAACATCATTTTAATTATACCCTATATAGATACATCTTCGAATGCTCTCTCAGGGTACCAATAATATGGCCCCGACCAATTAAAACCGTCGTCTATTATAGGGTAATTTCTAGGAGATCCTCCCATAATCGCTGCGTCATCGCCCGATGTCAGACGGGCTTCGGTGTGCATGATGTCCACGTCAATGCTGAAGCTAGTTAGGACACATACATAAGTAGTAATGGCATTGAGTCATCTGCCATGACTGCCTATAAAGCCTACGCTACCTCCCAAACCCCTTTCCTCTACCTCGCAACTAGTTTCGTTTCCTAGTAGGTTTTAGCAACATTGGTATTACCCAACATATCATTGGCAATTCTAGTTTGGTACGTTGTTCCACCTACAACAATAGGATCCACCCATGTTACTGCCACTGGATTAAAGCCCTTCAGTCACGAGGAGGCCCCACTCATCCAAGAAACAGTCAAAACCACCCCCGCAAAGGAAATTATCATTTCAAAACTGGTGATTATGACTAAGAAAATCGAGAAGAGAGAAAAGAAGACAGTGACCCCCGCGATTCAATAGGAATCACCGGTTTGTGCCATATATGACGTTATAGGTCACCCTACCCATTTATGTCCAGAGCTAGATGAGTTAAAGCCACTCCTTGGATCTGAGACAGACATCGTGATGCTGCGTTCCCGTAAAAAGGAACCTACCACCAAAGTTAAAGGCAAACTGCTGCCTACCAGTCACGCATGCGCTCTCTATAGTAACTATAGGCACTATACCCATAATTGCGCATAGATCTCACAATATAGAGATGCCTTACATGCCATCAAGCGATCCTATAAACAGGACCCCTCCACCCAGGCATCCGGAAATGAACATAGTACCATCTTGTACCTACAGGAGGAACAATGAAGGGCCCAAGAAAGGCCCCCAATCATGCCCATTATACGTTGTACGTTATGCGATGAACGTGGTCAGCTCCTCAAAGAGTGCACAGCCCTAGAACTCATCCACAGATGGTATCCTATAGAAAGGGTTTACTACGTTGGATTACGGGCAGCACAATTCACATGTCCATTATACGCCGACAATCACTTTTTAGATAACTGTCATTATATCCCCCAATTCTAGCTAGCCTTCACTAGCTTGCACTCCGCCATAGTCTGCTGCTCCCAAGAATATGACATGGATGCAGAGTCCATGTGCAGCTGGACAACCCAAGAAGATTTAACGAACAGATCCATCATTTTCTTGTATGTTAAAGAGCGACTGATCAGGGAACCCCTAGTTACCGCTAACCACCCTCCATAGCGAAGACCGACATGCAGCTTATGAAAAATGCCTGATCATGCAGTTGTCCATTGTCTTGATTTAGCAACATTACGGTGTTGGTTCCCCACCATACCTCAAATTGAGCTCGAATGAACCTTCATATCAAGGATGTTTTCCTTATCTATCAGGGAAATCTTTATGAGTAGCACTGTACTTATGCCTCACAAATTCATCCCACCATCGACATGATTAATACCATAGAGAAGAGATACGACGACCTTCTGGAATGGCATAAAAATTACATCGCCAAGTCAATGTCCCCGCCCCCACAATGGTGAACCAGGAAAGCTAAGACAACGCACCAACCAAGCATGACCCCAACCAAGCCTAGGATAACATGTGGTTTATACAACCTGAATGACCACCAGATTAACCAGTGCAGAGAACTGAAGCACCTTCCAAACAGTTTTCTTATAGTCCCTTCTCTCCCTCATAAAATTCTCTCTAACCAAGAGAAAATCACGTGAAGCTATTGTTGGATTTGTTCACAATTCCATCATATGATTAAATGTAAACACATCCCCAAGCTAAGAGCAGTAAGAGTAGAATTGAGTCTAAACTCTCCCAAAGAAGTAGACGCACCCAAGCTAACCATACGAAAATGGAAGAAGAAGGCAACCTCTTCTACAAAAGACCCTTTCCAAGAATCCACATCAAGAACAACGAGTAGTGAAGAATCCCACACAATCTACTCTGTTGGTGCAGTGATCCCATGCACTATCTGCACAGGCCAAAATCACACACTAGAGGTAATGCATGCTAATGAAAACATTCAGGCACCTTTGCGGTATGCACAATCTCCACCTATCAAAAATTGACCATACCAGAGGGGAACCAAACTTTGCAGTCACATAGAATCCCATTACAGAGATTCTTCACCCACCGAACGTCGATGACACAATCCACCATATACAATTTATATCATCACATATCGGAAATAGGATTTCATTCGCCCCCACGTCCTAAGATTTCCACCCTATTCCTGTCGCAAAAGGGCAATGTTCCTTGTACTTTTTCCTTGATTTAAGCAAGATCCCAAACTTACATGCCACCATCAATCTCCTTGATAATACCCAACCTCTAGAACAATGCCTAGTACAACTAGAACTTGTTGATGAAAATTGACGACAGTCATTACAACATAATGAGGCGCACAAGAAAAGTTTAAAAGCATCATTCAACTGCCACATCACCCCTCTCTCGTTCACCGAGGGTGAATTATTCCTCCTCTATGATGTCGCAAAAGAATCCCTAGGGCTAGAAAAGTTTGAAACCTTGTGGAAAGGACTCTATATCATTAAACACTACCTTTGACAAGGGGCATACATATTGACGGAACCAGACGGGACATGCCTCAATAACCCCATAAACGGCCTTTACCTCAGGAAATTATACACATAAGGGACAAGACAGCCTGTCCCTAGAGTGTTTGTACTCACAACCCCAACCACTTAATATTTTTGACCAAATATCTTACTTAAAAAGCGCTCAAAGTGCCACCATGGATCATTAACCTGAACCCTATTTCGGATTTGCTAATGGAGCATCAAGATGGTCTCAAAGTTTAACCATAGCCACCTGGGTCATTAAGGACCCTGACTGATCGCCACTCTACTCAAACGGTGTGTGCATCAGTTCAGCAACAAACAATCAAGAAGAATATGACGTTGTCATCAAACTTATGTGCGATGCCCTCCATCAGGGTATACGCCATATGCGCATCTACCTCGATTCCCAGTTAGTAGTGTCAAAGTTAAACCAAACATTTGAGATAAGAGATACACATCTGTTTAGAAAATATTTTCATCCCAAAAGATTAAGCAGAAAATTTGACTATATGACATTTACACATATACCAAGGATTCAAAATCAAACAATTGATTGCATAGCTAACAATATCCTAAATTGGAATGCATCTTGAATAAACCATCATACATAAAAGACCAAAAATATAAATATCCATCAGCATAACATCATACATAAACCAAAACAGGTGACACATCATGTAGAGCCACAAAATAAAAAGATCTCTCATATATATATATATATATCACAATATGTCTGTCTGAGTACAAAAAGTATCGTTGTTGGCCCACCCACTAACCAAAAGATACAAAAGTCATAAAAAATAAGGGAAGCATCTTCATAATGGGTGCTTTCCCTGTGTACAAAAAACTCTCGGGTGGTGCCCCCTCAGGAGGCGCACCTAGACCCACCACTACACCGGTTCCACCACTCGCGCTATCGTCGTAACCGCGATTGCCACCCGACAAAGAACGGGCTGATAGTCCCTCTCACGTGCCATCATAGTCTCCAACCAGACCTCCTCGAAGTCATCCATGAAAACCCGAGTAGGCATCCCCTGGGTCAGGTGGTCCACAAAACCCCATCAATCCTCAATAACTCACAACTCGGATGTCAGTTCTACAATACGAGCATCCGTCATATCTGCGTGAGCCACTATCGCATTGGCACGAGCTAGATCTGCCACAATCTCAGCAACATCTAAGCTACTACCCTCCCCTGAAGGGCCAACACCACCACCAATTCCACCAGTAGCAGCCCCTCCCTGATCACCCCTAGGTCATCATGGAGGATTGTGCCGACCAATCGAGCCAAAGGGTGCCCAACCTTGCCAACATCAGCAAGAGTAACCAAAATAATGTCAGTGTCACTAGAAAAACACATAAGTACATGTATAATCAAGTAAATTCATAAAACATAATACAACATACCTACGGGAACCTAAACATAACCAAAAGGGAGACTCATGTCTGGATACCCTTGGAAGTCCAGCCTCGCATATGGATATTCTAAAAACATCTTTGGGTTGGCCTCAAACCAGGCCTCTATCATGGGGTTACAGTAACACCCCACCATGCCACCATCAGCTCGTGGCATCATCGGAGCCCAGCTCCTCATTCGAGGCTCCTGTGGCCCCCCAAGAGGCACCACCACTACCAGCCTCAGTCGCACTACTCTCTCATACATGATGTTGCACAAGATGTTGGCATACACAAATGACTTAGATCCATGTTGGACATTGTTGAGATGCAACACCATCCTGTCAAAACGGAAATTGGAAAAGTCAAAAAATTGCCTAGACCTGAACCAGTGCAACACTCCAACCAGTAGGCTTGATGCCTAATGGGCAGCAATAGACCCTACTAGTCTCACAATCACTGCCAAAGCACATCTCTCTGTCAGATCTGTAACTGATGCAATGTTGATGCATTCCTCTGTAAGAGACGCCCCACCACAGTGGCGCCTCCTAAATCTCTCCAAATATATTCTCCCTGCACGGAGTGGATAGCTCAATGCCTCACCGTGAGGTAGTAACCTCGTCACAAAGTAAACATATGTCTTAGGGTGGATAATTAAATGTGTCCCGCACAGTACAAACATGTTTCTCCTCCTGCGCCAATGACGGACCGTGTAACGTAGCAGCCAGTACTGCGACCGAAGAAGCTCATTCTCCGTGAACTTCAAGAGTCCCCATAGCGCTAGATGATGGTGTGCCATAGCATTAGAAACTAGCTTAGGATGGAGATTGGGCTAGTCCCGGTCCCTCCAGAATAACCTGTCATCAAAACAGGTACCCCTCAGTACAGAAAAAACACAAAATAGGCCAAATATCCAAGAATATTCTCTGCCTCGACTTTGCACGCATGTCCCTCAGATAGGTGCACTTGGTGTGCACCTGTATTTTGCAAAGGCATGCTTGAGATGTGTCAAAAAAGGGGAAATGAGCGCATCAATGTGCTTATCCCTCGAAAAATGCACAGCGGGCGCGCCTTTGCCCTGATCGCCCGCGCAATCTAGGGAAACAGACACCTAGAATCGGTACATACCCAGTCTATATGGACCGTGTCACCATCAAAGTGGAAAATTTCAAGTACAGGATGTGATGAAAGTTACCTAGGCATGATCTCGTCAATCCATGGTGCTTAGGCTAACTGCAGTGGAAAGAAATGTTACGCAGAGTCCTCTAACCTCTTAAAAACTCAGCAAGTACAAATGAGCTGAATTAGGGCCATATCCAGCTATGTATCTCCCTTTTCAAAAACCTTGGAGGACCATAACGAGAGATCAAAAGGTTAGTTCTCCAAACCATAAGTTGCGCCACAATCAGTAATCCATGATGAGTAGAGGCAATGCATGCATTCGCACTCCTAAAAAAATAAATTTTCAACACCGAAAGGTATGCCCTTTCTCATCTTTTTTTTTTTTTTTTAAGCTCATGAATTTCAATAATATTTGATAAAGAAGATGCTTTCACTTGAGGTATTTTTTATTGCAGGAAAAGCTCGCAAGCCATCCACGATGTTATCTCTTGAACGTTCCAGAGAAGGTATCATTATACCCCTAGCATGATAGATTCCCAAAAAAATATACATATCTTGAGATCATTTCTCCATCAGAAATAAACCATAGGGTCGTCATATCTGACCATGCTTATCATCACCTCACCTTATACATGATAAGCATCTGCATTGGTTAGTAGAGCCTCCCTTCCATGGCTCCCGTCACCCATAATAGACCATATATCACAACATAAGTGACGCCATGGCCATAGCACTTCAGTCCGGGAAGCACCTCATGCCCATCCATTCACTGTGTATAAGGTCAAGTTTACCATACAAGCTAAAACCCCCTTCTCGGAAAACCAGGTTGTACAAGCAGATCAAGAGCGCACCACTGTGCCTCGAATTTGGCCCACCATACCTCCATCATCATAATCCCATCTACAATACTTCCTCATCTGCTTCGTCAACCCTGCACATGAGACCAACCAATGGGACCCCCACCCTTAGCAAAATACTTTTCTCACATCATCAGCGAGTGAACACTTTCATGTTTTGCGGCAACCATCTCTGTGTTTTGTACAAACCAAACACCATTAAGTTATTCTTTTGTTAACTATACAAAGACCCTGAATGGTGCACTACGTCCTTCACCCTCTCATTTCACCTTTTCTCCCACAGCAGCAGTCCCTGAACACCCTTGGTCAGACTATTATAACCCCCATGCACACGCCACCATGAAATTCATAGCCGGTTTACACCCACCCTGGAAGTCCTACCAATTCTAAGGATTTCCCCTTCAGAAATAACTATGACTACCACCAAGCTACCCAAGTATACTCCGACCTCGCGCCACTGAATCCCATCATCAGTTTTCAGTCACCCCTCACGTACATGCCTATGTTAAACCCATCGCATCCAGGTCCTTGACCCCTTATGTCAGCGACCCCTAGTTTGTTTTAGGCTTCCTTTTGTCGACTTCAGCACCTATATTCTAAAAAAGAAGCGGTACCTTGGATTACCCCTCCCCATACAAGGGGCATCCTTGGGTGGCATTGTGGGAGACATCGTTGTCCATAGATGTCATCGATCCTCCTGAAATTTGACTTCAACAAAAGCTTTCATGTCACGATGGTATCACAACTTACAACCGTTGCACGTTGATCAAATCCGTCGATGACCCGTGCCTCCATAAGCGTTTTTATCAACAATGCTTATATAGGAAGGTCCTAGCCATCACCTATGCATATAATGCGGAGCCATTTTCCATACCAATTTTACGCATATGGGTACCATATTCCACCTATTTTCAAAGAAAAAACGTCCCTGAGTGCGTTAGCAGTCGTCATCAACAACCACCAACATCACTACCATATCAATGATACACACAGAGCATATGCCTGTCAATCAGATTTGTTTAACTAGCCATAACATCATGAGCATTGGACATGCATCCCTAGTTGAAAATTTGTATATGTATTGTAAATTGTGTTTTCGTACAGGGATCCCTTAGGCCATGGTCATTCTTGGAAACGGTGCAGGGTGTTTTCAATTCCAAGCTTCATGCAACCCTGTTTCTCTCTCTACGCACAATATAGAAAAGAAACTATAATGTATTTTGGCTATACAGTTCTTCGTATACATCACACATTAGGGGGAAACTGTTAACACTGGAAAATCGTACAGCAGAGGGCGACATTAATTAATTTCAGGAAAAAATATTTACAGGGATCGATAACATTACAGAATCTAGAAAGTATTTAAAAATCTCTAAGGTGTCAGGAAAATCAAATTTGAACTAGCCCTAATATCTATTTGTGTGCATAATCCTTCGTGAAGAGTGCCTTTCGTGCATCTTTTTGCCTGATATGCGTGCAATCCTTCGAGTGGTGAAATGTCACTATCTGAGACCACACAAAGAAAAGGACAAGTGATACCTTACTTGTGGCTGCCTAAGGACAGCAGCCAACACCTCCTTAGACACTATGTGAGCACACAATGGAATATTTGAGCACACAATGGAATCATACCCCTCTCTTGGGTCACCATCATTCATGTACCAAGCGAGGGAAGGGAATATTTGAAATCCCCTATATAAGACCACCATGAGATGAAGAATGGGTAAACACACTATTATGTTGGCCGAAATTTCCCAAGCAATACTAGCAGTGTGTAAGCTGGAGCTGAAGATAGAGGGGACTCAATTGTTAGCCACCCAACAAGTGTTGTCCAACATAGTAGAGAGAGAGGGAGACTACACTGAGGTAAGCTTGAGATAAAAACATCCTTGCATCGAGACCTAGAACCATTGTCTAGGGGCCCTTTGGTAAGAGGATAAAGTTTCACTCTTATTACTACCAGCACTCAATAGAAAGGGGCCTAGAGCCACCGTTCATATTATTGTTGTCGTTTGACTCTTTTCATAGCTCGTGTTTATTTGTTTAGTTTTTAGTTTATGTATGTATGCTATTTCTCCATCTAGTATGCTTATTGATTCTAGCTTGTTCCACTAACTTGCTTGACTCCACTTCTTTTTTTGCATGTTAACAATAACTTAAGTGGGTGGACCACACCCCTTAAGTTGATGTGATTTCGTACATATGTGCACCATACACACTATAACAATCATGTTATTTGAATTTGCCCCCTATTTCTTTGCACAATGCAATTTTAATTCACAATAATTTTTTTTTGTATACCTACTTACCTAACCTTCCTTCCCATATGCACGAAGATTTGAGGGTTTCAGTGAGATACTAACCTACAGTTCCTTCTGTTCCGGCTGGTCTCTTGTTTTTTTGGCCAACCTTAGAGATAGCCATTATTCTAGTGGAATTGATTTTATAGGTCTGATCATTGAAATATTAGTTTAAGGGTCTCATTTCTAGTTGGAAGAGTGACACGAGGGTATGGTTTTTAAAGCCAAGGCATGAAACCATTAAACACTTTCTAGGGAGACGTGACTTTGTGTGTAACTAAATTTAAATTCCTATATATATACAATGGCAATTTATTTCTCTGTTCTCAATTTATGATGCTCGAATTTATAAAGTGTAAACCCTGTCTGTCCCTCTCATATTTATTGGTACTGGTTAATTTAATGACAATGTCTACTGTACATCTAGTTCTCTTCAAAATATATTATTCACTTATGATTTATCTGTGTTTCAAATTTTACTAGTTGCTGCACACAAGGCTACTATGTGTGGCACGGTATACGACCAGTTTATGGCGTGATATTTGTACACAAATGTTTTAGAGCTCTTAAGCATTGAAAGTCTCCCAGTTTTTATTTTCTTATACGATATATGTCTGCAGAAAAATGAAATATCTTGTTTCAGTTTTAAGTTGGATATGAAATCTTGCATATAGCACATCGATATAACACAAAGGCATTGTTTACTTCTATATTTCTCTTAATTGTATATTTTTACTTGAGTTCTACAATGGTTCAGTATGTTATTTCCATTGTTTACTCTGTTAATGTGTATAATTCAATAGTGATTTACTCGTATCATCCCTCAAATCGGCTTTACCGCAAGGTTTATCCTATAGGTTATGAACTTATTGTTATTACTGACTCGCCTTTCTAGTAGTCACCATATTCATGAAATATTTTCATATGATACTACACCAATTTTTTCCTACAGACGTTGTTCTCCTAACTTCTTCTCCTTGCGAGGACAAGAAAGCCCTACCATACTTAGTATAATAAGACAAAATAAAACGAAAACTCTGCTTGAATAAGTACCCTCTGTACTACCTCTATTTTTATGAGTTTGTAATTGGATTTAATTTTATGACTTTGTAACAGACTCCTTGTAGCGATAATAGGATTCTTTTCACTAATAAATTATTGTAGTGAAATCACATCATCATGGCGTATGTATGCAATAATTAATAATCATTATCAATAGCAGCTAATAGCACTAAGGTAAAACTGTAACAGAGTTTTAACCAGGATAACAAACAATCCATACCGACTTATTAACTTGCATAAATTAATAATAACTTCATCACAGTTCATTATATTCAGTTCCACTACTTGTAACTAATAAATACATAATAATAATTCATCATCAATATAATAAAAAGAGGATAAATACTGAAACTCTACAGAAGGATTATACTAACTTCAAAAGATAAATTTTCTTCCCATCCATGAGTTTCTTCCTCCAACCTCTCCCTCTAGCAGAGACTTATACATCTAGGTGAAGTCACTTTTATGCCTAATTTCCGGTCATTGTTTCCATAACGACATCCCTATATTCTGAGCTGTTGATCTCCATAGCCTAGGCTTTCTTTTGTTTTTCACAAAAGTATATTTTTTTTCTTTAAAACTCACTTTTTTTTCCTACCTTTTCTTAGCATAGTTTCATCCTCACTTAAATTTTATTAGATAATTTTATCCCATATAAATTTAATAATTTCCTTTAAATAACTTTATCCAATATAAATTTAATAATTTTCTTAATCCCCAAAAAAAAAATTTCTGAGAAATTTGAGAAAGTGTAAAAATTCCATCCTATCCCCTGGATTGGAATTTAGGATCTCTATACAGTCGTCTTTTCCAAGTTATTATTCAACTTTCCTTAATATTATTTAAATCAAATAGTCTTTACAACATGATAAATATATCTTTCATAATAATTATCCTTCCTACAATAATTTAAAATATAAAACATAATGAACTGAAAAATATGGAATATTACACGCATCTCTTATTCTATTTAAAAATCTTTTGATTTTATCAACAATAATCGTTACAACCTGATTAAATATTTTATTAATATTCATAGGTTTTCTTATTAATCTATTCATTACTTTTATTTTTATTTATAAGATGTTATTTTTATATTTTTTAATAATTTATAATTTCCATAGAAAAAAATTAATAATACATAATTGCGAGCAATTATCAATATCTCTATACTCAAATATGATGATTAATACATAATTTTCATTTATAAGAATTACAAAATGAAATTGATTATTTTCCTTCTATAACCATAAAATTTGGAAACTCAAATATGATGATTATAACAAAATTTTCATTTATAAGAATTACAAAATGAATTTGATTATTTTCCTTCTATAGTCATAAAATTTGGAAACGATATTTTTCAAATTCTTATGATTAGTATAACTCAATAAATTATTAGATTATTTTACAAATTGAACTTCAAATGCTGTTTGTTATCTATTTTATAGTGTCAATTATTTCAAAAAATTAATTTATGTCATGCTATCAAAATAAATTTATAGAAACTTATTTTTACTTCGGCATGGAATTAGGGTTTCGTTTTTGGATTTTTTTTTTATTTTCTAATTTAAAATTTTATATTTACACTTGGTGCTTTCCACTATTTCCCATTAATTCAAGCATAGTTAGTTATGGTAATCCAATATCCTTTGAGCCTTTAATTATTTGTACTATGTTTGAAGTGGTGATAGGAAGCCTTGTTTTCACTATTTTAATTATATTTTAATTGTATTATTCATATTTCATCACAATCATGATGTTACTGGATAAATTCCTAGTTTTGAAAAGGAAGACATGACTTTATGCCAGTTGTAGTGGAAGACCAGAGGTGCATCATACAAACTACTCACGATGAGATAGTTTATATATTGTTATAATATTATGGATAATTCTTATAATATCCGTAGGTTAAGCATACAAAATCTAGTAAAATTCATGAATTACATATATATAATTAATTAATTAAGTAATGAAAGTTGTGGGTGTAAGTCGAGAAGCAATTTTAATATTCAAAAAACTGAAATGATTATGGCAATCAAAGTGTAAATAAATGAATTTGATTCTTGAAAAATAGTTCAAGGAGGATTATTGATACACTAGAATTAGAGCTTTCAAACCATTAAATCGTCATTGTGAAAAACAAAAAAATAATGCAAAATCAAAGTCAAAATATTTTAAAAATGAGGTCTTGATTTTTGAAAAGAAATTATATTCTTCTATGTAAATCAATTTTATTTTCCAATTTGGTATAATTTTCATAATTTATAACTAATCAGTCATAGCTTTAGAAAAATTATGGATAAGTGATATTTTATACATAAATAAAAATAAAATTTACTTTGAAATTTTAGAATTTAGAAAAATATGATTTATGGAGTGACTTATGTGTGATTTATAGAGTCAATTTAAGATTTAGAAGATCTATTGCATTTTCTTAATTTTACTATTTGTAATTTTTTTTGCATTGAGAATTAATTTCAAAATGAATGTAGAATGAGACTAAGAAAAATGAATGAGTGTGTTTGAATAATTTAATGTACAAAATTTGTTGAATAAAATTCGACGCTATGGATTACTCTACATTGTTTCATCTCTTACTTCGCCATTGGCCATTGTCGTCTATAGTATTGTGGAATGAATTATGGATTCAACATAGAATACCGCATGAGGGGTCTCGTTGGGATGAGGGGAATGTAGAATGAGACTAAGAAAAATGAATGAGTGTGTTTGAATAATTTAATGTACAAAATTTGTTGAATAAAATTCGACGCTATGGATTACTCTACATTGTTTCATCTCTTACTTCGCCATTGGCCATTGTCGTCTATAGTATTGTGGAATGAATTATGGATTCAACATAGAATACCGCATGAGGGGTCTCGTTGGGATGATGAATTCGATGCATTAAACGTTAAATTATGTGCACATCAATTTCATAAAAGAATTTTCATATATGTGAATTTTTGTTAGAAAATAAATTTCATATCCGTGAGATTAATATATATTATGTTAGATTCATTTTAGAAAAGAAATAAATGTTTGCATGCAGGAAAATATGTACAGTGCAAAGAAGTATATGGTTGCAGGTAAGAAAAATGCGCATGAAAAAATAGTTTCCACACATATAGCAGTTAGGTTTCCTTAAAATGTTTCATGAGTTATTGAAAAATGAAAAATATTTAATGAGAATAATCTTGGAAAATATTTTCACGAGTCATTGAGAAATGAAGACAATTTAATGAGAATAATTATCAATATATTTGCATGAGCCCTTGAAAAATGAGGATAAGTTAACGAGGGTAATTCTTGAGTGGATTACATAGGTTCTTAAAAGGATTTTTGTGGGTTGTGAACAAATAAAAGTTAGCTAGAGTAAATTCTCGAAAATAACCCATGACTATGTGTTATCTCTTTTTCTGTCTTGAAAAAAATAGAAAGAAACTGATGTAGGGGCATCTAGCTCGGAGGAGACAAAATATGGTTGACTGTCTCGACAAAAAAAGAAAACTTTTGCACGTGTTGATGGACAGGTTATTGAACCTGTGTTTTAATTTTTTTATTATTCAGAAATTAGGCAAAGACAGTAGGATCAGGATTATCAACTGTTTTTTTTAGTTAATTAGGAGTCTGTCTGTTTTCTTTTAAGTTATTTAGAAGTTTGTTTGTTTTCTTTTAAAAAGAGAAACTGATTAGACAGTTAGAGACATTCCGGTTGTCAGTTTCAACCGAAGACAAAAAAAGACAAAAAAACTGCTACACATTTTTTGCAAGTATTTAAACAGGGAAAAAAATCATATGGAGGTTCGAATTTCCACTAAGGGAAGACAATAAGAACCAGCCAATCTCTCATGTATTGTTCTATTGCATTATATTGTCAATTTTGATGTGTATTGAAAACAAAATATAGGAAATTGAAGTCATTGCAGACAAGAGAGGTGCCAGCGCAAAGAGTGGCTAGCAGTCTACACAACACGAGAAGGAACTAGCACACAGGCGAGGGATGAAAAGTTACAGCATACAATAATAAATTTTCCAGCAAGAAGATTTGTGGAATAGCCAGTTACCCTATCGGTGATACACCAGCGAATTCCAGGTAATGCATAAAGTATTATATCAAATTAAATGAATCAAAAAAAGTCTTTAAAACATACAGGAATTGTTTCAATCATACATTTTGTAAAAACCCCACTGTCTGTAACAATAAATGCAAAGAAAGGTTTCAAGAATGAGCGAACATCACTCATGCTACATCTATTGGACTCACACTACAACTGTTAAGAACTTCGAGCTGAGAGGAACACGACAATGATAGCCTTGTGACACACGTTGCCAAAGAAGGGTTTGACAAAATAAACCACTAGACCAAGACTGTAGAAGAGCAGAGACAAGGAAAGACGCAGGCATATCACAAATTAACCACAGTCTTAGAAGCAGAACGACCCTACCCATTTCTTGTTTGGGGCCGCTTTCTTCACACCGATCGAACCCATGAAAAGTCATTAAGCTTGTTTGACATGTAAGGAAAGAAAAAGGGATGAGTGTTAGAACCTCGAGAGCGTAAAGATTTGGGCGATAAAATGAAGAAGTCTTCAAACAAAGAATAGGACTATAAACCCTGTAGCATTTACGAGTGCATAGGAGGGAAGCATTGAACGGAAAGACAAAGTTGGACACAAAGAGACCTGCTCGCAAGGAGCAAAATACATTAGCAACCGATTAAGGTGAGTGACAGATTAAAGCATAGAACCCCGACTTACCTTGGAGAGAAAAAGAGCCGAGTTGGGGAATATTGTTGGCACAAATCCGAAATTTCAACCTGCAACATGAACAGGATAGTTAAACGAACGAATTTGAAAGATTCTGCAACCATATCACAAGGAAGAACATCTAGTTCGTTTTAGTTTCAATCCATACCTTTTCCATACAGCAAACGGAGGGCGGATTGACAGCAGTTATTACAAATGCAACGAGGAATTCATCGAACGAGAGGCATAGCAATGGAACCCTCGAGATAAACCAGAGCAGAGAAACCTCAAGGCGCCGAAGGAAAAATGAAGTGAAGCCGGTGTCAAAGCTGAGGTTTGTCACAAGGCGGGAGGAGCAAGAACCGAGGCAATTACAGGTGTCAGCAAGTACCAATCAACGAGGACAGGAAATAAATTGATAATTGATGACAAAGAAGATCCAATCTCACGAATGAGGGTACCCACAAAAATCATATCCGCGCATATTACAAAATAGGGTTAACGCTATTTAATAACCCACACCTCGTAAACATAACGGGACTAATATTTAAGGTTGCTAAAGTTTTGTTTTAATTTCAGATTGATCACGGTCAAAGGGCTAGGACCGTGAGAAACGTGTATGAATTCTTGAAAATAACCGGACCCATCTTTTCATCCTGAAAGAAATGGTAAGAAACTTGTATTTAGTTATGCAGAGATAGAAAAATTATTGGGGTATACTTCTTGAGACATAAATATGTCCTCTTGAATGAATGGAAAGAAAAAATAGTCTTATTTATTTTAGAAAATAATAACTATAGAGGTTCAAATAACAATAGCCCCTATGTTAATTTTCTTGAGAAATAATGTCTTGTTTTACACTCAGTTATTTATATTGAGATTGCATGAAAAATAAGTCATTGCGATAGATTTTATTGAAAGAAATATATATATATATATGTGTGTGTGTGTGTGTGTGTGTGTGTGTGTGTGTGTGTGTGTGGAGAGGAAAATATAATTTTTTTTTTTTTTTGCTAGTTTAGACTAATCCTACACCCACGGGTTTCGAACCGGTGACCTTGCAGAACGGAGTGCCTTAACAGTGCACCCCATCACCGACTGTTCTACGCCTCGTGGGCTGAGACGAAAATATAATTATTGTATTAGTATCTTTGAAAAAAAAAATGTAATTGCATGCAATAAATATTTTAGATATCTTTTGGAAATATTATGAATTTACATGAAATATTATGTAAGCTATCTTCTCGAAATATTAGGCATGTACATATAGTATTAGGTTAGAATTCTTTTGGAAAGATTGTGCATTTTTATAGAAGAGGATGTTAGCTTTCTTTTGATAAAAGTTTATGTAACTGCATACAAGAATAGCAACTATTGTGTAACAACTCCCAATTTTATTTTATTTTTATATATTATGCTATTTCTTAGCTTAGCCTTTATTGGTCTTCTCAAAAAATAGTATTTCTTACATCTCTTCTTTTAATTAAGTGATCATAATCATAATAATTTTCCCATTATTCACTAATAATATATTATAAGGTAACCGCCTTATCATATCTTCTTATATGCATCTATCGATCTTAGGCAAATCGATTCCCTACTCTAATCCACATTAGGGATTCAATTTCCTTACTCTTTTATTAAATTTAGAAACTTATTATTCATTGCTCAACACATGAACAATATAGTTTATCTTACCATATATATAACAATATAGTTTATCTTACCTATAATATATATATGTTAAACATAAATATTATGTCTTTACCCATAATATTTATTATTCAATGCTATATATATATTCATGCTTATAGATATGGTCCCCTTTAGGGATGTGTGAACCTATTATAATTGTTAACCTCTACTTATATCCCCCCACATTATCACACATATTAACTTGATGTGATTGATTCATATTACAATATATTTGATATTTAGGACTTAATGCTCGAGTTATAGTTTTTTTCCAAGGTTAATAACCCTTTTAATGTCTTGCATTAATTCACATAACAGGTACAAAGGTATATAGTTTCATGTCCACATTAAATTACCCTACCCTACTGCTGTGTTGGACAATTCACAAATTCCCAGGTTTCCATTCACATGGCCTTCACATGGATTTTCTCTAATCACTCTAGGTGCCACATGATCATTTGGTTGGTATCGACAGTCTAGATCCGTTGGTGAAACCCTAAGGTTTCGACCTATCCTCTTGATCCTTCATTTCATCATTTTCGATGTTTGAGTCCAACCTTCTAAAGCTCTAGAGTTGCGCCTCCATGATGGACCTAGAACTCTATTTTCCACCTTGATTGTGGTCGATTCTTCCACCATTGTCGAGACCATAGTGCTTCCTTCACACTAAAACAACAGGGTTACTGTATCATTCTACTGCATGTAAGTTCTTCTACTGATTTTGATGCGTTTAGGTGTTCCCTTACCGAAATTTCAGATTATGTGTCTTTGCACGCTCAGGTATGATTTTAATTTTTTTTTTTTTTTTTTTTTTTTGTCTAAATTCTTAGCTAGTTTGAAAGGCATCTAGCTAACCATAATTTGTTTTATTCTATAAGATTGACACAAATGTGGTTTAAAGGACTGGTTATCTGACATTCCTAAGGTATGTTGTGACTATATGTGTTTCTAGTTTATTTTAGGTGTACATTATATTATCAATGGCCTAATACGATATCATTTTCATTGTTGCAGGTAGGGTTTTCTACCCTTTGTTCGTAGTTATGGAAATCCTCAAGCTCTGCATGGTAATGGATTTCCATCACCAGTCCACAGCTCCAATATATCTCATAATACAGGTAAGATCTTATGATATTTGTGCCCATTTTAGAACGTACGGTTGATCTGTATATTTTTCAAAGAATTGTTTTTGTATTTCGATCTCTATTTCCGCTAAATCCCCAATATTCTCGGTAACTAGCTTATGAGCCATTTCGGTAGTTGAGAAATCCATTTTTCTAAATTTTTGTATGGCCCTTTTTATTTCATCCCTATTAAGGTCCATTCCTATGTCATTCTGATTTCAAGAGAATTTTATGGCAGTTTTCTCTCACATAAGGTAGCTGCTCTGTTTCATAGGAATTTCCAATCTTTAATTCCCCTTTATGGTAACATTGTTCTTTTTTCTTTTCGTCATCTCTATACATGAATTTCCATGGTATTGTTCAATATACGAGTGTTTTAATTCCATAACTTTCGTCAAAGTATTTTCTATGAGTCGTGCTACAATTTATATTATTGGCTTTGGAGGTTTTGAGTTCTACCAGGTCTTTCGATTTGTAATTCTTGTACAGAGACTGTGTTTCCCTTGTCTCCTTGTTTATAATCCACCCTTATTGTAATTTAATTTCTAGCATACTACATAGGCTTGGTCTGCGCGAAGTAAGCTAACCTGATTCTGCATAACAGTTCAGGGATTTCCAAGGAAAATTTGAACGACAGAATTTATCTTAAAGTTCAGAAATCTTGGTGAATCTTACTATTCCCTAACATGCAAACTATAAATTTTTTAGATATGTTTGTTAAAATATTGAAATTTCTAATTATTTGATATAGTCTCTATAAAAATTTGGCAATTTTTAAGGTAAAATAATTTTATGATATAAAAATTGGGCAAATCATTTTTAGGAAAAATGGAAATTGGAGAATATTTTTTTTGTACAAAACATAGAAAATTAGCCTACGTGCGAATATTGGCCCCTAAAATTTTCCATGGCCGAGTTTCATATATAATTAATCATACTTCACATGTTAATTATTCATTTTATATAAATATTGGTGTTCAATTTTAAGGATTTTAATTTTTTGAAATATAGGTTTATGTTATCTATAGATGGTCCCTTCAATCCTCTACCATACACAAAATCCCCTATTTGTGAGGCACTGTTAGATGTATTTACCATACTTTCATTGTAACACTTATACATGTATTTCTTAAATTCTTAGTTTGACAGTGTTTCGTTAAACCTCTCCATAATTCTCTTTAAATGTTTAGAAATGTTGAATACAAGGATTGTATACCATTTTCCATTTATCCTTTGTTATTCATATTTACCAATGAGTATGGATTTAAATGTAAGCACACACATTCAGAGTAATGTAGATGTATTTTTCACTACTCGTAATTGTTGAGTTTTTTGGTTTGTCCTTTACCAGAGACTATAATTCTTAACTATATTTATTTTATTCACTCTTCCTCCTTAGATTTGAAATCTTGTGCTTTGATGAAATTACACAAACCTTAGTTTATTTTCATTATGTTTTACTGTGCAACATTTTATGATGCTTCTGTACTCAGATTTATTTTTTCACAAAATTTCCTTAGCCCCGAGGATCTATGTTTATAGTATATACATAGGTATAACCGATACACTTCTTTTCTTTAAGAACTTGGTGAAGCACGCATAACCTATCCTTAATGCAATACACAACCTCTTCACACAACCTTCTCTTGTAAAGAGGTTGGAACCACACTCTTTTTGTTTCCTAATATTTTCTTATCTATGTTAATCATATTAGGTGATGTATCAATTACATATTCATTATTTGTTTTCCATTTAAATTTTTAGAATATAATATGGGTATCCTCTACCCTTCCTCTTTGTTGAATTTGGACCAGCATTTAAACATACTTACGTATTTCATGTTAGATCACTTGTACTTAATTATGATTTGGTACTCTTTTATATTTATTCAAATTGTAGGTAAGTTAAAACTTACTCATAGGTTCCGTACTATATGTGGAGGTGAAGAATAATGTTATGGAAGAGTAGACTCATGTAAAATGCTTCTCATTACCTATATACACACCTAGATTCATACAGGTGTTGGTGTCTGGATATGAACAAAACTCAACCCTTTCTCCACATAAATTATCCACTCGAGGGCGTTAGTTATTTCAAGACTAATAGAAAATTATATGCAGATACAAGCACATCACTTGCTGTAGATCACAGTTTTAAATCCATAACACACAGACCACTGTAACAACAATTAAATAAACTGCATAATTTAAAGGTATTTCACAAAAATTAAAAGTAAACTGTAACAACAGTAATAAAATCACACTAAATCATAAAACAATGCAAGAAAGAGAGATGCAGCGCTTGATCAGAAGAGTGGGCCCAACTCTCTACTCAGGGCTACGGTAAAATCACACACTAAAAAAGAAAACACAAGCTTTTGTGCATTCGATTAATGATAAAAGAGATTTGTTACAAGATCTGTATGTAAAAAGGCTTAACCCTGATTCACAGCCCGCAGGCCTCTTTGTACAAATGTCCTGGAATCCTTGATTCCCCTCAGTAACCCCATAGTTACAAAAATACATCTTGGTACAACGACAACCTAGTTTCCCAGAAGGAAATCTTGAAAAGGACTAAAATGGCACTGGTACAAACAAGTCTGTTACGTTGTAAGAACAAATAAGGAAAACGCTAGAGATGATGGGTTGTTCCTCGACTCACGGCTGCAACGCTCCTGTTTTAGCCAAATCTAAAGAAATATCAGAGTTAATATGTAAAAAGGTAAAACCTCCATGGAAAATACATCATTAATCAAATATCCCATCAAAGATAAGAAAAATGGTTTTACCTCATAGTTTAAGAGTAATAATTGAACAAAGAGATAGAAAGACAGGGTAAAATGGGAGACGAAAGTATACAAATCTGGTACCCGACATCTCCCCCCAACTGGTCTATCTGCATGTCCTCATGCAGCTCGTCGTCTCCTCAGATCTGGATTGGACCGACTGTGATCAGCATGAAGCTGTGTGAGGTCATATTCTGCAGCCATTTTAGTTCCTGGTGGCTTATATCCGTCTTTCAAAACAACACCCTTCCACCAGTCTGGATCAAAGTTGTATGCAGGAGTATATCGCTCAGATGGAAATGAAATAAGGGGAAATTGAAACCTTAAGCCCATCCATCTCACCCCACAGCTATGAATGCATGCCCCGAAGTGTGGCATTCTCTCTAAAGCCCATGAAAATTTGGGTGCCCAAAATGGTTCTCTTTCTCTGATAGCTGAGGATGAAAACATCCACATTTTCTGACAACTATCTAGTGCTTCCTTCCAAAACATCGTAATCTTACCAACACATAGGTAAGTGCACCATTTCTGGGCTACCAAAATGTGTTCTTTACGACCCTCAATCTGTAGAAATGTATAATTCTTGTTATAAATGTTTGAGGACTGACCATGTTCTCTTCTCATCATTAATGGCCTTTCGGGTTGATTTTCTTCAAATGTATCCCAAGCCTTTCTCCACTTAATCCGATTAATGGTATAAAAGGTGAAAGCTCTTAAATGGATGTCCCCTATGAATGGAACGAGGTTAAAGGACTGATCATAACTTAAGTAATACCCATGCATGTAGAGCTCGAACATTAAGTGATGTCCTATGATATCATGAATTTTTAAAATACAGAGAAACTGAATGGGATCCTCAATTTCGTACCAAATCTCCTTATATATACTTTCAAGAGCAAACAAATTTTTTTTTTGTGAAGGAATAAGGAATAGCTATGTGCATAGGGTCTGCAGGTCATTACTTGTTATGCTAGGGAGAACATCTTCTCCTTATCTGTCTTCAGCAACTGCACTTGTTCTTCTGATTCCTCTATTCTAGCCTTCTGTTTGGCCTTCTTCAGTCGTGCCTTGTATAGCTGGTCCATGTACCCTGTGACGACTCTGAAATCCTACTATCAAACCCTAGCTATTTCCATTTTATGGTCGCTTTAAACAGACTGCCACTTCTAAATCTCAGTGGTCAATACAAATTCTCGACCCTTAAACAACTCTTCAATGAGGCCAGTCTGGGTAGCTGTAGTGGAGACCTCGATTTTCAGCTTCATTGGCCTCCATTTGTAGATTTTTACCTTCCTTTTCAACTAAGAAACTTTCTTTTTCAAATCCCGAACCCCTCATTTTAGTCTCATGGTTTCACTGAACTGTAGCTGATACTTCTTCTTAAGAGGAAACCTTATTTTCTCACATTGTTCAACCCATTCCCGTTTAACAATAAATTCAGTTTCTGGGCCTATAACATGCTCAAGAGGTGGTGGAATGCTACTAGTATTCTTAGCATATTTTCTTGTCAAGCCCTTCTCACTGGGCTCCCTATCATCAGGGGTTTCCTTCTCTATGTTTCCTTTAGGAACTTGTGCCATCTGGTCCACAATTTCATTCAGCACTTTGTGTTCCGGTGTTTCCACAGGAACTCTATCTTCTTTGTGAGCCTCTAAGGGTTTTGGTTTGGTAGTGGCTGGGCCAATTTTGGCCATGTCAGCAAATTTAAACACTGGGGGAACAACTACTTCCTCCATTAATCGTTTGGGCGAGTGGAATCCCCTTGCCCCCCTAGGCATCAGGGACTGCAATGGAGAATGGGGGACAGACTCATCACCTTCATTTCTAGTCTGAGCTAGAACTTTGCGCATTACTACCTCAAGCAGGGTCGATGCTGGTTCTTGTGGAGCAACATCGATTCTGCGGCTTATTTCCCTTCTATCCTCCTACTCCTTTCCCGCCATTTCTTCTTCCCACGTCAATAATAGTTCTTGAGAGCCAACGTTGACTTTGCAGACTGACTCCTCATGTTCTAGCCGAATTGGGGGTGGTTTTTGTGTAATACCCCCACCTGTATCAACATCCATATCTGTTTGGGAAGGTGATGTTGTTTCTTCCATAACAACATCACTTGCCATTTATCTGTTCGCAATTTCACTCTTTTTTTCTTCATTGACAAAATTCGATTACTGTATAATAGTATCGACTTCCTACATGATGTTCATAATTTCTTCCTCTGTGGGCTCTTCATGTGAGGCTATTTCTTGTGTGGCAGCCTCAGCTGTGTCGCTAATTATTTCCTCCATTCTCATCTCCTCTTTCGTGGGCTTTCTGGTTCTTGTGTGGTAGCCTCGGCTATGCCGCCAATTATCTCCTCCATTCTAATCTCTTCGGTTCCTCCTAATCAACCATCATCTATTCTTCCTCGAGTTTTGCTTCATGAAATTCCATTTCCATTTCCTCAGGTTCCTCTTGGTTAGTTCGCTCT
This sequence comes from Pinus albicaulis, assembly GCA_034641835.2. NCBI lineage: Eukaryota > Viridiplantae > Streptophyta > Pinopsida > Pinales > Pinaceae > Pinus > Pinus albicaulis. The sequence goes on along the minus strand of CM076579.1, from coordinate 1,140,603,233 downwards.
GAATTTTCTTCTTCTACTAGTCCAGCCAGAGAGGCTAGTTCCTCTTTTCTAGCAGCAATAATGGCTAGTACCGCCTCTTATGAAGACCCACAGAGTTTCACCGAGGAAACCAGAAGCCTGCCTATTGCATGCATGACCGATAATCTCAACAATATGTGGTTAGAAAGCACTTCCAGCATTCAACAAGAGCACCATGCAGACTGTGCCATATGCTGCAGTTGTTTCAATACGAAGAAGGGCATGTTTTAAGGCATGCACCTGATCCTGTGGAAATCGAAGGTGCGTTAGATTTTTAAAGTGATATTTGAACAGAGTTGTGGCTTGGCCCTCGCAGATTATGTATTTTATTACTAAACCTGTAACTTCATTCCAAGGATACGGCATAGTTCTGTGCTCATATCCTTTGCCCATTTGAACGACACTTTCTCCTACCTGTAAGAACAATTCGGGAAATTTTCGGAGAGAAAATTTCTGAGAAAACCATTGTTTCCCCTGTTGCCTCAGCCTGCTAACCTCTGTGATTACCTCTTCTGTGACGGGAAATTCTAGACCCCTAAGCCGCTATTAGTTCTCCTCTAAATTGAGTGCGAATTCCATTGTGATTCCTCCATCAAACCCCTGAAATTTGTCAAAGTAGGTATCCCACCCTGTGTCAACAGAGATTTTCCATATGTATGTATTGCTATGAGCTGAAGCTGTGTTTTCAGGCTCATGCCACACAACCAGCCCACCCATACTATGGAGACTTGTAGCAGCATGTCGTGTAATAGCAGACTATTGGGAAAGCTGGTGGGTACCAAATTCGGAGAAACAACATGGTGAAAATGGAAATATGATAACGGTAAATACAGATGGTAACTCTCAAAAACCGAGAAAAATCATAAAATAATATGGTAAGTGTGGTGAATAAAAATAATAATTGTTTCGTATATAGTGGATGATACATATTATGGATCCCAATATGTATTGAATTATAACACCACATGTTAATGGGAATCGTAAGGTGTACCATGAACAAATTGTCATATTGATTTATGAGGCAATTATTATGTTGTCCTTGACTATGACGGCACCCCCCCAACTTAAATTTTTTCCATCTGTGGAATTAAGATCTTCACATGGGATATTTAATTAAATCAGTAAAAGTCATGGGGAGGCATACCTGATGGCCTACCTGGACGAAGTGACGGTTAGTAGGATGATGACACAGTAATGATGTGGATGGAGTAACAACAGTATGAGTAACAACATCTGCTGTAACAACATAAGAGTAACACCATCTTGTGTGACAACATCTGGTGTAACAATGTGGTGTAATAGTATCAGAGTAACAACATCTGGTGTAGCAGCATCGAGCAAGAAGTAATTCAGTGTAACAGAAATGCAAGTAGCAGTATCCAGAGTAACAACGATGCGAGTAACAGCATAGAGTAGAAGCATGCAGTGTAACAACATCATGAGTAGCAGGAACTGAGTAACAACACCATGAGTAGCAAAATCCGAGTAATAGCATTTGGTGTAGCAACAACTGATACTTTGGAAAAAAAAATTGTTTGATTTTTACTCCTTAGTAGTAACTCCTGCAAAAATACCATAAGACAAACAATATAATTATTTATTCTTTTATTATATATATATTCATTTTATTTATTTATTTATTTATTTACAACATGGGTGCAAAGGAAGGATTCTCTACGCTGATGACCTTCAAACCAGATTTCTTAAAGATTTGTTCAATAAAAGCATCCTTAGAGGTCGAGCGGTGATATAATTTCAGTCGATGTCCATTGACTATGAATGAAGCAGGTGTATCATCAATTGTAACTAGCCTGACTATTCCATTATCAAATACATTGTCCACCTTGTAAGCTCCCATCCAATGAGTGCAAAGCTTCCCCTTAAAATCCTTAAAACGGGAGTCATAAAGTAGTGCCCAATCTCTGCTTTGAAACACCTTATCTTTTATAAACTTATCATTTCATTTCATTCTCTGCTGCTAGATAGCAGTAGTTCGCTGGACAGCCATTGAACGGATTTCATCAAGTTCATTGACCTGAGCCAGTCGGTTTTTCTGGGCATCTGATAAATCTAAAACAACTTCCAGAACTATTCTGATCGTACTAATTTCAAATTCGATTGGGAACAATGGGGATTTCCCATAAACCAAGTCGAACGGTGAAAACCTGATTGTATTCTGCCATGTTGTTATGTACATCTAGAGAGCTTCCGAGAGCTTCTGAGCCTAATCACGGTGATGGTATGCCATAGTTTTTGTCAAAATATTTTCCAATGTCTTGTTCGTTCTTTCCACTTGTCCATTTTCTTAGGGGTGGTATGGAGATGTCACTCTGTGCTTGACGCCATATTTTTTCATGAGTTTTTCTATCTTGTGTGACGTGAATTGTGCTCCTCCATCTGAAACAATTTCTCTTGGAGTACCGTAACCAGAAAAAAATTCTTCAAATTTAAAATCTCAAACCACTTGTTCTATTGCTTGCACAACAGCATTGGCTTGCACCCACTTATTCACGTAATCAGTACAGACCAAGATGTGGAATTTTTGTTGGCAGGGTGGGTTAAAGGGTCCAATGAAGTCAATAACCCATTTCTCAAAAGGCTTGAGGACTGCCTGTGCCTGCAAAGCCATCTCATCAGCTCGACTGAGTTGCCCCATACGTTGACAACTATCACACCTCCTAACATAATTGTGAGCATGACGAAAAATGGAATGCTAGAAATATCCCATTTGTAGCACCTTATGGTCTGTTATTTTGTTCGCAAGATTCCCTCCACAAGGGCCATCATGGGAAGCTTTCAATACCTCATAAATATCATCCGCAGACACATAGCTCTGGATCTGCTTATCTGCTCCTTTATGAAAAAGGTACCCTGCCATCCAAGAATATCAGGCACTATGATAAATAATCTTCTGCTATTCCCTGTATGAAAAATGAGGAGGCACTTTCACTGTAGCAAGATAGTTAGAAATATCTGCATACCACGAAGATTTAGTAGAAACTAAAAAAATATGTTCATCACGAAAAATATCTTCTACATGTGTGCATTCCTCATTATTATCCATTTTAGATAGAAAATCAGCTACTACATTATCTTTTCCTGTCTTATCTACTATTTTAATATCAAATTCTTGAAGAAATGGTAACCATATTGTAATACAACTAGGAGTAATATGTTTATTCATAAAATACCTGATTGCTGTGTGATTAGTATGGAAAACAGTAGAATAATCAGTGATATAGTCCCGAAACTTATTAACATCATAAATGACAGCCAGGAATTCCTTTTCTATCACCATATAATTTAACTCAGCAGGAATTAACTTCTTGCTGACATAGTAAATTGCATACGGTGTTTTGTCTACCTACTGTCCTAAAACAACCCCTACTATTGTTTGAGAAGCATCAATATGTATGTGAAATGGTAATGCCAAATCAGTTCCTCAGAGTATTGGAGCCATGCACACTAGCCCCTTAATTTTCATGAAAGTTGTCTCACAATGTTTAGTCCACAAAAATTTTGCATCTTTTCTTAGCAATTGAAATGGTGGATGTGCTATTTTAGAAAAAAATTCTATAAAGCACCAGTAATAACCAGCACAACCAATAAATCTACGTACATGTGTGGGTATCTTGGGAACCGGGAAGTGTAATATTACCTCTACTTTAGCTGGATCAACTTGAGTTCCAACAGCTGAGAGAAAATGTCCGAATACGACTCCTTCCCTCATCATATGGCATTTGACTGTACTCAAAGATACATTGGTCTATTTACATATTTTGAGTACTTTCTCTAAATTTTCCAATCCTTCCTCGAATGAGTTTCCATATGGAGTAAAATCATCCATATAGATTTCAATGCTATCATCGACCAAATCAGAAAATATTCCCAAGATTTCCCTCTGGAAGATATTAGAAGCATTACATAGGCCAAATGGGAGGACCCTATGTGCAAAGGTTCCCCAAGTGCATGTAAAAGTTGTTATATCCTAGTCTTCGAGGGCTATCTTGATCTGGTTGTATCCACTGAATCTATCTAGGAAGGAAAGTAACTTCTTCCTAGCTAAGGTATCCAGGACTTGGTCAATGAAAGGCAAGGAAAAATGGTATTTTTGTGTTGCCTTATTTAGTTCCCTGTAATCTACACAGATATACCATTTACCATTCCTTTTTGGAAAAATAACTATTGGGGATGCCCATTAGCTATCTAAGATGGAGTAAATGAATCCTACATCCAATAATTTTTTCAATTCTTCCTTGACAATGTTTTTGAGAGAAGGATTCATCCTCCGTTGAGGCTGTCTTACAGGGAAACAATCTTCCTTAATATAAATATGATGAGTGCATAAGTTAGTAGGGATGCCCTTCATATCGGTATAATCCCAGGAAAAATCTTCCTGATGATCTTGAAGGACTTTCAAAAGCTATTTTGTCTAAAATTCAGATAGGTTTGGGTTGAGATTAAGCGTTTTCCCTGGTTCAATCTCAATTGGAGTAATATCATGGGATGAGGTTGCAGGAATGTCTTCAATGTCATCTTCTGGTTCAATATTTTCCTATGTCTCATAGCTCATAGAAAATTCTAGAATATGTCAAGTTGAATCGGAAACAGAACTGGAATCATTAATGAAAGTGTTAATGGCATCATCTTCAGTTTCTATTTTAAATTGAAGGGCCTGCCCAATAGTGAGCACAAGTCTATCATCCTCATTTTCAAGTTCAGGATCTTCTACAGGTAGAGTTTTCTGACTGGGTAATGATTTTTCATATGAGATTGGTTCTGTAGGAGGACAAAGCTTGAGATTCTTTGTAATTGTCCCATTCAATCTAATCAAGTGCCCAAATCGACACCCTATGTAGGCATCTGCAGTTGCAAGCCAGGGTCTTCCTAGGATCAATCGATGAGCACCTAATGAATATCGAGTCTGTAATATAAGGAGGTCCACAGGGTAATGCCATGAGTCTACTAAAATGAACACATCCTCTAGGTTTCCCATTTGTTTAATTATGGATCTGTCTACAAGTTATAGGATATTAGGGGTTGGTTTAATGTTTCCAAGTCCTAATGTGTTCATTGTTTCAGCAGTGATAATGTTAATGGCCACTCCCAAATCTACCAGTACATTTGAGATCTGAACCCCATTAATATGTACTGTTAGAATCAGGTTCCTAGGGTCTTCGTATGTTACAGGCATGATTTTTCCTCACATGATATTGGATAGTCTGCCCACTACATGAATGGTTAATGGATCCTTAGGTTTCCTCCCTGGTATCTTTGAGCAATATTCCTTCAGATTTCTTGCGTATATAGGTACATCCGTCATAGCTTGTAATAGGGGTATTTTAACAAAGTGATTCTGGAGTTTCCCTAGGAAGTCAAATTCTACTTGAGGGTTTGGCTTACTCAAGGTCAATCTTTTAGGGTATGGAGAAGAAGTTAAACGACCTTGATTAGGAATAGCTTGGGAAGGTGTCTGATTTATTACGTTGTGATTTGAATTCTCCCTCACTGTTCTTTGTTCTGGTTCTGTGTCTTCACCGTCAAATTTTTTTTTAATTATGGGCGAAGTAGGTGCATTTACTACCCTAACAGACCGTAGATTTATTTCATTAAGTCCCGCAGTAGAAATTTTGTAAGATGGAAGGTTCAGAGTGTCTGTTTTTTGCACCCCTTTATTGTTCAGATTCGGCTTCGGCTAGATAGGAAGCTGGGGTGTAATGGATGGTTTTCATGGGGGTGCATTGGAAGGCAAATGAAGTTTCCATTGAGGCATAGGCCGAGGAAGCTGTCGAGTAGGAGAGGGTCCATGCCAGGTCTGATTCCATGAAGGATTTGGAGTAGCTTGAGGAACCCATTCCTGCCAAGGGGGATACTGATATTGAGACCACATGGCTAAAAATGGTGCAGATTGGGGACCCATATTAAAATTTTTTAAGTACTGGGATGGGTCCTGAAACATACCTGAGTTCATAGCTGGTGGTCGATGTTGCCATGGATTCTTCTGCCCCATGAATTACAGCTGGTCTACCACGTTTTCTTCACTTTCTCCTTGGAAAATTTCTTTCAGCCTAAGAAAGGAAGGACACGAACTCATCATGTGAGTCTGTTCATAGATTGCGTAGGCTTCCACCGTGTTCAATGGGCATTCCTTCAAAGGGTGCTTCTTTCTGCACAGTGGGAAGAATATGGCCATGGTTTTTTCCAACTCCATCTTCTTATTTTTTTCCTGTAAAGTGTCCATCTAGGCTGAAACTGTGTTTAGAATATTGGTCATTAAATTTTCCAATATATTTCCAATCTCTGCTTTCGTGACCCCTCCACTGGAAGTCTTTGATGACCGAACCCCTTGCCCACTCCTTGCAGCCCCCCGAGAACACTTAATACAATAATCATAGATAGTTTCGAAGTTTTCTTTGAAAATATCCCCTTTTCCTACTATATTCAGAAGTTGCAGAGAGTCTTCCCTAAGTGCTCAGAGAAGAATTATCTTTAAAATGTCCTTGTCCAGGTCACTATGTCCGGAACTCTACAATATGTATTTAAATTGTTCTACATAGTCCTTCATATTTTCATGCTCTTTCTGTGAAAATTTAAATATTCCCTCCTTAGTGCCACATGACTTACAGTAACAATGGAAATTCTCCAAGAAAGCTTATTTCATCCCTTCCCATGAGGTAATCGTGCTCCCTTCTAAACCCATGAACCATCTTAGGGTTTTCCCCTTTAAGGTAGCAGGAAATATCTTCAATTTTTGAACCTCAGCAATATAGTCATATCTGCAACAAACAATACCAAATTCAAAAAGGAACGTGTCAGGGTCTTTAGAAGAAATCCCATGGAAACTAGGTAAGGTTGTTAAAGGGATGGGTCTCATTGGTGCATCACTTGTAGCATTTTGGATGGGAAAATCAATAGAGGAACTTACCGGTTTCATAAATACCCTCCAATACTCCCTTGGAATTTTGACTAGTTCTGCAACTGGTATTTGGAGTGATTCAGTGGTAGAAGGTTGCACTGCGCTCCCCTAGTCCTTTGGTGACTCAAAATCTTTCAAGAATTCTTTAACAAATCAGAATCATTTGAGTCAGCTGTAGAAATTTTTACAGTGCTGCCTTGGTCTTGTGGGGATGAAAAGCCTTTTAGAGGTTTTTATTCCCAGTTATAGTTGCTCAGTTCTTCTAATCCCCTACTTTCCACTTCTTCCCCTTCTACTGCTGGTAAGGATATCTCCTCCATCTATACCCTATTTATTAAATATTCTTCCGTAGAAAGAACATATTTTGGTACCGTGGATGGCACTGGTTGCTCCATAGACTGCCCTTCAGACTTCGTCTGCACCCTAACCATAACAGCAGCATGGGACGATGCCTCAGATATATATTTTCAATAATTTATAGAATGTATGTGTTCCTTCCCAGATCCTTCCCCTTCTTTTGGTGTCTTCCTCTGCCCCTCTTATTCAAATCCTTGTTCATACAAATTGTGAACAGAGTTCATCAAATTAACAACAATCGCTTAGGACCTGAAGCATGATATATAGCTTCCTCCCCAGGACGAGAGAATAAATTCAAAAAAAAATAAAAGAGTAAAAAAAAAGGAAAATAGAAGTTCAGGACCTGAAGTATGGCAATCACATACCCTCCTCGGGATGATAAATTGTCCCAACAAAAAGAAAATAAAAACGAAAATTAGAAACTATGCCCAAGACTTAGAGTAGGGTTTAAAAATACCTTCCCCAAAATGAGGGGTTAATTTTAATGAAAAAAAATAGAACAAAGAAGAAAAAAAAATAGCATTCTATGCTCAGGACTTGGAGCAGGGTAATAAGTTCCCTCCCTAATATGAGAGATCAATTCTACAGAAAAACAAACAAAATGCAGGAAAAAAAAACACAAATCACTTATGCTCAAGACTTGGAGTAGGGCAATAAATTCCCTCCCCTAAGACGAGAGATTGACCCTTAGATCTATTGCAGATCCTGTTATTGCACCTGTTTTCCTTCCCTGAAAATGGAACCAAAATGTTTGTGTCGAGATATGAACAAAATTCAACCCTTTGTCCACATAAGTTATCAACCCGAGTGCGTTAGTTATTTCAATACTAACGAAAAAGTATATGCAGATACAAACACATGACCTGTCGTATCTCACAGGTTTAAATCCATAACACACAGACCACTATAACAACAATTAAATAAACTGAAAAATTTAAAGGGCATTCACAACAATTAAAAGTAAGTTGTAACAGTAGTAATAAAATCACACGAAATCATAAAACAATGCAAGAAAGAAAGACGCAACACCTGATGAGAAGAGTGGACCCAACTCTCTGATTAGTGTTGCGGTAAACTCGCAAACTACAGAAGAAAAAACAAGTTGTTGTGCATTTGATTAATGATGAAAGAGATTTGTTACAAGATCTGTATGTAAAAAGGCTTAACCCCAATTCATAGCCCGCGGGACTCTTTATACAAATGTCTTGGAATCCTCGATTCCCCTCAGTAACCCCATAGTTACAAAAATACATCTTGTTACAATGGCAACCTAGTTGCCCAGAAGGAAACTGTGAAAAGGCCTGAAATGGAACTGGTACAAACAATTATGTTACATTGTAACAACAAATAAGGAAAATGGTGGATATGATGGGTTGTTCCTTGACTCACGGTTGTAACGCTCCTGTTTTAGCCAAATTTGAAGAAATATCGCAGTTAATTTGTAAAAATGTAAAACCTCCATGAAAAATAACTCATTAATCAAATATCAAACGAAAGATAAGAAAAATGGCTTTACCTCATACGTTTAAGAGTAATTATGGCAGAAAGAGATAGAAATATAGGGTAAAATGCAAGAGGAAAGTATACAAATCTGGTACCCAACAACATGGACAGTAGGATTTCACTTTATTACTTTGTCAATTTGTTTTCTAATACTAGATTGTTCTTGTGCAGGTTTGTCTCTTTCTTGATTGATTTACCAGTTTCATTTTTCACCTTCAAAGTTGAAGCTAACAAAGGGATCCTTTCCTTCTCAAGTCTTTTACTGTACAATTCAAGATTCTATGGAACTCACTTAGTTCAACATTTTTGTAATCATGTGTTAAGGCCAGAATGGGCCATTGACCCTACTTGTCTGGAAATTTTTTTTTTTTGGTTTCCATGTAGACTTCTAAAGTTTTAGATTCATGCAACAGTAATGTCCCCAAATCTTTTAAGAGGACTTGTACTTTGATAGTTTATGTATACAAACTTTGGTACTAGAGCATTTTATGTTTCATATACTATCACAGAAATATTGTCGTAATGGTTATAATTGTATATGTATATATTTTTGAGACATACTTATTTAGATCTCAGTTACCTATTATTTTAGTATATTTGTTTCCTATAGAATGTAAATTCCCTGAGTTTTACATTGCTAGATGTAATTTACATCAATCTTATCTAGTTCTCTACAAGATGTAATTTGTATCCTTTACTTGTACAAATAATCATACTAGTGTATATATGAGTCTGTCTTGAACTTCTACAGATCTTACTACTCTTTACAAATCTTTTACAGTAATATTTTACGGAATGTTTCATACAATTACATTCCATAATAATCATCAGAATAGGACCCCTCCCCTAGTTTATAAATTCTGATTGGTTATCTACTATAAGTTTCTGAGTATGTGTAACATAAAATAGAGACTTATCTATAATTACTTAAATATGAGACTCTTTTCAATACACATGAAAAAATTGACAGTGTGCAATACACATGTAAGTACTTACTTACATTTTAATACCCTTTACAGGTTAACAATTCCTAATAGAACCTGATAGACACTCGTAATTAAATTATATATTCCAGCGAGAATTTTGTGCATGACTTAAGACCAGTCCCAAAACTTAAAGCAATATATATAACATTAGAATTTATTTATAAATTGACAGTAAGCACATACCAATGTGTAAATACTAATTATCCTCCTAAACACGAGATTCTGCTGAGCTCTCCCCCGATCATAGACCTATGATCCAAAGTGTAGACAACCATTTATCATGCTAATGATGGCTCTTTTAAGCCTTATTTCGCTCAACCTTTTTTCCATAACGCCATGACATTATTGTGTGATATCGTTTCCCATAGCCTAGTCTTTTCTTTTCTTTTTACACAAAAGCTTATTTTAAAACTTTCTTTTCCTCAACATAGATTTATTCTCACCTCTTCTTAGTAAATTTCCACTTTACTGATGATTTTATTAGATATTTTTCTACCATCTAATAAAATTATTTATTTAATTTTTATCAAAGGATTTTCTGGAAAGTTTTGAGAAAGTCTGGGATTCTAGTCCATCCTCATAGATAAAAATTCTTGGTTTCCATTACTTTATCTTTATGACTTTAATATTTAATTCACAATTATTTATTACTTAGAAAATAAATATGTTCATACATAATTATTCTCTAGGTCCACTTGAACCTTTGTTTTATTGACACAACATATAGAAGTTGTAAGTAGGGGTATTACATATTCCCCCCCTAAAAAAAACACCGTCCTCTATGTTTTATATTTATCTGCTTATTCTTTGAACAACACTCGATAAAACTAGATGCACTTCCTTCATAATTTCTTCCCACTCCCTGCTAGCTTCTTCAGGTGCAAAGTGCTTCCAGTACACTTTCCCCCAAGCTATTGTTAATTTCAGGAGCACGGTTTCTTCTCGTTCCAGTATACGAAGTGGTTCTGGAAGAATGTACCTTTTTGTTTTTACCTATATCAAAGTCCAGTCAACCACGTGAGAGGGGTCATGTGCATTTTTCATAAACAATGATACATGAAAAACATTATGAAATTTAATATGACTTCGTAGAGCCAATTTGTAAGCTACTAAGACCACTCTTTCCAAAACCTCAAAGGGCCCGCACTATCAAGATGCTAAATTACGACAACTGTCAGTATGTCAGGTAATTTTGCGAGGTTTAACTCTCAAGAACACATGATCACCAATTTTGAATTCTCTGCGAATTCTTTTGTTATCAACATAACTAATCGGGCGGTCTTGATCTCCTTTGATGTTTCGTTGGATTTATTTTACTTTTCACTCCATCTCATGAAGTGTGTCAGGTTAAAGTACAATTTTATCCTCTGGTTGACTCCAGCTAAGTGGATTATGGCATTTTCTTCCATAGAAAGCTTCAAATGGACTCATTTTAATGGAGTTCTTGAAAGTCTTACTGTAAGAAAATTATGCCAAATGGAGAAAATACGCCTGGTTGGTGTGTTTCTCCATAACATACATGCAAATCATGTCCTATAATATATGATTTTTGATTTCTATATACCAATCTATTTGAGGATGGTAAGTTGTACAAAATTTCAACTTTGTCCCCATTCCTTCAAACAAGTTTTCCCAAAATGCAGAGGTAATATTTACATCTCTATCATAGATAATCATATTTGGTATTCCATGAAGTTTAATGCTCACTTTCATGAAACAATTAGGCACTTGTGTTCTCCCAAAAGTGGATTGTACAGGAATAAAATGTGTTTCATTGGTTAACGTGTCCACCAACACCATAATTGATTCGTGCTAGTATTTGGTACCTGGGAGTTGAGTGATAAAATCCATGGATACCACTTCCCATTTCTATTATGGAGTAGGATGAGGGTTCAATAAACCAACCGAATTATGATGCTCCACTTTAACTTGTTGGCATTCGAAAAATGTTTCCAAGTAATTATCTATTTCCTTCTTCATTCCTAGCCAAAACATGTTTTTCCACAAGCTTGTCACCATCTTTTGATAACCTGGATGACCTGAAAAATGTTTCTATGGTATTCATCTAATATTTCGTGCTTCACGGTAGATACATTTCGAATATACAACCTCATCTTGTAACTGATGAATCCTTTCAAATTCATGGTGTATCGTGAAATTTCAGCTTGCTGTAATTTTTCCTACAATTTAAAATATTAAGGATCTTGCAATAACAATTTTTGAATTTTTGCATCCACATCAAATTTTACACTACTACCTATATATGAAAAAACTTGATGAGAATGTCTACATCAGGCATCAACAATTCAATTTTTCCATTCCTTTTATGTGTTTTATTTCCATATCAAATTCACTAAGGAAAGCTAAACATATTGCTTTCCTTGCATTTAAATATGGTTGAATAAAGAAATAATTCAGACTAATATGATGAGTCATCAACGCAAATTTCTTCCCCAAAAGATAATGTCACCATGTTTTTAGTGCATGAATGACAACAACCAATTCCAAGTCATATACTGCATAAATTTTCTGATGTTTCTTCAATTTTCGGGACTCATAGGCTATTATTGTGTTATCTTGTAGCAATACTCCTCCCAAAACTTCTATACAAGAATTAGTACAAACAACAAATTCCTTAGTTGGACCAACAATTTTTAGGACATGTGCAGTAGTTAATTTTTGTTTGAGCTGTTAAAAAATCTATTGGCTTTTCGTTGTCAATACAAATTTCGCCACCTTTTTCTACGAAGATGTGATGGGGTAAGCCAATGTAGAAAATAATTCTACAAATTTGCGGTAATATCTAGCAATACCCATAAATGATCATACTACTGGTACATAGGTGGGTACAAGCACATTTAAGATTTCTTCTACCTTTTCTGGATCTTCCTCGAATCCTTCCTTCAAAATAACATGTCCCAGATACTGAATCTTGGGTTTGTAAAACTCATACTTGCTGATTTTTTCATATAATTGGTGTTTTTTGAGTGTTTGCAATACTATTCTAAGATGCTCATGGTATTCCTTTTTGTTTTTAGGGTACACCAGAATCATCTATGAATACTAACACAAACGTATCTAGATGTTTGTGTAGGACACTATTCATGATGCACATGAAAGCAGCAGGTGCATTGGTGAGTCAAAACGGAAAAAATACAAACTTATAATATCCATACTGAGTTCGGAAGGCTATCTTATGGATATCTTCATCTTTAATATAGATCTGATGATAACCAATTCTCAAGTCAATTTTTGAGAACACGGTTGCCCCTCTTAATTGATCGAAAATATCATCCATTCATTGGAGGGGATACAAGTTCTTGATGGTTAACTTGTTTAACTTTCTATAATCTATGAAAATTCGAAGGGTTCCATCATTCTTTAAAAAAAAAAAATGGCACTCCCCATGGAGGCACAGTTGCTCTAATGTACCCTTTGTTTAGTAATTCTTGCAACTGAAGTTTTAGTTCTAACAGTTTAGGAGTACTCATTCTATAAGGAGTTTGGGAAATTGGGGTGGCCCCTGCTACCAACTCAATAGAAAAGTAAATAACTCTTCATGGGGGTTGCAAAATTTATTTAGGGAATACATCTTGAAATTCCTTGATCAGTGATAAACTTTATCAAGTTTCATTTTCTGATTTCTTTTCCAAATCTTCAATTTGGATAGGATACACTGGACAAACATTCATTGTTGTCTGCTTCAATTGTAATGTAGAAATTTTCCTAACAGACACAGGTTTCGGTTTCCCTTTCACTACTACAGACTTTCTTAGAGCATCTGTACGCCTTATTGTTTTTTTCAGGCATTTTCCTATTGTTTTATATTGTTCTAGCCAATCCATTCAAAATAGAAGGTTATAAGATCTTAAGGGAAGGATATTCAATTTTAAATTTGTAGTTTACCCATTTAAATATACTGGAATTTTGGGCAGTTTATGTGTAACCTTCCTTTTGGTACTTGTACCTAACTACACCAGCCAAGAGTGCTAGAATTTTTCTATTTTCAATTTATACTTTTAAATTATGTGTGGTTTAATGTAACAACTCCCAATTTTTTTATATATATTATACTATTTCCTTGTTTAACCTTTATTGGTCTCCTCAACACATTATATTTCTGACATCTCTGTTATTAACTTTAATTAATTGATCATCATAATAGTTTTCACATTACTCATTAGTCATATTTTATAAGGTTCCCCTTAACCTCCTGTAATATTATATACATCATCCGATATTAGACAAGCCAACCCCTAATCTTATCCACATTAAGGATTCAATTCCTAACTCTTTCATAAAATCTATAAACTCATTATTACTTTCCCAACTCTTGAACCATATGGTTTCATTAAAATTTACTATCAACTTTAAACTTATCATCCAAATTATCTTACCATTTAATCTCACCCTACCTATACTAATATATAATTAAACACTTCTTCTAATACCCTAAAATATCACTAGGTATTTCACCTCATCCTTAACACATTTCCCATATATTAATTTATATATCTATACTCTTTAAATATATATATATATATATATATATATATATATATATATATATATCTGTGTGTGTGTGTGTGTGTGTGTGTATATATATATATATATATATATATATATAGTATGGATCTTACACTATCCTTATTCCAATACGTTGGAGGCATATATCAATAAAAAGGTAGGTATGATTTGGTTATGGTTTTATATTTATTTTAATTCAACCCACCCCACATATGGTTATTTCCCACTCACCGACTTCAAGGTGGCCACTTGACATGGTATTCACATAGCCCTCTTACTTCCTTCGAGGCGCCAATTATATGCTTGTCATCCTTTGATGAGATCAACAGTTATGATCATTTGGGGAAACCCTAATGATCTTCGAACTACAAAACTATGGTTTCATTTTGTCAATTTTCCTTTTGGTTGCGGCCACCTTGAGGTCTAGAGTTATCCTCTATGACAAACCTACAAAACTCTCTACCATTCGACTTGTGTTGGAATCCTATGCCATTACTATTGCTGGAGTACTTCATTTGAGTTTAACCTCCATGGTAGTCTCCTCAATGCTACTATGCATGATTTTTCCTACGGTTCTATGAGGATTGCAGCATTGTTGAACCCAGCATGGGGTTTTGTCTCCAGAAACTATGAGTAAGGATTTTCGTGAATTTTACTTATTTAATTTATGTTCTTTGTTTACTCCTCTGATGAGTTGTATACTAATACACTTATAATGATTTTGAAGAGCAAATGGGGGTTTTTGGTAGCAATTCCATAGGGGTTCGACCCTTCCCTCCATGCCCCTTCACATATTTCTTTCTCCCCAACTTTTTGGTTTACATTTAACTATAAATTTTTTTGATTTCATTTTGTGCCCTTGCATGATGACTCTATGGGACTTTTGGTAGAAATGCTATGCTGCCCAAGGTGCAAAGAGATAGGGCTCCCTCCCCTGACAACGTTGTGGCTACCACATGGAGCTCTGATTCTCGTTAGTGTAGAAAGAGTTAAGCCCCCATCTAAAACCCTCTCATTTTAACTCTCCATGGCTCAGTTTATTCATGACTTGGTTCCGTGGTTTTCTATTGATAGCTTGAAATTTCTCAGAATAGCCACTCTGCTTATGTTTTTAAGAGTATTTTCATAATTTCATATGCAGGGCTATCAAACCCTATTTTCCCTCTTCATATACTTCATTATGAATAACTGTTGGGTAATATGAGTACATGCATTCTCCAAAACTTTTGGTTTTTGGGTTTTCAAGTGTTATTTTCATATTTGATAAAATTTATATGGCTATATTAAAAATCCTATTTCAATTATGGATTTCATGTTTCCTCTAAACAATGAATTAGTCATTATTTCGTATTGGTTTTTAAAATTCGGTCTGGTCTATTTTAACCCCTCCATGGGCTTAGATTATTTCGTCTCTGTGACTATTTTGTCCTCTTTATTGTGTTAGTTTTTGTTTTGCATAACTTAAGAGTGGCTCTATGTGTATATAAATAACTGTCATGTCTACTGTAGGTATTGCATAATGTTAATTTAGTTAGTTTCAGATAGTCTAATTTAGAGTACATTCTAGTTTAAAATTTTGGGTTATCACTATTTGGCCATAATTCTTCCTTATTTCCTTTCGATGTAGATTTCATGTTTATAAATTGTTATTATTGTTTTTAATTCAGAATTCGAGTTATTATGTGTGTATGGATCCTAATGTACACTACGCATTACAACAACCTCATCTCCGTGATGTTTTTGTCCTTCATTTCACTACAACATTTAATTTATAAGATTTATGTTCTTGAATGTCTATTTATGCATAAATGTTCAAGCCATCTTAGTTATAGTAAGACCAATATTAGCGTGAACTATATTTGGTTTCAAATTATTGCTTCTTTGTATTATGTTTGTTCCAAATTCTATTATTTCCATTCTTGTAATGATATAGATACTCAGATGGTTGTAATTAAAATTTTTGTTTTACCTTATTAAATATTACATAACGTACAAATTTTCTTGATACTTTTATACTTATTTCTATCATGTACATTTATCTAATTCATGTTAATATAGTCAAATTTGAGTATTACATATGCTTCTATGAATATTTTAATTATATTTTCTTCATATAATTGACTCAGATGCCTTTACATTCTATACTCTGTTACTTGTTTCACATTTCAGAATGGGACTAAGACTTTTGCGTTAGTCCTTCTACATGTTCCTCTTATTCTTTTGATAGTTAGAATTAATGGATACCTACCAAGGGGTTATGCAGCCTGCTAATGGAGGCCTTATTTTGGACATAGTTTCGACAGAATATCCCTTTCTATATATGATTAATCTCTTCATTTTACAAATAATAAAAAAAGTGCATACTTATTTATATGTTCTGTAATTAGACTCAATATAATTTTCTAAGTTTTAACATGGGTAACCACTACCCAGGTTACTCCCATTCCTCGAGGATGGATCAGCATTCAACCATGCATATATGCTTCATCATTCAGGTTAGTCCTTGAGTTTATATTGACATATTATTTAGTATTTTTATTTATATATACAACCACCTTTCCTTACATCATTCCCTAACTATATGTATTGGAGAAGAACAATATCATGAAGATTATACTTAGGTATCATACTCTTACTACCTATACTTTTGACCATATAGCCTATTTTCTTGTTTTATTTAATTATGTTGTCAATTTGACTCTAATTCCAAATTTCCATTTTTTCTTTTTTTGGTCTTCCTTCAAGTTCTCTACTTGATGTGTGAGTCGCATATTTCATCATTCAATTTCAAACTGACAAATGAATTATTTCCTTCTCAGTTTGGTTTCTCTACCATTGAATATTTTTTGCCACTCCCTTAGTTTAACGTGTTTGTGTTTAGGTGTTAATGTCGTACCAGGGCTTTGACCCTACTTATCCAAACATTTTTATTTTTTGGTTTCCATGTAGACTTCTAATATTGTAGATAAATGTAACAACAATGTCCTCAAGTATTTAAGATGACTTGTACTTTGACAATTTATATATATCAACTTTGGAACTTCACATTTTATGTTTCATATACTATCTTGGATACATTCTCATGATGATTTATAATTATATATGTATATTTGTGTTACGTATATTTATTTCAATTTCAGTTACCCATTTTTTTAGTTCAATTTTTCTACAAAATGTAAATTACCTTAGTTTTACATTGTTAGCTGTAATTTACATCAATTTTGTCTAGTTTTCTGCAAGCCGTAAATGATATCTTTTATGTGTACAAATGATCATAATAGTGTATACGAATTAGTCTAAACTTATAAAAACCTTAGTAATCTTTATTAATTATTGAAAATAATTTTTTAATAAGTGTTTCATACAATTACACTTTGTATAAAAAATCATCAGAATAGAGCCCCACCCTGGGTTTATAAACTCTGATTGTTTATCTACTATCAATTCCTGAGTCTGTCTAACATAAAAAGAAAATTAACTATATTTAAATAAATATGATACTTTGTAAAATAAACATGACAAAATGGACACTTTAAAATACACATATAAGTATTTACTTAACATTGTAATACCAAATCTAAGTTAAGAGTTCATAATCAAACCTCACAAATACTTTTCCATCAAATTTTATATTCCTACCAGACATTAGATTCATTCCCAAGAAATTCCTATAACATTTAAACTTAAGTACAAATTCACAGTAGGCACATAGTTGAAAGTCACACTAAGCATATACGAATGTGTAAAGACTAATTATCCTCCCAACCACAAGCTTCTTCTCAGCTCTCCCCCGAGAAAACATCTCTATTCCCTAGTATAGACAACCCTTTTTCACACTAGTGATGGCTATTTTAAGTCTTCTTTCCCTCTGCCTATTTCCATAACGACATCCCATTATTATGGGATGTTGTTTCCCATAGCCTAGGATTTTCTTTTGTTTTTTCCACAAAATCTTATTTTAAAACTTGCTTTTCTCGAGCATAGTTTTATTCTTACCTCTTTTCAGTAAATTTCCGCTTACTGAGGATTTTATTAGATATTTTTCTCCCATATAATAAAATTATTTATTTATTTTATCTCCAAGGATTTTATGGAAAGTTCTGGGAATGTTTTGGATTCTAGTCCATCCTTATGGATAAGAGTTCCTGGTCTCCATTATTCTGTATTTACCACATTAATATTTAATTGACAATTATTTATTACTTAAAAATTAAATATGTTCATACAAAATTATTCCCTAGGTTCACTTGAAGCTTGGGTTTATTCACACAATATATAAAAGCTATAATTAGGGGTATTACATATTCCCCCCTAAGATAAAAACATTGTCCTCGATGTTGCATATTTCTATGTTTATTATTTGAACAACGCTGGATATGCTTCCTTCATAATTTCTTCCCGTTCCCAGGTAGCTTCTTCAGGTGAAAAGTGCTTCCACTGCACTTTCACTCGAGATACAATTATATTACGGAGCAAGGTTTCTTCTCGTTCCAATATACGAAGTGGTTCTGGAAGAAAGTCCCCATTTGTTTCCACTTGTATCAAAGTCCCCTCAACCATGTGAGAATGGTCATGTACATATTTCTTCAACAATGATACATGAAAAACATTATGAACTTTAATATCAAGGTAGAGCCAATTTGTAAGCTACTCAGCCCACTGTTTCCAAAACATCAAAGGGCCCACAGTATCGAGGTGCTAAATTTGCACAATTTCCGGTATTTAAGGTACTTTTGCAAGGTTTAATTCTCAAGTACACATTATCTACAATTTTGAATTCTCTATGAATTTGCTTATTATCTGCATAACTCTTCTAGCGGTATTGAGTTGCTTTGATGTTCTGGTGGATTTTTTTTACTCTCTGCTCCATCTCATGTATTTTTTCTATTCCATGTACTATTTTATCCTCTTGTTGACTCTAGCTAATTGGAGTATGGAATTTTCTTCCATACAAATATTCAAATGGACTCATTTTAATGGAGCCCTGGTTACTGTTATTACAAGAAAATTCTGCCAAATGTAGAAAATATTCCCACTTGGTGGGTCTGTCCATCACATACATGCGAAGCATGTCCTCTAATATCTAATTTTCCTTTATGTCTACCCATATATTTGAGGATGGTAAGTTGTACTAAAGTTCAGCTTTGTCCTGATTCCTCCAAAAAAAAAAAAATCGAAAATGAAGAGGTAAAATTTGTGTCCCTGTCAGAGATAATCATCTTTGTTATTTCATGGAGTTTAACAATTCCTTTCATCAAAACATTGGCCAATTGTGTTTTTTGAAAACTGGATTGTACATGAAGAAATTTTTTTTCCATGATTAATGTGTCCACCACCCCCATAATTGATTCATGATGGTATTTGGTACATGACAGTCCAGTGATAAAATCCATGGATATCACTTCCCACTTCCATTCTTAAATAGAAATAGGGTTAAACAAATTGATAGGGTGTTGATGCTCCAATTTAACTTGTTGGAATTCCATATATCTTTCCAAGTAATCAACTATTCCTTTCTTCATTCCTAGCTAAAACATGTTTTTTCGCAAGGATTTCACCATATTTTGATAATCTGGATGACCTAAATAAGGTATATTATGGTATTCATCTAAACTTTCTTGTTTCAAGATAGATACATTTGGAATATAAAACCTCTACTTATAATTCATCAACCCTTTCAAATTCATGGTGTATCCTAAAATTTCAGCTTGCTGTAATTTTTCTTGCAATTTCACATATTAGGATCTTGTGATAACACTTCTTGAATTTTCTCCTCCACATCGAATTTTACACTACTATATGTATATATAAAAACTTAATGAGAATGTCTACTTAAGGCTTCAAAAATTCAATTTTAATTTCATTTTATGTGTTCTATTTCCATATCAAATTCTCTAAGGAAAGTTAACCATCTTGCTTGCCTTACATGTAAATCTGGTTGACTAAAGAAATAATTCAGACTGATATGATGAGTCATCAGCACAAATTTCTTACCCAACAGATAGTGTCACTACATTTTTAGTGCATGTATGATAGAAGCCAATTCTAATCCATACACTGCATAATTTTTCTCATGCTTCTTCAATTTGTGGGACTCATAGACTATTACTGCATTCTCTTGCAGTAATACTCCTCCCACACCCTTTATATGAGCATGAGTACACAGAACAAATTATTTAGTTGGATCAAAAACTTTTATGATAGGTGCAGTAGTGAATTTTTGTCTCAGTTGTTTAAAATTCTCTTGGCACTTGGATGTCCATTCAAATTTCACCTCTTTTTTCTCCAGAGATGTGATGGGCTATGCCAATGCACAAAATCATTTTACAAATCTACAGTAATATCTGGGAATACCCATAAATGATCGAATTGTTGGTACATCGGTGCGTATAGGATAATTTAAGATTTCTTGTAACTTTTTTGGATATACCAGCAATCCTTCCTTAGAAATAACATGTCCCAGATATTGAATCTTAGCTTTGTAAAACTCACACTTGTTGTGTTTTTCATACGTTTGGTGTCCTCTGAGTGTTTGCAATACTATTCTAAGATGTTCCTAGTGCTCCTATTTACTTTTAGAGTACACCAAAGTATCATCTATTATTACTAACACAAACTTATCCAGATGTTTCTCCAGAACATTGTTCATGATGCACATGAAAGTAGCAAGGGTGTTTATGAGTCCAAAGGGTAAAATTATGAACTCATAATTTCCATACAGAGTTTAGAAAGTTTTCTTATGAATATATTCATATTTAATATAGAACTAATGATAACCAGTTCTCAAGTCAATTTTTGAGAATATGGTTGCACCACTTACTTGATCAAATAGATCATCTATTTGTGGGAGAGTGTACTAGTTCTTGATAGTTAAATTGTTTAAATATATGTAATATATGTAGATCCAAAGGGTTCTATCATTCTTTTTGAAAAATAAAAATGGCGATCCCCATGGAGACATAGTTGGTGTAATGTACCCTTTGTTTAGTAATTCCTGCAACTAAAGTTTCAATTCTAAAAGCTCAGGAGTACTAATTCCATAAGGGGCTCAGGAAAATAGGGTGGCCACTCATACCATCTTAATAGAAAAGTCAATATCTCTTCATGGGGGAAGTTGAGGAATTTCTTCAGCGACTACATCCTAAAATTCTTTGATTACCGGTAAAATTTCTAGAGGTTCATTTTATACCTTTTGTTATCTTCAATTTGGAAAACATACATTGGACAAACTTTCCTTGTTGTCTACTTCCATTTTAATGAATAAATTTTCCTAACAAACACATGTTTCTATTTCCCCTTGAATACCACAGAATTTCCTAGAGCATCAGTACAACTTATTATTTTTTCTAAGCAATTTACTATTCTTTTTTGTTCTTCCAGCCAATCCATACCAACTAGGTGATCATAAGATCCTAAGGGAGGGAAAATTAAATTTAAATATGTAATGTAACCATTTAAATTTATAGGAATTTTAGGTATTTTATGGGTGGCCTTCAATTTTTTTCCTGTATCCAACTACACCAGCCAAGAGTGCTGAATTTTTTTTTGTTTTCAGTTTGCATTTTTCCACTATGTGTGGACTAATATAACTTAAACTAGCTCGTGGATCAATTTAAATAGACACATGTTGGTCAGAGATGATACCTTCAATATCAATCATATTTGATTGATGCTCATCCTCTATGTCTTCCAATGTTGCACTGATCCGAGGAATGTTTCGGGAAACGCCATTCACTATGGTTGCTTCCTGCACTGCTTGAATGTTCTTAATTGCATGAGTGTTGTGTGGATAGTCCCACAACATCTGAGGATCACTGCATTCCCAAAATTTTAATGGTTCCTTGGTATTTGACACAATTTATTGCTTGTTTTTCCCTTCCATGGGCTTGGAACCTGTGTGGGAATTGACTGTCTAATTCTCACCACCCTTAATAAACCTTTTACGTTGATGGTTTTTCCAAAAAAATTTCGGATCTGTTGGTTTGGATATTTTTGAACTTGTGTCAGACTTCCCTTTTTCCTTATTCTTTCAGTTTTTCAACTAGTCATTGCTGCCTTTAAATTTTCAGTAGCACAATCATGCTTTCTGAAAAAACCTCATCCATAGTCTTAGGATTGTCAAATTCAATTCTTTCTTTTTAAAAGTGAGCAAACAATTTAGAAATAGATGTAATTAAGCTTTTTCTTCCATTATATATGCCACATAATGAAGTAAATTGGTGAATTTCATCACAAATTCATCAATTGTGAGTTGTCCAAGCCTTAGGTCATGAAGTTCCTTTTCCTTGTCATCATAATACCTCTCACTGAGGTATCATGATTTGAATTTCTCTTGAAATTATTCCCATGAAATAGTCCTTTCATCAAGCAAGTGTATGATTTTTGTCACTTCCCACAAAATTGTGGCTTCAACTTGATATTGGTAAACTTCTAATATTTCTTTCAAATTAGTTCCATATTCATATAATTTAATGTATTTGACCATATTAAGGAGCCATGATTATGCATCCTTCGCCCTTCCCCATTAAATATTGGAGGATTTATCTTGCAGAATCCCCCCTGTAACTCCTTTTTTGTTTTGGATTTGGAATCAATTTTACCAGACGCTTCCCCACTCTTATACCTCCTTGAGTTGGGTTTTGTTTCCTTTTGTTCCCTTTCTGGTTCTCTCTCTTGAGGACTAGATCAAGATTTTAATTATCTTATTAACCTCTCTTGCACATTGCTGGCTTGGAGTAAACATTCAGTGCTAGTCCTTAGATAAACCATTTCCTACTGAAAATTCTTAATACTATTGACCATCTAAGAATTTAGACCTAGCGGGGCCTCCTCATCCCCTAGTTCCACATATATCACTTCTTTTTTAGACATGACAACATCTGCAACTTCTCTGCACTTTAATACGATGCATAAAACAAAATTAGCACTCATAAACATAATATGAAATTGCTTCATAATTTAAATTTCTCACAAGGGAGTTTTTTATTTCTTTTTTTCTGTGTTGGGACCCATAAGCCCAAATTTTTAACTTGGGCTCTGATACCACTTGTAAAAACTCCCATTTTTTTTTACTATACTATTTCCTTGATTAACCTTTATTCGTCTTCTCAACACATTATCTTTTTGACATCTCTGCTATTAAATTTAATTAATTGATCATCACAATAGTATTCACAATACTCATTAATTATATTTTATAAGGTTCCCCCTTAACCTCATTTAATATTACATACACCTACCGATATTAGACAAGCCAAACCCTACGCGAATCCAAATTAGGGATTCAATTCCTTTACTCTTTCATTAAATCTAAAACTCATTATCACTTGCCAAATCCTGAACCCTATGGTTTCATTAACATTTACTATCAACTTTAATCCTATCATCTAAATTATCCTACCATTTAATCTCACCCTACCTATACTAATATATAATTACATCCTTATTCTAATAACCCAAACTATCTCTAGGTATTTCACCTTATCGCTAACACAATACCCATATATTAAATTATATACATATACCTTTGCAATATATATATGTATATAGTATGGACCTTACATTATCCTTATTGCAATATGTTAGAGGTATATATTGAATACCAAGGCAGGTACAATTATGGTTATCGTTTTAAATTTATTTTAATTCAACATGAACCACATATTGTTATCATCCACTCACCTATTTCCAGGTGACCACTTCACGTGGTCTTCACATGACCCTCTTGCCTCCTTCGATGCACCACTTGTACACTTGTGATCCTTTTATGAGATCGACAATTTTGATTTTTTGGAGAAGACATAAGGGTTTTTGAACTAAAAAAATGTGGTTTCATTTTGTCATTTTCCGTTTTGGTTGTGGCTATCCTAAGCTCTGGAGTTCTCCTCCATGATGAACCTCCAATGCTCTCTACCATTCTATTTGTGTTGGAATCCTCTGCCATTACTGTGGCTAGAGTACTTCATTTGAGTTTAACTAGCATGATAGCCTCCCCGACACTATCATGTGTGAGTTCTCCTCTGGTTATATGAATATTGTGGCATTGTTGAATCCAACATTGGGTTTTGTCTCCAGACTCTACGATGTAAGGGTTTCTGTGAATTTTACTAATTTAATTTATGTTATTTGTTTCATTTCGTGATGAGTTGTAAACTAATACACTTCTAATGGTTTTGTAAAGAACATGACAACTTGTGGTAGAAATTTCATAGGGGTTCAACCCTCCCCTCCATGCACCTTCAGGTATTTTTGTTTGCCCAACTTTTTGGTTTTCATTTTACTATATATTTTTTTGATTTCGTTTTGAGCCCTTTCATCATGACTCTCTGTGTTTTTTTGCAGAGATGGTATGTTTCCTAGGGTACAAAGAGATAGGGTGTCCTCCCATGATAATGTTATGATTACCACATCGAGCTCTGATGCTCTCTACTAGGCTAAGAGATAAGCCCCCATATAAAACCTTCTCACAGTTACCATCCATGGTTTAGGTTATTCATGACTTGGTTCTGTGGTTGTCTATTCATGCCTTACCATTTATCAGAATAGCCACTATGTTTATGTTTTTAAGGTTATTCTTGCAATTTCATATGTCAGGATATCAAACCTTGTTTTCCCTCTTCATGTACTTCTTTCTGAATAATTTTAGGGTAATATGAGTATATGAATTCTCTGAAACTTCTAGGTTTGGTATTTTCAATTTTTATTTTCGTATTTGATCAAATTCATATTGATATATTAAAAATCCCATTTCAATTATAAATTTTTTGTGTCCTCTACATAATGCATCAATCATTATTTGGTTTTGGTTTGCAAAATCCATTCTGGTCTATTTTAACCACTGAGTGGGCTTAGATTATTTTGTCTCTGTGACTATTTTACCCTCTTGACTGTGTTATTTTTTGTTCTGTTTAACTCAATTGTGGCTCTATGTGTATCTCCAGAATTTTCATGTCTACTGTAGGTATTTCAGAATGCTAATTTAGTTACTTTCAAATAGTCTCCTGTAGAGTACATTCGAGTTTAAAATTCAGGTTTTTTACTATTTGGTCATAATTCTTCCTTATTTACTTTTTCTCTAGATTTCATGTTTATTTACTATTATTATCATTTTTAATTCATCATTTCAGTTAAGTTGTGCATATGGTTCCCAATGTACAATATGAATTACATCCACCTCATCGTTGTGATGCTTTTGTCATTGGTTTTGCTACAACATTCAATTTATAAGATTTATGTTCTTGAATGTATGGTTATGTGTAAATTTCCAAGATAGATTAGCTATAGAAAGTCTGGTCTTAGTGGAACTATATTTGGTTTCAAATTCCTGCCTTTGTGTATTATGCTTCTTACAAATTCTATTATTTCCATTCCTATAATGCTATATATACTAAGATGACTGAAATTAAATTTTCTATTTTACCTTAATAAATCTTAAATAGCATACATATTTCCATGATACTCTTCTACGTATGAATATTATGTACATTTATCTTATTCATGCTAAGATACTTAAGTCTGAGTATTACATATGCTTGTATGATTATTTTAATTTTATTCTATTCATACAACTGACTCATATGCCTTTACATTCTATACTCTATTACTTGTTTTTCATTTAAGAATGGGTCTCAAAATTCTGCGTTAGTCCTTTTGCATTTTTTTCTTATTCATTTATTCTTGGTAGGTACACATTACTTAGAACAAATGTGTACCTACCAAAGGGTTAAGTAGGCTGCTAACGAAGGTCTTCTTTTGGATAGGGGTTTGAAAAAATATCCCTTTTTATATATCAGTACTCTCTTCGTTTTACAAATCATAAAATAATTACGTACTTATTTCTATGTTCTGTAATTAGATTCAATATAACTTTCTGAGTTTTAACCTCGGTAACGACTACCCAGGTTACTTCCCTTCCTCAAGGATGGACCATCATTCCAACATGACTATATGTTTCCTCATTTAGGTTAGTCCTTGAGTTTATATTGATAGCTTATTTAGTATTTTTATTTATATCTCCGATCACCTTTACTTAAAACATTCTGTAACTGTAGGTACAGGGGAAGAATACGATCAGAAGGAGTATACTAAGGTAACATACTCTTACTCTGTGTACTTTTCAACATACAACTTGCCTTGTTTTTTTAATTAATTATGTTTTCAATCTGACTCTATTTCCATATTTCCCTTTTTTTGGTAGGTTTACCTTCAATTTCTCTACTTGATGTATGAGTTGCATCTACCATCATTCATTTTAAAACTCGTAGATGGATTCTTTCATCCTCGGGTCGATTGTTCTACTATTGAAGATTTTGTGGTACTCCAATAGTTCATCATGTTTTTGTTCAGGTTTTAAGGCCAGACTGGGGTTTTGACCCTACTTATCTGAACTTTTTTATTTTCTGGTTTCCATGTAGACTTCTAAAGTTGTAGATAAATGTAAGAGTAGTGTCCTCAAGTATTTAAGAGAACTTTTACTTTGAAATTTTATATGTATCAACTTTGGAATTCCACATTTTATGTTTCATATATTGTCTCAAATTCATTGACAAGGTGACTTATAACTATATATGTATATTTGTTTTGCATATACTTCTTTCAATCCAAGTTATCCATTTTTTTTGTACATTTTTTCTACAAAATGTAAATTTCCTCATATTTACGTTGCTAGCTATAATTTACATCCTCTTTTTTCTAGTTTTATGCAAGTTGTAAATGATATATTTTACCTCTATAGGTGATCATACTAGTATATATGGATTTTTCATAAACTTCTACCGACCTTAGTACTCTTTATTAATTATTGACAATAATTTTTTATTAAGTATTTCATAAAATTACACTTCGTAATAATAATCAGAATAGAACCCCTCCCCGAGTTTATAAATTATGATTGTTTATCTACTATCAATTCCCAAGTCTGTGTAATAAAAATAGAGAATATTTTTTTTTTAATTATAGATGAGACTCCACAAAATACACATGAAAAAATAGACATTGTAAAATACACATATAAGTATTTACTTAAGATTGTAATACCAAATCTAAGTTAACAGTTCCTAATAGAATGTGATAGATACGTGTCCATAAAATTTTATATTCCTACCAGACTTCACACTCATTCCCAAGAAATATCTATAACATTGAAGCTTAAGTAGAAATTCATAGTAGGCACATAGTTTAAAGTCACACTAAGCACATACCAATGCGTAAAGACTAATTATCCTCCCAACCACGAGCTTCTCCTCAGTTATCCCCCAAGTAGAGACCTCTATTCCCCAGTGTAGACAACCCTTTGTCACACTAGTGATCACTATTTTAAGCCTTCTTCCTCTCAATCTGTTTCCATAACTGTGTCATGTTAATTATGGGATGTTGTTTCCCATAGAATAATATTTTCTTTCGTTTTTTCCATAAAATCATCCTTTAAAGCTTCATTTTCCTCAACGAAGTTTTATCCTTACCTCTTCTCAGTAACTTTCAACATTACTGAGGATTTTATTAGATATTTTTCTCACATATAATAAAATTATTTATTTAATTTTTATCAGAGGATTTTGTAGAGATTTTTTTGAAATTCTGGGATCCTAGTCCATCCTCATGGATAAGAATTCCTAGTCTCCATTACTCTACATTTACACATGAATATTTAATTCACAATTATTCATTACTTAAAAAATTAATATGTTCATACATCATTATTCACTAGGTCCACCTGAACCTCGAGTTTATTCACACAATATAAAGGACAAAAATAGGGGTATTACAACCAAAATTACTTAAACTAGCTCCTGGATCAATTGAAACAGACATAGGTTTGTCAGAGATGATTGGTATGAAACCAACTCCAAAAATTGAAGAATTGAGAGATCAACACCTTAGAAATAAGCCACTTTGAGGGGGTAACCTCCTTTACGTTACATAAATGGAAAATTATTGGA
Source organism: Pinus albicaulis (assembly GCA_034641835.2). Classification (NCBI taxonomy): domain Eukaryota; kingdom Viridiplantae; phylum Streptophyta; class Pinopsida; order Pinales; family Pinaceae; genus Pinus; species Pinus albicaulis. Next base: position 1,140,574,989 of record CM076579.1, on the reverse strand, counting down.
TGATACAAATGAAAAAACCTACTTATATATATATGAGTCCATGGGGTCACGATATAATCTTAGTCGACCTGACAATAATAATGTAAGGGAACAATAATAACAATATTTGGGTTACATGGGCACACCAATAACAATAAGGGGGTTACAATAACAACAGTAAGGGACTATACTAGTAATATAGGGACCTAACATGCCCCTCTCCTTAAAAAAAGTGTTATCCTCAATGCTTGAGTAGCTCCGGATGCTTTTGTATAAAATTCTCATCCTCCCATGTAGAATCTTCAATGGGTAAGTTCTCCCATTTCATGAAATACTCTGAAATTGATTGATTTCATAGCTGTCGAGTTCTTGTTTCTGTGAATGCTTTAGGTTCCAATATGATTTTTCCTTCCTCATCAAGTTCTGGAAATATTATTTGAATTCAAAGTTTGTCCCCCATAACCTTGTTTAATCATGAAACATGGAAAAATGGATGCACTCGTGAATAAGCAAGAATCTCCAATTTGTATAACATACTATGAATATTTTGCAACATCTTGTAAGGACCATAGTACTTTGGCGATAATTTATTATGCTTCTTAGCTTGCTTGAGGGAAATTTATTTTAATGGTTATAGATGTAAAAATACCAAGTCTCCTACATCAAAATCTCTCTTGCTGTGATGTTGATATGCCTGTTGTTTCATTCAATTTTATGCCAAATTTAAGTTATCCTTTAAGATTTGGAGAACTTCTTTTCGATGCTCGATGTGACCTTCCATTGATTGACCCTTAGAATTTTTTCTTAAATAATATATGATGGATGGTGGATGATATCCATAAATTTCCATAAATGGAGTCATTTTTGCTGCAGTATGGAAGGATGTGTTATACAACCATTCAGTGAGAGGTAACCACTTGACCCATTGTGTTTTCTTATCAGATACAAAACAAGGAAGATATCCTTCCAAACATTTATTCACTATCTTAGTTTTACCATCAGATTCAGGATGATAAGATGAGCGATGAGCTAGTTGAGTACCCAAACAAGAAAATAATTCCGTCCAAAAATTTCTAGTAAAAATGGGATCTCTATCACTTACAATAATATTTGGGTTTCCATGTATCTTTTGAATTGTTTCCATAAATTTAGTAGCAACTGTACTTTCTTTAAATGGTTGATATAATGATCAAAAGTGTGCATACTTGGTAAGTCTATCAACTACAAACATGATGACACTCTTCCTTTCAGCCTTAGGTAAACATGTGATAAAATCCATTGAAACCTCATCCCAATGTTAACATGGAATGGATAAAGGTTGTAGAAGATGCAAGGTCTTAATCGTCTCAACTTGATTTTGCTGGCAAACCAAAAATTCCACCACAAAATTTCGAATATCATATTGAAGGCCATCCCCAAAAAAATTCTTTCTTCACCCTGTGGTAAGTTTTTAAAATTTTTGAGTGTCCTAGTAAATGAGAAGTGTGCAATTCCGAAATAATATTTTGTTTTAGTTAGGAATTCTTGCAAATATATAATCAATTTATGTACCATAAGGAATCATTTTTCCAATTAAATGTATCACATGTACTAGGATCTTGCTGCAAATTTTGAATGAGTGTCCACACTTCTTTATCAATATTATATTCATCCTCTCATTCGATTATCCCATTTGGTTGGATAATAGAAATGGCACAAATCAATGCATCCACCTCTTCATCCTTTCTTGAGAGTGCATCTGCAACAACATTTAGCTTCCCTTTTTTTTAAATCATTTCAAAGTCATAACCCAACATCTTTGTGAACCATTTTTGTTGCTCTTTTGAAGATAGTCTTTGTTCCAAAAAGCATTTAAGACTATCATGATCACTTTTTACCTTAAAGTGTCTTCCTATTAGTTAAGGTCACCATTCCTTTCATGCATGTAAGATTGCCAATATTTCCTTCTCATAAATAGCTTATTGTAAATACTTTACTTTGATTTGACGACTTTCAAAAGAAATGGGTCTTCCTTTTCGCATTAAAACAACACCAATTCCATTTCTTGAGGCATCACATTCCACAATAAAGGTTTTTGTGAAGTCTGGTGTAGCTAAGACTAGTGCTAGGCAAATTGTCTCTTTAAGATGTTCAAAGGCCTTAGTTGCTTCAGGAGTCCATGAAAATGCATATTTATTCAATAATGTTGTTAGAGGTGTAGCTATTCTCCCATAATTCTTAACAAACTTGTGATAATAACCTCCTAACCCTATAATTCCTCGCAAATACTCTATGGTTGTGGGGACTTTCTATTCCTCAATGTCTTTAATTTTGTTAGCATCTACTTTAACACCCTCGTGAGATACAACATGACCCATATATTCCACCTCTTGTTCTCCAAAAAATAATTTGGATGTTTTTGCGTATAATTGTTTCTCCTCCAAGAGTTTGAGCACCCTGTAGACATGTTGAACATGATGCTTCCAACACCTGTTGTAGATTATTATGTCATCAAAAAATACTAGACAAAATTTTCTAAGGAAAGGTTTGAAAATGGAATTCATCAACCCTTAGAATTTAGAAGGTGTATTGGTAAAGCCAAAAGGCATGATAAAAAATTGATAATGACCCTCATGAGTTTGAAATGATGTTTTCGGAATATCTTCAGTATTCATTCTAATTTCATGATATCCTGAACGAAGCTCCAACTTGGTAAAATAAATTTCTCCATGTAATTCATCCAATAATTCATAAATGAAAGAAATGGGAAATTTATATTTAATAGTGAGCTTATTGAGATCCCTATAATCTGGACACATGCGCCATGATCCATCCTTCTTGTTCACTATTACTACTGGAGTAGAGAAATAACATTGACTAGGTTGAACTATACCAGCCTCTAACATTTCTGCAATCATACGTTCAATTTCGGTATTTTGGACATAAAGATACCTATAAGGCCTGATGTTTTGAGGAACACTTCCTGGAATTAAATGAATATCATGATCATGATCACAAATAGGTGGGAGTCATTTGGGATTTTAAAACTCCCTAGAATGATTGTCTAAGGCTTTCTAGAGATTTGGATAAATAGATGATTTTGATGTTGGAACTCCTAGTGAGCATAATTGTGCAATTACGTCTCATTGTTATTTCTTCGAAAGCTATGTCATTATATTAGAGCTTATTATCTTTATTGGATTCCCTGCAATACCCTGTAATTTGATTTTCTTTCCTTCAGAAAAAAAAATTCAGGAAAATTTCTAGAAAATTAAAAGCTATCATCCCCAAATATTGTAACCATTGTAATCCTAGTACGACATCAACACCTCCCTTTGGAAGCAAAAGCATTGGAATATTAAATAAATATTTCCCCATGGTTAACTTTATATTATGGTGTTTTCCAGAGAAATTTATAGTTCCTCCATTTGCAACCATCACTTGATAATCTGGTTTTGGGTATAGGAAACAATTCAATTCCCTCTCTACCTTACAATGAATAAAATTATGGTTACAACCCGAATAAATCAACACTATTACCTTTTTCTTCTTTATATGTCCTTCTATATTGAGAGTTTGAGGAGTTGTAACTCCTACCAATGCATTACATGATATGGTCGGATTCATTTCTTCTTTTTCTAGGGTTGGTTCCTGGTGTATATCCTCTTCTTTTGAAGTTTCTTGTTCATTTTCTTCCCCATCTTCACAATCTATGTAAACTAATTTCCTCTCAACACACTTATGACCTTTGGTGTATTTTCTATCACAAATGTAGCAAAGCCCTTTTGCTATTTTTTCTTCCAATTGTTGTCGTGTCAACCTTGTAGGTTGTGGAAGTGTAGGATTAGCAACACTTCCATCTTTATAGATGTGAGTGGTAGGCTTCCTTGTCTCCATAATTTTACATTCAATTTTTCTTTCCAACCTAAATTCCTTCTCCAATGAATCAGCTTCCCAAATGTGAGATTCATGTTGGATGTTATCATTTAAAGTCTTTATGAAGGCATCAATCCTGTGTTCCTCTGAAATATTAGTCACCCGTATATTCAATTTTTGGAAGTCCTCAATGTGCTCCACGACTAAACCCTTTTGTTTGAGATTTATCAATTGGATTAGGAGGTGTTTCTCTTTGTATCCTAATGATGTGCTATCATTTCATCCATAAAAATTGACCAAGTGACATTTTTTTTATAGGAGTAAACCCATCAATACCATACAAATGTATTTTTTTCTAAATGTGAAGTTGCAATGCATAGCTTTTGTGTGTTTTTCACATTATTCAGATCAAAATATTGCTCCATCTAGAGTATGAATGTTATGGCATCCTTGCCATCAAACTTCCTCATATCCATTGTTGGAGTATGGTGATTCTTCTTTCCAGAATTTGAGTTTATAAAATCACAATTAACATTTATTTTGGTCTCATCATGAGTTTCCTCTACTATATTTTCGCCATTAGGAGACATTTCTTTTATCAACTTTTGCAAACCTTCCATGTTTGCTTTTAGATCATTCTTCATATTTTCCATGTTGTCTTTCATTTTTTCTTCCATGTGATCGATCTTAGCTTCCATGCCAGCTTCCATTCCATCCATCTTAGCTTCCACGCCTTTCTTGAAAACTTCCATTTCATTTTTTATTTCTCTCTGTGAGAGCGAGATTTGGTGCACTTGCTCTTGTAATTTTGACATGTCATGTTTTAGTTCTTTGTCTTCATCAGTCAAGTAGAGCCTTCTAAAGGATTAATGGGTGTTGAATTATTTTTAGGGGACATTTTAGAACACAGTATTGATATCTCTTCTACAATATGCCATTTTAATCAATTCAAACTGCTATTTCACAAGAGACTTATGAAATTCGAGAAAAAATACAAACCTTTTTCTTGCTTTTAAGGAGCTGAATAGTGAAACTGAATTATCTCTATAATTGAAAACCTTCAAAATCTAAAATTTGGCCCTGTACTAGCCCTTTTAATCTTCTTTCAAATACCATAGGTCTAACCTCATTTCAATTATTCAAGGAAAAGTTATTCCCAATCTCCAAGAATGACCTAATTATGGACTAGATCGGTAGAGAGAAATTGTACAGACAGCCACACATCACTGTTTCCTCCTTCGACTCTGAAATTGATACATAGGAAACTACAATCTATGTGATTATGGAAACTTTTTACATAATTCCAATCTAATGTTCAAATAGAGTGTTATGATGATTTTCCCATGGTCACCTCTTTGAGATGAAACTTGGGAGCTTGAAAAAACACTAATTTCCACAGATCATATCGCTGAAAAAACTGTGAAACAAGATCTGAAATTTGTAAATGAAATTCCTCAGGTTTTCAACTTTTCTCTGTAAAAAAATTAAGTTTCTGAACCTTATTAGAAACAAATTTATATCGAAACAACCATAATGACCAGTTTTAGGTGAAATTCGGGAGCTTGATAAAACCCTAACGTCCACAGATTATATCTCTGAAAATATGGTGAACGAAGCTTTGAAATTTTTATACGACTTTCCTCAGGATTTCGAGTTCTCTCTGTAAAACTTTCAGCTTCTGAACCTTGGTAGAAAAAAAATTATAGTGAAAATTCCACGATGACCTGTTTGGAGAAGAAAAACCCTAGAATCCAAAGAACAGATTTCAAATGTTATGGAACCAGCTCCAAAAATAGAAGAAAAGAGATATCAACACGTTAGAAATAAGCCACTTCGAGGGGGAAACCTCCTTTACATTACATAAATGAATAATTCTTGGATGATACAAATGAAAAAACCTCCTTCTATATATAGGAGTCCACAATATAATCCTAGTTGTCCTAACAATAGTAATGAAAGGGCACAATACTAACAATATAGGCGTTACAGGGGTACAACAATAACAATAAATGGGTTACACTAACAACAATAAGGGACTATACTAGTAATATAGGGACCTAACAAAAATACCTTCAATTTCAATCATAGTTGATTGATGCTCAACCTATCTCTCTTCCAATGCTACGTTGATATTGGGAATGTTCCAGGCAATGTCATTCAATGTGATTGTTTCCCACACTTCTTGAATGTTCTAAATTGTATGAGTGTTGTGTGGATAGTCCCGTAATATGTGAGGCACACCACATCCCCAACATTTCAATGGTTTCTTGGTCTTTACAACCATTTCTCACTTGTTGTTCCCCTCCATGGGCTTGGATCCTGCATGAGAATGGTTTGTATAATTCTCTCCACGCTTATTGAACCTTTTTCATTGGTGATTTTCCCCAAATCTCTTCAGATAAGCTATTTTGGATCTTTTTGAGCTTGGTTCAACCTTCCCTTTTTTCCTTATTTTGCCTATTTTTTATCTGGTCATTCTTGCCTTTAAATCACTAGAAGCACACTTGTGCTTCCCGAACAACCTCATCCATTGTCTTACGATTGTAAAACTCAATCCTTTCTTTGTAAGTAGTTGGTAAACAGTTTCGAAATTGTTGTAATTTAGCTTTTTATTCCCTTATATATGGTACATAACATAGTAATTTGGTGAAATTCATGACAAATTCATCAATCGTGAGCTGCCCAAACTTTAGTTCATGAAATTCCTATGCCCTGTCATTGTAATACCTCTCATTAAGGTATGGAGATTTGAATTTCTCTTCAAATGTTTCCCATGAAATAGTATTTTCATCAAGAAAGTGTATGTTTTTGGTCTCTTCCCACAAAAGTGTAGCTTTACCTTTCAATTGGTAAGCTTCCAGTCTTGCTTTCAAATTACTTCCGTATTCATATACTTGAAAGTATTTGACCATATTTAGGAGCTAGGGTTCCACATCCTCTTCCTTCTCCCCATCAAAAGTTGGAGGCTTGAACTTTCAAAATTCCCTGTGCACCTCGTTTTTATTTTTGGATTTGGAATCTATTTTACTAGACTCTTCCCCATTTTGAGACCTCTCTGATTTTGGTTTTGCGTCCTTCCTTTTTCTTTGTGGTTCTCCCTCTTGATGAATAGAACTGGAGGTTAAATTGTGTTATCAACCTCTCTTGATCATTGGTGGCTGATAGTAAATGTTCATTGGTAGTCCTTAGATGAACCATTTACTACTGCAAATTCTTAATAATCTCCAGCATCTGACCACTTGGAACTGGTGGGGCCTTCTCATCCCCTAGTTCCACATAGAGTTATTCTCTGTCATACATGACAAAAGCTACAAATTTTATGCACTTTAATCTGATGGAAAAAACACAATTAGCACTCATAACATAAAATGAAATTGCTTCATAATTTAATTTCTGACAACGAAGTTTTTTTTTTTTTTTTTGGGACCCATAAGCCCAGAGTTTTAACTTGGGCTCTCATACCACCTATAACAACTCCCATTTTTTTTTTTATACTATATTATTTCCTCACTTAACATTTAATGGTCTTCTTAAACATGGTCTTTCTAACATCTCTACTTTTAATTAACTGATCATAATTATACTATTTTTCCCAGTATGAAATAGTAATATGTTATAAGGTAACCCTCTTATCATCTCTTATTATATCCATATTTCGATATTAGAAAAATATAATCCCTACTCTAATCCACATTAGGGATTCAATGACCTTACTCTTTCATTAAATTTATAAGCTTATTATTCATTTCTCGACACATGAACACTATATGTTATCTTACCTTTAAAATATATATTTTCAACGTATACATTATGTCCTTACCCATAATAATTATGATTCAATGCTATATATATATATTCATGCCTATACATATGGCCTTTAGGTGTATGTTAACTCATTATAATTCTTATCCTCTATTTATATCCCCCCACATTATCATGGTTATTAAATTGATGTCGTTGATTCATATTGCAATACATTTGATATTTAGGACTTAATGTTGTAGTTATAGTTTTATTCCAAGTTTAATAACCCTTTTAATGTTTTGAGTTAATTGACATAATATGTATGAAGGTATATAGTTTCATGTCCACATTAACTTACTCTACCCTACTAGTCTGCTATACCATTCGTAATTTTTCAAATGGCCATTCACATGGCCTTCAAAGGGCTTTTCTCTCACCACTCGAGGTGTGACATGTACACGTCTCATCATTTGGTTGGGATTGAGGGTCTGTATCCATTGGTGAAACCCCAAGGTTTTGACCTACCCTCCTAAGCCTTCATTTCATAATTTAGTGGTTCGAGTCTAGCCATCCAAAGCTCTGGATCTCTGCCTCCATGATGGACTTGCAACTCTGTTTTCCACCTTGATTTCCATTCATTCTTCTGCCATTGTCGAGACTAGAGTGGTTCCATCACACTAGAAGAAAAAAGTTACTGCCTCATGCTACTGTGCATAAGTTCTTCCAATGATTTTGAGGGTTTTAGGTGTTCCCTTGCAACAATTGCATATTTTGTGTATTTTCACTTTCAGGTATGATTTTAATTTTTCTTTTTTGCCTCTTTATTTTTAGCTAGTATCAAAGGGGTTTAGCTAACCATAATTTGTTTTCTTCTACAGGATTGGCACAAATGTGGTTCAATTGATTGGTTATCTGACATTGCTAAGGTACATCGTGACTGTATGTCTTTATGTTTTATTTTATATGTACATTAGATTATCATTGGCTTAATATGATATCATTTTAGTTGTTGCATGTAGTGTTTTCTACCCTCAGTTTTTAGTTATGGAAATCCTCAAGCTCTTCATGGCAATCAATTTCCCTCACCACTCCACAACTCCAATATGTATCGTAATAGAGGTACAATATTATCCCTTCCATTTTCTTTTATAACGAAGATCTTTGTGCCCATTTTAGAGCATACGATTTCTCTTCATATTTAGCAAAGAATTATTTTTTTTCGACTTCTATTTCTATTAAACACCCAATATTTTGGGTAATTGGCTTGTGAGCCATTTCAGTAGTTGAGAAATCCATTTTTCCAAATTTTGGTATGGTCCTTTTGATTTTGTTCCTATTAAGGTCCATTCCTTTGTCATTCCAATTTAGAAATAAGTTTATGGCAGTTTTCCCTCATGTAGGGTAGTTCCTCTATTTTATAGGAATTCTCAATTTTTAATTCCCGTGTTTGGTAACATTGTTTTTTTATTTTATTTTTCATCATCTGTAAACATGAATTTCCATGTTATTTTTCAATGTACTAGTGTTTTAATTGTATACCTTCCATCAAATTATTTTCTATCATTCTTGCTACTATTTAGATTATTGGCTTTGGAGGTATTGAGCTATACTGGGTATTTCAATTTGTAATTCTTGTATAGAGAATGTGTTGCCCTTGTCTCCTTGTTTATAATTCGCCCTTCTTGTAATTTAATTTCTAACGTACTACATAGGCTTGGTTTACATGAAAAAATTTGACCCGAGTCTGTGTAACAGTTTAGGGATCTCATCTCTAATTACTCATACTATAGATGTTAATAATTCAGTTTATATAAATTTTTGTGTTCAATTATAAGGACATTATTTATCTCAAATCTTGGTTTATGTTATGTATAGATAGTCCCCTCAATCCTCTGCCATACACAGGAACCCCTATCTTTGAGGGATAGGTAGATGTATTTACCAGATTTTCGTCGTATCACTTATACATGCATTTCTGAAATTCTCGGTTCAACACTGTTTCATTAACACTCTCCATACTTTCCTTTAAATGTTTAGAAATGTCGAATACTAGCATTGTATACCATTTTTCCATTTGTTCTCTCTTATTGATATATACCAATGAGTATGGATTTAAATGTAAGCACACACATTCAGATTAACGTAGATGTATGTTTCACTACTCATAATTGTCAACTTTTTTGTTTTGTCCTTTACCAGAAACTATACTTCTTAATTGTCTTTTTTTATTCGTTCTTCTGACATAGATTAAAAATATTGTTCTTTTATGAATTTATATAGCCCTTGGTTTATTTTCATTATGTATGACTGTGCAACATTTTATGATGCTTTTGTATGCAGATTTATTTGTTCATAAAATTTGTTAGCACCATAGGTATACCCGATACCATTCTTTTCTTTAAGAAGCCTATCCTTAAGGAAATACACAACCTATTCATGCAGCCTTGTCTTGTAAAGAGGTTGGTACGATACTCTTTTTTTTCCCCAGTCTTTTCTTATTTATGTTAAACATATTTGGTGATGTATTAATTACATATTTTTTATTTATTATCCATTTAAGTTTTTATAATCTAGTATGGGTAAACTCTACCCATATTTATTCCTCTTTGTTGAATTTGGACCAACATGAAAATGTACTTACCTATTTCAGGTTAGCTCACTCATACTTAATTACAATCTGATACTCTTTCATATTTATTCAAATTGTAGGTAAGTTTAAACTTACTCATCGCTTCCCTACTGTATGTGAAGGTGAATAATAATGTTATGGAAGAGTAGACTAAGGAAAGATACTTCTCATTACCTGCATACATACCGGTATTCATACATAGAAAATAATATTTCACTTTATTACTTCATAAATGTGTTTTCTAATTCAGGATTGGCCTTGTGCATGTGTATCTTTCTTAATTGATTTACCATTTTCATTTTTCGCATTCAAAGATCAAGCTAATAGAGGGATGATTTCCTTCTCAGTTCATTTACGGTACAGTTTAGGATTCTATAGCACTCACATAGTTGAACCATTTTTTAATTAAGTGTTAAAGGCTGTAACATCTCCATTTCGACAACATTTTTTTTTTTTTTTTTAGTTGCAGTGGTAACAATAACTTCACCTTAGGGACAAATTATTCTTGATCATGGATTTTCATGCATAATACATTAATAATTTAGGGCTTGTTGTATAGTTATCTCTTTCAATTTATTTATCTATTGATTTGTATTGTCATGAAATTTAAAATTGATTAACATACGAAGATTAAGAATTCATTCCTAATTTCATTTCCCCTAAATTTTTGTATTTCAATATTTTACTTTTCCTCTTCTTAAATATTAATAGCCAATTCCATTTGATGTCAATAATGTAACCCTTTTTCCAAAATCTAAATCTCTTTAACTCATAAGATTAAACTAACTTGACCTTACAAGATATAACCTAATAGTTTAGGTTCTATATTAATTTTACACCCATCCTACTTTAAATATAAGGGTTTTACTCATCATTAATGATTAACTCCAATTTTGAACTTATGAGTTCATATAACATATCGAAGCCATATAATTGTATAACTCTGATAATAGGATCCACCCCACTATGGTTTCTTAGCATGGTTTTATAATTACACATGAGATTTATTTTTCAATGGTAACCCTTGGATACCCTTTACTTAGTCCGCTAATCAACATACATAATATTTTAAACCTAGCCTACCATGAAACCATATGTGTGTAATTACTTACATTTCCATACACGACAATTCAGATTTGATTTATGTTTTAGCATATAATCGCTTATGATATTTTAGATTATGGTATTTTCTTTGGTTTTGCTCTTTACACATTATGGTTGACATGTACTATGGCCTTAATGCCATTCCTCCACCATATTAAGTCTTACCAAACCACACGTTAATGAGATTCCTTGGGATCCACCTTCATTTAAGAAGTTGTACAAATCACATGGCTCTTTAGTTTTTGGAAAACTCGTTGATCTGTGGGAACTTCTTTAGGCTTTGGATATCCTACACGTGGAGGGATATGATCGAATGGAAATCTAGGGTTTAGAAATTCCACTATGTTTATGATTTAAACCATTTTCATTTTACTAGTTACTATTTCCATCCTCGGCATTTTTGGAGCAGAGCTAACTCTGTCACTATTTTTCATTTTGATAATGGAAATTGTTTTTACATTTGGCTCTGTTTCTCGGACCTTATTCTTTCTCCTTCGGGACACTACACGATTTAGAATGAAGTTATATATTAATTCTTACCAGCAGGAGTTACTCTCGCTATTCATCTTGGTAAGAAACACAAGTTTCTAATCTTGCTTTCAAATCGGTTTATTGGGTTCCTCTATTGAAATTTCCAGTTTTATTTGAACTGATTTTGATGGTCTGTCCAACATCATGAAATCGATGTCGTTCCTCACAGTGAAGAGCTTTGGGTAATCATTGAACCATGTAAATACTACTCCAGGTACTACGCATTGCATTTCTCATTTTTTTTACAATTTATAATGTCTCTTTTCAATTTCTTCTACGTTTTATAAATCTCTGCTTCTTTCTGGGTTTTTACGAATTGTATACCAAATATTTGAATATATTCATCCATTTTTAGTTTAACAATTATTGCTATTACTTTATCCTTGGAATTCTTCGATTCCATCTAGGGTTTGTATTTTTATTCAGTTGATTTGTATTATTGTTTTTCTTAATTTATAAACCATTTTAATGGACAATTCCAAATTAACGTATACGACCATGGAAGTCCTTCAAAAAATTCTCATGTGTGTGTTCAATTCACAATTTCCTTACATTCTCAGTCTATTTATTTTCTCTTTAGTATTCAGAACAGAATTTCCCTCTTTGGATAATTTAAAATTGGTAATTCCTGTAGCCTGCATATTCTAATGACGTTGTTTAAAAAATAGATGGACATCTAGAATGAAATCCTTTTGTCCTATGTTCATCCTAATACATCCCTATACAGGTAAATTGATAATGATCTATTTCTATTCTAATCGATATTGGAGTTTACTATTCTCTGTAATTTTGGTAGCAGTTGGTAGCAGTTCTATTACCGAGTCCCATACTCGATTTATTTTAGCTCAAATGGAGTTCATATTTATAAATCACTTCTGTGATTTTTACAGAAATAGAATTCTCTTGCTCTCACAAAGAAATCTATAGTTCTCATTTCGAACTCATCTTCTTTGTTTAAGCTCGTATTTAATGCAGTCTATGTATACTATGTATCCTCATCATTTTTTTCAATTATGGTTCCATGTGGCTGATTATTTTAGAAACCCATTACCTTTCTGCCAAGCATATAAATCTTCAGACATAATGACGTCAATTGTTTTTAAAAATGTGAGTTAAATATTAAATTTCCGAGTTTGAAGACCTCATATATTTTAATTTTGTAGAACCAATATGCCTCCTTTTTCATTCTAATGACGATTCCATTTCTCGTCTTTTTAGTTTCTTGAGTTCAAGTATGGTTCTCTTCCACATGTGACTATATATCCTTATAATCATTTATTTAATTTCTACTCTTATTTTCTATGATTACTATTATTTTAAACCGATATATCATATCGGTATTATGCGGGTATAAGTTTTAATAGATTCTATTTGCATATAGCTACTATGTTTTCTATTCACTCCTTGTAACAAAGTTCCTCCTCCTCAGGTTGGTCCAGTGTCTTCTTGGGTTTTCCTGATATATCATATCAACATAGATGCCAAGATTTGATCAAGTTTATTTACAGGAGACATAGAGGAGACAAAGTTATTTGATTGTATAACTTTCATGATACCCTTTTTAGACTATGGACTATAAAAAATTTTGAATGTAAATCTTGTATATACATAATTCTATACTAGTTGTAAAGGATTGATTTCGTCTCTTATGAAATTTTATTTATAACTCAGCAGGCCCCTTTGGTGGTACCTGTTAATGCATAGTCTATAATAGTTACTTTGGTTCTATTTTCAATTTCTTTCAATGATGGTCCTATTTCTATTCATAATTCATCTAAACGATTAACCTCAACCTTCACTAAGATACCTATTTGTTTTCCTTTTCCTTATTACATAATCATCTCATACTATCATTTCTACAATTAAAATTTCAGAATGTGAATAATATCATTATACTTTTGCATGCACTAATTTCCTCTTTTCTGTGATAATTTCCTAAACAAAATTTTCTAAATGCATCATGAAGATATATCTTTCTTTTTGATGTATCATATTTCTAAGATAATACTTTACCTTATGTAGTTATACTACAACATAAAACTTTATTTGGATATTCTGTGTATTTGCTTCTATATTAGTTCGCCAATCGAAATTATTGATTTTTAAGGAAATACTAAACAAAAATTTTAACTCAATAACAATTTCCTGAGAGTCACCTAACCTCATATCGAAGCTTGCGTCAAGGTTTCTACATTCTGAGAGTTGGTACACTTAAGATTTATGTCTGTACAACAATACAAAATAGACTATATTTATTATAGTCAAATTTTTCAATGTATATATTTACCACAATGTTACTACTTAACCTTAATTCCACAGTATAAGCTCATATTCAGATTTCAACAACTTCATATTAATCTATACTATCTTACTCAATAAGCAATCTCATAACAGAGTTAAGGTATAATTTAAAAAATGAAGTTTACTGATGCATACCATTTAAGGTAGACTAGGTTCCACCCAATCTTTGAGCTCTCTCTCCATAGCTCCCCTCTATCATAAATCTTCTTATTTAATCTTGCTTTCCTATCAACATGTTTCCCTTAACTACATCCAGTTAAATCAAGATGTTGCCGTTCTGTGTGCCTAGGCTTTACTTTTCTTTCTTCCACAAAAGTACTTTAAAGCTAGCTTTTCCTTTTTCTAGCATTATTCCACCTCTTCCCCGTAACTCCTCTTTATTGGGGTAGCTTCTTAGATTTTATCTCCAATCTAAATGGCTATATTTAATTTTATTTCCTCTAAGGATTTTTTGAGAATTGGGAAAGTCTTATGATCCTTATCCATCCTCATGGATTTAGATCTCTGATCTCTAATAATTATCTAGTCCTTGCACCATTTATTCGTTTTTCACTTTATTAATTTAATTTAATAAAATATATCCAAAATAAATATTTTCCCTAGGTCCACTTGATCCTTAGAGTCTTTGACTTCTTATTTTTAAAAGAAGAAAATTAGGGACATTACATATTCCGCCTCTAAAACAGAACACCGTCCTCGATTTTACCAATTTTGATGTTGATTTCTCAACTCGGGATGGAGATTCCTCCTTCATATTATCCTCTCTCTCCCAACAGTTTGTTCAGAGTACAAGTACATTCCCCTACCTGTACTCTTCTCACTGCTATACTCTGGAGTTTGATTTCCTTCCTGTTTCGATATAATAAGTATATATGAAAGGATCTTTTATTCCTGTTTCCTCCTATCCACGGTTCATATCAATTCGTATGAGTAGTATCTTATATATCTTGATAACAAATAATCATGATAATATTCTGAACTTTAATATTTTTCAATAAAGTCACTTGTTAGCAAAACCCCTCAAGGTTTATAGTAGTATAGTGCAAGTTTAGAAAAACTACTTATCATTCCATGTATTTCGGCAAGACTTCCTCCTCAAAAATTCATGGTATCCTTTGAATTAATTGGTGATTTATTTGCACATCTTCTCACCTTGACTCCTTTAATCGGAGTTGTACAATTCCTGCTACACTTTGCTTCACAAAACAAACACCTCTTCATTAGAAACTCATGAATTTAGAAAAACAACTTTGTCATATGCAAGGGTTCTGCTTAAGGTTCTATCCCCCTTTTATAGTTCATACATGCACATCTGTACTTAATAATTGATTAATTTTCTCAATCAATTCGGATGGTGATAACCATGCTCAATTTCAACTTAATACTAGTTTTTCTGTAACACAGTTTCCAAATTCCACTTGAACTTTAGCTTATCAAGTGTATCAGTTATTACCTTACATCTTGGAACTTCATATCAATTTACCATCTTAGTCTTGGATACATTGATTACTTTTATGAATGTCAGTTTCTACGTCAACGAGTTTCTAGTTTTTATCCAACCAACTTCCTATTTTTATCTCGGAATAGGAATAGTATCTAAAATTTTGGTCCGATACTTTGGTTTCATTGTCTCTTATCACTATTTTCCACATAGGGTTTTATTTATTCTTTCCTCATACTAGGTCAAACATGTTCTACTTTAAATCTTGAATTTAATTTGAATCACCAGTATATCCTATCGAAGGAAATCTATGATATTTTTCTAAAATTTCTACTATACTAGGGTCACTTTATTAATGTACCCTATGTTTTTGAAATTAACAGTTCCTCCTTATTTGAAATATCTATCAATATTTCAGTATATTGCAGTTTTACTTGGAGGTTTTTTCTGCTTTACTACTGCAATAATTCTAATTTCCTCAATTATTCATAGTCAGAAATATCATTATTTGAATATTCTTCACAATTTTAGGGACATTCCTCTTTTAAAAAAATCCTTTTATTTTCCTTTTTCAATTTTAAAGTTTATTTCAAACTTATTAAGGAAACACAAACACCCAGTTTGCTTAAAAATTTTCATATTGTTGAAGAATTTATACTCCAGTCATATGTGTTCTAGGATTAAAGCCCCTTCTTCCTTTACAGGTAATTTTCTTTACTTCCTGCAGCATACATTTCAGCAGAAACCTTAATACATACCCAATATAATTATTTTCATTTGTATACATTTTTGTTCATTCATATGCTATAACTGACTAATAATATTACCTCTAATCCTTCTGGCCAAGCCCTAGTACCACTTACTATTTCTTGGATTTCATTAGAATATTCAAACATGAGTAGTTATTAGTTTAAGTCTTTTAACTGTTCAAGCTATTTTAACATTTTTTCTATCTATCCATTTTTCTCTCTCCTTGTTGTTTAGATAGACTTTTGTATAATCTAAAATTACAATCTTTTTACCCATCTCTTCTATTATTTTTCAATACCACAGTTGATTTTATGGTGGAATTATCAGGACTACAATTTAGCTCATGCTCACATGAGCCTTTCCTCATTCCAATACTCATCCTTCGTCTGAATTTAAATGACTTAACCACTGAAACTTTTATTAAAATATTGTTCATTAAGTCTATCATGTCATTTATGTCCTCTAGATTTTGCAGAATTGTAAAAAAATTCTGAGTTGTTATTTATGCTCTAGTTTACTTGATACATATAGGGATAAAACATGACCAATCTAATCCTATATAATTTCTAATTAATAAATTATGTACCCTGTTCTTTATACATCTCCTCTTTAATTCTCATTTTATGATAAATTATTGATCATCTATCCTGAGTAGAGAATATTCATTCTTGATCATCAATTTATTCAGTTTTCAATAGTTTATACTTACTTCATGTTATCACTCTAGTAATTTCTTAAGTTGTGGGATTCGAGTTTTTAGTCTAAGAACACTAGAGGTAACCACAAACCTACTTCAAATTCTAGGATCTAGCCTTCCTAGAATTCAGAGAGGGCTCTCTCTTTGAGATTTATATTTGGATTTTATTTATGTTTTTAGGCTATTTATGATATAACAATTGGCTTTGTTTTTAAAGGTTTTGGTGGGAAAAAATCACTTAGAGTTAAAGTAGAGATAAATCAACTTATCCATTGGGCTATGGAGTCTAAATCTAGCTAGAAACACTATAAATCTAGGCCAAAAAGGTACAAATGTATTCAGGGCAAGATAGATAACCCTCAGAGATCTAGAAAAGTGTTTTTTGGTGAAATGGTATGATCAGGATAAAGGGAAATGAATGATTTTTTGATCCGGAAAATGGAAGAAGGAGGCAGGGGTCAAACAGGAGTAGGAGCAATTAAGAATTACTAACACCAAAAATCAATAGAAAACATTAAAATGGTAACTAGTTAAAAACAGGGAGCACTAGACTAACATGTAGTAATATTCGTAGTTACACATTTAGATAGAATAAACATATTATGAATTTCATGAAACTTAGAAAAAAAAACAATGACAAGAAGGGATTACTTCACTCATCAGCTTATCACAGGGATCCTAAATTATGATGCCATTTTAGCTTTGTCCAGTCTGAAACTTCGAAGTCAAAACATAATAGCCTCCAATGTTTTGACAAAAAGTATATAGTAAAGTCTAGCAATTTTATTCCACATTCAATACTTCAAATGTAGAAGTATTTATACAAAATGTAGTTACAAATATCCTAGGAGACATCTAGGAATATCTTTAGGAAATAGAAAATATCTTTACAAAATAAGAGGGGCAACTTCTTAACAAATCAACAAGTTGTCCTCTTATCCAAAATAAATAGAACTACTTTATCTAATCAAGGAGCTTTTGAGTGATTAGTTGTCTTGCTTTGTTGGCTTCTAGAAAATATCTTCATTTGAGTTGCCTTAGCTGATACTCTTTCATCTGATACTCTTTAACAGTGATATTTAGCTCTGATACACTTTTGACTGATATTTCCACTATTTTACCCCTGTAAAAATATTTCTTTTTGCAGTAAAAAATCAGCAGACCGTCCTTTTACTTCACTGTTTGTTTTTCACTGTTTTCAAGGTAATTTCTTCACAGTTTTACCTCTCATTTTTACATTAAATTTGCAAATGTTTGCCACTATTATTCACTGGGAATTTTGATGTTCTTTAGCTTTCTAAAATATCATCTGCCTCCGTCTATTTAGAAAAATTGGGTTTGAACACAAAAAGATGTTTGATTTCATGTTGTAGAAAGAACAAATATTTAAAGTGCTGAAGGTGGAATTTTCCTGTGGGAGTGCCTTGTGTAAATGGTTTGCTGAATCTCTCCTTGGAAAATTCCCTGATTTTCTTATCATAATCCTTCTGGGGCATCAATTTTTCATTGAAGACATCAATGTCTGGCATGCCCTTCTGTCTTAAGTTTGTATATTTCACCATAAACTGTGTTATGGCAATGTTCATTGATTCACACTTCTCTTCCACGTAGTTCATAAAAATTTTCTTTGTTACCACTTTTTTAATCTATAAAATGGTCTCTGTTCTATCCAATATCTGTAATTCTTCCAATTCTTCTCTTTTATTTATGTTCAGGAATGTGATGAGTTTTAAAGCCTGAGTTGGCTTATCATTTAACTCATCGTTAGTCTTCTAAATCTCTACTTGAGCTACCAATAATAAGTCTCTCTACTCATATATAACCTGAATTGAATGCCATTGAGTGTGAATGGCTTAAATTATGTTTGTCAATATATGATTCTTTACATAACAAATTTTCTTAGTGAATGTTAACTCTTTTTGTAAGCACTTTATTTGTTCCCCAAGTCTAATTTCCTTTTGTTCATGGGTTTTAGAATTTATTTAACTTAACTTATTTGTGGCTTCAAGATTTTCAATCATCTTCTTAGGCTGTTGATTTCATTATTTTTCAAAGACAATTCCTCCATAGCCTTTACAATCTGACCTGATCCATCTATTTGCTGAACTTGTGTTGTAGAATAATCTGTGTTTGAAGTAGTAGTTGAACTCACAGGCACTACAGTTTCTAGTGGTTCCTTTGGTTCTAGTTTTTCTCCTAATGTGGAAGCCACTGCTGTGGTAATCACTGGTATAACTGAAGCAATGATAGGAGTGTCAGTTTCTTTCAAAATTTCCTTCTCTTGGACAAGCTGGTCCATTTGGGATTCCATTTCTTTGATCTGAGCAGTTAATTTGAGGATGAGCTTCATCATCTCTTCTTTTTCAATTTTTTCTTGAAGGATTTCTTTGGTCTGTGGATGCTCACTTTGAGGAATCTTAAGCTATTTCCTCAAAGATGCAATATCATCATTTTTTTTATTAATCAAAAATTCTGCTGCTTGAAAATTTGAGGGATCATATCCCACCTATAAAGTTAAATCGTCTAAGGCTTTAATCCTTAGGTCATTTGCATACGAAGATCCCTTGTCTAGCTTCATTTGATCCTGCATGTTAAGAATAGTATTTTGCAACTTTGTAGCACTCATTTCCATTGTCACCACAGTTGAATACAACATTTCAGATCTATGTCTATGAAATTCAATTTGGTCTATCTCATGAACATTTTCAGTGTCTACTTGAAACTCCATATTTTTATAATATCCCACTGTCTTTTGGCATTGGAGTAGTTGGTTGAAAAAATAAGATAATCATTTTGTTTGTAGAATAATAAAAGGTTGTCAGTATCCTATTTTGATTCCTAGGTTTTTTATTAAGGAATTGAGAATATATCTCTAATTTAATTTCCTCATTCTTCTTATTTATCTGCTTATATTTTTCCTTGATATCTAAGTATTTTTCCTTAGCTGTCTGTGAGGAACAGGCCTCCATATTCTATGGATTTTCAATCATTTGAGTATCATTTTTACCTATAGTTTTCTCTTGATCAATATCTACAAGAGTTTCATTGATTATCACTCTAGCTTCGTCATTATTTACCTTCGTCTCATTTGTATCTTCAATGTCCATTATCTTTTCTTTCCCAATTGAACTGAATTTAAGCCTTTTGTTATAAATAAGTTTGAATTTAGTTTCTGAAGTTGTTTCTACTGTGTATTCTCCTTCTTCTCTTCTTCTTTAGACTGAAGTCTCTAGCTACTTTAGAACTTCAAGGGCCTGTGTTGTCACCATTTTTCCTGTTGTCTCTGTATTAGTAAATGTATCTGTCAGTGTGTTCTCCACCCATTCTTCTTGATTGGAAAAATTTTCAATATCTAGCTTGGGCTCATTTATGAAGGGTGTTAATTTACATTTTACTCTTAAATTGCTTAGGATCCCTTGAGGATCATAGTTCCATGGAAAACTTTCTTCAAATTTTAACTCTACTAGTCTCTTTGAGATTTCTTTTTCTGCCTCTCTATTATTTATGATGAAAGGACCAACTTGATTCTTTAGCTTGAATTGTGTCTTTTTCCTTGAAGTTAAGAAGTTGGTAGTGTCAAAATTGAGAATCTGTCTTAAATATTCCAATGCAAAAATTCTCATGTTCATATATTTGTGCAACTTATAAGGTAATAATTTTGATCCAAAAAATCTTATCTTTGTATGCTTTTCATAAAGAAAACAATATCCCATTTTATTATGTTCTGATATTTGCAAGATCATTTTCGTTTCTTCATTGACCCTGGGCTGCTTTGCTTTGTACAAAATTCTAACGATTGGATGCAGAAAGAGGTTTGAAAATCTGTGTATGTGAACTCACTACCCTCTTTTCAGAGCAAGGAAGTCCAAAAGACAATGGAAAGAGGCTTACCTTCCAAGTCTATCTTTTGCAATGCAATTGCAAAATTATCAGCTTGGAAGAATACAAGTAGGATAAGTATCTAAAAACCCCTTCAGTGGGTAGTTCGGTCAACTGATGATGAATATTGTCTGCTATAAATGTGGCATAATAAAAAATTATTGTTGGAGGTTGGCCTGGAGATAAGGTGGACAAAAAGCCAAGAATGGATTCATTAATGAATCCATCTATAAAATATCCCAATATAAAAGATAGCTTTGAAATAATATGCCTAGACCCTTTAGGAATTTTGCAGTGGAATAAGGAGGTTTCAACTTAGGAATGTCAACATGGGAAGGCAAAAAATATTGAAATATCATGAATGTCTTTGGGAAAGCCTGGCTTAAGTACAATTGGGTCCAAAAGTCTATATATAGGGGGACTGATTGAGGATCAGAAAATAATTGCAGCATTTGATTTATGGACTCTGTTGTGATGGTAAAAAGGATCTCTCTGTTAGCATTAACAATAGCCCTTTGATCTGGCTAATAATGTTTTTTACATAATCTAACAAGGTCTTGTCCAGGGTGGATCAATGGAACTACATACTTGGACAAATGAGTCACCCAAATAGGCATTTCATCTTTGTCCAAGTATTTATCATAGAACCAGTTATGTATTTCTAAAAAGTTGAATTATACCACTAGATAAGCAATCTTGTAGTCCATATCAGTCAGTGGAAGGGTTTCTTCAGTAGCTACAGGTGGCTAGAGGGCATATACTGATTCAGTAGATTTAGTAGTGAAGAGTGGAGTAGGTTTAATAGGTTTAGTGATGGCAACAAAACTAAAAGTCGGCCCCTAAGGAGAGATGGTCTCTTCTCATGGCTCTGTGAGCACTTTCCTCTATTAACCTAGTTTTCCTCCATGTGGTCTTCTTTCTTTTCTTGGAATTTTATTTATCAAATTTGAGGAATTTGATAAATAAACATTATCAACAACCTTTGAAAATTAAATTGTATCTCTGAACTTTATATTAATACCCAACGCTTTTTAAACAAATGGCTTTGTAATAAACCTTTGGCTCCGGGCCCCACATCTATGATCAATAGTACAATCAAATTCACGCATCGTACCTTGGTTATCCTTCGCGCTACTTCCAAAAGAGACCACCATCCGATGGCTTCCTCCCAAATCGACGACATTCAACGATATCGCGCGGCCTCCCTGGTCGAATGTTAACGCGCGATGGCGCACAATGAGAGCGGTTTCAGGGGTCCCGCCTTTGCCACGTGTCGAGCACTCAATGTAATCACTCCGAATTTGAAAATACCACCTACTCCGCAAAAGCGGTGTGATATGGGCAATCTGGTTTCGTAAATCCACTCTCGGGTTTTGGAACAGTGACTAACCCAAGTTAATTCGGGGTTGCACTATCCTTCTTATTCAGTTAACTCAGGTATATCCTCGGTAGGGTTTCCAATTAACGACAAACAAATGTAATTCTCTTCCGATGGGATTTTCACTACCATTAGGATAGAGTTAGTCGACCACAATTATATGCAAACTTCTTCTATGAGTGAAAATTTATTCAACAGAGCCTGTTCGAATAATTTTGAGAGAAACAGTGGATAGAGAGATGTAGAAACTGTGCAACAATTCAATTCAGAAATTATGTACAAAGAGAGTTCAATCGCCTCACAGTTAAACAAATTTCCTCACAAGTATCAATTCGAAACAAATTGAAAATCAACGGGAACTAAAATTTATTCAAATGGAAGCAATTGCTTAACACACAATATTTTATTGCAAAAATCTCCTCTCCCTCTCCTCTTTTTTTTTTTCAATGCATCCAAGGGATACAATTTATATACATTACAATGTGTCTCTTCAGTTCCTCTGTGAGGACCATTTAGAAAATCAAAAGCCTAATTACAATAATTCAACTAACTGAAACATGACAGATGGATCGAATCTAACTACTCGACTTCTACAAATCTAATTAATCTAAATGAAATAGTCAGCTGAGGTATTGACACCTAGTTGTTACAATTCAATTGTATTTGAACCCTCCTAGCCACAACATGTGGAAAAAACCTCCTACATTGCTGTCTAGTGTCTAATGCCCCTGCATCAGACTCTCGAGGGAAATTTTCTTCATGGGCTCCTGTCCATGAGCTCTTCCATTGATCTGCCTATCTTCTGCAACATTCCTTCGGTCATCTAAGTGGCATATTCCTCTGGCTTATCCTTCCATTTGATTAAGTATTAAAAGTACTCTTGTCCTCTAGTCTTCTTGAACACTCTTTTGTCCAATATTTTCTCTGGTTGCAATGGTTGCACTGGAGGTAGCTGCTTTTTCCACTCAATCTATTCCTTGTTTGCTGATCTTTCTTCTTCACCATCATCTTCATACTTGTACAAATCTGCAACATTAAAAATGGGAGATATTCCAACATCAGGTGGTAATTCAATCTCAGAAGCATTCGTAGAAAAATTTCTAAGTATCTTGCATGGCCCAATATTTTTGAACTTAAATTTGTTATACTGCTTCCTTGGGAATCTCACCTTTCTCAAGTGTGCCAAAACCAGATCTCCTAATTCAAAATGAACTTCGTTTCTGCTCAAGTCTACTCTTCCTTTGTATTTGATGCTACTTCCTTGTAGTTGTTGTTTCACTTGTTGATGTATGGCCTGAATCTCTGAAGCAAATTCTTCACCATCAGCACTTCTCATCTCTACCCTTCCCAGATTTCTTAACTCTGATATTCCCCTAGGGTGCATTCCATAGACAATATGGAATGGGCTCTTCCCTGTGCTTTTTTTTGGTGAGTCATTATATGCATATTCTGCCTGGGGAAAAATATGATCCCACTACTTGGGATGCTTTCCTGCAAGACTTCTCAACAAATTTCCCAGACTCCTATTCACTACCTCAGTTTGTCCATCAGTCTGAGGATGATAAGTTGAGCTTAAACTCAGTTTGGTACCAATTTTCTTCCATAGTTTCCTCCAAAAATGACCCACAAATCTGGTGTCTCTATCTGAAACAATACTCTTGGGCAACCCATGCAATCTAACAACTTCTTCGAAAAACAAGTTAGCAACATGGGTGGCATCACTAGTTTTATAACATGGAATAAAATGTGCCATTTTGGAGAATCTGTCCACTACAACAAAGAATGCATCGTTCCCTCTCTGAGTCTTGGGAAATCCTAGAACAAAATCCATACTCACCATGTCCTAAGGCCTGTCTGGAATAGGCAAGGGAGTGTACAATCCTGCATTCTGGCTCCTTCGTTTGGCATATTGACAGATTTTGCAATTCTTCACAAAATTATCCAATTCTACTCTCATCTTGGGCCAGTAATAGAAGTGACTTATCTTCTCATAAGTTTTATCAGTACCAAAGTGTCCAGCAAGTCCACCACTATGCTTTTCTTTGATCAAGTTTTCTCTCATGGAACATTTTGGTACACACAGTTGGTTTCTTCTGAATAGTAAGTCCTCCTGCAAGAAATAATAGAGCCACTGGCTTCTATCTGTTAGAACAGGATTACAACATGCCTCAAATGCTTGCTTAAAATCTGAATCTTTTTTGTACAATTCTTTGAGAAAATCAAATCATACAACTTCAAAATTAATTTCTTGAACAAGCATGTGCCTCCTACTCAAAGCATCAGCTACTTTATTTGCTTGGACACTTATGTGTTTCAAAACAAAGTTAAAACCTTGGAGATACTCAACCCATTTGGAATGCTTATGATTCAACTTGGGCTGCTATACAATGTACTGCAAAGCATGATTATCAGAATATAATACAAATTCCTTAGACATCAAGTAATGTCTCCACTTTTTCAATGCCTGAACAATTGCATAGAATTCCTTCTCATAAGAGGAAAAATTTCTTCTGGTGTAATTTAGCTTCTCACTGAAATAGGCTACAGGCCTATCATCCTGACTCAACATAGCTCCAATGGCCTCTCCGCTGGCATCACACTTTACTTGAAATGGTTTAGCAAAATCAGGCAGAATCAAAATAGGCTTTTCGGTTATCTTTTGCTTCAAAACTTTAAAGTTTCTTTCTGCTTCAGCAGTCAACTTAAATGGCTATTTGCTCTTCTTTATTGTCTCAATTATGGGTGCATTAATCTTACTGAATTTTCTTATGAATTTCCTATAAAAATTGGCAAGTCCATGGAAACTTCTTACCTCAAAAACATTCCTGGGTGAAGGCCACTCCACAAATGCCTTAACCTTTTCTGGGTCCATCTTCAATCCTTCTACAGAAACAAAAAAGCCCAAATACACCAACTCTTCTTTCATGAATGAGAATTTCTTTAAGTTTATCAGCAGTTTCTATTGATGCAGCTTCTTCAAGACATAATTAAGATGCCTTAAATGTTATTCTTTAGTTTTGCTGAAAACTAATATATCATCCAAATATACTATCACAAATTTACCAATCAATTCTTTCAATACTTCATTCATAAGTCTCATAAAAGTGCTAGATGCATTTGAAAAACCAAAAGGCATTACCATCCATTCATACAGTCCTTCATTTGTTTTAAAGGCAGTTTTCCACTCATCACCCTCTCTTATTCTAATATGATGGTATCCACTTTTCAAATCTATCTTTGAAAAATATTTAGCACCACTCAAACAGTCCATCAAATCCTCAACTCTGGGAAAAGGGAATCTGTACCTGATGGTGATCTTATTGATTGCTCTAGAATCAGTACACATCCTCTAGCCTCCATATTTCTTTGGGCTCAATACTGCTGGTACTGGACATGGACTCAAACTTTCTCTGATCGGTCGCTTGTCCACCAATTCCTGTACTTGTCTCCTGATTTCCTCATTTTCTGTGGGCATCATTCTGTAGGCTGCCTTATTTGGGAGATTTGAGCCAGGGATAAAATCTATCTGATGGCTAATCTTTCTCATAGGTGGTAGCTCATCAGGTAAATCATCCACAATAATGTCACAATAATTTTCTAACATCTCTTAGATTTCTACTGGAAAATTATAAATATTTGTAGAAGTAAGAACTACTTTAGGTTTGCAAACTAAAGAAAAAATTACCTCTTCTTCTTCTATCTACTGCAGATATTCCTTCCCACTTAGAAACAAGGTCTTTGGATCAATCACTCTGCTGGATGGCTCTCCTTCTTCCATGGGTATCAATGTATGATGTACCCCATCCTTGAAGAACTTGTAAGTGTTCTTCTTGCCATGTCTGCTTCTTGCTTTGTCAAGCGCCAGGTCTACCTAGCAGTATATGACA
Organism: Pinus albicaulis; assembly: GCA_034641835.2. Lineage (NCBI taxonomy): Eukaryota > Viridiplantae > Streptophyta > Pinopsida > Pinales > Pinaceae > Pinus > Pinus albicaulis. The sequence continues at coordinate 1,140,548,814 of CM076579.1, read as the reverse complement.
CACATCCATGGGAATTACATCACATAGAACCTTATCTTTGTATTTTTCCATTTGCAGCTCTATCTCACACTGTTCTTTTACAACCAGCTAGTGCCCTTTATGCAGCCAGGACACCCTGTAGGGAGTTGGATGCTCCCTTGTCTTCAACTTCAACTTCTTTATCACCTCAGTGGAAAGCAGATTTTCTGTGTTGCCACTATCAATGACTAGCTGGCATCTTTTCCCTTAGACTTTGCATATGCTCCTAAACAAAGTCTTCCTTTGTGCAGGCTCAGTGACCTCTTTGGTTTGTTTCAACAGGACCTTATTAACCACTAAGGACTCTCCCCTCTCTGGTATAATTTCTTCTTCAACCTGGGCAACAACAACATTTCTTGGACCAACACCCACATTCTCTGGACATTCATAGTGCTTGTGTCCCAATTGCTAACATCTATAGCACCTCAATTCTCTACCTTTGCCTCTGTCTCTGCCTCCTCTTCCTTTTCCTCTGTAAGAACCCCTTCTGCCCCTTGCATCATCCTCTATAGATGCATTCTGAGGTGAGCTATTGTTAGCTCCATCCCTGGGTGTAGTAGGCTTTCCTCTACCACCCTGACTTCCCTTCCCACGGAAAGTACCTCTCTTCTTGGCAGATTTCTTCCTGAAGAGTTTATCCTCTGATTTCAAGGCCATCTGGTAGGCCTCTTCCACTGTCTTAGGAGACAAAAGACCAATCTAATCTTGGATCTCCAGCTTGGGACAATTCACATATCTGGCAGTTTTCTCTGGTGTGTCTTGAAATTGCCTAGCTCTTACGCTCACTCTGTATAATTCCTCTGTGTATTCTTTTACTGTCAGCAACCTCTGTCTCAGGTTCTACATTTTCCTAAACAATGTCAGCTGATAATCACTAGGAAATAATTTACCTTTTAAGTTAGCCATCATTCTGGTCCAACTTTTGATAGGCTACTTGCCAACTCTCCTCCTTTCTGCCTGCACTCCATCCCACAAGAGTGCAGCATGTCCTTTCAGCTTTGTCACTGCAAACGTGACCTTTTTATCGTCGCTTATTTCTTCATAGCCGAATAACTTGTTCATTTCATTTATCCAGTCCACCATCTCCTCTGGATTCAATCCTCCTGCGAAATTTGATACTTCAATCCTGGGCTTAACTGCAGACCCCAAAACAGTTCTGATGAGCCACAAGTCAGGAGGAATCTCAGCATTCTCTTCAGCTTCTTCTATTTCAGGCTCGCTGATGTCTTCAGGATCTCTGGTCTATCTTCGCTCCATAACATCCATTCTGGCCTCAAACCTCTGCAAAATCTCCAACATCTCTGCATTGGCGATAGGTCTCCTTCTGCCAGCACCTCTACCAACTCGGATGTCCATGTCAGTTCTCTGCAAAAAAAACTTAAAAACAACAGCTATCATACTACAAATGACGGCAACAAAACTGAAAGTCGACCCCTAAAGAGAGATGGTCTCTTCTCGTGGCTCTGTCAGCACTTTCCTCTATTAACCTAGTTTTCCTCCACGTGGTCTTGTTTCTTTTCTTGGAATTTTATTTATCAAATTCAAGGAATTTGATAAATAAACTTTATCAACAACATTTGAAAATTAAATTATATCTCCGAAATTTATATTAATACCCAATGCTTTTAAACAAATGGCTTTGTAATAAACCTTTGGCTATGGGCCCCACATCTATGATCAATAGTCTAATCAAAATCGCGCGCCGTACCTTGGTTATCCTTCATGCTACTTCCGAAAGAGACCACCGTCCAATGGCTTCCTCCCAGATTGACGGCGTTCAACGATATCGCGCAGCCTCCTTGGTCGAACGTTAACGTGCGATAGCGTGCAATGAGAGCGGTTTCACGGGTCCCGCCTTTTCCACATGTCGAGAACTCAATGGAATCACTCCGAATTTGAAAATACCGCTTACTCCACAAAAGCGGTGTGATATGGGCAATCCGGTTTCGTAAATCCACTCCCAGGTTTTGGAACACTGACTAACCCAAGTTAATTCGGGGTTGCGCTATCCTTCTTATTCAGTTAACTCAGGTCTATCCTCGGCAGGGTTTCCAATTAACAAAAAACAAATGTAATTCTCTTCCGACGAGATTTTCACTACCATTAGGATAGAGTTAGTCGACCAAAATTATATGCAGAATTCTTCTATGAGTGGAAATTTATTCAACAGAGCCTGTTCGAACAATTTTGAGAGAAACAATGGACATAGCGATGCAGAAACTGTGCAACTATTCAATTAAGAAATTATGTACATAGAGAGTTCAATCACCTCACAGTTAAACAAATTTCCTCACAAGTATCAATTCGAGACAAATTGAAAATCAATGGGAACTGAAATTTATTCAACTGGAAGCAATTGCTTAACACACAATATTTTATTGCAGAAATCTCCTCTCCCTCTCCTCTTTTTTTTTTTCAATGCATCCGAGGGATACAATTTATATACATTATAATGTGTCTCTTCGATTCCTCTGTGAGGACTGTTTAGAAAATCAAAAGCCTAATTACAATAATTCAACTAACTGAAACATGACAGATGGATCGAATCTAACTATTCGACTTCTACAAATCTAACTAATCTAAATGAAATAGTCAGCTAAGGTATTGACACCTAGCTGTTACAATTCAATTGTTTTCTAACCCTCCTAGCCACAACATGTAGACAAAACCTGTCGCATTCCTGGCTAGTGTCTAATGCCCCTGCATCATTTAGGTATTACAGATTGAGGAGGTTTGGATCCTCCAGTTTGGTTGGTTTAGAGCCTCCAGGTTTAGTTGTGATCTACTTTTTGGTCATTTTGGATTAACTACTGCAAGCTTATATTTTTTGAAGGAGTTTTTTTTTCTTTGTCGGAGGATATAAACTGGAATAAGATAGAAACAAGGGTTTCCTGAATAGATTGACTGAAAAAAAGGGGTTTTTAAGATATCTGAAGGCTTTAAACCTTTTTCTGTATTGAAAATTAATCTTCAGAAGTCACAAATTGAGGAATTTGGCTAAAAAAGTGGTTTTTTTGGACTCGAAACTTTCTAGGAAAAATTGGTCAGGTTTTGCCCTCTTATTTGGGATTTTTTAAGAAAATTGATTTTTGTAAAAAAAAGTTAATTTACAGGTGCGGTTGAATCATTTATGGTGTAAAATTGAAATTGCAGGTTTTAATTGTCGAGAAATACCTTCGAATGTAGGTATTTGGTTGCTTGAAGGGTTATTGAGAAGATATTTCATTTAATATGAGGACTGGTTCAGATTGTTGGTGCAGCGAATGGCTTTACTAATTTTCAATGGGGAATCTGTGGTCAAATTCTGATTTTCTCTAGGTATAGGTTGACAATTTGAGAAAACACATTTTTTACACGATCAAGCAGAGATTTTTAACAGTTTGAAACACATAAATAAACATCAAAGTGATAAATCAATTGTTTTAACATTTGATATGAATCACCATATAATGCATTAAATGTAGGTCTTATCCAATGGCAGAAGCAGTTTGGATTTTCAAATGCGAAACCTACAGAAGTTTTCGCATTGGGCTCAGGCGGTAAGCTGTTTTTATTGAAATGAATGTGATCCTATGAGAGGATGCCACGTCGCAGGAGGCGGAAAAGGTGAAACAACTTATTTCGCATCCATTTGGGCTTTGGTCGAACGAACAATTTGTGAGCGCGATATCGTTTTTGCATCGTTGGATCTGACAAATGGGAGAGAATGATCAAGATTTGTTTGGAATATGTAGAAAAAAAGATGGTGGGATCAAGGTTTGAATGTATAAGCGGGGTTCAGCAAAGGTTCCATATATGTAAAGCTGGGATTTATACATATCGTCAAAAGGGGTTAAATAATTGTATTTTTATATATAAAAGAGTTTTATATACAAGGGCAGAGGTGCATGAGGCGAGGTTATATGTTTAACTACAATTTAGCTTTTATGAAAAGCTTTAATATAGAGGCAAGATGCGATGGTTTACATATGTCATGGTTTAATTATATAAAACGTGAAGTTTTATATAACATGGTGAAGATATGGATACAAAAAATGGCTTAGTTTTATTGAAATAAACCTTATTTTGTTTTGATAAAACTTTGGGTTATAAAATATGAGGGGGAGAGGTTAATGCATGTATTTTCAAAGGTGCAAGAATTTATGCGTATGCACGGGGATAAAGGTTTTTGAACCTTTATAAAAAACACTTGATTTGATTCAAAAACATAGGATATACGTTTGATGAGTGAGGTTAAATATGTTTTGTCAAAAACATTTGCAATATGTCTTAATAAAACACATTTGGCATAGTTTTTAGTTTATTATATAGTTTTTAGACCTGTTTAGGGGTCTAATAACCATAGGGGGCAGCGTATTTAATTAAGGTTAGTTTTAGACCAAAGGGTGCATTATCTGGGTTTTAAATTTAACATGTGGATAATAACTTTGGTCTGAAAACTTTATAATAGTGGGTTTTGGGGCTATTTATATATAAAGGGATTTATATAGATAGGATAAGATATTTTTAGGGAATTAATAGCATAATTTAAAATTTAATATGGCAAGGGGAGATGGAATACACAAAAATACACTAAATGACCAAGTAGAGTGAATAGATAAAAGAAAAGCTCATTATTTCATCATTTCACCAATTTACTTAGGATAGAGTGTTTTTTTAGGGTTTTTGTATTTTTTATGAATGAAGTTAATTACATGGGATTTTAAGTTTCCTTAAGTAAGAAGGTTTCTTTAATTATCAAGATTACTTAAATGTAAGAATGAGGGATAAATAATGGTAAAGCGGATTTTATCATAAGAATTCAACAGTTTCCACTATCCAATCATCGAGCCTTGGGTCCGATCCCAACAGAAGTTAGAGAAATGCTCTGAGCCTCTTTGACTGGAAGTATAGAATATTGAGTACCTATAGGGGAAGTGAAATTAGTGATTTTTTCCCGGTGATGAATATTACATGCTTTTCTCAATTCTTTCTACCTACCCAACATTACTCTAACATTTTTTCTTCCTTTTAGCAGGTGCATTTAAGCTTGCTACCTTGAAACATTTTACTCTTTTGAAAGCATAAAACTGTCTAATTCCACCTTATTTAATCCGAGGGCTTAGATTAAAATGATGAGCTCCTCATTATTCTCTACCTATCTAATGATTTGTCAGGATTAAACTGTCTCACGAAACTTTATTCACTATCTACAACATGGAAATTGAAAACATGACAAGTCAAGTTTAAACAATTTAACTCATCATGGATTATGGAATTTATTGACACTCTGGCATAATCACTTGAAAAAGGTAAAAATTAGTGGCATTTGGACTTGCACACTTTCATGTTTTATTTTCATCTCTTTCTTTTCGGGTCTATATTTTTTAAGTCCTTTGATCTTTCTTTTAGGACTTTTTTACCCTCTTTTTGAAAAAAAAATTTCCTCAAAATATGGGAAAACAACTTGTAGAAAGCAAGGTATGTACATATTTTACACAAATATCAAAATTCAATTCAAAATTATGAATCCTATATTTATACGACCCTAACAACGAATTCACATGGGGATGGCATTTCTTGGTGAAATGTCAAGAAATCTAAGATGAGTAGTCTTCAATTTTGACCATGATAATCTAGTAATTGTCTTTTGTTTTCTCCAAAAAACTTAGATTTATGACATCTTACTCTTAAAATCTTAGGGCCTTCTCTCCGGGCTTCAACTTTGGAAAGAAAATATCCAATCCAATCTAAAAACTTCAATGGATATTTACAATGATGTAAAAAGTAACTAGGACTAACTATTGGTTAACTCAGAAGAATAGTAGTGTTTGAGAATTCTACCATTAACTAGTCCTTTTTGAATATATGTCCCATCCAAATATTTGATGAAGAAAGAATTGTTACCCCTATTTCCGTAAATTACATAAGGTCCTTTCCATAGAAAGTCAAACTTTCCATGCTTACCTTTGTCCTGTCTCCTAGAATCCCAATTTAACACTTGATCTCCAATGTAAAAGTCATCTTCTTTACTTATTTTATCAAAAAATTTCTTGATTTTATCATGAATGGCTTGGGATTTCTCATAGACTTCTTCCCTTGTTTGTTGTAGATGAATAGTTCAATTTATCCTCCTTTGTATATCATTGATTTCCACTTGTGATTCTTGAATGATCTTCATTACTGGAACACCTAAGGATGATGTGAAAACTACTTCCATCCCATAAACAATTTGATAAGGGGAAGTGCCAATTGAATTTTTGGTAGTAAGTCTATCTGCCCATAAGGCATAGACTAACCTTTTATTCCAAGTTTTTTTTTTTATCTTCAAGTAATTTTTTAATGATATTTACAAAGCTTTTGTTTGAAGATTTAGCTATGCCATTACCCTGAGGGTAATAAGAAGTAGAGTGGCTTAAGGTAATATGGTACTTGTGACAGAAGGCAATCATTTTCTTAGATTTAAATGCTATTGCATTATCAGTGATTATTTTCTAAGTGCATCCAAATCTAGATAAAAGGTTGTTTTCTATGAAAGAGATAATGACTATGTCAGTGGCTTGTATGGTAGAAATGGCTTCAATCCACTTATTAAAGTAATTTGTGGTAGTCAAAATCCACTTATGCTGGCCAAAGGATGGGGGGTGAATTTATCCAATGAAGTCTAAACCCCATTGTTGAAATGGCATCTCAGTTGAAATTGACCTTAAGGGTAAAGGTAACAATTTCTTTTTTCCTTGAAAATTTTGACATTTATGACATGAAGTAACAAATTTCTTAACATCAGCAAATAAGGTAGGCCAGTACAAACCAGCTCTCAAGATCTTATCTGCAATACTTTTCCAATATAAATTCCCTCCACAGTCACCTGCATGAAACTCCTCAAGAATTTTGTCAGCTTCTTCTTTCAGTAAACAATTTAGTAATAACCCATTATGTTCTTTCCAAAAAAGCACATTATCTAAAATACAAAATATCATTGCTTTAAGTTTAAAAAATATCTCTTTTGTCCTTGATAATCCAGGAGGAGCTTGTAAGTTTGTAAGTACAAAGATAATATCTGAGTACCAAGGTGAATCTAGAAAGACTTCACTGATCATTGGAGTCACCATCTCTTCCTGGTCATCAATCTGAGCAATAAAATTTATGTCTAATGCATTGAAGTTGGATTTAGCCATTAATTTGGCTAATCCTGATCCTTTAATGAGTTTTGTTGGTTTAATTTCTATGTCATATTCTAGGATAGTGGCAATCCACTTACCTCTTCTTCCATCAGCGCCATCCTGAGTAAGAATGTCTTTAACTACAGAATTAGGGACATAGGAAATTATGTGGGAATAGAGAATGTAAACTCTGAAATATTTTATGGCCTTAACCAAAGCTAAGGCTTATTTCTCCATTATGTTATATTTCAGAGTTGCATCTCTAGGAGTCTTACTAAAAAAATATATAGGCTTTTCAAAACCTTGATCATTCTTCTACAGTAAAACTGCAGCAATGGTATGTTCTGATGCAAAAGAAAAAATTATAAAGTCTTTTTTGAAATATGGACTGATTAAGACTAGTGTTTTAGTTAAAGCCTATTTTATGGAATCAAATGATTATCTGGCTTCAACAGTCCATTTTAAAGTTGAATCCTTTTTGAGAATATTTTTATGTTCTCTAATGATTTCAGCTAAGTTTGAAATAAATCTTCTCAAAAAGTTAACTTTACCTAAGAAAGCTTGTAATTCTTTGATATTTCTGGGTGGATGAATGTTAAAAATTTCTTCTATCCTAACAGGATCAATTCTAATTCCTTCTTTTGAAATTATATGTCCTAGTAACTTACCTTCCTCTAGTCCAAAGAGAGTTTTCTTGGGATTTAAAGAGATACCAAATTTCCTACATTTAATAAAGACCTGTCTCAAATCATCCAAGTGTTCATTATTTGATTTGGAAAATACAGTAATGTTATCTAGATAAATTACCAAGAAGTCATGAATATCCTTTGCAAAGGCTATGTCCATAGCTCTTTGAAAGGTTGCTTCTGCATTCATCACACCAAAGGGCATTTTCACATACATGAATGTGCCCCAAGGAGTGGTAAAAGCTGTTTTAGGTTGGTCTTGATTTTGAACAAGAATATGGTTGTATCCTGAAAAACCATCTAACAAAGATATTCTATAGGAACCACCTAACCTTTGTAATATATGATCCATTTTGGGTAGAGGGTAATTATCCTTCAAATATACTTTATTAATATTTCCAAAGTCGACACATAATTTAATTTCACTTATTTTCTTTCTTGTTGGTATTAGGTTTGAAACCCAATCAGAATATTTAATTGGTGCAATAATCTGACCATCATACATGCATTTTACTTCCTTTTCTATCAAAGGTAATAGAACATGATTAATTCTCCTTAATTTTTGTTTGAATGGATTTTGATCATATTTTATGGGAATGTTGTGTTGGACTATGTTTGTGTCATAAGCTTTAAGATCTTCATAACTCCAAGAAAACACATCTTGATATTCATTTAAAATATCAATGTATTGCTTCGTTACTTGTGGAGGTAAAGATTTAGAGAGTTTAATCATTTTTGGTTTTCATTTTTTCCCAATGTTACATTCCCCCATTTCAGATCTAACTGGCCCCTTTTTTGGCTTTTTAGGAACATCATTGGAATCCAAAAGGTCTTCCAAAGGAGTTAAACCTTTAGGTAAAAAATTATCTTTTAGATCTAACATGTCAATTTCTTCTTCAATGATTTGCTCAATATATACCTTCTCTAAGTTATCTATATCAAATTGAGTAAATAAAGTGGGTTTGTTAAATTTATGTTAATCTATGTTATCTATTTCACAATTAAAATATGAATCTATATTACAGTCTGTATCTATTTTACAATTTTGAAATTCTTCCTCAATATTTAAAAAATGGTAAATATGTTCATCCTGAGAGAAAATTTTCCAGTACTTGAGGTTATCCAGGATAATTGGTCTATGTTTAACCTTAACAGTATACCTATGAGTTGGTTGGAATGGTAAGTTACAAGTACTAGCAAAATTTGCTAGACAACGTGCTTGAATGTTTTGTTTTCTGGGTATAGAAGCGAACTTGCATTCCAATAAATCATTAGTTAAATCAATTGTTGTATCTATGTATATGGATAGTCTAGGATTATAAATAGAATAATCTCCATCTATTTCCTTAATGATCAATTCCGAATCTCCCATGATTAGTATTCTTTTTCCTCCTAAGTTTCTGATGATCTAGAGGCCTAGAATGAGTGCCTCATACTCTGCCATGTTGTTGGTACATTTGAAGTTGAGTCTGAAGACATGTCCTTTTGAATGATTAGTTTCCATATTTGTAATTCATACTCCTGCTCTTGCTCCTGATTTTTTTACAGAGCCATCTAAGTCTAAGTGCCAAAGGAACTCATGAAATATGTTGTCATTGTTTGGTTTTGGTTTTTTATCAATCAATTCAGTTTGGATTTCATCGTTATCAGAGTTACATAAAATAAAAGAGTCAAGGTCAGTTGGTGTAGAAAAAATGGGGTAATTTATGGATCTCTCAACACTATTGACCATGAATTTCATTAAATTTTCCCTATATAGCTTTTTGAGTTGACCAAACACTGATATTGTAGCATAGCTCATGTCCAATTATGGAGATCCCTGCAACTTTTCTCCCAATGAGTGAGAAATAACCATACCATAGTTTGGTGGGATGTCAGCTACTACAATGTCCATCACCATACTCTTACGAGGGTACTGAACTAAATTCACACACAAGTATTTGATTAATCCTAAGCACTTAACTTTGCTAGAATCAAATGAAAACAAATATTTGTAAGGACTAGTTATTTCTAGATTAAGAGTTTCCATAATAGCTTTGGGAATTAAGTTATGGGAAGCTCCTGAATCTAACATAGTGTTATGTAAAATATGATCATGGATGGTAATATTAATATAGAAAGGAGGGACTAGTCCATCTGGATGCTTTCCATTCACATCAGGGCCGAAAATCAACTCTGGTTGATCATCATTCAAATTAATGGCATCTTCACCATCATTCCTATTCAAAGTTTCAGTTATAGTTGATTTGTATAAGTCATTTTTAACCAATTTTGTTAAAGGAATACGTATTTTTAACTTAGCAATTTCATAATGAATATTGAATGAGGGTTGATATTTACTAATTTGAACTAATTCATATTTAGTCACTGTAACCTGAGTTTGTTTTTCTTGATTTTCAATAGCTCTATTTCTATTCTCAATTGTCTTGACATTCTCTGTCTGAGTTTTTTGAGTTTTGCTACCTTTCATTTTATTTTTAGGGACTATTTGTGTAGTAGCATAATTTTTAACAGACTTAGAATTATTAGCAGGCGTTCTGGGATTATCTGTTCTAGGATTTTCTAATTTAGGATTAGCAGGAATATTTTTAGGATCAGAATTTGATGTTTTTACTGAATTAGAAGCTTTAGTAGTATTAGATTTTTGTGCATCTTTGGAACATTGAGCTACTTCATCAGTAATATCAACAATATTGGGACTTGTTGGTTTTTTAGGACTGGAAGGATTGGAATTTTTCTTATTTTCCCTTGGGAGAATTTGCAAAAATTTTGTTTTTGGGGCTTCTACATTTTTCTTGTTTTCATTTTGGGATTTTTTTTTGTAGAAGACTCATTATTTTTCTTATGTCTAAGGTTATACTGACTGTGTATTTTATTTATGGCAAAGTCATAACCCTCTTTGTAGTCAAAGGATTCACTTCAGTTCAATTTGAGTTGTTGAAGCTCAAATAGTTTCAGATCTTCCTAAGTGAGGAAAATGGTGTTGTTTTCATCTATTCCCATTAGATTATTGATGTCATCCTCATATTCATCATTATTTTGAGAACTTTCAGCATAGTTCTCTTGATATGGGGGCCTAAGTTTTTGGTCTAGAGTAGCTTCTTTAGCTTTTCCAGGGTTATTATTTTTTCTGAAATTTGGATTTCTGATCTGAGGTTGATTATCCCATTGAGGTTTTATATCTATATTATCTAATCTTTCTACCACCCTTTCTAAATTTTTAGCAACTAAGTCCAATTTAACATCAAATTTTGAACTTACTTGTTTATTTGTAACTCTTATTTCATTTATAAGTCTAGCTTTCCTAACTAAAATGTTAATTTCTACACTGAAAACATCTAATTTCATCTATTCTAATGTTTGGGCATCTCTTTCTCTTAACTGATAGGCAATATCTGTATCAAATCAATTGGGGAATTTGAGCAGAACAGAGTAAGGTGTAGGTTTAAGAGCTGCAGGAATAGAATTATAGACACTGTTATACCTAGTGTAGTAGTATTGGATAGACTCAGTAGGAGATATTTTCAAAGCATCAAACTCAGACAAAATTTGAAGGGTTTCTTTTTCCTTTCCCATTTATTTAAAAATATTCTATGAAATGCAACTAAATCAGCTACACTACCAACAGCTAAATTTTTGAACCATTTTTTAACTTCTTCTGTCAAAATTTGGGCAAATAACCTCATCTGGACATTTGAGTCATCAATTTCATAAATTTCACAGTAATATGTCATTTTAGTTACATGTTGTTGAGCAGTATATTGTGAAATTCCATCTAAAAATAGTACATTTTTTTGGTAATCTTGAGGCATATCATGGAGGTTTTTGGGTAAGACAACGGGAGCATACCTAGCAACCATGCATTGAAGCTTTGATGAGCTGGAAGTTATAACAGTAATGATAGGGGAAGTTTTGGATATGGTAGCTAATGATTTAACAACTGTAGTTGAAGAGCTAGGAAATGAAGCTGGTATGTAAATGGAATTTCTGGGAAATAAAGACGTGGTGCTTATAAAATATGAATGCAAAGTAGTGGATGCAGTGGGTTGAGTGGATGAAGGAAATAATATCCTAGGCTGCAAAGGAAACTTAGGAATGAAATGGTCTGTAGATGAACTTGTAGAAGTATCTATAAATGAAGTGACAACATATAAAGATGAATCCACGGTTGGTATTATTGTTGTATGGAATTGAGAAACTGGAGGTTTTATATAAGACAAAAAATGAGCTAATTCAATAGCTTCATTAATATCTTTAATCAATGAAACATTAATCTTTTCAACTATATTTTGATATTCATATTATTTGACTTTATTCCTACTAAAATATTTTTCTGTTTTGCATTCAAGAATGAAAGGAAAAACAGGATCTATAACAGTACTTCTCAAATCAGTTTCAAATTTAGTTTTAAACAATGAATATTCAAAATTCAGATCAAAATCAATATCATTTAAACTCACTAACTCTTTGGGTAAAGTATTGGCTTTTCTTAATGGTACTTCAGTTTCTAAATTGACAATTTGTTTTTTCTTTTTTCGAATCTGACCTAGGTTATCTACTGTAACTGCAGGCTTAGGATCCAGGTTAGACCTGGTATATTAGGTTTTCCTAGAAGCCAGAATGACTATTTTGAATACCCACAACCTATAAAAATAATCTTAAAGTAAAAATATAAATGAAATATCTTCCTTTAAGACTAAATTTAAGACTGGAGATTGTTAGTTCCCTAACATGGTCGCCAGTATGTTATCACTCTAGTAATTTCTTAAGTTGTGGGATTTGAGTTTTTAGTCTCAGAACAGTAGAGGTAACCACAAACATACTTTAAATTCTAGGATCTAGCCTTCCTAGAATTCATAGAGCGCTCTCTGTTTAAGATTTATCTTTGTTTTTTATTTATGTTTTTAGGCTAGTTGTGATAGAACAATTGGTTTTGTTTTTAAAGGTTTTTGTGGGAAAAAATCACTTAGAGGTAAACTAGAGAGAAATCAACTTTTCCATTGGGCTATGGAGTCTAAATCTATCTAGCAACACTATAAATAAATGACAAAAAGGTAAAAATGTACTCTGTCCAAGATAGATAACCCTCTGAGATTTGGAAAAGTGTTTTTTGGTGAAATGGTATGATCAGGATAAAGGGAAATGAAGGATCCTTTGATCTGGAAAATGGAAGAAGGAAGCAGGGGTCAAATGAGAGTAGGAGAAATTAAGAATTCCTAACACTGGAAATGAACAGAAAACATTAAAATGGTAACTAGTTAAAAATAGCTAGCACTAGACTAACCTGTAGCAATATTCTTAGTTACACATTTAGATAGAATAAACATATAATGAATTGCATGAAACTCAGAAAAGAAAACAATGACAAGAAGGGAGTACTTCACTCATCAAATTATCACAAGGATCTTGAATTATGATGCTAGTTTAGCTTTGTCCAGTTTCGTACTTCGAAGTCAAGACATAATAGCCTCCAATGTCTAGCAAAAGAGTCTATAGTAGAGTCTAGCAATTTTATTCCACACTCAATACTTCAAATGTAGAATTATTTATACAAAATGTAGTTAGAAATATCCTAGGAGACATCTAGGAATATATTTAGGAAATATAAAATATCTTTACAAAATAAGAGGGACAACTACTTAACAAATCAGCAAGCTATCCTCCTATCCAAAATAAATAGAACTACTTTATCTAATCAAGGAGCTTTTGAGTGATTAGTTGTCTTACTTTGCTGGCTGCTAGAAAATATCTTCATTTGAGTTGCCTTAGCTAATACTCTTTCATATGATACTCTTCAACGCTTCTCTTTAAATCTGATACACTTTTGACTAATATTTCCACTATTTTACTGTTGTAAAAATATTTCTTTTTGTAGTAAAAAATCATAAGACTGTCCTTTTACTTCACTGTTTGTTTTTTATTGTTTTCAAGGTAATTTCTTAACTGTTTTACCTCTCATTTTTACATTAAATCTGTAAATGTTTGCCACTGTTCTTCACTGGGAATTTTGATGTTATTTAGCTTTCTAAAATTCTCATCTGCCTCTGCGTATTTAGAAAAATTGGGTTTGAACACAAAAAGATGTTTGATCTCATGTTATAGAAAGAAAAAATCTTCAAAGTGTTGAAGGAGGAATTTTCCTGTGGGAGTGCCTTGTGGCAATGGTTTTTTGACTTGATACTTGGCAAATTCCATGATTTTCTTATCATAATCATTATGGGCATCATTTTTTCATTGAAGACATCAATGTCTAGCAAGCCCTTCTATCTTAAGTTTTTATATTTCACCATAAGCTTTGCTATGGCAATGTTCATTGGTTCACACTTCTATTCCAGGTAGTTCATCAAATTTTTCTTTGTTACCACTTTTTTAATCTGTAAAATGGTCTTTTTTCTATCCAATATCTGTAATTATTCCAATTCTTCACAGTTCTTGTTGTTCAAGAATGTGATGAGTTTTAAAGCCTATGCTAGCTTATCATTTAACTCATTCTTAGTCTTTTGAATATCTACTTGAGCTGCTAGTAATAAGTCTTTCTGCTCATATATAACCATAATTGAAGGCCATTGAGTGTGAATGGCTTCAATTATGTTTGTCCATATATGATTCTTTACAAAAGAAATTTTCTTAGTGAATTCTAGCTCTTTTTGTAAGCCCTTTATTTCTTCCCCAAGTCCAATTGCCTTTTGTTCATGGGTTTTAGCATTTATTTGAGCTAACTTATTTGTGGCTTTAATATTTCCAATCATCTTCTTTAGACTGTTGATTTCATTATTTTTCAAAGACAATTACTCCATAGCCTTTACAATCTGACCTGCTCCATCTATTTGTTGAACATGTGTTATAGAAGAATCTATGTTTTAAGTAGTAGTTGAACTCACCGGCACTGCAGTTGCCAATGGTTCCTTTGGTGCTAGTTTTTCTCCTAATTTAGAAGCCAATGTTGTGTTAATGATTTTTATAACTGAAGGAATGATAGGAGTGTCAGTTTATTTCAAAATTTCCTTCTCTTGGACAATATGGTCCATTTGGGATTCCATTTCTTTGATCTGAGCAGTTAATTTGAGGATGAGCCTCCTCATCTCTTCTTTTTCACTTTGATCTTGAAGGATTTCTTTGGTTTGTCGATGCTCACTTTGGGGAAGCTTAATTTTTTTCCTCAAAGCTGCAATATCATCATTCTTTTTCTTTATCAATAATGCTGCTTCTTGAACATTTGAGTGATCATATCCACCCCATAAAAGTAAATCCTCTAAGGCTTTAATCCTTAGGTACTTTTCCTACAAAGATCCCTTCTCTAGCTTCATTTGATCCCACATGTTAAGAATAGTACTCTGCAACTTGGTAGAACTCATTGACTTTGTCACCACAGTTGAATACAACATTTCAAAGCTATGTATATGAAATTCAATTTGGTCTAGCTCATGAACATTTTCAATGTCTACTTCAAACTCCACCTTTTTATAATCTGCCACTGTCTTTGGTGTTGAAGTATTTGGTTGCAAAAATGACATTCATTTTGTTTGTAGAATAATCAAAGGCTATCAGTAGCCTATTTTGATTCCCATGTTTTTTCTTGAGGAATTGAGAATATATCTATGATTTTATTTCCTTATTCTGCTACTTTATCTACTTATATTTTTCCTTGATATCTAAGTCTTTTTCATTAGCTATCTGTGAGGAAGAGGCCTCCATATTCTATGGCTTTTCAATCATTTGAGTATCATTTTTACCTATTTTTTGCTCTTTATCAATCTCTGCAAGAGTTTCATTGATTATCCCTGTAGCTTCATCATTATTTACCTCTCGCTCATTTGTATCTTCAATGTCAATTATCTTTTCTTTCCCAATTGAACTAAATTTAAGCCTTTTATTATAAATCAGTTTGAATTTAGTTTATGAAGTTGTTTCTGCTATATATGCTCCTTCCTGTCTGCTTCTTTTGACTGAAGTCTCTCACTGCTTTACAACTTCAAGGGCTTGTGTTGTAACCATTTTTCCTGTTGTCTCTGTATTAGTAACTGTATTGCTCAGTGTGTTCTCCACCCATTCTTCTTGATTGGGAAAATTCTCAATCTCCGGCTTAGGCTCATGTATGAAGGGTGTTAATTTACATTTTACTCTTAAATTTCTCAAGATTCCTTGAGGATCATAGTTCCATGGAAAAATTTCTTGAAATTTGAACTCTACTAGTCTCTTTGAGATTTATTTGCCCCCCTCTCTGTTATTTATGATGAAATGACCAACTTGATTCTTCATCTTGAATTGAGTCTTTTTCCTTGAAGGTAAGAAGTTGATAGAGTCTGAATTGAGAATCTATCTTAACTATTCCAATGCAAAAATTCTCATGTTCATATATTTTGGAAACTTATAAGCTAATAAATTGGATCCAAAAATTCTTATCTCTGTATGATTTTCATAAATAAATCAGTCTCCCATTTTATTATGT
Organism: Pinus albicaulis; assembly: GCA_034641835.2. Taxonomy (NCBI): domain Eukaryota; kingdom Viridiplantae; phylum Streptophyta; class Pinopsida; order Pinales; family Pinaceae; genus Pinus; species Pinus albicaulis. The sequence continues at coordinate 1,140,532,519 of CM076579.1, read as the reverse complement.
TCTGATAGTTGCATGATCCTTTTCATTTCTTCATTGACCCTAGGCTACTCTGCTTTATACAAATCCTCATGGATGGATGCAGAAAGAAGTCTAAAAAATATTTGTAGGTGAACTCACTACCCTCTTTTCTAAGCAAGGAATTCCAAAAGACAATGGACAAAGGCTTACCTTCCAAGTCCATATTTTTCAATGCAATTGGAAAATTATTATCTTGGAAGAGTAAAAATAAGTGAAACAAATAGGATGAGTATCTGAAAACCTCTTCAGTGGGTAGTCTGGTCAATTGATGATGAATAATGTCTGCTATGGATGTGGCATAATAAAAAATGATTGCTAGAGGTTGGCCTGGAGATAAGGTGGATAGAAATCCAAGAATGGTTTCATCAGTGAATCCATTTGTAAATTATCCTAGTATAAAATATAGCATTGAAATAACATGCCTAGACCCTTCAGGAAATTTGGGAGTGGAATAAGGAGGGTTCAACTTAGGAATGTCAACATGGGAAGGAAAAAATTCTTGAAATATCATAAACGTCTTTGGGAAATCTTGGCTTAAGTACAACTGGGTCAAAAATTCTATAGATAGGGGAACTGATTGAGGATCAAACTGTAATTGCAACATTTGATTTATGGACTCTACTGTTATGGTAAAAAGGATCTCTCTGTCAGCATTAACAATGGCCCTTTGGTCTAGCTCATAATATTTTTGACATAATCTAACAAGGTCTTGTCCACGGTGGGTCAATGGAACTACATACTTGGGAAAATGAGTCTCCCAAATAGGAATTTCATATTTTTTTTTTTTACCCCAAATTAAAAAAAATCTTGTAGTACATATTAGTCAATGGAAGGGTTTCTTCATCAGCTACAAGTGGCTGGAGGGGATTTACTGATTCAATAGATTTAGCAGTGACGACTGGAGTAGGCTTAACAAATTTAGGTATTATAGATTTAGGACGTTTGGATCCTCCAAGCTTGGTTAGCTTAGACCCTCTAGGTTTAGGTATGACCTTCTTTTTGGTCATTTTGGACTAACTACTACAAGCCTAAATTGTCTGTAGGAATTGTTTTTTTTGTCAGAGGATATAAATGCGAATAAGACAGAAAATGAGGGTTTCTTGAATATATTGACTACAAAAAGGGGTTTTAAAGATATCTGGAGCCTTTAAACCCTTTTCTATATTTGAAATTAATCTTAAAAGGTCACAAATTAAGGAATTTGGCTAAAAAAGTGGTTTTTTCGGACTCGAAACTTTGTGGGAAAAATTGGCCAAGGTTTGGCATCTTTTTTGGGCTTTTTTAAGCAAATTGATTTGGTAAAAACTTTTAATTTACAGGCTTGGTTTAATAATTTATGGTGTAAACTTGAAATTGCATGTTTTAATTGTCGAGAAATACCTTTGGATGTAGGTATTTGGTTGCTTGAAGGGTTCTTGTGAAGATATTTGGTTTAATCTAAGGACTGGTCCAGATTGTTGGTGCAGAAAATGGCTTTACTGATCTTCAATGGAGAATTTGTGGTCAAATTCTGGTTTTGTCTAGGTATAGGTCGACAATTTGAGAAAAATGGTTTTTTACACGGTCAAGTAGAGCTTTTTAACAATTTGAAACGTGTAAATAAAAATAAAAGTGATAAATCAAAGGTTTTAACATTTGATATGAATGACCATATAATGCATTAAATGCAGGTATTATGAAATGGTGGGAGCAATTTGAATTTTCAAATGTGAAACCAGTAGCATTTTTTGCGTTTGGTTCAGGGAGTAAGCTATTTTTATTGAAACGAATGCAATCTTATGAGACAATGCCACGTTGCAGGAGGCATAAAAGGTGAAACAGCTTATTTCGTGTTCGTTTGGGCTTTAGGTAGACGAACATTTTGTGAGCGTGATATCATTTTTGCACCGTTGGATCTGACAAACGAGAGTGAACTATCAATATTTGTTTGGAAGATGCGGCCAAAAAGATGGTGGGACTGAGGTTTGAATGTATAATCGAGGTTCATTAAAGGTTTCATATATGTAAATTTGGGATTTATACATATGGTTAAGAAGGGTTAAATAATGGTATTTCTATATATAAAAGAGTTTTATATACAAGGGCAGAGGCGCATGAGCCAGGGTTATATGTTTAACTACAGTTTAGCTTTTATGGAAAGCCTTAATATAGAGGCAAGATGTGATGGTTTACATATATCATGGGTTAGTTATATAAAAAGTGAGGTTTTATATAACATGGTGAAGATATGGATACGTAAAATGGCTTAGTTTTATTGAAATAAACCTTAGTCTGTTTCGATAAAACTTTCGGTTATAAAATATGATGGGGAGAGGTTAATGCATGTATTTGCAAAAGTGCGAGCTTTTATGCATATACACGGGGTTAAAGCTTTTTGAACCTTTATAAAAAACACTTGATTTGATTCAAAAACTTAGAATATACATTTGATGAGTGATGTTAAATATGTTTTGTGAAAAACATTTGCAATATGTCTTAATAAAACACATTTGGTGCAATTTTTAGTTTATTATATAGTTTTTAGACTTGTTCAGGGGTCTAATAACCATAGGGGGTGGGGTATTTAATTAAGGTTAGTTTTAGACCTGTAACACCCCAAGTTCTATGCTTTTTAAATTGAAATTTTAACAAAATCCAAAGGGGAAAGTGGACCCCAATGGAGAAACATTGTGTGAATTTTATTTAAATATTTATTAATGAAAATAAATGGAATATTTAAGTGTGCATTAAGAATAGAGTGAGATTGGAGATCCTAAACCTGATCCATGAGGATATGGATAAGGTTAGACTTTCCCAAAACCTTTCAGAAAATCTTGAAAGGAATAATTCTAAATTAGATTTAAAGAGGAAAATCTAAATCCCCCAATGAAGAGAAAAGTAATTGGGAAGAGGTAGAAAATATGGAAAAGCGGAAAAAGGTAACTTTAAAGTACCTCATTGAGGGAAGCATAGGAAAAAATAGGAAGAAATCATCCTGGAAATTCTGGATGCAAAATTTAGAAACAGGCTTGGGGAAAGCATATCTTAAGTAAGTTGTTCCATGACAGACAGAGGTTGGTTTGTAACTGGAACATCTCAGCTCAGGGGTGAGATCATGAGACAAAGAACTCTAAGGTTGGGAGGACTAGTCATAGTAACTGGTATGTACACTGGAATAATGTTTTTTACAAATCTATAGAGCTATGTATGCATAGGAATATTCTTGTTGTAACTAGTGGAATTAAATTACTCTATATTGAAGTCTATGGTATCCCATACATTTAACAGAATTAATTAGATAGGATTGTTGTCCTCTCTATAATTGTATGGGAGAATCAAGGAGAGACCCATCTACCAGAATTTCTAAACCTGTAATGGGCTTAAATATGGAGATTAATGTCTCACCTAAAAATTTTAATGTTTTCATAGGAAAAGAAAAAAATTAAGTTTCATGCTGAATAAGGATTCAATTTCATTTCTATAATAAACATCAGTCTACTGTAATGTTTAGTTCTGTCAACAAGATTTCAGAAAAATTATACAAGCATTAAAACATCAAGATTGGTATTATTTTTATATAGAATTTTGCTATTGATCTATATTGAAAATGAATTTTGACATAGCTGATATTATAAAAGGGAAAAGTAAGTAATGTAGAAAATATCTCTGCATGCTGGATAAGATATACAATCACTACTGCCTGATCTATATAAATATATAATTATGTCTGATTTTACTTGAGAGATTATTACTCTGATGATATGAATGAAAGTTCTTGAATATTTTAAGGACAATAGAGGTTCATAGAAGAAATAAACAATTATAAAATTGTATATCCTAAAGAAAAAAAAACTTATCCAATTTCTGAATTAAACAGGACACTGCGGAATTATAAGCAAACTGTTTAATTTAATGATACTGGCATACACATACATTGAGCTTGTCAATTTGTAAAGAAGCATTAAAGAACTTTCACCAAAACATATCATAAATACTTCATTTGAAGGGATTAGCTAAACAAAAGGAAAAATGTTAAAGAAAACTTATATAAATTTTAACATCTGTTAGCAGAGATGGAAAAGTAAAATAACCTGAAACTCAGATTTAATCGGGAGTACAGACTATTATTTACATATCAGAGTGATATAAATGATAATTTCAAATTAAAAATAGTGAGGTAATATTAAGCGAAAATAGGAGAATACAGAATTATGTTATTTCAGCTGTGGGCTATTACTGCAATTCAATTATATATATTCAAAAAATTTAATAAATCTGAGTAGCTGGGTTCGAAAATATATCAGAACAAATTAATTAAGTTTAGCAGTTCTGTGGGGAGAACCCAATCACAAAAATAATTGATTTATGATTACTACAATTTATATTTGAAGACATCAATGGTAGAAAAACCCTATGCCATCTACTAAAACTTGAAAAGCATTAAAGGACAGTGCTGCCATCAAATTCTGTGAATATGGAAGGCAACGAAGGACCAAGTTGTATATAGATAAATATATGTATGGGTTAGAATGATGAATTCGATGCTAGACTTGATAAATAAGTAAGAAGAAAAAATTGACCGAGAAAGGATACCTGAAACAAAAGAGAATGAATTAGAAATCTTAACATATGCGAAAATTTGGAAAGGAATAACAGAAAATCTCACAACAAATATATCTGATTCTTACTTTACACATTTGGGGAAACGAGGTGAACCCATTGTAACAAAAACATTAACAGGGGATGAGAACCCGAGGTTAGAATCACAATGCAGAAGTGAAATTGTAATAATGATAAAGTTTGAATGCCAATTAACACAGAATGCAGGTGCATCCTTACCTATGGGTTAAAATTTGGACAAATCTTATCATTAGTTCAAACCTCAAGTTTGAATCGAACGAGCAGACTGCTTTGAGGAACTGAGTTGAAAAAACCAGTATATCTCAACAAAATGTCAGAAGGCAGCCGTAAAGCTGGCCGAGAATAAAATGAAAATTCATGGGTCCTTTATACTTGCCAACAAGTTCATTTAAAAGGCATAAATGGGAAAACAAATTATAAGAAATTAAAATATCATATAAATTAGTTGAATAAGTCCTCAGACGCACAGAAAAATCGAACCAAAATCCACAACAGAGTCTCAAATTTAAGCCCTTGTAAAACTATGGAAACTAAATGGCGAGAGGAATCAACAGAAGAGCGTGTATACTGTTCACTAAAATCTCAGCCTTATTAATCACAAAAAATTTAATAACTGGCTTGTATCTACATAATAGAAGAATTCCCAAATGAAGAAAACAAAACCTACAAAATCGATAGATAGAGAAACTCATTCCATATTCAGGCAACCTTAGATATTGGGAAGTTAACAATGAAAATGAGAAAAAGTAGAAGAATGTACCAGAGGTGTATAATGATATACGATTTACATACAGTCCCACTTACATATGTATCTCCAACCATAGTTGAGAAGTAATAAACAAAATAGCAAAGCTTACCAGTAGGTTTAATGGCGGAAGCATAAGGCTGAATGAGTAAAATGTTGAAGAAGCCATGGATTTGTAACCAAGTTTGAGAGAAATCTGCAAAGTAAAAATGAATAGAGAATTTGTGTATCATAGAAATGTTGTAGTTAAATAGAGACTCATATCTCCAAACCCTAGTGAAATCCCATCTTACACTTGGCATAAATTCCTCAGTCCTGCCTCAGATCGAGGCTATGATCTGATAAAATGAAAAAAAATCTATTGGTATTAAATGACAAAGGTACCAGCGCAGTTGAGACTTTAAACCAAGGATCAGATCCATGGTAGGGATCATTAAAATATGTTTGTTTCTGTGGCTCGAGAAATCAGAATGGAAATAGACGTTAAGGGACTCATACCTACATTGAAATACGAGAATAATCTCATTAAATACTAACAGTTGGAATTACGTCTCAATAGACACATTTATTAATGTCACTTTTTTGATAAGGTTGGAGGAGAACCATGATAATGGGTGGCTCTGTGAGGAATTAGAGTCGTATGAATATTAGTGCACTGACTGTTGTAAAACAAATGTAAAGCTCAACATGAAACTATATGGGTAAGGGTCGAAATTAGTATTAGAGTCAATTCAGAATAGGTATAGTAAAACCATACCTTTTGATATATAAATCACTATATTACTTATCCATAAGGATAGATTTAAGTTTAGGGTGTGTACATAAATTTAATGTCTTATCCTTTTATTAAGTTAATATCAAGGGTTTGAGAATATAAATAAATGAATAGAATTATAAATGAGGAGTAAAGGGGATTTAATAATGGAGATAAGAAAATTATATAATGTTGTTATTATAGTAATTAATATAAAGGTGGTTTGAATAAATTTAGAAACAATGAAAAAAAAAATAAAGGTACATTAAAAATGGTATCAAAGCATTAGTTGAAACACTGGGTAGCTTATGTGCTCACACAGGAACTATATTCTACTGTAATTTTTATGAATTAAAAAAAAAAAATTACTAATCTTGTTTTACTGTAGAGTGAAAAAGTATTGAAAAGTACAGCTGCAAACTATGACTAAAGAGGATGAACTGTATGTAGATTTGGGTGGTGGATAAAACATGCCAGATCCCAATGCTCCCTTGATGGCTATGTTGCATAGAATGCAATGAGATATGGCATAGCTTAAAATCCATAATGACAGGCTATCTTTACCCAGTGAGGAGCAAGAAAAACGCATAAGGGAACTAACTTCGCAGAACAACCAAGAAGGTGAAGTTTCTAGAAGGAAGATTCAATTCCTCTGATGAGTCTCAGGAAGATGACACCATGAGACAACAGTCTAGATAGAACAAGGAATTACAGGGTGAGTTCTTGAAAATAAAACCTCCATCCTATGATGGAGAGAAGGAGGGAGATGTCGAGGCATAGCTGCTGACTATTATCAAGTATTTTCAAGTCTATGAATATGAAATGAATTTAAAAGCGAGATTGGATATTTACTATATGCAAGGTAAGGCTACGTTGTGGTGGGAGGAATAAAAAATGGTCCATGGCATTGATGAAAAAACAGTGACTTGGGAAGATTTTCAATTCAAGTTCAAAAAATGATATTTGATCGAACGCTATTATGATGACAAGGAAAAAGAGTTTCACAAACTCATATTGGGATAGCTCACCATAGATGAGTTGGTCACCAAGTTCACAAATCTGCTAAGATATTTTCCTTATATCCGAGAGGAGAAGGCAAAGGTATAGATATTTTTAAACTATTTGCATACTGTTTATAAGGAGAAAATAGAGTTCAATAATCTAAAAAGAATGGAAGAAGTGGTGAGGAAAGCCATATTATGCTATAAACAATCTCGTGGTAAGATGGAGCAAGGAAAGAGCTGGTCAGATAAAGGCGATTCCAGTGGAAAGAAACAAAAATCAGCTTATTTGAAAAACTTTGGAAGGAACTATCAGCGAAAGAAATTTAACAAAACAAATGAAAGTCAAACTTCTCAATCCCAAATTGTTTCAAAACCAATAGATGGGAATAATAAGAAGGAAGGAATTGTTAAAATGTGGGAGCCCTTGAAGTGTTGGGGTTGTGGAGACCCTCATTTATTGAGGGACTGTCCACATCAAAATATTCAAATAGTGCAAGTATTGCGAGAGGCCACTAAAGTAAATGATGTAGCAAGGAAAATTCCCACTATCAGTGCAACCTTGGAGAACCAACAAAAATAACACCAGTCTACTGTGGTCGAGATGGAAGGTAAGATTGCTGACCAATATTTTATAGTTTTGATTGACCCGGGTGCTTCTTTGAGTTATATTCGTCCACAAGTTGTACAAAAATGAAAACTCAGAACATATAATTTTCAGCAGTCTTGGTTGGTCCAGTTAGCTACTGGTACCAAACGAAAGGTGACTCATAAGTTACCTCAAACAACCATTAAATTGAATGAATATCAAACAGAAGTAAATCTAAACATTTTTCCATTAGGTTCCTATGATTTAATGATAGGAATGGACTGGTTGGAAAAGAGAAAAGCCATGATGAATTGTTGGGATAAAACTTTACATTCCATTGATAAAGAGGGAAAACCATTCATACTCAAAGGAAAAATGAAACCCATCTCTGTAAGACAAATATTAGCCCTTCAATTAAAAAGAACTACTAGAAAGGGATACAAGTATATGCTGTACATGTTGAAGAATTCAGACAAAAGTCTGAGGAAAACTTGTTAGAACTCTTACCAGTGATCAGAGAATTTAAAGAAGTATTTCCAGATGAAATTCCTCATCTTCCCCCCAAGAGAGAAATCGATTTCACAATTGATTTAGTACCTAGGGCCACTTCAGTCTTTAGAGCCCCTTATAGAATGAGACCCCCTGAACTAATGGAGTTGAAAATGCAATTACAAGAATTGTTGGAGAAGGGTTATATCAGACCGAGTGTATCCCCTTTGGGAGCACCGATACTATTTGTGAAAAGGAAGGATGGTACCTTCCGAATGTGTATTGACTATTGTCAACTAAACAAGTTGGCTATCAAAAATAGATATCCATTACCTCGAATCAACGACCTCTTTGATCAAGTTAGGGGAGCCTCTATGTTGCCCAAGATTGATTTAAGGATAGGATATCACCAATTGAGAATTAAAGAGGAATATATCAGTAAAACAACATTTCGAACCCGTTATGGACACTACGAATTTGTAGTCCTACCTTTCGGGTTAACAAATACACCTGCCACTTTTATGTGCTTAATGAATAGTGTCTTGAATAAATACTTAGATAAATTTGTACTAGTAATTATCGACGACATTTTAATTTATTCATAAGGTGAGGCAGAGCATAAAGAACACCTGAGAATCCTGTTGCATACTCTGAAGGAGAATCATTTGTATGCCAAGTTTAGCAAATTTGATTTTTATAAGGATAAAACTCAATATTTAGGGCATATAATTTCAGAACAAGGATTGGCTGTTGACCCTGAGAAGATAAAGTCCATTAGAGACTAGCTTGTACCTACTGATGTATCATCAATAAGATCATTTATAGGGATTTCAGGGTACTACAGAAGGTTTGTGGAAATATTTTCCACTTTAGCCTATCCCATAACTTCATTGCAAAGGAAAGATACAAAATTTGAATGGACAAAAAAATGCCAGAATAACTTTGAACAACTAAAATTAAAACTTACTACAACACTTATTCTAAAGATTGCAGATCCTGATAAGGAGTTTGTAGTGTGTACTAATGCGTTTGGAGAGGGATTAGGGGGAGTATTGTTGCAAGAGAATTTTGTTATTGTGTATCAATATAGAAAACTTAAGAGACATGAAAAGAATTACAATGTATATGATCTTGAGTTAGCTGTTGTAATTCATGCTCTCAAGATGTGGCGACATTATCTTCTAGGGAAGAAATTTATTTTGATGACGGATGACGTTAGCCTAAAGTATTTTTTCGCTCAAACGGATTTGAATGCTAGACAAGCTAGATGGTTTTCCATTTTGAGTGAATTTGACATGGAAATAAAACATATAAAAGGAAAAGAAAACAAAATTTTTGATGCCCTAAGCAGAGATGCTTGCCAAAATATAAGCAACATTGGGAGTAGTGCTAACTTTGACTTAGAAGGATTAGTTAAAAGGGTAGCAGATCAAGATCCCATCTATGAAAAACTGCAAATTCAAATGCTAAAAAAGGAAATGAAAGGGTATACACAAAATCAGAAGGGACAGATTTGTTATAGAGAAATATTGTACATCCCCAATGTAGATTCTTTGAAAAAGGAAATTCTAGATGAATATCATAAAAAACCTTACGCTGGACATCCTGGATATCAAAAAATACTCACAGCATTGAAAAAGAAGTTATTTTGGCCAGGAATGAAAAAGGATCTAGCAAGCTACCTAGCCAGATGCATGGAGTGCCAACTGGTAAAAGTTGAACATCAGCATCCAGTTGGACTGCTAAATCCTTTACCAATTGCAGAATGGAAATGGGAAACTGTTTCTATGGACTTCATCACTGGGTTACCAAGAACCAAATATCGGCATGACTCTGTGATGGTAGTATTAGATACTTTGATGAAGGCTGCACATTTCATACTTGTTCAATCTACCCTTAGAACAGCCCAAGTAGCAAATGTGTTCATGAAAGAGATAGTAAGGCTACATGGGGTCCCTAAAATGATTATTTCAGATAGAGATGTCAAGTTCACTGCAGCCTTTTGGGAAAGTTTGTTTGGGGGTATGGGCACTAAATTAAACTTCAGTACTGCCTATCACCCTCAAACGGATAGTCAAACTGAGGGAACAAATCAAATTCTGTAAGATATGCTAAGGATGTATGTGATGGTTAGGCCAACTAAATTGGAATACTATATAAATTTAGTAGAATTATCCTATAACAAAAGCTATCAAACTTCAATAACAATGAGTCAATTTGAAGCACGCTATGGAAGGAAATGTCACACTCCTTTAATATGGATCCAACCTGAAGATAAATTAGTGCTTGGGCCAGACACTTTGTAGCAACTGGAAAGAATTGTCAAACAAATTCATAAAAATATCAAGACAGCTCAGGATCAAGAGAAAAGCTATGCAGACAAGAAGAGAGTTCACCGATAGTTCAATGTGGGTGATCGTGTGTATCTATGGATTAAGCCCCAAAAGAGCACTTTGAACACTGGTAGTTGTGCAAAATTAGCTCCTAGATGCTGTGGACAGTTTGAAGTACTAGAAAGAGTGGGACCAGTAGCCTATAAACTAGCCTTACCCATGCATGTTAAAGTTCATGATGTGTTTCATGTGTCTTTATTGAAAAAATATGTACATGATTCTGCTCACGTTATTGATTGGAATGTGATTCAAGTGGAACCAGAAGGGGAATTCCTTCCAGAGCCACTTAAAATCTTGGAGCGGGAAGAAATTGAACTGTAGAATCAAACGTTAGCCAGAGTAAAAGTGCAATGGAAGAACTTTACTGCTGAAGAATCTACCTGGGAAAAACAAACTGAGATGATGGAAAACTATCCATCACTGTTTTTACAGCAAACTATTTAAAGTTATTTTTTCAACACTAAGGATGGTGTTTGTTTTTTGAGGGGGAGTGTGTAACACCCAAAGTTCTATGCTTTTTAAATTGGCATTTGAACAAAATCAAAAGGGGAACGTGGACTCCAATGGAGAAACATTGTGTGAATTTTATTTAAATATTTATTAATGAAAATGAATGGAATATTTAAGTGTGCATTATGTCTATAGTGAGATTGGAGATCCTAAACCTGATACATGAGGATATGGATAAGGTTAGACTTTCCAAAAACCTTTCAGAAAACCTTGAAAGGAATAATTCTAAATTATATTTAAAGAGGAAAATCTAAATCCCCCAATGAAGACGAAAGTAATTGGGAAGAGGTACAAAAGCTGGAAAAGTGGAAAAAGGCAGCTTTAAAGTACCTCACTGAGGGAAGCCTAGGCAAAAACAGGAAGAAAGCATCCTGGAAATTCTGGACACAGAATTTAGAAATAGGCTTAGGTAAAGCATAGCTTAAGTAAGTTGTTCCATGACAGAGAGAGGTTGGTCTGTCACTGGAAGATATCAACTCGGGGGTGAGTTCTTGAGACAAAGAACTCTAACATTGGGCGAACTACTCATAGTAGCTGGTATGCACACTAGAGTAAGTTTTTTTACAAATCTATAGAGCTATGTATGTGTAGAAATATTCTTGTTGTAACTAGTGGAATTAAATTACTCTATATTGAAGTCTATGGTATCCCATACATTTAACAGAATTAATTAGACAAGATTGTTGTCCTCTGTATAGTTGTATGGGAGAATCAAGGAGAGACCCATCTACCAGAATGTCTAAACCTGTAATGGGCTTAAATCTAGAGATTAATGTCTCAGCTGAAAATTTTAATGTTTGCATAGGAAAAGAAAAAAAATAAGTTTCATGCTCAATAGGGATTCAATTTCATTTCTATAATAAACATCAGTCTACTACAGAGTTTAGTTTTGTCAAAAAGATTTTAGAAAAATTATACAAGAATTAAAACATCAAGATTGGTATTATTTTTAAATAGAATTTTGCTATTTTTCTACCTTGGAAACAAGTTTTAACATAGCTGATATTATAAAAGGGAAAATTAAGTACTGTAGAAAATATCTCTGCATGTTGGATAAGATATACCATCGCTGCTGCCTGACCTATATAAATATACAATTATGTCTGATTTTTCCTGAGATATTATTACTCTGATGATATGAATGAAAGTTCTTGAATATTTTAAGGACAATAGAGGTTCATAGAAGAAATAAACAATTATAAAATTGTATATCGTTAAGAAAAAAAAACTTATCCAATTTCTGAATTAAACAGGACACTACCTTATTATAAACAAACTGTTTAATTTAATGATACTTTCATACACATACATTGAGATTGTCAATTTGTAAACAAGCATTAAAGAACTTTCACCAGAACATATCATAAATACTTCATTTCAAGGGATCAGCTAAATGAAAGGAAAAATGTTGAAGAAAACTTATATAAATTTTAACATGTGTCAGCAGAGATTGAAAATTAAAATAACCTAAAACTCGTATTTAATCAGGAGTACAGACTATTATTTACATATCAGAGTGATATAAATGATAATTTCAAATTTAAAACAGTGAGGTAATATTGAGCTAAAATAGGAGCATACAGAATTATGATATTTCAGCTGTGGGCTATTACTGTAATTCAATTATATATATTCAGAAAATTTAATAAATCTGAGTAGCTGGGTTCGAAAATATATCAGAACAAATTAATTAAGTTTAACAGTTCTGTGGGGAGAACCCAATCAAAAAAATAATTGACGTATCATTACTACAATGTATATTTTAAGACCTCAATGGTAGAAAAACCCTATGCCATCTACTAAAACTTTAAAGGCATTAAAGTACAGTATTGCCATGAAAGTCTGTGAATATGGAAGGCAACGCACGACCAACTTGTATATAGATAAATATATGTATAGGTTAGAATGACGAATTCGATGCTGGACTTGATAAATAAGTAAGAAGAAAAAATTGACCGAGAAAGGATACCTGAAACAAAAGAGAACGAATTAGAAATCTTAACATATGCGAAAATTTTGAAAGGAATAATAGAAAATCTCACAACCAATATATCCGATTCTTACCTTACAGACTTGGGGAAACAAGGTTAATCCACTGTAAGAAAAACATTAACACCAGATGAGAACCCAAGGTCAGAATCACAACGCAGAAGTGAAATTTTAATAATGATAAAGTTTGAATGCCAATTAACATAGAACGTAGGTGCGTCCTTACCTATGGTTTAAAATTTGGATGAATCTTATCATCAGTTCAAACCTCAAGGTTGAATCGAATGAGCAGACTGCTTTGAGGAACTAAGTTGAAAAACCCAGTATATCTCAACAAAATGTCAGAAGGAGGTTGCAGAGCCGGCCGAGAACAAAATGAAAAGTCATGGGTCCTTTATACTTGCCAATGAGTTCATTTAAAAGACATAAATAGGAAAAGAAATCAAAAGAAATTAAAATATCGTATACATTAGTTGAAGAAATCCCCAGACACACACAGAAATTGAACCAAAATCCACAACAGAGTCTCTAATTTAATCCATTGTAAGACTATGGAAACCAAATCGCGAGAGGAATCAATAGACGAGCATGTATACTATTCACTAAAACCTCAGCATTATTAATCACAAAAAAATTAATAACTGACTTGTATCTATATAATAGAAGAATTCCCAAACAGAGAAAAAAAAACCTACGAAATCGATAGATAGAGAAGCTCATTCCATATTCAGGAAACCTTAGATATTGGGAAGTTAACAATGAAAACGAGAAAAATCAAAAGACTGCACTGGAGGTGTATAATGATATACGATTTACATAAGGCTGAATGAGAAAAACTCTGAAGAAGCCATGGATTTGTAATCAAGTTTGAGAGAAATATACAAAGTAAAAATGAACAAAGAATTTGTGTTTAATATAAATGCTAGAGTTAAATAAAGACTCATATCTCAAAACCCTAGTGAAATCCCATCTTACACTTGGCATAAATCCCTCAGGCCTCCCTCAGATCGAGGCTCTGATTCGATAAAATGAAAAAAAAAAAATTGGTATTAAATGACAAATGTACCAACGCAGCTGAGACTTTAAACCAAGGATTAGATCTGTGGTAGGGATCATTAAAATATGTTTTTTTTTGTGGCTCGAGAAATCGGAAGGGAAATAGACGTTAAGAGACTTGTACCTATATTGAAATACAAGACTAATCTCATTAAATATTGACAGTTGGAATTACGTCTCAATAGACACATTTATTAATGTCGCTTTTCTGATAACGTTGGAGGATAACCACAATAATGGGTGGCTCTGTGAGGAATTAGAGTCTTATGAATATTAGTGCCCTGAACTTGGTAAACCAATTATAATGTTCAACATGAAACTATATGGGTAAGGGTTGAAATTAGTATTAGAGTCAATAGAGCATAGGTATAATAGAACCATACCTTTCGATATATAAATCACTATATTACTTATCCATAAGGATAGATTTAAGTTTAGGGTGTGGACATAAAGTTAATGTCTTATCCTTTTATTAAGTTAATATCAAGGGTTTGAGAATATAAATAAATGAATAGAATTATAAATGAGGAGTAAAGGGGATTTAATAATGGAGATAAGAAAATGATATGATGTTGTTATTATAGTAATTAATATAAAGGTGGGTTGAATAACCTTAGAAAGAAAAAGAAAAAAAAAAGGTACATTGCAAGACCAAGGGGTGCATGATTTGGGGTTTTAATTTAACATGTGGATAATAACTTTGGTCTAAAAACTTTATAATAGTGGGGTTTTGGGGCTATTTATATATAAAGGGATTTATATAGATAGGATAAGGTATTTTTAGGGAATTAATAACATAATTTAAAAGTTAATATGACAAGAGGAGATGGTATACACAAAAATACACTAAATGACCAAGTAGAGTGACTAAATAAAAGAAAATCCCATTATTTCATCATTTCACCAATTTACTTAGGATAGAGTGTTTTTTGAGGGTTTTTGTTTTTTTTATGAATGAAGGAAGCTAATTACATGGGATTTTAAATTTCGTTAAGTAAGAAGGTTCCTTTACTTATGAATATGACTTAAATGTATGAATGAGGGATAAATAATGGTAAAGTGGATTTTATCATAAGAATTCAATATTTTCGACTATCAAATCATCGATCCTTGGGTCTGGTCCCAACAGGAGTCAGAGAAATGCTCTGAGCTTCTTTGACTAGAAGTATAGAATACTGAATACCTACAGTGGAAGGGAAATTAGTGACTTTTTCTTGGTGATGAATATTACATGCTTTTCCCACTTCTTTCTACCTACCCAACATTACTCTAACATTTTTTCTTCCTTTTAGCAGGTGCATTTAAGCTTGCTACCTTGAAACATTTTATTCTTTTTAAATCATAAAACTATCTAATTCTACCTTATTTCATCCTAGGGCTTAGATTAAACTGATGAGCTCCTCATTATTCTCTACCTATCTACTGATTTGTCAAGATTAAACTGTCTGACAAAACTTTATTTACTATCTAAAACGTGGAAATTGAAAACATGACAAGTCAAGTTTAAACAATTTAACTCATCATGGATTATGGAATTTATTGACACTCTGCCATATCATTTGCAAAATGTAAAAAGGAGTGGCATTTGGACTTGCACACTTTCATGTTTTATTTTCATCTTTTTCTTTTGGGGTCTATATTTTTCAAGTCCTTTGATCTTTCTTTTAGGACTTTTTTTACCCTATTTTTGACTTCTTCTTTTATTTTTCTCTCAAAATATGGGAAAACAACTTGCAGAAAGCAAGGTATGTAGATATTTTACAAGACTATCAAAATTCAATTAAAAATCATGAATCCTATATTTATAGGACCCTAACACTTCGAAGGTTCCAAATTTCATTTTTACCAACATTACCGGTGCTCCCAGCAGGGATATACTTGGTGTTACATAGTTTCTATTCAACAACATTTTTATCGCTGCAGTTTTAACTCTTACAATTTTGGGTTATTAATCTTGTATACTCTAAAGACTAGTGTAGTACATGGTTTTAACTTCATTTAATAATCATCTTCCCTCTTAGGGGGATATATATATATATATATATATATATATATATATATATATATATGAGGAATTTCATTTAAACTACCTCCTTAATTTCTCTGATGACTGGTAAGATTTATACAAGTTCATTGTTTTTTTTTTTTTTTTTTCAGTTTGTTGTCTCAATTGTACAATATGCATTTTGAGCCTTTTTCTTACTGGCCTTTGTACTATTACTAGTCTTCGAACACCAAAGATACCCCGTAGTGTTTTTCTAAACATTTTTGTATGTCCCTTTTTTTTTATTCTACCCATTTCATTCCTATTAACACCACATAGGAATCTAAATGCAAAACATTTAGCTCAGGTTCTTTATACCTATTTACCTTTCAGCAGTCCTGGGTAACTTATATGTTACTTTGTTACACAATGCCAACTTGCTGGAATTTTTCTTTCTTTTTCTAAACTGCATCTAAATTCATTAACCTGAACAGGTTTTTTATCATTCATACCTTTAAACCTCTTTTCAATTGCCTCTAGTCTCTTTTTCCTATAGCAAATTTTATACTTCTACTGAGAGAATATCTATAAATTTCAGTTATATATAACTTTCTTGATCAAACTCTATTTCTAAAAGTATTGAATCCACGATAAGTGGTTCAATATTCCTACCTTTGAACTTTGAGGGGGGTTTTTCTCAAATTTTGGTCCTTCCATTCCACATCTTTCATCATTCCCTTTTCTTGCAAATCACAGTTACTTTATTCTGCAATAGGTAGTTTTCAGTATTATTTGTTTCCGAATTTTGGGAGACAAAATCCCTCATTCCTCTCCTTATATCTAGTAGGTAGGAGATTTTTTTTTTTTTAATGTCATCCTACCTTTTCCTTTTCATTTAGTATAAAAGGCAAATAGTGAAGCAGGTTGGTGAGTTTGGTAACAACTCAAAATAGTAAGCTTCTCCAACCTAAGCACTTGAAATTCTTTTTCTTCTCCTTCGTAGTACAGATCATTCCAATATCTATTATTAAATTTAATCTAAAGATATTTTTAAGTGATAATTTCTCTGGGTTGTTTACCTACCACTACAAGGAAACCCTTATTGAGAATTTTTAAATAACCAAACTACCGGCTTTTAAGTTACTTTCACACTCCATCACTTAAATTTCTTTACCATGTTTAGAAGCCAAGTTTCTGTATATTCCTCCTTCTCACCATGATAGGAGGGAGGCTTGATTTTTTAGAATTCACCCTCTAATTCCTTGTTCCTCCTAGACTGTTGTCTAGAGGGTTCATCTTCCTCAGATTCTTCTGAGTGATTTACAGTTCCCTTTCTTCCGAGACCTTCACCTTCGTGACTATTCTAGGAGGTCAATTCTCTGATTAACCTTTCCTTTTCTTCACTAGCTAAAGATAGCCTTTCATTGTGTGTTTTTCAGGTTCATCAATTCTCTTTGTATTCGATGCATCATAACCATCCATGGAACATTTGGATCTACGGGATTTTTCTTCACCACCCAGATCCACATACAACTCATCCCCTTCCATCATGGTTTGTAACTGTATGTTTCTGGACTATTTCACTATACATAAAATTACACATTAGTGAAAATTAAAATTAATAACCACTTTACAACACCATAATTTTTTTTCTGGTGTGAGCACACATTAAAGCCTAGTGTTTTAACATGGGTTCTGATACCATTTGTAACATTTCCATTTTGACAACAATATTTTTCTTTTCTAGTTGCAGTGGTAACACTAACTTCACCTTAGGGACAAATTATTTCTTATCATGGACTGTCGTCCATAAGACATTCATAATTTAGGCTATGTTGTACAATTATCTCTTTCAATTTATTTATCTATTTATTTGTATTGTCATGAAATTTCAAATTGATTAACATACGAAAAATAGGAATTCATTCCTAATTTCATTTCCTCTTAATTTTTGTATTTGAATAGTTAAATTTTACTCTTCTTAACTATTAATAGCCAATTCCCTTTTATGTCAATAACGTAACCCTTTTTCCAAAATCTAAATCTCTTTAACTCATAAGATTAAACTAACTTGACCTTACAAGCTATAACCTAATAGTTTAGGTTCTATATTAATTTTACACCCACCCTAATTTAAATATAAGTGTGTTACTCATCATTAATGATTAACTCCACTTTTAAACATATGACTTTGTATAAGATATCAAACCCATATAATTGTATAACTCCGATAATAGGATCCAAACCACTATGGTTTCTTAGGATGGTTTTATAATTATACATGAGATTTATTTTTCAATGGTAACCCTTGGATACCCTTTACTTAGTCCGCTAAGAAACGTACATAATACGTTAAACCTAACCTACCACGAAACCATATGCATGTAATTACTTACCTTTCCATACATGAAAATTCAGATTTGATTTATGTTTCACTGTATAATCGCTTATGATATTTTCGATTATGGTATTATCTATGGTTCTGCTCTTGACACATTATTTTTGGCATGTACTGTGGCCTTAATTCAATTCCTCCACTGTATTAACTCTTACCAAACAAGAATTTAATGAGATTTATTGGGATACACCTTCATTTAGGAAGTTGTACAAATCACATGGATCTTCAGTTTTTGGAAACATCGTTGATCTTCGGGAACTTCTACAGAATTCTGATCTCCTACACATGGAAAGATATGATTGAATGAAAATATAGGGTTTAGAAATTACAATATGTTTATGATTTAAACCATTTTCATTTAATCGATTACTATTTCCATCCTCAGAATTTTTGGAGCAGACCTAACTCTGTCACTATTTTTCATTTCGTTAATGAAAATTGTTTTTACACTTGGTGATGCAGGAGCATGAGGCTTAGAGACAAAACACTTCATTAATTATTCCAAAAATTCAAAAAAAATTTACAAGCAAAGGTGTTGGTACCTTTAGCTGTCAATTTACTGTTGTAATGGATTGGGTTGAACTAGTATCCAGGGAAGTTGAACTATTTTAGTTAGATTCAGTATATTTAGATTTCACTTGATTAATTTAGGGAAGATATTATGTAATTAGGATTTTGTCTAAAATGGGAGAATTCGATCCTCAATAGGAGGTCGATTTTTATGTAAGAACCTCTAAATGTAACCTCAGAGAAGGAGGATTCAGAATTTTGATGTAGAAGATTGGATTGTGAGGGTTTTCCCTCTGTTTGAATAAAATTGTAGTATTTTTTTAACTGTTGCTATTTGAAAAATCTCAGAAGGGTTCATCTCTTCGAATTCATTGAATTCATGGAATTTCTGTTTAGAAATTGAGCATAATTATCTTCTATGTAAAGGAGACTTTGAATGTAAATTAGTCTATGTGTAAGAGATTAGAGAAATCGAAGGAATTTAGTTTCATTGTTTTAAGATCGGGCAGTGATATAGGTATATGTTATTAAGTTACAAAGCGGAGAGAAAGGGTTTCGAGAGAGACGAAGTTAGCAGTTAATTCTAAAATTCGGCGAAAATCCAACTTTAAATGCAATCGGAATTGAAAGTTGTAGGTTAGTGGTTTTGAGAAACCAAACCACTATCTTCGCACCACCTTTCAGGTTGAGAGCGATTTTTCCTTTTTGAATGCGATTGTATTGTGTGCTGACACGTCATAGTGCCAAAACTAGTGATTTCACATAAGTTTTGATTGTTAAACTCCAGGGGTCAATTGAATGTGATAATTGTTCGATTGCATGTGGTTCACGTCGAGAGTTAAAAGGGTTTTAAAACAAAGGTATGGAGTAGACCGAAAATTGAAATAAAAATTTATTAAAAGTTTGATGTCTGAAAACCCATTTTCAAAGGTGTTTTAAAGTTGTTGCCAAAGTTTTTAAACATTATTTCTGAAAGGGTTAAAACATTGTTTTAACAGTCCAGTATCATATTTCCGAAGGTTTTGAACATTGTTAAAATTCAATTGATATATTTCTGAAGGAATTTTAAACATTTTTTAAAGTGGGTTTAAAGGTCCCAAAGGGTTTGTAAACATTGTTTACAAAGGTTTAATATTCTTTATAGGATAAAGCGACTTTTAGCTTCCGAATGTGCATTTTATTAATTTTATCAATCATATTTGATAAAATTTGATGAATGAGAGTGAAATAGGAGATTAGGAACAGATTCCTCCTAAACTAGAGAACATTGTAACCAATTTTGAGCAAATCTCCTGAAAGCCTACACTCACACTGCCATCATTTGTGGTATCAAATTAGTCTTCAGAGCATTTTTCAGATACTGAAAAAGCTTCCAAAAGTCAGAAAATTAAATCCAATATGTCTGTCAGAATTGGTAGAGGTGGTGCTGGTAGAAGAAGTGGTAGACTAGTCTCGAGTGCTGAAGTACTAGAGACTATGCAGCAGATTCAAGCTAGATTGGGAGCAATAGAAGCAGGACACCAGAGAGATCCTGAAGATGTCAGTGAACCTAAAGCTAAAGAAGAAGAAGAAAATGTTGAGCTTACTCCTGATATGAGATTCTTTAAAACAATTTTAGGATCTACATCTAGGCCTAGGCTTGAAGTATCAGGTTTTGCAAGAGGATTGAATCCATAAGAGTTGATAGACTGGATCAATGAAATGAATAAATGCTTTGATTATGAAGAGATGAGTGAATAAAAGATATTTAAGTTTGTTGTCACAAGGTTGAAAGGACATCTAGCACTTTGGTGGGATGGAGTGCAAGCAGAAAGAAGGAGAGTTGGTAAGCAGCCAATCAAGAATTGGAACATAATGGTGGCAAAGATGAGAGGTAAGTTTTTGCCTAGTGATTATCAACTTTCATTATTTACAAAAATGCAGAATCTTAGATAGAGATTAATGACAGTAAAAGAATACACAAAAGAATTGTACAAAGTGAGCATAAGAGCAGGACAAATTCAAGATACAGTGAAGAATATTTCCAGGTACATAAATGTTGTGTAACCAGCTCCAAAAATAGAAGAAAAGAGATATCAACACCTAAGAAATAAGCCACTTCGAGGGGGAAACCTCCAATACATTACATAAATGAACAATTCTTGGATGATACAGTTTACAAAACCTCCTTTCTATATATAAGAGTCCATGTGGCAATAATGTAATCCTAGTTGGCCACAATGTAATCCTAGCCGACCTAACAATAATAATTTAAGGGCACAATAATAAAAAAATGGGAGTTACAAGGGTACAATAATAACAATAAGGGGGTTACACTAATAACAATAAGGGAATATACTAGTAATATAGGGACCTAACATGCCCCTCTCCTTCAAAAAAGTGTTGTCCTAAATACTTGAGTAGCTCTGGGTGCTTCTGTATAAACTTCTCATCCTCCCATGTAGAATCTTCAGTGGGTAAGTTCTTCCACTTGATGAGATACTCTAAAATTGATCGATTTCGTAGCTGTTGAGTTCTTGTTTCCGTTACCACTTCAGGTTCCAATATGATTTTTCCTTCCTCATCAAGTTCTGGCAATATTGTTTGAACTGGAAGATTTTCACCTATAACCTTCTTTAAGCATGACACATGGAAAACTGGATGCACTCGCGAAGAAGCAGGAAACTCCAATTTGTATGCCATAGTACCAATCTTTTGCAACACCTTGTAAGGACCATAGTACTTTGGCAATAATTTATTATCCTTCTTAGCTTGCTAGAGGGACATTTGTTTATATGGTTGTAGCTGTAAAAATACCCAATCTCTTACATCAAAACTTCTCTCACTGCGATGTTGATCTCCTTGTTGTTTCATTCGATTTTGTGCCAAATTCAGGTTATCCTTTAAGTGTTGGAGAACTTCTTGCTGATGCTCGATGTGCTCTTCCACTGCTTGAACCTTCAAATTTTCCGTCAAAGATGATGTGATGGATGGTGGATGATATCCATAAAGTGCCATAAATGGGGTCATTTTTGCTGCAGTATGGAAGGAAGTGTTATACCACCATTCAGCGAGAGGTAACCACTTGACCCATTGTGTTTGTTTATCAAATACAAAACAACGAAGATATCCTTCCAAACATCTATTTACTATCTCAGTTTGACCATCGGATTGAGGACGATAAGACGAGCTATGAGTTAATTGAGTACCCAAACAAGAAAATAACTCCGTGCAAAAATTTCTAGTAAAAATGGGATCTCTGTCACTCACAATAACCCTTGGGCTTCCATGTAGCTTTTGAATTCTGTCCATAAATGTAGTAGCAACTATACTTTCTTTAAATGGATGAGACAATGCACAAAAGTGTGCATACTTGGTAATTCTATCAACTACCACCATGATGACACTCTTTCCTTAAGACTTAGGTAAACTTGTGCTAAAATCCATTGAAATCTCCTCCCAACGTTGGCTTGGAATGGATAAAGGTTGTAGAATTGGAAAATTAACAATAATAATAAAAAAAAACATAATCGTGCCAATTAAACAAAAACCAATAGAAGTGAGTTACATTAGTACATTATTGTAAATATTAGATGCTTAAAATGATGTAACATTAAAAAGGTGAAATCTATAGTCCAATGCTAATGATATGTATAAAATAATGCAAGATTAATAAATTGAAAAAAAACAACAGTTAAGATAGTAAATTCAAAATTGAAAAGTTACAAACCATGATAATAAAAAATAATATTATTGAAAAATAAATTAGAATATGAAAAGAAAATGTTTAAGGATAATATTATCAAAAACCATCTATTAAATTAATGTTTCGTGATTGCTAATGAACAACTTTGAATGAGTCTTCATGTCATATGTTGCTAAATGACCAACCACCCTAGTAGTTTCTTTGGCCATGGCTTAGTTCCAAATTATTCAACCCCATCCATAACGCTTGAGCACTCCTCTCGAAATTTTCGTTCTACTTTTGTGGCGACACTATATGTTGGATTCAAGCCATCAAAGGCACTTTGTATTCCTTAAATTTGTTGGGAAAATAACAATTTACAGGTAATTATTGTTAAAGTCATTCAAATATTCAAAATTCATCCTTCGCTCCCTAAATCCTCGTGGATAATGAATATAGAGAAAAAATTTGAATAGCCAAAAAAATTATCTAATTTTCCATTTCAAGGAGTTTCCACCTTCTCCCTTTCAGTTTTAGCAATATATTAATTTAACTTGGGAAAAATTGATTTAGGGATACTCTTGTGCCAAGGGTTTACTCATTATGGAATTTGATTATACTCAGGTTGAAAATATAATTTTGAACTTTGGTTCTTTTTTTAGAAGTGTATTGAACTTTCATGAAACCTCAACTTCCTACATTTTATCGTTCTTCGAATAATATTTCGACGAATTTAATATGGGTTTGGCACCACAATCTTCCTCTTTAATTCTGGTGTTACAAATCCTTAAGTGAAATCAAGAATGACATTGGGAAATTTCATTTTTTTAAGATACAATAAAAGAATATCAATACCTACATATGAATATGTGCATAGATGGACATTATCACAGCACTTCTAGAAGTGATTTGACTAAAAGCATATGATTATGTTTGAAAAAAAAAATCGATAAACATATTGTTTTTTAGTGTAAAACATGTTTTGATATAAAAAATAATGCATATAATTATCCCACACTTCTAATCAATATTTCCAAGTTCATTTGTACATATAATAATAATTAATAAAAATACAAACAATGTTGTTTCTATTTATATATAGAATCTCGGTCCAAATATATTATCGTGCTCCCAACCAGCTATGAAAATTGAGAGAAATCGATTATGATTAAATTTTTACTCCATTAAACAATTTGAATATTATTTGAAATAATTTAAATGATATTTAATCTATTTTAGATCATACATTATAGCAGCGATGAAAATTGATAGAAATCGATTATGATTAAATTCTCACTCCATTAAACAATTTGAAAATTATTTCAAAAAAATCAGTTATTTTATTATAGTTTTGATAGAAACTATATCAAATCAAACAATTTTAATATTATTTGAAACACGTTAGTTCTTATATTATAGTTTTCATAAAAACTATATCAAATCAATGTAAAAAAAAAAAAAATTAGAAAACATTCATGTAGAGCATACACACTCTATAATGTACCTGTTGTTTTCCATTTTTTCTAAGGTTATTCAACCCACCTTTATATTAATTACTATAATAATAACATCCTATAATTTTCTTATCTCCATTACTAAATCCCCTTTACTCCTCATTTATAATTCTATTCATTTATTTATATTCTCAAACCCTTGATATTAACTTAATAAAAGGATAAGACATTAACTTTATGTCCACACCCTAAACTTTAATCTATCCTTATGGATAAGTAATATAGTGATTTATAAATCGAAAGGTATAGTTCTATTATACCTATGCTCTACTAACTCTAATAATAATTTCAACCCTTACCCATATAGTTTCATGTTGAACCTTAAATTTCGTTTACCACGTTCAGGACACTAATATTCATACGACTCTAATTCCTCACAGAGCCACCCATTATCGTGGTTCTCCTCTAACATTATAAAAAAAGAGACATTAATAAATGTGTCTATTTAGAAATAATGCCAACTGTCAGTATTTAATGAGATTAGTCTCGTATTTCAATATAGGTACGGGTCTCTTAACGTCTATTTCCCTTCCATTTTCTCAAGCCACAGAAACAAACATATTTTAATGATCCATACCACGGATCTGATCCTTTGTTTAAAGTCTCAACTACGCTAGTACCTTTGTCATTTATGCCAAGTGTAAGATGGGATTTCACTAGGGTTTGGAGATATGAATCTTTATTTAACTCGAGGGTTTCTATTATACACAAATTCTCTGTTCATTTTTACTTTGTGGATTTCTCTCAAACTTGATTACAAATCTATGGCTTCTTCAGCATTTTACTCATTTAGCCTTATGTGTACGCCATTAAACCTACTCGTAAGCTTTGCTATTTCATTTATTACTTCTCAACTATGGTTGGAAATATATATGTAAGTGAGATTGTATGTAAATCGTATAGCATTATACACCTCCAGTACAATCTTCTTCTTTT
This sequence comes from Pinus albicaulis, assembly GCA_034641835.2. NCBI lineage: Eukaryota > Viridiplantae > Streptophyta > Pinopsida > Pinales > Pinaceae > Pinus > Pinus albicaulis. The sequence continues at coordinate 1,140,507,349 of CM076579.1, read as the reverse complement.
TCTCGTTTTCATTGTTAACTTCCTAATATCTAAGGTTTCCTGAATATGGAACGAGTTTCTCTATCTATTGATTTCGTAGGTTTTGTTTTCTCCATTTTGGAATTCTGCTATTATGTAGATACAAGCCAGTTATTAATTTTTTTTGTGATTAATAAGGCTGAGATTTTAGTGAACGGTGTACACTCTCTACTGTTGATTCCTCTTGCCATTTAGTTTCCATAGTTATACAATGGCTTAAATTTGAGACTCTATTGTGGATTTTGGTTCAATTTTTGTGTGCGTCTGAGGATTTATTAAACTAACTTATATGATATTTTAATTGCTTTTGATTTTTTTTTACATTTATGTCTTTTAAATGAACTCATTGGCATGTATAAAGAACCAATGACTTTTCATTTTGTTCTCGGTCGGCTCTGCAACAGCCTTCTGACGTTTTTTTGAGATATACTCGGTATTTCAACTCAGTTCCTCAAAGCAGTCTGCTCGTTCGATTCAACCTTGAGGTTCAAACTAATGATAAGATTCGTCCAAATTTTAACCCATAGGTAAGGATGCACCTATGTTCTATGTTAATTGGCATTCAAACTTTATCATTATTACAATTTCGCTTCTGTGTTGTGATTCTAACCTCAGGTTCTCATCCTCTGTTAATGTTTTTCTTATAGTGGCTTCACCTCATTTCCCGAAATCTGTAAGGTAAGAATCAGATATATTTGTTGTGATATTTTTTATTATTCCTTTCCAAATTTTTGCATACGTTAAGATTTTCTAATTCGTTCTCTATTATTTCACGTATCCTTTCTCGGTCAAATTTTTCTTCTTACTTATTTATCAAGTCTGGCATGGAATTTGTCATTATAACCTATACATATATTTATCTATATACATGTTGGTCCTACATTTCCTTCCATATTCACATAATTTGATGGCAACACTATCCTTTAATGCTTTTCAAGTTTTAGTAGATGGCATAGGGTTTTTCTACCATTGAGGTTTTCAGATATACATTGTAGTAATGATACATCAATTATTTTTTTGATTGGGTTCTCCCCACAAAACCGTTAAACTTAATTAATTTTTTCTGACATATTTTTGAACCCAACTACTAAGATTTATTAAATTTTTTGAATATATATAATTGAATTGCAGTAATAGCCCGCAGTTGAAATAGCATAATTCTGTATGCTCCTATTTTCGCTCAATATTACCTCACTGTTTTAAATTTGAAATTATCGTTTCTATCACTCTGATATGTAAATAATAGTCTGTACTCCTAATTAAATCTGAGTTTCAGGTTATTTCAAGTTTCCATATCTACTGACACATGTTAAATTTTATATAAGTTTTCTTTAACATTTTTCCTTTCCTTTAGTTGATCCCTTGAAATGAAGTATTTATGATATGGTCTGGTGAAATTCCTTTAATGCTTGTTTACAAATTGACAAGCTCAATGTATGCATATGCCAGTATCATTAGATTAAACAATTTGTTTATAATAAGGCAGTGTCCTGTTTAATTCAGAAATTGGATAACTTTTTTTTTCTTTAGGATATACAATTTTAATAATTGTTTATTTCTTCTATGAACCTCTATTGTCCTTAAAATATTCAAGAACTTTCATTCATATCATCAGAGTAATAATCTCTCAGGTAAAATCATACATAAATATATATTTATATCGATCAGGTAGCAGTGATTGTATATCTTATCCAACATGCAGAGATATTTTCTACAGTACTTACTTTTCCCTTTTATAATATCAGCTATGTTGAAATTTATTTTCAAGACAAAGCAATAGCAAAATACTATTTAAAAATAATACCAATCTTGATGTTTTAATGCTTGTATAATTTTTCTGAAATCTTTTTGATAGAACTAAACTCTACAGTAGACTGATGTTTATTATAGAAATGAAATTGAATCCCTATTTATCATGAAACTTAATTTTTTTCTTTTCCTATGCAAACATTAAACTTTTCACGTGAGACATTAATCTCCATATTTAAGCCCATTACAAGTTTATACATTCTGGTAGATGGGTCTCTCCTTGATTCTCCCATACAACTATAGAGAGGACAACAATCCTGTCTAATTAATTCTGTTAAATGTATGGGATACTATAGACTTCAATATAGAGTAATTTAATTCCACTGGTTACAACAATAATATGTCTACACATACATAGCTCTATAGATTTGTAAAAAAAAATTATTCCAGTGTGCATACCAGTTACTATGACTAGTCCTCCCAACCTTAGAATTCTTTGTCTCATGAACTCACCCCCGAGCTGAGATCTTCCAGTTATAGACCAACCTCCATCTATCATGAAACAACTTACTTAAGCTATGCCTTCCCTAAGCATGTTTCTCAATTTTGTGTCTAGAATTGCCAGGATGCTTTCTTCCTATTTTTGCCTAGGCTTCCCTCAATGAGATACTTTAAAGCTACCTTTCTCCACTTTTCTAGCTTTTCTACCTCTTCCCAATTACATTCCTCTTCAATGGGGAATTTATATTTTCCTCTTTAAATATAATTTAGAATTATTTCTTTCAAGGTTTTCTGAAAGGGTTTGGGAAAGTCTAACCTTATCCATATCCTCATGGAACAAGTTTACGATCTCCAATCTCACTCTAGTCATAATGGACACTTAAATATTCCATTTATTTTCATTAATAAACATTTAAATAAAATTCACACAATTTTTCTCCATTATGGTCCACTTTCCCCTTCGGATTTTGTTCAAATGTCAATTTAAAAATCATAGAACTTGGGGTGTTACACATTCCCGCTCTAAAAGCAAACACCATCCTTGGTGTTGACAAAATAACTTTAAATAGTTTCCTGTAAAAACAATGATGGATACTTTTCCATCATCTCAGTTTATTTTTCCCAGGTAGCTTACTCAGCAGTAAAGTGCTTCCATTACACTTTTACTCTGGCTACCGTGCGATTCCGCAGTTCAGTTTCTTCCCTCTCCAAGATTTGAAGTGGCTCTGAAAGGAATTCCCCTTCTGGTTCCACCTGAATCACATTCCAATCAATAACGTGAGCAGAATAATGTACATATTTTTTCAATAAAGACACATGAAAAACATCATGAACTTTAACATGCATGGGTAAGGTCAGTCTATAGGCTAGTGGTCCCACTCTTTCCAGTACTTCAAATGGTCCAGAGTATCTAGAAGCTAATTTTTCACAACTACTAGTGTAAAAAGTGTTATCTTTGGGCTTAAGCCGCAGATACACATGATCACCCACATTGAACTCTTGATGAAATCTCTTCTTGTCTACATAGCTTTTCTGCCGATCTTGAGCTGTCTTGATATTTTTCTGAATTTGTTTCGACAATTTTTTCCATTTTCTGCAAAGTGTCTAGCCCAAGAACTAATTTATCTTCGGGTTGTCTCTAACTTAAAGGAGAGTGACATTTCCTTCCATAGAGTGCTTTAAATTGACTCATTTTTATGGAAGTTTGATAGCTGTTGTTATTGGTGAATTCCATTAAATGTATATAGTCTTCCCATTTAGTTGGGCTATCCATCCATACATCCTTAGCATATCTTATAGAATTTGATTTTTTCTCTCGGTTTCACCATCCATTTGAGGGTGATAGGCAGTACTGAAGTTTAATTTAGTGCCCATGCCCCCAAAAAAACTTTTCCAAAAGGCTGCAGTGAACTTGGCATCTCTATCTGAAATAATCATTTTAGGGACCCCATGTAGCCTTACTATCTCTTTCATGAACACATTTTCTACTTGGCATGTTCCGAAGGTAGATTGAACAGATATGAAATGTGCAACCTTTTTCAAAGTATCTACTACTACCATCACAAATTCATGATGATATTTGGTTCTTGGTAACTCGGTGATGAAGTCCATAGAAATAGTTTCCCATTTCCATTATGCAATTGGTAAAGGATTTAGCAGTCCAGCTGGATGTTGATGTTCAAATATTACCAGTTGGCACTCAATGCATCTGGCTAGGTAGCTTGTTAAATCCTTTTTCATTCTTGGCAAAAATAACTTATTTTTCAAAGCTGTGAGTAGTTTCTGATGTCCAGGATGTCCAGCGTAAGGTTCTTTATGATATTCATATAGAATTTCTTTTTTCAAAGAATGTATATTGGGGATGTACAATCTTTCTCTATAAAAAATCAGTCCCTTCTGATTTCGTGTATACCCTTTCATTTCTTTTTTCACCATTTTAATTTGTAGTTTTTCATAGCTGGGATCTTGATCTGCTACCTTTTTAACTAATCCTTCTAAGTAAAAGTTATTAATAATCCCAATGTTGCTTATATTTTGGCAAGCATTTCTGCTTAGTGCATCAACGATTTTGTTTTCTTTTCCTTTTATATGTTTTATTTCCATACTAAATTCACTCAAAACTGACAGCCATCTGGCTTGTCTAGCATTCAAATCTGTTTAAGTGAAAAAATACTTTAGACTGATGTGATATGTCATCAAAATATATTTCTTCCCTAGAAGATAGTGTTGCCACATCTTGAGAGCATGAATTACAACAGCTAACTCAATATCATATACACTATAATTCTATTCATGTTTCTTAAGTTTTCTAGATTCATACGCAATAACATAATTCTCTTGCAGCAATACTCCCCCTAATCCCTCTCCACACGCATCAGTACACACTACAAAATCCTTATTAGTATCTGCAATCTTCAGAATAGGTGTTGTAGTAAGTTTTAGTTTTATTTGTTCAAAGCTATTCTGGTATTTTTTTTTCCATTCAAAATTTGTACCTTTCCTTTGCAATGAAGTTATTGGATAGGCTAAAGCGGAAAATGTCTCCACAAACCTTTTGTAATACCCCGCAATCCCCTTAAATGATCTTACCGATGATAGATCAGTAGGTACAGGCCAGTCTCTAATGGACTTCATCTTCTTAGGGTCAACATCCAATCCTTCTTCTGAAATTATATGTCCCAAATATTGAATCTTATCCTTATAAAATTTACATTTGCTAAACTTGGCATACATTTGATTCTCCTTAAGAGTCTGCAACACAATTCTCAGGTGTTCTTAATGCTCTGCCTCACTTTTTGAATAAATTAAAATGTCGTCGATATATACTAGTACAAAGTTATCTAATTATTTATTCAAGGCACTATTCATTAAGCACATAAAAGTGGCAGGTGCACTTGTCAACCCAAAAGGTAGGACTACAAATTCATAGTGTCCTTACCAGGCTCGAAATGTTGTTTTGCTGATATCTTCCTCTTTAATTCTCAATTGGTGATAGCCTATCCTTAAATAAATCTTGGAAAACACAAAGGCTTCCCTAAATTGATAAAAGAGGTCTTCGATTCGGGGTAAAGGATTATGGTTTTGATAGTCAACTTATTTAGTTGACGATAGTCAATACACATTTAGAAGCTACCATCTTTATTTTTCACAAAAAGTACCAATGCTCCACAAGGGGATACACTCAATCTGATATAACCCTTGTCCAGCAATTCCTGTAATTTCATTTTCAACTCCATTAGTTCAGGGGGGCTCATCCTTTAAGGGGCTCTAGAGACCATAGTGGCCCCAGGTACTAAACCAATTGTGAAATCGATTTCTCTCTTTGGGGGAAGATGAGGAATTTCATTTGGAAAGACTTCTTTAAATTCTCTGATCACTGGTAAGGAGTCTAACAATTTTTCCTCAGATTTCTATCCTAATTCTTCAACATGTACAACATATACTTGATATCCCTTTCTAGCACTTCTTTTTAATTAAAGGGATGAGATTTGTCTTACAGAGATGGGTTTCATTTTTCCTTTGAGTATGAATGGTTTTCCCTCTTTATCAATTCAGTGTAAAGTTTTATCCCAACAATTCATCATTGCTTTTCTCTTTTCCAACCAGTCCATTCCTATCATTAAGTCATAGGAACCTAATCGAAAAATGTTTAGATTTACTTCTGTGTGATAATCACTCAATTTAATGGATGTTTAAGGTAGCTTATGAGTCACCTTTCGTTTGGTACTAGTAGCTAACTGGACCAAGAAAGACTACTGAAACTTCTCTGTTCTGAGTTTTCATTTTTCTACAACTTGTGGACTAATATAACTCAAAGAAGCACCCGGGTCAATCAAAGCTATAATAGATTGGTCAACAATCTTACCTTCCATCTCAACCATAGTAGACTAGTGTTCTACTTGTCGGTTCTCTAAGGCTGCACTGATAGTGGGAATGTTCCTTCCTACATCATTTACTGTAGTGGCCTCTCACAATACTTGCACTGTCTAAATATTTTGATGTGGACAGTCCCTCAATAAATGAGGCTCTCCACAACCCCAACACTTAAAAGGCTCCTGCATTTTAACAATTCCTTCCATCTTATTATTCCCATCTATTGGTTTTGAACCAATTTGGGATTGAGTAGTTTGGCTTTCATTTGTTTTGTTAAATTTCTTTCACTGATGGTTCCTTCCAAAGTTTTTCAAATAAGATGGTTTTTGTTTCATTCCACTGGAATCGACTTTATTTGACCAGCTCTTTCCTGCTCCATCTTACCATGAAACTGTTGATAGCATTATCTGGATTTTCTCACCACTTCGTCCATTTTTTTTGGATTATCGAACTCTATTTTCTCCTTATAAACAGTAGGAAAATAGTTCAAAAATATTTGTACCTTTGTCTTCTCCTCTCAGATATAAGGCACATATCTTAGCAGATTTGTGAAATTGGTGACCAACTCATCTATGGCGAGTTGTCCCAATTTGAGTTTGTGAAACTCTTTTGCCTTGTCATCATAATAGCATTCGTTCAAATATCAGTTTTTGAACTTGACTTGAAAATCTTCCCAAGTCACTGTTTTTTCATCAATGGCATGAAGCATTTTTGTCTCCTCCCACCACAAAGTATCCTTCTCTTGCAGCTGCTAAATAGCCAAACGGGCTCTTAAATTACTTTCATATTCATAGACTTGAAAATACTTGATCATATTCAGTAGCCATGCCTCCACATCTTCCTCCTTCTATCCATCATAGGAGGGAGGTTTTATTTTCCCAATATCACCTTGTAATTCCTTCTTCTATCTAGACTGTTGTCTCGTGGTGTCATCTTCCTCAGAATCATGAGAGGAATTGACTCTTCCTTTTCTCTTCCTTCTGTATCCTTCACCTTCTTGGCAGTTTCACGAAGTTAGTTCCTTTATGAGCTTGTATTTCTCCTCACTAGCTAAATATAGCTTGTCATTATGGCTTTTAAATTGTGCCATATCTCGTTGCATTCTATGCAACATAGCCATCAAGGGAGCATTGGGATCTGGCTTGTTTTCTCCACCACCCATATCTACATACCGTTTTTCCTCTTGAGTCATAGTTCGGAGCTGTACTTTTCAATACTTTTTCACTGTACAGTAAAACAACATCAGTAATTTTTTTTAATTCATAAAAATTACAGTAGCATATAGTTCCTGTGTGAGCACATAAGCTGCCCAGTGTTTCAACTAGTGATCTGATATCATTTGTAATGTACCTTTTTTTTTTCATTGTTTCTAAGGTTAGTCAACCCACCTTTATATTAATTAATATAATAACAACATCATATAATTTTCTTATCTCCATTATTAAATCCCCTTTACTCCTCATTTATAAGTCTATTCATTTCTTTATATTCTCAAACCCTTGATATTAACTTAATAAAAGGATAAGACATTAACTTTATGTCCACACCCTAAATTTAATTCTATCCTTATGAATAAGTAATATTGTGATTTATATATCGAAAGGTATGGTTCTATTATAGCTATTCTCTATTCACTCTAATAATAATTTCGACCCTTACCCATATAGTTTCATGTTGAAATTTACATTTTCTTTACCACGTTAAGGGCACTAATATTCATACGACTCTAATTCCTCACAGAGCCACCCATTATCGTGGTAATCCTCCAACATTATCAAAAAAGCAACATTAATAAATGTGTCTATTGAGAAGTAATTCCAACTGTCAGTATTTAATGAGATTAGTCTCGTATTTCAATATAGGTACGAGTCTCTTAATGTCTATTTCCCTTTTGATTTCTTGAGCCACAGAAACAAACATATTATAATGATCCATACCACGGATCTAATCCTTTGTTTAAAGTCTCAACTGCGCTGGTACATTTTTCATTTAATACCAATGGATTTTTTTTCATTTTGTTGGATCATAGCCTCGATCTAAGGGAGGACCGAGGAATTTATGCCAGGTGTAAGATGGGATTTCACTAGGGTTTGGAAATATGAGTCTCTATTTAACTCCAGCGTTTCTATTATACAAAAATTCTCTGTTCATTTTTACATTGTGGATTTCTCTCAAACTTGATTACAAATCCATGGCGTCTTCAACGTTTTACTCATTCAGCCTTATGTGTCTGCCATTAAACCTACTGGTAAGCTTTGCTATTTCATTTATTACTTCTCAAATGTGGTTGGAAATATATATGTAAGTGGAACTTTATATACATCATATAGCATTATACACCTCTAGTACAATCTTTTTCTTTTTCTCATTTTCATTTTTAACTTCCCAATATCTAAGGTTGCCTGAATATGGAACAAGTTTCTCTATCTATCCATTTCATAGGTTTTGTTTTCTCCATTTGGGAATTCTTCTATTATGTAGATACAAGCCAGTTATTAATTTTTTTTGTGATTAATAAGGCTAAGATTTTAGTGAACAGTATACACGCTCTTCTATTGATTCCTCTCACCATTTATTTTCCATAGTTTTACAATGGCTTAAATTTGAGACTTTTTTGTGGATTTTGGTTCGATTTATGTGTGCATCTGAGGATTTCTTCAACTAATTTATATGATATTTTAATTGTTTCTGATTTTTTTTCCCATTGATGTCTTTTAAATGAACTCACTGGCAAGTATAAAGGACCCATGATTTTTCATTTTGTTCTCGGCCGGCTCTGCAACCACCTTCTGACATTTTGTTGAGATATACTGGGTCTTTCAACTCAGTTCCTCAAAGCAGTCTACTCTTTATATTCAACCTTCAGGTTCAAACTGATGATAAGATGCATCCAAATTTTAGCCCATAGGTAAGGACACACCTACGTCCTATGTTAATTGGCATTCAAACTTTATCATTATTACAATTTCACTTATGTGTTGTGATTCTAACCTTGGGTTCTCATCCCGTGTTAATGTTCTTCTTACAGTGTGTTCACCTCGTTTCCCCAAATCTTTAAGGTAAGAATCAGATATATTTGTTGTGAGATTTTCTATTATTCCTCTCCAAATTTTCGCATATGTTAAAATTTTCTAATTCGTTCTCTTTTATTTCGGGTATCCTTTTGTTGAAGAGGTAAATCTCCTGTGTAGATAGAGGTAATCCCACTAGCCCAGATCGGGTCTAGTAAAAATCAATTCAAGCAATGATGTTGGTTCCTAGTTACAAAAAGACAAAGATCGCAATGAGTAGCCTACCTCAAATCCCACATAGTTTTCATTGGAGAAAAGGTGATGTTTCCCGTCCCTCGCTTGACAAATCACAATCCTTCCGTTCGACACATCCAAACACCTGTAAAAATGCAGGGAAACAATGACATACAACGTAAAATCTAAAGCCTGTAAATATATATTAGTCAAATCTGATATAATTCATTACATTACATAAAGAAATGAACATATGAATGGAACCAAAATTAGAGTCACTTATATTATAAATGACAAAAGGGAGATTACAACCAAATGCTCTGACGCTATGATCTTCCTTCGATAGGGCTTGCAGTGGAGCGTGTCTCAACAAAGCCTATCGGGAATTTGGACAAATCTCTCTCTCTTACGGGATTCTCTTTGGCTTAGCTCTCAATAGTTTCCTAGCTATAGTTTCCTTCCTACTAGTTCAGCTCCCAAGCGTTCGGCTCTTAGACTTATCTTCAATCCTTGGCCGTAACATTCAGCTAGCTTGGAAATGGAGAGGGAAAGCTTTTATAGATGAAGGAAGGGGAGTTGGGATCCCTATAATCATGGGATAGGCCCTATCTCTTAGCAAGGTTCCATGATAGGTGGAAAACCACTTCCTATACATGGAGATCTAGAGCCAAACCACTCAACTCCTTTTGATGATTCATTCAGGAGTTTGTTAGAATCAAAATTTCGCCATTTATTTCTTAAAAAATCCCTTAATAAGCTTGGCGTGAGTGAAACACAGGGACAAAGCACCAGTTGGCATGCCCTCTAGTGTAGATTTCCGCCATTGGCGCGAGGGATGAGCTAGCTAGTCACGCCAAGGCTAAAACATCCATTTTTAGGGATTTTCAGAGGAAATGTTATTTAGGAGAATGTTTTTTCTTATGCAAGTGGATGCCATGAAGGTGGTTTCAGGACATTTTACTGTTCACAGGTCATGTGAATAGTCCTCCAATGTACGGGATGAGGGATTGTAGGGACAGTGACAACATTTTGTGTAACAGGGCTGAACATCTCTCTACAAACCTTATATAATATCCTACAATTCCGATGAAGGATCTTACAGAAGACACATCAGTAGGTACAGGCCATTCCTTTATTGCTTTTATCTTTTCTGGGTCTACTGCTAACCCCTTATCTGAAATTAAATGACCCAGATATTGAATTTTATCTTTGAAAAATTCACATTTACTAAACTTAGCATACAACTTGTTTTCTCTAAGAGACTATAAAACAAGTTTAAGGTGTTCTTGATGCTCAACCTCATTCTTAGAATAAATAATAACGTCATCTATAAATACGTATACAAATTTTTCCAAGTATTTATTTAAGACACTATTCATTAAGCACATAAAAGTAGCAGGTGCATTAGTCAATCCAAATGGTAGGACCACAAATTCATAGTGTCCATACTTGGTTCTAACAGCATTTTTGCTTATATCTTCATCCTTAATGCTTAATTTATGGTAGCCTGTTCTTAGGTAAATTTTCGAAAAAACTGTTGCTCCTCTAACTTGGTCAAAAAGATCATCCATCCTAGGTAAAGGATATATATTTTTGATTGTCAGTTTGTTCAAATGGTGATAATCAATACACTTTCTAAAGGTATCACCTTTATTTTTCACAAATAACACAGGTGCTCCCCATGGGGATACACTTGGTCTAATGTAACCTCTATCCAAAAACTTTTGCAGCTGCATTTTCAATTCCATTAACTTTGCGGTGCTCATTCTGTATGGGGCTCTGGAGACGGGTGTTTCTCCTGGCATTAACTCAATTGAGAAATCAATCTCTCTCCTAAGGGGCAGATGAGGAATTTCATCCAGAAACACATCCTTGAATTCTCCGATAACAGGTAGTGTCTCTAAAGGATATTCTTCTGTTTGTTGTCCCAATTCTTCTACATGCACATAATACACTTGGAAGCCCTTCACAGAAATTATCTCCAATTGAAGTGCTAAAATTTTTCTTACAAATATGGGTTTTGGTTTGCTTCTATGTCAAGTTTTCCCTCATTATTTATGCAATGTATTGTCTTGTCTATGTAGTTTAACATGGCTTCCTTCTTCTCTAACCAGTACATCCCTGTTAGTACATCATAATAACATAAAGGCAGAATATTTAGATTTAATTCAGTTTGGTATCCATTCAAATTTATGGCTATTTGAGGTAACTTATGAGTCACTTTCCTTTTTGTACCAGTGGCTAATTGAACTAAACATGACTGCTGAAATTTTTCTTCTTGACGATCTTCTAGAGCATCAGTTATTTTTGGGATGTTTCTTGCCATGTCATTAATAGTCATTGCTTCTCTCATTACTTGTATGGTCTGAATGCTTATGTCTGAACTGTCCCCAAATAAATGAGGTTCTCCACAACCCCAACACTTTAAAGGTTCTCTCATTTCAACCGTCCCTTCTCTTTTATTATTTCTATTCATCTATTTGGACCCTGTTTGTGATTGAGTAGTTTGATTTTCACCCATTTTGTTGAACTTCTTTCTTTGATGGTTTCTCCCAAAGTTCTTCAGATATGCTAGTTTCGTTTTCTTCCCACTGGAGTCACCCTTCTCTTTTTTTTGTCAATTCATTTCTTGTTGATTTGTACCCTTGAATTTCTGGTAACACAACCTTGCTTTTTGAACCACCTCATCCATGGTCTTGGGGTTATCAAACTCTATCTTTTCCTTGTATATAGTAGGTAAAAAACTGAATAAACAATGTACCATTTCCTTATCTTCTCTTATATAGGGTACATAGCATAACATATTTATGAATTTGGTTACAAATTCATCAACTGTAAGATGTCCTAATCTGAGTTCATGAAATTCCTTGGCTTTATCGGCATAATAGCTTTCATTCAGGTATCAACTATTGAAATTGATTTGGAAATCCTCTCAAGTAAAATTTTTCTCATCAATGACATAGACCATATTTTTTTCTTCCCACCAGAAGGTAGCCTTACCTTGGAACAGATAGATAGCCAGCCTAGCTCTGAAGTTACTTTCATATTCATAAAAGTGAAAGTAATTTATCATATTCAGAAGCCACACTTTAGCATCTTCCTCCCTCTCTCCATCATAGGAGGGAGGTTTGATTTTTCGGAATTCAGCCTGTTATTCTTTGTTCCTCCTAGACTGTTGTCTAGAGGCATCATCTTCCTCAGAATCTTCTAAGAAATTTTCTCTTCCCTTTCTCTTCCTTCTGGTTTCTCTTTTCATTCTATGCAACATAGCCATCAATGGAGCATTTGGATATGGCGTTTTTCTCCACCACCTAGATCCACATACAATTCATCTCCATCAGCAATGGTTCGTAGTTGTATACCTTAGCACTATTTCACTGTACATGAAATTAAACATTAGCTAAATTTAAATTTAATAAAATTTATAGCAACATAATCTTTCTCGTGTTAAGCACACATTTTTTCCCAGTGTTTAAACTTGGGCTCTGATACAATTTGTAACACCTCTCATTTGGAAATTTTATTTTTTTTCTTATATACTCTACGACATCTTATTAAGAGACTAATGGATTACCCACAACTCCTCCTATTTAAATATTCATCGTATGTTAACGAAGTTTTGTCATTAGCACAACCCTTTTCAATCCAGTCTCTAGGGCTTATTCACTACATACTACAGGATTGTAAATGTAATTTTATCAATTACCTTTCTCCTACTACATGAGAATACCTTGTAGAATTACCCCTATTCTACCTAAAAACATAATAACTTGTTGTAGGTGCTACAACGACACCCAAAATTTCGGGTATATTTAATATTTCGGGTTCCCCCTCTGCTCGCTTAGGCGTTAAAGTCTTTCACTCGACCTGTAGTCAGTGACATCCCACCGACCTATCCCCAGCCCCTTATGAGATTTCTCACCATCATCATTAGATGTTGTTGCTGCAATCACGCCATATGTGGGAGGGATCATCCAGCATACACTCGAACACTCTTACCGCAGTTGCGCCATGAGATGGCCATGCGTACATTTGAATGGAAACCTTTTGTGTATTGAAAATTAAAGGCCCTCTCGCCTTGGGTCATTAAGCATGTTGATTGAATATGTATTTTAAGTGCGCTAATATCATATGTTTTATCTAGGGACACCATTATCAAAGAGTAATTGTGATGTCGTAATGTTCCACACAGGTCGACCCCACCGGTGACAAACTCCTCAGTCGTGTCATGACATCAAGGGAAATAAAATTGAGCTCAACAACAAGGCTAAAGTTACGAGCTAGGGGAGGAGGAGAAGCAAGCGACCAATACTATTAAAAGGAGGATGGTGTTGTTGAGGAGGTAAATCCCCTCTGCGGATAGAGGCGATCCCTACTAGCCCAGATCGGGTCTAGCAACAATAAAACATGCTACAGTGCAGGTTCCTAATTGTAAATAAACCGACTTGCGAGGAAGGCTTACCTAGAATCCAATGCTGTCATTTGTAGAAGAGGTGGTGCTTCCGTTCCTTTGCCCTGGTAGATCAAAATCCTCACGATCTCCGTGATCAGACACCTGCACATGCAAGAAACAACACAAACGCAAGCATAAAATCCAGTATATACAACTATATGTCAGTCGAAGAGGACATAACTCATGAACATGATCAAGAACAAGAGCGGAACCATAACCAATAGTCACCTAACATTAATGAGTCAAAAATAAGAATACAACCAAAGCTTCGACGCCGAATTCTCCTTCGGTGGGTCGTCAGCAGAACATGTCTCGATAAATCCTGTCAAGGATGGGACAAGCCTCTCTCTCCGGATACTTGGAAACAGTCTCCTTGCTTGGATTTCGCCTTAGGGAATCAAGAAGGCCCTTGTAGCATAAGGATATGAAAGCTCTTGGGAACTTGGAGACTAGCTTGCCATGGAGATGAGCAAGCTGTTATAGAAGGAGGAAGGGAAGTTGGGATCCCTATAATTATGGGATTGGCCCCTTCATCAAGGAAGCTTCCATGATAGGTGGAAAACCGCTTCCTCTCTATGGAAATCCGTAGCCAAACCCCCCAACAAAAGATAGATATCAGTCCAGGAATTTAAAAAACACCTCTTAATATGGTTGGCATGGGTGCGGCTCTATGACAGAGCGCCAATTGGCGCACCCTCTTTGGAGGATTTTTCCCCTTGGCATGACGGCTAAACTATGGAACTGTGCCAATGGAAAAAAAGCTATTTTTAGGGTTTTTTGCAAGGAGATGTATTCAGGGAAATGAAATCTCATCTTCAGAGCGATGAGATGAAAGTATTTTCAAGTCTTGTCTCTGCTCACAGGTCACAAAATGAGCCCTTCAATGTGCGGGATGGGGATTGCAGGGACGGTGAAAAATTACTATGTAACAGATGCCCCCTAAAGCATGAGGCCCAAAAGAGAGAGAGAGGGGTGAAATGCTTTACGAGAACATGTTGACTGAAAACACCGCTATCGAAAAACCTACGGAGCGAAGTACAACTGATGTCTCAGATACATGATATATATATGTGGTATGGGCGTAGCCATCCATAACAGAGTTTACAATAATCTAGATCCAAGGCATGGACGCAGCCATCCAGTGAGGATTGATAAATAGACTCAAGTATGGTTGCATCCATCCAATCAGTGAGTCATGTAAACAATAATCCACAATATCGCAGCCTGGATTATAACAGACACAATCCAGGGTTTTGCGCTCCATCTCGACCCGAACAAAGTACAAGTTCAAGCAAACGAATGTGTGAGCTGAATTCGAACATGCAAGAGCATCGCCTGATTACCAGCCAATGATGAAAGTTGTTAACAGACGCGAGAGGAACCACCAATAATGACAATGGCTCTCAAGGTACTATAGGTACAATCTACGACATGTGAATCAATGAGCTGGTGTCAAACACCTGTAGAATCACTCGATTGGAGGCCAATGATGAAAACCTCACATCGAATGCGACGAACCTGCCATTGAGGCATGCAGGCTCCAAGGTACCATAAGGGAGTCTCTAGATCAGCTTCCCGGATAATGAGCTGAAGTCAACAGGAAGTGACCTTGATCGAAGGTGGGACATAATGTTTCCCACATCATCGACACGAGACAGAGGAACATGATGTTTTTTGTGAATTAGAATCAAAAGAGAATCATAGGGAGGTTGATACTTTGCATAGGTCAAATTCTCTTGAACATGTAAATGGCATGACAATGGACTTGGCAGTATTTGACATCAACAGACCAGAGGTCATAGTGACGAGGCAAAGAGCAGATGAGAGGTCAAAAGGGATTACCCAAACCCATGGAGGCAAGTGAAAAATGAGATGAGATGTCCCCAACCTGACACGCATGTAGACAAGTGCCATGTTCAAGAGCGACATACTGCTGACACGACAATGATGCTGGTTCCATTTTTCCCCGCCATTTCTGGTGAGTACCTCTTTATTTTTACACAATCTTGAAGAAGATACGATATTCTTGTCATATAAGCCCATCCTAGTACATTTAACGAGCCCTAGGAAGGAGGAACTCGAACAATTTCATTACGACTGAATCCGATGTCATTAGAGTTTAACGAGTCTGACAAAGGAAGAACTCGACGTCTTTTCATATTTAGAGAGTTTGAAAAGACAGCAAAAAAGTAAACTCCAACGGTCCCTTTTCGTAAATATTTCCTCAGACCCAAAAAGGTAGAAAACAATATCTGAGAAAACCTCCTCGTCGCGATAGGCTAGGGTATTCCTTTTTCGTAAATAATCTTTCCCAGCCCGAAAAATGGGTAAACGTATACTGGGTAGATGTCGTTTTGTGGCCACTTTAACGAGATCGAAATGACAAGGGCCTCGGCAATATTTTAATGTTTAGAGAGTCAGAAAAGAGCTGAAAGATGACTCCTCCTAGAGGAACGAGTGGTATAAAGGGTAGCAACTAGTTCCGGTAATGGTGGAACTGCTCACAATAAATAAAGGTTAAGAGGCTGGCTAACAAGACCACTCATCGTATCGGTTCCTCAGGAACGGGTAAAACAACCAAGTGAAGGCATATGATCGGCCAAGCAGATAGTGACGATGGAGTGAGAAAACGAAGGCTCATCTGGCAAAAACAGGCTGAAAAAATGGCAATCACAAGAGGTAAAATGGGAAAGGTTTCATTTTTACACAAGCTTGAAATCAGGAAACTCTGCTTGAAGGTTGGTTTCATTTTTAAACAAGCTTGAAACAAAGATAAACTATGCTTGAAACCAGTTTCATTTTTACACAAGCTTGAAATGGAAACAAACTATGCTTGAAAAAGTAAGCATGCCCCCAGCATGGTGACTCACTTCAAGGTACATGCCCCCCAAGCTTCAGTCCATATGAAAGGCAGATGGAGTGAAGGTTCAAGTTAGGAGATCAAAAGAAAGACTCGACTGGGATTTTACGAGATCTGATCAAAGACTCGAATTGAACGGGAACATGTTTCATTGTTTTAACGAGGTTGACACATTAAAATAACTATCCTCAGGACACCTTGTTTCATGGTTTAAGGAGCTTGGCACAAGACAAGGAAATTTTCTCCAACAACCTTGTTTCATTTTTTAAGGAGCTTGACACAAGAGAAGGAACTCTGCTCCAACAACCTTGCTTCATTTTTTAAGGAGCTTGACACAAGAAAACAAACTCTTCTCTGACAACCTTGCCTCATTTTAAAGGATCTTGACACAGGAAAATAACCATGCTCTGAAGACCTCATCATAATGAATAAGAATTCATCGCTTCCAAGAGTTCCACTCCTGATGGGAGGAAAACATCCTGGAAGTCTGGACCCAATGCCCCCAGCACACTATGCATGACGACATCCTCACTGAGCACAAGCACGGGGTAGGTAGCCACATAGTTGACCTGCGGTGGGCCAGATACAACAGATGGATAAAAACCAAGAAGGGATGATGGCGGGCCAGTTGCCACATCAGGAGCAAAGAACGAAAGCTGATCTATGGTCACAATCTATCCTTCATGCGGAAAACAGACCACACGAAAAAGGGAGGAGACAAGCACTCCCATGGCATAGGTGTAATCGCCCCCCAAGAGCAGAATGAAATCCAAGGGGCCTGGAACAACCATCACATCCATATGGACGGTTTTACCTCCCAAAGTAACAGGTAACCTTGGGAGGATCCCTAACGGCTGACTCGTTCTTCTGTTAAATGCCAACAGATTCTGCGTAACCGGCGTAAGCAGCGGTGAACCGAAAGCTTGCCAAGTAGTTGAAGATAAAATACTAACAGACGCACCTTCATCTATAATGGTGTTGGATACAAGCAAACCAAAAGCCTGTACTGTGATCTCGAAAGGCACATCAGACGGAAGGCGGTATCCTATAAATCGACTCCAATCAAACGAGGCAACCAGACTACTTGGAGGGGCTACCATCGAACCGAGAAGGTCTTCCCCTAGTGTTACGAAAGGAGGAGCATTCTCCATAACCTCCATCTCGAAGGCGGGAGGGGTATCCTCCAGAGCCTCCATGGTGGGAGGCAGAGGAGCAGCTTCTTGAGGTAGAGGGACAGGAGAATCTTTCTCCAAGTCTCAGGAATCTGAAGAAACCAAAAGAACATGAGGGGTGTGAGGTCCACTCTCAATGGAAAAGACCTAGTGCACCGTAGATGGGGCCAGCTCAACCGATCCCATGGCCAATGGTTGGTTAGGGATGGATTCCTGAATTTGAATTTCTGAGGGAGTGGGATCGACCAAGGATGACTCTTGACCAATCACAGGATCAACTGGCGGAGGACTCAAAGAAGGTTGTTTGTAACCAGCCAGAAGGCATGGCATAGAAACAATTGAGTTGTCCAAAAATCGCTTGGCTTCATCCATATACGGACAAAGGTGAATGGCATGGTGCCCTTCACACAACTTACAGAGATTGGTAATCTTACCCTGCTTCTTAGGAGTCTTACCAGCACCAGTTAAAGGCGTGCCCCCAACCAGACTCCCGGAAGCCAAAGGTAATGGTGGGAGACTGCTGGACCAGTCTTCAAGCACCTTGGGAATGCCAGGGCAGTCTCGAATAATATGGTCTCTCGTGCACAACATGCAAGGGAACTTGACTTTCTGCAGAGGGTTGGAAGGTTTATCAATAGAAGACTTCTTAGGTGCAATAGCCGTAGAGCTAGCCTCTCCTTTATCAGACTTCTTCTTCTTTGTCTTCTTCTTCTTCTACTTAGCCACCTAGTTACTTGAATCCAGACTTTCACCAGGGGAAGTAGATGAGGAGGACGCAGAAACAGGCGAAGAAGGGGAGAGGTCCACCTTGGAATCAACATGATGTTGTTCAGGTGGAGGAACTGATTGAACAGTAGCCGAGACATTCAGTACTAGAGAGGTTGAAAACAACCAAACAGGCAACCCAACAGTTAACCCAGGAAGGGACAACGTTGCCATATAAGGAGCACCAACATTTCAAAAAGGAGGAAAAGGAATAGGATTCCCATCGGAGGGGATTCCTTTGTTGGTGAACTTTGGAAAAGTTGCCATCAAAACAACTCAAAACTACACATGGGCTGAAAACCAAGGCACACAATCAAATGGCCAACAAGCAAACTCTAACAGGGCGTGTGATCACAGGTGATTTATTTTACCACATTGAAACTCTAGAAACTTCACCGTTTCATATTTTAAGAGTTGAGAAACGGTTGAAAAGGTGACTCTATCCCTTTCAGATTTGATGCAAGCGTGAAAGGACAAGCGCTTGGTGATATTTTCAAATTTAAAAAGTCATAAAAGATCAAATGACTACTCAAGAATACTAGGCAAATGGTGTACCAAATAACCGTGAACTGCAATATACACCTTGGTTTCAAAATGAAAGAGAAATCAACCAAGGACTTAACGTACGTGCAAGAAATCTCCCCGAATGCTGTGTCCAGTGTATCATGGGTATAGGGCGGAAGACTCGGCTTCCTATGGATAAAGAATAGAAACCTAATGGGGTCTCCCTTTATATACGCGACGGTACGGGGAGCACAAGTCTATACTAGTGCTGTCTAAAGCCAAGAGGCGAATGACAACTACTAGGTTTAAAGACGCCAGAACACGTCTCTAGCCTATACCACTAAATGTGTTTCGTTAGATTTCAATGCTTCCTTAATGTAAATTTAGTAAATTTTAATGTTTATCTTCAATTACGTCTCAGTTTTCATGCCCTACCGTATGTCATCTGACAATCTCCTATATGCAGCTATATGAGAAAAGAAATATTTTCAATTCGATGAATGCTATCTAGTTAAGGGAAGAGCTTCAAACAATGATGCAACAAACAACAACACTAAAAACGAAAATTTTCCAAACTAGATGACTTTCACTATCCAAAAGTAATTTCAAACATTCAACGATGCGAATAATGCAATGTAATCTATGCAAAATCTTCTTTTTTTTCTGAAAACTATGCAATTGTAATCTATGCACAATTTCCTTTTTCTTTTCAAATAATAAGAATGCACTCAATGCATTTTTTGATGAAATGAGAATCTACTTAATGCATGCTTTCAATGAAAGATAATGCACTCAAAGAGATTTTTAGCTTTCAATCATTAAACAATGTGATCTAAGTTCAATGATAAATCTCAAAATACTCTTCGATGCAATGTGATCTAATGCATTTAAATGAAAAGAAAACTATGAGACGAAAACTAAAAGAACACAAATCTCCTTAATGAAGGATGAATGCAAAAGAGATGTAAACAAACACTAAGAATGAAATCGTTGCTTCAAACACTTTGTAACGAAATCCCTCAAAAGGAAAGAAGACATATGAGCTCAAACACAAAGAGGACTTCCAAAGCAAGAGATCAAAACAAGGCATTCATTCCCTTTTACATCAAAAAATCATGGAAAGAATACATTTAAAACAATGAGCAATGTAATCTATGCTCATACAGTGAAAAGACCAGAAGGGAAGGACACACTGGTGAAGGATTTAGGGAAAAAGTCTCAATTTTCATACGTCCTGAAATTGGCTCGACTTGTACATTGACAACTAGCGCCAACTGGCTTGACTTGCACATTGAAAACTAGCGCCAATGGCCAATTGGCATGGGTTGCTAATTGACAACAAGCGCCAACACCTGAAAATGAAAAAAACAAATAATTTCTCCCAACCAAGACCACACTCACCACTTCAAGCAGAATCTCCAAGACTCAAATGAACCATGTGATCTAGGCTCAAAGCGAGAAATACACAGATCAAGCTCAGAAAGCTCAAAACAGAGTAAACCCTTGTACCTTACAGGATTGGCGTGACTGTAAGGATGAAACTAGTGCCAAAATAGAATTGGCACGGGTAATACACTAGCAACCTATGCCAATGGGCACGACTGTCAAGCTGAAAAGAGCGCCAGTCGAGTTTACCAGTGAAAAATAAAAAAGAGAAATCTAACAAGCAGACCAGTGATGTTCAAGCTAGCAAAAACCCAAAATCACAGAAAGAACCAGCCCAGAAGAGCTCATCAAGCAAGGAGGATCAAGAATCGACCAAAAAGACAAGACAATGCTCCAAGGGTTCAGTTTACAAACTAGAGATTGACTGAAGCAACTTTGATCTACTTCGCAATTGCAGAGCAAAATCGTTTCGAAGGCTATCTGGCCAACTTCAGACTCCTTCTATAGCTTATAAAATGAACGACAACAAGCTAACGATCCCCAATGGAGTCGCCAAATTGTTGAGGAGGTAAATCCCCTCTGCGGACAGAGGTGATCCCTACTAGCCCAGATCGGGTCTAGCAACAATCAAACAAGCTACAGTGCAGGTTCCTAATTGTAAATAAACCGACTTGCGAGGAAGGCTTACCTAGAATCCAATGCTATCATTTGTAGAAGAGGTGATGCTCCCGTTCCTTTGCCCTGGCAGATCACAATCCTCACGATCTCCGTGATCGGACACCTGCACATGTAAGAAACAACAGAAACACAAGCATAAAATCCAGTATATACAACTATATGTCAGTCGAAGAGGACATAAATCATGAACATGATCAAGAACAAGAGTGGAACCATAACCAATAGTCACTTAACATTAATGAGTCAAAAAGAAGAATACAGCCAAAGCTTCAACACCAAATTCTCCTTTGGCAGATCGTCAGCAGAACATGTCTCGATAAAGCCTGTCAAGGATGGGACAAGCCTCTCTCTCTAGATACTTGGCAATAGTCTCCTTGTTTGGATTTGGCCTTAGGGAATCAAGAAGGCTCTTCCAACATAAGGATATGAAAGCTCTTGGGAACTTGGAGATTAGCTTGCCATGGAGATGAGCAAGCTTTTATAGAAGGAGGAAGGGAAGTTGGGATCCCTATAATTATGGGATTGGTCCTATCATCAAGGAAGATTCCATGAGAGGTGGCAAACCACTTCCTCTCTATGGAAATCCGTAGCCAAACCTCCCAACTCAAGATAGATATCAGTCCAGGAATTTTTTAGGACAAAAATTCCGCCTTTTATTTTTAAAAAACACCTCTTAATATGGTTGGCGTGGGTACAGCTCTATGACAGAGCGCCAATTGGCGCACCCTCTTTGGAGGATTTTCCCCCTTGGCGCGAGGGCTGAACTATGGAACCGCGCCAATGGAAAAAGAGTTATTTTTAGGGTTTTTTTCAAGGATATGTCCTTAGGGCAATGAAAGCTCATATTCAGAGGGATGCAATGAAAGTATTTTCAGGTCTTGTCTCTGCTCACAGGTCACGGAATGAGCCCTCCAATGTGCGGGATGGGGATTGCAGGGACAGTGACAAATTACTGTGTAAGAGGTGTGATACAGGTTGAGCAGAGAAAGAGCCTTTTATGTCACTGATGCAAAAGGATTTCTTCACTAGTGCACATCAGGTACTTAGAAATGCTCCATTTGGAAATGTCCTTACCAGATGCCATCTCGCATAAACCAAAAGCATTTGCTATGATCTAAGCTTATGTAAGGACCGGATGGAGTATTTTCCGAAGAATTTTTGAAGATCCTGCACAATGTCAGCTCCATGTTGATGTCTACACAGAAAGGAAAATATTTCACCACTTCGACAAGTCTAGCCTGAAGTATAGCCCGGTGAACAATGCAGGCTCAGAAGATTTCTCTAGATAATGAGAATCTCATTCAAGGCATTCTCGTTTCGGGCAGCAGTGCGAAAGCACACATGTTGGTGTGGCAAGCCAACAACAGAGTTTCAAATATGTGAATGCACCTTTGAGAAGCAACATTTATTAATCCTGAGCTACATAGTGTGGAATTATTTATGCTGCAAGGAGTAGAATGTGGAGGAATGAAAAGGCCTTAAAACCCTAGTCTCATTTGCTCTTACATATCCATAAAGTTTGTCTATGCAAGACCATAAGAGATGGAGAAATTCAAATTGAACCTAAAAATTCATGTTTAAATGCATACACCTTTTGGTACCCAGGCACATTGATGTATATGCAAAGAGAATCTCCAGAACCACATGATAGAAAGGTTTAATATTGAAAGGGCCATCAATGTGGCTTGAGTAGAAGATTTCAACTCTCGATTTTTCAAAAAAAGAAGCATTCGTATTATGAGGTGGTGGCCTTGGCATGAATATTTTTATTTATTTTCACTAACAATTTAAGGAAAAGAAAATGATCAACGTTGTATAATTAAAACAAGGCGCAAAAGAAATGGGGTTTTCAAACCATGTGAGATTGGTGGAACGAAACTACACGGACAAGTTCCATGGAGCCAAACGTTCAATGGCACGTTTTCATCTTATGGTAAATGTTTATATATATACATGGTGGTCAAATTTTCAACTAAAACATGGAGCGGAGTGCTATACCTATAGTGGCATGTTATAATTGACAAACTTTAACCATGTTTTAAGCGGTGCAAATATGTGAACGCACCTTTGAGAAGCAACATTTATTAATCCTGAGCTACATAGTGTGGAATTATTTATGCTACAAGGAGTAGAATGTGGACGAATGAAAATGCCTTAAAACCCTAGTCTCCTTTGCTCTTACATATCCATAAAGTTTGTCTATGCAAGACCATAAGAGATGGAGAACTTCAAATTGAACCTAAAAATTCATGTTTAAATGCATACACCTTTTGGTAGCCAGGCACATTGATGTATATGCAAAGAGAATCTCCAGAACCACAAGATATAAAGTTTTAATATTGAAAGGGCCATCAATGTGGCTTGAGTAGCAGATTTCAACTCTCGATTTTTCAAAACAAGAAGCATTCTTATTATGAGGTGGTGGCCTTGGCGTGAATATTTTTATTTATTTGCACTAAAAATATAAGGAAAAGAAAATGATCAACGTTGTATAATTAAAACAAGGCGCGAAAGAAATGGGGTTTTCAAACCACGTGAGATTGGTGGAACGAAACTACACGGACACGTTCCATGGAGCCAAATGTTCAATGGCAGGTTTTCAACTTACGGTAAATGTTTATACATAAAGTTTGTCCCTATATTACTAGTATATTCCCTTATTGTTGTTATTTTAACCCCCTTATTGTTATTATTGTACCCTTGTAACCCCCAATTTGTTATTATTGTGCCCTTAAATTATTATTGTTAGGTCGGCTAGGATTACATTGTGGCCCACTAGGATTACATTATGGCCCCATGGACTCCTATATATAGAAAGGAGGTTTTGTAAATTGTATCATCCAAGAATTTTTCATTTATGTAATGTATTGGAGGTTGCCCCCTCGAAGTGGCTTATTTCTAAGGCATTTATATCTTTTTTCTTATATTTTTGGAGCTGGTTACACAACATTTGGTATGAGAGGTTTGGATTCTAGGGTTTCGCTGCTCCAAACAGGTCATCGTGGCATTTGCACTATAATTTTTTTTCTACAAAGTTTCAAAAGCTGAAATGTTTAGGGTGTGAAACTGTAATCCTGAGGAATATTTTCTAAAACTTTCAGAGCTTGGTTCGCAATATTTTCGGAGATATCATCTGTGGAAGTTAGGTATTTTTTTAAGCTCCTAAACAAGTCATCGTGGCATTTTCGCTATAAATTTGTTTCTACGAAGGTTCAGAATATAAAATTAGTATGGTACGAAGCTGAAATCCTGGGGAAATTCTTCAAAATATTTCAGAGCTTGGTTCGCAATATTTTTGGAGATATGATCTGTGAAATGTAGTGCTTTTTCAGGCTCCTGAATTTCATCTCAAAGAGGTGATCGTGGGAAAAGATAAATAACTCTCTCTCTGGGGAGTGGATTTGAGTGCCATTAAAAGTGGTCGCAATCAAACGGACTGTAGTTTATTGGCTATCAATTTCAAAGATAAAGGATGAAACAGTGACACGTGGCAAGTCCTACAAGTTTGCTCTACTGAAACAGTCTAGAATTAGGTCATTGTGGGAGATTGGACACAACTTTGTCTTGGGGAATCCAAATTAGATCAGACCTGTGGCATTTGAAAGAAGCTTTAAAGGGCTACTATAGGGCTGAATTTAAAATATTGAAGATTTTCAATTATAGAGATAATTCAAGTTCAATATCGAGTTCCTCAAAGCAAGTAAAAGGTGTGTATTTTTTTTTTCCGAATTGCATAAGTCTTGTTTGAAGAATCAAGTTGAATTGATTCCAAGGGAATATTGTAGAATAGGTATCAATATTGGATTCTAAAATGGCCCCTAAAAATAATTCAACACCCATTAAGCCTTCAGAATGCTCTACCATGACTCATGAAGATGAAGAATTGCAACATGATCTATCAAAATTACAAGAGCAAGTGCAACAAATTTCACTCTCGCAAAGAGCAACAAAAAATGAAATGGAAGTTTCGAAGAAAGGCGTGGAAGTGAAGATGGACGGTTTTAAGAAAGGCATGGAAGCTAAGATGGATGGCGTGGAAGTGAAGATGGACGGTTTGAAGAAAGGCGTGGAAGCTAAGATGGATGGCATGGAAGCTGGCATGGAAGCTAAGATGGATGATATAAAATCAAACATCGAAGATTTGACAAAGTTGATACAAGAAATGTTTCCTAATGGTGAAAAGATAGTAGAAGAACCTCATGATGAGAACAAAATAAATGTTAATCGTGATTTCATAAACTCTAATGTTGACGGGAAGAACCACCATATTCCAAAAATGGATATGAGGAAGTTTGATGGAAAGGATCCTGTAACATGGATACTACAGATGGAGCAATATTTTGATCTCCATAATGTGCAAAACACACAAAAGGTACGCATTGCAAGTTTACATTTAGAACAAAATACATTTGTATGGTATCGATGGCTTTGCTCCCGTAAAAAAATTGTCACTTGGTCAATTTTTACGGAAGAAATGATAGCACATTATGAGGATACAAAGAGCAGCACCTTCTTTAGCCAATTGATAAATCTCAAACAAAAGGGTTTAGTGGGGCAGCACATTGAGGACTTCCAAAAATTGAATATAAGGGTAACTGATATTCCGGAGGAACACAGGATTGATCTCTTCATAGGCACTTTAAAGGATAACATCCAACATGAAGTTCGCATTTTGGAACCGGATTCATTGGAGAAGGCATTCGGGTTGGCAAGAAAAGTTGAATGTAAAATAATGGCGACAAGGAAGCCTACCACTCAATTCTATAAAGAAGGAAGTGTTGCTACGCCTAGATTTCCACAACCTACAAGGTTGACACCACAACAATTGGAAGAAAAAAGAGAAAAAGGGATTTGCTACAATTGTGATAGAAAATACACTAAAGGTCATAAGTGTGCTGAGAAGAAATTATTTTACATAGATTGTGAAGAGGAAGAAGAAAATGAACAAGAAGAGGATATACACCAGGAACCAGCCCTAGAAGAGGAAGAAATGAATCCCACCATATCGTGTAATGCACTGGCAGGAATTACCACTCCTCAAACTCTCAAGATAGAAGGAAAAATCAAGAAGAAAAAGGTAATAGTGTTGATTGATTCGGGTAGCACCCATAATTTTATTCATTGTAAGGTAGCCAAGGAATTAAATTGTTTCCTATACCCAACACCAGAATGTCAAGTGATGGTTGCAAATGGAGGAACTATAAATTGCTCTGGAAAATGCCATAATATCAAGCTAACCATGGGGGAAAATGTGTTGACTAGTCCAATGCTTTCCATTCCTATGGGAGGTGCTGATGTTGTACTAGGAGTACAATGGTTACAATCTTTGGGGACGGTAGCTTTTAATTTTCAAGAACTTTTCTTGAAATTTTTTTCAGAAGGAAAGGAAGTCGAATTACGGGGTATTGAAGGGAATTCGGGAAGGATAATAAGCTCTAATGTCATGACAAAGCTTCTAAAGAAATAACAACGAGGCGTAATTGCACAATTATGCTCACTAGAAGTTCCGACATCAAAATCATCTATTTCTACAGATCTCCAACAAGTCTTGGACAATCATTCCAAGATGTTTGAAACTCCCAAAGGACTCCCACCTATTCGTGATCATGATCATGCTATTCATTTGATTCCAGGAAGTGTTCCTCCAAACATCAGGCCTTATAGATATCCTTACTTCCAAAAGAGCGAAATTGAACGTATGATTGCAGAAATGTTAGAGGCGGGTATAATTCAACCTAGTCAAAGTTCTTTCTTTGCTCCTGTAGTATTGGTACACAAGAAGGATGGATCATGGCGAATGTGTCCGGATTATAGGGAGCTCAATAAACTCACCATTAAAGATAAATTTCCCATTCCTGTGATTGATGAATTATTGGATGAATTACATGGAGAAATTTATTTTACCAAGTTGGATCTTCATTCAGGATATCATCAAATTAGAATGAAGACTGAAGATATTCTAAAAACAACATTTCAAACTCATGAGGGTCATTATGAATATTTGGTCATGCCTTTTGGCCTTACCAATGCACGTTATACATTTCAAGGGTTGATGAATTCCATTTTCAAACCCTTCCTTAGAAAATTTGTGCTAGTATTTTTTGATGATATACTAATCTACAGCAGGTCTTGGAAGGATGATGTTGAACATGTTGATAGGGTACTCAAACTATTGTAGGAGAAACAATTATATGCAAAAACATCCAAATTTTTCTTTGGAGTACAAGAGGTGGAATATCTGGGTCATATTATATCTCACGAGGGTGTTAAAGTAGACCCTAACAAAATTAAATCCATTAAGGAATGGAAATTCCCCAAGACAATAAAGCAGTTGCGAGGATTTCTCGGGTTAACAGGCTATTATCACAAGTTTGTTAAGAATTATGGGAGAATAGCAGCACCTCTAACAACATTATTGAAGAAAGATGCATTTTCATGGACTCCTGAAGCAACTAAGGCCTTTGAACATCTTAAAGAGGCAATGTGCCTAGCACCGGTCTTAGCTACGCGAGACTTCACAAAAACCTTTATTGTGGAATGTGATGCCTCAGGAAATGGAATTGGTGCAGTTTTAATGCAGGAAGGAAGACCCATTGCTTTTGAAAGTCGTCCAATCAAAGGAAAGTATTTAGAGAAACCTATTTATGAGAAGGAAATGTTAGCAATACTGCATGCACTAAAGAAATGGAGAACTTACCTAATGGGAAGACACTTCAAGGTAAAAACTGATCATGATAGTCTTAAACGCTTTTTGGAACAAAGACTATCTTTAGAAGAGCAGCAAAAATGGGTCACAAAGATGTTGGGTTATGACTTTGAAATAATCTACAAAAAGGGAAAGCTTAATGTTGTTGCAGATGCACTCTCAAGAAAGAATGAAGAGGTGGAATCATTGCTTTGTGCCATTTCTATTATCCAACCAGATTGGATAACTGAAGCAAGAGATGAATGGAAGAAGGACAAAGATGTATGGACACTCATTCAAAAGTTGCGGCAAGATCCTAGTACATCTGATACATTTAGTTGGAAAAATGATTCCTTATGGTACAAATATCGCTTATATCTTTGTAAGAATTCCCAACTAAAACAAAAGATTCTTTTGGAATTGCACACTTCTCCTTTAGGAGGACACTCAGGATTTTTAAAAACATACCACTGGGTGAAGAAAGATTTTTTTTGGGATGGCCTTAAATCTGATATTCAAAATTTTGTGGCGGAATGTTTGGTTTGCCAGCAGAATAAAGTGGAGACAATTAAGACCCCAGGACTTCTACAACCTTTATCCATCCCAAGTCAACATTGGGAGGAGATTTCAATGGATTTTATCATAGGTTTACCTAAGTCCGAAGGAAAGAATGTCATCATGGTGGTAGTTGATAGACTTACCAAGTATGCACACTTCTGTGCATTATCTCATCCATTTAAAGCAAGTACAGTTGCTACTACATTTGTGGACAAAATTCAAAAGCTACATGGAAGCCCAAGGGTTATTGTGAGCGGCAGAGATCCCATTTTTACAGAAAATTTTTGGACGGAGTTATTTTCTTGTTTGGGTACTCAATTAGCTCATAGCTCATCTTATCATCGTCAATATGATGTTCAAACAGAGATAGTAAATAAATTTTTGGAAGGATATCTTCGTTGTTTTATATCCGATAAACAAACACAATGGGTCAAGTGGTTACCTCTCGCTGAATGGTGGTATGACACTTCCTGCCATACCGCAGCAAAAATGAACCATTTATGGCACTTTATGGATATCATCCACCATCCATCACATAATATTTAAGAGAAAAATTGAACGTTCAAGTAGTGGAAGATCACATCGACCATCAACAAGAAGTTCTCCAACTCTTAAAGGATAACCCGAATTTTAAGTACAAAAAATCAAATGAAACAGCAAAGCAATGAATGATAGAAGTTTGATAGAGATTGGTATTTTTACTACTACAACCATATAAACAAATTTCCTCAAGCAAGCTAAGAAGGATAACTAAATTATCGCCAAATTACTATGGTCCTTACAAGGTGTTGCAAAAGATTGGTACTATGGCATACAAATTGGAGCTTCTATTTCCTTCGTGAGCATCCAATTCTCTTAATTTTCTAAAGAAGGTTAGAAAGAAAATCTTCCTACTAAAAAGACAGCAGAACTTGATGAGGAAGGAAAATCATATTGAACCTGGAAGCAAATAATAAACAAGAACTCGATAATTCATAACGATCAATTCCGTATATCTTATCAAGTGGAAGAACTTACCCACTGAAGATTCTACATGGGAGGATGAGAATTTTATACAGAAGCACCCAGAGCTACTGAAGCATTGAGGACAACACTCTTTTGAAGGAGAGGGGCATGTTAGGTCCCTATATTACTAGTATAGTCCCTTATTGTTGTTAGTGTAACCCCCTTATTGTTATTATTGTACCCTTGTAACCCCCAATTTGTTATTATTATGCCCTTAAATTATTATTGTTAGGTCGGCTAGGATTACATTGTGGCCCACTAGGATTACATTATGGCCCCATGGACTCCTATATATAGAAATGAGGTTTTTTAAATTGTATCATCCAAGAATTGTTGATTTATGTAATGTATTGGAGGTTGCCCCCTCAAAGTAGCTTATTTGTAAGGCGTTGATATCTTTTTTCTTCTATTTTTGGAGCTGGTTACACAACATTGAACCTAAAAATTCATTTTTAAATGCATACACCTTTTGGTAGACAGGCACATTGATGTATATGCAAAGATAATCTCCAGAACCACAAGATAGAAAGGTTTAATATTGAAAGGGCCATAAATGTATCTTGAGTAATAGATTTCAACTCTCGATTTTTCAAAACAAGAAGCATTCATATTATGAGGTGGTGGCCTTGGCGAGAATATTTTTATTTATTTATGTTAAAAATCTAAGGAAAATAAAATGATCAACGATGTATAATTAGAACAAGGCGCGAAAGCAATGGGGTTTTCAAACCACGTGAGATTGGTGGAACGAAACTACACGGACACGTTCCATGGAGCCAAACATTCAATGGCAGGTTTTAAACTTATGGTAAATGTCTATATATATAAATGGTGGTCAAATTTTTAAATAAAACATGGAGCGGAGTGCTATACCTATAGTGGCATGTTATAATTGACAATCTTTAACCATGTTTTAAGCGGTGCAAGAACCATATGGTTTCAAAGCCATATAAGAGGGTGGAACAAAACAAAAAAAAAATGTTACAAATCGGTGCCGAGCAGACATATATGGTGATCGCGTTTTATAGTAAAGAATTTGGAGCGTATGTTTAATGGTCAAAAGGTGTGTTTGAAATACGAGCAGAGGGTTATAATAAAGCTACGATGGCATGTGTGATGACTGTAGCGGAATAACAGTTAAACCAGGAGCAGGATCGTAAAACAGTGCGTTAAACAAAATATGCATTAAATGATGCCAAGTTATGGTTTTAAGCTATGTTGGATGGAGACTGGTAAAACTGATACCAATGTGCGCTCAACAACACATCTTTTTCACTAAAAAATCCCACTACAACATCGTTAAAATACACCGTAGGTTGAGTTTTCCATGTGTCTATCTCAAAACCTGCATGGTAACATCACAAAAGGACCGCGCATTTCAAGTAAGCATATAAGGATATAATTACTGAAAGGGAATTCATATAATTTATGGATTACATACTGAAGTCATGGACCGAAAAGCCAGTGCCATAAAAGGCATGCTTCATTTCACACTAAAAGAGCTATTTTCAAAAGAACAAATAAAATCTGATTTCCGTAGCCGAGGGCGATATTACAGGAGACAATCACTCTTCAAATCTGCTATTAATAACCTGTGTTGGTCCCTTTTATAAATATGTTATCATTTCATATTCGTTGGAAGCGCAATTTTCGATATTGCCACTACTGACCACGTCGAGATATCTTCACAGAGCTAAATTTTTGATAATTCCTAAGGCGTTTTCTTGTACTCTGTCAAAAGGCACTGAAAAACTGGATCACACATCCCACTTAGATGTATTCGACACTGCATACAGTTCATTTTCCATTGTAGGCTCATGCAGGAATGAGCTGCTCACCATGGACGTGGAATGTCTATAATCAAGCATTGCACAAGAACGAAGCACAGTAAAAGAAGCAGGTCGATGCATATGTCTGCATGCAATAAAGGTGAAAGAGATTGTGTTGTGACTATAATGCATCGCTAGACAAAGAAACAAAGGTGGGGTACTTAGACGTGCTGCTGATTTCCATGATAGGAGCTGAAAGTCTGGTGCAGTTGATGGTAAAACTAACAGGCGACAACTTACGATTGCATTCGATAGCAGGAAGAAAGCAAAGGAGATTTTCTATGGAAGTTGATATTGATTTCACGGTCAATGTTACACATCACTTCAAATGCTGAGATGACAAAGGGAGGAGTTCACAACCGTCCAGAGGTCGCAGAGTCGCAAAATATGCTTCCACGCATGAAATGCGACCATGCGACTATGTGACTCTGCCGAGGTCGCAAGGTTGCAAAAGAACATGTTCAAGAGGAATTGCGACCCGTTGATTTCCCCGACACAACGACCTCTACTCCAGAAGTGTGACCTCTCTCGGAGGAAAATGCCCATGCCCATCTGAACGTAGAGCTGCGTTCTTGAAATGAGATGGGCACGTGCTCGATTAATAGGTTGAAAGTAAGCTGATACCCAGAATCAATTCATCGACTGCACCTGTAGAAAAAAATTATGATCTTTATTTAAAGATCGGGAGAATGCACCCATCGCAGTTTTACATGACGCTGGGAAAGTGGATACCCACATACACCATTCAAAGTATTGGACATCTTCTTATTGGTACCTGGCTTCGATGTGGTAAATGGTAAAAATGAACCTGAAAGGTGCCCCACATAGCACGTGGAAACGTCATCTCAATAGATAGATAATTTCAAGCCTGATCAAATAATGAAATTTCGTCCTCCCTATAGTGAGGTAGGTGATATTGATCACTTAGTAGCCTCATTCCTATTCACTCATGGTGGTGTACATGGAGACAATCTAAGGAAGTCTCCCACTTTGCAATACTAACTCTATCTATCGCAGACACTTTAATTAGGTCTCACATCATGGCTCATCCTAGCATCCAGTAACACATAGGAGTTTCCTTGGCTTCAGCATCATTCTCGTTGAGGAGGAACACCAAGGGAGTTAACTGTACATATTTATTAAATGATGAGCATGGCTTGGCATTTAAAAGTTTTCTTGCACACCAGCAAACAAGCTCATAGTGGATATGCACCAATCACTTATACATTTCCTACATAACAGGAATATGCAGGATTCCAATATAGCTGTTAAACTCCCATAATTTTATTTTGATTCTTCCTTTTATGAGTCTTATATTTTCTACTTGCTCAACATAGATATATTCACATGCAAATATATATTCATATATGTGTGTGTGAGGCTAGTTTAGTGTGTTTTACACGGCTAATTTGTTGTGTTTGCATGCGAACAGGATGAGGAGATTACAACCCAGCTGAAGAAGTTTCCACTTATCCAGAAAATGTCGGTCCATGTGACGAGGGCTACGACTGCCCCCCCGGAAAGAAAGTTTCTGATATCTCCAAAAGATAAATGTAGAAGGGATCAAAACCCAGGTCGCAGGTCACAAATCCAAGGAGTTCGTAGGACACAGATGGTCCAATGTCGCAAGGTCGCAAATCCAAAGAGATCGTGAGGTTGCAAATCCAAGGAGGTCGCAGATCTGCTTGAGGTCGCAGGTCGCAGATTCCTTCAGGTCACGAGTCGCTGATGGCTGGAGGTCGCAAGTTGCAAAATCTCTTGAGGTCGTAGGTCGCAGATTCCTGAAAGTCACAATTTGCAGAGGTCGCCAAGTCATTAAGTCGCATCCCTTAGTAAATTCCCGACGGCGTGACCCAGCGACCAAGAGACTAGGTCGCAAGGTCCCAGAACCCAGTTAGGTTGCAAATCTGCTCAGGTCACAGGCCGCAGAACAGACTGGGTGGCAAAGCAGCCCAACCGTCGGGAAGCTAAAAAGTCAGGGACCCCAAAAGGAAAATTTTCTCTATAAATACTTCCTTCGGGAACTTGTTTAGGGATCTTTTGTTTGGGACTCGAGCTGAGCATATTGTATTACCGAAGGATTATACATTTAAGCATGAATACAAGCATTTTGAAAAATCCCTTTGTGGATCTGGTGTTGTCATATGTATGAGCACTATTGACTACTATATTTTTAGTTTCTGAACATCTTTGGATTAAGGGAACTGTATCTTTAATTCATATCACAATTGCATAACAGTTTGCTGAGTGTGTTAATGGTTGTTGAGTTCATTTCACTTTCTTAACGAACGTTGATGACTTTGTTTATTAGCATTTGTGTTACCATTTAAACCTTTTAGGAAGTGAAGGGTGTTCTTGCCATGAGGAACTATTTCCTTTGTGGCCAGAATAGTTTACAAGCATGACCCTAACGAAGTGTTGTTAACAACATTTACTTCGGTCTTCATGCTTTATTATATCCTCTTGCTACTCATAGTGTTGCATGTAAATTTAATGCATCAATCATATGTCTTGTATCATTTGATTAGGTGTGTATCCATTGTTTTATAGAGTTTAAGCAAGATACAAAGAAAGGAGAAATCAACAGTATTTGGACCCACACCTCAGACGGGACCCCTATTCCAAATGGTTCAAGGTCTAATTGGTACCTTTTATCGGGGAGATCCCCTGCTGTTGGCCAGACAAATTTTCCGATATCGATAGAGATGCTGGATTCTACCATTGGTTCGCCATTTGTTGTAGCTGCTACAACAACATCCAAAATTTTGTGTATATTTAAAATTTCGGGTTCACCGTCTGCTCGCTTAGGCGTTAAAGTCTTTCACCCGACCTGCAGTTAGTGACATCCCACCAACCTATCCCCAACCCCTCATGAGCTTTCTCACCATCATGATCAGATGCTATTGCTGCAATCATGCCATATGTGGGAAGGATCATCCAGCATACGCTCGAACACTCTTACCGCAGTTGCGCCATGAGATGGCCATGCGTACATTTGAATGGAAACGTTTTGTGTATTGACAATTAAAGGCCCTCTCGCCGTGGGTCATTAAGCATGTTGACTGAATACATATTTTAAGCTCATTAATCTCATATGTTTTATCTAGGGACACCATTATCAAAGAGTAATTGTGATGTCATAATGTTCCACACAAGTCGACCCCACGGGTGACAAACTCCTCAGTCATGTCACGACATCAAGGGAAATAAAATTGAGCTCAACGACAAGGAAAAAAGTTGTGAGATAGGGGAGGAGGAGAAGCAAGCGACCAGTACTGTTAAAAGGAGGATGGTGTGATACAGGTTGAGCAGAGAAAGAGCCTTTTATGTCACTGATGCAAAAGGCTTTCTTCACTAGTGCACATGAGGTATTTAGAAATGATCCATTTGGAAATGTCCTTACCAGATGCCATCTCGCATAAAATAGAAGCATTTTCTATGATCTAAGCTTACGTAAGGACCGGATGGAGTGTTTTCTGAAGAGGTTTTGAAGATCCTGCACAATGTCAGCTCCATGTCGATGTCTGCACACAAAGGAACATATTTCACCACTTCGACAAGTCTAGCATGAAGTATAGCCCAGTGAACAAAGCAGACTCAGAATATTTCTCTAGAGAATGACAATCTCATTCGAGGCATTCTCGTGCCGGGCAGCAATGTGAAAGAACACATGTTGGTGTGGAAAGCCAACGACAAAGTTTCAAATATGTGAACACACCTTTCAGAAGCAACATTTATTAATCTTGAGCTACATAGTGTGGAATTATTTATGCTGCAAGGAGTACAATGTGGAGGAATGAAAAGGCCTTAAAACCCTAGTCTCCTTTGCTCTTACATATCCATAAAGTTTGCCTATACGAGACCATAAGAGATGGAGAACTTCAAATTGAACCTAAAAAGTCATGTTTAAATGCATACACCTTTTGGTAGCCAGGCACATTGATGTATATGCAAAGAGAGTCTTCAGAACCACAAGATAGAAAGGGTTAATATTAAAAGGGCCATCAATGTGGCTTGAGTAGCAGATTTCAACTCTCGATTTTTCAAAACAAGAAGCATTCATATTATGAGGTGGTGACCTTGGCGTGAATATTTTTATTTATTTGCGCTAATAATCTGATCAAAATCAAATGATCAACTTTGTATAATTAAAACAAGGCATGAAAGAAATGGGGTTTTCAAACCACATGAGATTGGTGGAACGAAACTACACGGACACGTTACATGGAGCCAAACGTTCAATGGCAGGTTTTGAACTTACGATAAATGTTTATATATATACATGGCGGTCAACTTTTCAACTAAAACATGGAGTGGAGTGCTATACCTATAGTGGCATGTTATAATTGACAATATTTAACCACGTTTTAAGCGGTGCAAGAACCATATGGTTTCAAAGCCATATAAGAGGGCGGAACAAAACAAAAAAAAATGTTACAAATGGGCGCCGAGAGGGACATATATGGTGATCGCATTTTATAGTAAACCATTCGGAGCGTATGTTTAATGGTGAAAAGGTGTGTTTGAAATATGGGCAGAGGGTTATAATAAAGCTACGATGGCATGTGTGATGACTGTAGCACAATAACAGTTAAACCAAGAGCAGGATCGTAAAACGGTCTGTTAAAAAAAATATGCATTAAACGATGCCGAGTTATGGTTTTAAGCTATGTCAGATGGAGACCTATAAAACTGCTACCAATGTGTGCTCAGAAACACATCTATTTCACTAAAAAAGCCCACTACAACGTCATTAAAATACACCGCAGGTTGAGTTTTCCACGTGTCTATCTCAAAATCTGCATGGTAACATCACAAAAGGACCGTGCGTTTCAAGTATCCTTATAAGGATATCAATATTGAAAAGGAATTCAGATAATTTATGGATTACATACTGAAGTCATGGACCAAAAAGCCAGCGCCATAAAAGGCATGCTTCATTTCACACTAAAAGAGCTATTTTCAAAAGAACAGATAAAATATGATTTCCGTAGCCGAGGGTGATATTCCAGGAGACAATCACTCTTCAAATATGCTATTAATAACCTATGATGGTCCCTTTTAGAAATACTTTATCGTTTCATATTCGTTGGAAGCGCAATTTTCGATATTTCCACTACTCACCATGTCGAGTTGTCTTCACAGAGCTAAATTTTCTATAATTTCTAAGGCGTTTTCTTGTACTCTGTCCAAACGAACTGAAAAACCAGATCACACATCCCACATAGATGTATTCGAGACTGCATATAGTGCATTTTCCATTGCAAGCTCAGGCAGGAATGAACTGCTCACAATGGAAGCCGAATGTCTATAATCGAACGTTGCACCAGAACGAATCACAGTAAAAGAAGCAGGTGGATGCATATGTCTGCATGCAATAAAGGTGAAAGAGATTGTGTTGCAACTATAACGCATCACTGGACAGAGAAACAAAGGTGGGTTACTTGGACGTGCAGCTG
Source organism: Pinus albicaulis (assembly GCA_034641835.2). NCBI lineage: Eukaryota > Viridiplantae > Streptophyta > Pinopsida > Pinales > Pinaceae > Pinus > Pinus albicaulis. Next base: position 1,140,470,609 of record CM076579.1, on the reverse strand, counting down.
ATTTCCACGATAAGAGTTGAAAGTCTGGTGCAGTTGATGGAAAAACTCACAGGTGAAAACTTACGATTGCATTCGATATCAGGAAGACAACAAAGGATCTTTTCTATGGAAGCTGATATTGATTTCACAGTTGATGTTACACATCACTTCAAATGTTGAGATGAAAAATGGAGGAGGTCACAACCTTCCAGAGGTCGCGGAGTCGCAACATATGCTTCCACGCATGAAATGCGACCATGCGACTATGCGACTCTGCCGAGGTCGCAAGGTAGCAAAATAACATGTTCGAGAGGAACTGCGACCCATTGATTTCCCCAACCCAGCGACCTATGCTCCATAAGTGTGACCTCTCTTGGAGGCAAATGCCCACGCCCATATGAACGTAGAGCTGCGTTCTTGAAACGAGATGGGCATGTGCTCAATTGATAGGCTGAATGTAAGCTGATACCCAGAATCAATTCATCAACTTCACCTGTAGAAAAAAAATTTGATCTTTATTTAAAGCTCGGGAGAATGCACCCATCGCAGTTTTACATGATGCTGGGAAAGTGGATACCCACATACACCACTCGGAGTATTGGAAATATTCTTATTGGTAGCTGGCTTCGATGTGGTAAATGGTAAAAATGAACCTGAAAGGCACCCCACATAGCACGTGGAAACCCCAGCTCAATAGACAGATAATTTCAAGCCTGATGCAACAATGAAATTTTTTCCTCCCTATAGCGAGGCGGGTGATAATGATCACTTAGCAGCCTCATTCCTATTCACTCATGGTGGTGTACATGGAGACAATCTGAGGAAGTCTCCCGTTTTTCAATACTCACTTTATCTGTCCCAGACACTTTAATGAGGTCGCACATCATGGCTCATCCCAGCATCCAGTAACACATAGGAGTTTCCTTGGCTTCAGCATCATTCCCGTTGAGTAGGAACACCAAGGGAGTTAACTATACATATTTATTAAATGATGAACATGGCTTGGCATTTCAAAATTTTCTTGCACACCAGCAAAAAAAATCATAGTGGATATGCACCAATCACTAATACATTTCCTACATAACAGGAATATGCAAGATTCCAAGATAGCTGTTAAACTCCCATAATTTTATTTTGATTCTTCCTTTTACGAGTCTTCGATTTTCTACTTGCTCAACATAGATATATTCACATGCACATATATATTCATACATGTGTGTGTGAGGCTAGTTTAGTGTGTTGTACATGGCTAATTTTTTGTGTTTGCATGTGAACAGGATGAGGATATTACAACCCAGCTCAAAAAGTTTCCACTTATCCAGAAAATTCCAGTCCATGTGATGAGGGCCATGGCTACCCCCCCCCGGAAAAACAAGTTGCTGATATCTCCAAAAGATAAATGTAGAAGGGATGAAAACCCCAGGTCGCAGGTTACAAATCCAAGGAGGTTGTAGGTCACAGATTGTTCGAGGTCGCGAGGTCGCGAATCCAAAGAGATTGCGAGGTCGCAAATCCAAGGAGGTCACAGATCTGCTTGAGGTCGCAGGTCATAGATTTCTTCATGTCACAGGTCGCTGATGGCTGGAGGTTGCAAGTTGCAAAATCTCTTGAGGTCACAGGTCACAGATTCCCAAAAGTCACAAGTCGCAGAGGTCGCCAGGTTTCTAAGTTGCATCCCTTAGTAAATTCCCGACGGCGCGACCCAACGACCAAGCGACTAGGTCGCAAGGTCGTAGAACCCAGTCAAGTCATAGACCTGCTCAGGTCGCAGGTCGCAAAACAGACTGGGTCGCAAGGCAGCCCACCCGTGAGGAAGCTAAAAAGTCAAAGACCCTAAAGGGCAAACTTTGCTCTATAAATACTTCCTTCGGGAACTTGTTTAGGAATATTTTGTTTGGGACTCAAGCCGAGCATATTGTATTACCGGAGGATTATACATTTAAGCATGAATACAAGCATTTTGAAAAATCCCTTTGTGGATCTAGTGTTGTCATATGTATGAGCGCTATTAAGTATTATATTTTTAGTTTCTGAACATCTTTGGATTAAGGGAACTGTATCTTTAATTCATATCACAATTGCATAACAGTTTGCTGAGTGTGTTAATGGTGGTTGAGTTCATTTCACTTTCTTAACGAACGTTGATGACTTTGTTTATTAGCATTTGTGTTACCATTTAAAACTTTTAGGAAGTGAAGGTTGTTCTTGCCATGAGAAACTGTTTTCCTTGTGGCTAGAACAGTTTACAAGCATGACCCTAACGAAGTGTTGTTAACAAAATTTCCTTTAGTCTTCATGCTTTATTATTTCCTCTTGCTACTGATAGTGTTGCATGTATATTTAATGCATCAATCATATGTCTTGTATCATTTGATTAGGTGTGTATCCACTATTTTATAGAGTTTAAGCGAGACCCAAAGAAAGGAGAAATCAGCGGTAGCCTGACCCACACCCTGGACGTATCCCTATTCCAAATGGTTCAAGGTCTAATTGGGACCTTTTACCAGGGAGATCCCCTGCTGTTGGCCGGAGAGATTTTCCCGTCAACATAACCATATGCATATAAATTTTAACAATTTATATAACGCCTATAAAAATTTTAATACATATATCCTACCCACATATGTTTTATTTCCTTATTACCATTACAATTACTTTTAACCATATAAAATTGTGACATAGTGAGGTACTATATATCACTAACCCCTTTATAAATTTATTATTTAAATATCACTCTTCCACTGTGATATTTTACTACATTCATCCTATGGTATATATAGAACAACATTCTATTGACTGATCATACCATAACATAACCAACTCTAATTTCTTATAAACTTTCTCTTACTCCCTTGTCATTCATATTACTCTTGATATTCTATGTCATATACTTAGAATTGGAATATGACTTTCTCATGCAAGGAATTTTTGAATAAACGATTTCTTATTAGTAACCCTCTATTTCTCAAAAATCATTTACACATATATATTTGTTTTATCGTTCATCTGCCAGTACGCATTTCCTTAAGGTACTCTCACAAGGCATTTAATCAAGGTACACTGTCATTATTACTTGGTTTTTTTTTATTAATTAAACGATGTCAATCCGCATCTCGGTTTGAAAATAATTTATTTCTTGAGATCAGACTTTTCAATTGTTTTTAATGCATACATGGCTTTATGGAGATATGCCATGAATCTTGACCATCTATTCAAGTTCAAGTTACATCTCGAGCCACGATAAAAATTTATCGAGAGTCACAACCAAATCTCACGTACCTCTTCACGTGATCTCTTCCTTTCCATTTTTTTCGATGTTATGATCCGAGGGAGGATCCCTAATCTACAATCACGTTTAGGGTGGTGATCTGACACTAGATTAGGGTTTCCCATCGTTTAAGATATCCATTCAATGGTTCTTCATTGTTCATTTGGGTTTTTTCGTGAACAACAACTTACCTTTCTCGGCGTGAGTAGAGAACTCGTAACTCATCTGAACTGAACCAATATACTGCGTTTTAACTATTCGCAGCCATGGATCATAGATATCAGGTGTGATATTTTCTATTCTTATTCCTATTTCATATAACCAATTCTAGAACTTTTATGGGTTCTGTAAATGTCGAATTAGCTAAGTTCTCGAAAGCCCTCTGCGTGTGATTTGGTAACGCTCATGTGTTTTCCAAATTTATAATTCTACTTCGTGGTCGACTTACTGTGTGATATAATATTCCCCATTGTTACTTGCTGGTTAAACTAGGATTTACATTGACTTGACTACTATCTTAGTTAACTAAGTTTTGTGTTTATGTATGCAATATTCGTTTCTTCATGGTGTTTAATTTAATCCAGAAATAAATGATTATGTACAGGATTAAGTTCCTGAATTTGAGAATGAACCTCGACGTTTGAAAATACATCTTCCACTTTCACTTCATCCATGGATTTAAGTCGAGCTCAATTGTTTGTTCGAGTAAGTAATTTCATTATCTATGCTTGAACCGTTGATTAATGATCTATCGAAATGACTTTCTTAGTTTCAATATTTTGACATAAGATGTTTTTATAAATTTTCCCTAATATTCCTGAGACAGAGATGATTGCCTTACTCCATCTTCTTCAAATGTTTAGTGCTTGGCCGACTATTTTATAGTATATTCCTTATTCGGTCCAATACCCTTACTTAATCTCATCCAATTTGTACTCGTTGGGTTGATGTTGCTTTCTTTTTAAGGGAAAATTGAGACAAAGACGTTATCATCTGAATTTATCATCGTGATTGTCCACTTCTTATATAATTATTCCTAAAATCAAGTTTAGAGTTATTCGTCTTTCTGTCTCAGACGATATGAAGACATAATCAAGTTAATTTAATATAACGATAGTCATTATTTTAATATGTCATGTATTTGTTTAACTACAAATTGATATTTCTATTTTCAATTCCTGGGATCTTTTATAGACTCTTAACCCTTCTGCCCTGCTTGTCGTGACTGCAGATAACACGTTTAATTCATCCTCATAAGGTATTTTAAATTTGTTGTATTTATAATACTGATTTTAGTTATTATTTATCTCTATCTTTAAACTCATTTAAATATGGATAATTCTGGCTTTTGGTTTCGTACAGGTAAGTAGAATAAGACCTCATTTACTAAAGTCTAAATTCCCATTCCTAATTTTTTGCAAAAAGTCTTTAATATGTAATTATTCTGCTATTTCAGGTTGGTACAACGACAAATAAATTGTATGCAAACAGGCATATTATCTCCTCCAGATTTTTTTTTTTCTAACATGAAATTAAATTCCCTCGTTTCGTAATTTCCTAGATCTGTTATGTAATTATTTCTAGACATTCAATGAACCTATATATTGGTTTATAAATTATTTTTCGTTTCATGGAAAATCTATGGAGAACCCATATGGTACAATTCATATATGGTTAGAGCCAATTTCCTCTATTGTATATATGGAATAATTTGGGTTTATCTGTTTCAATTTATTGTAATAAATTCTAGAATTATTTGCGTTAACTACATATCATCTTAGAAACATTGTAAATACTAAAATACCTTTGTTATATTGTTACATTCTCTTACGCACTATATTTTTTTTCGGTTAGGTTTACAGGTTGTACACCATACATACTCTTTCACCTATTATGCGAATAATTGTCGAGAATTACACTTTCATAAAATAGTAGAATGTAGATTGTATTCCATCAAATCTTAATACAGTCATGTTGTATACAATTACTTATATAAAAATACACAAGTATGGTAAAACATATTCTATATCTATGACGGACAGTTAAATAATTCCAAACAGACAACAATTATGTACATAACTAAAATCTATTTTTTTATGAAACATGTTCCTTTCCTTTATCCATTGTATACAACAGTTAGTACGATGTATAGTAAATCATCTATTTTATTGTATAATATCGGATCTTGTCATGCAGGTATATTTATTCCTCTACTAGCTAACCACACCATTGAGGTTTATATATATGTCTACAGAAATCTCATTTTTTATCTTTTTCTTTTGTTAGCTAATACAAAGATATTTATCTGTAAAATATCATATATCTTAAACTATAAGTATGTATAACTCTACTTCATTTATATATTTAAATTTCCAATTGAAATTTAGTTCTCAATATTCTACACAGTGTACCACCATAATAACCCAACAACTAATTTTTCTACCATGCCAGTTTCCTGTGACGTACCTAACCGGAAATCTAGCCCTGCTGTTGGGATTAGACATTCTGAGTGTTGGTTCTCATAGGGCATATCTGTACAACAATATCAATTTTACTATTCCTTCTATAGTAATATTGGTTAAATATACAGATCAATAAAATAATGAATATTCTTCCTAAATATTTTTCAAGATTCTAACACAGAGCCAGAATCAGAATTATTTCATTACTTTCACTAACTATCACAATATGATAATTTAATCAAATACATAGCCAAATTAACTATGCATACCACTTAATATGACTACTTGCCTCCCAACCTTGGAGCTTCCTCTCCATAGCTCACCCTCGAGCAGAGATCCTTTACTCCAGCGATAGACAACCCTTTGTCTATCCTGAAACAACTTATTTAAAATTTTATTTCCCCCTGCTTGTTTCCCTTAACTACGTCCAATTAATTTAGGACGTTGTATTCCTGTTTTCCTATGCTTTCCCTCTATTTATTCCACAAAGGTACTTTTAAAACAGGCTTTTCCTCTTTTCCATATTTATTCCAGCTCTTCCCAATGATTTCCTCTTTATTAGGGTAATTAGATATTTATCTCCAAATCTAGTTTTAGTATCTTACTTTATTCCTTCAAAGGATTTTTGGAAGTTTGGGAAATTATTACAACCCTATCCATCCTCATGGATTGGGTTTTTAGATCTCAAATATCAAACTAGTCATTGTACATAATTTTTCCATTTTATTTTGTTAATTTAAAATAATAAAATAGATCCACATAAATGTTTTCCATTGGGGTCCACTGTAGCCTTTTGGACTTGTTCAATGTAAATTAAAAGCATAGAAAACTGGGGACATTAAAACTTGGGGTGATTATGTTGGCGATATTATGGCTTATTTTCCATGGTGTTACTAAAAGTTATTTTCTTATTATATTTTTGTTATATGGTGTATGCTTTCTATGGATCTTGACATGTTTTGATGAATATATGAATAATTGATGGATGCATGGAATAAAAAGTGTTATTGAAGCTATCTAGATAAGGCATAAAGCCTCCTTGGTGATTCTTAGATCAATACTATTAGTTTATGTTCAAATATGCATTCATGGTCAATAGCTTACATGTTTTCTATTAGGTCCCTATAAGACTAGTGTATTATCTTATTATTATTTTTAGTGTAGCCCTGTTATTTTTATTGTTGTAACCAAGTAGTCCCCATATTGTTATTATTATGCCCCATAGAATCCAAGCATTGTTATTTTTTTTCCCTTTAATTATTATTTTTATGTAGGCTATGATTATATTGTGACCCGTTAGACTCCTATATATAGAAAGAAGGTTTTGTCATTTGTATCATCAAAGAATTGTTTATTTATTTAACATAAAGGAGGTTTCCCCCTCAAATATTTTGATTTCTAAGTCGTTTATTTATTTAACATAAAGGAGGTTTCCCCCTCAAATATTTTGATTTCTAAGTGGTTGATCTATATTTTCTTATATTTTGTTATGTGGTTGCATAACATTTGGTATTAAATAGGTCATCTTGGAATTTTCACTATATGGGCTTTAAAAGCTGAAATTTTTATCATGTCACGATGAAATCTTGGCAAACAATGTGAAAAATTTTCAGAGCTTGGTTCACTATATTTTCAGCGATATGATATGTGAATGTTAGGGTTTTTATAGGCTATGAGAATTTCATCTCAAACAAGCGATCAATGAAAAATTGTCATAACTTTTGTTTCAAGCATCAGCTTTGAATTATGTAAAAGGTGGTAAAAAGTGTACATGTTTTAGTTTCATGTTACATGTGGTATGAGAGCCCATGTTAAAAAAATCTTGGCTTATGGGTCCCAACAGAGGGAAAAAAATCCTCCTGTCAAAGTCATTTTAATTGTTATGTGTGAATACTAATTGATTTATGTGTATCAGATTGAAGTGCAGAGAATTTACAACTGCTATCATGACTGGTGGAGAACAAATGTACGTAGAACTGGGGGGTCGAGGTGCCCCACAAGATCCAAATTCTTAAATTCTAGAAATTATAGAGAATCTGCACCAGGAAATGATTCAACTAAGGACTAGCAATTAACCTCTGTTGCAGGCCAGTACAAAGCAACATAGTTTGATAAAGGAGTTAACTTCAAGGTCTAGTCATCATAGTGAAGACCTACAAATAAAAATAAAAGATACAAAACCCATCTCACAGAGGTATGAGAGTGGGGAAGAATTTGTTTCAAGGTAGAAAATGAAAAATGAGTTGCAGGGAGAATTCCATAAGATTAAGCCTCCAACCTTTTGGGGAGAAGGAAGAGGATTCAGAAGCTTGGATCTTCAACATGGTAAAATAATTCTAGGTGTATGAATATGGAAGTAATTTGAAAGAAATATTTGCAGTTTACTAGCTACAAGGTAAAGCCACACTTTGGTGGGAATAGACCAAAATCATACACTTTCTTGACAAAAAAACTATTTCTTGGGATCAATTTCAGGAAATTCAAATCTCGATACCTTAGTGAGAGGTATTATGATGACAGAGCAAAGGAATTTGATGAGATAATTCTTGGAAAACACACTAATGATGAATTTTTGACTAAATTCACTAACTTACTTCTTTATGTTCCATACATAAGGGAAGAAAAATCCAAGGTATGATGATTTCTAATTTTTTTTCCTAACATCTATATAGAAAGAATTGAATTGATAATACTAAAACTATGGATGAGGTTGTTCAGAGAGAACGATTATGCTACCAAAAATTTAAAGGCAAGAATGACCAGGTGAAAACTAGCAGAATAAGGAGAAAGGGGAGGTGGAAGAAAGCACAAAAACATAAAAACCAGCCTATCTGAAATTTCTTCGAAAAAATCACCAGCGTAAAAAGTTTAATATGAGTGGGGAAAATTAGACAACACATTTCCACTCTATTTCCAAGCCCATGTAAGAGAACAAAAAAAGAGAAGGGGTGGTAAAATCAAAACAACCATTCAAATTTTGGGGATGCAAAGAGCGTGCCACACAACACTCGTACAATCCAGAACATTGAAGAAGTATGAGAAGCAACTACCGTGAATGATATTTCCCAAAATATTCCCTGGATCAATGTAACATTAGAAGACAAACAAGTTGAACATCAATCAACCATGCTTGAAATTTAAGGTATCCTCTCTGACCAACCTGTGTTTGTTTTAATTGATCCAGGATAAAATTTAAGCTATATCAACTCCCACGTAGTGGAAAAGTATAAATTAAAAATAGAAATATTTCAGCACTCTTAGCTGGTACAATTGGCTAGAGGAACAAAGAGGAATGCCAATCATAAACTACCCAAAAGTTTTGTAAAAATTAAATAGATATAATATAGATCTCCTACTAAACATACTTCCTTTAGGATCTTATTACCTCCTAGTTGGAATGGATTGCATGGAACAACATAAATCAATAGTAAATTTCTTAGAGAAAATAGCGACTTGCACTGATGTTGTAGGATAATTTGTAATAGTTAAATGGACACCAAAACTAGTGTTCGTTAGGTAGATTTATGCATCACAATTGAAATGAAGAACAATAAAAGGTTGTCAAGTATATGTTGTCTAGGTTTAAGATTTGGGATACCCAACAGAAAACGAATTTGTAGAAAACTTATTAATAATCAATGCATTCCATGATGTATTTCAAAATAAATTCCTCATCTTTCCCCTCGAAGAGATATTAGCTTTTCTATTGAACTAGTCTTGAGAGCTACCCTAGTTTCCAAGGCACCATATAGAATGAGTACTCTTAAACTACTAGAGCTGAAACTTCAATTCAAGGATTTTTTAGACAAGGGCTGCATTAGAGCTGGTGTGTCTCCATTTTGAGCGCCAGTGTTATTTGTCAAAAAAAAGGATGGCACCTTTTGGATGTGTATATATTACAAACATTTAAACAAGTTAAACATAAAGAACTGGTACCCTCTTCCAATAATAGATGATCTATATGGTCAAGTAAGAGGGGCAACCATAATCTCAAAAATTGACTTGAAAACTGGCTACCACCAACTCCTTATTAAAAATTAAGACATCCATAAGACAACCTTCGAAACTATATATGGACATTATGAGTTTGTATTCTTTCCCTTTGGACTCATAAACACCCATGCTACATTCATGTGCCTAATGAACAATGTTCTACATAAAAATCTTGACAAGTTTGTATTACTATTCATAGATGATATTTTGGTATACTCCAAAAATGAAGAAGAACACCAAGAACATCTTATAATACTGTTGCAAACCCTTAGAGAACATCAACTGTATGAAAAATTCAGCAAATGTGACTTTTACAAATCCAAGATTTAATACCAGAACATGTCATTTCTAAGGATGGATTGGCAGTAGATTCAGGAAAGGTACAAGAAATGTTGAATTATCCTGTACCCACCTATGTATCAGAAATACGATCATTTATGAGTATTTCCGGATATTACCATAGATTTGTGGAAGGATTTTCTGAATTGTATTACAGCATTACATCATTGTAGAAAAAATGAGTGAAATTTGAGTGGACAACCAAGTGTCAAGGGAGTTTTGAACAGCTGAAAAAAAAATTAACTGCTGCACCTATTCTAAGAATCATTGATCGAACTAAAGAGTTTGATGCTTGTATAGAAGGGCTAGGATGAGTATGCTTGGAAGATAATGCATTAATAACTTATTAGTCTCAAAAATTGAAGAAACATAAACATAATTATATAGTATATGATTTGGAATTGGCTATTGGTATAGATGAACAAAGAATATGGTGACATTATTTGTTCGTAAATAAATTTATATTAATGACAAAATACATAATTTTAAAGTATTTCTTTAGCAAACTAGATTTAAATGCAAGAAAAGAAATATGATTAGCTTTCCTCAATGAGTTTGATATGGAAATAAAATGCATAAAAGGGAAGGAAAACCAAATTACTAATGTTTTAAGTAGACATTATCATCAAATTTTGACATATACATGTAGTAGTGTAAAATTTGACGTGGAAAAACAAATTCAAGGAGTATTATTGTAAGACCCTCAATATGTAAATTGGACGAAAAATTACATCAAGCTAAAATGGGAGGATATACTATAAATCAGAATGGGCTGACCATCTACAAGCAAACATTGTATATTCTAAATGTATACACTTTAAAACATGAAATATTACATGAATGCCACAAGATACCTTGTGCAGGTCATCCAGATTATCAAAAGATGATAACGACGTTCAGGAAAAACATTTTTGTCCAGGAAATAAAGAGGTAGTTGATTACTTGGCAATGTGTTTAGAGTGTCAACAAGTTAAAGTAGAACATCACCATCATGCGAGTCTACTAAATCCTCTCCCTATTCAAGAATGGAAGTGGTAAGTGGTATCAATGGACTTTATTACAGGACTGCCATGTACCATGTACTAGCATGATTCAATTATGGTTGTTGTGAACACATTAACTAAAGAAGCACAATTTATATCTGTCTAGTCCACTTTTGGCACAAAACAAGTGGCCAATGCATTCATGAATGAAAATTTAAACTCCATGGAATCTCAAAAATGATTATATATGATAGATATGAGAAATTTGCATTTTCCTTTTGGAAGACCCTGTTTAGAGGAATGGGAACAAATATGAACTTGAGTACATCTTACCATCCTCAAACAGATGGATAGAAAGAGAGAAAAATAAGATATTGGAATACATATTGCACATGTATCTGATGGATAGACCCACTGAGTGGGAAAAATTTCTACATTTGACAAAATTTTATTACAATAATAGTTATCATGCTTCCATTAAAATGAGTTTGTTTGAAGCTTTGTATGGCCTAAAATGACACACTCCACTTATTTGGGGTCAACTAGAGGATAAATTGGTCCTTGGACTAGAAGCACTACATGAGATGGAACAAACTACGAAACAAATTCAACAGAATATTAATGTAGCTCAAGTCCCTCAAAAGAGTTTTGCAGCTAAGAAAAAAATTCATAGAGAATTAAAATTTTGAGATCATGTGTATCTAAAGATTAAGCCTTGTAAAACTACATTGAATGATGGTAGTTGTGCTAAGTTAGAACCTCGACGCTTTGAACCATTTGAGATTTTGGAGAGAGTGGTGCTAGTAGCTTACAAATTGGCTCTGCCTAGACATATTAAAGTTCATAATTTTTTTCATGCTCCATTATTGAAGAATTATGTACATGACCCTTTTCAATTTATTGACTAGACTGTGATACATGTGGAAACAAAAGGGGACTTTCTTCCAAAACCAGTTCGTATATTGGAGCGAGAAGAAATTGTGCTCTAGAATAGAACAATAGCTCGGGTGAAAGTGCAGTGGAAACACTTTGCACTTGAGAAAGCTACTGGGGAGTGGGAAGAATTGATGAAAGGAACATAGCCATCATTGTTTAGTGAATAAACAAAAAGATATGTAACAGCGAGGATGTTATTTTTTTTTAGAGGGGGACTATGTAATATTCCTATTTTCACCTTTTATGAATTATGAATAAACAAAAAGGTCAGGTGGACCTAAGGAAAAATTGTGTATGGAAATATTATTTCTTAAAATTAATAAATAAATGTGGAAATTATATTAGTGTATAAAGACAAAGTAAATTGGGACCATCAATTCAAATCCATGAGGATGGATTAGAATCCCGAGACTTTCCGAAAATTCTCCAAAAATACTTGGAGAAAAAAATAAAAGAAATAAAAATTATTATGTGGGTTAAAAAGATCTAGTAAAGAATCAATAAAGTGGAAAGTTACTAACAAGGGGTAAGAATAAAATTGGGCTCGGGAAAAGCTAGTTTTAAAAGAAGCTTTTGTGGAAAAAAAAATCAAAGCCTAGGCTAAGGGAAAAAACCTCCCAAAATAGTGATACATCGTTATGAAAACAAGTTGAGGGAAATCAAGCTTAAATAAGCTATTCCTAGTGTGAGAAAGATGTTGTCCACAAAAAGGAAGAATTGGTCTCTTCTGGGGGAGAGTTGTGGAACAATTTCGTGGTTGGGAGGAAAAATATTCTTTATACAGTTGTATGCAATTTATGTGGAATTATCTGTCTATTTCCACTTCAAATTTAGTTCTACTGTTATGAGCTATAATAAATCTAAATTGACATCAGAGAATAAATGAAATGTAGAACTAATAAAGATAGGTGCTGTTATATGTTATTAGAATGGGAATTTCATGAATTGTTATGTAAAGTAAGTCAATAGATTTATGTGTATTGTACAATTTTATTTTTAGGATTAAAGTACCATATGTAATTGACAAAGTCTCAACTATAAATTAATATATTTAAGTCTCATATTCTATTATATATTCTTAGAATGGTATAGGGGATAAAAAATAAGAATCTCTAAACCATTTATGAGGGTCTAAATCTATTGTTTATTTCAAAATAGAAATATGGAAATAAACTTAAATGTAAAATTTTATGTATCATAAATAACAGTCATCATATAGTAAGGAAAATATCTGTAAAATTCCTATGATGATATAAAATTTATATATGAATGTAAGACAGAGGTTTTGCATATATTCTCTAAAGTGGAAAAGAATATTAAACGAAGAACAGTTGCAAGTTAAAGTCATAAATGTGTCAATATAATATATATAAACATAAAATATGTATTATCCAAATTTCGTATAGATAAAATTCCATTCAAAATATTCATATACAATTGAAGATCAAATTGTTCCAAATATCTTAAGTTTTAAATTGTACAGCAAGATTATAAAATTACATTAGGGTCACAACCCTAACAATATTTTAACCAAAGAAATTAAGACATGCATAGAGGAGTGGATGCTATAGTTTCTTCATTGGTTTGATGACTGACTAGAAAATTGGGAATATTGGCTATTAGAAGCTATGGTAGATGACAATGATGGACATCACAAATTGGAGAATATGTTATAGAAAAATCGAAACAAACAATGACATTGAAATTATAATTTTATTGGTGAGGTAAGGCAATAAAATTTGTGAAGAAAACACTAAGATTAAAGAGTATATGATGTGAGAAGTGATACCTGGAATTTTCTCTTCAATCCATGATTTTCCTTCTTTGTACCTACAGTAATAAAGACTGTAAGTATAGTTGAAGTAATCAACATAAGTAATGACATTAACGAATAAGTATGAATTCAATTCATTACAAACCTGGGAAGGAAGAAGTAGAGGTTTACAGAATTGAAGAACCAATCATGAAATAGTACAACCATCTCGTTAAGGAAATAAACTTGTTAGTTTCAGAAAATTAAAATGAGAATTTCACACTGAATATAGAATAATATATATAAATAGTTTCAGGAGGAGTGAAGTATTATTAAGAAGAGGTAGAGAGATTATCAAACCTTTGTGTAAGGATACTGACGAAAATCCTATAAATATATAAAATGTAAAAAATAGTCCGTAAGTGAAAACTTTATGAGAACTACCACTAATAGGAATGGTATAAATTAATATTCAATAAGAAAATAATATAGAAAATTTAATTTTTAAATAAATCTTGAAGACAAGGAATGAATGTAGAAACATGAATGTGGAAAATTCATTTGATTCCTCGCAAGACTACATTTCTATACATTTAAAATAATTAGATTGTAGGAAAATGAAAAACCCAAAATTGTGGCTATATGGATATAGTAAAAAACTATTATGTAAATTCACTAACTCAATTCTTTAGTAAGAATATGAAATAGAAATATTATTACCTAATAGTTAAGAGAAAGGATTTCAGTGGATATAGAGATAATGAATAAAAAGACAATTATACAATGGGGAAAAGTGTGTAGACTATAAGCAATTTGAGAAACTTACACAGTTGAACCTATAAATCCAGTTAAGATTTTATCTGGAGGAAATGACATATTTTATTGTCATAAGAATTCCTATAAAAACATACAACATGGCGTACACATATTTTATGCACGGACATCATACTCATATAGAAACACACAAAATTTACATATACCTCTTATACGTTGAGGGAGCATATAAACATCACTGAAAACATAATAAAAATTGAAATGAATACGTTGTGTTATTAAACTAAGAGAAACTTCTGCTAATTCAAATTCAAAACGAAAGAGATACCCAATAACTTATGGGAAATACATTATACAATTGAGAAGACAGTGTAATCGTTCTCTGCATATATATATATGAAGAAATAAAACTAATGAAAACGAAAAGCCTAACCTCATTTTCGATTAAATATATCAATAGTGTTTACCCTACGTGAAAGGAGGTTTCTATGTGAAGCCTCTGTGAATGTGGCTCCTTAATTCTCTCAATGTCATCATCACGAGTACAAAAATTAAAATCTTAGAAAACCCTATGCTAAAATTAAATTGGAATTTAGGTAGATCAATTCTAAATAAATCTCGAATGGTGTTTAAAATTACGAATGGGTATCATTAAACTGGGAGTTCAAAACCATTCATAACAGAAACAAAATACCCATCTTAGAATTGGGATTTGTATAAAGAAATCAAAACCCAAAATTTCAGAAGTGGATAGTAAACAAAAGGAAATAAAAATTATGTATAGAATTGGTATGTTTAAATATGAATAACCCTAGATGAGAAAATTTTTCATAAACATTAAGTATTTCACCTTCTAAAATTGACGTGAGATTAGGACTTACCTCATTGTCAATGCCTTGAGACACTAGTCAAGGAATACAATGAGTAATTTCCATAGAGAGTTGTGACTCTATAAATCCCCAAAACAAAATTATCAATTCATTGTTACATTAAAAATGTAGTTGTGGAGAAAAGTAATTAAGCCTGGGTCTAGAAGTAACAATAACTTAATTATGAAGATCAGTTGAGAGTCGAAAATTCATGGCTATATCTCAATAGAGGAAATATACTCATGTTAGCCAAACCCTTAGAAATTTCGAATTGGGAAAAATAAATAAATTCAATCTGTAAAAAAAAAATTACCTGAATAAATAGAGGTAACCAATCTAGAAATTGATAACTGAAGGATTTTAATACCCTTGAATTCGTGGTAAAAAAATCGAGTATAGGAGTTTATTAAACATTATTTCTGGCTAATAACGTAGTTATTTCTGCAATGGCAATGGGTATTGATCATATTCAAGGTAAAAAAGTGTAACGCCCCCAATTCATGTGATTGAATTTCAAAGTTAGATATTTGAACTTTAATCCTAAGGGGAGTGGACCCCAAAGGATAATTATTTTGTGACTGTAATTAAATATTTAATTGAGGAAATAAATAAAATAATGTGGTGCAGATTGACCAAAATGAGATTATGAGATCACTTGCTAAATCCATGAGGATGGATGAGGAAAATATTTCCCCACAATCTTTCAAAAATCCTTGAAAGAAATTAAATTTTAAATTTAGATTTTTGAGGAAAAATCTGAATTTCCCCAATGATGAGGAAAGTAGTTGGGAAGAGGTAAAAAAGCTGGAAAAGCTAAGGAAAAGCATAAAACAGCTTTAAAGAACCCCTAAATTAGGAAGCCTAGGCAAACAGGAAGAAAAGCATCCTAAGATTCTGGACGCAAAATTAGAAACATGCTTTGGGGAACAATAGCTTAAATAAGCTACTCTTGTACAGATTAGAGGTTCATCTGTTCTAGGAGGTGATCTTAGCTCGGGGGTGAGTTCTGGGAGACAGAAGGACTCTAAGGTTGGGAGGTTAGTTGACTCCATGAGTGGTATGTCTCTGAGTTAAATTGTATTTCTGCTTACTGTGGTATGAATTGGCTACATATAAAAACAAAATTGATTTATAAGGTATTAAATTTATTATTTCTACATTTAACATAATAAATCATAAGGCAGTCACCTGATAATTCTATATGGTTGTAGAGAAAAATCCTATAAAGTAGAATCCAACAGAAAGTATAAACCAAGGTTGCTTTAAATCTGAGGATACTTATTTCTTCCCAGGAAAAAAATGTGAATTAGCTTTAATCTGCTTCTGTTTCCTAGCATGATTCTAATATATACCTACATGAGAGAGAAATTGAACTTCCTGTATTATACTGGAAAATAGTAGGAAATGAATTTAAACTTACACTGTGCATGAAAGAATAGAAGGAGAGACTCTATAAACTGACCTCAGGGTCAGCATACCATTCAAATGTAACCAGAAAATTTAATGGTAAAAAAAAGTTGCATGTAAGCCACACATACTATAACAGAGGAAAGAAACTAAATATATACAAAATATTGAACATAGACAGTTATCTTATGAAACCACTCTAATATTATAGCACAGAAAGTAAATACATAGAGTGCAGAATTAATTATTTAATGGTTGTGAAGTAAAGAGCAGAGAGTTGAATTATTTTCAACAGCATACACATTAACAGTTAATGTAACTACTATTTCCCTTGACCAAGAGAAAAAGGGAATGAATCCCAAACACATGACCAGCTCTACAGAAATACCTACCACCAGATATCTATGTAGGCAAGAGCTGTAAATAGCTATAGGAAAATGAGAAGAAGATTCAACTAGAAATATATAACCTTGGAAAATAAGGAGAATATTAGTCCTGGTACTTCATACATATTAATTATATGTGTATAAATAAGAATGGACTCACACTTTCCATGCATGCCATTTATATGCATAGACGGACATTTGTAAAATAATTTCAGTGTAAACATGAACGGAGGGAGACTGTAGCTATGATACTGGTACAAGTGTAGAGATATCTAGCCACAGAGAATAATGAACAAAATACATCAGAAGAAAACATAAAATTAAATATGACTTCCCAGAACTTCTAAGAGATATACTGAGGAATCTGGTACACATTGAACAACATTAGTGCTACAAAGAACTACATAACATACAATTACTATTCTGACAAGCAAACTAAACAAAGAGAAATTCCATTGTATTATATCGTATACACGACTCAGATAGTTCATATAAAGTTACACTGTAGCGTCGTTATAGAAAATCCAACATAAGAAAATAGGGAATATATATATGTATGTCCAAAAAAAAATTCACAATACATGCTGAGCCTATCAGGCTAGGGTCTGAGAATCGAAACCCTTATCTCAATAAAAAAAACAAATTTAAAACAGCTCCACATAGGAATGACACATATTAACAATACGACTCTGACAGAGTCTCATTCCTCAAAGAACACTGAGTAAAATCATAAGAGAGCAATGATTCGACTTCCGACGAAACAACTCAATGTGAGAGGGAGAGTATTCCCATAGGCATACCGACCTGAAAAGTCAAGGAAGCCGAGGTTAACATCCATAACTTTGGGAGGTCTCATGACTGCTTTCATAAGCATACGAAGAGATCTTCGATTACCTGTGGAAAAATCAAGCCAAGATGGGAATTAGTAAATAGTGCCATCGTTGGAAAATGATCGAATGAAGAAACTGCTCAAAACAAAATAAAACAAGGCGTTACCCGTGAAACAAAAATCTCAGGTCCTACGAGCCTCTGAAATCGAAAAGTATAAATAGAGTAGGGATTAACGTGAAACTCCATAGAATAATAAAAGGAGGAAATAAACGTGTATGTATAGACAGGACGCAAAACCAACCTCATAATGACCAAATGAATGGCATTTGTTCGCTCGAAGTGACGCGAAGCACGTAAATTGGGACGCTACACAGCATTCACAACATAAAATAGTTATCATTCCATGGAATCGACAGAGGAGTATGGTCGAAAATAAACCAGAAAGGGAATATAACGAAAATTATGCACAGAGGGTATAATCCAAAATCCCAAAATGAAATGCATTCATCTTATGAACATCCGCAGACTTCCTCAGAACCGACGTATGACCAGTTATGAGCAACGACATTGATCTTTAAATCATACTATGGAGGAAAATGAATGCATAAACAATTACCTGGTATTGTCGCAGGGGAGTAGGCACGCCAAAATCTTCTTCGTGAACTAAGGACAGTAAACCCTCTGAAGAGTAAGAACCTTGCAGACGAAGAGCTACAAAAACAAACGATTAATGCGGAAAATTGTCTCTACCTGAAATCAAAGGCTTATATAATTCTTCGACAGACCCAAGAACCCTAATATGAAAGGATCGCCATCATCCACTTGGAGAAATCGTAAGAGCCAAGCCACAGATCGAGGGGTTGGAAAGTGAAATTAAAACTGTCGTATAACATTAATGGTGTTCAGATCCGAAATAAATTCAAGGTGTCCTGTTCGCATACAGAAGAGAGTTATGTAAACCGAGTAAGCCGAGTAAGACACAACGATGTGGATCCACCACATGAACGAACGAAGGGGACAGAGACCAATATAAACCATACAACGCCACCATACTTATCATAACATCTGTCGTGGAGAAGGTTTACCCCGCAGCCACGAACACAAAAACTCGAATTGAATGGGATTACATGCTTTACGTGTAGATTGATCATGAAATCAAGTTTCATATCTAAAATCTGATTAGAAATCTTATGTACAATGATATGTTGTCATATCAATGCAGACGTGAATATTAATTCCACCTCATCTGACTGCCAAACGCATAGGAGAGTCAGTCTCATAATAATATGTACATTGAATTCTATCAAAAATCAATACCCAAGATCTATGCAGATACGTGATGGAAAAGTCGTGGCTATATATAGTTGAAAGGGTCGAGAATGCTCGTAGGCATAACCCATTCAAAACCATCGTATATAATGCGTGCGAAGGGACCTTGAGGTTAATTATAAGTGATATATGTGACATCCAAGAAAAGGTTAATTCTAGATGATATATGAGACCTTTATAGAAAATAAAATCATATAAATTTCCTTCGTACTTGGAGTTAGAATAACATAAGACAAGAGGAAGTTAATAGAGAGTTTATTGGAGTTATTATGTTATGATGAAAGGAATCATGGTTAGAGAATTAGGATTTCATGATAAACCTATGCTTAAAAGCTTGAATTGCTTGGATAGAATTTATTTTTTTTTTTGTGAAATTGGGAGGTGTGACAAACGGTATGAGAGCCCAAGTTATAAAACTGGGCTGGTGACATTGTGCTCACGGTTGCTGTGTACTCACTGTATAAATTTATTGTTGTGACAAAAATTTTGTTTTCTTTTCACTGACCTGTGCTATGTAGTGTACAGTGGGGTGCTAGAATGAAAGAAGGTGGAAAAATTTATGTCGATCTGCGTGATGAGGAAAATGCACCAGATCCCAATGCGGACATGATGGCTCTGTTGCGGGAATTGCAACAAGAATTGGCTGAGATAAAAAGCCAGAATGACAGATTGTCATTAGCCAGTGAGGAGCAGGAAAAGCTCATCAGGGAATTAACTTCACGGAATAGCTAGGAAGGCGAAGGTTCCGGAAAGAGGAAAACTGATGAATCTGATGAGGAAGATGCTATTAGGCATCAGAATAAGCAGAAAAAGGAATTACAAGGGGAATTCCGGAAAATCAAACCTCCCTCCTATGATGGGGAGAAGGAGGAAGATGTTGAAGCCTGGTTGCTGAATATGATTAAGTATTTCCAAGTTTATGAATATGAAAGCAATCTGAAGGCCAGATTAGCTGTCTACCAGCTACAAGGTAAGGCTACCTTGTGGTGGGAGGAGACAAAGATGGTGCATGCCATTGATGAAAAGACAGTTACTTGGGAAGATTTCCAGGCTAAATTCAAGAATCGCTACTTGAATGAGCGGTACTATGATGACAAAGCAAAAGAATTTCATGAGCTTAGATTGGGACAGCTCACTATCGATGAGTTTGTTACTAAATTTACCAATCTACTGAGATATGTACCCTACATAAGGGAAGAAAAGGAAAAAGTACAGAGGTTTCTGAATTGTTTGCCTGCTGTATACAAAGAGAAAATTGAGTTTGACAACCCAAAAACAATGGACGAAGCTGTTAGAAAAGCCAGATTATGTTACCAACAGTTCAAAGGAAAAACTGAACAAGGGAAAAGTTGGGTAAATAAGAATGAGTTCAAAGGGAGGAAACAGAAAACAGCTTATTTGAAGAATTTTGGCAGAGATCATCAGCGGAAAAAGTTTAATAAACCCAAAGAAAGTCAAACTGCCCAGTCCCAAGTGGCTTCAAAACAAATAGATGGAGACAATAAAAAGGAGGGGACAGTCAGAATGAAGGAGCCCTTGAAATTTTGGGGCTGTGGAGAACCCCATCTTTTGAGGGACTGCCCTCATCGAAACATTCATATGCTCATGAGAGATCGAGAAGCGACAACAGTAAATGATATAGCCAGAAATATACCAACTATCAGTGCAGCCCTAGAAAATCGGCAAGCAGAACATCAAGCAACCATGGTGGAAATGGAGGGTAAGATTTCTGACCTATCTGTTACTGTTCTGATTGATCCAGGTGCTTCTTTGAGTTACATTAGTCCAAAGATTTTAGAAAAATGTAACTTAAAAACTGAAAAATTTCAACAGTCATGGTTGGTACAGCTGGCCACTGGAACTAAGAGAAAGGTAACACATAAACTGCCTAGAACAGTAATCCAATTAAATGAGTTTCAAACGAAAGTGAATTTGAACAGCCTGCCCTTAGGGTCATATGATCTACTGATAGGAATGGACTAGCTGGAAAAGAAGAATGCCTTGATGAACTGTTGGGATAAGACTTTACATTGTGTAGAAGAGGAATTATTGGATGCTGTACCAGTAATAAGAGAATTCAAGGAAGTTTTTCCAAAGGAAATCCCTCATCTTCCCCCCAAAAGAGAGATTGATTTCTCAATCGATCTGGTGCTGGGAGCAACACCTGTCTCCCGAGCGCCTTATCGAATGAGTCCTCCTGAACTTATGGAACTGAAAATGCAATTACAAGAACTGTTAGATAAAGGGTATATCAAACCGAGTGTGTCTCCTTGGGGAGCACCGGTGCTATTCGTGAAAAAGAAAGATGGAACTTTTAGGATGTGCATTGATTATCGTCAACTGAATAAGTTGACCATTAAAAATAGATACCCTTTGCCTAGAATTGATGATCTTTTTGGATAAAGTGAGAGGAGCTTCAGTATTTTCGAAAATTGACTTAAGAACTGGTTATCACCAGCTTAGAATTAAAAAATAAGACATCACCAAAAAAGCCTTTCGAACCAGGTATGGTCATTACGAATTTGTAGTCCTACCTTTTGGTTTGACAAATTCCCCTGCCACATTTATGTGCCTAATGAACAGTGTGTTAAACAAGTACTTGGATAAATTTGTCCTTGTGTTCATAGATGATATCTTAGTTTACTCAAAAAGTGAGGAGGAACATAAAGAACACCTGAGGATAGTATCACAAAATCTAAAGGAAAATCAGCTATATGGCAAGTTTAGCAAATGTGAGTTTTATAAAGACAAGATCCAATACTTGGGTCATATTATTTCTGAACAAGGCCTTGCTGTAGACCCTGAGAAAAGAAAGGATATAAGAGAATGGCCTGTACTAGCTGATGTTTGAGCAGTGAGATCATTCATGGGGATTGCAGGCTATTATCGCAGAATTGTAGAGAGGTTTTCTGCCATAGCACATCCCATCACATCATTACAAAGGAAAGGTGTCAAGTTTGAATGGATGGAAAAATGTCAAAATAGTTTTGACCAATTAAAAATGAAACTTACTACAGCCCCTATACTGAAGATCGCAGATCCTGATAAGGAATTTGTGGTATGTACGGATGCCTGTAGAGAAGGATTGGGAGGAGTTCTTTTGCAGGAAAATTCAGTTATTGCCTATGAATCTAGGAAACTGAAGATACATGAACAGAATTATAGTGCCTATGATTTAGAATTAGTAGCTGTTATTCATGCTTTGAAAATGTGGCAGCACTATCTTCTTGGAAAAAAATTTACATTGATGACTGATCATATTAGTCTCAAATATTTCTTTTCCCAAACTGATTTGAATGCCAGACAAGCCAGATGGCTGTCCTTTTTAAGTGAATTTGATATGGATATAAAACATATTAGAGGGAAAGAAAATAATGTTGCTGATGCATTGAGCAGAAATTCTTGTCAGAATATCAATAGTATTGGAAGTAGTGCTCAGATCGATGTAGAAGATTTGGTGAATAAGGCAGCAAACCAAGACCCAATTTATGAAACACTTCTTGTGCAATTACAGAAAAAGGAGAAAACTGATTTCACTCAAAACCAAAAAGGATTGATCTGTTATAAAAACAGATTGTATATTCCCAATGTAGAGTCCTTAAAAAGGGAAATTTTGGATGAGTACCACAAACAACCATATGTAGGACATCCAGGATATCAGAAAATTTTAACAGCCCTGAAAAAGAAGTTGTTCTGGCCAGGAATGAAGAGAGATGTAGCAGAATATTTAAGTAGATGCATGGAATGTCAACTAGTCAAAGTTGAACATCAGCATCCTGCTGGCCTTTTAAACCCTTTACCGATTGCAGAATGGAATTGGGACACAGTTTCCATGGATTTCATAACACGGTTACCTAAAACCAAATACCAGCATGATTCTGTAATGGTAGTAGTAGACACTCTAACCAAAGCTGCTCACTTTATACCAGTGAAATCTACCTTTGGGACAACTCAAGTAGCGAATGTGTTCCTGAAGGAGGTAGTAAGGCTCCATGAGGTTCCGAAGGTGATTGTTTCTGATAGGGATGCTATGTTTACAACAACCTTTTAGAAAGGGCTATTTGGAGGTATGGGCACTAAATTGAATTTTAGCATTGCTTACCACCCTTAGACCGATGGTCAAATGGAAAGAACTAATAAAATTTTGGAGGACATGCTGAGAATGTATGTGATGGATAGACCCTCAAAGTGGGAAGATTACTTGCATTTAGCTGAATTTGCCTATAATAACAACTACCAATCCTCCATCAAAATGAGTCCGTTTGAGGCACTGTATGGAAGGAAGTGTCGTACTCCTTTGAGCTGGAGTCAGCTAGAACATAAACTAATGTTGGGACCAGATGCTTTACAAGAGATGGAAAGAATTGTCGAACAAATACAAAGAAACATCAAGACAACACAAGATCGCCAGAAGAATTATGCTGATAAGAAAAGAGTGCACAAAGAATTTAAAGTGGGGAAGCATGTGTATTTGCATATTAAACCCAAAAAGAGCACCCTTTATGCTGGGCGTTGTGCAAAACAGGCCCCTAGATACTGTGGTCCTTTCGAAGTATTAGAAAGGGTGGGACCAGTGACTTACAAGCTGGCCTTACCACCCCATGTTAGAGTTCATGATGTATTTCATGTTTCATTGCTAAAAAGATATGTGCATGATGCTTCTCACATAGTTGATTGGAATGTTGTACAGGTGGAACCAGAAGGGGAGTTTCTGCCAGAACCACTTCAAATATTGGAGCGGGATAAATTGAATTGAGAAGAAGAACAGTAGCAAGAGTAAAGGTGTAGTGGAAGCACTTTACTGCTGAAGAAGCTACCTGTGAACGAGAAACTGAAATGATGGAAAAATATACATTTTTATTTGCAAAATGAACTCTAGTAGTTGAATAAAAACACCGAGGACGGTGTTTATTTTCAGAGGGGGAATATGTAACACCCCCAATTCATGTGATTGAATTTCAAAGTTAGATATTTGAACTTTAATCCTAAGGGGAGTGGACCCCAAAGGATAATTATTTTGTGAATGTAATTAAATATTTAATTGAGGAAATGAATAAAATAATATGGTGCAGATTGACCAAAATGAGATTATGATATCACTTGCTAAATCCATGAGGATGGATGAGGCAAATATTTCCCCACAATATTTCAAAAATCCTTGAAAGAAATTAAATTTTAAATTTAGATTTTTGAGGAAAAATCTGAATTTCCCCAATGATGAGGAAAGTAGTTGGGAAGAGGTAAAAAAGCTGGAAAAGCTAAGGAAAAGCATAAAACAGCTTTAAAGAATCCTTAAATTGGGAAGCCTAGGCAAACAGGAAGAAAAGCATCCTAAGATTCTAGACGCAGAATTAGAAACATGCTTTGGGGAACAATAGCTTAAATAAGCTGCTCTTGTACAGATTAGAGGTTGATCTATTCTAGGAGGTGATCTTAGCTCGGGGGTGAGTTCTGGGAGACATAAGGACTCTAAGGTTGGGAGGTTGGTCGACTGCATGAGTGGTATGTCTCTGAGTTAAATTGTATTTCTGCTTACTATGGTATGAATTGGCTACATATAAAAACAAAATTGATTTATAAGGTATTAAATTTATTAGTTCTACATTTAACAGAATAAATCATAAGGTAGTCACTTGATAATTCTGTATGGTTGTAGAGAAAAATCCTGTAAAGTAGAATCCAACATAAAGTCTAAACCAAGGTTGGTTTAAATCTGAGGATACTTATTTCTTCCCAGGAAAAATTTGTGAATTAGCTTTAATCTTCTTCTATTTCCTAGCATGATTCTAATATATACCTACATGAGAGAGAAATTGAACTTCCTATATTATACTGGAAAATAGTAGGAAATGAATTGAAACTTACACTGTGCATGAAAGAATAGAAGGAGAGACTCTATAAACTGACCTCAGGGTTAGCATACCATTCAAATGTAACCAGAAAATTTAATGGTAAAAAAAAGTTGCATGTAAGCCACACATACTATAGCAGAGGAAAGAAACTAAATATTTACAAAAGATTGAACATAGACAGTTATCTTATGAAACCACTCTAATATTATAGCACAAAAAGTAAATACTTTGAGTGAAGAATTAATTATTTAATAGTTGTGAAGTAAAGAGCGGAGAGTTGAATTATTTTCAACAGCATACACATTAACATTTAATGTAACTACTAGTTCCCTTGACCAAGAGCAAAAGGGAATGAATCCCAAACACATGACCAGCTTTACAGAAATACCTACCACTAGATATATATGTAGGAAAGAGCTGTAAATAACTATAGGAAAATGAGAAGAAGATTCAACTAGAAATATATAACCTTGGAAAATAAGGAGAATATTAGTCCTGGTACTTCATACATATTAATTATATGTGTATAAATGAGAATGGACTCACACTTTCCATGCATGCCATTTATATGCATAGATAGACATTTGTAAAATAATTTCAGTGTAAACATGAACAGAGGGAGACTGTAGCTATGATACTGGTACAAGTGTAGAGATATCTAGCCACAGAGAATAATGAACAAAATACATCAGAAGAAAAGATAAAATTAAATATGACTTCCCAGAACTTCTGAGAGATATACTGAGGAATCTGGTAAACATTGAACAACATTAGTGCTACCGAGAACTACATAACATACAATTACTGTTCTGACAAGCAAACTAAACAAAGAGAAATTCCATTGTATTATATCGTATACACGAATCAGACAGTTCATATAAAGTTACATTGTAGCGTCGTTATAGCAAATCCAACATAATAAAATAGGGAATATATATATGTATGTCCAAAAAAAAATTCACAGTACATGCTGAGCCTATCAGGCTAGGATCTGAGAATCGAAACCCTTATCTCAATAAAAAAAAACAAATTTAAAAGAGCGCCACATAGGAACGACACATATTAAAAATATGACTCTGACAGAGTCTCGTTCCTCAAAGAACACTGAGAAAAATCATAAGAGAGCAATGATTCGACGTCCGACGAAACAACTCAGGGGGAGAGGGAGAGTATTCCCATAGGCATACCGACCTGAAAAGTCAAGGAAGCCGAGGTTAACATCCATAACTTTGGGAGGTCTCATGACTACTTTCATAAGCATATGAAGATATATTCAATTACCCGTGGAAAAATCAAGCCAAGATGGGAATTAGTAAATAGTGCCATCGTTGGAAAACTATCGAACGGAGAAACTGCTCAAAACAAAAAAAAAACGAGGCATTACCTATCAAACAAAAATCTCGAGTCCTACGAGCCTCTGAAATCGAAAAGTATAAATAGAGTAGGGATTAACGTGAAACTCCATAGAATAATAAAAGGAGGAAATAAACGTGTATGTATAGACAGGACGCAAAACCAACCTCATAACGACCAAATGAATGGCAGTCGTTCGTCTGAAGTGACGCGAAGCACGTAAATTGGGACACTACACAGCATTCACAACATAAACTAGTTATCATTCCATGGAATCGAGAGAGGAGTGTGGTCGAAAATAAACCAAAAAGGGAATATAACGAAAATTTTGCACAGAGGGTATAATCCAAAATCCCAAAATGAAACGCATTCATCTTATGAACATCCGCAGACTTCCTCAGAACCGACGTATGACCAGTTATGAGAAACGACCTTGATCTTTAAATCATACTATGGAGAAAAACGAATGCATAAACAATTACCTGGTATTGTTGCAGGGGAGTAGGCACGCCAGAACTCTTCTTCGTGAACTAAGGACAGTAAACCCTCTGAAGAGTAAGAACCTTGCAGACGAAGAGCTACAAAAACAAACGAATAATGTGGAAAACTGTCTCTACCCAAAATCAAAGGCTTATATAATTCTTCGATAGACCCAGGAACCCTAATATGAAAGGATCACCATCGTCCACTTGGCGAAATCGTAAGAGCCAAGCCACGGATCGAGGGGTTTGCAAGTGAAATTAAAACTGTCGTATAACATTAATGGTGTTCAGATCCGAAATAAATTCAAGGCGTCCTGTTCGAATATAGAAGAGATTTATGTAAACTGAGTAAGCCGAGTAAGCCACATCGATGTGGAACCACCACCTGAACGAAGGAAGGGGACGGAGACTGATATAAACCATACAACGCCACCATACTTATCATAACATCTGATGTGGAGAAGGTTTACCCCGCCGCCACGAACACAGAAACTCGAATTGAATGGGATTACATGCTTTACGTGTAGATTGATCACGAAATCAAGTTTCATATCTAAAATTTGATTAGAAATCTTATGTAATTTGATATGTTTTCATATCAACGCAGACGTGAATATTAATGCCACCTCATCTGACCGCCAAACGCATAGAAGAGTTAGTCTCATAATAATATGTACATTAAATTCTATCAAAAATGAATACCCAAGGTCTATACAGATACGTGATGGAAAAGTCATGGCTATGTATAGCTGAAAGGGTCGAGAATGCTCGTAGGCATAACCCATTCAAAACCATCGTATATAATGCATGCGAAGGGACCTTGAGGTTAATTATAAGTGATATATGTGACATCCAAGCAAAGGTTAATTCTAGATGATATATGAGACCTTTATAGAAAATAAAATCATATAAATTTCCTCCATACTTGGAGTTAGAATAACATAAGACAAGAGGAAGTTAATAGAGAGTTTATTGGAGTTATGATGTTATGATGAAAGGAATCATGGTTAGAGAATTAGGATTTCATGATAAACCTATGCTTAAAAGCCTGAATTGCTTGGAGAGAAATTTTTAATTTTTTTTTTGTGAAATTGGAAGGTGTGACAAATGGTATCAGAGCCCAAGTTATAAAACTGGGCTGGTGACATTGTGCTCACGGTTGCTGTGTACTCACTGTATAAATTTATTGCTGTGACAAAAATTTTGTTTTCTTTTCACTCACCTGTGCTATGTAGTGTACAGCGGGGTGCTAGAATGAAAGAAGGTGGCGAAATTTATGTCGATCTACGTGATGAGGAAAATGTACCAGATCCCAATGCGGCCATGATGGCTATGTTGCGGGAATTGCAACAATAATTGGCTGAGATAAAAAGCCAGAATGACAGATTTTCATTAACCAATGAGGAGTAGGAAAAGCTCATCAGGGAATTAACTTCACGGAACAACCAGGAAGGCGAAGGTTCCGAAAAGAGGAAAACTGATGAATCTGATGAGGAAGATGCTATTAGGCATCAGAATAAGAAGAAAAAGGAATTACAAGGGGAGTTCTAGAAAATCAAACCTGCCTCCTATGATGGGGAGGAGGAAGATGCTGAAGCCCTGTTGCTGAATATGATTAAGTGTTTCTAGGTTTATGAATATGAAAGCAATCTGAAGGCCAGATTAGCTCTCTACCAGCTATAAGGTAAGGCTACCTTGTGGTGGGAGGAGACAAATATGGTGCATGCCATTGATGAAAAGACAGTTACTTGGGAAGATTTCCAGGCTAAATTCAATAATTCTACTTGAATGAGCGTTACTATGATGACAAAGAAAAGGAATTTCATGAGCTTCGATTGGGACAACTCACTATCGATGAGTTTGTTACTAAATTTACCAATCTACTGAGATATGTACCCTACATAAGGGAAGAAAAGGCAAAAAGTATAGAGGTTTCTGAATTGTTTTCCTGCTGTATACAAAAAGAAAATTGAGTTTGACAACCCAAAAACAATGGACAAAGCTGTTAGAAAAGCCAGATTATGTTACCAACAGTTCAAAGGAAAAACTGAACAAGGGAAAAGTTGGGTAAATAAGAATGAGTTCAAAGGGAGGAAACAGAAACCAACCTATTTGAAGAATTTTGGCAGAGACCATCAGCGGAAAAAGTTTAATAAACCCAAAGAAAGTCAAACTGCTCAGTCCCAAGTGGCTTCAAAACAAATAGATGGAGACAGTAAAAAGGAGGGGACAGTCAGAATGAAGGAGCCCTTGAAATGTTGGGGCTGTGGAGAACCCCATCTTTTGAGGGACTACCCTCATCGAAACATTCATATGCTCATGAGAGATCGAGAAGCGACAACAGTAAATGATATAGCCAGAAATATACCAACTATCAGTGCAGCCCTGGAAAATAGGCAAGCAGAACATCAAGCAACCATGGTGGAAATGGAAGGTAAGATTTCTGACCTATCTGTTACTGTTCTGATTGATCCAGGTGCTTCTTTGAGTTACATTAGTCCAAATATTGTAGAAAAATGTAACTTAAAAACTGAAAAATTTCAACAGTCATGCTTGGTACAGCTAGCCACTGGAACTAAGAGAAAGGTAACACATAAACTGCCCAGAACAGTAATCCAATTAAATGAGTTTCAAATGGAAGTGAATTTGAGCAGTCTGCCCTTAGGTTCATATGATCTACTGATAGGAATGGACTGGCTGGAAAAGAAGAAAGCCTTGATGAATTGCTGGGATAAGACTTTAGATTGTATAGAAGAGGAATTACTGGATGCTGTACTAGTAATAAGAGAATTCAAGGAAGTTTTTCCAAAGGAAATCCCTCATCTTCCCCCCAAAAGAGAGATTGATTTCTCAATCGATCTGGTGCCGGGAGCAACAACTGTCTCCCAAGTGCCTTATAGAATGAGTCCTCCTGAACTTATGGAACTGAAAATGCAATTACAAGAACTATTAGATAAAGGGTATATCAGACCGAGTGTGTCTCCTAGGGGAGCACCGGTGCTGTTCGTGAGAAAGAAAGATGGAACTTTCAGGATGTGCATTGATTATCGTCAACTAAATAAGTTGGCCATTAAAAATAGATACCCTTTGCCTAGAATTGATGATGTTTTTGGATAAAGTGAGAGGAGCTTCAGTATTTTCGAAAATTGACTTAAGAACTGGTTATCACCAGCTTAGAATTAAAAAAGAAGACATCAGCAAAACAACCTTTCGAACCAGGTATGGTCACTACGAATTTGTAGTCCTACCTTTTGGTTTGACAAATGCCCCTGCCACATTTATGTGCCTAATGAACAGTGTGTTAAACAAGTACTTGGATAAATTTGTCCTTGTGTTCATAGATAATATCTCAGTTTACTCAAAAAGTGAGGAGGAATATAAAGAACACCTGAGGATAGTATTGCAAACTCTAAAGGAAAATCAGCTATATTCCAAGTTTAGCAAATGTGAGTTTTATAAAGAGAAGATCCAATACTTGGGTCATATTATTTCTGAACAAGGCCTTGCTGTTGACCCTGAAAAGATAAAGGCTATAAAAGAATGGCCTGTACCAGCTGATGTTTCAGCAGTGAGATCATTCATGGGGATTGCAGGCTATTATCGCAGAATTGTAGAGATGTTTTCTTCCATAGCACATCCCATCACATCATTAAAACGGGAAGTTGTCAAGTTTGAATGGACATAAAAATGTCAAAACAGTTTTGACCAATTAAAACTGAAACTTACTACAGCCCCTATACTGAAGATCGCAGATCCTGATAAGGAATTTGTGGTATGTACGAATGCCTGTAGAGAAGGATTGGGAGGAGTTCTTTTGTAGGAAAATTTAGTTATTGCCTATGAATCTAGGAAAATGAAGATACATGAGAAGAATTATAGTGCCTATGATTTAGAATTAGCAGCTGTTATTCATGCTTCGAAAATGTGGCGGCACTATCATCTTGGAAAAAAATTTACATTGATGACTGATCATATTAGTCTCAAATATTTCTTTCCCCAAACTGATTTGAATGCCAGACAAGCCATATGGCTGTCCTTTTTAAGTGAATTTGATATGGATATAAAACATATTAGAGGGAAAGAAAATAAAGTTACTGATGCATTGAGCAGAAATTCTTGTCAGAATATCAATAGTATTGGAAGTAGAGCTCAGATCGATGTAGAAGATTTTGTGAATAAGGTAGAAAACCAAGACCCAATTTATGAAACACTTCTGGTGCTGTTACAGAAAAGGGAGAAAACTGATTTCACTCAAAACCCAAAAGGGATGATCTGTTATAAAAACAGATTGTATATTCCCAATGTAGAGTCCTTAAAAAGGGAAATTTTGGATGAGTACCACAAACAACCATATGTAGGACATCTAGGATATCAGAAAATGTTAACAGCCCTGAAAAGGAAGTTTCTCTAGCCAGGAATGAAGAGAGATGTAGCAGAATATTTAAGTAGATGCACGGAATGTCAACTAGTCAAAGTTGAACATCAGCATCCTTCTGGCCTTTTAAACCCTTTACCGATTGCAGAATGGAATTGGGACACAGTTTCCATGGATTTCATAACAGGGTTACCTAAAATCAAATACCAGCATGATTCTGTAATGATAGTAGTAGACACTCTAACCAAAGCTGCTCACTTTATACCAGTGAAATCTACCTTTGGGATAGCTCAAGTTGCGAATGTGTTCCTGAAGGAGGTAGTAAGGCTCCATGGGGTTCCTAAGGTGATTGTTTCTGATAGGGATGCTAAGTTTACAACAGCCTTTTGGAAAGGGCTATTTGGAGGTATGGGCACTAAATTGAATTTTAGCACTGCTTACCACCCTCAGACCGATGGTCAAATGGAGAGAACTAATCAAATTTTGGAGGACATGCTGAGAATGTATGTGATGGATAGACCCTCAAAGTGGGAAGATTACTTGCATTTAGTTGAATTTGCCTATAATAATAGCTACCAATCCTCCATCAAAATGAGTCCGTTTGAGGCACTGTATGGAAGGAAGTGTCGTACTCCTTTGAGCTGGAGTCAGCCAGAAGATAAACTAATGCTGTGACCAGATGCTTTACAAGAGATGGAAAGAATTTTCAAACAGATACAAAGAAACATCAAGACATCACAAGATCACCAGAAGAATTATGCTGATAAGAAAAGAGTGCACACAGAATTTAAAGTGGGGGAGCATGTGTATTTGTGTATTAAACCCAAAAAGAGCACCCTTTATGCTGGGAGTTGTGCAAAACAATCCCCTAGATACTATGGTCCTTTTGAAGTATTAGAAAGGGTGGGACCAGTGGCTTACAAGCTGGCCTTACCACCCCATGTTAGAGTTCATGATATATTTCATGTTTCATTGTTAAAAAGATATGTGCATGATGCTTCTCACATAGTTGATTGGAATGTTGTACAGGTGGAACCAGAAGGGGAGTTTCTGCCAGAACCGCTTCAAATATTGGAGCGGGAAGAAATTGAATTGAGAATCAGAACAGTAGCAAGAGTAAAGGTGCAGTGGAAGCACTTTACTGCTGAAGAAGCTACCTGGGAACGAGAAACTGAAATGATGGAAAAATATCCATTTTAATTTGCAAAATGAACTCTAGTAGTTGAATAACAACACCGAGGACGGTGTTTATTTTCAGAGGGGGAATATGTAACACCCCCAATTCATGTGATTGAATTTCAAAGTTAGATATTTGAACTTTAATCCTAAGGGGAGTGGACCCCAAAGGATAAATATTTTGTGAATGTAATTAAATATTTAATTGAGGAAATGAATAAAATAATGTGGTGCAGATTGACCAAAATGAGATTTATGAGATCACTTTCTAAATCCATGAGGATGGATGAGGCAAATATTTCCCCACAATCTTTCAAAAATCCTTGAAAGAAATTAATTTTAAATTTAGATTTTTGAGGAAAAATCTGAATTTCCCCAATGATGAGGAAAGTAGTTGGGAAGAGGTAAAAATCTAGAAAAGCTGAGGAAAAGCATAAAACAGCTTTAAAGAATCCCTAAATTGGGAAGCCTAGGCAAACAAGAATAAAAGCATCCTGAGATTCTGGACGCAGAATTAGAAACATGCTTTGGGGAACAATAGCTTAAATAAGCTGCTCTTGTAAAGATTAGAGGTTGATCTGTTCTAGGAGGTGATCTTATATCGGGGGTTAGTTCTGGGAGACAGAAGGACTCTAAGGTTGGGAGGTTGTTCGACTGCATGAGTGGTATGTCTCTGAGTTAAATTGTATTTCTGCTTACTGTGGTATGAATTGGCTACATATAAAAACAAAATTGATTTATAAGGTATTAAATTTATTAGTCCTACATTTAACAGAATAAATCATAAGGCAGTCACCTGTTAATTCTGTATGGTTGTAGAGAAAAATCATGTAAAGTAGAATCCAACAGAAAGTCTAAACCAAGGTTGGTTTAAATCTGAGGATACTTATTTCTTCCCAGGAAAAATTTGTGAATTAGCTTTAATCTGCTTCTGTTTCCTAGCATGATTCTAATATATACCTACATGAGAGAGAAATTGAACTTCCTGTATTTTACTGGAAAATAGTAGGAAATGAATTGAAACTTACACTATTCATGAAAGAATAGAAGGAGAGACTCTATAAACTAACCTCAGGGTCAGCATATCATTCAAATGTAACCAGAAAATTTAATGGTCAAAAAAAGTTGCATGTAAGCCACACATACTACAGCAGAAGAAAGAAACTAAATATTTACAAAAGATTGAACATCTTTGAAATAATGGAAATGGAATTTAGAACTTACCCATTCATGAAAGAATGAAGGAGGGCTCTATAAACTAACCTCGAGTCGACATATTATTTCCAAGTATAACCATTAAATTTAATGGTCAAAAGAACATGCCAGCACATACCCTGTGAAGAAAGAAACTAAATATTTACAAAAGATTGAACATAGACAGTTATCTTATGAAACCACTCTAATATTATAGCACAAAAAGTAAATACGTAGAGTGCATAATTAATTATTTAATAGTTGTGAAGTAAAGAGCAGAGAGTTGAATTATTTTCAACAACATACACATTAACAGTTAATGTAACTACTATTTCCCTTGACCAAGAGCAAAAGGGAATGAATCCCAAACACATGACCAACTCTACAGAAATACCTACCACCAGATATCTATGTAGGCAAGAGCTGTAAATAGCTATAGGAAAATGAGAAGAAGATTCAACTAGAAATATATAACCTTGGAAAATAAGGAGAATATTAGTCCTGGTACTTCATACATATTAATTATATGTGTATAAATGAGAATGGAATCACACTTTCCATGTATGCCATTTATATGCATAGACAGACATTTGTAAAATAATTTCAGTGTAAACATGAACAGAGGGAGACTATAGCTATGATACTGGTACAAGTGTAGAGATATCTAGCCACAGAGAATAATGAAAAAAATACATCAGAAGAAAAGATAAAATTAAATATGACTTCCCATAACTGCTGAGAGATATACTGAGGAATCTGGTACACATTGAACAACATTAGTGATAGAGAGAACTACCTAACATACAATTACTGTTCTGACAAGAAAACTAAACAAAGAGAAATTCCATTGTATTATATCGTATACACGACTCAGACAGTTCATATAAAGTGACACTGTAGCGTCGTTATAGCAAATACAACATAAGAAAATAGGGAATATATATATGTATGTCGAAAAAACAAGTCACAATACATGATGAGCCTATCAGGCTAGGGTCTAAGAATCAAAACGCTTATCTCAATAAAAAAAAACAAATTTAAAAGAGCGCCACATAGGAATGACACATATTAACAATACGACTCTGACAGAGTCTCGTTCCTCAAAGAACACTGAGTAAAATCATAAGAGAGCAATGATTCGACGTCCGACGAAACAACTCAACGGGAGAGGGAGAGTATTCCCATAGTCATACCGACCTGAAAAGACAAGGAAGCCGAGGTTAACATCCATAACTTTGGGAGGTCTCATGACTGCTTTCATAAGAATACGAAGAGATCTTCGATTACCTATGGAAAAATAAAGCCAAGATGGGAGTTAGTAAATAGTGCCATCATTGGAAAATGATCGAACAAAGAAACTGCTCAAAACAAAAAAAAAACGAGGCGTTACCTATGAAACAAAAATATCGGGTCCTACGAGCCTTTGAAATCGAAAAGTATAAACAGAGTAGGGATTAACATGAAACTCCATAGAATAATAAAAGGAGGAAATAAACGTGTATGTATAGATAGGACGCAAAACCAACCTTATAACGCCCGAATGAATGGCAGTCGTTCGCCTGAAGTGACGCGAAGCACGTAAATTGGGACGCTACACAGCATTCACAACATAAAATTGTTATCATTCCATGGAATCGACAGAGGAGTATGGTCGAAAATAAACTAGAAAGGGAATATAACAAAAATTTTGCACAAAGGGTATAATCCAAAATCCCAAAACGAAACGCATTCATCTTATTAACATCTGCAGACTTCCTCAGAATCGACGTATGACCAGTTATGAGCAACGACCTTGATATTTAAATCATACTATGGAGAAAAACGAATGCATAAACAATTACCTGGTATTGTCGTAGGGGAGTAGGCACGCCAGAACTCTTCTTCGTGAACTAAGGACACTAAACCCTCTGAAGAGTAAGAACCTTGCAGACAAAGAGCTACAAAAACAAACGATTAATGCGAAAAACTGTCTCTACCCAAAATCAAAGGCTTATATAATTCTTCGACAGACCCAAGAACCCTAATATGAAAGGATCGCCATCGTCCACTTGGCGAAATTGTAAGAGCCAAGCCACGGATCGAGGGGTTGGCAAGTGAAATTAAAACTGTCGTATAACATTAATGGTGTTCAGATCTGAAATAAATTCAAGGCATCCTGTTCGCATACAGAAGAGAGTTATGTAAACCGAGTAAGCCGAGTAAGCCACATCGACGTGGATCCACCACGTGAACAAATGAAGGGGACAGAGACCAATACAAACCATACAACGCCACCATACTTATCATAACATCTGACGTGGAGAAGGTTTACCCCGCAGCCACGAACACAGAAACTCGAATTGAATGGGATTACACGCTTTACGTGTAGATTGATCACGAAATCAAGTTTCATATCTAAAATTTGATTAGAAATCTTATGTACAATGATATGTTGTCATATCAACGCAGACGTGAATATTAATGCCACCTCATCTGACTGCCAAACGCATAGAAGAGTCAGTCTCATAATAATATGGACATTGAATTCTATCAAAAATCAATACCCAAGGTCTATACAGATACGTGATGGAAAATTCGTGGCTATGTATAGTTGAAAGGGTTCAGAATTCTCGTAGGCATAACCCATTCAAAACAATCGTATATAATGCATGCGAAGGGACCTTGAGGTTAATTATAAGTGATATATGTGACATCCAAGCAAAGGTTAATTCTAGATGATATATGAGACCTTTATAGAAAATAAAATCATATAAATTTCCTCCATACTTGGAGTTAGAATAACATAAGACAAGGGGAAGTTAATAGATATTTTATTGGAGTTATGATGTTATGATGAAAGGAATCATGGTTAGAGAATTAGGATTTCATTATAAACTTATGCTTAAAAGCCTGAATTGCTTGGAGAGAAATTTTTATTTTTATTTTGTGAAATTGGGAGGTGTGACAAAAAGCTAATACGTTGAGAGGGAGGCCAGAGTAGTCACATCTCAACTCACCAAATGAAAAATGAATACTTAGATGGGAAAGCAGAAACCCTTAGGGTCTCCGTCAAGAGATATCGTCTGTTGATTGTCAATTAAGTCTCGAACGTACAAGTGGGAAGAATAAGGTACGAAAGCCATCCGCATCCACGTGAAAGTTTATATGTGGAGGTCCTATAGTAGGCTAGTACTGGAAATTGTAAGGGTGAAATAAATAAGAATTTATAACATACAATCTTGTTTAGTGACCTTATATATTTATTGTACTTCCATAGTTGGGATACGATATATGTCATAGTCATATCTTATGAAAAGGTTCTTAATAAGGGTCAAATTAATTATGATTATTGAATATAGGAATAGGGAACATCATAGTTAAAATGTTATTATTAAGGATTGAATAGTATTTCTCCAATGGTGACGAGGGTCAATACAAATCATTAAAATTAATAATAGTTGAATCAAAATCCTCCATGGGTGACAGGGGGTCAAATTGGTAGGATATTGGGTATGGTTAACTTAGGGTATGAGGTAATTAAGATTAGGAAATTTTATTCGTACCCAAAGTTAATAAATAGTATAGGAAACTCACGTTATTTTAAATGTAAGTCATAAAGTTAAAGAGTAGGATAGTTAGATGGATATAATTATAAAAGGGTAAGTGATAATTATAATAATTCCTATATTAAAGAAAATAAGGGTATAAATAAAATGGACCATTATAGTTCATGATTCCTAAGCAAAAGAAGTTTGTACTAATAAATACATTTTACTCCAATGTAATAGAATTAAGTTGAAGAGGACCAGAATGAAATTAAGAGAAGAATTGTATGAAAAAAATAAATTAGTCCTAACTAAAGGAAAGAAAATAAGTACATTACCATAATTGTAACTAGAAAGTTGCAAATGTATAGTTATGTCGCAATTGTACAGTTGCAATGACCATAATGGTAAAATGAAGTAGACATAGTATCAAAAAGAATAAAACAAAATTTGGTTAGTGGGAGTTGTTACAAACCCATTGGGTTTTTAATATTAATCCTTTTGGTTTATTAATCCTTTGGGTTTATAATATTGATCATAGGGCTCACGATATGAATATTAGGGTATAATTTTTATTTTAGGGTTTATAATATTTATCTTAGTGTTTATATCCCTTGCGATTATAGTATCAATCCCTTTTATAATCTCTTTGTCATGTCTCTCACCTAACACATTTTTGTTTTTTTCTAAAGATTATTACTAGCTTTTATAAGTTTTCGTCGCAAGTTGACCAAATTCTGACATCAATACTAAAATCATTATTTCCTCTTCTTGAGTTTTAGTATTTAGTTTACTATTGATAACAATACTCTTGGGCATACATCTTATACAACAATTAAGGCTAAAGCAACTTCCTATTGTCTTTTTATGACAACTCCTAATTTTAAATTAACTATCGTTAGCCTATCTCTTCACCTCATTTTTATTTGTACTTATTTTGATAATATTTATATATACTTATGTATGAGGTCTCCTATATATATTTCATTTTATTTATATTCGAGAACCTACTTAATTATTAACTCCCTTAATACTATATTTGCTATATACCATGAATTCATTACTTTGGATAACATATATATGTATATATATATATATGAGGCCTTCTTAACTAACATATATATATATATATATGATATTCTATTTTATAACTATAACTCTTTCATACCCCTGGTATTTCCTTACTCTCTTACGATTGTTTCTCATTTAATCACCTTATCTTGGCTTGGAATGAATACTATTATAATTAAATCAAATGTATAGAAATAATGTGAATATCATTACCCTTTTTCTAATTCAACGTATTATGTGAAAGGTTGGTTTTACCCTTATACAAAAATTCCATTATTGGGTCTTTAATTTGGGAATGTAAACTAACTATTGGACTTACACGTTATCACATTTGATGGGTCACCTTACCAAGGTAAAACTAGCATATTTCGATGCCACACTTACATACCTCACATTGATTTCACATTTCGAACCAACCCTATTGAGACCTTACTCAATTTTTCCCTTAACTATAGCCTTTCCATACGTATTAAGTTAGGTTATTGTCACTCGAGAAGGTACTTGCATTACATTTAATGTTGGAAATCAACATGTTCGAATTCACTCACTCCTTATTTGCTTCGAGGATATTAATGGAAGCTTAATTATCAATGTGAAAAACCCTGTAGTACCAACCTTTAAATCTTTTTCCATCACATCCCATGTGACATGGTACTACTTATTAAATGCAAAGATCTCTACAATTTATCTCGCGAGATTTTCTACAGGATTGACATGATCTTACCTTGTTTCACGAGGCCATCTCACCGATCCAGCATTTACCTCACATCTGCTGCCATGTGAACGGTAGAGATGTTATGAAATTTAGGGTTTTCCGAGGGTATATTACTTGGATTTTAAAGTGTCTGCATTTCATTTGTCATTCTCATTTTTGTTATTCACCATAGAGGTTTTTAAGAGATGTTTACTGTGCCTCCTCTCACATTTGTTTGGAATGAAACCACGAGAAGTCTAGCCTTCTCTCCTCACGACTCCGTTACTTTGCTCATGTAACTTCCTTCGTCTTATTCTAGAAATTGATTTTAGTGTGGTTAATATATTTTCGTTTCATTTTGTTTTCATTCCACTGTGAATGACAGAATAAGGAAATCATTATAGCTTTAATGGATTCTTAGTTTCGTTAGTTATTACTTTACTTGTTGTAAGGAATACTATTGGTTATGGATTCCTGCTGAAAATTCTCACTTATTATGTTCACTGAGACTCTTCCTTTGTTTTTAATATGTTGTCTCCGTATGCATTATTTCTATAACTATGAACTGTAGTTTTGTTTCTCTTTGGTGAATCTACTTTGTGTTTAATTAAATTTTATTTAGTGTTATGAACTCCGAATTTACCGTTTGTATTACTACTGGAATAAACGCCTTTCATTTTGGCTGTCATATCTATTTTCTATCTCTTATTATTCAATGTATTATTCATAATTTTAACTCTTCCATGCTTCCTCTTGGGTAAGGGATCCCCAATGAAGATGGGTCCGTCCAATTCAAACTACCTCGAACATTTTTGGTCTTCCCTTTGAGTTTTCTCTAGAATGACATAATTACGTTTTTGCTACTATCTCTAAGTTTTATTTCTTCTCTGAAGCATTGCACAGGTAAAATCGGGGTTTTTAAGTTCTTTACCTCAATTTATCTCTTCATTTTAGTTTTGCTTTAACCTCTAATAACCCCTCTCACTTCTTCATGTTATTTTTGGGATTGCAGGTATATGCCAACGTGAAGACTGAACCTCGTAAAGGAAAAACGTTACCTCTGGGTATTCGTCTTCTTTTAACTATCGTTATTAACATTTTTGTTTGTATTTAACATTGTTACTTTGATTTATTGGTGTATGGAGGTATGTCCCCACTCCAGTGTTTTTGTTTTTTTGATAGATTTTGTATTATGCAGACAGGATATTTTCTTAATACTAAAATCAATTTTGTACAGGTCGGTATTGACATCCTTATGTTTCTCGGCTGCTTTAGCCCTCATGATGAACTTCCAGTGACCTATATTTATTATTTATAGTGACTTTAGATAGTAATATATCACTTTTGTTATATTTATTTAGTTTTGTAATATATTTAAACCGGGTTGGGTTTAAAATCCACTCTCTAGACTGTATTACATTTTCTTAAAAGCACTGTGACTGTATTTTAGTATTATGCATTTAATCTGTTATTAAAATGAAGAAATTAATCTTCTGATGACCATAGTATATATTGTATATCTATGATTTCAATATCGTTATATCTAATCTTTCATTCTTGAGAATTGTTTTATATTTCTGATGGATAGCCCTGATAATATAATATCATTTATTTTCGTGTGATAGTTATTT
This sequence comes from Pinus albicaulis, assembly GCA_034641835.2. Taxonomy (NCBI): domain Eukaryota; kingdom Viridiplantae; phylum Streptophyta; class Pinopsida; order Pinales; family Pinaceae; genus Pinus; species Pinus albicaulis. The sequence goes on along the minus strand of CM076579.1, from coordinate 1,140,429,948 downwards.
TATATGCATCTCTAGTACAAAATTAGTTTCATTTATATTTGATTAATAAATCGTAGAAATGTGTAATGTTTACTATCTCATGTTACTCACATATCTTAAGTCTTTAATTTTTCTAACATGTAAGTTAGCATATTGTATCAACTAGCATGTTACATATTTCTGTGCAAAGTACATAATACAGAAATCTCATTTGAATTCATTTTTAATACTATTATTTTTCCTTATAGTTACTTCTGAATAATTTGAGATATATTAAGACAAAATAAATTCCTATATATATTATATGTATCTATCTCAGTGGCTTATATTATCACACTATTATAAGCTTTGATTTATTTCATGCCAGAACTTAAGAGTTCTAGAATTGTAACTAACGTAGGGACATGCATTCATGAAATTGGATTTCACGAATTAGAATTTTATTCATATTTGAACTTGAAATATATGTCTAATAATATTTCTTTTTCTAGAATAATAACCATTTTATTTCTTTCAGAAACTAGCAGAATTCTCGGTTAGACTTCCTAACTCTAGCTTTAAATCTGTAATAGGATTTAGACATTCTGGTTTTTGGAACTAATTCAAATTTACCCATACAACTATATATATTTCCATGTTACTAATGTAACAGAATCTGTTAAATCTATGGCACCTGTGGGTGAAAATGTGAAGTTCGTAAACACTTTTTGCCCTTTTTCGACATTGAAAATTGTAATTTTCTATGTTTCTCAACCTCAACTCGACTAAACTCATATTTTTATTGCAAATAATGCTTTGACATAAAAACAATAATTGTAGAGAATTTTCTTACCTCCATACCCATAATTTGTTTTTTAAATATTGACATATAGAGGGGTAAATTGCTTGTTTACTAACTGCATATACTTGAAATTTTCAGGCAAACATAAATAGTCACTTTATGATCCTTAACTGTTTTTGGGGAAGGTTATTCATTTTTTGGAAAAAAAACCATAGCATCATAATATGCATATATTGCACTAGTGCCCAGACTATTTTTCGGTAATTTTTGGATTAAGTCACTATTTTTTATTATTTTTTGAAATGGACGAAGACAAAAACACAGTGATGTTTCAGTACATTTTATGATCCTTATATTTTCTTTTCAATGTGATCGTCAATAAGAAAAATGAGAGTACCCTTTTGACGTAGATAGGGAGAGGAAATGCAATATGATTTTTTTGAATTTTTTCGTGTCCTCATTTGAAAGTTATTGAATTTTCATTCAATGCAATTTTTCGAACAATGAAATTCCACAGTGACACAATTTAGTAAAAAATTAATAAAAAATTGAATTTTTTAATGAAACTCCATAAATCTCACATCATCAAAAACTAGATTTAGAGATGAATCTAATGGTAGTTGGTCCGACATATAACATTTTTTTTGTAGGTGTTCTGTCTCTCCAAATTTGTAGGTTCCTGAAAACTGCAGAATTTTCTGAGTTTTTCGTTGACCAGAAACTCTCGGCTGAGATAATGTCTCGGACGAGAAATTTCTAAAACTCTTGACTGAGAAATTTAGAACTCTCGACCAAGAGTTTAACCCACCTAAACTTTCATTTAACTATGCAGGAAAAATCTCGGCCGGAAGTTTAGAAAACTCTCGGCCGAGAGTTTGCGCTCGAGAGTTTATTTAATAAAAATCTCGGCCGAGAGCTTTCTAAACTCTCGGCCTAGAGTTTTATTAAATTTTATATGTAAATTTTTTATAAAATGTTTCAATCAAAAGCAGACGCAATCTTTCGGTCGAGAGTTTTATATAAATACTCTCACCTGGAAGATTAATTTCACACACAATTCCGAACCAAAGAAAATTGTGAAGGTGCGAGGGTCCAAAAATTGCGAAGGTACGAATGATTTTTCTGTAAAGGTGAGAATATTTTCTGTGTAGAAATTTTTTTTTGGCAAAAATAAAAATTTCAAGTTTTTTGGGTGCGAAATATTTTTTGAAAGTTTTTATGGGTGCAAATGTTTTTTTTGAAATTTTTTTGGGTGCATGCATGAAATATTTTTGCATAATGTCTCGACGAAGACATGGAGTATTTTTCAATCTTGCAATATATCAAGGCATGAAGTATTTTTGCAAAATGTCTTTATGAATTTAATTTTTTATTTTTATTTTCTCTCTTATTGAAAGCATGAAGTACTTAGTCTGAACTCTTTATGTTTTTTTAGGTATTTGGTCCAAATAGAATTGGATTTTAGGTTTCCAATTTTGTGAACATGGGAAACCAAAGGAATTGCATATCAAGGTACGATCGAAAAAGAAAAGATTTAAAGGTTAAAAATGAGAGACTACAAAAAAAAAGGTGAGAGGAAAGGGAAAGATTAAGGCATGAAAGAAATGTGAAGGTAGAGCATCGTGAAATAGATGTAGAGGTACATGACAATGACGAGGAAATGATAAATGTTGAGGAACTTTTCAATGAGAATATAATTGATATCGATGTCACTGGTGAGTCAATTTAGTTTCTTCAATTTGAATTTTGTATTTTTTTTTTAAAATGTTGTAGTTCAAAATAGTTTTAAAATTAAAAATATGTATACAGGTCAATTTCAAATTAGAAGTTTTAATATTATTTTTTTATGCAAGGAAAACATCAGAACCACAAGAAAATACTAACACAAATTTCCAAGAGAATATTGATATCGATGTCACCGGTGAGTCAATAGTTTCTTCAATTTGAATAAATTGTATTTTTTTTTTAAAACATTGTAGTTCAAAATAGTTTTAAAATTAAAAATATGTATATGTCAATTTAAAATTAGAAGTTTTAATATTTTTTTTTATGCACGACAACATCAAAACCACAAGAAGATACTACCACAAATGTCCAAGAGAATATTGATATCATTGTCACTGGTGAATCAATAGTTTCTTCAATTTGAATTTTGTACTTTTTTTAAAAACATCATAGTTCAAAATAGTTTTAAAATTAAAAATATGTATACATGTCAATTTCAAATTAGAATTTTTAATATTGTTTTTTATGCAGGGACAACATCAGAACCACAAGAAGATACTACCACACCTCCAATTTCACTGCAATTAATTGGAAGTTCCAAGAACATTGTATACAACTACAAGTTTCTAAAAAATATGGATGCAACTAAAATTGAAGAATTGGGACCACCATTGGCTAAAAGGACAGTTCGAGATAAAGTAAAATCTATATTGAAACATACTTTTGAAGGTTTATCTATCATAGCACAAGCTCAACTATTACGTGGACTTATAAATCACAAATCTCTCAAAAATGTTGTGGAATTATTGGGCATTAAAAGTGAAAAAGAGGTTTTAGCAAATGAAATGGTAACAAAAAATGTGACGCCGGTGCTTGGCATACTAGCCAAAGGGCGATCTGATGTTGCAAAGAATGCTCATAGAGAGATTTTAAAAGGTGTAGTTGCGAAAGGTACTTCATCAAGTCGGTTGATGTCAACTACTTCAAAATTGATTAAAACATCAAGAAAAAGTTTATGGAGGCATTCAAAATTTAGAACTCAAATAGATGAGAATGATGAACTTGCATGTTGGGCTAATATCTGCAGGCGTCCATATCATGATAGACTTCCTTATGGTATGAGGGATAGGGTAAAAGAGTTTTGGGATTCGAACTCTCGTGTGTCGCCAAATGAAAGGGATCAACTGCGACACCATATATCTAAGGGAGTTTATGAATCTCATTCCAAACATATAACACAGGTCAATCAAGTAGAATTATTCTAGAACTTTATGGAGAGTAATACTGATGTGAAGATTTCCTTAGCACATTTGTGAAGCTTAAACCATGGTATGTCAAGCCTATCACTATTTGAGACACATGTTGTTGTCGATACCATGTAGAATTCGAATTATTGTATGAGACATTTGTAAATTTTGGCATAAACTATTGGTCATATGACCCTCCTCCTTCAAGTGTTCGTGAATTTTTATCAAGGATATTATGTCCACAAGAGAATAATGAATTATTTTATAAAAAGGAATGTGTTGGTGGAAGAAAATGCGACAAATGTTCTCATTTGGCACTCTACGATGAAAAGTATCCCATTGATCCTAATGATCCCAGACTGTCAAATCTGAGTATGAATTAGAAGCGATATGAATATGTTACTTACACTCCTCTTGCAGATTCAAGCACAACATAAAAAATATCACTTTACTTGACGACGAGATTCGAGTGACATCTTTTATGGAGAAGTTCAGGGTGTAAATATACAAATATATTAAGCATTTTCATATAGCACGATGGCAGGATTTATAGTTCAAGCAATCATGTGAGGTGTTCCCAAAAGGAAAAATATTATCAGTGGTTGATTTTGCTAAGAATTACACGTTTAGTCCACAAAAGGAGATACAAAGTGAGTATTATCATTCAGACCAAGTATCGATATTTGTGCATATTTTGTATAGACACACGGAGCTTGCTGTGGATGGTTTTGATAGCGATAAAAATAATCGTGAGGTGATTAAGGAGTACCATTTCTACATCAGTGATGATCGAACACATGACACGTGTTTTGTTCAACATTGTTTTAATTTTATTTATAATGAATTGTTGAAATGAAGATTCACCTTTAAAGAACATTGGGTATGGTCAGATGGTTGTGCTGGTCAATTTAAATTAGCAAGATCGTTCTATTGGTTGTCTCGTCTTCATAGGAAAATCAACATTCAACATACATGGAATTTATTTGATACAGGGAACAGAAAAGGAGAGCATGATGGTGTTGGGGCATGCATAAAACTTGCACTTAGGAGGTATTAATTGAATCACTCATCTTCCGGACTTGCGAATTATTTAGATGTTTTTAATTGGTGCAAGGACAATTTAACTCATGTATCGAACCCAAGGATGGTTGATGTGCACAGGTAGGCATACACATTTAACTAACAATATATTATACAGGTGTAGATATATATATGTGTATACATATATGTGCACGTATTTTTTTATCAAAGAAATATTTAATATTTTTCAAAATTTGACTCATACATATGTGTGTGTTTTTCTCAAGCAGGTACTTTTGGAATATTGCAATGGGCGATGTTGATATATCATTGCCATATAATACCAGTTTAATCCCTAAAACAAGAAGTTTACAGTCAATTAGGAGTAAGAACATGACAAATATACATTGCATTGAGAAATGAAAGTGCTCTTGCTTTTGTTATGCATGTATTGATCAGACATAGTCCATCGATGAATGTGAAAACCAAATTAAGAAAAAATTTCAACCATGAAAACTCAAACAATTGACACCATTGCCCCCATTTGGAAATGTGAGCATCAAGGAAATGGACAATGAAGTGGCTGTGATTGACAATGATTACGATCGTGTCTCTGATATCGTTAGAGAAGGTGATGTCTTCACTGTCATTGCACCATAAAATAATCAAGAAAAAGTGCATTATTATTTATTACGATGCACTATGTCTAAAACCACGCTGTTGCAAGAGTATAATGATCCATAAAATTATACATACCTAATTGGTTCAATGGTGTTAATGGGACATTTCTTTGAAGAAGTAAAGAAATGTAAAGATCATATTATTTTTCAAGATTACCAGCCAGAGGTTATGTATGCCCAATATAGTCACTTGGTCATAGCAACTCAACTGTAGCTGAAGCAAGTGAAGAGTAGAAAAAAATAACGACAATGGAGGTTATCGATAGATGATCATGATGCCATTTTGGAAAATTTGCCACTAGCACATTTCATATGAGTGGAACACATTTTTCAATATGAAAAATGAACTTTGATTCGAGGGTTAGAACATATAATTGCTACAATGCATTGAACTTTATATAGTTTAAGACTATATTGTGGATTGCTTGAACAAATAAATTGACGTGTGGATGCTTAGATGTGTGTTGGCATGAATTTAATATATTATGATCTACTGGATTAGGGTGCTTTGCTAGATAATTAATATATGGTGATTTAATGTGTCCATGGTGATTTAATGTGTCCATCATGTTTACTCCTATATGATCTTAACTCGCCCCTTTTTTTTGTATCGATATGATGGTGATCATGATCGATGCTTGAAACAATCAGATAAATGTCAAATTAGATGCCAAATTAATGGGAATGACTTGCATTTCACCTTATGTTTCACCAAGTTGAAATTAGACTTTAAAAGTTTGATATTATTGTTTTAGCATGTTTCTTATGGTAAATTAAATGGTTATGTTGATATCACTCGAATGCCTATATCATAGCCTATTATAGAAAATGTTTATTTGAGTTTCCCTTCCTCGGAAACCTTTTTAAACACCTAATTATCACTTCGACCCATTATCTACATGCTTGAAACAATCAAATTGATGCCAAAATAATGGGAATGGCTTGAATTTCAGCTTATTTTCACCTTTCAAATCAGACTTTTAAAGTTTCGTATTATTTTTTTAGAACTAATTACATGTTTCTTATGATAGATGGTTATCTTGTTATCACATGAATGCCTATAGAATAACCTGTGCCCTATTGAAAGGACTTATTAGGCTTGCATAAAGATAACTCCTTGCTATTTTTGTTTCATCTTTGGTTAATCATAATGCTAAGTCTTATATGATTTATTTATCAATGCATGATTTTCGAAAACGACCTAAAAAAAAATGCCAAACATCAAAGTTAGTTCATAATCGTTCTATGCATTCCTGACATTGGTATTTCGGTTGAGTTGTTTGTGAAATGTTCAGATGAATTTTATTATAAATTTGAGCTAATCTTCACTTCGAATATAATACAAGATCCATATCTGGAAGATGACACAAAAAACTAATATATAATTTTACTTGTCACTACCTGAATCACATATCACTAGTTATTCTGACTTTCTTCATCATCCTTTAATATCACTGTTGGGTTGTTCTAATCACTGTATCTTATATGCAAGTGAAATATCTCTTCATGGAATACTATAATGTTGATAAATTTATTCTGCTCTATTTTTTCTGTGGTCTATGCCTTTTAGTGCCCTTACATAATGATGTGTTGCATTCTTAGTAATTTTGAGGCTTATAACATCGTATTAAAATTATCAGAATTTTCCATTACACTTTGTAGTGATGATGTTACATTGACATACTCTCTTCATTATTGGATCGATGCAATTTGGTACAATTTGAACATGTTCGGCGTTTGTTTTAAAAGGTATTTCAGTTGTTACTTGTTCAAGGGCAAACCCGTAACATGATTCTCACTTCTTAAGCTGACTGCAATGAGTAGTGTAAATCATAATGCCTCTTAAATTATGTGGTAGATCTAGGAGAGTCCTGTATATTGTTTACCCCACTGTCTGGCATACATAAGAGAAAGATCTATGGAGAAATAGCTCCTTTGCCAATGGAAAATTTTATGCAAACATGCTGTCAAGGAATTCCAGGTATGTGTGGCTCTGGCAGCATTTTATATTTATCATAAAATAATTATTTTATCATGAGGTATGATGTTGGATAGGGTACAAAAAATAGTGCTAACTGTATGGCTCTATGGTTTTTTATGAAATGTGCAGTGGAAAAAGGCATGTATTCTCTACAAGTTTTTAGACTCTAGAGAATCAAAGATGCTAATGGAATGGGCAAATGGTAACTGTATAATTGATAATTTTGTTCTTGTTCCTTTTGTAAACAAGGAATTTTTTTAAGTAAACTTGCCATTTTTTAAAGTGATGGTCGTGAGTTCTCTAGTTTAACTTTTATCACTCTACAAGATTTGTATTAATATATGCAATTAATATTTTAAGAACACTGCAGTGATGTTATATGCTGAAAGCAATTCATACTTGATGTAAACTTTGTAGGTTTTACTGAACTATGGCATGTCACATGATTATATTGCATCCAAGTATATTTATTTACTTAATGTAAACAATATACAGTCCGTAATTTTTTACATTATTTATATCAATATACAATCTATATTTTAACAACGTTGCGGTGATATCATACACTGAAAGAAATTCATACTTAATGCAAACTTCGTAGGTTTTACTAAACTGTGGTATCTCACATGATTAATGTTGCATCCAAGTATATTTCTTTACTTAATTTATTTTGAATGGTTCTCATTTCTATAGCATGAAGAATAAAATACCAGTTGTCTAATGCAATTTTCCCATGTACACTTGTTTATCATTTGATATAACAGCTTTTTTGCAGAGCAGATTTGTATGTGCTTTAATTCGTGGAAACGTGCAGTTTATAATCTCCTGTGCTGATTGATAAATCATAATTGCTTTCATATATGAAGAAAATACAATGAGCCCTATGCAGCGACCCTTTTGAAAAAAAATTATAATGATAGGCAGTCATTCTGATAAAACAATGAAAAATATCAAAATGTGAGAGTTTAAGATCAATGATATCTCCTTGTAATGTGCACATCCTTCTTGCTGAGGTGAGATTCCAATTCAATAATTTTATGATATACATCACACAAAATAAACTCTGACAGGGTATTTACAAAGAATCTTAATCTAGTTCTGTAAGTAAGCTTGGCTTCTATTTCGCAACACACTTAACCAAAACTTTGGTTATCCTACCAAGCACTACAATCGATTACATGGGAAAGACTCGACAATACTCAAAATTTGGTTACCTGTGAACTAAGTTTAATCATGTTATCACAAAGATTTTCCTTGAAGTTGTTGAAAGAGGAAAGGGGTCCGAGGTAACCACAAACCAATCTTTTAGGTACAGAATCTAGCCAATATGTACCCAGAGAGGGCTCTCTCTGTAAAATTTAGCTTTGTTTTAGAAGATGTTAGGCTAGTTATAAAGTCCAAGGGTTTTGTTTGAATTTAGGTGGTGAAATCCGATAGTTGAGGGCAAGATTGAGTAGTTTCAGGCCATTGGGCTATGGAGTAAAAAATATGGCTTCACTGGATTCAGTTTTTAAACAAAAGATGGTTTTACAGGGCAAGATAATAAAAAAGAGAAAATTTTTAGATCTAAAGTGAATGGAATGGATTTAAAATGGATGAAAGGCAATTAAGAATATTTCAACACATTCATAAGAGGGAAAATTGAGGGATTATTAACAAAGAGAAATTAAGAATTATTTGTTAAATAACAAAATTGTTTAAACTAGAAAAATAGGAGCAATTAAGAATTCCTTGTTTAAAACTAGTTTAGAAGAAAACATTTAGAATAACAATGATTAAAATCAGATTACACTTAAGTACCTTCTGATTTACTCCTTTTCATTAATCATTCAGAAATGAAACACAGTGATATAATAAACAAATATAAAGACTTAAAACACAAGAGAAAGATGAACTTATTGATTTGTAGTCTGACACATGAATCCAGTAAAAAGTCTTTCGCTTCAATTTCTCCAATAGCACTTTATTCAAAAATATTCAATGTTACAACAAAGTATATGAATCCACCCTCAATACTCCGACTGAGGGAGTATTTATACAAAAAGTTACAAAAAATATCTCATAACAACTTGAGATATTATCTAGGATGACTCATAAGTAAATTAGAATAAAATAGAGACATATGGTCCCGTAGATAAGAAAGAATGATAACTGATGTTGTGTTGTTTCCTTCTTTTGAAAATGTGCTAGAGGCAGGCCCTATGCTTTGGCTCATAACTGTCCTCTTCAGTAATTCTGTGCTGGATGGTCCATTTAACTGATACTCTTTGACTGCTCTGATACACTTTGACCCTTATTCATCATTTTATCCTTATTTATCATGACTAATTGTAGTACATGATCAAAAATCTAGGTAAAAATAATTTTTAGAAAAGTTCCAACATTTCTTCCCACCATTGAGGCTCGGGTATCTGAGAGTTTCATCAGCCTCATTATATCTGTAGAAAGTAGGCTGAACTGGGAATAGATGCTTTACTTAATGACCAAGATAAAATAGATTTTCTAATCTGTCATGAAGGTTTTTTCCTGTAGGCAATGCTGATGTTGATGAACTGGTTGAAGAACTGGCCTGATTGTCAGCATATTTGTCCAATTTTTCAACATAACTATCAAGGTCCATTAGCTTGTCTTCTGCAACTATAGGACTGGGCAATCCTCTATTTAACAAAATATTCAATATTTCTCTGAAGGCAATGATTTCTTATTTCATATCTGAGCATCTGCGTTCTAAATTCTGTACCAGAGTTCTCTTGGTAAAAACTCTCTTTATTTCCAAGATTGCTCCCGTTCTATCCTGAATACCAATTTCTTCAAGTTCATGTTTATTATGAGTATTCAAAAAATGAATAAGTCTATTGGCTTCATCGGGCATATTTCCCAATTCTTCTTTTTCTCTTTGAATATCTTCCACGATCAATTTAACTAAGTCATTCTGTTCATACATTATTTGAATGGAGGACCATACATCTTTTATTGATTGTATGATGTTGTCCCAAAGAATTTCATTTATTTATCTTAAAGGTTTCTCCAATGTGAGATCCTTTTCCAATGCTCTGATTGTTTTATCTAATTGGTTCACTTCTCTTGTTTTATCAGCAACACTCATTTTTGAAAAATCATATTTGTGTTGTAGAGTGGCCAATTGTTCCTTTTTTTGTGGAGCTCTATGGCCTGAAGTTTCATTTCTTCCATTGACTTTGTTAATTCATCAGTGTTCAAATTTGCAGTGTTGCCCTGTGACAATTATGTTGGTTTATCTGTTTTTGTTATACCTATCACTACTCCTGCTGTAGATACTGGAATATTCACCCACTTATCTTTCAATGCAATCTCAAGCTCTTTTTCAGTTGCATTAAGTTGTTCATTCAATTTTAAGAGCAAATCCATTAGTTCTTCCTTCGAATTTTTCTTGATGATTTCTGCAGTCTGTGGATGTCTCAAGGCTGGTAACTTTAGTTGTTTTCTCAGAGCTGCAATATCATCATCTTTTTTCTTGATAAAAGCTTCAATACCTTTCACATCTTTAGGATTATGACCCAAAGAAATGATTATTTCCTCCAAATTTTTGATTCTACTATCCTTAGCCTGGGAGGAAGCTTTTTCAAGCTGCAACTGTGTATTAGTGTTATCCAAAGAATCCTGCAATTTATGGGCCATCATTGATTTATCTGTCAGAGTAGAATAAATCATCTCACCTGTTTTCTTGTGTAGCTCAATTTGATCTAAAGGATGGATATCCTTTGATAGGACTTCAAAATTAGTTCTAATGTAATCTGGAGCTGTCTGAGGCTGCTGCACCTTGGGCTTGAAGTGGCTCATTATCATCTTACCATGTTGGATGTCATAGGCTGACATCAATCTTTCTTGAATTTTCGGAGCCATTTTCAAATATTAGTTGTACACTTGAAGTCTAAGTGGATCGTTCCTAGCCTTTATATTGATGAATGTTCTTTTGATGTCACAAGAATATTTTACTGGAGGTTTGAAAGAAGATATATCTCCACTTTTTTTCCTTTGTAGTTCCTTTCTTTGAAAATTAGTGGATGTCCCACTACCTGTACCTGTTTGCTGGCTGTCTTCTCTTCCCTGGCTATCAGGGATTTCCTGAACTATTTCAATTTCTGGAAGAGGAGTTGATTTCTTCCTTTTAACACCTTTCTGTTCATAGGAGCCACAAATAGGAGTAGCTACTTCAACGTCTCTCTTTTTTCCCTTTTCTACATTCAGGGGAGTTTGTAAAATTGAAATTTCTTGCTCATTGACTTAATTAGGAGGAATATGTACTTGCTCCTGTCCTTTAGAAGTCTGAGGCTATTCTATCATTGTGAATTTTTCAATTACTTATATATCAAGCTCCTTTTATTTTCCTTTAGATTCTACCGCCACTGTACTAATCTCCTGCAATTTTCATTGTGAAGTCCCTGCTGAAGAAAATCCTAGTATCTGCACCTGCCCAAAAGAGTCTAGGTCAAGTATCTTTTCAAGATCTTTCATCAAATTTTCAACATTGATCTGCTCACTATCTTTTTCAACCAATGTCCCTTCCACCCATTAATCCATATTGGCATGTTGTTCTATTTCTAGGATTCTTTGATGGATGTATGGTGATAATTTATTTTTCATTCTTCTATCACAGATAAAGTTGTTTGAATCATAAGGCACCCAGTAGACACTCTTTTGTAGTCTGAGATAGTCTTCTAAAATTCTTTCGGCTTCCTTTCTAGCTTCCCTAGAGTTAGAAATAAAGGGACCTAATTGGCTCTTGATCTTGAGTTGAGCCTTTTTCTTTGCATTGCATAAATGTAATATATCTGAGTTGATCATCTGCATAAAATATTCTAATGCAAATAGTCTCATTGGGACATATTTTGGAAATTTGAATGGGCATAATTCACATCCGTATATTCTGATCTCTGTGTGGTTTTGATATAGGTACTAGTCACCTATCTTGTACTGCTTTGAGAGCTGATGGATTTTATTGATTTCATTTTTAACCCTAGGAGGAGAGACTCCTGTCAACAAGGTGGTTGCAGGATGGACAAAAAGGTCAACAAAATCATTATAGGAATACAGAGAATCCGGGGAATTTTTAGTAATAGCAGACCAAAAGGTGACTGACCTAGGATTCCCTTTGGCATCAAGTTTCTTAACATAAAAAGGGAAACTCTCTGATTGAACGTAAATCATGAGGTGATATATGACAGAAGAGTACTTGAAAACTCTCTCATTCCCAAATCTCATGAATTGATCATGGATTTTGTCAACAATATAAGATGAAAATTCGTATTTGACAGCAGGAGGTTGTCCAGGGGTAAAAATAGATAGCAATACTAGGGTTAATTGATCAACATACTCATTAGTATTTAATCCCATTATGAAATATATCATGTTCAGAATAAGTCTACCTCCCTCAGTGAAAAATGTATAACTATAAGGGGGAGGGCTTTTAGGTTGATGTTCTAGTAACATGAAGGTTTGGCACAGGCAGTTTAACTCTTCATGGGATAAATTGGTAGATTTCTCAAGTAATTCAACCATGGACAGGGGAGTGAGGGCTTGACTAGGTTGGAATTGTAGCATTTCATTTATGGACTGAGCAGTTATTGGGAAAAGAGAATTTTGACTTGGGGATAAAACTGCTCGTTGGTTAGGATCATAGTTTGCATGGAAGTAATGGATTAACTCAGGAAAAAAGTCGACTGATGGGAGAAGGTACATGGGAAGATTGGATTCCCAAAGTCCAAAAATTTCAGAAACATTCATATAATTGTCTCTGTAGTGGAAAAATATTCGAAGAGGATTCTCGTTGAGAAGTAGGTCTTTAATTTGAAAATCCATATCGACTAAAGGCAAATAATCCAAGTCCTTCTAAGGGGCATTGAGGGGCACGACATTCAGAGCTACAGGAACTTCCATTTCTGCTTCTTGAGGATTCAGAAATGGAAATTCAATTTTTTTGTGAAAAAGGGGCACAATTACCAGTTTTAGGACTATAATTGCAGTTCTGGGAATTTAAAAATATCAAATTGGATTTCTTTTCAGGCCATAGTACGAAATTAAAACCAGAACCAGGACTTTTTAACAGAATTCATCAGGAAATTGGAGTAAATACCTATTTATGGGAAATTAACAGTGGTTAAATAGGTACTTGCTATGGCGAATGAGTTCTGGAGTATTCGGCTTCAATTTTCTTCAGCAAACTAACAGTCGGCAATCTTCAATGGTTGATTTTTTGAAATTTCGTTGCATGGGAGACTGGTTAGCTCATGAAATAATGAAAATGACATGGTCGTATTTGTTTTAATTACAAATTCAAAAGGGTGGTGGGTTTTGATTGATGACGTCAGCAGGTACGAAGGATGTGTCATAGAGGACAAGCGGTAAGCGGTTTTCATTGCATCACTTTTGGGGTAGGGCAGTTTTGGATGGAGGGGTAGCGATTCCATACAACAAACGACGCGTGGCTCCATACGGTTTGGAAAATCGCTTGGCCATCATGCGTTATCATTCAGACGCAGATGGCTAGCGATATCGTTAATGGCCGTTGATCTCAGATGGGTTGATCGAACGGTTGACGGTATAGGGAGATGTCGGGGTTTTAATAGCGCGGGCCCGACGTAATTAAACGTTAATAAATCTCATCGAGGGGAATTTGATTGGTGGGGTTAGGCTGTTAATTAATCATGAGGATTAATTAATTCACTTATAAAATGTGAACAAGTGAACGGGAAGGAGTCGGGCAAGGGAAAAATATATATAGAGATGGGTTATTTCAAAGTTTGGTTTAAATTAAACTTCAGATTTATTTTTTTCGTTTTAAACACATATAACATATGTTTAAACGTTTTTTCATATATTTTTTATTATATGGTAACTAAACCAACGTGATTTGCTTACCATAGGGGGTGGAGTGATATTAAAGATATATTTTAGTCAAAGGGGATATAATGGGGGTTTTTATTTAAACATGTGGGATTAAATACTTTGACTAAAATTATAATAAGTCGGTTTTTGGGTTACTATATCAAAGGAGTTATATACTATAGGAAAAGGTTATTTCAATAGGGATTTAAATAATAAATTAGAATTAATATGACAAGGGGACAATGTAAACTCAAAATACATTAATATAACTAAGAAAGTGAAGTTTTAAAACCAAATTTCATTATAATAACTTCATCACTTAGACTTAGAATAAAAAGTGATTTTGAGGGTTTTTTATGAAATATTGTATGATTTTCCTAAGTAAAATGGGATTTTACTTAGGAAAATATTTTTGAGAGGTGAATGAATGTTATGATGGATGATTTCAAGTACTTAGGTCTTTCCAATTATTGGGCCGAGGGTCCGGTCCCTCCAAAAGTCAAGGAAATGCCTTGAGCCCCTCTAATCTTCAAATACCTTAGCATTTAGGGAAATTAGTGAAATCTTTAGGCAAAAATGAAAGGGGAAGTTAATAATATGATTTTTCCTTGCTTGAAATTCTTCCAGTGTATTATCTACCTTTGCACTTGTGATGAAAGTTAAAATTTTAACCATCTAAATCCATCATTCATCACATGTAATTCAGCAACATCATCTACCTACCCTACCCACTTTACCCTACCATTTTTTCTTCTTTATTAGGGTGCACTTAGACTGGAAAACCCTTATCACACTTTTTCTTTTACATATGTAAATCTATCTAGTTATAACCTTATTACATCCAAGGGCTCATATTACACTGTTGAGCTCCTTTTATTCACTCTACCTATCTACTTATCTACCAAGATTAAACCAGTTTGGTCAGATTTTATTCTCTATCTCTAAAGCATAAATTTGAAAGATGAACTAGTCAAGTTTAAACTATTTGACTATTCACCAATTGTGGCATAAGATACAAGTTGCACACAATTTTATTTATTACATAACAGCAAAAAAGTAGTGGAATTTAGGCTTGCACACTTTCCTTGGCCTTTCTTTTGGTGGGGTTCATTTTCTTTCACTTTTTTGGCCATTTTTATTTTTTCACCCTTTGATTTTTCTTTTAGGGTATACCATCTTTAAATTTTTTAAATTTTTTGATTTTTTGAAAATATGGAAAACCTTTACAACAAGAAAAGGTATGAACATATTGCATAGTTCATCAAGTTAATCATGAAATATGACACCTATTGGTATAGGATTCTAACATTGGCTCCACTTGGGGATGGTTGTTCCTGGTGAAAAGTTAAGAACAACAGTTTAGATGCCTCAGAATGCCTTTAACTAAACCATGAAATATTTTTCTTCTTGTTGTTTTATTGTATGTATGATAGTGAAACTTCTGGAGCTTAGGGCCTTCACTTCGGGCTTCAACTTCAGCAGGTCACCATCCAATCAAAATTGATACATTATAAAGGATAAAATATGTACATGTTAGAAATAAGAATATCCTAATAAAAAGGATCAAAGTAATGCTTTAACATTCGACCATTTACTGGTCCTTCCTTAATTTCTGAACCATCCAAATCCTTCAGAAAATATGTACTATTTCCATGTAAAGCATGAATGATGTAAGGTCCTTTCAATAAGAAGTCAAACTTCCCATGTTTTCCCTTATCCTCTCTTCTGGAATCCCACCTCAAAACTTTATCTCCTAATTGGAAATATTATGCCTTAGTCCTTCTGTCAAAAATCTTCTTTAGTTTCTCCTGCAGTATTTGGGATCTTTCCTAAAATTCTTCTTTGGTTTGCTGCAAATTGATTGTTTGATTTATTCTTCTCTGAATATCAATTGGTTCAACTTGAGCTTCTTGAAGTAACTTCATTACAGGAACTCCTAAATATGATGGAAAAACTGCCTCAATACCATAAAATAACTCATAAGGACTGGTCCCAATTGATTTTTTAGTGGTAAGTCTGTCTGCCCACAATTCATTAATAAGTTTCTTATGCCAATTTTTCTTATTTTCTTCCAACAATTTCTTAATGATATTAATGAGACTTTTATTGGAAGATTCAACCAGCCCATTACCCTGAGGGTAATAGGATGTTGAATGGATTAAAGTGATATTATACTTATTACAGAAACTTATCATATTTTTTGATTTGAAATCAGCAGCATTATGAGTTATAATTTTCTCAGGACAGCCAAATCTTGATAGTATATTGGTTTCTAAGAATCCTATGATTACAGAATCACTGGCTTGTCTAGATGGGATTGCTTCAATCCATTTAGTAAAATAATCTGTGGCAGTGAGGATCTATCTGTGTTGGCCAGAAGAAGGAGGATGGATTTCTCCAATGAAATCCAGGCCCCATTGCTGGAAGGTTTTTTCGATGGAAATTGGTTTCAATGGTAAAGGTAATAATTTTCTCTTACCTTCAAAGATTTGACATTTATTTCAAGTAGTTACAAATTTTTTCACATTGGAAAACAAGGTTGGCCAATAAAATCTAGCCCTTAAGATTTTGTCTGCAGTTGACTTCCAGTAAATATTTCCACCACAGTCTCCTGCATGGAATTCATTGAGAGTCTTGTCAGCTTCATCTTTTAATAAAAAATTTAATAGAATACCATCATGATTCTTCCAAAAGAGAACATTATCTAAAATACAATACTTTAAGGATGTCATTTTCAAAAACCTTCGTTTTGTTCTGGATAACCCTGGAGGAGCTTGCTGGTTTAACAAAAATAAAGTATATCAGCATACCAAGGTGAGTCTAAAAAGGCCTGGCTGATCTGTGGAGTCGCCATCTCCTGATTGTCATCCAGTTCATTAATATCCAGGGCTTGGCAATTTGTTTCTGTCATGAGTTGAGCCAATCCCTATCCTTTTATCAATTTTTTAGGTTTTATCTCAATATCATATTCTAATATGGTAGCAATCCATTTACCTCTTTTGCTTTCAATTCCATCTTGAGTTAAGATGTCTTTGACAATAGCATTTGGTACATAAGCTATCACATGAGAATACAATATATAGACTCTAAAATCTTTAATAGCTTTTACAAGTGAAAAAGCTTGTTTTTCCATGATATTGTATTTTAATGATGCATCTCTTAGTGCTTTAATAAAAAAGGCTATAGTTTTTTCACATCGTTGATCATCCTTTTGTAATAAAATAGTTGCTACAGTATGTTCTGATGCAAATGAACAAATAATAAAATCTCTATCGAATTGAGGACTGGTAAGAACTGGTGTTCTGGTCAAAGCCATTTTAATATCTTCAAATGATTTCTTGGCTTCTACTGTCCATTTAATACTCCAATCCTTTATTAACATGTAAGTAAGAAATCTAATTAATTCAGCTAAACTAGAAATGAATCTTCTCAAAAAATTGATTTTTCCTATGAAAGCTTGAAGTTCTTTAACATTTCTTGGATGAGGTATCTGCAAGATAGCTTTTATTCTTTCAGGATCAATTCTAATTCCATATTTTGAGATGATATGACCCAGGAGTTTACCTTTTTCAAGACCAAACAATGAATTTTTGGGATTCAGGGAAATACCACACTTTCTTCATTTTATGAATACTTGTCTGAGATGGTCTAAATGTTGTTGATCTGATTTAGAGAAAACAGTTAAATCATCCAGATATATAACAAGAAAGTCATGAATTTCTTTTGCAAATGAAATGTCCATTGCTCTTTGGAAGGTTTCTCCTACATTTTTTATTCCAAAAGGCATTTTAACATATTTGAAAGTACGCCATGCTGTTGTAAAAGCCGTTTTATCCTAGTCACCAGGATGAACCAGAATTTGGTTATATCCTGAAAACCCATCTAAAAGAGAAATACTTGAAGCACCTACTACCCTTTGCAAAATGTGATCCATTTTGGGCAAAGGATAATTTTCCTTCAAAGAATCCTTATTTAGATTTCTTAAATCAACACACAGTCTAATTTCTCCAGTTTTCTTCCTAGTAGGGACTAAGTTGGACACCCACTCTGAAAATATAATTGGAGCAATTATTCCTGCTTCGTACATTCGTTTAATTTATTTTTTAATTGAAGGTAACAATACAGGGTTGATTCTTCTCAGTTTTTGCTTAAATGGTTTCTGATTAGGTTTTAGAGGTATTGTATGTTGAATTATAGATGTATCATATGACTTCAAATGCTCGTAACTCCAGGCAAAGACATCCTGGAATTCTTTTATTAATTCAACATATTTTGATTTTTGATTGGGAGGTAAAGATTTTGATAATTTTATGATTTTGGGTTTTTCTTATATTCCCAAATTGTATTCCTCAATGTCAACTTTCAGTGGTTCCATTTTCGGTTTCAGTGGAATGTCATTAGAGTCAAAAAGATCTTCTAGAGGAGTCAATCCTTTAGGTAAATGATTATCTTTCAGATTAATGATTTCAGACTCATCTTCTACAATGTCATCTACTTCCATTTGTGTGAGATCCTGCATGTCTTGTTTGGTGAATTTCGTTGGATGGAGCATTTGAATTGCAGTCTCTTCAGAAATGTTTGTTTCTTGTTCAATTATTTGATCAGATTCAATGATTGTATCTTCATCTATGCTACTGTTAGAAAATTCATTCTCTAAAGTTAGAAAATTGTTAATCTGATTGTCATTTTCAAACAATTGCTAATTCATAAGATTGTTTGGTATAGCTGGTCTATGTCTAATATCAGCTGTGAACTGATGATTAGGTACAAATGGTAATTTACAGGTGCTAGCAAACATTGCGAGGCTATGAGAATGCAAGTTTTGTTTTCTTGGAATTTTTGCAAGTTGAGCCTGTAGAAAAGTATTGAGAATTTCCACAACCGTTCCTCTATAATCTCTTAGTCTGGGATTTTTTGTCGAGCATTCACCATTTATCTGTTGAATAATTAAATCAAAATCTCCTATGACAGATACTCTAATTGCTCCTAAATTTTTGACAAGTTTAAGCCTTAACAAAAGAGCTTCATACTCTGCCATATTATTAGTGCATTTAAAGTTCAATCTGTAAGCATGGCCTTCAGCATGATCGTTTTCAATGTTGTGTATCCAAATTCCAGCTCCTAATCCTAACTTATTAAATGAACCATCAAATTCTAAATGCCAAAGAATTTTGTGTTCATAATCTTCATCAGGTGTTTTAGTAACTTTCTTAACAGGGAGATCTAGTTTTTTATTTTCTTCTTGCTTTTTTTCGGTTTCTTCGGTTTCTTTTTCTTCATAGATTTCCTAGATTTGAACACTAAATTTATGACTTACAATTTCTTTTGGTTCAGATGCTGGTGTTTCTAGTTCGGTGGGTAGATCAGTTTCAACATTATAAAGAATAAATGAGTCCATATCAGAGTGTACTGAGTAGATAGGGAAATTTTCAGGTTTCTCCTAACTACTAACAACATATTTCATCAAGGTTTCTCTGTATAGTCTCTTAGGTTGACCAAATACTGAAATAGTAGCATATGACATGTCTAATTGAAGAGATCCTCCGAGTTTTTCACCCCAGGATCTAGACAATAGCATACCATATTTTGTAGGAATATCTGCTACTACTATATCCATCAAAATTGATTTAGCAGGGTATTGAACCAATGTAACACACAAATCTTTGATTAATCCTAAACATCTTACCTAACTTGAATCAAAAGAAAAGAGATCTTTATATGGTCTAGTGATGTCTATGTTTAATCTTTCCATTACAGCCTTGGGCATTAGATTATGAGACACTCCAAAGTCGAGCATGGAATTATGAAGTATTTTGTCATGTATATTCAAACTTATATAAAATGGAGGAGTTCCTCCACTTTCTAGTTTTCCATTTACTTCAGGGCCAAAGAGTAATCTGGGTTGGTCATCAAAAACATTAACTGTGTCATCATTTCCAGGAATATTAAGTGATCTATAGATTTGGCTTCTGTAGACATCATGTTTAGCTAATTCGGATAGTGGAACAACTATTTTCAACTTGCCTACTTCAGCTTCCAGATTAAAAGGTTTCTCAATTTGAGTCTTTGTATTTTGAACAGTTGGGTTGCCTTTTTCTTCTTTGTTTTCAGTGTTTTTCTCCTTTTCAGGAGTGTGATTGGGTGCTGAAGTTGTCCCTGAATCAACTTCTAGAGGTTCCTCTACATTTCCTTTGGGAGGAAGAGTATTGGAAATTTGTTTGTTATTTGGTTGAGTATCAGATACATCTTCAATTATTGGATAGGCAGGATTAGGATCTGATCTAGTGAGAATATTTACAGGGGTCGTAATGGTCTTACCTTTGAGGGGTTGCTTTGTGGTTTTTTGTTTACTTGCTTCCGGAACATCAACTCATATGCTCCTCAAATTATATTGTTTATGAACTTCGTAAATGGTTGTGTCGTATCCTTCCTTGAAATCAAATGATTCTCTTGACTGAGTTTGAAACTGTTTAATAATGTGAGCTTCTTGATCATCTTGGGTCAAGAAAATTTCTGGTTGATTTTCATCTTCATTAAAGTTGTTTATTTGAACATCATGAGTAGGTTCCTCAAAATTTGAGCCTTCGACATAATTTTCCTGGAATGGGGGCCTAACATTTTGGTCTAGACCAGTTTTTCTAGTATTTTGATTTTGGTTTCTTCTGAAGTTCAGATTTCTCACAGGATTACCAGGTTGACCATCCCAAGGAGCTTTATTCTTTTCAATAGTTTCAACTCTGTCTCCTAGTCTTTCCATTCCTTTGATTATAACATCTAATTTCTTTACAAAAGCTGAGGGTTCTTCGTTTACATGCATTCTCCTTTCAGTTCTAGCTCTAGCTCGTTTTTCTATCAGGTTAGCTTCAACACTAACAACTATGCTTTTCATTTCTTCTAGAGTTTGAGGAGCTCTTTCCCTAAGTTGATATGCTATATCAGAATCAAATCCATCAGGGAATTTGATTAGTACTGAATCTAGAGGAGGTCTAAGATTTTGGGGAACAACATTGTAAGCCTCATTAAATCTGGTGACATAATCTTGCACAGTCTCGTTTGGTCCTCTTTTTAGTTTTCCAAAGTCTGATAGGATTTGAAGAGGATATTTCTTCTTTTCCCATCTTTTTAAAAAATTTCTATAAAGGGCTTGTAATTCAACAACACTGTCTACAGGAAGAGCTCTGAACCAAGTTCTAACTTCTCCAGTGAGACTTTGGACAAAGATTCTCATTCTTACATCATCAACATCTATTTCATAAAATTCAAAATAATCGGTCATCCTTTTGGTATGCTGTTGAGAAGTATAAGTACCAGAGCCATCAAAAGGAGTGATTTTAGATTGATAATCTTGGGGCATAGGCCCTAGATTAGATGATAACCTTAAGGGAGCATATCTGTTTGCCATTGGAAGAGGTAGTGGGATAACAGGTGAGGTTGGTCCATGAGGGGTGGGTGGAGGACTGGGGCGGGTAGTTTGAGGTTGAGATGTTTGGGGAAAAGTTGATGTACTTGGAGAAGCTGAAGTAATGACATAAATATTTGATGTTCCTTCAGAGGTAATCTCAGATTGTATAGAATCTTGTAAATATTTGTGAAGATGTGATGTATCAAATTGAAATTGTAAATATTCAAGAAATAATGGGTTTGGAACCAAATTGGATAACTTAGATTCAGAAAAATTTACAAATAAAGATGTTTCAAACTGCTCATCAAAAGGTTCGTCTTCAAGATAAATCCACTTCACTGCACAGGATATAGATCTATAAAGAGGTCGAGAACTTCCCCATATTTCTTGACTATCTTGTCTTCTAAGAATTCTGGGAATCATATTCGGATTTTCGAATATAGGCGGAGGATTTGGATCAGGATTAGCCCTAGTATAACGAGTCCTTTTTGAAGCCAGCTTTCCTAAGTGATTTTTTTGGTTTTTGTTTTGTTTTTATTTATTTATTTATTTTAAATAAAATGGATAATACAACTTCAATAATATCTTTAAGAAGCTTCAGATATTGGATTCAAATTCTCTTAAAGATTTATTTAACTAGAGGAACTGATCAAATGTTTGAATCCAAAATTCAGTTCATAAACTAGACCGGTGATAGAATGAAGCAGCATTTATTTACTATCGTCTGTAGTTTATAAAATAAACAATAATAACAATAAAATTATTCAGGTCCCTAGCGGAGTCGCGACTATGTTATCACTCAGATTTTCCTTGAAGTTTTTGGAAGAGGAAAGGGGTCCGAGGTAACCACAACCAATCTTTTAGGTACAGAATCTAGCCAATCTGTACTCGGAGAGGGCACTCTCTGTAAAATTTAGTTTTGTTTTAGAAGATGTTAGGCTAGTTATAAATTCCAGGGTTTTTGTTTGAATTTTGGTGGTGGAATTCGATAGTTGACGGCAATATTGAGTAGTTTCAGGCCATTGGGCTATGGAGTCAAAAATATGGCTTCACTGGATTCAATTTTTATACAAAATATGGTTTTACAAGGCAAGATAATCAAACAAAGAACAATTTTAGATCTAAAGTGAATGGAATGGATTTAAAATGGATGAAAGGAAATTAAGAATATTTCAACACATTCATAAGAGGGAAAATTGAGGGATTATTAACAAAGAGCAATTAAGAATTCTTCGTTAAATAACCAAAATGTTTAAACTAGAAAAACATGAGCAATTAAGAATTCCTTGTTTAAAACTAGTTTAGAAGAAAACATTTAGAATAAAAACGACTAAAATCAAATTACACTTAAGTACCTTCTGATTTACTCCTTTTCATTAATCATTCAGAAATGAAACACAATGATATAATAAACAGATACAAAGACTTAAAACACAAGAGAAAGATGAACTTATTGATCTGTAGTCTGACACATGAATCCAGTAAAAAGTCTTTCGCTTCAATTCATCATCCAGCTTAGCCACAAAAAAATTCTCCAATAGCACTTTATTCCAAAATATTCAATGTTACAACAAAGTATATGAATCCACCCTCAATACTCCGATTGAGGGAGTATTTTTTAAAAAAGTTACAAAACGTATCTCATAACAACTTGAGATATTATCTAGGATGACTCATAAGTAAATTAAAATAAAATAGAGACATATGGTCTCGTAGATAAGAAAGAATGATAATTGATGTTGTGTTGTTTCCTTCTTTTGAGAATGTGCTGGAGGCAGGCCCTATGCTTTGGCTCATAGCTGTCCTCTTCAGTAATTCTGTGCTAGCTGGTCCATTTAACTGATACTCTTTGACTGCTCTGATACACTTTGACCCTTATTCATCCTTTTATCCTTCTTTATCATGACTAACTGTAGTACATGATCAAAAATCCAGGTAAGAATAATTTTTACAAAACTTCCGACATTTCTTCCCACCATTGAGGCTCGGGTATTCTGGTTCTTTGAAGTTTTCTGAGAGTTTCATCAGCCCCAGTATATCTGTAGAAAGTAGGCTGAACTAGGAATAGATGCTTTACTTCATGTTCAAGATAAAATATATTTTCTAATCTGTCATTAAGGTTTTTTCCTGTAGGCAATGCTGATGTTGATGAACTGGTTGAAGAACTGGCCTAATTGTCAGCATATTTGTCGAATTTTTCAACATAACTATCAGGGTACATTAGCTTGTCTTCTGCAACTAGAGGACTGGGAAATCCTCTATTTAAAAAAATATCAATCTTTCTCTGAAGGCAATGATTTCTTCTTGCATATCTGAGCCTCTGTGTTCTAAATTCTGTACCAAAGTTCTCTTGGTAAAAACTCTCTTTATTTACAACATTTCTCTTGTTCTATCCTGAATACCAATTTCTTCAAGTTCATGTTTATTCTGAGTATTAAAAAAATGAATAATTCTATTGGATTTGTTGGGCATGTTTCCCAATTCTTCTTTTTCTCTTTGAATTTCTTCCATGGCCAATTTAACTAAGTCATTCTGTTCATACATTATTTGAATGGAGGACCAGACATCTTTTATTGATTGTATGATGTTGTCCTAAAGAAATTCATTTATTTCTCTTAAAGGTTTATCCAATGTGAGATCATTTTCCAATGCTCTGACTGTTTTCTCTAATTGGTTCTGTTCTCTTGTTTTATTAGCAACACTCATTTTTGAAAGATCATGTTTGTGTTCTAGAGTGGCCAATTGTTCCTTTGTTTTGTGGCGCTCTATGGCCTGAAGTTTCATTTATTCCATTGAATTTGTTAATTCATCAGTGTTCAAATTTGCAGTGCTTCCCTATGAAAATTTTATTGGCTGACCTGTTGTTGCTGTACCTGTCACTACTCCTGCTGTAGATACTAGAATATTCACCTGCTTATCTTTCAATGCAATCTCAAGCTCTTTTTCAGTTGAATTAAGTTGTTCATTCAATTTTAAGAGAAAATCCATTAGTTCTTCCTCAGATTTTTTCTTGATGATTTCTACAGTCTGTGGATGTCTCGAGGCTGGTAACTTCCTTTGTTTTCTTAGAGCTGCAATATCATCATCTTTTCTCTTGATCAAAGCTTCAATACCTTTCACATCCTTAGGATTATGACCCAAACCAATGATTATTTCCTCCAAAGTTTTGATTCTATTATCCTTAGCCTGGGAGGAAGATTTTTCAAGCTGCAACTGTGTATTAGTGTTATCCAAAGAATCTTGAAACTTATGGGCCATCATTGATTTATCCGTCAGAGTAGAATAAATCATCTCACCTGTTTGCTTGTGTAGCTCAATTTGATCTAAAGGATGGATATCCTTTGATAGGACTTCAAAATTAGTTCTAATGTAATCTGCAGTTGTCTGAGGCTGCTGCACCTTGGGCTTGAAGTGGCTCATTATCGTCTTACCATGTTGGATTTCATAGGATGACATCAATCTTTCTTGATTTTTCGGAGCCATTTTCAAATATTGGTTGTACACTTGAAGTCTAAGTGGATCGTTCCTCACCTTTATATTGATGAATTTTCTTTTGATGTCCCAGGCATCTTTTACTGGAGGTTTTAAAGAAGATATATCTACACTTTGTTGCCTTTGTAGTTACTTTCTTTGAAAATTAGTGGATTTCCCAATACCTGTACCTATTTTCTGACTGTCTTCTCTTCCCTGGCTATTAGGGATTTCCTGAACTGATTCAATTTCTGGAAGAGGAGTTAATTTTTGCCTTTCAACACCTTGCTATTTACAGGAGCCACCAATAGGAGTAGCTGCTTCAACCTCTCTCTTTTTTCCCTTTTCTACATTCAGGGGAGTTTGTAAAATTGAAATTTCTGGCTCATTGACCTGAGTAGGAGGAATCTGTACTTGCTCCTGTCCTTTAGAAGTCTGAGGTTGTTCTATCATTGTGAATTTTTCAATTACTTCTATATCAGGCTCCTTTTATTTTCCTTTAGATTCTACTGCCACTGTACTAATCTCCTGCAATTTTCATTGTGAAGTCCGTGCTGAAGAGGATCCTACTATCTGCACCAGCCCAAAAGATTCTAGGTCAAGTATCTTTTCAAGATCTTTCATCACATTTTCAACATTGATCTTCTCACTATCTTTTTCAACCAATGTCCCTTCCACCCATTCATCCATATTGGCATATTTTTCTATTTTTGGGATTCTTTGATGGATGTATGGTGATAATTTATTTTTCATTCTTCTATCACAGATAAAGTTTTTTGGATCATAAGGCACCCAATAGAAGCTCTTTTGTAGTCTGAGATAGTCTTCTAAAATTCTTTCAGCTTCCTTTCCAGCTTCCCTAGAGTTATAAATAAAGGGACATAATAGGCTCTTGATCCTGAGTTGAGCCTTTTTATTTCCATTGGAGAAATTTACTATATATGAGTTGATCATCTGCCTAAAATATTATAATGCAAAGAGTCTCATTGGGACATATTTTGGCAATTTGAATGGGCATAATTCACATCCGTATATTTTGATCTCTGTGTGGTTTTGATATAGGTACTAGTCACCTATCTTGTACTACTTTGAGAGCTGAATGATTTTCTTGATTTCATTGTTAACCCTAGGAGGAGAGACTCCTGTCAACAAGGTGGTTGTAGGATGGAAAAAAAGCTCAACAAACTCATTATAGGAATACTGAGAATCTGGGGAATTGTGAGTAATAACAGACCAAAAGATGACTGACCTAGGATTCCCTTTGGCATCAAGTTTCTTAACATAAAAAGGAAAACTCTCTGATTGAAAGTAAATCATGAGGTGATATATGACAGAAGAGTACTTGAAAACTCTCTCATTCCCAAATCTCATGAATTGATCATAGATTTTTTCAACAATATAAGATGCAAAGTTGTATTTGACAGCAGGAGGTTGTCCAGGGGTAAAAATAGACAGAAATACTAGGGTTAATTGATCAACATACTCATTAGTATTTAATCCTATTATAAAAGATATCATGTTCAGAATAAGTCTACCTTCCTCAGTGAAAAAAGTATAACCATAAGGGGGAGGGATTTTAGGTTGATGTTCTGGTAACATGAAGGTTTGGCACAAGCGGTTTAACTCTTCATGGGATAAATTGGTAGATTTCTCAAGTAATTCAGCCATGGACAGGGGAGTGAGGGCTTGAACAGGTTGGAATTGTAGCATTTCATTTATGGACTAAGCAGTTATTGTGAAAAGAACATTTTGACTTGGGGTTAAAACTGCTCGTTGGTTAGGATCATAGTTTGCATGGTAGTAATGGATTAACTCAGGAAAAATGTGGACTGAGGGGAGAAGGTATATGGGAAGATTGGATTCCCAAAGTCCAAAAATGTTAGAACCATTCAAATAATTGTCTCCGCAGTGGAAAAATATTCGAAGAGGATTCTCGCTGAGAAGTAGGTCTTTAATTTGAAAATCCATATCAGCTAAAGGAAAATAATCTAGGTACTTCTGAGGGGCATTGAGGGGCATGACATTCAGAGCTACAGAAACTTCCATTTCTGGTTCTTGTGGATTCAGAAATAGAAATTTGGGGTTTTTGTGAAAAAGGGGCACAATTACCAGTTTTGGGACTATAATTGCAGTTCTGGGAATTTAAAAAGACCAGATTGGATTTCTTTTCAGGCCTTAGTACGAAATTAAAACCAGAACCAGGACTTTTTAACAGAATTCATCGGGAAATTGGAGTAAATACCTGTTTATGGAAAATTAACAGTGGTTAAATAGGTACTGGCTATGGCGAATGAGTTCTGGAGTATTGGGCTTCAATTTTCTTCAACAAACTAGTGGTCGGCAATCTTCAATGGTTGATTTTTTTGAAATTTCATTGTATGGGAGACTGGTTGGCGCATGAAATAATGAAAATGATGCGGGCGTATTTGTTTTATTTACAAATTCAAAAGCATGGCGGGTTTTGATTGATGACGTCAATAGGTACGGAGGATGTGTCACAAAGGACAGGCAGTAAGCAGTTTTCATCGCACCGCTTTTGGGGCAGGGCAGTTTTGGATGGAGGAGTAGCGATTCCATACAACAAATGACGCGTGGCTGTGTATGGTTTGGAAAACCACTTGGCCATTGCGCATTATCATTCAGACACGGATGGCTAGCAATATCGTTAATGGTCGTTGATCTCAGATGGGTTGATCGAACGGTTGATGGGACAGGGAGATGTCGGAGTTTTAATAGCGTGGGCCCGACGTAATTAAATGTTAATAAATCTCATCAGGGGGAATTTTATTGGCGAGGTTAGGCTGTTAATTAATCATGAGGATTAATTAATTCCTTTATAAAATGTGAACAAGCGAACGGGAAGGAGTCGGGCAAGGGGAAAATATATATAGAGATGGGTTATTTCGAAGTTTGGTTTAAATTAAACTTCGGATTTATTTTTTTCGTTTTAAACAAATATAACATATGTTTAAACGTTTTTTCATATATTTTTTATTATATGGTAATTAAACCCACGCGATTTTCTTACCATAGGGGGCAGAGTAATATTAAAGATATATTTTAGTCAAAGGGGATATAACGGGGGTTTTTATTTAAACATGTGGGATTAAATACTTTGACTAAAATTATAATAAGTGGGTTTCTAGGTTACTATATAAAAGGAGTTATATACTATAGGAAAATGTTATTTCAATAGGGATTTAAATAATAAATTAGAATTAATATGACAACGAGACAATGTAAACTCAAAATACATTAATATAACTAAGAAAGTGAAGTTTTAAAAGAAAATTGCATTATAATAACTTCATCACTTAGACTTAGAATAAAAAGTGATTTTGAGGGTTTTTTATGAAATATTGTATGACTTTCCTAAGTAAAATGGGATTTTACTTAGGAAAATATTTTTGAGAGGTGAATGAATGTTATGATGGATGATTTCAAGTAATTAGGTCTTCCCAATTATTGGGGCGAGGGTCTGGTCCCTCCAAAAGTCAAGGAAATGCCTTGAGCCCCTCTAATCTTCAAATACCTTAGCATTTAGGGAAATTAGTGAAATATTCAGGGAAGAATGAAAGGGGAAGTTAATAATATGATTTTTCCTTGCTTACAATTCTTCCAGTGTATTATCTTCCTTTGCGCTTGTGATGAAAGTTAAAATTTTAACCATCTAAATCCATCATTCATCATATGTAATTCAGCAACATCATCTACCTACCCTACCTACTTTACCCTACCGTTTTTTCTTCTTTATTAGGGTGCACTTAGACTGGAAAACCCTTATCAGACTTTTTCTTTTACATATGGAAATCTATCTAGTTCTAAAATTATTACATCCAAGGGCTCAGATTACACTGTTGAGCTACTTTTATTCACTCTACCTATCTACTTATCTGCCAAGATTAAATAGTTTGGTCAGATTTTATTCTCTATCTCTAAAGCATAAATTTGAAAGATGAACTAGTCAAGTTTAAACTGTTTGACTATTCACCAATTGTGGCATAAGATACAAGTTGCACACAATTTTATTTATTACATAACAGCAAAAAAGTAGTGGCATTTAGGCTTGTACACTTTCCTTGGCCTTTCTTTTGGTGGGGTTCATTTTCTTTCACTTTTTTGGCCATTTTTATTTTTTCACCCTTTGATTTCTCTTTTAGGGTATACCCTCTTTACATTTTTTAAATTTTTTTATTTTTTGAAAATATGGAAAACCTTTACAACAAGAAAAGGTATGAACATATTGCATAGTTCATCAAGTTAATCATGAAATATGACACCTATTGGTATAGGAGTCTAACAAATCGGACCACTCCTGTGACATGGTTTACTTTTGAATACTGAAAATTTGGTTAACTGTGAACTAAGTTTAATCAAACCACACCTGTGACATGGTTTACTTTTGGAATGCTTTGAGATCAGGGGCTCTACACACAAAGTTTGGTTGTGAATGCTTTCATTTCCCATACGAAATTTTCTTTTGGCATGTTTCTTTTGATATATATTATATACATCCCAAAAAAAAACTTATATTTCATATTCAAAATATATGTAATGTGGTCTGTAAGAACTGTTTTGACATACCGATATCTATACTTGGGAGGTATTTACCGTCCATGACCTTTAAAAAAAAAGAAAAAAAGAAATTGTTAAATTGTAGAAATGAAAATTACTATGTAAAAACAGTTGATGAAACTAAAAATGGAATTCCATTTCCATTGATCTCTTTGTTATCCCAAAGTTCCAGCTGGAAATTGTAGTTGTTTCAAGGAAAGTTTGGTAGCTTGTTCATTCAATTCGCTATACCTGGGAGGTATTTACTGTCTATGACTTAAAAAAAAAACCAGATATCCTCAAAACTGTAGGAATAAAATAGACTCTGTAAAAACAGTTATCAACTAAAAGTAGAATGCCATTTCCATTGACCTCTCGGTCGTTCTAAAGTTCATATTTTCCAAAAGATCCAGTTTGCAATTGTAATTCTTTTTTGTAAAGTTTGTCAGCTTGTTCATTCAATTCTCTGTAGATATGCATGGAAGAGGTCCTTTTGAGGTTTTCCTCTCAAGAGTGATGTCCCAAAGGATATGGTTTATTTTTAGAACATTTATCTCAACCTTTCCTCTCAAGAGTGATATCCCAAAGGATATGATTGATTTTTAGAACATTTACCTCAGCTTTTCTGTTAGCCCAATCAATCCCAATCAATCACAAACTTAGAGTCACCTTAGAACTTGCATCTTTATTACTCCAGATGACTAGCTATGTATAATAGGAGATGCATAAACCTGTAAATTCAGCCTTGGTACTGGTACCTTTCCCAGGAGAATATTTGAGGAGGCAATGGTTATTTTGATTAACAATACTGCTCCAACACCACAATGCGGGGGATCTCCTTGTTTGGTGCTATCAAAGAAACCCTTGGAATGTCTTTGTTTAGATCTGGAATTATTCAAACCCGAATTTCTCATAGTCTATGGTTTAATGTCCTTGACTTACTTTTCAATGAGGCCACTTGTATCTTCGAGCGTAATAAACTTGTGAAAAATGGCTTGGTTATGGACCCACCATATATATTGACAGATATGGATGGACCCTTTTCTGTGAAGGATTTCAAGTATGGAGAACTCCAGCACGAAAATGTTTCTTCTCCAGTATTAACTTCTTCAGAGGAGTTTTGTTTTGCTTTGTAATACTAAAATGGCAAGTTATGAGGATGGAAAGGCATAAAATCCTCACGTATGTACCTTTTTTGGTGTTTTAATGCACATTCCGGGGTTTTAATTGATACAGGAAGAGTGTAACTAATGGGAATAGATGACAAATTGGAATTTGTGATATTGTATCTACTCCTTAAGGCTCACAAAGATATGAAAAGACAGTACTATGTATATTTTGATTTCAACCTTTGAAATATCAAATTAAAGTATTTTGATGAAGAAAAAAATGTCTCATTACTTTCCATATCATAACACATGTACCCAAAATAAATTTAACTGGGAATTAATATTTAAAAAATACAAAAGGATTCATGTTTTAATTCCTTGCCCTTCAGCAGAAGCTAAGGTAAGGGGGAAAAATTGATTGAAGGTAGTTTCTAGACATAGATAACAATAAAGCTTGGCATTGCACCATTTTAATTTTTGTACGAGCAAGAAAATGGGGACTTCTCACATGAATATCATCCTTGTCCTTGAAAATTATAACAATGAGGCAGATCAAATGACAAATGAATTTCACCATAGCTAAAGGAATGTTGAGGATCTGCCAAAAAAACTTCATGAATGTCACAATCTAAAACATTACTTAACCATGTTAAAATAAGAACTCTACATCATTGGTTGAATAATTTCTTATCCATGCATAAATATTCCTTAGAAAATCATAAACAGAGGCTACTCCAGGAAGAATTCTCTGGATTCTAGAACATGACAATGCCATGGACCAGAACTATAACACCCTGGGCTCCACTGTTCTCTCAGCCTTTCAAAGCCATTGACAGAGAAATGAGGGATTCGCAGGCAACCTTGCAAACCTAGCCCTGAAACTGCAACCCTATAAACAACACCCATTTGTTAGTGACAAGGTGACAGTTGTTGCCAGTGACAACACCCAGTATGTAACTTTTGGAGATTATATATCCCAAAGCATTAAGAGTGCAATTATATCGTGTAAATAATATATAAAAAAGTTTGATAATATTTGGAGGTTGATTGCCAAAGAATAATCTATGGATCCATAACTATAATCCTTCTACTCTATCTAGTCAATATAATGTTTCTTGAAGTGTCAATGTCATGATGGTGACCAAAAAATTGTCAATTCTTAGCTTCTTCACTGGTTGAGATTTGAATTTAAAATAAATGTGAAACTAGATCTAAAAGAGTCCTCTCTTTTAGCCAAATCGATTTCAATATCTTGAATTTTTTCTAAAATAGAACACTACAGTTATGTATCACTGAATTTATTCCCCAATAAGTTTGCAAGTGCAACAATATCAAAGAAAAAAAAACAATATGAGACTAGACAGTTGTTTTGGAAAGGATAACAATGTAATAGTTGTGGAAAAAATCATTTACATCTTCATCATTCTAGTACTACTATGGCAATGTAGAGTGTGGGAGTTTAGTCTCTCACAATAAAATTAGAAGCAAGAAATACATACAAGATAAGACCATAGATGCTTAGGTAATTTAAAGCAATCAAAGATGAAAGCTTATTTTTCTTTTGCAAGAATATCTCTCAACCAAGACTAGAACAATAAAATTCCTTTGGACTTTCTCAACAGCCAGAAAAAAAAGATATTATTAATATAAAATCTATCTCAATTAATCTTTGATTCTTTACAATAAAACAAAATGATGGGGATATTTGAGAATGCTTTTGAAACAATGGCCATGTAAAATTTTACAACTAAAATGTTACATCAGATGGGAAACACCCACTTTTAAAATGTTCTACTTAGGAGAATGTTTGATTCAATCTTGTGTGCTAGATGTCAATTGAATTAACATTTTTCAACTGCTTGAGCTATATTGTGACCACAACTGTTGTTAAAAAAATGAGAAACTTTGTGTAATTATAGTGAATGTGGCATAATTTTGTGAATGTGCAAGCACATTCACTATAATTGTGTCCTGCACCAGAACTCTATTATTAAAATCAAACAAGAAAAGAACTTCCCACCTGTACCATAGTACATTGATCACAAATTTGACATGAGTAAGATAACCTATAACAACTACATGTTCTAGACTCGATTTGGTGTGGGATTTTGCTCTACGAGCCTCAAAGTCTCATCTCATCATGTAGTGCTCATCTTGAATATAATTTAATGCCGAGGACTAAGGAAATTGGACTTTTCTCCATCTTGAATTTGACTACTACTATTCCATGCTTCTATACATTTCTAGTTTCTTCCATTCCTTATTGTTGCCATGATGCCTTATATTATGACTTGTTGGTCCATTTGTAAATCATGTCGGATCAACAACAATACTGCTATGGCTGAAGTATTTTCTCAAATTGAGCACAAGGTGGATTTTGGTTCCATTTTGTCAAATATTATTTGATATCCCAAGTGGATGGAACTAATTGATGATGGAATTGATGATTATTGATTAAAGTGTTTGAAATTCGCATGGTGGGTAACACCTTTCTAGTATATGAAGGACAATGTAAGCCTTAGACAATGTCATCTCCAAAGCTAGAGACATAAAATGAACACCTAGTTAGGTATAGGAAGATACCCCTTATACTATTTTCACCTTTATAAGACTGACCATCTGGAAAAAAAATATTGGACATATTGAAAGTCATGATCTTCTTTTTTGCATAGGTTAGCTTCTAGACCAAGGCTGTAACAGAATATCCTCAAAATGTGAAGATTTTGGCTCGTGTTGCTTCAATAAATTGAGACTGATGTCTGTTTGAACTTTACACCAATATAAATATTTGGTTATGTTGTGGGAAACACAAGTACATGGTTGGTACCATCACCAAAAACACAGTGAAATGTGGAAACACATATGATATGGCCTGGAAACATGTTCCCTAATTTGGAAAGTTGTTTCTTATTTTGGAAATGTGAGATGAAATGCCATGTTATGATAGTGTTTTTCAATACGCTTATCATGCACTTCAGAATTTTATTTGGATTTTATTGGGTGGACCCAACTTGGGTAATGAAAATTCTAATTCAAGGTGAAATTAGATGAGCAGTGGAGGCATATTAAAGAATACTCACCACCATTAGATAAGCAAGCTACAGGAGTTTTATGACATACAAATAAGTTGTAGTGAGAGATGGGTATAGGAGGGAAAAGTTTGCCTAGAGAACTTGTCCACTTTCAAAGTGAGATTTTTCCCTTGTGTACCCATCTGCCACTAGCTTATTTGTCTATCATAAACCTCATGTAGCTTGTTTTCTCCTGTTGGTTAGTGTAACTCATTTAATATGCCTTCTCAAAAATTCTCTAAGCGAACTTTTTCCCTCCTATAACTCATTTTTCATTGGCTTATTTTTCTATTCTAAACTTCTTATAGCTTGTTCAAGGTGTGTTAGTGATCTTAAATTTAATATGCCACTATTGTAGCTAATGTTCCTGCTCATTTAATCATAATACTTTCTTTCAAAATTTCAGTATAATATGCTCTTGATAAAATATCAAATGGCACTATATATACAAATATACAATCCCTACGGAGTGGTAAAATCCTTCTTAACCAATTAATTACTCTAAAATATACAAAAATACAGGCTTTTCATGCCAAATGTACAATAATCTACACTAAATAGCTCCCCAAATAGGGGGACAACTCCATCACTAATTGAAAATTGGGCTTCAACATGCAACATCCAACCTCCAAAGGCCCTTCAAGGTGAATTTTTTTGCAATAAACACAAGCAAGCGTTCCAAATTTTCTCCAAGTCTCCTTTTGAGTGTAGATGTGTGTTTCCCAAGTGAATGTTAATCCTCAATGGTGGGTTTTCTCCACCAATCATGCCAATAAAACTCTCAATCCTCCTTCAATGGTGAATGTATGGGTCTTCATCATGCCAAAAATTCTCCTAGCTGTGGATACATCATTACATGAGCCAATTTTAGGGCTTGTATAAGTTGGCCTTGGGCTTTGGATGCACATGTTGATTCAAATTTGAGCTTCGTTTGGCCCCACCAATTTCTGTTTCAATTTTCGCACATGTAAATATACATCAACCTTCCTTATTTATTCAATATCATCTCAATCTACTAGGAAACTTGATTTCAGATTCATATTTCACATCTGATCACCTTAATCATTAAAGAAAAAAGACTTAGGCTTCAACCATGAGCATGCTTACAAAGGAAAACAACCTTTTCCTAGATTTGTAGAGATAAAAAACTTATAGAGACCACTCTTAGAAATAGGCATTTCCAATAATGAAGATAAAGGGAAAAACTTACAGGATATATTACAAACAAAAAGTTCTATAAAAACCATTCTTAGCAAGAGGCATTTCCTATGATGAAGGCGATGAGACAATACCAGACGGTTGAGAATACCATACTTGATAGGAGACCTTACAACAGTATTGGTATATCATGCAATTGAGTTTGTTGAAAATACCATACTTGAGACCTAGCCATGAGTTTGTTGCACACACAAGCATGCCCTCAGCCACCAACCATGCACCCTCAAGTGACAATGGGTGGCTTGCCTAATATTTGGCTCCTTGGATATCCAACTATGACTAAGAATTTTACTTTTAAATGAGAGGTTGAGTTACAACACCTCCCACTTACAACTTGCTTCTTAGTCCTAGGATGACTTCATCTCCACCCCTTCAACTATTAAAATTAGGTTGAACAACAACATCATCATTCTAAGACTCCACATGTGAAATCCACTACCATTAAATCATTCCAAAAGCCTCTGATATTTCCATTATAGAGACTGTGCACATTTTTATATCCTTCAAACTCTTTTAACACTGCTCAAGCCCAGAAACTAATAAATTTTTAATCTCTCTAACAATTCCTTACAGATTTATGGAAATGCAACAATTTTTTACAAATTTCTATGACAATATCCCAAAAAATTCTTATAACTTAAACATAATTCTCTGTAGCATCTTTCCATCTTACTTTGCAGCATCTTGAGCTTACTTCAACATCATTTAGCTTCTCCCATCACTTTCCTTGCTCTAATACCATGAAAAGCCCATGACACTACAAAACAATTGTATTTTATCACAAGCAATATATTTATAATGCATCAAACTTTCCATTTAACTATTGATGCTAATATTCTCCTATACTCTTATCTAGTTTCATTCTTCTCTAATTGCACGTCCACAAACTACAATGGTTTATTTGTTTCAAAGATAAATTTTTCATTTGTTTCGATTCTCGAAGGTAACTCCTAATTATCTATTTCCTATATTTAGCTACTTATATTTTAACATGAACAAAAAACAATGAAAAAGGAGAGCTTTATAGAACTAGACAACATCGCTAATGCACTCAGAAGTAGAAAGGAAGACAAAAGGAAGTCATCCTAATGTCAACAAGTGACAAAATAGTTCAATGGCACTATAAAGTAAATCTTGTAACAATAATAAGGGTAAACCTTACACAATGTAGTGGAGATAAAAACCTTATAGAGACCACAGTTCTTAGAAATAGGAATTTCCAATAATGAAGACAAAGGGAAAAACCTACAGGATATATTACAAACAAAAAGTCTATAAAAACCAGTCTTAGGAAGAGGCATTTCCTATGATGAAGGAGCGGAGAAAATACCATACTTGATAGGAGACCTAACCATGAGTTTGTTGCACACATAAGCATGCCCTCAGCCACCAAGCATGCACCTCAAGTGACAATGACCACATGTGTGCTTGTGTTGCATCAGTTGGCAGCCTCAAACCTATTCATCCCCTCCCACCAATTAACCCTGTGCTTTTTGCAACCCCTGTCACGAATTCAACCTATCTTTATTGTGTGTTCTCGGGGAAATCAACCCCGTTTTATTGCCTTCTTCTAGCCAACTTAGGACATGTGTTAAGAGTCTCTTTCATCCACATATGAACTCCTGATTTATATTTTCCGTGAACATCCATGCATTAGCACCACTACAAGAAAGCACATTGTCTTCAAATATTGGCACAAATTTGTAAAATAATTATACTCGATTTCAACACAGTAAAAAATGTATAATAAACAAGAAAAAAAACATATATTTTAGTCACCTTATTTGAGATACTAACCACTTTTCATAAATTAGAATGGATAATAATAAATATTAATATCAGGTTCATCACTACACAGATTTTTCAATCCCAATAAAAGAAATCCATATTGTACTGCCGAAACTCGATTTCCAAAATATATCAAATATTTTCAGTCTTGGTTTCTGCCAATTTTCTTGCAGTACAGATTACAGAAATAGCAAGGCTACCAATGATTTATTAGGCTTATAGAAAATTTTAAATCTTAGTAATTACAGAAATAGCAAGGCTACGAACAGATTCATCTTATTTGATCTCATTAGGCTTATAGCCAATTTTAAATCTCACTAATTTGTTCACTAAACCTTCATTTGTACAAATTTGGGAACCTTTAATAAATATTTCCAGCTGTATCATATTGTCAGCTGCAAATCCTGATCACATTTAACTCTGTTTCCAATTTCTTAGGCTGCTCAAACAATCTTAAAGCTTCCTCTCTTTCTTTGCATAAAGATTGTCATTGTTCAATATAAGCTTCAAACTTAGTTTTCCTTGCTTCTAGTGTGGCCTTGTGATCATCAATGAGCTTTTGGATCTCCTCCTACAATAACAGCAAGATTATTATGGAATCCCATCAAAAATTAAAAAAATAAAATAGTATCTGAAACCAGAAGATAATTACAATAAGGAACTGGAGCTGCTGGATCCTGGACAAAGTGCTTGCGTTGATTAACAGTAAGCAAGGTAAATTATTCTCCTATTAATCTTATTTCACATCGGAATACAATAAATGCATGATGCTACAATGCTTAAAATAAATGTTCCAATTTAATAAATCATCCACACAGATCATTTTTAGAAGAAAATCACATTCTCCATACTGACAAGTTTTTCTTGTAAGGCATACAACTCTTCTTCTTTCTCCTTAATAACAGTTTCTCCTTTAGCAACATCCTGCACAGGGGAGGAACAAGTCACCATTGACATAGTGAGTTGTGTCAAATTCAGCATGCATCGGTCAAGTTAATGTTGAATAGTCATGTACCTCACGTTTAAACCATTTTCTTTGATGAGGTGAGTTTGACTTTAAGTACAATCCCAACTTTGCAAACTCTCCTATATATATATATATATATATATATATATAGTGCTGTAATTGTAATCTTGTGATCAAAATCAAGGGTTTCTGATGCTTGTCATTAAATATTGAATACTTGCTGCATCCTTGAGTTATGCTAATGAAAGGTCCAATGGTCAACCTGACTTCTTGTAGTGATTCTTGTCACAAGGGAGGTCTAGTCTTCAGATACCTACAAAATTTCTTCCTTTAATGATGCTCACCACTTTTTATTCAAAGTAAAAAATTGATTCTTCTAGAAACTAAACAAGGATCGATAAGCATGATGCTAAGAAGATCAAATTGTGACTGTATATATGAATGTTGACACTATTGAAGGAACGTGATTGTGAATAAAATCAATATGACCCAAAATTATCAAGATCATTGATATTTTAGATGGAGGATATTGCAACTACTCCACTGCAACATCATTCTCAAATAGGATTCCTGACACCATATATAGGGGAATATTATTGTTTTGTATACAATGCAAAACTGAATGAATATAGACAATATGAATAGAGCAGAGAAGCCATATATGAACTGATGGATGCACTTCCATATATTCATGTATTGTACCATAATTCATATACAAATGATGAAATTGAGGTCAAGCTTATACTATTGTAATAGAAATACCATATTGCAGCTGTTGCACAGTGAAATCCATACACAAATTTGAGAGTATATAGGAATGGGTTATACCCATTATTGCCAATATAGGAAACTCTACCAATGTAGAGTAATATGAGAAACACATATATGACTGAAGCAAGACAAAATGTCATAATGCAAAAAATCATACTAAAGCATATGCCATATGAAATTATAGGCAAATCATACCAACACCATAGCTATTTAACAAACATCCAATTATTTCAAAGGTGTAGTATCAAGAGTGAAGATCTGAGAGACTTCCTTGAAAAGTAAGCTTTTTTAACCCTGCTTCAAATCACTGTGAGTTTATGAACAACTATACTTCCCCTTATTTTGTTCAACTAGAAATTCAAAGCATGGCTGGAAGGGCTTTAAGGCTCATCCTCAAGCCTCCTACAATTCACGTGTTTGTGACATCAATGTCTTCATATATAACAAAATATACTTGATCTTAACTGCACTATACCTTAGGATGACTTCAGCCTAAGCTAGGCCTCAAAACAGACTTTTATGAGTTGTTGTAGAAGCAATCCCTTCTCTGTGGCCTAGAGCAGAATGATAATATCCTTCTAGGATAATCTCACACATGTGGCTTAGACCTACAAGAAATACGCCCCTAAAACAGAGAGAAACTCCTTCCTCTATTTATTATGAAAATAAGTATATTATATGGATGATATATAAAAAATTAAAATAGGATGTCTTAGGTATCAATGGGAATGGGATGGAAATCCTTGGCATTCAAAGAATACATTAAAATATCAGAAATTCTAGTGAATGTGGTAGTCATTAATTTTTATTAATAGGACAAAAAGTCCATGGACATTATTCAAATGAATTCAATAGCACACAAGAATACATATTGGAAAATCTTCACATGAATCCCTATGGTTCATATGTAAACTATAAAGATTGGATAACCTTGAATTCAAAGCAAGACACTCCTTAATACTAAATAGGTTGGTAATAAATTTCCAAAGCATCTAAAAGTAAATACCTTACTCAATCTTGATGATAAACCAATGCGGGAAATATAAAAATAGCAATTATTTGAAATCAGTCACTACCTTGCATTGTATTCAAATATAATCAAAGAAACAATGTTGACTATAAACCTTGAACATTGATCTTGATAACTGAATAAAGTTATCCATAACTTCATAGAAAATTGGGAAAAAGTTCTTGATTGAATAAGAAAAGATACAAAAACTAGGATACCAATTCTACAAAAAAGGAAGGTGAATCTCCTCTTACACTCTCAGATATTTTTTGAATACCATATCAACGAAGAAAGGGTAAGAGGTTACCATGGTTTAATGTAGATTCTCTGACCTAGAGACTACAAGATCTCCTTGAGGCTCAGTCTGCATCATGTCAATATCCTCCATACCCTGAAAAGTAGAAACCAAAGTTAACAGTAAAGTTTGTGAAAATAAATATAATAAAAACTATAAATATTCTTAACGAAAAGTATCAATACCTGTGTCACGACTGGAACCTCAGAAGGAATAATCTCTTCAAGCAGCCCTTCATGTGTAGCGCTAACCTGAAAATTTCATAATGTTAAGACTCATACCAATAAATTTATGTGACATAAATTCAATTTCAATTTGACATACAAAAGTATAGATAGATAGTAATGAGTAATGGTTGTGGCACCTGTACATGATCATGTCCACTATCTATAGAATGAGCACGAGGGGAAAGGAAATGTTTTTCTAGGAATGTTGTAAACTGCATAAGTTAAATAAATATATTGCTGTCATTTTTTTGAGACTAAATGTATATATACACTAAAAAAAAATGTTAGATCAAAACCTATTTGTACATACCTCGCCCATGGTGTGCATTTGTATTGTCCTGGATTGCTCATAGAGGTCTCTACATGAGGCTGCATACTCAATAAGCTCATCTCACTCCATCTCCCTCAACACATCATTTGGAATACTCACAAATGGATGCCCTCCTGCACTAGATGAAGGTTGGCTCGTCCACCCCTCCTAAAGAAGCTACAATATGTGCTTGTATCTTATCCCTCATTTTTTATGCAGCACTGGAAATAATGGCCAACTCCTGTGGAAGTGTAACTACCCTAGTTGGTCAAGCTGCTAAACGAGGTGCTGGAGGCCTAAACCCAACATCTCGCATAGCATCAGGTCGTTCATATGTACGATCTTTTCCAGCTCCATAGAATTTGGACCCAGTATCTGTATAGTTAGGGTCCATGTGCTCTCGGAATTGAGCAAACAACATTATAACAAAATATTGTGGCACCTCATCATTATTTGGGAACTTCCCGTATGCATACAGGAACTTCTCATAAATATGGGGTGCAATAATAGGATCATTGAATCTTGCAATCTTCAGACGTTTTTTGTCTTTAGGCCACAAGTAAAATAGTGACAAGGCCATTTCTTTAGTTACCTTACTTTTGGCTTCAATGTAGGAGTGGATACGAATCACTGATGCTCTCCTCCTACGCATCATGTCAAAAACAACTTAGGTTGATGGTCCAACCCTACGATAAGTCTCTATCAAACTCTCCAAATTGTGAAAAACAATTTGGAAACAATTTTGACTAGGGGCAGAGATATTGCAACTTTGCAAATCATTGCGAAATCTCCTGGAATGCTCCCTCATCCCATCAACAGTAATATCTTCCCAAGGCATCTGCTCAGGAATATCACCGGGATGGGTGTAAAGGGGATCATAGCTCAGATTTCGAGCAAACTCATGAACCCTACGACCTATACACCTAGGAGGGCGATTACGACCACCTGTAACATGTTAAATTATTGCACATATTAAAAATTAAATAATTTATAAGGAAAATTTGTATTTAAAAAACTTGTTTGGTAATTTAAAAATACCTGCTGGAAAAGCTATCTCTTCCTCTTCGTTCATACTATGTTCCCCTGACGAGGAATGAATGTGTCTATGACCCACTGTACAAAACATTAAATTGTTAGAATTTGGGTACATGAGTACCACAATAAGTTTGAAATTAAACATACGCCAAACACTAAATTTTCATTTAGATTTTACCTGGAGAAGTATCCAATTGTGGGGTGAATCCCACAGGCTGAGATATTCTTCGCCTCTACCCCTCACCAGCAATAGGGCCAACCCCAAATCCAACATTTTCACCTATGGAACATAATGTTTTCACATTAAACACATGTCATTTGAAAAAAAAATCACCTGTTCAACATTGAATATAATGTAAAATTGAAAATTTTAACTAGCAATTGATCTAATGTGTACCTATGCTGTGTATAAGACACTCATTCATACCATGGTCCCCCGGTGAGGAATGAATGTGTCTATTACCCACTATACAAAACATTAAATTGTTAGAATTTGGGTACATGAGTACCACAATAAGTTTTAAATTAAACATACATCAAACAATAAATTTTCATTTAGATTTTACTTGGAGAAGTATCCAATTGTGGGATGAATCCCACAGGCTAAGACATTGTTCTCCTTTGCCCCTAACCAGCAATAGGGCGAATGGGAACATATCCGTGGGGTGCCTCTTGTTCGATTCCCTGACTGGGTGAACGAGTCGGACAAGTGCGTCCACCTGTCCAAGACAAAAAAAATCACATTAATCAATTTTTCACAACGAACAATAAATATAACGTGCTTGAAAAAATGATATAACTAAACAACCAATGTACCTAATGATCCTCCTCTCATGGAGGCGTCTCTGTAGGGCTCCCCTGATGCCATGGCGGGGTCTTTGTAGGGCTTGACTGCCCCTCATAAACGAATTAGAAAAAAAATTATCAATCAACAGTTTAATGTCATCAACCAATGGATAACAAGTACTATATAGGTACTATGTGTGAATGCATAAGAATGTTGAAAAGTATAACTAGATCGGTCTTCATGTTGACTATGTAATTATATTCTTGTGTAAGGAAGAAGTCAAAGTAATATTATCTAAAGACTAGGAACCAAGATTTCCCAGGACTGGTACAAAAGAGTACAAAAAAGAAGGCTTTATCATCATTACAACCAATATCTAGTCCTTACCCTTGAAGAAGATCATTCAAAGAGAAATCACCAACACATATTTTCTCCACCATCGAAGAAATCAAGATGAAGACTTTATCTTCACTTATCAATTAAGTATCTTTCATTCTATAATCAAATTTTGTTTAAATAACTTTGTTTTGGCAGGGAGATCTATAAGCTGGTTGGGTTACCAAGATTCCTTGCATGAGAAGAATAGTCACAGTCCTAAAAGAAAGTAAGGTTAAATGTCACTTAGACCAGATTTATACAAAATTGAGGTATCAAATAATGAAGGGATATCTTCATAAGATCTTAACTATAAGATATGCAAACGACGATAAGGTGGACAAGCTAACAAGGAGAGAGATTCTATAGAAATGTAGCCATAATTTTCAAGGTTCATCCTCTAAATCTATAATTGTTATGGAACACTTTAGAAATTTTTCTCCCATTCATGAAAAGCATCCCACAGTTTCACTTTCAATTCCACAAACAAGAGAGTATTGTTGGTTTTATTCCACCTTCCTCCACCACTACTAGTTGCACTCAGCACACCATTTAAACCATTTGAATAAGTACACGGAATATGCTTATGAGTACATGGCACCACATGGAACCATTTTATTGAACTTCATGAGGGTTGCAAGCACATGACTCATACTTCAAGCACCAAGCTTCAGATTTATAGCTGATTTATTTTTGCATTCCTTATATTCATCATTGCAGTGTGATTATAATTCAATTTTGTGACTTATATTTTGACACATGACATCAGATTAGATTGTAATTTTGAGTACAATTCCTTTCCTAATGATTAAAGTGATAGATTTCATGCAATAAGGTCTCCAAGGTAATAGGAAAAACAACTAGCAAATCTCTCTCAGAATTCTCACTGTATCACAAAGATATACCATGACTGGGGCTTCACTACTTCAACTCAAAAGTTGTAACAAATAAAATAGAAAATAAAACCGAGTTGTTCAATCTCCTGAGATTACTTGGTATCTGAGCTAGATTATGGTGAAAGAGCAACCTTGAAGTCAAAATCATTTGGCCTAGTTCAAGAACACTTTTCATATGAAGGGTGAAATCATCTATT
Source organism: Pinus albicaulis (assembly GCA_034641835.2). Taxonomy (NCBI): domain Eukaryota; kingdom Viridiplantae; phylum Streptophyta; class Pinopsida; order Pinales; family Pinaceae; genus Pinus; species Pinus albicaulis. Next base: position 1,140,386,189 of record CM076579.1, on the reverse strand, counting down.
GTTACAGCAGGTCAAAAATATGAAGGTGCCATGCAAAAAAAATACCATAAGCAAATATGTTATGCTGAATTTCCTTTTTTGATTTTTTTCTCCTTGCTGCCAACAATGAATTTGTCAGTTTGGCACTAGTGCGCTCTATTTTTAGTCGGGTGTACCCAATATTTTGATGTTGTTTGAACCATGAAAATTTGCAAGTATATTTTTGAGTCACAATTGTACACTAATTGGTTTTCGTGGACATATGACTATTGAAAGAGTAGCACCAAATTTTTTAAACACATGATGAGAGCATACCAAAAATATCGAACTGTTAGTGAGAGTAGAGACTCATTATTTTTAAGGGGATGGAAAATTACAGCAACACCCTCTTAGATACACCCCACATAATATCTAACATGTATATATGAAATTTGAATAGTACCATGCACTAGAGACAAGGATTGGACACAACACACATACCCTCAATTTCCATGTTAAAATGTAGGATTAAAATTTTGTAGTAAGAAACATACCATACCCCATAAAGCAAGATAGGACAACAAAATGATATATTTGGAGTGTTGAGGAAGGTATAACCATGACCAATTAGAAGACGAACCCTCTAACTATATTTCTTAGGAATAAGATAAAATAACAATGACCTCCTTAGAAAATCCAAATAATTGTCAAAATGTTGTGGGAAAAAACCAACTTAATGCGAGAAAATTGTTGACTCCTCAATTTACATACAGATGATTAAAAAAACCCAACTCACAATGTATACCATGTAAGAGGAATATAATAGTCAAGGTGGGTAGCTCTTCTCTCCACCACCAGTAATTACAAATACCTTGGCCACCATGAGGTAGATCCCATGATTTTATAACGATTTGACAATAGAGAATGAAGCTAGGTGGGAAAACCTTCTAGAAAGTAGAGTAGGACTAGGAAATGACAAGTTTTGGTGTTGACATACTTATTGCAAACAAATATAAATACTAAATGAATTTACATGAACTATCTCTAAAGTACCAAAAGAAATAAATTATCGCAAACAAATACAAATACTTGTGTAAAAATGAGTTTACTCAAGTTAAAATGAAAGTTGTTAACTATTATGTGGAATAAAAATACCTAATGAGTTCACCAAAAAAGAATTTCCAAATAAATGAGAAAATGCACTATGTATGTATTACATCAGTATCAAGACAATGAAACATAAACAACTGAAAATAATTCATGATTTCCAGAAAGGCTGAAGACAGTGAGGCACAAAAAATTGAGCTATTGGAGCTTTACCCCCTAATTTTGTTTTACTCCATACAAACAATCTAATAGAGAGAGATGCTATGTCATTTCTGCCTCTTTCATGATCTCAAATTCCTTTTTCTTCAACTGCACTTCCATGAGTTTGAATTCAAGTTTATTATTTTCATTTTCTAACTTCAGTCTCTTCAACCATATTTACCTACTCCTACAAATTACCAGCCCCTTAAACCCCTCCTTCTCAAGCTCAAGTTGTTGTGCCTGAACCTCCACTTTCATCGTTTTCACCTCAAGAAGTTGTCTTTGCATCCATGCTATTCTTGTACTATCTTCTTCAAAATCTTCTCCATTTTCATCATTAGTTTTCCCATTTGCCTCATGATTCTCTCTCCCCTTAGGAGAAGATGGATGCATACCATAATTTGCCAGGATATGTAGCTTGAAATAAGAACACATTTCTTCCTAGAATAAGCGATTGGAATCTATAATTTTCATCAGACCCTTTTTTGTCCCCTCAGAAATATGATCCATAGAATAAATGAGATGATGATTCTCAACAACCTTTGATGTGTCTCTTCCAAGCACATCATTTAGTGCCTTAAAATTCTTGTTCATGTCATTGAATTTATCTTTGCACTACTGACAATAAATATGAAATCCTTTCTCCTTCAATATTTTGGAAATAGATTTCCACTTTCCCTTCATCACGTGAGCACTAGACTTGTTCCTATTACATTCCTCAATAAAAAAAACAAACCAATTGAATCATAAGATTTACCATGTCCCCTCTCCATTTCATAAGTTTCTAATGGTCATCAATGTGAGGTCTAGATTTCATAAGTAGATGATGTTCATCACTTTCATCTTTATCTATTCAAATGAGACTATGATGTTGATGGTGATATTGTTGTTCTTGGTTCAGTTGTTGTGAATGATGACCATCACTTTCATCTTAATCTCTGCAATTGAGACTATGATGTTTATGGGGATCTTGATGTTGTTGGTTCTATTGTTGTGACTGATGGTCATTGAGGACATCTCCAACCTTGTAGTAGACCTACTGGGCAAAGTGAAAATTGAAAACCTTTCCTCCTTGGTTCTCAATAACCATGTTTTTTTTTTAACTTCGTTAAAACCCTAGACATTCCAAATGAAACAACTATTTTTTTGGTGTTTCCTTTAAGTCTATTCCTAGTCTGAGTGACCAATGGTCTGACCCTAGACAAGGAAAGATGGTTTCCTCTGTGAAAATATCCATTTGTAAGAATTCTTCGGTTATGATTAAATGAAATAAAAAACTGGGTATTTAAAGGCTTTCACTCCTTCTGTTATTCCAAGAAAAATGACCATTAACCCTAGGTGTATCTACTAAGCTCAACTTTTTTATAAGGTTATTAAAATTGTTAGAAACTAGTTCAAGCCTTCATATGCCTCCAGGTTTTTTCTCTCACAGGGACTGAATGAGATTTAAATCTGCCCCCAAACCCATAATAGAAAAGGGAAACACCTTTTATGAAATGAAATTTGACTTAAAAATTGTGGCATCTCTATTAGCACTAGGGGTCCATATACTGTTGTTAAAGAAACTAGGTCTTTTGTGGCCAAATATCATAATCATCCATTTATTATCTGTGGGTAGATGCACAGTTCAAGGCAGAGAAAGGCTTACCTGTATCCCGACGACAAAGAAAATAGCTCTTCAAAACGATAGCTACACTCAAAGAATTCGCGAAAACGACATCTACAGTCCAAAAATTTGACAGCTACAGTCCAATAATTCACGAAAAGGATAGCTACAATCCAAGAATTCGACAGCTACAGTGAAAAAATTCGTGAAAACGACAGTGCAGTTCTATGAATTCGTGAAGATGACAATGTAGAATGCCGGGTGAATGGAGAATTGTGTGTTTTTATTTTAAGAATAAAAATCTCGGACGAGAGTTTAAAAATATTTCGGACGAGAGTTAAAAAACTCTAGGACGAGAGTTGAAAAAACTCTCGGATGAGAGTTAAAAACCTCTCGTCCGAGAGTTTTTCTAACTGTCGTCCGAAAGTCTTCCCGAGAGTTTATGTGACTAAACTCTGAGATGAGAAAATTCATAACTCTCGTCCGAGAGAATTTTAACTCACGTTAAACCTGAACAAACTCTCATCCAAAATATTTAAAATCTCTTGGACGAGAGTTTTGAAAACTCTCGGCCAAGAAATTTAGTTGACTATTTTCTCGGTCGAGAAATTAAAAATTTCTCCCGAATTCTAACCATCCACCAAAAAGTTTTTCCCAACTTCTAGATTTCACCCGCCTCCCATAGCTCGTTATACTAATTGAAAAATTAAAATAAGTAACTCCCACCAGCCTTAAGTTCAACAATTTCACACATATATATACCTTCACAATTTTTTAATCAGACAACATTTACCACACGTGCGAAATGTATATCAACTAGAAATATGTTATTTAGGTGTGCATACCAATTTCTCTGACTAGTTCCACCCAACCGTAGAGTTCTCTCTCTGTAAGTCACCCCCGAGCCAATACCTTAGCTCCGAGTGATAGACAACCCTTTGTCTATCTTGGAGCAGCTTATTTAAGCCGTGCTTTCGCATGCTTGTTTCCAATTACTGTGTCTAGTAATTTCAGGATGCTTTCTTCATATTGTGTCTAGGCTTTCCCTCATAGAGGTACTTTAAAGCTGTCTTTTCCACTTTTCTAGATTTTTATTCATTTTCCCAATTACTTTCCTCTTCATTGGGGAATTAAATGTTTATCTCGAAACATAATTTTGGTAATATTCCTTCTAAGGATTTATGGAAGGTGTGGGAAAGTCTCATCACCTTATCCACATCTTCATGGATTTAGGTTCCAGATCTCAATTCTCAATCTAGTCATTGCACATATAATTTTCCATTTTATTTTTATTAATTAAAATAAAATAAATCCACATACTAGTTCTCCATTGGGGTCCACTTCCCCCTTTGGACTTATCTGATTTTCAATTAAAAAGCATAGGAGCTTGGGGTATTACACTCTTGCGTTTTTAGTATTAATCCCTTCAGTTTATTATCCCTTTCTCTTAAAATATCAACAATATAATACTATAACGTTCGAATGGTACAACAATGTAACCAATGTCACATTGTGATAAACATTGTTTCGATATGAAAATAAGTCTAACAATCATTATCGTAATGTTACATTACATTATAATTTATTCAATGTCAAATTGCTACATTATAAAAGGGGAGTTTAATAGAAGATTTATCATATAAGGGCCTTTTAATATTTATTTTATAATATTAAATTTTAATATTGTGTTTATAATTTGTAGTATTAGGGTTTATAATATTAATATTAGGGTTTAATATCTATCCCTTGTGTTTATCAATGCCTTGGATTTTTTATATTAATACTTCAGGTTTATCAATTTATTAGGATCATAATATTATCTCGTGGGTTTAGAAGAATTTCCTTGAGATTTTAATCATTTGAGTTTATAATATTCATCCCCGAGGTCTATTAATTCCTTAGATTTATACTATTAATCTCTTGGATTTATAATATTAATCCCAAGGTTTATAATATTAATATTAGGTTCTGTATTCCTAGGATTTGATATTAATCCTACGGTATAATGTTATTCCCTTGGGTTTATAATCCCTCAAGTCTTTAATATTAATCCACTAGGTTTAGTAATCCCTTTGGTTTATAATATTGTTCCTAGGGTTTCTAATATTATTTATAGTATTTACATTCCTAGAGTTAAATACTAAACCTATGGTTTATAATATTAATCTTATGGTTTAATATTAATACAAATATTTTATAATCGCTTTGGTTTATAATATTAACTCCTTGGTTTTATTAATATTAGGGTTTATGCTCCTAGGATTTAATAGTAGTCCTAAGGTTTAAAGTTATTTTGGGTTTAAAATCCCTTGTGTTTTTCATATTAATCCCTTACGTTTATTAATCACATAGGCTCATAATATTGATCCTAAGGTTTATAATATTAAACTTAGGGTTTAATGTTTTTTTTGGCTTATAATATTTACCTTAGGGTTTATATCAGTTGGGTTAATAATATTCATTCCATCTGTTTAATATTATTCTAATGGGTTTATAATCCCTTGGGTTTATTATTCACTTGGATTTATCCTATTGATCCCTTAGGTTTAATAATCTAAGGGTTCATATGCATGTTTATAATAATAATCCCTAGGATTAATTTAAATATATTTTGTTTATAACTGATTGGGTTTATAATATAAATTCCTTGACTTTATTAATACCTTGGTTTAGAATATTAATATATTGGATTTAATATTAATGTTATTTTTTTGGAAATTTATAATTTAGTATTAGTATTAATCTCGTCGATTTATTTTCAATTTAATATTAGTCTCCTCGATTTATAATTTGTTATAATAGTGCTTAAAATATTAATCCCTAGGTTTATAATACTAATGTGTTGGTTTTATCGATCCCTTGGGTTTATAATATTAATCGGTTTAGTTTATTAATCCCTTCACTTTGTAATACTATTAATTAGTTGGGCTCATTAATTACTAGTATTTTTAATATCTTTTGTTTAGAATATTAAGAATTAATTGGGTTAATTAATCCCTTGGGTTTATAATATTAATCTATTGTGAAACCAGCTCCAAAAATAGAAGAAAAGAGAGATCAACGCCTTAGAAATCAGCCACTTCGAGGGGGTAGCCTCCAATACATTACATAAATGAAAATTATTGGATGATCCAAATGACAAAACCTCCTTTCTATATATAGGAGTCCATGGGGCCACAATTTAATCCTAGTGGGGCCACACTGTAATCCTAGCCGACCTAACAATAATAATGTAAGGGCACAATAATAACAATATGGGGGTTATAGGGGTTCAAAAATAACAATAAGGGGGTTAGACTAACAACAATAAGGGACTATACTAGCAATATAGGGACCTAACATTCTCCTTTCCTTAAAAAAAGTGTTGTCCTCAAAGCTTTAGAAGCTCTAGGTGCTTTTGTATAAAATTCTCATCCTCCCATGTATAATCTTCAGTGGGTAAGTTCTTCCATTTGATGAGATACTCTGAAATTGATCGATTTCATAGTTATCGAGTCCTTGTTTCCGTGACTACTTCAGGTTCCAATATGGTTTTCCCTTCCTCATAGAGTTCTGGAAATATTGTTTGAACTGGAAGTTTGTCCCCTATAACCTTTTTTAAGCATGAAACATGGAAAACTCGATGCACTAGCGAAGAAGAAAGAAGCTCCAATTTGTATGCCATATTACCAATATTTTGCAAAACCTTGTAAGGACCATCATAATTTGGTGATAATTTATCATCCTTCTTAGCTTGATTGAGGGAAATTTGTTTTTATGGTTGTAGCCATAAAAATACCCAGTCTCCCTCATGAAAACTTCTCTCACTGCGATGTTGATTTTCCTGTTGTTTCATTTGATTTTGTGCCAAATTTACATTATCCTTTAAGAGTTGGATAACTTCTTGTTGATGCTTGATGTTATCCTCCACTACTTGAACCCTAGAATTTTCCCTTAAAGAAATGTGATGGATGGTGGATGATATTCATAAAGTGCCATAAATGGGGTCATTTTTACCGCATTATAGAAGGAAGTGTTATACCACCATTCATCGAGAGGTAACCACTTGACCCATTGTGCTTTCTTATCATATACAAAAAAACGAAGATATCCTTCCAAACATTTATTCACTATCTCTGTTTCACCATAGGATTGAGGATGATGAGATGAGCTATGAGCTAGTTGAGTACTCAAACAAGGAAATAATTCCATCCAAAAATTTCCTGCAAAATTGGGATCTCTGTCACTTACAATAATATTTGGCTTTCCATGTATCTTTTGAATTGTTTCCATAAATGCAGTAGCATTTGTACTCACTTTGAATGGATGAGATAATGCACAAAAGTGTGTATACTTGGTAAGTCTATCAACTACCACCATGATGACACTCCTTCCATCAGAATTAGGTAAAACTGTGATAAAATCCATTGAAATCTCCTCCCAATGTTGACTTGGAATGGATAAAAGTTGTAGAAGACTCAGGGTCTTAATTGTCTCAACTTTATTTTGCTGGAAAACCAAACATTTTTCCACAAACTTTTGAATATCAGATTTAAGGCCATCCCAAAAAAAAATCTTTCTTCACCCTGTGGTAAGTTTTTAAAAATCTCGAGTGTCCTCCTAAAGGAGAAGTGTGCAATTCAAAAAGAATCTTATGTTTTAGTTTGGAATTATTGCAAATATATAAGCGATATTTGTACCATAAAGAATCATTTTTCCAACTAAATGTATCATATGTACTAGGATCTTGCTGCAACTTTTCAATGAGAGTCCACACTTCTTCGTCCTTCTTCCATTCATCCCTTGCTTCGGTTATCCAATCTGGTTGGATAATTGAAATGGAACAAAGCAATGCTTCCACCTCTTCATCCTTTCTTGAGAGTGCATCTGCAACAAAACTTAGCTTCACATTTTTGTAGATGATTTCAAAGTCATAACCCAACATCTTTGCGACCCATTTTTGTTGCTCTTCGGAAGATAGTCTTTGTTCCAAAAAGTTTTTAAGGCTATCATGATCAATTTTTACCTTGAAGTGTCTTCCCTTTAGGTAAGGTTTTCATTTCTTTAATGCATGTAGTAATGCCAACATTTCATTCTCATAAATAGCCTTTTGTAAATACTTTCCTTTCTTTGAACGACTTTCAAAAGTAATGGGTCTTCCTTCTTGCATTCAAACAACACCAATTCGATTTCTTGAGGCATCAGATTCCACAATAAAGGTTTTTGTGAAGTCTTGCGTAGCTAAGACTAGTGCTAGGCACATTTACTCTTTAAGATGTTGAAAGGCCTTAGTTGCTTCACGAGTCCACGAAAATGCATATTTTTTCAATAATGTTGTTAGAGGTGTTTCTATTCTCCCATAGTTCTTAACAAACCTTCAATAATACCATGTTAACCTGAGAAATCCGCAAAGCTGCTTTATGGTTGTGTGGACTTTCCATTCCTTAATGGCTTTAATTTTGTTAGGGTCTACCTTAACACCCTCGTGAGATACAATATGACCCAGATATTCCACCTCTTGTACTCCAAAGAAAAATTTGGATGTTTTTGCATATAATTGTTTCTCCTCCAATAGTTTGAGCACCTTGTCAACATGTTGAACACGATCCTTCCAAGACCTGCTATAGATTAGTATATCATCGAAAAATACTAGCACAAATTTTCTAAGGAAGGGTTTCAAAATGGAATTCAACAACCCTTGAAATGTAGAAGGTGAATTGATAAGGCCAAAAGGCATGACCAAAAAATCATAATGACCCTGATGAGTTTGAAATGTTGTTTTCAGAATATCTTCAGTCTTCATTGTAATTTGATGATATCCTGAATGAAGATCCAACTTGGTAAAACAAATTTCTCCATGTAATTCATCCAATAATTCATGAATCACAGGAATGGGAAATTTATCTTTAATATTGAGCTGATTGATCTCTGTATAATCCAGACACATGTGCCATAATCCATCTTTCTTGTCCACCAATACCACTCGAGTAAGAACTTTGACTAGGTTGAATTATACTACCCTATAACATTTATGTAATCATACGTTCAATTTCACTCTTTTGGACATAAGGATATCTGTAAGGCCTAATGTTTGGAGGAACACTTCCTGGAATGAAATGAATAGCATGATCATGATAAAAAATAGGTGGGATTCATTTGGGAGTATCAAACACCTTGAAATGATTGTCCAAGCCTTTTTTAAGATTTCGAGAAATAGATGATTTTGATGTTGGAACTTCTAGTGAGCATAATTGGGCAATTACACCCCATTGTTCTTTCTTCAAAATCTTTGTCATGACATTAGAGCTTATTATGTTTCCTAGCTTCCCTGTGATACCCCATAATTTTATTTCCTTTCCTTCCGAAAAAAAATTCAAGAAAAGTTCTTGAAAATTAAAAGCTATCGTCCCCAAAGATTGTAACCATTGTAATCCTAGTACAACATCAGCACCTCCCATTGGGATGGAAAGCATTGGACTATTAAATACATATTACCCCATGGCTAGCTTGATATTATGGCATTTTCCAGAGCAATTTATTATTCCTCCATTTGCAACCATCACTTGACATTCTGGTGCTAGGTATAGGAAACAATTCAATTCCTTGGCTACCTTACAATGAATAAAATTATGGGTACTACCCGAATCAATCAACACTATTACCTTTTCTTCTTGATATTTCCTTCTATCCTAAGAGTTTTAGGAGTGGTAACTCCTACCAATGCATTACATGATATGGTAGAACTCATTCCTTCTTCTTCTAGGGTTTCTTCCTAGTGTATATCCTCTACTTTTGAATTTTCTTCTTCATTTTATTCCTCCTCTTCATAATCTATGTAATATAATTTATTCTTGGCACACTTATGAACTTTAGTGTATTTGCTATCACAACAGTAGAAAATCCCTTTTTCTCTTTTTTCTTCCAATTTTTGTGATGTCAACCTTGTAGGTTGTGGAAGTCTAGGAGTAGAAACACTTCCATCTTTATAGATGTGAATGGTAGGCTTCCTTGTCGCCATAATTTTACATTCAATTTTTTCTTGCCAACCTCAATGCCTTCTCCAATGAATCAATTTCCCAAACACAAACTTCATGTTGGATGTTATCCTTTAAAGTCCCTATGAAGATATTAATCCTATGTTCCTTTGGAATATCAGTTACCCTTATATTCAATTTTTGGAATTCCTCAATGTGCTCCGCCACTGAACCCTTTTGTTTGAGATTTATCAATTTGCTAAAGAAGGTGTTTCTCTTTGTATCCTCATAATGTGCTATCATTTCCTCCATAAAAATTGACCAAGTGACAATTCTTTTACGGGAGCAAAGCCATCGATACCATACAAATGTATTTTGTTCTAAATGAAAAGTTACAATGCGTACCTTTTGTGTGTTTTGCACATTATTGAGATCAAAATATTGCTCCATATGTAGTATCCATGTTACGGGATCCTTTCCATCATATTTACTCATATCCATCTTTGGAATATGGTGGTTCTTCAATCCAAAATTACAATTTATGAAATCATGTTTAACATTTATTTTGTTCTAATCATGAGTTTCCTGTACTATATTTTCACCATTTGGAGCCATTTCTTGTATCAACTTTTTCAAACCTTCGATCTGTGCTTTTAGATCATTCTTCATGTTCTCCATGTTGTCTTTCATTTTTTCTTCCACGTCCTCCATCTTAGTTTCCACGCCATCCATCTTAGTTTCCATGCCATCCATCGTAGCTTCCACGACTTTCTTCAAACCTTCCACATTATTCTTCAAATCATCCATCTTCGCTTCAATGCCTTTCTTCGAAACTTCCATTTCATTTTTGGCTACTCTTTGTGAGAATGAAGCTTGGTGCACTTTCTCTTGTAATTTTGATAGATCATGTTGCAATTCGTCATCTTCATGAGTCATAGTAGAGTATTCTCAGGGCTTAATTAGTGTTCAATTATTTTTAGGAGGAATTTCAGAACCCAATATTGAAATATATGCTCAATAAGCTCTTGGAATCACTTCAAACTGATTTTTACACAAGACTTATGCAATTCAGAAAAACATACACGCATTTTTCTTGGTTTTGAGGAGCTTGAAAATGAAACTGAATTATATTTGTGATTTCAGATCTTTAATATCTAAAATTTAGCACAGAGGTATCCCTCGGAATCCTCTTTCGAATTCCACAGTTCTGACCTAATTTGGATTCTTCAAGAAAAAGTTATGTCCACTCTCCCACAATTACCTAATTATGGACTTGTTCAGTAGAGAGAAGTTGTACGACTTGCCACATGTCACTGTTTCCTCCTTCGGCTCTGAAATTGATAGAAAAGAAACTACAATCTGTGCAATTGCGACCACTTTTTACATAATTCCAATCTGATGCTCAGAGAGAGAGTTATGAATATTTTCCCACAATCACCTCTTTGAGATGAAATTCGGGAGCCTGAAAAAGCCCTAACTTCCACAGATCATATCTCTTAAAATGTTGTGAACCAAGCTCTACAATTTTGCGACTATGTTCTTCGGGATTTCGGCTTCGCGAACTAAAAATTTCAGCTTCTGAACCTTCGTAGAAAAAATGCTATAGCGAATATTTCACGATGACCTATTTGGAGCAGTGAAACCCTAGAATCCGAATCTTTGATACCAAATGTTGTGAAACCAGCTCCAAAAATAGAAGAAAAGAGAGATCAACACCTTAGAAATCAGCCATTTCGAGGGGGAAACCTCCAATACATTACATAAATGAAAAATTCTTGGATGATACAAATGAAAAAACGTCCTTCTATATATAGAAGTCCATGGGGTCATAATGTAATACTATTCGACCTAACAATAATAATTTAAGGGAATAATAATAACAATATGAGGGTTACAGGGGTACAACAATAACAATAAGGGGGTTACACTAACAACAATAAGGGACTATACTACTAATACAGGGACCTAACATAATCTCTTGAGTTTTCAATCTGTATGTTTTATAATATTAATCCCTTAGGTTTATTGATCGCTTGTGTTAATAATCCTCAAAGTTTACAATGTTAATACTTGGGTTTATAATATTAATAATTCCTTGTGTTTATTAATCCATACAGTTTAATACTGCTCACATTGATAATATTAATCATTTTGGGTTTGTAATATTGGGTTTATAATGTTGCATTTATATAAGGGTTTGAAAAGTTTAGTTTTTCATAATGGGCTTTATAATATTGGGTTTTATAATTTTAGGTTTTATAATAGTAATATTAGTATATTAGGTTTATTAATATTATGGCTTTATAACATTTATCCTTTGGGTTTATAATATTTATAATCCCTTGGGTTTATAATAGTAAATGATAGGGTCTATTATTTCCAAGGGTTTATAAGATTAATCACTTCGATTTATATCATTCATATCTTCGGTTTATTATTAGCGAATATAGTACTAATATTAGGGTTTATAATATCAATCTTAGGGATTATAATATTTGGTTTGATGATATTAGGATTTACAAATTTAATTTAATATTAAAGTTTAATAACATGATGTATCAATTTGTTCTTATTAATAATGTAACATTTTAATCCCAGGGTTTAGTATTTTCCATTTAGTTTATTTTCCCTTGGGTTTATAATAGTAATGCATTAAGTTTATAATCTTAAACCCTTGCATTTATTTCCCCTTGGGTTTATAATATTAATCCCTTGGATTTGCAATATTGTAGTTTTTAATTTTGGATTTATAATATTGAATTTAGTGTGAGGATATCAAATGTTGGGTTCTTAACATTGGAGTATATAATATTTGGTTTAATATTGTGTTTTTTAATATTAGGGTTTAAAATATTAATCCTATTCCGTAAGGTTTATAATATTAATATTATCATTTATAATGTTTGATTTTAAAATATTATGATTTTAAAATAAATGATTTAATATTATAGTTAATATGATTATGTTGGAATGGTTCATAAATTTACCATGATGTATAAAAGATATTAATATGTTAATAAATGTATATTAACCATTAATATCATTTTTATGGATAAATAATTATTATTAGTAAAAACCCTATTGTATTATTATATTATTTTAATTTTATTTTATATATAGTCAATTTCTCATAGCCATATTAACACTATACATCTAATAGTTATTAATATGATTGATAAATTCTTATGAAATTATATCAACCATATGTACTAATATAATTGTATATGTGCTTCATATACATCTATAAAAATATGTCAACAATATAAATAAATATAATTATAATTTAAAAAATAAATATTAAAAATTCTAATTTAAAAAGAATTAAAATTAAGATAGGTTAAATAATTAATTAAAAAATAACAATTAATTTAAAATTTTTATAATCAAAACATATTGATCAATTAATTGATTATTTGAAATATGAAAACATGCCAATATGGACTTATATGGACTTATAATTCCATATGACTCTTACAATGGTAGTTTGTATTTAAAGTATTTATTTAATTTTCTTTAAAATAGGACAAACATACAATCATCTACGATCATATCTCCCATTAAAACCATGACAGCTCGAGATGCTTCGTGAAATGGTTATCTACTGCACTAAAATAGGGAATTATACCTTCATATAATGTTCAATGTTGTCGGTATTGCTCCAAAGGAGGTCCGTAATCAATTCCATTGTCAATTTATCTGAATGTTTGATATAATATTCAATGTATTCAGTTGTTGAGGAGTTTTGTAATGAATTACATTATCAATTTATCTATATGTTCTCGGGAATTTAGCAAGAACATGATTCGCAACACTTGTATGTCAAACAAAACATTAAATATGTATGATTTAAGGAAAGACTTGAGAGTATATAACCAAGTTATTATACAAATAGCATAGAATTGACGTATTTCAAATAAATTAGCAATAACTGGTTCAATCTGATAACAAATCATATTGATAATAATTAATTAAATAATTTAAAAAATAATAATAAATTTTATTGTATAATGTTAAAATTCAGAATTTTAGATTTTTTTTATTTCAAACCCAAAGTAATATGGATTTGACCAAAAAAAAATCCAATGCATTATCTAATTCCTATCCAAAAATAATTAGGAAATAGATAATAAGATATTTACGATTGAGAATGGGATAGTATATTTTTTTCTTTCTACTCGCTATAAAATTTGTATTTTGTAATGATAATAATATAGTTTTACGACGAATTTATATAAAATCAATAGGGAATTATATTTCAAACATGAAGAGGAAGCTTTGAGCATTTTTCTATAAGAATAAAAATATAGCATTATAGGACAATACCTATTTTTCTATAAAAAGAAAAATATAAATTTTTAAAACAATATATCAAATATATATTCAATGATAGTAGAAGACATTAAAGATATATCAATAACATTATAGAACAATATATCAAATATAGATTCAATAATAGTAGAAGACATTAAAGATATATGAAAAATAATCATTAGAGAAAGTTAAAGGCCAATATCGAAAATGTAAAAGAAAAAAAAAAGATATCTTACATAAAAATAAAGAAACTTCTAACATAGTCAAACCTTGATGAGATATATAAACAAGTTAAAAAGTGAAAATTCTAGACACATTATAATATTAATCTTAGGGTTTAAATTAAATATATTTTGTTGATAGACTATTGGTTTTATAATATAAATCCCTTGAGTTTATTAATCACCTCGATTAGAATATTAATATATTGGGTTTAATATTAATGTTAATTTCTAGGAATTATAATTTAGTATTAATATTAATCTATTCTATTTATTTTCAATTTAATATTAATCTCTTGTATCTCTAATTTGTAATATTAGTTCTTATAATATTAATCTCCTAGATTTATAATACTAATGTGTTGTTTTGATTGATCCATTGGGTTTATAATATTAAAAGGTTTAGTTTATTAATCCCTTCTATTTTTAAAACTAATAATTAGTTGGCCTTATTAATTACTAAAGTTTTTAATATCTTTGGCTTAAAATATTAATAATTAGGTGGCTTCATTAATCCCTTTGTTTTATAATATTAATCTCTAGGTTTTTCAATGCCTATATTTATAATATTAATCCCTTGGGTTTATTGATAGATTTTGTTAATAATCCTCCAAGTTTACAATGTTAATCCTTGGTTTTAGAATATTAATAAATCCTTGTGTTTATTAATCCATTGGCTTTAATTCCCCCTAGTTTATAATATTAATTGTAATATTGGATTTAAGGTTTTATAATATTAATATTAATACATAGGTTTATTAATACTTAGGGTTTACAAAATTTATCTTTTGGTTTTATAATACTTATAATCTCTCGAGTTTATAATAGTAATCAATTAGGTCTATTATTCCCAATGGTTCATAAAATTAATCTCTTCAATTTATATCATTAATATATTTGGTTTATTGTTAACTAATATAATATTAATCTAAGCTATTATAATATCAATAATATGGATTATAATATCTTGTTTGATGATATAAGGGTTTATAAATTCAATTTAATATTAAAGTTTAATATCGTATCTTGTTATTATTAATAATGTAACATTTTAATCCCACGGTTTAGCTTTTTTCCGTTTAGTTTATTTTCCCTTCGGTTTATAATAATAATACCTTAAGTTTATAGTCTTAAACTTTGCATTTGTTTCCAATATGGTTTATAATATAAATCCCTTGGATTTGGGATATTAAATTTTTGATTTATAATATTAAATTTATCATGGCCATCTCAAATGTTGTGTTTTTAATATTCTAATATATAATATTAGGTTTAATATTGTGTATTTCAATATTAATGTTTATAATATTCATATTATTATTTGTAATTTTCTATTTTATAATATTATGAGTTATAATAATTGATTTAATATTAGATAAAATATATTAATAGTTATATTAATATGTTATTAAATGTATATTAACTATTAAGGTAATTGTTATCGATAAATAATTATTATTAGTAAAAAAAGCTATAGTATTATTATATATGTTAATTTTGTTAAATTGTTATATATATAGTCAATTTCTCATAGCCACATTTACACTACATTCACACTATACATGTAATCGTTATTAATATAATTGATAAATAGTTATTGGATTATATCAAACACATCTATTAATATAATTATATATGTTCAAAGATAAAAGTAAATGTCATTGTAAATTAAAAAATAACTATTAAATTTTTTGATTTTTTAATTTTAAAATTAAAATATATTGAATAATTAATTAAAAAATAACTACTAAAATTTCTAATTTAAATTTTTTAAAATTAAAACGTATTGATAAATTAACTGAGTATTTGAAATATAAAAACATACATATATTTTACATCCATATGACCGTTACAATGGTAGTTTGTATTTGAATTATTTACTTAATTTTATTTAAAATAGCACAAACATACAATCATCCACGATCATATCTTCCATTAAAACCATGACATCTCGAGCTACTTCGTCAAATGGTTACCTACTGCACTAAATTAGGGAATTAGACCTTGATATAATGTTCAATTTGGTCGGTATTGCTCCAAAGGAGGTCTGTAATCAATTCCATTGACAATTTATCTAAATGTTTGATATAATATTCAACGTTTTCAGTTGTTGAGGAGTTTTGTAATCAATTACATTATCAATTTATCTATGTGTTCTCTGGAATTTACCAAGAACATGATTAGGAACACTTGTATGGAGATTTGAGATTATATAACCAAATTATTATTCAAATAGAATAGAATAAATGTATTCAAATTCAATTTCACAATCAATCAGTACTAAATTAATTAGACAATTTTCAAAAAATAATAATTTTTGATGTGTAATTAATTAAATAATTTAAAAAATTTAATAATTTTGATGTTTAATTCTTAAATTTATAATTTTTTAATTTTTTAAAGTCAAATTTAAAGTGATATGAGTTTGACCAAAAATCTAATGTATTATCTATTTTTTATCACAAAGATATTAATATATTATCTATTTCCTATTGCACATAGGTAATAAGATATTTACAAATGAACATTGAGTACTATATTTTTGTCTTGCCATTCACTATTAAATTTTTATTGTGTAATTATAGTAATATAGTTCTAGGATAAACTTATATGGAAGCATTAGAGAATTTTATCTCAAACATGAAGAGGAAGCTTTGCAAATTTTCCTATAAGAAGAAAAATATAATATTATAAAATAATATCTATTTTCTTATAAGAAGAAAAATATAACATTATAGGACAAGATATCAAATATAGATTCAATAATATTAGAATTCATTAAATATATATAAAAAATAATCATTAAAGAAAGTTAAAGGCCAATATCAAAGATGTAAAACAAAAAATACAAAATTATCTTACATTAAATGAAGAAACTTTCATCATTGTTAAAACTTGATCACATCTTTAAAATAAAATAAAAAAAACTTAAAAGGTTAAAATGCTAGACACAAACACACTTTATCAATATTTTAGTCATAAAAAAAGATACTCTAATTAGTTAGTGTATCAACAATGCTCAAAACTAAGCAAGTAACATATCTAATCAAGAATATTGTTAGTAATAAATCTTTCCTTAAAATCCTAAAAGCTCAACATTTTGTAAAAGAAAAAATTAAGATGAGTAAATCATGTTACAATATGAAATTTCTTCTCACTTACAAATAAAAGATGTAAATTTTTTTTACTACTATGATATAATAATAGAACAATCTTCAAAATTAAAATAATATTATAAATATATATAACATTAATATATATTAAGTAATAAATAAAAGTAATAATTCATAAATAATAAATAATAAATAAAAACAATAATGGATAATTAATAAAAAAAATTATCAAATAAAACATCTCAATAAAAAGAGATGACTTTTTAGAATATGACACTTACGTTTAGTATTTATGAGGAGCCATGGTTTTTAATCATGATATCATATAACTTGTACTCATATAGGTTACTTATCTTAACTAAATACCTTTATTTTCCAAATATTCATTGAATATTTAAATAATAACCCGAATGTAATTACCATCTATACAAAATAAATCATTTAAAAAAAAACTTAGTGTAGTATTATTACACTAGGGAAAATATCAAGGAAATTAAATTAAAAATAAGCTATCAGTACCCCATTATAACCGAATATGTACGTAAATACAATAAAGTTGGCAAGCTAGTATTGTTAATTTTAGATATTTATGAATTTAATAATTAATAATTGAAGAAATAATTGTTATACATTATAAAAGTGAAACACTTTTTAGAGTATATAGGAAACATGCTACTAAATTTAAATTTAAATTTAAATTTAAATTTAAATAAAAAAATATATATATATATATATATATATATATATATATATATATATATATATATAAACTTTAACTTATTTTATAGAGATGTGGGCATAAGGTTGATAAAGATGATTTCCGTAACGAGGTTGGAAATGCTAATGGATATAAATAATGAATATAAATAGTGTATACTTTGACGTATATAATTTAGAATTCCTAAAATATTATCGAATATTTAAGTTATTTTCTTGGTATAATGTGAAGATATATGGTATAATGTCATAATAAATTAATTGTAATTAATGGTAAGATATCATGAATACTAAGTTTTTTATATTAAAGTTTGTTATGTTAAAATTTATAAGTTTTAATTAAGGGTTTATTATAGAGTTTTTTTTATGTGATATTAATATTTTCTATTATTAAATTTCGATATAAAGTATTGGCAAAATAAAATAAAAAACCAAAAAAACGTTATATTATTCACAAAATGGAAAAAACATATATTTTTGAAAATTTAATATGGGTAATCTATTAAAAATATAAAGATTTTGTTTCTTAAATTGATTATGGAATTTTAGAGAACAATGTGTCTTACATTTATATTATAATGTTTTATATTTCATATGTTTTTATGTAATATTTCACTTCATTATCTCCATTTATTTAAAATAATATTATAAAATTTACATATAAAATAATCTAGTAAATTGAAACGCAAATAAAAGAAAACCAAAAAATATTATATCATTTACAAAATGGAAACAACATATATCTTTGGAAACCTAATATGGGTAATCCATTAAAAATATAAAGAATGACCTTTGATTTTCTTTTCTAAGTAAAATGAAAGGTGATCTAGTTATGCAATTCCCAAGAACAATCTGGTTTGCATTACTATTACAATGTACAATGTCTTACACTTTCTATGTTTCTATGTAATATCTCACTTCATTATCTTCATAAACTTGGAGAAAGTAAGAAATGAATCATTTCTTATATTAGAGAAATAGTAGTTTTCATATTATAATAGCAATTTAAAATTATTGTCTCATTTTTTTTTTCATATAACAAATATCAATTAGGTTTAAAAAGTTTGACCCTTTGAAAACAGATGAATGTCCATGCTTAAATCATTCCACATTTATGATTCCCTATTAATATGGTAAAGAACATTAGTCAAATTAACAGACTCATAACTTCTAAACACAAATTCACACATTTGAATTAATGTGAAATTTTCATTCCAAAAATGCATTTTTAATGTTTCAAATAGGCTTAGTATTATTACCTTAAATTATCAAAGTAGAGATCATTTTTAAAATCCCGTCTCGAAATTATATGACTGGAAGATACCAAAATAGATGAGAAAGTACATAAAACTCCATCTTAAAAAGAAACGATGTTTCTAATATAATAAAAATAACATTTCAAAAATATTAGTTATCTAAATGGATTGTAATTAAATTGAATAAACATAAGATAAAATTTGAAATACATTTGTGTATTTATTAAAAAATGTAATGTTAGAGAGCTTTAAAGATAGTAGAAAACAATAATATGGACTAAATTGTATTGAAAGATATTTGAAAACTATAAGAGAAGATGATTTGAAAAAGCATAATCTAAGCAAAGTATATGATTATCAAAAGAAAAATTATGCTATTTATTTCTTGTGATTAATAGAAGCTTTATATTTACAATGTTATAGAAGGGTTACAACAAAAAACACAAATAAATTATGAAAAATTACAGTAATAAATTAAAAATAAGAAAAAGAAAAAGTAGAGTATGTAAATGGGTGTACAAAATAGCCTATATAATTCAAATGTAACATTTTATTATATGGAATATGTAATAAAATATGTCGGAATATATAATAAAATATCTCTATCTCAAGGTTGATAGAACATTACTTTTATATAGAATAGTAATTAAGAATTAAATAATATTAGTATCCAAAAATTTATAGATAAAAAAAAAAATTAACTATAATGCAACATTCTATCTATTGCAACCTTCCTCCAATTAAATAATTCAAATTATATTGATGAAAATTAATATAGATGGATTATAATAAAAAATTCACTCCATTAAATAATTTGAATATTATTTGAACCAAATTAGTCTCTATATTATAATTTTCATAAAAACTACCTCGAATAAATGTAAACGAAAAAACTTTAAACATGTACATTTAAAAAATAAAAAATAAAAATAAATCATGTAGAGGATACACCGTGGTTTGTGTAACCTAAAGGAAAATATATGTAAAAATCGAAAAAATGGTATATGCACTACACTGTGGAGTGTGGATGTGTGGATTTTGTTTGGTGATTACAACTTAAATGAGCTGGGATAAGGATAATGGATTTGAATGTTGGACTATGGATTTGAATGTTGGACCTATATTTTGTATGTAAATAGTAAATTTTTATGGGTATGTAAACAAAGTTGTTGTTATAATTTTATTTTTTATTTTTTTATTATTTATTATTATAGGTAGAAATAAATTTGAAAATATAAATTAGAAGTGTGAGATAATTAAATGTTATGTCAAAACATTCTTTACATGTGAAAACAATATGTTTATAATAATATTTTTAGTTTTGAAACATAATGATTAGTTTTTAGTTAAATTAATTTTTAAAAAAGTTGCCATAGATTTTATCTTTTCAAATATTCATATGTAGGTATTGATATTTTTTCTTTGTCTTATAGAAAAAAAATGAAATTTCCCAATGTCATTCTCTATTTCACTTAAGGATTTGTTAGAACAAAATTAAAGAGGAATATTGAGGATCCAACTAAAGTCATACTAGGTTTATTGAAACATTATTTAAACAATGGTAAACTGTACGAAGTTGATGTTTCATGCAAGTTAAATACATCTCCAAAACAAATTCTTGTGCACATGGTCTTGTCTTGATCTTTAGGGGAAAGCTAGATATGAGTGTAACTACAAAACCCATCAATAAAGGAAAAAAAAAGTTTTACAAGATAAGCTAGAAATGACCTAATCAATAGAAGGAAAATGGAAATGGTCATTATGAGTAGCTTTATTTTGTTTTTTATAGTCTACAGAAATTCTCCACATTCCATTTTTCCTTGACACAACAACAAGTGGAGATACTCATTGAATGTTATAAATTGTGTAGATGATGTTTCACTTAATAGTTTTTGAAGTTATTCTTTAACAACATACTTGAAGGTTGTGTTTATTCTTAACTACACTTGTTGGACATGATGGGAACCCTATTTTAAATAATTATGATGAGTTTATAACCTAGGGTGAACACCTTTTATGTCCTTATTGTTCCTTGCAAAGTCTTATTTGCACATCATCAACAATTATACTAGATTATATATTTTTCTACGAGATATATTAGGATTAATATTTAGGGTCTTAATGGGCTCAACTTAAATGAAAATACTCTTAAGACTTGTGTTAGTTGAAATTTCTTCTACAATGATAACACTAGTGTAGCTATCCCCACTATGTTCTTCAGTTGTAATGAATTCCATATACACATATATTTATATCTACTTATTGATATTATCTTTTGTTTGTTCACAAAAATAATGAAAATTTTCATTTTCATTATCAATTTGAGTTACATTTGTAAGATTTTAATTAGAAAGAAAAATGGAAGAATCAAACCCATATTAAAGTAGTTGAAACAATATCTAAAGAAGATTCAAACTAAGAAGATTAGATTTCATGAAAGTGCAATATACTAAAAAAAAAACCAACAAATTTCAAAATGATATATCCATCTAAATACAATGGAATTTTTCTATGAATAAGCCCTTTGTGGAAGGGTAGATAAAATATTATTCCAAAATCAAAGGTTCGCAACATAATTTAGAACTCTCCAGATGTGAATGATAGCTTGGAGTGATGGGACATTAGTCCCCTGGCGGATCCCGAGGGCACCCGCATGCTGTTCCCATTTGGCCCTTGACAGCGTCATTACTACGGCCATTACTTCGCCAACCTAAATTTCATTCAATTCACTTTTCGCATCCGTCTTCCACCTCGTATTGCTGGTTCTAATAGTTATGGCTTTCGTTCTGGAGAATTCTTTGGGTCTATGTGTTTTATGTGGCTCTCCTCCTCCTGTTTGCAGAGCTTGTCCACCAGCCTGTGCAGAACCGAGTGCATGCACCCAAACTAGGCGGCATTGCACCATTCTTGGTTGCTTGGAGACTCTCCCAGGTTTCCACTTCACCCAGAGTAACTTCTATCATTTGGCTTCTCAGTTTGGTAATTATTGTTTGTCCTCTCGGCTGACTGATTTCTAGAAGTCTTCGCTGCACTCTATCGGCTTCTTCTACTCCAAACACTCTTGGCAAAGCCCAACGACGATGCCTCGTCTCAGGCATCGAATGCGCTATAGGCATGGAACGATCAGAGGGCGCTCTTCCCGCCCATGGCCTTCCATCAGCTCGCCCTCTGACTCTTCTGCGGAAGACGTCGACTGAAACTTGCATTCTGACTCTAGGCGTCTAAGGGGCCGTCACTTACATCCTGGGAGCACCCATGCTGCTTCTCCTTCACGTCCTCCTCCCCCTCTCTCTCAGTCGGCCTGCGTTGTTCTTAATTTTCCTATTAACCCTGGCCTCCACCAGTCCTCTCAAAGAATAGAGTTTCGTTTCAATTTCTCCATGCAGAAGCCTCTTCTAACTGCTTTCATTACTGTCACTATTTGTGAAGAATTCGTCAGCTCGACTCATGCTGCTGTAACTCGCCCTGCTCCCTATCTGCGTGACCCTCAACCCTCCCAGGAAAAAAATGATTTCCCAGCTCCTGTTGCGCCTGCAAGCATGGGGCAATCCATTCTTGGAATGGAAAATTTGCAGGTGGACTTCTCCAGTAAAGATGGCTTGCCAAGGAAGAACAATGCAGATGGCGAAGATGAGTTCGGTTGCAAGATCGTGGAAGAACCAGAGTCCCCCACCTCTGAGATGTAACTTCGACTTCCCTCAGCATGCTTTGGTACACACTTTCGACCTCATGGAAGGATTTTTTGGTTTTTTTGTATCTATATTCAATTGCAAAAGCTGTAGGCTATTCCACTTTATTCTCTATTGTTAAACTACAGTGAATTTACTCTTTTACCCATTTCCCTTCTAAGGGCGGTGGAACTTATTTTAAAAGAACTGGTTTCCCACTCTGGGCAGTTCAGTTGTTAAGGTTAAGCTTGGACATCAAGCCCAGTTCTCAGGCTCACACAACTGAAACTCATGCAGTTTTGTACCATTATTTTTTATAAATAGATTTAGTTTTACTGAGAAAAAAAAACATAAATTAGAACTTTGTTGAAGCTCAAAGAGACAAGGTGGAAACACATTAAGATGCCAAATGAGAGAATTTTGTAGGTAAACATTTACTCACTCAATATAATTATTATTGGTGAGGAATGGGGAAGTTGAGGTTTAATTCCCAATATCGTAATGGTCTCAAGAAGAATTACTTATAAATTAATAATTTCAAAACAAATTTAATATTCAATGTAATCCATGGTGTAAGAAAAAAAGTACAGCACAAATTTTCAGAGTGGTGTTGAAGGGTTGTGGATAGCAGTTGAATCTTTTAGAACTTCCTCACGGGAAAAGAAAATAATAAGAGATTTAGATGAAGAATTATTTGCACTTATGAATTAGCTGTGGTGAAACCCTAATTTCACATAGGGTTGTTGATTCTATGAACCTTATACATCTTTTGATGGGGCCCATCCTTCCTTAAAACCTGCGCTCAAATTATGTTTCGACTCCTGATTATATCTTAAGATTAGTTCTAAATTAATGACTAAATTTTTGATTATATCATATGATACGTTACAGATTTCTTTTAATTTCGTAATCACTGTGTATTAATTGGAACTCGTCCTTGTGAGAGGACATGGAATGGACATCTGTCCTTTTTCTTGAGACTCATTCTCCCATGCTATCACTAACCCTAACATTGTTCAGCTGATATTCATTTCATTTTTCTCAGAGGGTTTCTCTGTGACTGTCTCCACCAATATGGTAGTTCTGTTAACTTTTCTTACATAGTTTCTGTGGGCAAGGGCTTTGTCTGGTTCTTAGTGGTATTCAACAGGGCTTCTGCAACTTGGGCGTTTATGGGTGTTGTTTCTTTTTCATACCTTTTGTATGTGTTTCACTCTGGAACTATTTAACTTTTGCCCTCAAAATGACTTGTTGTTTGACTGACTATTGTTTGTAACTTTCAGGTCAAGGTCGGCAAGGGTTCCAGCATCCACCTTTGTTCATCAGCTCCATGATGGTAAGCCATTCATCCTTGTTTCAATTTCTCATCATTTTTTTTGAGTTACTAAAAATCGTTGCTCCTTGTGAGCAGACCCTTGTCGACTCACGATCAAAAATTCCTCCTCTGTTCAACGTTTCTCCCTTAGGGTAAGATAAGTTTTTCAAACCCTCTTTGTTTCTCTCCTTTGGATTGTGCTGCTCTATTTAATTCATATAGGATTTAACTCTCGGATTTTTTTGTTCTTTTTGCAGGTGGTTGCAGTCTATCTAATCGTGGTTCTTCGCCTTCATAGTTATTGACCCCAAATGGGTAGGGTCTTTCCCTTTATTCACCTCTCGTGGTTTTGACAATTGTTTTTTTTATGAGTCTAGGCTTCCGTGCCCCATTATCTTGTTGTGAGCTTCACCATTATTCGGTCTATACATAAGTCTCTTTCTTAGCAAATAGACTAGGGTCTATAAGAAATTACGCGGTTAATTTCTACTCCGGTTCTGTTGTGTTCTTTTGTTAGTTTTATATGTAGGCATGAACGTTGTCTGTATAGGGTTTTAAACCCAGTCCACAAATTTATTATGTAATATTTTTTATAGTCCTTTGGGAATCGTCAACAAAAATAGGATTGAATTTAATAACAGTGGAAATTTAAGCTCTGTTAATGTGGAATGGAGAATACCTGGGAAATTTTTGGTGCACCTGCTGGTATATAAATGTCTGTGAATTTATTTACTTTGTAGAACTCTCCTATAAATGAATGCATCTGTTTGTTACGTGTCGTTATTGCTCCAGTGCCTGTATAAACAATTTAATTTTGTTTGCCCTTGCTATTTTTTCTCATATATTTAGTTTACAATATACGATGGAATAGACAATAAACAGGAAAATAAAAAAAAATGGTATTTGACTGCAGAGTAGTTCTTAGATGGTTTCTTTAAAAATATCCTGAATGCATTTTATTGCTTTCTCTGTTGTGCTATGGTGGAAGATCAACCCTTACGTAATGTTTTCTCCTCTCTTTTGTACTACTGTACGAAACAATTTTGTTTTGAAACTACAAACATTTAGATATAGTTACATTCTTAGTTTGTTCTTTTAATTTAGGAAATGAGTTCTAAATATTAACTAAAAGTAACTTTAAAATAAAATTACAAAACATAAATGACTATTAGGCCCTAAATGATAGCATTTCTAGAAAAATAAAATAAACCCAGGTGTAATGACCTGTCAACCAATCAACCTATAACCTGTAAGAAAAACACCTGTTTTTCTGTTTACCCTGAGCTGGATGCTCCTGCATCAAGCTCCTGGAGTAAAAAATATTGATGGCTCTGTTCCATGAGTTTCTCAACAAAATAGTGTGCTCGTTGTATTTGTACTACGTCAAGCCATGAACTGTCCTCAATGGGATGGTTCTTCCACTTGAAAAGGTACTGAAGTTAGTCTTTCCTGCAAGTGCGCTTGGATACAGGGGTGTCGAGAATGCTCTCGATCTGAAGGGGCTGAACTGTAGGCATTTTCCTCATCCAAGAAATATTTTCAATATGGGTTCCCCATTCTGTCTGTGCCGCTCTGTCGTCTTCAAGACTGGCAGTATATGGAAACAGATCTGCCACATTGAAGATGGAGGATATGCCTATTCCTGGTGGCAGGTATAATTCATAGGCATTGGTAGAGAATTTACGAATAATTTTATAGGGGCGAACCTTATTATATTTCTGCTTGTTATATTTGCCCTTAGGTAATCGTTCTTTGCATAAATGCGCACAAATTCATCCCCTACATTAAACTGAACTTCCCGTCGCTTTAAATCTACTTGCTGCTTATATATCTAACTATTGTCCTGTAGTTTTGACTTTACCTGCTCATGTAATTCATTCATTGCCTTGGCGAAATTTTCCCCATAAGCTCTCCTTCTTTCCAACTTTCCCAAATCCCGCAGTTCATGCACTCCGCGAGGATGCATGCCATACAGAATTTGAAAAGGACTGTATCCCGTGCTGCGATTTGGTGAATCATTATAAGAAAATTCCGCCTGAGCAAGTACATCATCCTACATCCATGAATTTTCTCCAATCAAACTCCGTAGCAGGTTTCCCTAGCTCTTTTTCAACACCTTCGTTTGCCCATCAGTCTGTGGGTGATATGC
Organism: Pinus albicaulis; assembly: GCA_034641835.2. Lineage (NCBI taxonomy): Eukaryota > Viridiplantae > Streptophyta > Pinopsida > Pinales > Pinaceae > Pinus > Pinus albicaulis. The sequence continues at coordinate 1,140,359,614 of CM076579.1, read as the reverse complement.
AGAGCTTAAATTCAGCTGAGTGTCCAAATTATTCCACAAGGTATGGCAAAAATGTCCTGTGAATTTCGCATCCCTGTTAGAAATAATGGACCTCGGTAGGCCGTGCAATCTGACAATATCTATGAAAAACAAGTGTGCTACGTGAGTGGCATCACTGGTTTTTCGACAAGGGATGAAATGAGCCATTTTAGAAAACTTGTCTACTACCACAATCATCGAGTCAAAACCTCGTTGCGTCCTTGGCAGACCCAAGACAAAGTAGAGGCTGACTGAGTCCCATGGTCTACCTGGAATAGTCAGTGGCATGTAGAGTCTTGTATTTTGGCTGTGTCCCTTCACCAGTTGGCACACTTTACACCTAGTCACATATCGATGCAGTCCCATCGCATCTTTGGCCAGTAATGAAAGTGTTCAAGTTGTACTAAATTCTTGTCTATGCTGAAATGTCTGGTTATACTTCCTTTGTGCTTCTCCCAAATGATATTCTCTCTCATCGAACAGTTGGGAATGCATAATTGTCCCCCTCTAAATAAAAACTCTTCCTGTAAATTATAGTCCAACCATGGACTATTGTTTGTCAACAAAGGATTCTAACAGGCTTCATAAGCCTCTTTGAAATCCGCATCTGTTTGATACAAATCTTTCAAATGTTCAAAACCCAGCACTTGTATCATACTCTCCTACAAGAGAAAATCTCTTCTTCTCAATGCATCTGCCACCTTGTTGGCGTGTCCGCTAATGTGTTTCAACACAAATGTAAAACTCTGCAAATACTCAACCCACTCTGCATGCTTGTGGTTTAGTTTGTGCTACTGCATAATATACTGTAATGCAGAATTATCAGAAAATAAAACAAATTTTTTACCCAATAAATAGTGTCTCCAGTGCTTCAATGCTTGGACGAAATCATAAAATTCTTTATCATAGGACGAGTAATTTTTCCTGCTTTCATTCAAATTTTAACTGAAATAAGTCACCGGTTTGTCTTCCTGGCTAAGTACTGCCCCGATCACTGTACCACTAGCATCACAACGAACTTGGAATATTTTTTTAAAATCAGGCAACCTCAAAATCGATCTTTCATTGATCTTATTTTTCAAAATCTGAAAACTTCTCTATGCTGCTTCAGTCCAACAGAATGGTTGTTTTCCATTTTTCATGGTGTCCAACATAGGCGCACAGATTCCACTAAAATATCTGATAAATTTATGATAAAGACTTGCCAACCCATGAAAACTACGAACCTAAAACATGCTCTTTGGGGATGGCTAGCTAATAATAGCTACAAATTTTTCTGGGTCCATCTTTAACTCATTTTCTGCAATCACAAAACCCAAGTAAACCAATTCCTTTTGAAAAAAAGTACATTTTTTTATATTTATCAGCAGCTTGTTCTGTTGCAATTTCTCCAACACACTCCGAACATGTCGAAAGTGTTCCTCTTTAGTCTTGCTGAAAATTAATATATCATCAAGATAGACAATCACAAACTTCCCAATGAACTCTTTCAGCATTTCATTCATCAGGCGCATAAAAGTACTGGGGGCATTACTCAAACCGAATGGCATTACCATCCACTCATACAGTCATTCATTTGTTTTGAAAGTTGTTTTCCATTCATCCCCCTCTCGAATCTGAATCTGGTGGTACTTGCTCTTTAGATCGATCTTTGAGAAATAAGCTACTCCACTTAATAAGTCCATCATGTCATCCATTCGTGGCAATGGGAATCTGTATCTAATATTAATTTTATTAATGGATCTTGAATCTGTACACATTCATCACTCTCCACCTTTATTAGGAGCTAAAACTGTTAGAACTGCATAGGGGCTTAAACTTTCCCTTATCAACCCTTTATCCAAAAATTCCTGAACTTGCTTCTTGATTTCTTCATTATCCTTAGGACTCATTTGGTATGTTGCCTTCTTAGGTAGACTAGCTCCAGGTATAAATTCTATATGATTATTGATACTTCTCTTAGGAGGAAATTAATCTGGTAAATCATCCACTATAATGTCACTGAATTCTTGCAACATGTCTTGGATTTCTTCAGGCAGATCTGTAATTTTAGTATGTAATAACACTGTTTTTGTCTTCCTTATAATAGCATATTTGATTTCATTTTCCTTGATCTGCTTTAAATATTACTTTCCTCCCACCAGCAATACTTTGACTCCGCTGGTTTCTGTTATCTCTTCTTCCTTGATAGGTACAAGCATATGCTTAATCCCATCTTTAAAAAACTTGTAAAAATTTTTCTTTCCATCGTGCACTAATTTTTTGTCATACGGCCATGGTCTCCCTAATAGTATGTGACACGCGTCCATAGGCATAATATCACAAACAAATTTATCCTTGTATTTTCCAATATGGAACTCAACTTCACATTTCTCATCAAATAATAGTTCATGCCCTTTCTGTAACCACGACACCTTGTAAGAAGTGGGGTGTTTCAGTCTCTTCAACCCCAATTTCTCCGCCATCTTTGTGGCCACTAGATTATCTCTACTTCCACTATCGATAATTAGTCTGCAGCATTTGCCATGTGATTTGCAAACTGTCTGGAATAATGCTTTTCTTTGAGTCGGATTAGCTTCCTCTTTTCCTGGTTTCAACAATACTTTATTCAAAACTAAGGCCACCCATATTTCTGGTACATTCTCTACATCTTGGGGTGGTGCCTCCGCTTCCTCCATCTGAGCAACATATGTTCCTCTTCCTCTTGTTTTTTAACCCTCTGAACATTCAAAAGACTTGTACCCCCACTTATGGCACTTGTAACACTGGATGGTATCTCCTCTACCTCTGCCATTACCTCTTCCACGCTGGTATGGCCTTTCTCATCTAGTGTTATTGTCTTTTTCTGCTATTCCTAGAGTCTTTGAACTGCTGCCTTCATCACTGGGATTGGCAACCCTACCTCTGCCATAGGCTCATCCTTTCCCTCTGCCAGATCCTCCTCCTCTTCTGGCATTTTGTTTCCTGTTTATTTTCTCCTCTTCCTTTAAGGCACTCTGATAAGCCTCATCTATGGTTCTAGCTGAAAGAATACTTATCTCATATAATATTTCCCACCTTAATCCATTCACAAACCTCGCTGTCTTTTCAGGGGTGAATTCTATTGAATGAGCTCTAAGGTTTACCTGATAGAATTCTTCACTATATTATTTTACAGTCATCCCCTTTTGTTTTAAATTTTGTACCTGCCTGTACATAGCAATCTGGTAGTCTTTGGGTAAGAATTTACCCTTCAATTTAGCCTCCATCCTGGTCCATTTTTTTATAGGTTGTTTGTTCAACCACTTCCTCTCTGCCTCGACACTATCCCACCATAAGGACACATGTTCTTTCAACTTGGTGGAAGTGAATTTAACTCTTTTGTCTTCGCTAATATACTCATAGTCAAAATACATATTTAGCTCACTGAGACAATCCAATAGTACCTCTGCTGATAAACTTCCATGATAAGTCGAAAGCTCATGCTTTGGCTTAATATTTGATAATAAAACTAACCTAAAAATTTTGAGTTCGTGTCCTTCTCCATCTGATCCATCTGTCGTCTCTGCAGCTTCCTCATCACTATCATCTCCTCCCTCAGGATCCCTTCTTCCTCTTGCTTCTACTACCGCAAAATGGGCATTCAATATTAGAATCTCTTCTCGCAATCCTTCATCTTCTACTCTCTGAATAGCTCTCCCACGACCTCGCTGACCATATTCCATTTCTTCTAACACACAACTTAGCTCTGATACCAAAAATTGATGGGGACCAGCCCTCCTTAAAACCTGCGCTCAAATTATGTTTCGACTATTGATTATATCTTAAGATAAGTTCTAAATTAATGATTCAATTATTGATTATATCATACATTACAGATTTGTTTTAATTTCGTAATCACTGTGGATTAATTGGAACTCATCCTTGTGAGAGGATGTGAAATGGACATCTGTCATGTTTCTCTAGACTCATTCTCCCGCGCTGTCACTAACCCTAACACTATTTAGCTCATATTCATTTCATTTTTGCTTGGAGGGTTTCTCTATGACAGTCTCCGCTGATATGGTAGTTCTGTTAACTTTTCTCGCACTGTCTCTGTGGGCAAGGGTTTTGCCTGGTTCTTCATGGTATTCAACAAGGCTTCTGCAACTTGGCAGTTTATGGATGTTGTTTCCTTTTCATACCTTTTGTATGCGTTTCAGTCTGGCACTATTTAAATTTCGCCCTCAAAATAACTTGTTGTTTGATTGACTATTGTTTGCAACTTTCAGGTTGAGTTCAGCAAGGGTTCCAGCGTCCACCTCTGTTCATCAGCTCCAGATGGTAAGTTGTTCATCCCAGTTTCAATTTCTTAGTGTTCTTTTTTGAGTTACCAAAAATCGTTGCTCCTTGTGAGCAGACCCTTGTCGACTGGTGACCGAAAACTCCTCCTATGTTCAGCATTTCTCCCTTCTGGTAAGCTAAGTTTTGTAAACCCTCTTTGTTTCTCTCCTTCGGATTGTGCTTCTCTATTTAATTCATACAGGATTTAACTCTCGGGTTTTTTTTGTTCTTTTTGTAGGTGGTCACATTCTATCCAATCGTGGTTCTTCGCCTTCACATCTATTGACCCCAAATGGGTAGGGTCTTTCCCTTTATTCACCTCTGGTGGTTTTGGAAATTGTTTTGTTTATGAGTCTGGGTTTCCATGCCACGTTATCTTGCTGTGAACTTCACCATTATTCAGTGTGTACATAAGTCTCTTTCTTAGCAAATAGACTAGGATCTATAAGCAATTACGCGGTTAATTTCCACTCCAGTTCTATTGTGTTCTTTTGTTAGTTTTCTATCTAGGCATGAACATTGTCTGTATAGGGTTTTAAACCCAGTCCACGAATTTAATATGTAATATTTTTTATAGTCCTTTGGGACTCATCAACAGAAACAGGATTGAATTTAATAACAGTGGAAATTTAAGCTCTGTTAACGTGGAATGGTGAATACCTGGGAAATGTTTGGTGCGCGTGCTCGTATATAAATGTTTGCTAATTTCTTTACTTTGTAGAACTCTCTTGTAAATGAATGCCTCCATTTTTTAAGTGTCGTTATCGCTCCAGTGCCTGTGTAAACAATTTAATTCTGTTCGCCTTTGCTATTTTTGCTCATATGTTCAGCTTATAATATACGATGGAATAGACAATAAACACGAGAAAAAAAAACAAATACTATTTGACTGCAGAGTAGTTCTCAGATGGTTTCTTTAAAAATCTCCTAAATGCATTTTATTGCTTTCTCTGTTCTGCTATGGTGGAAGATCAACCCTTACAGAATGTTTTCTCCTCTCTTTTGTACTACTCTACAAAAAAGTTTTTTTTTGAAACTGCCAATAGTTAGATACAGTTACATTCTTACATTCTTAATCTGTTCTTTTAATTTAGGAAATGAGTTCTAAATATTAACTAAAAGAAACTTTTAAATGAAATTACAAAACCTAAATGACTATTAGGCCCTAAATGATAGCATTTCTAGAAAAATAAAATAAACCGAGGTGCAATGACTTACCCTGAGCTGGATGCTCATGCATCATTTTTTTTCATAATATATTTTATTTTGTAATAATATTATGTTTTATTATTTTGATGGTAATTTTTTAATTTTGTATTTAGTAACTTAAATTTATTATGTTTTCAATTTATTAGTATCACATTATTTTATATATCTCATTACCATTGAAGTATAAAATTCATCATGTTAATGTTAAATTATTTTAAATATCTCATATTTACTAGATTATATTGATTCAACTCACTTCAATTAGGATAATTGACATGATTATGTTTTATTAGGATGGTTGGTAGTTTTTCTATTATATATTAGGTAGATCAAGTTATTTTATTTTTAATTTATTATTATTACATTATTTTTGACATCTCACTAAAATTGGACTAAATAAATCACCATAATAATGTAACAATATATTAAATATCTCATCCTTATTTACTTGTATAATGCAACTCACTCCTTTTAGTACAACTGATATACAATCATTCCATCTTCATTTTCAAAACAAGGCTTTTCTCCATTAGCTTCTAGGTTATCATCAGAAATGAAATGTACATGTAAAAGCTAATTAATAGAAATGAGGATAGTTTTTCTATGAATAGTGTAAACATGTATAAAATTCATTGAAAACTAAAAAGAGATCGGAGTGGCAATGTAGTTCATGTTTGTAAACATGTGTAAAAGTCATTGAAATCTAAAGATATTGGAGTGGAGATGTAGTTCATGTTTGAATTGATTGGAGATAGAGAAACGAACTACCCTAAATAACTATAAAGATAAAAATAGGAATAAAATAAAGTTGAATTATAAAAGAAAATCATAACCCCATGCCTACCTGAGAATAAATTTCTATAATATTTATAGTGAAACAATGAATTAAAAACCTAAAACACCATAAAATATTATTTATTTTTTAAAATATTTTAGATAAATAAAATAGATAATAAAATACATTTAAATTTCTATAACTTTTATAGTAAAACACTGAATTAAAAACCTAAAACACCATAACATATATTTATTTTTTGAAATTTTTTACATAAATAAAATAGATAATAAAATACATTTTAAGTTTAATCTCTAAAATAACTCTATTATTAGTTAATTATGAAATAAATAAATAAAATTTTTATTTATTTCCAAATTTCATAATTATAAAAAAAATTATATATATAATCTTTGTTGCATGTGAACTGCTCCTGAAAGGTGAGAAACTCGTTCCAGAGGTTCCTGCGCTCCCTAGAGCTTTGGAACGGTGCAGAAACTTATCATTTTCGGCCGGAGTTGCTACGGGAGCTGGGGCACGTTCTGGTGTCGTTGACAACTAGAATTATTAACGTTCCGGCTTTTCCAACACAATTTACCTCGTTTCCAGGGAGTTTTGCAAAAAAAAACTTCCCTTCTTTAATCGTAAAAAATATTAGTTTGCCGCCAAACTTACGCACAATATTGACTCCATCATGGTAATCGTTAACTTGTTCAGAGTGCATAGTTCTTGGTTGTAGCGTGATATGAAGGAGTTGTTGTCTGCTTTCCAAATGCTCCGCTTTTTACTTGTTTTTTTATTGTTTTTACTACGTTGAAATTTTAGATTTACATTTAAAATATATTTTTGAAAAAATTACATTGGCCTTTTGGGGTACAAACAAATCTAATGTATTAATGTGTTTCTGATTTATTTTTAATATAGTTGTTGAATTGGTGTGTCTATTTGTCAAATGCTATCTCAGTGAAAGCATCTGCAGCTTGGATAATTTCATTGTGTCATTGCAATGTTGAGTAAAAAATATGGATGTTGAATTGATTTTTTTTTTTAATATAGATTCTCCCACAGCACTGCACATCCACTCTTTCTATGTTTTACACTGAAGCTTCTAACACTTTCTTATCCTACCATTTTGACAATGTTGAAGTTGTTCCAAATGCTATCAATATTTGTGAATACATTAGGGTTGTGTTACCTTGAAGTTTAACTAAAATTATTTTGAATTTGATATTCATACAATGAATATGAGTCCTGATTCTAAAAATCTACACCACAGAAATCTACAATCCATCATTCATACAATGAATTAAATTTTTTTTTTTTTTTTAATATTGGAATATTTTGGTTCAATATTGATTTTATTACCGTTCCCAATTAGACATTTCTTGAAAATTTTGGAGAAATCTCTAACGGTTCTGAACACCCATACCAAAATTCCTAAAGTTTCCACGTTCCAGAAAGTCATGCAAAATAGATATATATCATTGAAGCATATTAGTAAAGTGGTTTTACATCTCATATTTTCACTTACTTTTTTGTTTTCTAATATCATGGTAGATGATATAAAATGATATAAACTTCTAATCCATGAGAATATTTTTAAGATATTTTAAATGTTTATTTTTTTAAAGTAATGTTGATTACGATGTCTATAAATTATGTTTGTGGCATGATTTTCTAGTATCGTGATTGTGCCATTTTCTTGTTTTATTTTCAGTGTATTTTCTTCTTCATTTCCTTATTATCAATCACACATGGAGTTTATATCATTTCCACTCCAACATATTTCCACTCCAACATATGAGCATTTATTTATTTTAATTAGATTGTTTTTTTTAAATAATAATTTTAATAATATTTATATGTGATAATTTCTCCACAACTTGTATATCCACACCTAAAGGATTTGATGATTTTTTTAGATGAGTTGTTCTAACTTTATTTCCAATGATTTGTTTTCACCTTTTAACATTTTTATCTATGTAATGAAATTTTGGTTGTTATCTTTGAAGTGAAAAATTAATTATCTATGTAATCAGGTTTTGGTTGTTATTTTTGAAGTGAAAAATTAATTTATTTTTATCTATGATAATTGTTTCTTTTTCCTTCCACATTTTTCATATTGACTTATAATTTTATCGAATGATTAATTTTCACATACCATTAAGGTCTTTTATTATTATTGAATCTATCTCTTAGGTATTGTCATAAAATGTTATATTTTTCTTCTTATATAAAAATATTTATAACTTTCTCTTCATGTTAAGGTAAAAGAAACTAGTGCTTCCATATAGGGAAATCATATATCTATCTCAATATCATCACAAAATAAATATTGAAGATAAAATTATAGCCTCCAATTCTTTTTTTAAAATATTCTTTCATATTTTATTCATCATATTAGTACTTTAAATTATATTTTATTTAATAATCTCTAATTTCTTAGCACATTCAACACTAATATAATTATTATCTATAACATGGAAATAAAAATAGTAAAATGTGTATGAGATAAGTGGGTAGAATAGTTTTTATCTTTCCTACTTAGGTTCAAATCCTTGCTAGTGACATAATGAGCTATAATTCCTTCAGAACAATCACTGCAAATGATTTATGCCAATGAATATTGTTGTATTGTCTTTAAACCTTATGAAATATATCCCTTGATAAATATTGTGGTAATAGTTTTTTGTGGATATTGTTATATTAGATATAAACCTTATGAACACTTAAATGAGTATACATGTGTGTTAGTTTGATACGAACAACCTCTCTCTAGCCATTAAACTAAAAAAATAAATAGTTATTTCTTTGAAAAAAAAAAGAGAAATAAAATAATATATATATTTTCCTATAAATATTGTCTAAAGAATACATAAATATTTTTATTTTTTTTTATTTTTAAGAAATATTTATTATTCCACATTTTACCGAAACGTCATAGTACTTCCTATAAAGTAGACCTATTTTTAATCCCTTTTTTTCAGATTCTAATGTGGAGCTATTTTTTCTTTTTAATACTTCAACATTTAAGAAGGCTTGTATTAAATAATCTTCTCTTAAGATTCTTGGGATTTAATAGGCCCTTTCTCTTTTAATATTAGAATATTTTATGGTTTAAATATTAAATGGTTTAGTAACCTTTCACTTATGATTTGTTTTTCATTAATTTAGTGTTAAATGATTATAACCTTATCCTAAATTGAGGTTACATTTGTGATATTATGAATCAATGGAACACAAGTTGGATTTAATTAAAACTACACGGTTAATATTATTTCTTCCAAGAATCGAATTTTCTTTAAACCTATGTGAGTACTCTAATATTCTATCCCACATAATACCTTGATGGGTGTATAGTAGATTATCTAAAAATATAGATATGATGGTAACAACATTAGAAAACCATTTGTTATGGTTACTCTAACCTAATAAACTCAAGAAAATTATTTGGTTTTGATGGTGATTTCTTTTATACGATCAATATGACTACAATTTCCCCTTCCTCTTCAAAATATGGAAACTATGATAACCATGGTGCAATTTCTTTTTAGGTTATTGTTATTTAATATTTTATAATTACATGTAAATTGTTGGAATAGCTAATCTTACATGGGTAGGTGTGGAATGAGAAAAGTCACAATGGAGTCCAAGTGACCTTGGAATGTGAAACCAAAAGTCACACCATTGTATTATAAATGTACATTTTTGTATAATGGAAAATAAGAAAGCCTCACGCTTATCTTTCATTGTGTGTTGAGTCTCTTGTGTGTGTTCATCTTCCTCATACACCATGTCTGTGCTTTAACATGGATTTTAACATGGTATCAGAGCCGGGGATTGCTGGCCCTGCTCCACTTTGAGTGAGCCATTCATGTTTATGACCTGTGCATATCTGCAAAATTGTTGACATTTTTGCAGCATTTTAGAGAGATTTTTTTAGCAGTGCTTTTTTGCCGCATTCGTCAGTCAAAGATTTTCTATAGCATTCAGAAATCTGCTTTGAAAAGAGGAGCAGACATTTTGCAGCATTCCGGCATTTGTTTTGAACAAGAGCAACAGTGGTGTTGAAGAAGCGCATCTGAAGGTTTTCTAAATTCTAATATTTTCTCTGCATTTTCTGCCTTTAATTCTGCTTTTGAAGAGCTACTGGAATAGTGTTTAAAATTGGTTTTCTGAAGAAGAAGTTTATGGTTTTTAATGGAAAAGAATTCTGAGTTTTGCTGAAGATTTCATCATCCCTGCAATTTTCTGCTGCTATATGGCCCTCTGGAATTTCTTGAAGAAAAATTCTGGGCTTTTGAAGAAAAATTTCTGAGTTTTCTCTGAAATATCTGGAAATTATGCTGCTGTTTTAAAGTTAATTTCTCAGTCTCTGCTTTGTTGTTTTAACAAATAAAATAAAATAAAATAAAATAAATTTGGCCTTTGGCCCTCTCTGCATCGACCTCACTCCAGCGCTCCCACACTTCCTATCGCTCCCCCTCTCTGCGTTATACAACCCTTACGCTTCCTTTCAAATCCACATACGCACATCCCTTATCACTCACCATACCCACAAGCTTTCACTCTGCCTATCACTCCCCACACACCTTCCGCACCCTTCACACTTATCCCACACCACTGTAATAACTCGGCCCCTAGCTATCCTGCTACCGCCCTCTCCCTATCTATTCTCCCACATCCCTACCCCACGGCCCTTGGCTGTCCCTGCCATTGCTCCCTAACCCACTCTGCAAACCCGTGACCCATATCTGCCCCCTCACACGCAACATCCACAGTCGAGCCACTCCAAACAATTACCCAAAAGCTGGCCCCCTCCCATTCGCTCCTGGCCATCACGGCCTTCCCTCGCTCTTCCAACTTACCCACACTACGCTCCCTAACTCCGCTCTGCCCACGTCATTTGCTCCTCGCTCCGGCCAGCTCACTCAACCCTCAACCTTAGCCTCTCGGCTCCCACCCTGTGCTCACTCATCGCTTGCCATTCTCAATTTTCGAATTTTTTTAATTTAATTCCTATAACCTAAAACTCACTTCCCTCCAATTAAAAATCTACCCATTTTAATATTCCCTCCTCCCATAAGTTAATAAACTCCCTCCCATCCAATACGCCCCTCTCAAAATTCGATTTTTAAAATTTTAATATACATTCTCCCCTCCCCATATAATACCCCTCCCCTCTCATTTAATTTCCCTTTCTTTTTAAAATCTTCCCATTAATTTGTTTTTTAATTAATTTTTAATTAATTTATTTTTAAATTAATTTTTAATTAATTAAAAAAAAAACAGCAGAGAGAGAAAGAGCAGAAAGAGAAGAAAAAGAGAAGACATGAACAACAGAAAGGAAGAGGAAATGGCATAATAAGAAAATGATAAATTGCCTACATAGAGGAGAAAACAGAAGATTTTACATTATATGATTTGTGGCATTGACATAAGGGTGATTTTTTGAAGAATTTGACATTTGAAGACAAGTTTGCCATCATTTGAACAGCTATTTGAAGAAGAGAATTCAGCTGCCTTAAAGGACTCTTGCATAGTGTTTTCGGCTGCACATTTACAAAATATTTTGCAGAGATATTGTATTGAGCTGACGTTGTATTTTGGGTGGAATTTGTAGCTTCTTCATAGTTGCAATCAGTATTTGAGTTGTTGGATTGTTGATTGCCCTCCATCATTTGAGGAGCACACTTTGTACTTTGAGAATTCCTTGAGTCATTTGTATTTGTTGTTGAATCACATTGTAAACGGGTGCATTTTCGGTTGTAGCTGACACCCTTTCATTTTTTGAGCCTAAGTTGTTGAAAATGGCTAAAATCAATGAGGCATTAATGTTGTTGAATAACCTCATTCATTCAAATGTTGATGATGTGATAAAAATGAGCAAGAATGCTCTTTGTAACATTCAAAGTTGTTTACAAGATGCATAAGAAAATATTGAGTTTTTGCAGTTGGAAACTCAGCTCCAACAAGACGAACTTCAGCAAAAGAGTCACCATTCTGAACCCGTTTCTGTTCAGAAGATTGTGAAGGACTCTCATCAGAAGAAAGAAGATAAAGATGCAGTTGATTCCCATTTAGTTCCTTGTACTAGAGCAGATGTACATGCAGATGCAACAGCTCAGCCTGCACTTCCTAAGCCCATCATCAAACCTTGGGAAGAGCTTGTCCACAACAAACACCGAACTGGTCTTGGATATGACAAGGATGTGTCCTTTCATATTTCAGACTACACCAAGCCCATCATATTTCAGAGTGTTAGATTCCTGTATGACAGTTCACCTGCAGCTGTTCCAGATCTTGTTCCACAACAACAACATATTGTAACATGCCAACACTGTGATCGAGTTGGCCATATGAAAGATCATTGTTTTGATCTTCATCCATGCAAGCACTGTGGTCGGCACACTCATTCTTCCGACAGATGCTTCAGAAACAAGCCTCCTGCAAGAACCAAGATTCATCTTGGATGGATCGATTCTTGGTAATGGGCATCAGCAGCCAAGAAGATGTTTAAGTCGCATGTCAGAACGTGTTCACGGATATTGAGCAAACTTGCAGTTGAGTTTTCGCCATCATCTCAACTTGTCCCTGACAGGGGGGAAAATGGTGGTAATCTACAAGCTTCGACGATAGATCAAGCGAGCCTAAGCCACAATCTCTCATTCCATGTTCAGAGTTGTAGCCAGCAGTTCAAGCGAGCCTGAACCACAATTCGTCGTTACGGATTCAGAGATGTAGCCAGAGACACGGATGCCCATGAGCATGTCTTCGGTTGGTGGACAACCTTAAACCATCATCTTTGGTTGGTGGAAAACCTAAAACCACCACAGGTAGTAGACCTCCCTTCTTTTAGGTCGAAGGTCTCCCTTTCATATATGAGGAACACTTCCTCTAGCAGAAGCCTTCAGCTTAGCAGCCTTCAGCTTCTTGCCAGCTTTGTTTGAGTTCCACGAAATGCTTCAAAGCATTCCAGAGTTGTTGGTAATCCTAAAACCATCACAGGTAGTAGACCTCCCTTCTTTTAGGTTGAAGGTCTCCCTTTTTTATGAGAGACAATTCCTCTAGCAGAAGCCTTCAGCTTCTTGCCAGTTTTGGAAGAGTTCCAGGAACTGCAACAAGTTTTGCGTTCCAGTGTTGGTGGTCATCCTTAAACCACCTCTTTTTCCCAACATTTCATAGAGTTGATTCAGCCCAATTGCTGCCATGTATACTTTGCAGATTTGTATTACAACTTTCTTCTTGGACTCACACATACCCCTTCGGATTAAGGGGGGATGTTGGAACACCTAATCCTACATGGGTAGGTGTGGAATGCGAAAAGTCATAATGGAGTCCAAGTGACCTTGGAATGTGAAACCAAGAGTCACACCATTGTATTATAAATGTACATCTTTTTATAATGGAAAATAAGAAAGCCTCACGCTTATCTTTCATTGTGTGTTGAGTCTCTTGTGTGTGTGTTCATCATCCTCATACACCATGTGTATGCTTTAACATGGTGTTTAACATAAATATTGAAAATATGGAAACTATGATACCCATAGTGTAATTTTTTTTTAAGTTATTGTTATTATTATTTTATAATTACATGTAAATGTTAGTGGAAATGTTGGTTGTGGGATCAAAACTAAAATTCATAGATTTATGTAAATAAAATTTATAATAAATAATTTTTTTTTCTTGGAAATAATATGAGTAGTAACATATCAGTATTTTTAACTTATTTTTGGTCTACTAAATTGTTAATTAGTCAAGGTAAAGTGGTGGGTAGAAAAGGGTAAAGTTCGAGAGTTCATCATTCTAGCCTTCTCAGATTCTCCAAAAATTTACAGGAAAAAGTTTTCTAAAAGGAAACAACATAACTCTAGAGAAATGTTATGTTGAGCTGAAAGATAAGCATGGGAAGAAAGAAAATGCTATGTTGGATGAAAATATAAAAATAAGTATAGTTGGAAAGAAAGTCATTCTCATAAAGGAAAAAGGGAATTCCTTTTACATTTTTCAAAAAAATCTTAGGTAAAGAAAAAAATGGGCATACATTAAAAGCATGATGCGACTAGAAAAAATTATTGGGAAGGAAGAAAATAAATTCCACTAAGTGACAACATTTTGGGAAAGTTGAGAAAATAAAGAGTAAGAAAAAATCTTGAGCTTGAGGGAATATTGAGAAATACATCTTGTTGGTTTGGAAAAATGTGCCTTATGTGAGGCATTTCAATGGGAGTCATTATTACAAATATAATTAAATGGTTATGTTTTAATAAAAAAATTATCATTTGTTTAATAGGGAAGTGTATAATTTATAAAGTAATCAATTTCTTATGAAAGGGATTCATGTACTAACTAATGAGTTTATGTTATAGTTCCTAGAGGATAGGAATGTAATTATATTGTAATTACTGTTATGGTACTATTATTAAGAATTCTGATTTAGTGGAGGTAATATATTAGACTCTAACAAATGTTATTAAGTGCATGTTTAGAAAAGTGTAATGTATGGAACTTATGTAAACATAATCTTAAAAATATGTATATGAATGGTGGATAAGTTCTTAGAGTATATTAAGAAGTAAATTGAAAACTTATAGAAATTATTAATACATGAGATAGAAATATCACCTAGCTAATTATACTGTTCCTATAGATTAATGATAAAAGGAGTAGGAAACATGGAATAGAAAATCCATTGGCTATTTTTCTCTTATAAAAGTATTTATTATGTGTCCTGCATAGAACACACCTAGGTATGGATTCAATGTTAATACACCTATATATTCTAAGGATTGTCCATTAGAAAAGGGTATATTGACCATAATGTTAAGGTATAGTATCATGTTAACTTGTTAAGGTTGGTTTATAAAAGACCTAGTTTTGTCTTTAGATAGAAATTTTAAAAATCAAAATAGGGTTTTAACCTATACTCAAATTCAAGTAGATATGAAAGAGAGAGACTTTTATGACTCTTGAAATTGTATATATTTACATATGTACTATAATTATTCTATTCATTAAAAAATAAATAAATTATCTCATATATGTGTAATGAGGAAGAAAACCTAGCTAAAATACATGCGTACATTATACCTCTAGAAAAAAGAGAAAATATCTTGAATAACATGCACAATTTTTGCCACATTTGAAATCTAAAGAAAATTACGATAGATTGTGTAAACATATCGGTTGAAGAACAATGAGAAAATATTATATATATATAGAAAAACAAATAAAGTGAATTAAAACTAAACATTGTATTTATTTGTTGCAAATATAATATTTGAGCAACAACATAGTTTCATCCTACATAGTCTTAAATAATTAGAAAACGGGTGTTCATAAAATACAAATATGAAATTGTTTATAGGAAAAAGAATATAACACAAAAGTCAAGTATCCCGAGGTAATCATGAACTAAGTAGGTAAGCCCTTTACCATAGTAATATAAGGTGACCATTTCAATCATTATCAACCACCAAAAACCTCTCTCTAAATTCCAACTTATAAGAGGAGAGGGTTCGAATAAGATTGAAGGGTCTCTTACTTGGAAAGGAGAAAAATTTCGAAAAAATGTAGAGAAGCCTTAGAACTAAGATTTATGGTTGGATTATTGTAATAAACGACATAAGATTATGTCAAAAAAAAATTGAGGAAAAATATAAAGGAAATGAGACAGGTTAGTAAATAATTAAAAAATGGAAATGATAAGAAATGTTTAGTGTATAGTATTTGAAGGAGAGGGCATCATTTCGCCTATAGACGAGAAGGGACAACCTTAAATGTATAAAATACCACTAAATATCCAAAAAAGAAATGAAAGGTATTTATAATCTTGATTGATTTTAGTAGCTACAAAGGTATTTGGAAAAACCTTAAGTGATGTAGGTAAATCCCTTACATTAAACTTACATTATTGAGTCCATGGATGTATGCCTCACCTATAGTGGCATCCTCATTTTAACACTTCTTTTAAAAATTAAAAAAGGAAACTCTATAATAGAACCATCACCATAGAACCTTGAGAATAAATAAAACATAAGCCTATTTAAATGAAAAAGTCACCCCTTAAGAGTAGTAGGAATTATTAAGAGAGTTATGGCCTTCATAAGAAAATAAATGATTACTTGAAGGTTGTAATAAAACCAAATCACAAGAAATTTAAGAGGAATTATGGTCAAGAGTTCCATAATAAAAAATCTTCATAGAGGAATGAAAGGGAATTATGGTCAAGATTTTCATAATTAAAAATATTCATAGGGGGAATGAAAAGGAAGGTTAAAAAGAAATGAAATTCTTGTAAATTTTTGGATAGAACCAATCAAAAAACTCAAAGAAAAATATAATAAAGAAAAGCAAACAAATAAAAATTCCATTGTTTTAATGGAAGCAAAAACAGTTGTGCAACAACCATTGTACTTGACAAGAGCACCCAATATAAAAAAAAAAAATAGAAAACCATAAATCAAACCCTACGAAGGCTAAGTTCCGTGCGAGCTTTCCATGACCTATTCAGGATACCATTAACCTTATCAATTAACAAAATTAGTCTATTCCATGATAAAATAAAAACCAAAAGGACAAGCATTGTCAATTCTATGTAACTGAAAGGGATGGACATTACTTGATATTGTATCCATAATTGTATCGGATTATTAAGTGATACAATCCTTTGAAAACCACTATACCTAATAAACCAATTTGCAAGGAGGTCAATAGGTACCAAAAATAAATATGGAGGGGAAAATATAATGGAATATGAGGGGTATCAAAATAAAAACTTTCATTTATATTGCATATCCCTTGGAGGCCAAGACGAACAATATGAATGACTAAGGAAAGGGATAGTAACTTTAAGAAATCTTTCAATATTATTTTTCACCGTCAAATCACCTCTACAAATATTATTTGTTTGCTGTTGAAAATTCTTGTGGGCGGATCAAATTCAATACTATAAGAGAAGCAACATATCCAAATTTCCCATGGCACATTGTCGTGTGGGTAAGGCACATCATTTTAGAGACACAATTTTGAAGGAATAGCGCAATGGTGAGTTATATCTACTTCCAAATGTAAATTTGTGAGTTCAAAATGTTCTCATAAACCTTTTTCAACCAAGTGACCAAGCATACAATGTGACTATAACTAGGTAAAGAACCTTAATATAATATAATAAAACGGCCAAGCAATAAAATAGAATGTCATGCCATGAAGGAAAATATATCTTATAATTGTTAAGTTTACCGTTTACATAAGGAGCAGTATTGTCATTATCTAAATTAAGGAAAGGGACATCTGGGATTAAATCCTTCTTGCATAGTATGTAAATAAAAATGACCATGAGGTAACAACATGAAGTCAAAATAACCAATAATTCTCTACATATAATAAAAAACAATGTGTTAATACAAAAATTCATTATTACAAATCCACGAGGTACTTGCAGATAATGAGCTAAGATTTTTTTTAAGTGTGAATTTGGAGTACATTACATGTGGTGTGAGAGATGCAGGTTGCAACATTGAGCCCTATCGGCCAAATCATAACCGGAATTTAATAAAGATATATGTTTTTTTTAATAGAGTGAGGAGAAAGGAACAGGATAATGACGAAATAACCATCTGCAAGACCTGGAGAAGAAAAAATATGGGTGAAACTGGGAGGTACGACCTCACATAGTTGAACTGTTTGAAATTGTAAAAGTTCTAAAACTAGAGTTAGCCAGT
The DNA here is from genome assembly GCA_034641835.2 of Pinus albicaulis. Taxonomy (NCBI): domain Eukaryota; kingdom Viridiplantae; phylum Streptophyta; class Pinopsida; order Pinales; family Pinaceae; genus Pinus; species Pinus albicaulis. The sequence continues at coordinate 1,140,341,587 of CM076579.1, read as the reverse complement.
ATTAAGGTTGGAAATGAGAAGTTGTTGAAACCTATCATTGAGCAATAAAAGCTAATAAAGAATTTAACAGATAATGAAAATAGTAGAACCAATTGCAGAATAGGAATGTATAAGAAGTCTTATAAAAGGAAAATTAGAGACATCATGTATGAGAGTGGGGCCATTATGCCTAAATATGAAGAAGAAAATGAACACCATTAAATTAAACTGCCATCAACTACACCTAACCAAGTGAAGAAACAAAAGGTAGAACAGAAAGGAGATTTTTAAAATATTAGTCCTCACATTTTTAATGGTGAGTCAAAGGAAGCAACAAACATAGGCATGGATACTCAACATGAATAAATAATTTCTTGTAAAAGTATTCTAGAAATCTAAAATCTAGACTAGCTACTTATAAGATGCAAGGCAATGAATTATTGTGGTGGGTGGAGATTAGAAATATGCATAAGATAGAGGAAAAAACCATGAGATATGCATATTTAAAAAAAAATAAAGAAAATTGTCTAGTAGAAAGATATCATGATGACAAGGGAAATGAGTGTTTTGAGCTAAAACTTGGTTAGATGACCATCAATGAATTGGCCCCAAAATTTATCCATATTCATCTATATGTACCTTACATTCATGAGGATAAAGAAAAAAATCAGTGACTTATTAGTTGTATTCCATTTTCATTTAAGGAGAAAATTGAATTTGAAAATCTTAAAACCATGGACGAAGTTATTAATAAAGACAAATTTTGTTTCCAACAGTCTAAAAAAATGAGTTAAATTTCAAAATCTTGGATAAATAAGTAAAAAGGTATATTTATGCAAGGAAGTAAAGGATCTAAATATTACCATTTAAATTATGGTGAAAATCACTATATATATTTTTTTAATAAGAATAATAATCAACAATAAAATATTGAATATCATGTAAAGTATTGATCAATTCATTTGAATATTAAAAGAGTTCATAAAAAATAAAGTGAATCATTGAAGTGTGAGGGCTACAGAGAGTCTCATCTATTTTAAAATTTCCAGTACAATATAAAATCAATTTAATCCTTGTAAAATGTACTAGAGGCCTCCACTATGAATGACATGGCCAAAAGCATTCCTATAATTAATGTATCTATAGAAGGTTTTACAGCTGACCATTAGTCTACTATTATTGAAATATAAATTAGTATCCTAAACTAACTAGTGTCCAATTTAATAGATCCAAGGGAAAAATTAAGTTATGTTACTCTATAGATAATGGGAAAATGTAAATTAAATATGGAAAAATATGAACATTCTTGGTTGATGCAGTTAACAAATGATACCAAAAGAAAAATTATTGACTTAGATAAAGATTGTCCTATCAATTTGAATGGATGTAAAATAACAAAGAACTTGAATTTTTTACTGTCGGGATCTTATAATTTATTGGTGGTAATATACTGGTTAGAAACAAATAGATCAATTATTCATTTCTTAGATAAGACTATCACTTTTACCATAGATGAGAGAAATGTACATATTATTAGAGGTATATCGAGACCAATTTCTGCATCGAAAATATGATCCCCATAACTAAAAATATGTCCCGTAAAATATCATAAATTGTTTATTTATGAATAAAAGACGTCTCACAGAAAACTAAGAAAAGGATTTTAGATGATTTAAAGGTGATACAAGAGTTCAAAGATGTGTTTCAAGATGAAAGAATCAAGTTACCACCCAAAATAAATATTGATTTCACTATCGAGTTTTTACCTAGGGCCACACTATTGTCAAGGAATCCCTGTAAAATGAGTATGCAAGAGTTGATGGAACTGAAAATGTAGCTTCAAGTATTGCTTGATAAGGGATACATTAAGTAGAGTGTTCCACAATAGAATGAGTATGCCAGAGTTGATGGAACCGAAAATGCAACTTCAAGTATTGTTTGATAAGGGATACATTATCTCAGGTGTATCACCTTTTGGAATACCAATACTATTTATGAGGAATAAGTACTGTAATTTATAATGGTTGTTGGTTATCAACAAATAAATAAGTTGAAAATAACAATAATACAGTTTAATTATAATAGATGACATGTTTTATCAATTAGGTGAATCTACTAGTTTTGCCAAGATGGATTTAAGATATCGTTATTAGCAACTAACAATGAGTAATGAATACATATATTTTTGGAACCAAATATGGTCATTATGATTTTTTTGTACTTCAGTTTGGACTAAAAAATGCTCCATCTATCTTAATCTGTTTAATGAAAAATGTTTTCAACCAATATTTAGATAAATTTGTGCTAATTTTCATTAATGAAATCTTGGTTTATTCAAAGACACTATAAGAACATGGAAAACATCCAATAATAATGCTACAAACACTTAGATAACATTAAATTTATGCCAAGTTCAGTGAATGTAGTTCTGTCAAGACCAAATTCAATATTTGGGACATGTAATTTTCAAGGAAGTAATTGCAATAAATAGTGGAAAGGTCAAAGAAATGGTGAAATGTAAATTTAATTTTTTTATGTATATTATAATTTATTATCGTAATTTCATTGAGGGCTTCTCTAAGTTGGACTAGCCTATCATGTCACAATAGAAAAAATGAGTTAAATTTATTTGAACTTAGAAGTGCCAAAAAAGTTTCGAACAGATCAAATATCCATTAAATATATCTCCTATACCTAAAAGTGACAATCCTAAAATGGACTACACCGTTTGTACAGATGCAATCCTAAAAGGCAAGATCATGAAATTTTTTATCTTCTGTATGATCTAGAGCTTGCTGCAACAATACATTCTTTAAAAATGTAGTGCAATTATTTGTTAAAAATGAAGTGCCATTATTTGTTAGGAAAAAAATTGAGATTAATCACTCATCATATCAGTTTGAATTGTTTTTTCAGCAATCGTGATCTAAATGTCAAACAAGCGATATGGATGGATTTCCTAAGTTTGTGTGAGTTTTATATCAAAAATATCAAAGGAAAAGAATAAAATTGTAGATGCATTAACTCTCAGGTTTGCTGAAATTCTGTAAGCACAATTTTTAAGACAAGTTTTATGGAGAAAATTAAAGCAAAATATTGAGAGGATTATATATATATATGCAAAAATACAAGAAAAAGTAATAAATGAAATTGGCTAAATAAAATAAAAAACAAAATATGCATAGGATAAGGATTACTTTTTAACATTCAAACAAATAATTTACATTGGTCATGTTACTAATTATAAGCTATTGGTCCTAGATGAGCATCATCAAAACATTTTTTTTATTTCATCCAATATACGAGAAAGTTATTACAACATTGAGGAATACATTATACTAGCCAAAAATGAAAGGAGAGGTTGTTGAATATTTAGTGAAGTGTCTAAAATGCCAAAAAAGTTAAGTGGAACACCAACATTTTATTAGATTATGTATTTAAATTTTATTATCGGGCGACTTATATCTATAATATGGCATGACTCAATCATGGTTTTAATTGATAATAATTGATAAAATATGTAAAGTAACCCACTTTATTCCCATTCATCAAACTATACAGTTTTGTATATAGTTGAAATTTTAGTGAAATATATTTTTAGATTGCATGGAGTACCAAAAACAATTATATCTTACATATATGAAAAATATTCCTCCAATATTTTGAAAGAACTATTTTAAAGGATGGTACAGAATTGAATTTCCAAAATAAGGTAATTTATAATGTGTTGGTTATCAAAAATTAAATAAGCTGACAATAACAAAAAATACCCTTTACCTATAATAGATGACATGTTTGATCAATTAGCTGAAGCCACTAGTTTTTCCAAGATGGATTTAAAAAATCGTTATCATCAAATAAGAATCAAGAATGAATACATATATAAAACTATTTTTGGAACCAAATATGGCCATTATGGGTTTTTTGTACTTACGTTTGGACTAAAAAGTGCTCCATCCACCTTAATGTGTTTAATGAAAAATGTTTTCATCCAATATTTGGATAAATTTGTGTTTATTTTCATTACTGAAATATTAGTTGCTTCCAAGACACCATAATAACATGTGAAACATCTAAGAATAATGCTACAAACACTTGGAGAACATTAAATTTATGCCATATTCAGTAAATGTGAGTTCTATCACGACCAAATTCAATATTTGGTACATGTAATTTCCAGAGAAAGAATCAAAATAAACCCTGGAAAGGTCAAAGAAATCCTTACCTGTAACGTCCCTAAAGATGAATTTTAAATTAAATCCCTTATGTATATGATAGTTTATTCTCATAGGTTATTGAGGTATTCTCTAAGTTGGCCTAGCCTATCAGATCACAATAAACAAAAGGAGTTAAATTTGTTTGGACTTAGAAGTGCCAAGAAAGTTTCGAACAAATGAAATGCCCATTAAATGTATCTCCTATACTTAAAATCGATAATCCTAAAATGGACTACACAGTTTGTACACATGCATTACTAGAAGTAGGTGGGGTGTGGATTAAAGATGACCATATGATAGCCTATGAGTCTACAAATACAAAATTTAAAGATCATGAAATTTGTTATGTTTTATGATATAGGCCTCGCTACAATGATACATGCTCTAAAAATGTAGTGCCATTATTTGTTAGGAAAATAATTTACATTAATCACTCATCATATCAATTTGAAGTATTTTTTTAGCGATCGCGATCTAAATGTCAAACACGTGATATGGATGGATTTCCTAAGTTAGTATGATTTTGATATCAAACATATCAAAGGAAAATAAGAAAATTGCAGATGCATTAAGCATAAGTGTAATTCAAGTTTCCTAAAATTCTGTAAGCACAATTTTTAAGACAAGTTTGATTGAGAAAATTAAAACAAAATCTTGAAAGGATTCTATATATACAAAAATACAAGAAAAAATGATAAATGAAGTTGGAAAAATAAAATAAAAAACAAAATATGCATAAAATCAGGATTATTTTTTAACATTCAAAGAAATAATTTACATTCATAATGTTACTAATTATAAGCAATTGGTCAGAGATGAGAATCATAAAATTGTTTTTTTTAGTTCATCCAATATACCAAAAAGTTATTACAACACCTAGGAGTAAATTATACTAGCCAAGAATGAAAGGAGAGGTAGTTGAATATTTGCGGAAGTGTCAAAAATGTTAAGTGGAACACCGACATTCTACTACATTATGTATTTAAATTTTATCATGGGGCTACCTAGATCTATAACATGGCATGACTCAATCATGGTTATAATGGATAAACTAAGAAAAGAAACCCACTTGATGCTAATTCAATCAACCTATAAAATTTTTCATATCGTTGAAATTTTAGTGAAATATATTTTTAGACTGCATGGAGTACCAAAAACAATTATATGTGACAAATATGAAAAATATTCCTCCAATTTTTTGAAAGAAATTTTTATATGGATGGGTACACAATTTAATTTCAGTAATTCCCACCATTCTCAACCAAATGGACATACTGAAAGAACTCCCCAAATTCTCGAATATATGCTTCACATGTACATGATGGATCAACCTAGAAAGTGGGAAGACTACTTACATCTAGTTAAAGTTTCCTATAAAAACAATTAACATTAATCTCTTAAAATGAGTCCCTTTGAAGTCCTTTATGGATGAATATGTCATACTCCATTAATTTTGAATGAGCAAGAGGATAGACTAGTTTTGGGACCTCATATATTGAAATATATGGAGTAGATGGTGGGAAATGTGAGGGAGAATCTTAAGACAACTCAAAATAGAGAGATAATTTATGGAGATCAAAAAAATATTCACAAAAAATATAATGTGGGGGGGCATGCTTACATTAAAGTGATTCTGAGGAAGTTAAATTGAGAGTGGGAGCCTATGCTAAGTTATCACCTAGGCTCTATGGACCATTTGAAGTATTAGATAGAGTAAGACCAATGTCCTATTCCATAATTTATTCCATCTATCACTTATAAGGACACATGTTCATGATATTTACTCATGTTAATGAATGGAATATGGTTCAGTTCGAATAAGAGGGCAAGTTCGAGGTAAAACCTTTACAAATTTTAGACAAGAGGGAAAATTCAATATGGAATTGAGTCATCACCAAGGTTAAAGTGCAATGGAAGCACACAAATCAAGATAAAGATACCTAGGAAATGGAAGATAAAATACGAGAATCATTTTCTTCACTTTTACAAAAGTGATTAAAGATTAGGAAACACTGTGGATGGTAAATTCAAGGGGAGAAGATGTGATACCCATAATGTAATTGATTTTAAAAAAATATTATTTTATAATTACTTGTAAATATTTAGTGGAAATTTTGGTTTTTCAGCCATCAATAAACTTTATTGGTTTATGTAAAAAAAAATTATAATAAATAAATCTCTATTTCCCTTGGAAATGATATGCGAAAGAAAATGTGAATGTTTTTGGCTTCTTTGTCGTACAATACACTATTAGGTGGTTAGTTCCAACTGCTGGATAGAAAAGAGGAAAATGATAGGGGTCGTACTTGTAACATTCCAAAATTATAAGAAAATTCATGGGAGAAGGACTCCCACTAGGAAACAACATTACTCAAGAGTAAAAATATGTTGGGAAGAAAGAAAAGCATAACTTCAAAGAAATGTTGTGTTTCATGAAAAGATAATAATAATAAGCGTAGCTAGAGAGAAATGTTGTATTGCGTGAAAAGATAAGAATAATCATACATATAGAGAAATACATTCTTATGAAGGAAAAAGGAAATAACATTTCCTCTTTAAAAAAAAATCCTAGGAAAAGAAAAAAGGAGGGTTGACCTTAAAAGTAGGTTGTTAGTAGAAAACATTGTTGGGAAGGAAAATAATGAATATGAATATGTGAAAACATTTTGGGGATGGTTGAGAAAAGAGAGAGGAATAAATATACCTCCGTTTGAAGCGAGTTGTGAGGAGTGTAGCTTGTCGGTTAGAAGGAACATGCATTTTCTCATAGTATTTCCAAGGGAGTTGGTATTAGATAGATAAGTAAATTGTTTTGTTTTAAGGGAAATTACATTCTTAGTTTAATTGGGGAATTTTTTATTTAGAAAATAATAAAAAATATATGGAAGGATGCATGTACTAACTAGTGAGTTTATCTTATAGTTCTCATAGGACATGAGAATAATGTTATTTTAAATATTGGTTATGTGAGTATTATTGTGAGAAATGATGTAGTGGAAGCACTACAATAGATTCTAACAAATATCATTGCATTCATGTTAAGAGGGAGGTGGGGTATAGAATGCATGTGAACACAATATTAATAGTATGTGTATTAATGGTGACTAAGTAATTAGAGTAAGATAAGAATTAAATTAAAATCCTACAGAAAGTAGGAATCCATGAGTTATTCGAATATTAGTGAGCTAAGTATGATGTGTCTATATCTTAAATGTAAAAGCAATAGGAAACATGTGCTAGGAAATACACAAGCCAAATTAATTTCATAAAAGTTTTGATTATGCATTGATCCAGGTGGATATTGGTGGCCACCCTCATATTCCACTTGGACCACCACAATTGTTTCTCTTAGTTTTTCAGTTTCCTTAACTGTGGAAAAACATACTAATTTTGGCATTTTTTCGGGTCCTAAACTTCCCGAGCCATTTGGAGGCCCTAAACAACAGTTTTTAGGAAAAATGGGATGAAAAATAGTCTTCTACCACTGTTGGTCATGCGGAAGTTGTATTCCTCATATAGATATTTATAACGAGGTATTGTGCGCATCAAACAGAGATCGTATGCTAAGGTTATGTCTCGAGGAAGTTGATGTACCAATTTACCCAAACGGGGCCCACAGTTTTGGCACTTCATCACCTAGGGTCACGTTTTTGGATGTTTACAGTTTTTCCATGTTTTCTAATAACGAAAATTCCCTTGAGCCTCATTGTAACATAGTTCATAGGCATGTAGCCACCACATCTCTTCTCAGAGATAAGCTACCATCACCCGAGATAGTTTATCTGCATTCTCTCTCTAAGGTTATTTAAATTATTTGATATTAATGAAATGAAGTATATTTCAGCTAAAACTCTATTTTTATGTCTATTTTTGTATTTTATTTTTTTTCTTACATAAATCTGGATCAGTAGGATCAGAGTGCTCTACTCTTTCTCGATATTTATTTGCATGTCCCCAACAAGATCGTGGTATAAGGAGTTAGGGCTCGATCTGGTTAAATATTTGTAAGATCAGCCTCATAAACACTGACAACCTCCCATGGTGGAGGAAAAGAAATACAAGGGAGGATGAGATCCTATCAATATATTTCTTAAGGAGGCCCTCGAGAAACAAATGAATGTGGTGGTGGATTTGATTATCTTTCTTTTCATAAATGGATTATCTTTCTTTTCATAAATGGATTATAGGATTTGATTATCTTTCTTTATATTTCTATATTTTATTTTCTTTGAATGATCCATTTATCATTAATTCAAAGAGATGTTACATGAAAGAGTTTACTGCCCTACTCTTCCACCCATAGGAAGACCAGATTCGTAAGGCAAGTAGATGAACTTCTGGTAATTTGACATGCAAAATTACAAAATTGAGCCTACAAGAGTGTACAGACTTCGTTTTATTAGAACAAAGAGAGGTAGTTGAAGGCTACAATTGGTTGAAAAATACATGTAATAATATAAACTAGGATCAAGAGTTGTATAGAACCGAGGGTTGATATTACCCTTATCCATGAGTGCCATGAACATCCAAGCTGTAAGCAGATCATCGGCCATGAAAAACCACTTCCACCATTGTCCCCACAATGTTCATGACTTCAGTGGTAAGGTGCACAACCATGAGCACCATCGCTATGATGTCCAAAAGTGTTTCCATGATGACGAGCACCACTACGCTTGGTACTCCTGGCATAGGCACCTGATTTATGAGCTTTGCTGTGACAGTGACCAAAAATATCTATCTAATTTTGAAAGCCTTTTTCGATTTTAGATTGTTCCACTACCCAAAGGGTGAGTTCAAGAAGCTCCTGAAGGGAATGACAATCGATGTTTTCACTGATAGGGGGATGATGTAATATGGGGTGCTTACCGGATCCCTCTCCTCCATATTTACTACCGTTGTTGCCCGTCGTGGCCTTATGAATTGACATTCCCCAATTCCAACCCCTGTCACTAGCCAAGAGTATTCCAAATCCCTAGAGATTGCAAAAAATTTCAAACAAAAGTTGAGCACCGAAAACTAAAAAGACACCGAAGGAAGGTTGAAGTTTTATTTGGTTTTCTTATCGCTCGAAATGTCCCGAACCCTGTCAATTACCCCCAAAGTTTGCCACAATTTAATATAAAGTAGGAGATTATTTCTATGGATGCAAAAATTCAGAGGGAAGAGCTTGACTATAAAATAAAAATTTGAAAAGTCAGCCCCATCTAAGACAAGTCGCTTCACTAATTTCACATTGAAAGTTTGCATGCTCAGTGGGAACTCTCAGAGAGAGAGGAAGAAAAGCCTAATTTGTACACAATTCCAATGGTTAGCATTCTCCTTTAAATATATGGAAACCAAATCCAACCAATTTCTCTCCATGAATGCTTGAAACAATATTTGTCCCTCTCGCGCAAGTTTCGTCCTTACGTTTGGTGTGAGTTGTTTTCTTTTCAATTCACATTACCTGTGACTATAATTCACACAATGAAAATTTATGAATAATATCCTACTGTCGATACTACCAAGAGAAAAGTATAGAAGGGAGCATGGCCTGCATGCTAGCCCTTATCCACCTCCCAAAAAATTATTGTCCCTGATTGGAGTGATTAATTCACTTGTTATTGAATTAACTAGGAGCAAATTTACTCCCATGAGCTTGATAATCAAATCCAAATTTATTATCTTATAGATATAGATATAGATATAGATATAGATATAGAGGCATGTATCATAATCAAATAAAAATTTCCCATATTATATGTATACATAAATGAATTTATCATTCTCATTTGTGCTTCCATCTCTTTTTCTATTTGTTCTGTGTTTGTCCCTTTGTGAGAGGGTATGCTTGGTTGGCTTGTTTGTTAGCCGCAACATTTGTGCTAAAATAGTTTTGACTGAAAGGATTTCAGGATACCCATTATTCTTTGCAATTATATTTAACTTATTTTCTTTGAAATTTAAATTATTCTCCAAAAGTTCAATGGCTATGAGAGAGTCCCTCACAATGGAAATATTGGATATTACTTGTTCTTTTCCGAGATGAAATCCTGATAGAATCTCACACATTTATTCCATGTTTTATCTTTCTTCACTAATAGACCATGCAAACTTAATTTCTACTTTATCAACAAGATCACAAAGGGCCCCTCCCCTCTTGCCACACCTCTACTCTTCACTAATAGCCGATGCAAACTTAATTTCTTCTTTATCAACAAGATCTCGAAAGACCCCTCTGTTCTTGCCACACATGGGATTTTGTTTGATGGACCATCTAAAAAATGATCCAAAAAGCATGGGAGATATTCCAATATTCAATTTTTTCTTTAAAGATACAAAGCTTCTAGATTAGGTTCAGGGAATGAGGACAACGCCAGAGAGGGAGAGGGCTAAACCTATTAACTAGTGAGCTAGACCATTGGATTTCCTGGCAGACAAAGGTTTCTATCTTGCCATTGCTACATATTGTGAATGACTTAGAGGGAAATATATTTTAGAGCCAAGGCTCTAGGAGAGATATATGTTCTTTTAAAAATATCACTATCATGGGTGAGAAAATTTTCAAGGATATGTTCTTTGGCATGGAATTCTAGAGTGTGAAATTTTCATATGACTTCCATGTCATAATATGTAAATCAATCAAAATCCTTAAAATTTAAAAGTAGTTGTATATGTAAATATTTTGGAGGTTAAAGAGGAAAAAAAATTTAATTGTATTTTGGCTTATCTCTTTATAAGTATACTCAAATTTGAATTGTAAACAATAATTGAATACATAACTAAATTCAACATCCAATATGTACCTATTATGCATACTTCTCAGAAGAACTAGATTGAGAAAAATTGAAGATAATAGAACTTGTTTTTAATGTATCTTTAATTTTTATGAATGTCTATCTTCGCAAAAGTATGGATAATGGGTACTAGCTAGATGTAGAACTTAATTCTAGATCAAAAACGTGTATACTCTTGAAATTTGAGAAAAACCTATCAGGAGATAATGTAACAACTCCTGTTTTTTTTCATACTATAATTCATTTACTTAATCGATATTTTCCTCTCAACTTATTGTTATTCAGACATCTATGCTATTAATGTAATTTACTTGAATTATATTCATAATAGTTTTCACATCACTACTCAATTGTATTCCACAAGGTCTTCCTTAATCTTATGAAATATTACACCTTCACCTTAGAGATTTACTTCCCTAGATATTTTGTTAAATCTACTATAATCCCCATCTAATTCCATCCTTATATTATTTCATTTATTATGTCCTTAATCCTTAACCCTTAATAATTTACCCTTCTCAATAAATTACCATAGAACTATCCCTTACCTATACTCTTATCTAATTTCAATCCTACTTAGAACATTCCACATATACTACTTATATGTATATAACTCATTTCCACCTATATAAGTATGGTCCTTACCTTAAGTATATCACAACAGTTGGAATGAATATATTGCATTTAAGGTAAGTATGAATAGGTCTATTGTTTTAATTTTAGTTTTAATATTGTATGCACCAGATGTGATCTAGCCCACTCTTATACCTCCAAGTGGCCATGTCACATGGTCTTTGCATGGCCCTCTTACCCATTCGAGGGGCCATTTCTACACTTGAGATCTATAGCTAGAATCTATGGTTGAAATTTGTTGAAGAAACCGTAAGGTTTTGGACTGCCCCAACTATATTTTCATTTCATCATTTCGAACATTTTGTTGTGGTTTCTCTCCTCTCTGGAGATATCCTCCATTACAGACTTGCAACCTCATTTCACCCTTCAATTTTTGATGAATACTCCACTCTCTCCGCGGTTAGAGAACTTCCCTCTTGATTGACCATTAGCGTGGCCTTATTCATACTAATGTGCGTCCATAGTCTTCGAGGTAAACCATTTCATGGATTTTCATTGGTAAAATTTCATGTTTCCTTTTCATTTTCTGAGGGTTATGATGCTAGATTCATGTGTTGGTTTTTATATAGGAAATGGTGGAATATGGGAGAAACCTTGGAGGATTTTCAATGAGTGAAAATTTGAAGGATAAAAGCTAATCTTAAAGTTTATAAATATTGGTTTATATTACTAATTCGTAATATGAAAATTGTAAAAGTATTGGCAATACTTTTCAAAAACATTTATATTTCTAATTATTTTATATAGTTTCTATAATTTTTTGGTGATTTCTAAGGTAAAATATCATTATACTATAAAATTTGGGTGAATCATATTTTTAAAAAAGTGGAAATTCATTTTTTTTTTTGAAAAAACATCGAAACCTAAAAGTTTCCCAAGTTTTCACCCTTTCTCCACTGCCTCTCCAGGTAATTCCATATATTCATTTTTTTTTATTTTCATTTACTTTGTATTTTTTGTTGTGAGTTGTGCTCTTAAGGCTATGTTGTTTTTCTTGGTAGAGAGGATATGTTTCCTACTACACACAAAATTATGTCGTCATCCCTTGGAAATCCCATGACAATTATATCATGCTCAGTTTCTATCCACATACACAGAGGTAAGCTCATGCACCTACTCTCTCTTACCATTTAAATTTTTGGGGGCTTTTCTTTCTTTGTACCCCTCATTTCTGGGTTTGTTTACTAACGATGTTCTGAATTTTTACAAGTGTGGGTTTTGAACCCTATTTTACACATTTCGGGTATCTTGGTTTAGATACATTCTCATAATGTTCATACCCACGTTATGAGATTTGGGATGTTCTTACTTTCGTTTGGAGACATCGGATTTAGGGTTTTTGGATTTCACTTTATTTGAAACCCCAACTGTCTCGTTAATGGCCTAAGAGACCTTTCGTTAAGTTAGGAACACCTATTCTAATTTTTATATGGACATAATTTATTTTGTTTTCTCTTGAGTTTCCTTCCTTTTTCAATTTAAAAGATATCATTTTCAATCTGCCCTCGCACATAATACCTCCCCTCTTCTTTGTAGTTTTCAACTTGAATTATATTATAGTTAACTAGCTCCTGACGCGAGGTATACTTAGCTTGGTAGTGTTGTTTTATTTCTAGTCACTATCTGTATATACAAAATTTCCATGGTGCTATTGAAGGTATTTACGTTTTTATTAATTGCATGTACATAGAATGGTCTGCCGCTCTCTCATTGTTTATAAATTGCATTCACAATAATTTCCTTTTTAGCATATGTTATAGGTTTATATGTGACCTATGTTGTTTTGAGATGAAGTGACAATTCAGGAATTACATCTCTCGTGTTTCACACTTTAGATTGGGATTTCTCGAGTTTCAAAATACTTCTGTGTTTAATTATTTTGCTACATACTTGTCAGTTACTATTTCATTTTATTTAGTTTCCCTTTAGTTATGTGACGCTTATGGCATCCCCTATCTAGCATACATTATAGTCACTTAATTTCTATAATGTTCTTGACGCTAATTTCGTTATATCGTTTAGTTTATTAGATTACATTTATGAAATGCCAAGTTAGACATAACTGTTTCAATTTATGTTCCAAGGATTTCCTAATCTGACGTTTGGATTCTTGTTGTTTATGTATCTTCTCTTATATCCTCTATCCTATATAGTACTCTTATCTATGAGAGAAATATAGATGTGTTTATGAGATTCTTTTTTACATACATATATGAATTTCTGGGTACGAGAGCATGTCATAAACCCTCTCCGTTCTTTTCTTTACATGTTTAGAATGTTGAATAATAGCGAGGCACATGAATTGGTAATTTATTCATATATAGCAATGAATCTAGATTAAATATCAATACATACATTCATAATATAAAAGTTATATGTAACACTAATTGTAATTTCATTTTTGTACTATTACATATTTACAGAGTATACAGATCTTCACGATATTCATCTATCCATGCATATCATGAATTCAATTATTTAATTTATAGTAACATTCCCAAATATTAATATTACATATGTTTGTATGATTCATATTTCATTCTGTTTCGGTCATGAAATTGATTTAGAGACTTCTGCGATAGTCCTTTTTTGCATGTTCTTCTTATTTAATTGACTTTCTAGAAGTACTGGTACCTACCAAGGGGTTCTACAGGTCACTACCATGGGCCTTCTTTTAGGTAGAGATTTGATAGAATATCCCTCTTGCTGTCTCTATGTATATCAAGATCATTTTTCGAATAAATCATAAAACAATTATAGTTTTATTTCTATGTTATGTACTTAAACTAAAGTTAATTTTTCTAAGTTTAACCTGGGTAACCACTACCCAAGTTGCTACTCTTCTTGGAGGATTGACCAGCATTCCAACAAGCATATTTTCCTCATCACACAAGTTAGTTTTTAGGTTATTTTGACATCTTATTTAATGTTTTAATATATTTATTCGAGTCAACCTTACAACTTTTCCTCGTTGTAGGTATATGGAAAGGATATAGTCATGAAGAGTATACTCAGGGGACATACTCTTGTCTCCTCTACTATTAGTCCTATGACTTATTTCTTTATTTTATCTACTTATGTTATCAATCCAGCTCTCATTTCATATCTCCTTTTTTGTTTCAGGTTTGCTTTCATGTTATCTGCGTGATGTACAAATTTCTTTAGTGATCTTCAAATTCAACTGACAGATAAACTATTTCCTTCATAGGTTTGTTCCTAGATCATGGAATACTCTATGGAATTCTCTTAGTTCAGCATGTATTATATGAGGATTTAAAGCCACTGCATGGCTATGACCCTAATTTAACTGTAGATATTTATTTTATTGTTTCCATGTAACCTTCTAAGCTAGAGAATAAGGAAGCAAACATATCCTCGGATCTCTTTAAGAGATTATGTATTTTGACTATTGTGTACGTGAACTTGCATAACCTTACTTTATATTTTGCATACTCTCTCAGTTACATGTTGAAGCCAATATATATATATGATTTGCATATACTTTCTTTCAATTAATTATATGATCATATAGCATATAGTTTCAACATAATGGTATTTATTCCACCTTTACATTACCTGATATAATTTATATCAATTTATTTTCTAGTTTTCAATATGTATAGTGAAATCTATAATTTACCAATACAGATGATCGTGCTAAAATATATAAATTTATCTAAATTTTATAGAGAAGTTAGCATTCTTTATTTATCATTAAGAATAATACTTCACGAAATATTCTCTTCAATTATATTTTATAATAAATATCAAAATAGGACTCCTCTGAGGCTTTATAAATTCTTCTTGTTTACCTATTCTCCAGTCCTAAGTCTGTACAATAGAACTAGAGACTTAAGTGTAATTAATTATAGTTGAGACTCTATCAAATACACATGAAAATATGGACATTGTACAATACACAACTATTTATTTTCTTAACAACGTAAAACTAAATTTAAGTTAATAGTTACTAATAGCATCTCACAGATACTTGTCCATGATATTTATATCAAACATATGTTGATCATTCAGATTCATTCCCAATCCCTAACAGTTAAACGTAATTGTAAATTCACAATAGGAATATATATTGAAAATCTCATAAAACACATATCAATGTGTAAAGACATTTTTATCTTCCCAGCAATGAGTTATTCCACATCTCTCCCCCCCGAGAAGAGACCTATGTTCCCCACTTTAGACAACCCCTTCATCACAGTAGTGATGATTTGTTTAAGCCTTATTTTCCTTAGCCTCTTTCCATAACGACATGTCTTTGTTACAGGATGATGTTTATCATACCCTAGGATTTTCTTTTATTTTTTTCCACAAAAGCTTCTTTTTAAAACTAGGTTTTCCTCAGCCTAGTTTTATTCTTACACATTCTCATTAAATTTCCACTTTACTAGGGATTTTAATACATATTTTTCCCACATATAATAAAATTTATTTATTTATTTTTTCTCCAAGAATTTCTCGAGATTTTTTGGAAATTATAGGATTCTATTCCATCCTCATGGATAACAATTCCTCGTCTCCATTAATGTGTCTTTACACATTAACATTAAATTCAAAATTATTTATTAATTTCAAAATAAATATGTTAATGCATCATTAATCCATAGGTCCACCTGAACCTTAGGTTTGTTCACAAAACATAAAAGTTGTAACTGGGGGTATTACATAGCCCTCCCGTATAACAAAAACAATTTCCTCGATGTTGTCGATTTCTATTCTTATTCATTGAACAACACTAGCTATGGCTCCTTCATACTTTCTTTGTGCTCCCAAGTAGGTTCCTTAGGTAAAAAGTGCTTCCACTGCACTTTCACCTCACCTATTATTTTATTCTAGAGCACGGTTTCATCCCGTTCCAATATACGAAGTAGTTCTCGAATAAAATGTTGGGAAATATACAGAGGGGGGGGGGGGGGGGTGAATCAGTATATTGTGCAGATAATCAAACTTGTAATTTTTCCTTTAAAAACCCATACACTACTTTACTGAAGGAAACTAGCGTATATACGCGGATATCCTTTACAGAACTCGCGTATGTCCAGAGATCTAATTATGTGATTGAATCTTAACTCAGATCATTGCATTATTCATTCATCAGATATTTCAGAAATAGTAAACAGGCGCAGATAGAACAGAATAATCATCACACATATGCAACACACATGAACACCAGGATTTTTAGGTGGAAACCCAATTCGGGAGAAAACCACTGCTGTCGTTGCGTCAACCTTAAAAATTTATTATTAAGAAAACTTCTTACAAACATGTACTGGTGCAGACTCAAACCAGCACGCAGGCACCCACCTACAGAAGGCTACAACCTTCTCTCATTTACCAGCCTCTCCTGGAAGGGAGCTACAACCCCCTGCACTCGTTTACCAGCCTTTCCTGGAAGGGAGCTACTACCCCCTGATATGAGTACCAGCTTCTACTGGAAGAAAGCTTCCTCTTTCATACTAAAGGCTTCAACCCTCAGATCCACTACAGACCACGTTTCATCAATTTTCAAACTGGATCAAACAACTCCAACACAACCCTTTACTTGTCAATAAACAACCTTTGCCCAAAGCATCAAACAGAACAGTGAAACCACTATAACCAGAATATCAGATATAACCCAGACTTCAGAATAGATATGCAGAAACACATTCAACCTTCAGCAACCATTAGATCAAAAATCATACGCACTTTTATTTAATTAGTCCCGCGTATATACGCTCTTTCCAGAAGACGAACCCGCGTATAATTCAGTACATTTTTCAAAGAAAACCCTAACTGTGCATACGCGCTTTTCTTTCCACATACCCGCGTATACACGCACTTTTCATGAAACGAACCTACGTATAGATCTATAAAAGATAAACTTTGTAGTACATACCAGATCTATAAACTTACCCAGATTTCTTCAATCTCTTCAACAGGATTGTGCCAGGTCTTCTTCACTTCTTTTCAGATCATCCTTGACATTCACCATTTCTAGATATGGAGATATTGAGCCTTCATCATGTTCATAGGAGCACCATAGATTCAGATCTATCAATTAGGAACAGGGTTCACCCATACAGATATACTTCAGAGTGAAGTATTGATCAAAGCCCAGACTCATGCGCACCCCATCCACAATGATTTTCTTCTCCTTATATAGGTTTACCCTTTTTCAATACCATCAGCCAAGACCACATTGCATCCGATGGTATTCCTGGATGGGATCAAATAGACTACCTAGCGCTCAATACAATGGGTCAATACCATGGTAGTAACCCTTGGTTTTACAAATTTAGAGCGCAATTGAGCATACACGACTTGGCACGTACTTTTCCATGTGCATACGCTACTTCTCCTAGAAAAACCCATGTATGCCTTAAGACACACACTTTTCATCATTATTCTTGCACATGCTGATATTTATTTTTCTGGCACTTCTGCGCTTCTTGTAGAACATCATATTTACATCATTAATGCATCAATAAAAACTTCATTAAGTAGGTTTCCATCATCTTCATCAAGTGGGTTGCCATCGAGGACAACACTCTACATCATATTGCCAACAATCTCCCCCTTTGGACTTGATGGCAACCACGAAGGTGTTTGATCACCACAATAGATAGATACATTGATTATAATCATTACACAATAACCATGTTACTTTCCCCTTATTCAAACACCATGTCACCCTCCCCCTTTGACATCAAGGGCAAAGGGCGGATCAAAACCAACACAAGGTTTTTCTCCTCATGTAGAAGGAAGCGCTCTGCAGATCTGATGTGCACTGAAGTTACCATGCTCCCCCTGAGTTCATGCTCAAAGATCAAACATATCTTTAAATGAAGTACATGACTCTATGACCTTCCTATCACCAAGGACTCATACATACATAAGAGACTCAAATACCTAACCAAAAAGGGTTTACACATTTGACTCAACTACCCAATCAAGTGGGTTTACAAATTTGAACAAGTCCCTACATGACTGAATATTACAATTTTTCATCAAATTACAAATATGACCTTTTATGACCAATATCAGAAAGACCTCAAGAGAGATCATATTTCAGAATCATAAGCCAACAATGCATAATACCCAGCAAGGCTATTGCTCCCCCTGAACCTGTACATCAGTTTACTCCTTCATCTCCCCCTTAGCTTGTGCATCCTGAACACTTTTCAACAGAAGATCATCAAGGCATCTTTACCCAATATCAAAGAATGAGGTAGAAATATAAGAGATAAAACTTCACCAGAGATATCAAACAGTGCTGTAGATGTGATGTAAAATGCTGACCCCAACCAAAAATTGTCAGGAACTGACCATACGCGGATTTCTGTGGATAAACTCGCGTATATACGCGACTGTCTTTCAGGAAACCCGCGTATCCAATTTGATCTTATAAATTCAAGCAGTTCTGAATTTCGTCACAGCAGAGACTACTCCCAGCTTCTGTCTAAGATATTCGAACACTTCCCTCGGCAGAGGTTTGGTAAATATATTAGCAACTTGTTCTTTGAAGGGAACATACTCCAAATTCACCTTTTGTTCAAGCACTTGTTCATGTAAGAAGTGATACTTGATGGGAATGTGCTTGGTCTTTGAATTCATAATAGGATTCTTTGAGATACTGATGGAACTTGTATTATCACACATAATGGAGATAGGAGGTGTACATTTCATTTGAAAATCTTGCAAGGTTTGCATCATCCAAAGGAGTTGAGTGCAACAATATTCTGCTTCTGTTGTAGATAAGGCAATAAAATTTTGCTTCTTGCTGAACCAAGATACCAACCGGGGCCCCATATAGAATGCAGCACCACTAATGCTTTTCTGATCATCAACATTTCCAGCCCAATCTGCATCTGTGTAAGCATGAAGAGTAATATAAACATTCTTTGGATACCATAGTCGAAAGTCTTGAGTTCCTTGTAGATATTTGAATATTCTTTTGACAGCCTGAAGGTGAGACTCTTTTGGATTAGCTTGTAATCGTCCAACAATCCCAACAGCATGCATAATGTCTGGTCTAGTCCGAGTGAGATAAATTAGGCTTCCTATCATTGATCTATATTCTGGTTGATTCACCACAGGAGAATCATCATGAGAACTGAGGTTACATCCGGTTATCATTGGTGTACTTACAGGTTTGCATTCTTCCATGCCATACTTCTTCAAAATTTTCTTAATATATTTTGCTTGTGATAAGAATATTCCATCTGCAGTTTGATGCACTTGCAACCCAAGAAAGAATGTTAGTTCTCCAAGTAAGGACATTTCAAATTCTTGCTGCATGACAAAAGCAAATTTCTTACTCATAGATTCTTCATTACTCCCAAAAATGATGTCATCAACATATACAACCACAATCAATAGTTTATCATTTTCAACCTTTGTGTATAAGTTGCTATCAGCAGACCCCTTTGAAAATCCTTGTTGATGAAGATATTTGTCAAGACGATAATACCATGCCCTTGGAGCTTATTTGAGACCATATAGAGCCTTTTTAAGTCTACAAACAAGATTTTCATCATTTCCCAAAATGAATCCTTCTGGTTGTTCTATATAAACTTCTTCTTCTAGATCACCATTGAGAAAGGAAGATTTAACATCCATTTGATAAACTTTGATTAGTTGAAAACTTGAAAAAGAAAGAAACATTCTTATGGCTTCAAGTCTAGCTACAGGAGCAAAAGTTTCTTCAAAGTCTATACCTTCTTATTGAGTATACCCCTTGAAAACTAGTCTAGCTTTGTTTCTTATAACATCCCCATTCTCATTTAACTTGTTCTTGAATATCCATTTAGTTCCAATGACATTTTTATCATGTGGTCTTGGCACCAATTCCCAAGTGTGATTCTTTTCAATTTGATAAAGCTCTTCATTCATAGCTTGAATCCAACATTCATCTTTGCAAGCTTGATTGACATTGTGTGGTTCAATTGTGGATAGAAATGCCAGATAGCTAGAAGATCCCACAAGAGTCCTCCTTGTTTGTACACCTGATTCCTTGTCTCCCAAAATTTGAGATTCAGGATGATTATTTTGAACATATCCGCATGTAGCCTTTTCAGATAAATCATCTTCAGGTTCTTCATTGGATCCACTGTCTATATTATTTCCATTTGATGTAGAAGGACAAAAATCACCATCATCTTCTTCTGTTGCTTGTTTTTCTTCTTTAGGAGTTGCAGGAGACTCATCAATAACAACAACGATACATTCAACAATCTTTCGAAGCCTTTTATTGTAACATTTGTATGCTCTTCTTGTAGATGAGTAACCAAGAAGTATCCGTTCATCTAATCTAGGTTCAAACATGCCAAGCTTTTCATCATTATTTTTGTTAAAGAATTTACTTCCAAAAATTCTAAAATGCTTCACAGAGGGAGAATTACCATACCAGAGTTCATATGGAGTTTTGTCACTATTTACCCAAACATGTGCCTTGTTGAGAATGTTTGTTGCTGTATGTGCTGCTTCTCCCCAGAACATGTCAGGAGTTCTAGAATCATCAAGCATAGATCTAGCCATTTGTTGAATTATTCTATTCATTCTTTTTGCTACGCCATTTTGTTGTGGTGTGCCTGCTACAGAGAACTATCTTTTTATGCCATGTTGTTCACAAAATTCAAAGAATTCATTTGATGTATATTATCCTCCTCGATCAGATCTAAGACACTTGATTTTTAGATCTAATTCATTCTCTACCAATGCTTTGAAGATCTGAAAATTTTCAAACGCTTCATCTTTTTGTTTAATCAACCCGATCCAACACATTCTAGAGTAATCATCAATAAATAAGATATAGTATTCTTCCCCACGTGGTTATTTTTTCCTCATAGGTCCACATATGTTAGTATGAATGAGTTCAAGAGGCTTGATGATCCTTCTTTGGCATTAAATTTTACTCTGGTCTGCTTACCGAATTGGCAAGATTTGCATATGATACTCTCTGGTAGAGTAATATTGGGGATACCACGAACAATTTGAAGTCTGCTTGCTTTGTTGATTTGAGAGAAGCTCAGATGCCCCAGCCTTCTATGCCATAGCCAATTTTCTGAAGATTTTCTCAAGTAACATTGATCTTTGCAGTTCTTCAATACATACAGGTTTCTTGGAGTTCTTTTCCCTTTTATAATAGTTTTACCTGTATCAAGATCACGAACGACACATTCTTTTGAACTAAAGACAAATTGTGTTCCTTGATCACACATTTGACTTACACTTAACAGGTTATGCCTTAATCCATCCACATACATGACATCATTAGCCTTCTCCTTTTCTTATAGAAACACAAACCATTTTCCTTTAATTACAGCAGGAGTATCATTTCCAAATGTAACTTTCTTTTCCTTTTCTAGAGAATTATATGCAAGAAGTTTTCTTTTGTCACCTGTCATGTGTGTTGAGCACCCACTATCAATGTACCATTGATTTTCTTCACCTTCTGCAAATAACGCTATCCCACAATTTTCAACCTGTAATTCCTTCTTTTTCCATACTTTGGAACTTGAAGGAGAATGTTGTTTTGCCTGGACTTTGCTCCTGCATTCAGATTCTTCATGGCCAAAGTTATTGCAATAAGCACATTAAACTTCATTTTGAAGAGGAGAAAATTTGGTATAGGTGTTCTTCTTTGGTTTAATATCCATCCTTTTCTTTCTTGCTTCTCTTGTCATCATGGTTTTATATGCAACACATTGAACAACTTTATGACCAAAATTGTGACATGAGAAACATTGTCCATTGAAGTAGAAATTTATGCGATCATGAAATCTTCTATTTGAATTTACCTGTTAATTTTTGCTTCTTTGAGAGATATCCCTTGTATTTTGATGATCATGCTTTACCTGTAAAGAATCTTTATTCCCTTGCTGAGTGGTTGAATGAAGTAAACCAGTTGTAGCTGCTTTTAGATAATTTGGTGCAGAAGCCTGAGAAGATTCTCTGGTATATCCAAGACCTATCTTAATAAGAGGAGAACATTGAACCTTGATAATCTCATCTAAGGTTTCAGATCCTTTAGAAAATCTAAGATTCAAAGTCTTTACTTTCTCAAGTTCTTTTCTTAGACTTACTACTTCACATTCTAATTTTTCATTATGTTTCTTTGCTTCTTCATTCTGCCTTTTCAGAGTCTCTATGATTATTTTACTTTCTTCCAAGCATATTTTGAGTTGATTGTTTTGATCAAGAAAATCATTGTCATCTAGAGCATCCACAAACGCATCCTTATCATCTCTAGAATTATTTTCAAATGCCATGATAAGTCTAAGATCTTGTTCGCATTCTTCCTCACTATCAGATAACCCATCACTGTCTTCATTTGCATAGTAGATTTTCTTAGAGCTAGATCGGTTCTTATTCCTTCTTGCTACTTCTTTCTCTTTAGCAAATGTTTCTTTATAAGGACATTTTGCAGCATAATGACCAACTCTTCCACAATTGAAACATTTGAATGGAAGCTTACCTTTGAATCTTCCGGTTTCTAGTTGGAGTCTTCTCACAAAGTTTGCCTCATCTTCTTCTGAGATATATCCTGATCCTTCCGGTTTTTTAACTTATTTCCCTTTTCTAGAAGCTTTAAAAACAGCTTCTTTGACTTCAGATGGTCCTTCTCTCCTAATTTCATATGCAGTCAATATGCCATGAAGTTGCACCACAGAAATATTTTGAATATCCCATTTTTCTTCAAGGGCAGAAACTTTTAATTCAAATTTTTCCGTTAGCGATCGTAAAATTTTCTCAACCAAAGTAGTGTCGGATATTGTTTCCCCCATATTTCTCATACTATTTACAACATCATCAATACGTAAAAAGAAACTGGCAATACTCTCATCACCATGCATCTTTAAATTTTCATATTCAAGTCTGAGAGTTTGGAGTTTTTCACTTTTTACCTTTGCGTCGCCTTCATAACTTAGAATGATTTTGTCCCATATTTCCTTTGCTGTATTCAGCTGCATGACTTTGAAAAATTCTGATTCAGTTAGACTTCCTGTTATAGCATTGACCGCTTTTGTGTTTGATTCATAATTCTTCCTTTCAGTTGGATCTGTTGGTGTAGTGGTTGGATATTGATATCCTTGTTCAACAATGGCCCATACATTATCTCCCATAGACTGAAGATAGGATCTCATCCTCACTTTCTAGAAGATCAAATTTCTTCCGTTGAAGATCGGGGGCTTGATAGATGATGTTCCCTCATGATTGCTCATCTTGCTTGATCTTCCTTCTAGCGGCTAAACTTTTTCAGAAGGACCTGCTCCGATACCAATTGTTGGGAAATATACTAAGAGGGGGGGGGGGGGTGAATCAGTATATTGTGCAGACAATCAAACTTGTACTTTTTCCTTTAAAAACCCATATGCTACTTTACTGAAAGAAACTAGCGTATATACGCATATATCCTTTATAGAACTCGCGTATGTCCAGAGATCTAATTATGTGATTGAATATTAACTCAAATCATTGCATTATTCATTCATCAGATATTTCAGAAATAGTAAACAGGTGCACACAGAATAGAATAATCATCACACATATGCAACACACATGAACACCAAGATTTTTAGGTGGAAACCCAATTCGGGAGAAAACCACCACTGTCGTTGCGTCAGCCTTAAAAATTTATTATTAAGAAAACTTCTTACAAACATGTACTGGTGTAGACTCAAACTAGCACGCAGGCACCCACCTGCAGAAGGCTACAACCTTCTCTCATTTACTACCCTCTCCTGGAAGGGAGCTACAACCCCCTGCACTCATTTACCAGCCTTTCCTGGAAGGGAGCTACTACCCCCTGATATGAGTACCAGCTTCTACTGGCAGAAAGCTTCCTCTTTCATACTGCAGGCTTCAACCGTCAGATCCAGTGCAGACCACGTTTCATCAATTTTCAAACTGGATCAAACAGCTCCAACACAACCCTTTACTTGTCAATAAACAACCTTTGCCCAAAACATTAAACAGAACAATGAAACCACTGTAACCAGAATATCAGATATAACCCAGACTTTAGAATAGATATGCAGAAACACATTCAACCTTTAGCAACCATTAGATCAGAAATCATACGCACTTTTATTTAATCAGACTCTCGCATATACGATCTTTCCAGAAGACGAACCCACGTATACTTCAGGAAATTTTTCAAAGAAAACCATAACTGTGCATATGCGCTTTTCTTTCCACATACCCGCGTATACACGCGCTTTTCATGAAACGAACCTGTGTATAGATATATAAAAGATAAACTTTGTAGTACAGACCAGATCTATAAACTTACCCAGATTTCTTCAATCTCTTCAACAGGATTGCTCCAGGTCTTCTTCACTTCTTTTCAGATCATCCTTGACATTCACCATTTCTAGATCTAGAGATCTTGAGCCTTCATCATGTTCATAGGAGCATCATAGATTCAGATCTATCAATTAGGAATAGGGTTCACCCATACAGATATACTTCAAAGTGAAGTATTCATCAAAGCCCAGACTCATGCACACCCCATTCACAATGATTTTCTTCTCCTTATATAGGTTTACCCTTTTTCAATACCATGAGCCAAGACCACATTGCATCCGATGGTATTCCTGGACGGGATCAAATAGACAACCCAACGCTCAATACAATGGGTCAATACCATGGTAGTAACCCTTGGTTTTACAAATTTAGAGCGCAATTGAGCATACGTGACTTGGCACTTACTTTTCCGCGTGCATACGCTACTTCTCCTAGAAAAACCCGCATATGCCTTAAGACACACACTTTTCATCATTATTCTTGCACATGCTGATATTTATTTTTCTGGCACTTCTGTGCTTCTTGTATAACATTAGATTTACATCATTAATGCATCAAGAACAACGTCATTAAGTAGGTTTCCATCATCTTCATCAAGTGGGTTGCCATCAAGGACAACACTCTGCATCATATTGCCAACAGAAAATCCCCATATTTTTCCACCTATATCAAAGTCCAGTCAACCATGCGAGAAGGTTCATGTATATATTTCATCAAAAATGGAACATGAAAGACATTATGAACTTTAATATGCATAGATATAGCTAAATCTTAAGTTATTGGGCCCACTCTCTCCAAATCCTCAAAGGACCCGAAGTGTCAAGGTGCTAGCTTGGAACAACTGCTAGTATGAAAGGTACTTTTGTGAGGTTTAATTCTCAAGTACACTTGATCTCCAAATTTTAATTCTCTATGAATTCTTTTCATATACACATAACTCTTCCGGCGACCTTGAGCTTGTTTAAAGTTTTTTTTAATTTGTTTCACAATCCGCTCCATCTCATGTAGTGCATCAGGTCCAACTATGAGTTTGTCCTCCAGTTGACTCAATGGAAGTGGAGTGTGGAATTTTCTCCCAAAAAAACCTGCAAATAGACTCATTTTAATGTAGGCCTGATAATTGTTATTCTAAGAAAATTCTACCAAATGCAGAAAATATTCCCACTTGGTGGATCTAACCATCACATACATGTGAATCATTTCCTCCAATATGTGATTTTTCCTCTCTATATGCCCATCTGTTTGAATATGGTAAGCTGTACTAAAGTTCATCTTTGACCCCATTCCTCCAAAAAAAAATTTCCAAAAGGCAGAGGTAAAATTTCATCTCTGTTAGGGATAATCATCTTTGCTATTCTGTGGAGCTTAAATATTTCTTTCATGAAAAAATTGGCCACTTGTGTTGTCCCAAAAGTGGATTGTACAAGCAGAAAATGTGTTTCTTTAGTTAATGCGTCCACTACCACCATAATTGAGTCATGTTGGTATTTGGTACGTGGTAGTCCTATAATAAAATCCATGGATACCACTTCCCACTTCCATTCGGGAATAGGAAGAGGATTCAATAAAACATCAGGATGTTGATGCTCCACTTTAAATTGTTGGCATTCCAAATAACTTGCCAAGTAATTAGTTACTTATTTCCTCATTCCTAGCCAGAACATGTTTTTCTGTAAGGCTGTCACCATATTTTGATAACTTGGATGACCTGAATAAGGTCTCTTATCATATTCATATAATATTTCTTGTTTCAATATAGATATGTTTGTAATATACAACCTCTTCTTCTAACTGATCACTCCTTTTGGATTCATGGTATATCCTGGAAATTCATCTTGCTGTATTTTTTCCTACAATTTCACATATTTAGAATCTTGCGATAACACTTCTTGAGTTTGGTATTCCACATAAAATTTTACACTACCCACTATATATGACAAAATTTGATGAGAATTTATACTTGAGGCATCAAAAATTCATTTTTCCTTTCCTTTTATTTGTTTGATTTCTATATCAAATTCTCTAAGGAAAGCTAACCATCTTCCTTGCCTTGCATTTAAATCTAGTTGACTAAAGAAATACTTTAGACTTATATGGCCAGTCATCAATACAAATTTCTTACCCAACAGATAGTGTCGCCATATTTTGAGCGCATGTATGACAACAACCAATTCAAAGTCATACACTGCATAATTTTCGTCATGCTTCTTCAATTTTTTGGACTCATAGGCTATTACTGCATTATCTTGTAGAAATACTCATCCTAGGCCTTATATACAAGCATCAATACACACAATAAACTCTTTAGTTGGATCATAATTTCTTAGGATATGTGCAGTGGTTAATTTTTGTTTTAATGGATCAAAACTCTCTTTGTACTTGGATGTCCATTGAAATTCCACCCCCTTGTTTCTGCAAGGATGTGATGGAGTAAGCTAATGAAAAAAATCCTTCCAAAAATTTACAATAATATCCATTAATACCCATAAATGATCGTATTGATGTTACATTGGTGGGTACAATCCCATTTAAGATTGCTTGTAACTTTTCCAGATCCACTGTCAGTACTTCCTTGGAAATAACAAGTCTGAGATATTGAATCTTGGGTTTGTAAAACTCACAGCTGCTGAGTTTTTCATATAGTTGGTGTTCTCTAAGTGTTTGCAATTTTATTCTAATATTTTATTGGTGTTATTGTTTTTAGGTTACACCATAATATCATATATGAAGACTAACACCGACTTATCCAAATTTTCATGCAGAACACTGTTCATGAGGCATATGAAAGTAGCAGGGGATTTTGTTAGTCCTAAAGGTAAAAATATGAACTCATAATGTTCGTAACGAGTTTTCAAGGTTGTCTTATGGATATCTTCATCTTTAATACGAAGCTGGTGATAACCAGTTCTCAAGTCAATTTTGGAGAATATGGTTTCCCCTATTACTTGATCAAACAGATCATCTGTTCATGGGAGAAGATATCGGTTCTTGATGGTTAACTTGTTTAACTGTCTGTAATATATGCACATCTGGAGAGTTCCATCCTTCCTCTTGAAAAACAAAATTGGCGCTCCCCACAGAGACATACTTGGTCTAATGTAATCTTTGTTTAGAAATTCTTGTAACTGATGTTTCAGTTCTAAAAGTTCAGGAGTACTCATTCTATAAGGGGCTTGACAAACTGGGATGGCTCATGGTACCATCTCAATAGAAAAATAAATGTCTCTTCATTGGGGAAGTTGAGGAAACTCTTCAGGAAATACATCCTAAAAATCCTTAATCACCGGTAAACTCTCTACAGGTTCATTTTACGTTGGCTATCCCAAATATTCAATTTGGACAACATACCTGGAAAAGATTCCCATGTTTTCTACTTCAGTTGTAATGCATAAATTTTCCTAGAGGACACATGTTTTGATTTCCCCTTGACTACCACAAAATTTCCTAGAGTATCAGTACAACTATTATTTTTTCTAAGAAATTTTCTATTGCTTTCTATTGTTCCAGCCAATGCATTCCAGCTAGGAGGTCATAAGATCCTAAGGGAAGTATATTCAATTTGAAAGTTGAAATGTACCCATTAAAATTTACAGGAATTTTGGGTAATTTATCTGTGACCTTCCTTTTTCTTCTAGTACCCAACTGTACCAACCAAGCACGCTGAATTTTTTTTGTTTTAAATTTACATTTTTCCACTATGTGTGGAGTAACATAGCTTAAACTAGCTCCTTGATCAATTAAAATAGACACAAGTTGGTCAGAGATGATACCTTCAATTTCAATCGTAGTTGATTTACACTTAGCATGTCTATCTTCTAATGATTCAATGATCCTGGGGATGTTTTGGGCAATGTCATTCGTTGTGGTTACTTCCCACTCTGCCTGAATGTTATGAATTAAATTGGTGTTATGTGGGTAGTCCCGTAACATGTGAGGCTCACTGCATCCCCATGATTTCCATGGTTCCTTGGTATTTACCACAATATATCACTTGATTTTCCCTTCTATGAGCTTGGAACTGGTGTGGGAATGGGTTGTATAATTCTCACCACTCTTATTGAACCTTTTTTGCTAGTGGTTTTTACCAAAATTCTCCAAATAAGTTGGTTTCGATCTTTTTGAACTTGTCTGGGCCTTCCCTTCTTCCTTATTCTTCCAGTTTTTTAGCTGATCATTCATGGCTTTAAATTGCTGGTAGAAAATTCATTCTTTCTGAATAGCCTCATCCATAGTTTTAGGACTGCCAAATTCAATCATTTCTTCATAAATAGTGGGAAAATAGTTCATAAATCATTATATTTTAGCTTTTTCTTCCCCTACCTATGGAACATAGCAAAGTATATTGGTGAATCTCGTAAGAAATTCATCAATAGTGGGTTGTCCAATCCTTATCTCATGAAATTCCTTTGCCCTGTCATCATCATATCTCTCACTAAGGTATAAAGATTGGAATTTCTCTTGAAATTGTTACCATGAAACAATCTCCTCATCAAGAAAGTGTATGATTTTGGTATCTTCCCACCAAAGTGTGGCTTTACCTTGAAATTGGTAAACATCTACTCTTGCTTTCAAATTACTTTTGTATTAATATAGCTGGAATTATTTTACCATATTCAGGAGCCAGGCTTGAGAATCCTCTTCCTTTTCTCCATCAAAGGTTGGAGGGTTGACCTTGCAGAATCCCCCCTACAACTCATTTTTCTTTTTTGATTTTGAATATGTTTTACCAAATTCTTCACCACTCTCATACTTTTATAATTTGGGTTCTGTTTATTTCCTTTTCATTTTTGGTTCTCCATATTGAGTACTATATATGTAGGATAATTCTCTTATCAACCTCCCTTTCTCATTGCTGGATTGTAGTAAATGTTCATTTATAGTCCTTAGTTGAACCATTTCCTACTGCAAATTTTTAATAATCTCCAGTATTTCAGTATTTGTATCTGGTGGGGCCTCCTTATCTATTAGTTCAAAATAAAACTCTTCTCTATCATAAATGACAATAGCTGAAACTTTTATGCACTTTAATGTGATGAACAAAAAAAAATTATCACTCATAAACATTATATGAAAGTACGTCATAATTTAATTTTCTAACAACAGAGTTTTATTCTGAGTTGGGACTCATAAGCCCAAAGTTTTAGCTTGGGCTCTGATACCACTTATAACAACTCCCACAAATTTTTTCATACTATAATTCATTTACTTATTCAATATTGGTTCTCTCAACATATTTCCACTCACACATCTCTACTATTAATGTAATATACTTCAATTATTCATCAGAGTTTTCGCATCACTACTTAATTGTATTCCACAAGCTCCCCCTTAATATTATGAAATAGTACACCTTCACCTTAAATATTTATATCCCTATATATGCCATTAAATCTACTCTAATCCCCAACTATCTCCTTCGTTATATTATTTTATTTATATTTCCTTAATCCTTAACCCTTAATACTTTCTCTTGGCCATTTAACTACCATAGAACTATCCCTTACCTATACTATTATACAATTCTAATCCTACTTAGCACATTACACATATAGTACTTATATGTATATAACTTATTTCGACCCATATAAGTATGGTCCTTACCTTCAGTATATCACAATACTTGGAATGAATATATTGCATTTAAGGTAAGTATGAATAGGTATATTATTTTAATTTTCATCTTAATACTGTATGCCCCACATGTGATGTGGCCCACTCTTAGACCTCTAAGTTGCCATGTAACGTGGCCTTATCATGGCCCTCTTACCCATTCGAGGCACCATTTGTACGCTTGAGATCTGTAGCTAGAATCGTCGGTTGGGATCTCATGCAGGAACCCTAAGGTTTTGGAGTCCACTACCTATTGTTTCATTTTGTCATTTTGACCCTTTTGTTGCGGTCACTCTTCTCTCTAGAGATCTCCTCCATTACAAACTTGCAACCACATTTCACCCTTCAGGTTTTGATGAACCCTCTTCCATGCTTGTGGCTAGAGAACTTCGCTCTTGATTGACCATCAGTGTGGCCTTATTCATGCTCCTATGTGTGGCTTTGCTCTCTGGCTTGATAGAAATTGTAGTATCTTATGACCTCAATAGAGGGTTTTATTCCATAGTCTGTCAGGTAAAATATTTCATGGATTTTCATTGGTAAAGTGTCATGTTTCCTTTTCCTTTGTTGAGGGTTCTCATGCTAGCTTCTTATGTTCGTTTTTACAGAGGAAATGACGGAATGTGGGAGAAACCTTGTAAGGTTTTCATCCATTTCGGCCATGCCTCTCCAGGTAAGTCCATATCTTCTTTTTCTTATTTAATTTTTTACATTTACTGTATATTTTTTGTTCTGAGCTGTGCTATTAAGGCTATGCTGTTTTTCTTGGCAGAGAGGATATGTTACCTATTGCAAAAAAAATTATGGACCCATTCTTTGACAATGCCATAATGATTATATCGATCTCAACTGATCTCAATGCACAGAGAGGTAAGGACACACACCTACTCTGTCTTAAGATAGGAATTTTCTAAGGTTTGGTTTTGTTTATATCCCTAATTTCTAGGTTTTTTAAAACGATGTTCTCAATTTTTAGAAGTGTGGGTTTTGAACCTTGTTTTACCATTTTCAAGTATCTTGGTTTAGATACATTCTGATAATATCCATACCTACATTACAAGATTTTGGATTTACTTGCGTTCCTAGACATTGGATTTGGGGTTTTTCTAGTTCACTTTCTTGTAAACCCCAACTATTTAGTTAATGGCCTAAGAGACCTTTCGTTAAGTTAGGAACCCATATTCTATTTTTTATATGGCCAAAATTTATTTTGTTTTCTCTTGAATTTCGTTCCTCTATGAATTTAAAAGAGAGTATTTGCAATCTTCCCTCACATAGTGTACCTCCCATGTTCATTGTAGTTTTAAACTTGAATTAAATTATTGTTAACTAGCTCCTCACATAGGGTATCCTAGGCTTGGTAGTACTAATTTATTTTTAGTCACCGTCTTTATATATGAAATTTCCATCATGTTATTCAAGGTATTTTCATTTTGATTCATTACATGTACATAGACTACCTTGTCCCTGTCTCATTGTTTATAAATTGCATTCACAGTAATTTCCTTATTAGCATATATTATAGTTATATGTGATATAAGTTGTTCTAAGACATCATGACCATTCAGGAATTCCATCTCTAGTGTTTCATGCTTCAGATTGGGATTTATCCAGCTTGTAAATACTTATGTGTTTAATTATTGTCCTACATACTTGTCAGTTACTATTTAATTTTATTTGGTTTTGGTTTAGTTATGTCGTGCATATGGAATCCCATATCTACACACATTATAGTCACCTAATTTATATAATGTTCTTGAGGTTGATTTCATTATGTCATTTAGTTTATTAGATTCCATTTATGAAATGCCAAGTTAGACCTAACTATTTCAATTTTTTTCTGAGTCTTTCCTGATTTCAAGTATGGATTTATGTTGTTTATGTATAATCTCTTATATCCTTTGTCCTACATAGTACTCTTGTCTATGAGGAAAAGATAGATGTGTTTATCATATTCTTCTTTACCTGCATATATGGATTTCTGGGTATGACAACATGTCATTAACCCTCTCCATTATTTTCTTTACATGTTCAGAATGTTTAATATTACTGAGGCACATGAATTGGTAATTTATTCATATATACCAATGAGTATATATTAAATATGAACACATACATTCACAATATCAAAGTTATATGTGGCACTAATTTGTAACATCTCTATTTTCACATATATTGTTTTTATACTATTTCCTATTAACGTAGATGGCTATTCATCACACTTCGACATATTTTCGCCATCAACAATGACTTGCTATACCATTTTATCTTTTCATCGATATACTTAACACTTGAACTGATAATCAACTTGACTATATCATTTCTATTTCATTTATGAAACCCTCTCTTTACAAAACCTCCACAACGCACATATGAGTGGGATTGTAAGATTGAGGGATTAGTCCTTACTTATTCTCCATGGTAATTTTGTATTTTAATAATTATGTTCTTTCACTAAATATTATTAACATTTCCCAACTTCACATCCACTTTAATTGCAATTAACAAATATATTATATAATATCTACCTTTATATTTCATTAACCAATTTAATACGAATATAAAAAATGAATCGAACCCTCTATATGACTCCTTCCATTTCTCATGGATTTAAAGGTGATTTCCACATATTGCTTAACACATTATGTTAACACATATCATTTATCTCTCAGTTTACCACGATAATTCAACCTTCGTAACATTGCCACATCTCCCCTTACAATTAATCTACTAAGTTATAAGCATACGTTAACCAATGATATGACGATGCCAAGGCTTAAAGTATGGGTTGTCCTATTTCATTTAATTTTGAGTACAAGTAGTAGCCCATATTAACTCACTTGTCAGACTGATCATACAGGCTAGAAATTAGATGGGTTTAGGATCTCGACACCTTAATATTTAAATGTTTCACCGTATGGTCATAACACAAAATCACTGTACGTGATTTACCTTGAGATTTCTTGGTCTTTAATTCATGGTACTTAGTCACATGGGTAGTCTGGTGACCGTATTAACCAATTCCATCTGCGGGAAAATTTCCTTCAACCACAGATTTATGCTAAGTGTTTTTACATTCCATAAATTCTTTCGTTTTCGATGGTTGTCTATTTCCTTTTTTTCTGTTCTGTTGCATCTTTCTAGCTCCACGACAACCCTTCGTACCTTGAATGAAATAAGACCTCTCTTGTATTCCTAATCTCACCACAGATTAATGGAAATAATCTTTGTCAATTTAAGAGATGGACGCAGTGAAAAATAGTCTATTCCATTCAGGTAATCATTCTGTGTATGAAAAACCTATTGAGTTTAACTTCTGGTTTTCATCTTTGACATATACGCTTTGCAATTAAATTTTATAGCTAATATTGTTGGTTTACCTACCCAGATTTACGACGTCGGGGTTTCATCCCTTCATGGGCTAGTTACTAACAAATACTTCCTCCTTTTCAGTCATTACGGTAAGTTCTTGTTCTAATTTTTGTTTTATTTACCCACAAGATTTCTTCTGCGTTTTCTTTCACTCATTCACGTAGAGCTCCTAGTGTTAGGAATGTTCAAATTTAATTTTGTTTCAATGCTTATGGTTGAAAGATGATGATATGTTTTCATTGTGGGTGTTTTTCCTTTCTGGAATTTGCTACTATTTGACATAATTCCATATGCCGAGATAGTTTGTTGGAATTTTCCCATGAATGCATAGTTTACAGGATTCTTCCTTCATTTTATCCTCTCTACATTCTCACTGTAATTTATTTGATTGTTTCGAATCATTCAAATATTCATTTTTTATCACTGTTGAGTTTTATGTATGGTAAGTCTCCTTACTACAATAATATCCTCACTATGGCAAGGTGAAATGCAGATACTTTCCTAGACCCTTAGTTTCCTGCTCAAATACTTTTCTACAAGCTATAGGTAATTAAAAATAATGTTAATTATACTGCTTTCTCCTTTATTTTATTTGAGTTCCAGTAACCATTTCTATATTTGTATTTTATGTTCGAAACCCTCACTCTATTCTTATGGCGATTTTAAGTCTTTAGTTAACCTGAGAAGGTTATGTCTAATGTTCGATTACTTCGATTTTGATTGAATTCATTCTTCTACCAAGGTTTTGATTTTTCTTTACTTATGACTGTCTGTAGATAATTTGTTCTAAATACAAATGTCACCTTAGTCTATACAACTTGAACAAGTTTTTAACATTCGTGACTATAGAAAGTAGACTTCCTTCTTCATTGCAAAACTTCCATATTAGTCTTATTTTGTGGTTTTCATTTACAATAGTTTTGAATGAAACGTATGATCTGGTTATGAAACTTTTTTCTTCATATTGAGAACTAATATACTCTGCTTTATTGCAGGATGGCACCCAAATGTTTACCCTCTAAGGTAATTCCTTTACCCTTAAATCTAGGGTTTCAGTTCTCAATTTATGTTCTGTTATACTGTCTTTTTTATTTCAGAACTAACTATTGGTCCTTTTCCTTTTTAAGGTACTCGCAAAATCCCCAGTTCGAAAGTTATATAACTCTATCAATATTTCACTTTCCAATTTAACTATTGAGCCTGTTTCTATCTAGGTTGGTCCAATTCCTTGTTGGGATCCTTACATGAAAACAAGCATAAAATTGTCAATGGACTGTATAGTTTATAAAAAGGGGAAACTTTCCCTCATTGCATAATTCGGACATATATATCATGTAATTAACTTCAAAAGTTCAGTAAACTAAAAATTTACTCATATATGGCTGTATCATATATATATAATGGATTTATTTCCTTTTTTATGAAGACTATTCCTAATTAGCATTTCTTTTACAATATGACATTATATAGTTCCAAAATAGAATGAATTCCTTTTTGGTCTTTCAATATTCAGAGATGAATTTTCTTGTTCGACAGTACTATCATGTCAAGGTTTCTATAATAGAATTTCATCATAAAAATAGTCTCATTTTCATTTTTCCTATTCTTAGTGAATCTCCTTTGACAGTTTTCTTAACATAATTAATATAAATGCATCCTGAATAAATTATATTCTTCTGCAAGTATAATGTTTCAGAATTAACACTTCACCATTCTCGTTACATTACATCATATAGTTTGGTTTGATTATATTGTTTACTTGCTTTTGTACTAGTTCTAAAATGATTTTTTATGAATTGTAAAGAATTACTAGAGAGACTTATAATTGGAATATCAGTTTCCTGTAAGGTACATAACCTCAGATCTAAGCCAATTTACTAGGTTTAGACTTTCTCGGAGTTGGTCCTCTACAGAGTTATGTCTGTAAAACACTACGGAACTAATTCTTTTATTATAGTCAAATTTCTCCAATGTACAAACCTTCCTAGTTTATTTCCAATTCCTCTTAATACCACAACATAGATACATATTTATATTCATAATTTAATCCAAATCTATTCTACTTTGTTTTCTCTGTAATTCATAATAGAACTAAAGTATAATTTAAAAAAAATAAAATTAATTGTGTATACCACTTAAGGTAGACTAGATTCCACCCAAACTTAGCACTCTTTCTCCACAACTCACCCACAAGCAGAGATCTTTTTCTCTAGCAATATCCAGCCCCTTTTCCATCCTGAATTAGCTTAATTATGCTTTCTTTCCCCTCAAATTATTTCCCTTAACTGCATATAGTTAAATCAGGATGTTGCATCCCTATGTGCCTAGGCTTTCCCTTTGTTTCTTCCACAAAGGTACTTTTAAAGCTAGCATTTCTCCTTGATAGCTTTATTCTACCTCTTCCCAGTAATTTCCTCTTTATTTAGGAAACTTCTTCGATTTTTATCTCCAATCTAAATTTAGTATTTAATCTATTTTTTCCAAGTATTTTTGGAAGACTGGGAAATTCTTACACCTTTATCGATCTTCATAGATTTGGTTTCCAGATCTCTAATCATAATCTAGTATTTTCACATAAATTTCCATTTCATTTTATTAACTTGGAATAATAAAATAAATCCACACAATTGTTTTCCATCTGGGTCCACTGTACCCTTTTGGACTTGTTCAAATGTCTAATAAAAGCATAGAAAAATGGGGATATTACATATTCCCCCTCTAAAAACAAAACATTATCCTCAGTGTTGTAAAGAAAAAAAATTAAATTCATTGTTCAAATAGTGATGGGCATTTCTCTTTCATATCTTCCTCTCACTCCCAATTAGCCTCTTCGGGTACAAAGTGCCTCCACTACACTTTCACCCTGGCCATCGTTCTGTTCCAAAGCTCAATTTCTGCCCATGCTAAGATTTGAAGTGGCTCTGGAAGGAATTCCCCTTCTAGTTCCACCTGTATCACAATCCAATCAATAACATGAGTAGGATCATGCACATACTTTTTTAATAATGAAACATGAAATTCATCATGAACCTTAATGTGACTAGGTAAAGACAACTTATATGCAACGGCTCCAACTCTTTCCAGTACTTCAAAAGGTCTACAGTAGCGTGGACCTACTTTTGCACAACTACGAGTGTGCAAAATACTTTTTTTAGGCTTAATCCTTACGTAAACATGATCACCCACATTGAATTCTCTGTGAATTCTCTTTTTGTCTGCATAAATTTGTTGCATGTCCTATGTTGTTCTGATATTATGTTGAATTTTCCTTATAGTTCTTTCCATTTCCTACAAAGAATATGAACACTGTTACCGATGAAATAGGTAACCGCACTGTTACCTACTTTTTTTTGGCAGCATAAAAAGCACCTAATTTTGAAAAGTGGTGATGCAGAATCACCTTTTTTTTTTTTTGAGCACATTTTTAACACTCTAATATTTTTATTTATGAAGCATGAATATTTGTTTTAAAATGTTAGTGATTTTCATGCTAATTTTGAAACGTATTGATGCAGCATCAACTTTTTTTTTTAGAGCGGTGATTTTCATGCTAATTTTGAAATGTATTGATGCAGCATCAACGTTTTTTTTTTAGAGTGGTGATTTTCATGTTGGTAATAAAACACAAAACTTAGATAAAAAATATATATATAAAAACAATAAAAAAACCACTAAAAATGTAAAAAAAAACAAAATTAACTCGTAAAAAAAAATTAAACAAAAATAAATAAAACAAAAATATTCGAACATTATATCAAAAGAAAAGACAAAATTTGAAAAAAAAAACACATAATTTAAAGAAAAAAAACAAAAATTAACAAAAAAAAAAATAAAATAAATAAAAAACATCAAAAACATTTCTTTCTAAGTTATTAAAAAAATCCATATAATTAAAAAAAAAATTAAAATAGAAAATTTAAAAACAATTTAACTTACAAAATTAAAATTTAGATAAAAAAAAATAAAATACAAAAAAGAAAAAAATAAATTTAAAAATTTAAATTAAAAAAATAATAAAAATAAGAAAACAGAAATACAAATTTTAAAATTAACAAAAAAACTAATTAAAAAAAAAAATACAAAATTTAAAATTGAAAAAGAAAATTATAATAAAAGAATTATATAAAAAAAACTATCATTAAAAAACAAAAAAATGAAGAAAACCACATGCAAATAATTAAAAAACAAATATCCATAAATATACTGTTTTTTTTTTAAATGAAATAATTTATAAATTTTAAAAATGAAAAAAGAAATAAACTAAAAAATTAAAAAAAAAAATTTAAATTAAAATTTAATAAATTTAATGAATAAATTTTAAATTTAAAAAAATAATTAATCTAAAATATTAAATTTAAAAAAAAATAAAAAAAAAACAAAAAAAAATTAAAACAAATTAAATTTAAAATAAAAAATTTGAATTAAAAAAAAAAAAAAAAAAAATTTTTTTGAAAATTAAAAAAAACAATTCAAATTAAAAAAAATATTAAAAATTAAAAAAATAAAAAAATAAAAAAGAATTTTTTGATCATGCTGGCGCCGCCAGTCGCCCTCCCGCCTAGGTGGTGGCGGAGGCTGGCCGCTGGGTGGGCAAGGAGGCTGCATGCAGCCCCCCGCCCGCCCAGCGGCCAGCCTCAGCTGCCACCTGGGCGGGACGTCGATTCCGGGAATCGCCCTCCCGTGGTGGGAGGCCAATTCCGAGAATCGCCCTCCCACAATAGGAGGCTGATTCCGGGAATCGCCCTCCCACCGCGGGAGGCCGATTTCAGGAATCACCCTCCCGCGGCGAGAGGCTGATTCCGGGAATCGTCCTCCCGCAGCGAGAGGCCGATTCCAGGAATTGCCCTCCCGCCACGGGAGGCTAATTCCGGGAATTTCCCTCTCGCCGCGGGAGGCCGATTCCGAGAATCGCCCTCCCGCCGTGGGAGGCTGATTCTGGGAATCGCCCTCCCGCGGCGAGAGGTTGATTCCAGGAATCACCCTCAGGCTGATTCCGAGGATCGACCTCCCGCGGCGTGAGGCCGATTCTGGGAATCGCCCTTAGGCTGATTCCGAGAATCAACCTCCCGTGACGGGAGGCCGATACCGGGAATTGCCCTCCGGGAATTTTTTGTTTTTTAAATTTTTAATATTTATTTTTTAATTTGATTTTTTTTAATTTTTTTTAATTCAAAAAATTTAAATTTTTTTTTTTTTAATTTAATTTTTATATTTGAAATTTAATTTGTTTTAATTTTTTTTGTTTTTTTTTTAATTTTATTAATTTTTTTGTTTTCAATTTTTTTTCTAAATTTTGTTAATAATTTTTATTAAATTTTGTATTTTTTTTATTTAATTATTATTTTTTTTAATTAAATTTTATGTTTAGTTTTTTCATTTAATTTTTTAAAATTTCGTAAATTTTCTATTTTTTTTTTAATTTATTTGAATTTAATATTTTATTTTTTTATTATAATTTTTTTAATTACATAAATTTTTTATATTTTTTATTTCAATTAAGATTGTGTATTTAAAATTAGATTTTTTTTTAAGTTAAACTTAATATTCTCAAGTTAATTTGTTTTTTATTTTATTTTTTATTTCATATATATATATATTTTTTAATTTTTTTTTTTCAATTTTTCAATTTTAATTGATTTTTAAAGTTTTTTAACTTTTTATTTTAAGAATGTTTTTTTCTTTATATTTAAAATTTAATTTTCTTTTCAAAATTTATTTGTTTATTCATTTATTTATTCAAGTTTAATATTTTTTTTTTTAATTTAATTTTTTATTTTAATATTAACATTTTTTTTTTAATTTAATAAAATCTAATATATACATTTTTAATTTAAGTTCATATATATATATATATATATATATATATATATATATATATATATATATATATATATATATATATATTATTTTTTATAATTTAAATTTAATATATTTTTTAAAATCTATTTGTTTTTTAATATATATTTTTTTAAATTTAATATTTTTATTGTATTTTATTTTCATCTTTTATTTTTAATTAATTTTTCATTTTTTTACTTTTAATTTCAACAATTTTTTTTTTCTTTTTAATTTTTATTTTAAAGTTTTAAATTTATTAAAATTTAATATATTTCTTTAAAACTAATTTTTTATTTTAAATCTTTTTTTTTTTTAATTTAATAAACATTTTCTATTTCTTTTTTAAATTTAATTTCTATATTTTATTTTTTATAATTTCTTTCTTTTTTTAACTTGTTTTTCTTTTTAATTTAATATTTTTTTTTCTTTTTATTTTTTTATTTCTATATATTTTGAAATTTTAATCTTTAATTTTTTTATTTTTATTTATTTTTATTTATTTTCTTAAATTTTAGTTTTTTTTTAATGTTTGAATTAAAATCTTTATTTTGTTTTTATTTTTATTTTTTTATTCCTATATATTTTTAAATTTTAAGCTTTAAAATGTTTCTATTTTTTAAATTTGTTTTTTTTCTAAAATTTTAGGTTTTTTCTAATGTTTGAATTTTAAAAATTAAAAAATGTTATTTCTATTTTTAAAAATGTCAAAAATATGACAAAATTTTGTTTTTTTCTTATTCCAGCGTCAACTTGTTTTGTTTTCAGGGTGTTTTTTCAATTCTTTTTTCAAGAAACAATTTTTTTTTTAGCATAATTTTATAAAATGTTGAAATTCGACCTTAAAAAAAACAAAGTGCATTCTGGAATACACTTTTTTTGTTTTTCGGGTGTTTTTTCATGTTTTTTGAGTCTTTGTGGGCTACAGTTCCCATTTTGAAGTCAGGTTACCTATTTCATCGGTAACAGTGTTTATGGTCAAAGTATTAACTTGTCGTCTGGTTGACTCCAACTTTGAGGTGTATGGTACTTTCTTCCATAAAGTGCTTCAAAAGGACTCATCTTGATTGAAGCTTGGTAGCTATTGTTGTAAGAAAACTCTGCTAAGTGTAGAAAATCATCCCACTTTTTTGGTTTGTCCATAACATACATTCTTAAGATGTATTCTAAAATCTTGTTTTTTTCTTTCAGTTTGGTCATCAGTTTGGGGATGGTATGCAATAATAAAGTTTAATTTGGTACCGTTTCCCCAAAAAAATCTCTAAAAGTTGCAGTAAACTTTGCATCTCTGTCTGATATGATCATTTTTGGAACACCATGCAATTTTACAATCTCTTTCATAAATACATTACCTACTTGGGTTGTGCCAAAGTTAGATTGTACAGGTATAAAGTGAGCAAATTTAGTCAAATTATTAACTACTACCATAATAAAGTCGTGTTGATATTTAGTCCTTGGCAATCTAGTAATAAAATCCATGGAGACAGACTCCCATTTCCATTTTGGGATGGGTAAAGGATTCAACAATCTAGCTAGATGTTGATGTTCTACCTTCACCCGTTGACATTCTATACATCTAGCCAAGTAATTTTCCACATCCTTTTTCATACCAGGTTAGAACAGGTTCTTTCTTAAGGCTGAAATTAATTTCTAGAATCCGGGATGTCCTTGATACGGTCTCTTATGGTACTCATATATAATTTCTCTCTTTAAAGAGTCCACATTAGTAAAGTATAATATATATTTATAACAAACCAATCCCCTCTAGTTTTGTATATACACTTTCATCTCTTTTTTCAGAATTTTTGTCTGAAGTTTTTCATAGTTTTGGTCTTGTTCCATCACTTCTTGTATCAATCCTTCAATATCAAAGCTAGCACTACTTCCAACATTACTCACACTTTGCCAATTATTTCTACTTAATGCATCTGCAATCATGTTTTCCTTCCCGTTAATATGTTTAATCTCCATGTCAAACTCACTAAGGAAGGACAACCACCTAGCTTGTCTAGCATTCAAATCAGGTTGTGTGAAGAAATACTTTAAACTGATGTGATCTGTCATCAATATAAACTTTTTCCCTAAAAGGTAATGTCTCCACATCTTCAAAGCATGTATTACAATAGCTAGTTCTAAATAATAAACACTATAATTCTGTTCATGTTTATTTATTTTCCTTGATTCATAGGTTATGAATAAATTTTCTTGTAGTAGCGCTCCTCCTAATCCTTCTCCACATGCATCTGTGCATACTACGAATTCTTGATATAGAACAACAATATTTAAAATAGGTGCTATTGTGATTTTCAGTTTTAACTGGTCAAAGCTATTTTGACATTTTTCAGTCCATTCAAACTTAACTCCTTTTCTCTGTAGATATTTAATAGGATAGGCTAAGGCTAAAAATATATCTACAAATATCCTGCAGTATCCTACAATTCCCATGAAGGATCTTACAGAAGACACATCAATAGGTACAGGCCACTCTGTTATCACTTGTATCATTTCTAGGTCTACCGCTAAACCCTTCTCTGAAATTAGATGACCCAAGTACTCAATTTTATCTTTGAAAAAATCACATTTGCTAAACTTAGCATACAACTTGTTTTCTCTGAGTGTTTGTAAAACAATTATAAGATGTTCTTTACGCTCAGCTTCATTCTTAGAATAAATCAGAATGTCATCAATAAACACTAGTACAAATTTTTCCATGTAATTATTTAAGACATTGTTCATTGAGCACATAAAAGTAGCAAGTGCATTAGTCAACCCAAAAGGTAGGACCACAAACCCATAGTGTCTGTATCTGGTTCGGAATGCAGTTTTACTTGCGTCTCTATATTTAATTGTTACTTGATGGAAACATGTCCTCAGATCAGTTTTTGAAAAGAATGTGGCTCCCCAAACTTGATCAAAGTGATCATCTATCCTAGGTAGAGGATGTCTATTTTTTATTTTCAATTTATTCTGTTGACGATAATCTATGCACATTATGAAATTACCATCTTTATTTTTGACAAACAGTATCAGTGCTCCCCATGGGGATACACTTGGTCTTATGTAACCTCTATCTAGCAACT
Source organism: Pinus albicaulis (assembly GCA_034641835.2). Taxonomy (NCBI): domain Eukaryota; kingdom Viridiplantae; phylum Streptophyta; class Pinopsida; order Pinales; family Pinaceae; genus Pinus; species Pinus albicaulis. The sequence goes on along the minus strand of CM076579.1, from coordinate 1,140,298,777 downwards.
CTTGTAGTTGCATCTTCAACTCCTTCAATTCTGGGGTACTCATTCTGTATGGGTCTCTAGAAACTCGTGTTGCTCTTGGCACTAAGTCAATTGAGAATTCAATTTCTCTCTTAGGGGAAAGACGAGGAATTTCATCTAGAAGCACATCCTTAAACTCTCTAATAACTAGTATTTTTTTTTAAATATTGTCTTCAAGAAGTTGTCCCACTTCTTCCAGATGCACAGAATAAACTTGGCAACCTTTTCCTTTAGTTATTTTCAATTGAAGTGCTGAAATTTGTCTGATAGAAATGATTTTGGGTTTACCTTTCACTATTGTAGGTTTTCCCTCAATATTTATGCAGTGTATGGTTTTTTCTAAAAAAATCAACACGAATTTCTATTTTTCTAACAAGTTGATTCCTACTAACACATGATAGGGCCCTAAAGGTAGAATATTCAAGTTTAGTTCAGTTTTGTACCCATTCAGATTTATAGTTGTTTGGGGTAGTTTATGAGTCACCTTCCTTTTTATCCGAGTATCTAACTGAACTAACCATGACTGTTGAAATTTCTCTAACTTTAAATTTCATCTTTATACCATTTTAGGACTTATATAACTTAAGGATGCACCTGGATCTATCAAAACAGAAACAAGTTATTTAGAAATCATACCTTCTACTTGTTGGCAATATGATGCAGAGTGTTGTCCTTGATGGCAACCCACTTGATGAAGATGATGGCAACCTACTTGATGAAGTTTTCCTTGATGGAATGTTTCTTGATGAACTTGTTAAAAGATGTAAATTTGATGTATCTATAATGAGTACAGAAGGTAATGATGGAAGGAATGTCAGTATGTGCTAGAACATGATGAAAAGAGTATGTCTCAAGGCATACGCGGATTTGTCTAGACGAAGTAGCGTATGCACGCGGGAAATAACGTGCCAAGTCGTATATGGGAAAAAGTGCTCTAAATTTGTAAAACCAGGGGTAACTACCATGGTATTGACCCATTGTATTGAATGATGGTTCACCTATGTGATCTCGTCCAAGAATACCATTGGAAGTAATGCGGTTTTGACTCATGGTATTGATGAAGGGTAACCCTATATAAGGAGAAGAAAATCATCAAGTCCAAAGGGTGGGGAAAGTGGTATGGGTTTTATTGAATACTTAACTCTAAAGTATATCTGCATGGTTGAACTCTGTTCTTCATTGATAGATCTGAAGTCTATGTTGCACCTATGTTCATAAAGAAGGTTCAAGATCTCTAGACCTTTAAATGAGAATCTCAAGGATGATCTGAAAAGAAGTGAAGAAGACTTGGCGCAAATCTGTTGACGAAATCTGGGTAAGTTCATAGGTCTGATATGTTTTGTAAAACCTATCTTTCTCAACTATATACGCAGGTTCAGTGAATGAAAAGCGCGTGTATAGGCGAATCTGCTTAATGAAAAGCACGTATGGGCAGTCAGGGTTTCTCTGAAAAGTGTACAAATGTATACGCGGTTTCTCTTCATTGAAAGCGCATACATACGCGGATCCTCTTAATTAAAATCGCGTATGGTATCTAAACCAATGGTTGCTGAAAGGGTGAATGTATTTCTGCATATCTATTTTGAAGTCTGGGTTGTCTCTGATGTCTGGTTACAGTGGTCTCACTGTTCTGTATGAAGCATTGGGCAAGAATGTTTGTTGAGAAGTAAAGGGTTGTGTTGAAGCTGTTTTGATCCAGTTTGAAAATTGATGAAACGTGGTCTGCAGTGAATCTGAGGGTTGAAGCCTTCAGTCTGAAAGAAGAAGCTTTCTGCCAGTAGAGGCTTGTGTGAATATCAGGGAGTAGTGGCTCCCTTCCAGGAGAGGTTGGTAAACGAGTGCAGGGGGTTGTTGCTCCCTCCAGGTGAGGCTGGTAAACGAGAGAAGGTTGTAGCCTTCTAGAGGTGGGTGCCTGCATGTTGGTATGAGTCTGCACCAGTACATGTTGTAAGAATTTTTCTTAATAATATAATTTTGAAGGCTGAGATGACGGCAGTGGTGGTTTTCTCCCGAATTAGGTTTCCACCTAAAAAATCCTGGTGTTCATGTGTGTTGCCTATGTGTGATGATTATTCTGTTTTTTCTGCACCTGTTTAATTTTTTCTAAAATATCTGATGAATGAATAAAGTAATGATCTGAGTTAATAATTGAATGCATAATTAGATCTCTGAGCATACGCGATTTCAATAAAGGATATCTGCGTATATACAATGGTTTCATTCAGGAAAGTAACGTATGGGTTTTGAAAAACAAAAGTTTCAGTGTTTGCCCTTAATACTAATTCACCCCCCCCCCCCCACTCTCAGTATTTTTCCCAAAAATTGGTATCAGAGCAGGTCCTTCTGAAAAGGCTTAACCACTAGAAGGAAGATCAAGCAAGATGAGCAATCATGAGGGAACAACATCTATCAAGCCTCCACTCTTCAATTGAAGCAATTTAATCTTTTGGAAAATAAGGATGAGATCTTATCTTCAGTCTATGGGAGCAGATATATGGGCCATTGTTGTAAAAGGATACCAATATCTAGCTACTATACCTACAAATCCAACTGAAAGGAAGAATTATGAATCAAATGCCAAGGCGGTGAATGCTCTAACCGGAAGCCTGACTGAAGTTGAATTTGTCAAAGTCATGCAGCTGAATACAGCAAAAGAAATTTGGGACAAAATCATTGTAAGTTATGAAGGTGATGAAAAGGTAAAAAGTGCAAAACTTCAAACTCTCAGAATTGAATATGAAAATTTAAAAATGCATAATGATGAGAGTTTCGCCAGTTTCTTTTTAAGTCTTGATGATGTTCTAAATCGTATGAGAAATCTGGGAGAAACAATAACCGAATCTACCTTGGTTGAGAAAATCTTAAGATCACTAACGACAAAATTTGAATCAAAAGTCTCTGCCCTTGAAGAAAAACAGAATTTTCAAACTCTTACTATGGTGCAACTTCATGGAATACTGACTGCATGTGAAATGAGGAGAGGAGGACCATCTGAAGTCAAAGAAGTTGTTTTTAAAGCTTCTACAAAATGGAAAGAAGTTCAAAAGGCAGAAGGATCAGGATATATCTCAGAACAGGATGAGGAAAATTTTGTAAAGAAACTTCAGCTTGGCACAGGACGATTTAAAGGTAAGCTTCCTTTCAAATGCTTTGAATGTGGAAGAGTTGGTCATTATGCTGAAAAGTGTCCTTATAAAGAAACATCTGGTAAAGGGAAAGAAGTAGCAAGAAGGAATAAGAACAGATCTAGCACTAATAAAAGTTACTATACTAATGAAGACAGTGATGGGTTATCTGATAGTGAGGAAGAATGTGAACAAGATCTTAGACTTCTCATGGCTTTTGAATCTAATGATACTTTTGTGGATGCTCTAGAGGACAAGGATTTTCTTGAAGAAAACAATCAACTTAAAATAATCCTAGAAGAAAAGAACATAATCATAGAGACTCTTGAAAATTAGCTTGAAGAAAGGGAAAAATGCATTGGAGAATTAGAGTGTGAAGTTGTAAAGATAAGAAAAGATCATGAGAAAGAGAAGACTCTCAATCTTAGATTTTCTAAGGGTTCAAAAACCTTAGATGAAATTATCAAGGTACAACGGTCTCCTCTTATAAACACAGGTCTTGGATATACAGGAGAATCTTCTCAGGCCTCAGCTCCAAATTACCTAAAAGCAGCTACAACTGGTTTACTTCATTCAACCACTGAGCAAGGGAATAAAGAAAATTTACAGGTAAAGCATGATACAAGGAACACTAACAGGGATAATTTTCAAAAGGGCTACAACCAACAGGTAAATTCAAATAGAAGAGTTTATGATCGCAGAAATTTCTACTTCAATGGACAATGTTTCTCATGTCACAATTTTGGTCATAAAGCTGTTCATTGTGTTGCATATAAAACCATCATGACAAGAGAAGCAAGAAAGAAAAGGATGGATATTGAACCAAGGAATAATGTCTATAACAACTTTTCTCCTCTTCAAAATGAAGTTGAATGTGCTTATTGCAATAACTTTGGCCATGAAGAATCTGAATGTAGGAGAAAAATACAGCCAAAAGAACATGTTCCTTCAAGTTCCAAAGTTTGGAGAAAGAAGGAAAAACAGGTTGAAAATTGTGGCATAACTTTTTTGTAGAAGGTGAAGAAAATCAATGGTATATTGACAGCGGATGCTCAAAATATATGACAGGTGACAAAAACAAACTTCATGCATATGATGCCTTAGAAAAGAAAAATAATGTTACTTTTGGAAATTATACACCTGCTGTTATTAAGGGAAAAGGGTCTGTTTTTCTAAAAGAAAAGGTGAAAGCTAATAATGTCATGTATGTGGATGGATTAAGACATAACCTGTTAAGTGTAAGTCAAATGTGTGATCAAGGAACTGAAGTTGTCTTTAGTTCAAAAGAATGTGTGATACGTGATCTTGATACAGGTAAAACCATTATCAAAGGAAAGAGAACTCCAAGCAACCTGTATGTATTGAAGAACTGCAAATATCAATGTTACTTAAGTAAATCTTCAGAAAATTGGCTATGGCATAGAAGGCTGGGGCATCTAAGCTTCTCTCAAATCAACAAATCAAGCAGACTTAAAGCAGTTCATGGTTTTCCAAATATTAATCTACCAGAGAGCATCATATGCAAATCTTGCCAATTCGGTAAACAGACCAGAGTACAATTAAATGCCAAAGAAGGTTTATCAAATAGGCCTCTTGAACTCATTCATACTGACATATGTGGACCTATGAGGAAAAAGTCACCACGTGGAGAAGAATACTATATCTTATTTATTGATGATTTCTCTAGAATGTGTTGGATTGGGTTGCTTAAACACAAAGATGAAGCATTTGAGAAATTTCAGATATTCAAAGCTTTGGTTGAAAATGAATTATATCTAAAAATCAAGTGTCTTAGATCTGATCGAGGAGGAGAATATACATCAAATGAATTCTTTGAATTTTGTGAACAACATGGCATAAAAAGACAGTTTTCTGTAGCAGGCACTCCACAACAAAATGGCGTAGCAGAAAGAATGAATAGAACAATTAAACAAATGGCTAGAGCTATGCTTGATGATTCCGGAACACCTCACATAGCAGCAAATATTCTTAACAAGGCACATGTTCGGGTAAACAGTGACAAAACTCCATATGAACTATGGTATGGTAATCCTCCTTCTGTGAAGCATTTTATATTTTTTGGAAGTAAATGCTTTATCAAAAATAATGATGAAAAGCTTGGTAAGTTTGAACCAAGATCTGATGAAGGAATATTTCTTGGTTACTCATCTACAAGCAGAGCATACAAATGTTACAATAAAAGGCTTAGAAAGATTGTTGAATGTATTGATGTTGTTATTGATGAGTTTCCTACAGCTACTAAAGAAGAAAAACACATAGCAGAAGAAGATGATGGTGACTTTTGTCCTTCTACATCAAATAGAAATGATATAGACAATGGATCCAATGAAGTACCAGAAGATGATCTATCTGGAAAAGCTCCATCCAGATATGTTCAAAAGAATCATCCTGAATCTCAAATTTTGGGAAACAAGGAATTAGGTGTATAAAAAAGGAGGACTCTTGTGGGTTCTTCTAGCTATCTGGAATTTCTATCCACAATTGAACCACACAATGTCAATCAAGCTAGCAAAGATGAATGTTGGATTCAAGCCATGAATGAAGAGCTTGATCAAATTCAGAAGAATCACACTTGGGAATTGGTACCGAGACCACATGATAAAAATTCCATTGGAACTAAATGGATATTCAAGAATAAGTTAAATGAGAATGGGGATGTTATAAGAAACAAATCTAGACTAGTTTGCAAAGGGTATACTCAACAAGAAGGTATAGACTTTGAAGAAACTTTTGCTCCTATAGCTAGACTTGAAGCCATAAGAATGTTTCTTTCTTTTTCAAGTTCTCAACAAATAAAAGTTTATCAAATGGATGTCAAATCTCCATTCCATAATGGTGATCTAGAAGAAGAAGTTTATATATAACAACCAGAGGGATTCATTTTAGGAAATGATAAGAATCTTGTTTGTAAACTTAAAAAGGCTCTATATGGTCTCAAACAAGCTCCAAGGGCATGGTATTATCGTCTTGATAGATATCTTCATCAACAAGGATTTCCAAAGGCGTCTGCTAATAGCAACTTATACACAAAGACTGAAAATGATAAACTATTGATTGTGGTTGTTTATGTTGATGATATCATTTTTGGGAGTAATGAAGAATATATGAGTCAGAAATTTGCTTCTGTCATGTAGCAAGAATTTGAAATGTCCCTACTAGGTGAACTAACATTCTTTCTTGGATTACAAGTGCATCAAACTACAGATGGTATATTCCTATCACAAGCAAAATATCTTAAGCAAATTATAAAGAAGTATGGCATGGAAGAATGCAAACTTGTAAGTACACCAATGATAGTCGGATGCAATCTCAGTTTTCATGATGATTCTCCCACGGTGAATCAACCAGAATACAGATCAGTGATAGGAAGCCTGCTTTATCTCAAAGGGACCAGACTGGATATTATGCATGCTGTTGGAATTGTTGGACGATTTCAAGCTAATCCAAAAGAGTCTCATCTTCAGGCTGTCAAGAGAATACTCAAATATCTACAAGGAACTCAATACTTTGGACTATGGTATCCAAAGAATGATGATCTTACTCTACATGCTTACACTGATGCAGATTGGGCTAGAAATGTTGATGATCGGAAAAGCACAAGTGGTGGTGCATTCTATACGGGACCCCAGTTGGTATCTTGGTTCAGTAAGAAGAAAAGTTCTATTGCCTTATCTACTGCTGAAGTAGAATATGTGGCTGCCGCATCTTGTTGCACTCAACTCCTTTGGATGATGCAAACCTTGGAAGATTTTCAAATCAAATGTACTTCTCCTATCTCCATTATGTGTGATAATACAAGTGCCATCAGTATCTTAAAGAATCTTGTTATGCATTCAAATACCAAGCACATCCCCATCAAGTATCACTTCTTACGTGAACAAGTGCTTGAACAAAAGGTGAAGTTGGAGTATGTTCCCTCCAAGGAACAAGTTGCTGATATGTTTACCAAACCTCTGCCCAGGGAAGTGTTCGAATATCTTAGAAAAAAGTTGTGTGTTGTCTCTTCCTCTCAGAAGATCAGATCTGATAAAATTCAGAAGATTAAATTGGATACGTGGGTTTCTTTAAAGACAGTCGCGTATATATGCGATTTTATACACAGAAAGCCGCGTATGGTTGGTTGTTGACAATTTTTGATTGGGTCAGCATTTCTCAGTGCTGTTTGGTATCTCTGATGCTGTTAGATGTCTCTGGTGGTGTTCCAGTTCTTATATATATATGTTTCATTCTCTATTATTGGGTAAATATGCCTTGATGACTGGCTGATTGAAAGTGTTTAGGTTGCACAAGCTAAGGAGGAGCCTTGGTCATATAGAATGGAGACTTGGATGCACTGTTTCAGGGGGAGCATTAGCCTTGCTAAGTATAATGCATTGTTGGCAGTATGATGTTTCTAAAATATAATCTCTTTCTTGAGATCTTGTTGGTTTTTGTTACAAAAGGTCATTTTTGAAATTGGTTGAACAAGGGCAAGTTGAGACCCATGATGTAAATTTCAAATATTCAGTCATATAAAGACTTGTTCAAATCTGTAAACCCACTTGGTTGGGTACTTGAGTCTCATATGTAAATCCACTTGGTTGGATCTGTGATGTAAGTATGAGTCCTTGGTGATAGGAAGGTCATAGAGTCGTGTACTTCATTGTAAAATATGTTTGAATTTTTAGCTTGAACTCAGGGGGAGCAGGGTAACTTCAGTGCACTTCAGATCTGCGAAGCACTTCCTTTGGTCCGCCCTTTGCCCTTGATGTCAAAGGGGGAGAGTGACATGTGACATGGTGTTTGAATAGGGGAATAATATCATTATGCTTAATGTAACCACGTTTCCATCAAGTCCAAAGGGGGAGATTGTTGGAAATATGATGCAGAGTGTTGTCCTTGATGGCAACCCACTTGATGAAGATGATGGCAACCTACTTGATGAAGTTGTCCTTGATGGAATGTGTCTTGATGAACTTGTTAAAAGATGTAAATCTGATGTATCTACAATGATTACAGAAGGTAATGATGGAAGGAATGTCAGTATGTGCCAGAACATGATGAAAAGAGTATGTCTCAAGGAATAAGCGGATTTGTCTAGACGAAGTAGCGTATGCGCACGGGAAATAACGTGCCAAGTCGCGTATGGGAAAAAGCGCTCTAAATTTGTAAAACCAGGGGTAACTACCATGGTATTGACCCATTTTATTGAATGATGGTTTGCCTATGTGATCCCGTACAGGAATACCATTGGAAGTTATGTGGTTTTGACTCATCGTATTGATGAAGGGTAACCCTATATAAGGAGAAGAAAATCATCAATTCCAAAGGGTGGGGCAAGTGGTCTAGGTTTTATTGAATACTTAACTTTGAAGTATATATGCATGGTTGAACTCTGTTCTTCATTGATAGATCTGAAGTCTATGTTGCACCTATGTTCATAAAGAAGGTTCAAGATCTCTAGATCTTTAAATGAGAATCTCAAGGATGATCTGAAAAGAAGTGAAGAAGACTTGGCACAAATCTGTTGAAGAAATTTGGGTAAGTTCATAGATCTGATTTGTTTTGTAAAACCTATCTTTCTCAACTATATACGCAGGTTCAGTGAATGAAAAGCATGTGTATATGTGCATCTGCTTAATGAAAAGCACGTATGGGCAGTCATGGTTTTTCTGAAAAGTGTACAAATGTATACGTGGTTTCTCTTCATTGAAAGCGCGTACATACCTAGATCCTCTTAATTAAAAGCGTGTATGGTATCTGAACCAACGGTTGCTGAAAGGGTGAATGTGTTTCTGCATATCTATTCTGAAGTCTGGGTTGTCTCTGATGTCTAGTTACAGTGGTCTCACTGTTCTGTATGAAGCATTGGGAAAGAATGTTTGTTGAGAACTAAATGGTTGTGTTGAAGCTGTTTTGATCCAGTTTGAAAATTGATGAAACGTGGTCTGCAGTGAATCTGAGGGTTGAAGCCTTCAGTCTGAAAGAAGAAGCTTTCTGCCAGTAGAGGCTGGTGTGAATATCAGGGGGTAGTGGATCCCTTCCAGGAGAGGCTGGTAAACGAGTGTAGGGGGTTGTTGCTCCCTCCAGGTGAGGTTAGTAAACGAGAGAAGGTTGTAGCCTTCTACAGGTGGGTGCCTGTGTGCTGGTATGAGTCTGCACCAGTACACCTTTTAAGAAGTTTTCTTAATAATATAATTTTGAAGGCTGAGACGACGGCAGCGGTGGTTTTCTCCCGAATTGGGTTTCCACCTAAAAAATCCTGGTGTTCATGTGTGTTGCCTATGTGTGATGATTATTCTGTTTTTTCTGCACATATTTAATGTTTTCTGAAATATCTGATGAATGAATAAAGTAATGATCTGAGTTAAGAATTTAATGCATAATTATATCTCTGAGCATACGCGAGTTTAGTAAAGGATATCCGCGTATATATGCTGGTTTCATTCAGGAAAGTAGTGTATGGGTTTTGAAAAGCAAAAGTTTCAGTGTCTGCCCTAAATACTGATTCACACCCCCCCACCCCCCCCCCCCCCTCTCAGTATTTTTCCGAACACTACTTTGACCATAGTGGACTGGTGTTCAACTTGACGATCTTCCAGGGTAGCACTAATTTTGGAGATGTTTCTTGCCACATCATTTACAGTAGTTTCTTCTCTCAGCACTTGTATGGTCTGAATGTTATTGTGTGGAGATTATCTCAATAAATGAGGTTCTCCACAACCCCAACACTTTATAGGTTCTCTCATTTTAACATTTCCTTCTCTCTTATTGTTTCCATTAATCTATTTAGACCCTTTTTGTGACTAAGATGGTTGATTTTCTCCAGTTTTGGTGAACTTATTTCTTTGGTTATTTCTCCCAAAGTTCTTTAGGTATGTTGGTTTTTTTCTTTTCCAACTAGAGTCACCCTTCTCTTTGTTATTCCAATTCTTTGATTGTTCACTTCTGCCTTTGAAATACTGGTAACAGAGTCTCACTTTTTCACATCTCCTGTTACCCCAAAAAGTTTTTTTTTTTTTTTTTGAAATTTGACCTAATTTATAACTCATTAACCTTCTTTACCTATCCTTCTTCAGTTCATGACCTCGCCTATTTTATTACCCCAAGTACACAAGGTAACATATTAACATAATCTTTTTATTTTTATTTTTATTTTTGTCATACAACGAAATCTCCTGAATTTCCTTCAGTTACGAAAAATGTACATCCATTGTTGCATTTCCCATACTTTCACATTGCCTTATATATGATGCTCCCTTTCCAATTAAGAATAATGTATTTAAATACTTTTCCCTACCATTAAGGTCGATCGACTTAACAAGTCTATGGGTGCATTCATCGTTGGCGGTAACACACATCTTATTGAAATATGGGTTCGATTGCCCTTGTGGTAATATATTTTCCAAAGTTCATTTTTGCGATTTGATACAAAACGAGAGCCATACGTATGACCCTGTCCTATCCGTACTCATGTTTATATAAATAAATATATTTTCGATTGTTCTGCTGACTGAGAACAGCTGTCAACTGGACCAAGCCTTCATTTTACCAGTACATAATTTAATGTTATGGTTTTTGTTTTTCTTTTCGCCCGCGACAGGATTGAGACTCGGCACGAGCGTAGCCGGATGGTTCAAGCTCCGTCTATCCTCAAGGTGCCACGAGGGTACTTGTGGCCATCGCTCTATGTTCACCATTAATTGACCGACCCTCGGGTGTGATTCCTACATCGGTCACGCTGCTGAAATAACTCTACCGACCTGCATTTTTTTAAGTTTGTGGTACCCGACTACTGTTAATAACGTGAAGTTCTATTTGTTTATCCATCCCATGAGTACTGAATGCGGTGTATGTAGAGGTTTCCAGTGTTCATAGGGATTCATTCGAGCTGCCTTGCTGACAGATGGACGGTGATGGCGTTTGGGCGTTCTTAAGGTTCACCCGGAAGTGTTTTACATAAGCTCGGGTAATTCCAACCCCTTCTCAGCTCTGGCGCCTATGGATGAGGGTTTTTCTTGTGTTGGACTTCGCGGCCACTATCTGTCATGTAAATTGACACTTCAGGTATGCGTATCCAACAGTTCGTTATCCGCTTCTACTGGTCTCTTTTTCAATCCCTGTGGTTGCATTCGCGATTTGGGTAAGTTGAATGTTTATTTTAGCAAAGAGAATTTGATAGCATTGCCAATATAGATGTCTAGACAGCTGATTTGGTTTGTGGCTATTTTGTTATGCCCAGACTTCTGTTTTTCTCGACCATTTCGGACTGATATTATCATAGGGGAAGCGCTGTAGGTAAGCATACTCTATTTCGAAGTTTTTCTCTCTTTTTCCGTTTTATCCTATTCTGGTTTCTTATAGTATGGTTCGAATATCTGTTTTCTTTTTCGACTCTTTCATTTTTAGGACGAAGATGCGGATAGGTCTGTGACCCAACTAGAGTGACGAAACCCACTCAGTTACCTGGTTCAATTGCGCAGATTCGGTTGAGTTCGGAAGTGGCAAGGTAAGGGGTTACAACTCATTAACTCGCTTCCTTCTTGGCTGTATACGGTATCTATTGGTGATTTCCATATCTCTTCGTGCAGGAAAACAAAGGGTTTCTAGGGTTGAGTTGGTGATTTTTCTGGGATCTCGTTACGCTGAGGTTCTCGGCGTGAACGAGCATCGTCGACTCAGCCGTGAATTCCCACTTAGCTCCTAAACTTCCCGTCAAGGGTTTCTACCATGATGTTATAGATTTTGTTTTTCGTTTTAGAACTGTGGGTTGCTGGCCAATGCATTGGTATTTTATTCAATTTGTTGTCAGTATAGCGTGATAATGGCTATAACTCCATCAGCGACTCTACAATTATTCTGAGTCTTCTCGTCATATTTGTTTTTTTTTAAATGGGATTGAGACCATTTACACGCTTTTCTATTACCTGAGATTTTCATGATAACCGTCCAGCTTAATACGTTCTAGTTCTCTTGTTCTACCATTTTATATACATATGCTCTTAGTTCTGTACGTTTAAATTTTGGCTCAGCTCTTACGAATCTATGTATTTCTTCTGCCGTATATAGTTAGGGTGAATCGACTTTCCTCACTATGTGGGTTCTACTTTTGTTTCCATGGCTCGGTTATTCGATACATCTATGCACTCATTGACTAATAGAAGTTTTAGTTGTTAATTTCTATTTCAATAGGGTAGCTGAGTGCGATATCAGTTACGATTTTATTTAACCATTTTGTTCCCTGTGATCGCACCAACTGTAACTATTATAGCGCTGTATATGCATTTATCTGCACAATCTACGTTGGATTCCCCGACCACTAAGGGGATCCTGACATGACATTTTTCATGGTACTTGAATTTTCTGTGAACCTTCTAATTCGCACTAAAGCTGGTCGTTACCATAATGATATGTCATGCTGTAAGATTTCCTTGTTTTGTTTTTATATCTGTGTATTTATATGGGAACCGGAATTTGTAGAGATTGGTAGGGTACCATAACTGATTCAATTATTTTATTCGAATCTTATTGAAATTAAAATCGACTGGTATAACAGATTTGTATAGTGAGATGCCCATTCATCTACCAATAGTTTCTTTACTTCTAGATTGTATCTTAAGAAGAATGTTGATATTTGAAATGTGGTTCTTAAGTGACAGAATGTTTGATTTATTATCCTGCATGGACATCCAGCGAAATTTTCGTTTTCACCAAATTTTTCAAGCATAGGACTAGTCTGAATGGAAGTAGATTAAAGTTACATTGAAGTATTTAATAACAACCCTGTATCACAGGATTTAGCGAGAGAAGATCCAAATAGTTTAAACTATTCCGGGACCTATTTATAATATCTCCAGATTTAATCCCTCTTTGGGATTAGAGATTCTGGTGGATATGGACTTCCACAGATTGTGCTTACTACTATGTGGAAATGTAAGGATTTACCTCCAGTCTATTTCTACTAAAGGTAAGTACGTACACTATTATTTCAAAACACCAGATATCTAATTTATGTATACAGTAGAGCTTTCCTTACCAATCAGAAATAGGTTAATACTACACTTAATGCCATTCTTATAATATTTTTGCATACCTACAGATCTCCAGATTCAACTTAACAATAACTGGAAAGATAAGATGGGAATTTTACTGCTAGTATCATTTCATGCTGATGGATGCATACAACAGTTCAGGAGTAGATTAAAATTTGATATTCAGTGGAGACTATGCATTCCAGATTTAAACCATCTATGGGTTTAAAGTTTCTGTTGACTTCTACTCTACAGGTTTTTGTTTCCAACAACCGTACAGAATTAAGAAAGTAGTTTTCTTAGGATTAACTCTGTTAATGTAGTTTTTATAATTGCACTATATAATCAACTTTTATATGTAGCCAATTCATACCATATAATCGAAACATAACCAATTTTAATAAACAAATACTAGGCACACAGTAGACCAACCTCCCAACCTTAAAGTCCTTTTTGTCTCCCAGAACTCTCCCCCGAGTAGAGATCACCTCCTAGAACAGACCAACCCCCTGGTTTGTTTAGGAGCAGCTTATTTAAGCTAATGTTTCCCCAAAGCCTGTTTCTAATTCTGCGTCCAGAATAGCAGGATGTTTTTCTTCCTGTTTGCCTAGGCTTCCCATTTTTGGGACTCTTTAAAGTCGTTTTATGCTTTTCCTCAGCTTTCCCAACTTTTTCCACCTCTTCCCAACTACTTTCCTCATCATTGGGGCAATTTAGATTCTTTCTCAAAATCTAATTTAAAATTAATTCCTTTCAAGGATTTTTTGAAAGATTGTGGGGATTAGTTGCCTTATCCATCCTCATGGATTTAGCAAGTGATCTCATATTCTCATTTTTGGTCTAAATGCACCTCATCATTTTATTTATTTCCTCAATTTAAATATTTAATTACACTCACAAAATACTTACCCTTTGGGGTCCACTCCCCTTAGGGATAAAGTTCAAATGTCTAGCTTTGAAATTCAAACACATAATTTGTGGGTGTTACACACTTTATGCACCACTTCATCCATGGTCTTGGGATTATCAAACTCTATCTTATCCTTGTATATATTAGGTAGACAGTTTAAGAAGTGTTGTACCTTTTCCTTCTCTTTCGTTATATAAGGTACATAGCGAAGCAGGTTGGTGAATTTGGTTACAAACTCGTCAATGGTAAGTTGTACAAGCCTAAGTTTATGAAATTCTTTTGATTTATCATCATAATAGCATTCATTCAGGTATCTATGTTTGAATTTGATTTGGAAATCCTCCCAAGTGATAGTTTTTTCATATCTAACATAAAAAATCCTAGTTTCTTCCGACCACAAGGTAGTCTTTCCTTGCAATTGATAGATAGAAAGCCTGGCTCTCATGTTACTTTCATATTCATAAACCTGAAAGTACTTTATAATGTTTAGAATCCAAGCTTCTACATCTTCATCCTTCTCCTCATCATAGGAGGGAGGCTTGATTTTCCATAATTCACCCTGTAATTCCTTATTCCTCCTAGACTGTTGTCTAGAGGCATCATCTTCCTCAGACTCTTCTGAGTGATTTATAGTTCCCCTTCTCCTTTTTCCAAAACCTTCACCTTCATGACTGTTCTGAGAGGTCAATTATCTTATTAACCTGTCTTGCTCTTCACTGGCTAAGGATAGCCTTTCATTGTGTTTTTTCAGTTGCATCATTTCTCTTTGCATTTGATGCATCATGGCCATCAATGGAGCATTTGGATCTGTTGGATTTTCTCCACCACCCAGATCCACATACAACTCATCCCCTTCACTCATGGTTTGTAGTTATATGTTTCAGCATTGTTTCATTGTACATAAAATTAAACATTAGTGAAAATTAAATTTAACAAAAAATTACAACAACAAAAATTCTCTGTTGTGGGCACACATTATTTCCCAGTGTTTTAACATGGGCTCTGATGCCATTTGTAACATCTCTATTTTCACATCAATTTTTTTTTATATATATTATTTCCTATTAAGATAGATGACTGTTCTTCACACTTCGACGTATTTTCGCAGTCAACAATACCTTGCTATACCATTTCTACTTTTCATCAATCTATTTAATGCTTGAACTCATAATCGACTTGACTATATCATTTCTATTTCATTTATGAAACCCTCCCTTTACAAAATCTCCACAGTGCACATTAGTGGGATTCTAAGGTTGAGGAATTAGTCCTTACTTATTCTCCATGGTAATTTTGTATTTTAATAGTTGTTTTCTTTCACTAACTATTATTAACACTTCCCAACTTCACATCCACTTTAACTTCAATTAACAAATATATTATATAATATCTACCTTTATATTTCATTAACCAATTTAATATGAATATAAAATATGAATCGAACCCTCTATACGACTCCTTCCATTTCTCACAGAGTCAAAGGTGATTACCACATATTTTTTAACACATTAGGTTAACACATATTGTCTAACTCTCAGTTTACCATGAGAATTCAACCTTCGTAACATTGCCACAATTCTCCTTACAATTAATATACCATGTTATAAGCATACGTTAACCAATGATATGAAACTGCCAAGGTTTAAAGTATGGGTTGTCCCATTTCATTTAATTCCGAGTACAACTGGCAACCCATATTAACTCATTTGTCAAACTGATTGTACAGGTCGGAAATTCGATGGGTTTAGGATTTCGACGTCTTAATACATAAATGTTTCACTATATGGTCGTAACACCAAATCACTATACCTGATTTACCTCGAGATTCCTTGGTCTCTAATTCAAGGTACTTAGTCACATGGGTAGTTTCGAGACCGTATTAACCAATTCCTTTCGTGGGAATATTTCGTTCAACCACAAAGTTACGCCAAGTGGAGGGTGATGATTGATAATAAGTTAGGGTTCTTACATTCCATAAATTCTTTCATTTTCGATGGATGTCTATTTTCTTTCGTTCTGTTTTGTTGCATATTTCCTGCTCCACAACGACCCTTCATACCTTAAATGAAATATGACTACTCTTGTATTCCTCATCTCACCGCGGATTAATGAAACCAGTCTTCTTCAATTAAAGAGATGGATGCAGTGACAAATCGGCTATTCCATTCAGGTAATAGTTTTGTGTATAAAAAACCTCATGATTTTAACTTCTGGTTTTTCTCTTTGACGCATACTCTTTGTAATTAAATTTTATAGCTAATACTGTTGGTTTACCTGCTCAGATTCATGACATCATGGTTTCGTCCCTCCGTTAACTTGTTACTGTCAAATACTTCCTCCTTTTCAATCATGACGGTAAGTCCTTGTTCTACTTTTTTATTTATTTACCCACAATATTTTTTCTACATTTTCTTTCAGTCAATTGCGTAGAGCTCCTAGTCTTAGAAATGTTCAAATTGTAATTTTGTGGCAATGCTTATGGTTGAAATATGACGATATGGTTTTGTTGTGGGTGTTTGGCCTTTCTGCAATTTTCCATTGTTTGACATAATTCCATATGTCGAGACAGTTTGCTGGAATTTTCCCATGAATGTGTAGTTTGAAGGATTCTTCCTTCATTTTATCTTACCTATGCTCTCACTGTAATTTATTTGATTATTCCGAATCGTTTGAATATTCATTTTATCACCGTTGAGTTTTATGTATGATAAGTCTCCTTATGAAAATAATATCCTCACTATGGCAAGGTGAAATGGAGATACTTTCCTAAACCCTTAGTTTCATGCTCGAATGATTTTCTACAAGATACAGGTAATTAGAAATAATGTTTGTTCCAACGCTTTCTCATTTAGTTTATTTGAGTTCCAGTAATTGTTTCTATATTTGGATTTCCTATTCGAAAGCCTCACTCTATTCTTATGGCGAGCTTCAGTCTTTAGTTAACCTCAAAAGGTTATGTCTATTGTTTGATTACTTTGATTTTGATAGAATTCATTCTTCTACCATGGTTTCGATTTTGCTTTACTTATGACTGTATGCAGATAATTTGTTCTAAATAGAATGTCACATTAGTCTATAGAACTTGAAGAATTTTTTAACATTCATGACTATAGAAAGTAGACTTCCTTCTTCATTGCAAAACTTTCATATTAGTCTTATTCTGTGGTTTTCGTTTACAACAGTTTTGAATGAAACGTATGATCTGTGTATGAAACTTTTTTCTTCATATTGAGAACTAATATAATCTACTTATTGTAGGATTGTAGCCAAATGTTTACCCTCTAAGGTGATTCCTTTACCGTTAAATCTAGGGTTTCAGTTCATAATTTTTGTTCTCTTTTTCTGTCCTTTTTAATTCATAACTACTATTGGTCCTTTTCCTTTTTCAAGTACTTGCAAAATCCCCAGTTCGAAATTTATATACCTCTATTAATATTTCACTTTCCAATTTAACTAGTGAACCTATTTCTATCTAGGTTGGTCCAATTCCTTATTGGGCTACATACATGAAAACATGCATAAAATTGTCAATGGACTTGACAGTATATAAAAAGGGGAAATTTTCCCTCATTGTATAATTCGTACATATATAACATGTAGTTAACTTGGAAAGTTCAGTAAACTAAAAATTTCCTCATATATGGCCGTATCATATATGTAATGGATTTATTTCTTTTTGTATGAAGATTATTCCTAATTAGCATTTCTTTTACAATATGACATTATATATTTTCAGAACAAAATGAATTACCTTTGGTATTTTAATATTCAGAGAGGAATTTTCTTGTTTGACAGTACTATCATGTAAATATTTTTATATTGGAATTTCACAATACAAATAGTCTCATTTTCATTTTTCCTATACCTAGTGTATCTCCTCTATGGTAGTTTTCTTAACATAATTAATATAAATGCATCCTAAATAAATACTATTATTATGCAAGTATAATGTTTCAAAATTAACACTCCACCATTCTCATTATATTACAACATAGGGTTTGGTTTGATTATTGTTTACTTTCTTCTGTACTAGTTCTAAAATGATTTTTTTTGAACTGTAAAGAATTACTAAACAAACTTATAATTGGAATATTAGTTTCTTGTGAGGTACCTAACCTCAGTTCTAAGCCTGTTTAATGGGTTTTGACATTTGGAGAGTTATTCCTCTACATAGTTATGTTTGTGCAACACTACATAACCGACTATTTTGTTATAATTAAATATGTTCAATGTACAGACCTTCCTAGTTTATTTCCAATTCCTCTTAATACCACAACATAGACACATATTTATATTCAGAATTTAATATAGATCTATTCTTCCTTGTTTTCTACATAATCTATAATAGAACTAAAGTATAATTTAAAACAAATCAAATTAACTATGCATACCACTTAAGGTAGACTAGATTCCACCCAACCTTAACGCTCTCTCTCCACAGCGCACCCCCAAGCATGCATTATTTTTTGCAGCAATAGAAAACCCTTTGTATATCTTGAATCATGTTATTTAAGATTTCTTTCCCCTTGTCTCATTTCCCTTAACTTTGTCCAGTTAAATCAGGATGTTGCTTTCGTGTGTGCCTAGGATTTCCCTTTGTTTCTTCTACAAAGGCACTTTTAAAGCTATCTTTTCTACTTTCTAGATTTATTCTACCTCTTCCTTGTAACTTCCTCTTTAATGGGGAAAATTTTTAGATTTTATCTCCAATATAAATTTAGTATTTAATTTATTTTTTCCAAGGATTTTTGGAAGATTGGAAAAGTCTTACAACCTTATCCATCCTCATGGATTTGGTTTCCAGATCTCTAATCATAATCTAATCTTTGAACATAAATTTCCATTTATTTTATTAACTTGAAATAATAAAATAGATACACACAATTGTTTTCCATTGGGGTCCACTGTACCCTTTTGGACTTGTTCAAATTTCTAATAAAAGCATACAAAACTGGGGATATTACATAATTGTAGCAAATAAATTTCTGGTTTGTACTATTACATCTTTACATAGTATACATATATTCACGATATTCATCTATGCATGTGTATTATGAATTCAGTTATTTAATTTATAGTAACATTCCTTAATATGAATATTACATATCTTTTTATGATTTATAATTCATTATGTTCTGGTCATGAATTTGATCTGGAGACTTTTGTGTTAGTCATTATTTTTCATTTTCTTCTTGTTCATTTGACTTTCTAGAAGTATTGTGTACCTATGAAGGGGTTATGCAGGCTGCTAATGTCAACCTTATTTTGGGTATCCCTCTTGTTGTTTTTATATATATCAGCATTATTTTTTGAATAATTCATAAAACAACTATAGGTTATTTCTATGTTATGTACGTAGATGCAAGTTAATATTTCTAATTTTAACATGGGTAACCAGTACTCGGGTTGCTACTCTTCTTCGAGGATTCACTAGTATTCAAACAAGCCTATTTTCCTTCTCACTCGGGTTTGTTTTTGAGGTTACTTTGACATATTATTTAATGTTTTCATATATGTGTTCGAGTTAGACTTACGTACATCATTTCCTCACTATAGGTACAAGGAAAGGACATAGTAATGAAGACTATACTTAGGTGACATACTCTTGCCTCCTCTACTCTTAGACCTATTTACTTATGTTATCAATCTCACTCTAGTTTTAGTTTTAGTGTTTCATTTCATGTTCTCTACTTGATGTACGGTTCACATCAGTCATCTTCAAATTCAAATAACAGATAAACTATTTCCTTCACAGATTTCTTGATTGATCATGGAATACTCTACGACATTCTCTTAGGTCAACATGTTTTATATTAGGCATTAAGACCATACAAGGGTTGTGACCATGATTTAACTAAACACAGCTATTTTATGTTTCCATGTAACCTTGTAAGCTATAGATTAAGGAAGAAAATATATCCCCGGATCTCTTCAAGAGAACATGTATTTTGACTATTGTGTACCTAAACTTGGATAACGTTACTTTTTGTTTTGTATACTCTCTCAGCTATACGTTAATGTTGATTTATGAATATATATATATATATATATATATTTGATTTTCATATACTTTATTTCAGCTATATTATGTGATCCTGTAGCATATAATCTCCACATAATGTTATTTATTCCAGCTTTACATTTCCTGATATACTTTATATCAGTTTATTTTCTAGTTTTCAATGTGTACAATGAAAGCCATAATTTACCAATATAGATGATCATGATAGAATATATAACTTTCTCTAAATTTTCTATCCTGAGTTTGTGTAACAATACTAGAGACATCACTGTAATTAATTACAGATGATAACCTTTCAAATGCACATGAGAAGATGGACACTGTACAATACACAACTAAGTATTTTCTTAACATTGTAAAACTAAACTTAAGTTAACAGTTACTAATAGCATCTGAAAGATACTTATCCATAATATTTCTATCAAACATCTATTGATAATTTAGATTCATTCCCAATCCATAACAATTAAGCTTAATTATAAATTTATAGTAGCTAAATATATTGAAAATCTTAGAAAACTCATACCAATGTGTAAAGACTTATTTTCCTCCAAACACCGAGCTATTCCACAGCTCTCCCCCAACAAGAGACCTATGTTCCCCATTGTAGACAACCCATTTTTCACACTAGTGATGGATTATTTAAGCCTTCTTTCCCTTACCCTGTTTCCATAATGACGTCCCGTTATTATGGGATGTTGTTCCCATATCCTAGGTTTTTCTTTTGTTTCTTCCACAAAACATTATTTTATAAACTAGGTTTTCCTCAGCCCAGTTTTATTTTTACCTCTTCTCAATAAATTTTTGTTTTACTGTGGATTTTATTAGATATTTTTCTCCCATCTAATAAAATATATTTATTTAACTTTTCTCTAGGGATTTATGGAGAGTTTTGAGAAATTCTAGGATTCTAATCAATCCTCATGGATAAGAATTCATGGTCTCCATTACTCTGCCTTTAAAAATTATTATTAAATTCAAAATTATTTAGTAATTTAAAATCAAATATGTTCTTACATCATTATTCCCTACATCTACCTCAACCTTAGGTTTATTCAAAAAATATAGAAGTTGTAAATAGCGGTATTATAGATAAGCCAAAAATAAAATTAAAAAAAGAAGTATATTTTTTCTTTTCCATTCAGAATTCATAAATCTTATTTGATTATTTTAACAATTTTTTATTTCTTTTCCTTATGAGGCCAATTTAACACTAAAATTTCCTCTAATTCGTTTTCCATATTACAGACCTAGGCGGGATCTATTGAGAAAAAAGAAGATCCTCATACCCTGTGAATAACCCCTCTTTGATTTTCCATGAAAATAAAATAAGACAGAGGTCATGTGACACATGCTCAAAGATTAATGTTGGGAAAAACGTAGTGATGGGCATCACTTGTGATTAAGTAATGGTTATCAAAATTAGCAGATACATTGGAAAATTAAAAGTGGTAATAATTGGCATTTATTTATGGAAATAAAGGATAGTAGGAGAAAAAAAAGGTGAAGAAACACATAATTGTATGCTAATGAAATTAGAAAAAAAATGGAAGAAGATATAGGCCTCAATGATAAAAAGGATTCTGATGATTAATTCACAACCTTTTCTAATTTATAAATTTTTCATTTTAGCTTTGTTCTCTCATAGTTTTGCCCAGTTAGAGAATGATGGGAAAACTCTAATTTTAACTTTGATTTAGAGAAAGAAAGCAAAGGAAAGCATAGGTCACAAGGAAATAGTTAGATCAACAGCTATAGTTGGATTATTTTGCAAGTAACAAGTTGCATGTGTAAGTTCCTTGTGGATTTTGGATGCATACTATATGCATATGATTCTCCAGTTATGTGATGTGATTAGCATGGAAATTTTTCGGCGTTGATAGTGGTTTTAGCCTTCCCTTGCCATTTCCTGTATAAACATGGAGTTATGGGTTTTTCCACTTCTTTTGTTAATTGGTTCTCATGCTCCTTATGGTTGTGGGTTGTAAAAAATTCTCTTGAAGCCCTCATACAACTTAGGTTGAGTTATTAGTTCCTAGATTACGATTGGGAAATATGCTCAGGAGCCGTTGGTGGGTTGAGTTTCTAGTCCCTAGAGCCACGGTTTGAAACAACACTCTGGAGCCCTAGGAAGTTGTGGGTTGAGTTACTAGTTCTTGGAGCACTATAAGGTTGTGGGTTGTGTTACTAGTTCCTCAAGCACTAGAAGGTTATGGGTTGAGTTACTAGTTCCTGAAGCTTTATAAAGCTTGGTTAGAGTGTGATCTAGTTGATGTTACTAATTTCCGAACCGTAGAGGTGGAATCACTGTGGTTGAGTATTGATGTGGTTTGGCCTATGTAAGCCCTAGATGTTTCTTTTTATATTTTATTTAATTTGATCCCACATTCATGCTTGGAATATGGAGCAGGTTATTGCTAAAATAGAGATCTGGTTTAGGTCAATTTGTGGTTGGGTGGTACGTGGAAGTCCCTGACTTATTTGTTATTTTCATACATTAATAAGAGTTATTTTAATAGTGTGATTCATGAATACTTCTAGTGATTATTTTCATGATATTATGGCTTATTTTCCATGGTTTTAATAATAGTTATTTTCTTATTATATGTTGGTTATATGGTGTATATTATTTATGGCTCTTGACAAGTTTTCATGAATATATAAACAATTTATGAATGAATGAAATAACAAGTTCTATTGAAGTTAGATAGATAAGGCATAAAGACTCCTTAGTGATTCTTTGATCAATATTATCAGTTTATGATCAAATATGCATTCATGACCGATAACTTACATGTTTTCTGTTAGGTCCCTATAATACTAGTGTATCCTCTTACTATTATTTTTAGTGTAGCCCCTTTATTTTATTTATTGTAACCAAGTAGTCCCCATATTGTTATTATTGTGCCCCATAGAATACCAATATTTTTATTTTTTTTACCTCTCATTATTATTTTTGTGTAGGGTATGGTTATATTGTGACCCCTTAGACTCCTATATATATAAAGTAGGTTATGTCATTTGTATCATCAAAGAATTTTTTATCTATGTAACGTAAAGGATGTTGCC
Source organism: Pinus albicaulis (assembly GCA_034641835.2). Taxonomy (NCBI): domain Eukaryota; kingdom Viridiplantae; phylum Streptophyta; class Pinopsida; order Pinales; family Pinaceae; genus Pinus; species Pinus albicaulis. Next base: position 1,140,275,602 of record CM076579.1, on the reverse strand, counting down.
CCCTCAAAGATGTTGATTTCTAGGTCGTTGATCTATATTTTATTATATTTTCTGATCTAGATGCACAGAATTTGGCATTAGAGCTTCAGACTCTAGGGTTTGACTTCTTCAAATAGGTCATCTTGGAATTTTTACTATAAAAAAAATTTATAGGCTTAAAAAGCTGAAAGTTTTATCACGTGGCAATGAAATATTGATGAACAATGTGTAAAAATTTTAGAGCTTGGTTCACTATATCTTCGAAGATATGATATCTAGATGTTAGGGTTTTTGCAGGCTCGATAATTTTATCTCAAACAGTCGACCGATAAAAAATTGTCATAACTTTTGTTTCAAGCATCATCTTCGAATTCTATAAAAAGTGGTCAAATTTTCACATAGCTTTGTTTCCTGTGTATGGATTTCAGAACTGAAGGTCACAATGGTGACACGTGGAATTTCATACAAGTTCGCCCTACTGAACACATCCGTAATTAATTCATTATGGGAGATAAGGCATAATTTGACCTTATAGAATCTAAATTAGGTCTGACCTAATGTGTTATGTGTATATATTGATTTTGTCTCATAAACCACTTCTCATTTGGTCAATTTTTAAAGAGGAAATGATAACACATTATGAATATACAAAGAGAAAAACCTTCTTTATCCAATTGATAAATCTAAAACAAAATGTTTCAATGGCTGGACACAATGAGGACTTCCAAAAAATGAATATAGAGGTAAATGATATTCCAGAGGAGATGGGATTGATGTATTCATTGGGATTTTAAAGGATAACATCTAACATAAGGTTCACCTTTGGTAAGGTGATTCATTGGATAAGGCACTCAAGTTGGAAAGAGAAATTGAAATCAAAATTATGGGAACAAGGAATCCTACCACTCACAACTATAAAGATGAAATTTTTTCTACTCCTATCCTTCCAAAACCTACAGGGTTGACACCATAACAATTGGAATAAAAAATATAAAAATGGATTTGTTACAGTTGTGATAGAAAATACACTAGATGTCATAAGTGTTCTAAGAAGAAATTAATTTACATATATTATGAAGAGGAGGAAGAAAATGAACAAGAAAAATATATAAACTAGGAACCAACCCTAGAGAAAGAAGAAATGAATATGACCATATCTTGTAATGTGTTAGTAGGAATTACCACTCCTCAAACTTTGAAGGTAGAATGAAATATCAAGAAGGAAAATTTAATCGTGCATATTGATTTGGGTAGTATCCATAATTGTATTCATTATAATATAATCAATGAATTTAATTTCCTCCTATATATAGAGCCAGAGTGCCAAGTGATGGTTGCAAGTGGAGGAACAATAAATTTCTCAAGAAAGTGCCATAATATCAAGATAAGCATGGGGAAATATGTATTGAATAGTCTAATTCTTTCTTGCAGTGCGTAATGTTGAAGTTGTACTAGGAGTCCAATGGTTACAATCCTTGGGGACTATAGCTTTAATTATAAAGAAACTTTGTTGATTTTTGTTTTTGGAAGGAAAGGAAGTTGAATTATGGGGTATTATAGGGAAACCATGAAAGATAATTGGCTCTAATGTCATGATAAATATTATAAAGAAATAAAAATGAGCTGTAATTGGACGCTTATGCTCACTACATCTTCAAAAATCAAAATATGATATTCAATAGTTTTGTAACACCTCTAGTTCTATGATTTTAAATTGGCATTTGAAAAAAAATCCAAAGGGGAAAGTGGACCACAATGGAGAATTATTGTGTGGATTTATTAAATATTTATTAATCAAAAATAAATGGAATAATTATGTGTTCCCTATGACCAGGTGAGACTGGAGATCATAAGCCTGATCCATGAGGATATGGATAAGGTTAAGACTTTCCCAAAACCTTTCAAAAATCCTTGAAAGGAATAATGCTAAATTAAATTTAAGAGGAAAAATCTAAAATTCCCTGGTGAAGAGGAAAGTAATTGGGAAGAGGTGGAAAAGCTGGAAAATTAGAGAAAGCAACTTTAAAGTACCTCATTGAGGGAAGCCTAGACAAAATAGGAAGAAAGCATCCTTAAATTCTGGACGCAGAATTTGGAAACAAGCTTGGGGAAAGCATAACTTAAGTAAGCTGCTCTAGAACAGACTGAGGGAGTCTGTTGCTGAAGGATCTCAGCTCGGGGGTGAATTCCGGAGATAAAGAATTCTAAGGTTGGGAGGACTGGTCTTAGTTATTGGTATGCACACATATCATTGAAAGTTCTTTTGATCTTAGCCGAAAAATATCTATGTGGTTATAGAGTAATATCTTAATTGATGAATGGAAATCAAGAATTATTATTGTTTGAATAACTCTGCATTTAACAGACTAAATTCAATTGATGAATTTTAGAATGTATGGTAGCATGGTAAAAATCTGACAAGAACCATCTCCCAAAATGTTGAAACCATAGAAGGTTTGGATCTGGGGATAGGTTTTATGTATAGAAAATTAAAAATATAATCTAAATCTGATATAGCGGACAATTGTATTTTAAAGTTAGAGATTTAATATTGTGGCTCATATGGTAAAATGCAGAAAAGTTGTTGAAGTGTATAAAGATGATTTAAAACTTGCCACCAACTATGTAAATCTGAATAGGGAAATACAACCTTTAAATATATATAGAATTATTTAAATATTCTGCAGTATAAAACTGTGAATACAATTAGAAAATAAAAGTTTCCTCTTCATAAATCTGCAGAATATATATATATATATATATATATTAAGGTAGACAATTACAACATATGAAACTTTAGAATGAGAGTATTAGAAGAAATACTGTTGAGAATTAAAGTTATTCTACACAGAATGATTTAATTAGACAGAATTAAATATATCATGGAACTGCCAATTAGGATAGGCAGTTGAGTAAACTAGCAGTAAAAGCAATCATAGCTTTAAACATAATATTTTATGCTGATAATAGTAGTACTAAAAATAATGGACATTAAAAATAAAGGTATTTTAATAGTCCATATAAACAGTAGAAAAGATTCTATATACAAGGAAATTGTACTGCTAATGTAAGCATATTAAATATTTGCATTTCTGGGAAGACAAAAAAAATGTGAGGTTTTGACAGGAAGAGTGTAAATAAATCTAAATCAAAACTTCAAAATTATTAAAATTCTCCTTGTCAAACTACATATTTCTTTCATCTGAGTAGACTCTTTTTATAAATTTCTAACAGTAAACAACAGGTATATTTGTTATTCTGATATTAAGAACAATTAAAGTTATAATTCTAGTCTGATGATATTGTCATAAATATTGTAGTTATGGAATTACTGCATCTAATCATCGCTATATTGAGCAGAAAAATAAAGAAGGAATATGGTACTTAAATGATAAGTTCAGTATAAATGTTCTTATAGAAAGAAGAAGAAAAATTTTGCTATTTTACTGCACAGTTGAATGTAAATCAAACCATTCTCTTTTACAAGAGTATAGAACTATAGAAAAATATTCTAAAAAACTTCAGGATTTCAGTAGTGATGAAATTTTCAAATAATATTAAAAACTATCAGTAACAGTGAAATTTATGTGTTGTCAACTGATAAAAATCAGAGCATGCAATTATATAGTTGTTACATTATCAATTTATATTTCAGTAGATAATTTATTTCCAAGAAAGGAAATCAAAACCAGTCCATGAAGCAATGTTCAACATAGATAAGTAGAAGAAATTAAACTTTAGCCAAATAGTCGGGTTGGTATAACTCTCAAAATACAAACAGGTTGTATTATTAATACACTACAGAAACTGTAATATCCCTAGGCCAGCTACTAAAATTTAAGGTCCTGATAAGACCGAGTCACTCTTGAAATCATAGTATATTGAGGTGATATATTACCGACCTGTAGGTGAAATTTTACAGGTATCAGTACGAAACATATATTCCACTTTAAGATCTTAAAAATAACAAGAACTCAAAAGTGCAATCGGAAAGAAGGATACCTAAAACCAAAAAATGGTAGGGATTAGTAAATGAAAAATGAAAATGTATAGATAAACCAAATAACAACAGAAAGGTAAATTTTTTTACCTCACAAGACCATTGTAATAAGTCCACGAGCTTTGAAATGAATAATGAAGAAAAATTCAGGGTTAAAATTTATAAATCAGAGAGGGGCACTGGAGCGACATAAAGAGTAATAAAGTTGAAAATTTTAAGGTGGTCAATCCAACCTACATAATAAACTAGAACGAATATCTTCAGATCGATTGACAAGAAATTGATATAGGGTCTTCTGTGATAATTCGAGCCTTTGGAAAAAGAAGAAAAAGTCAAGTCGGATGTATAAATGAAGCAGAAGAAAATGCTTTATGTAAACCAAGATTTTTTTTTTTTTATATAGAGACCTTAGATATGTTCGGAACATTTAAAAATCTACTTCATAAATGTGTCAGCTTCAAGTCAATCAACAGGCAGTGTATTCCTCATAAACTCAAAATAAAAATGAAAATTTAAATGGCATTTTGAGACCAGAAAAACTGACGTCTTCTGCCTATGAAATATCATTTCAATTTCATCATAAACACAGTGCTAAACCCATTTGAAGAAGAAACAAAAACAAAATAAAAAATTTCTGGCTAAGAAATTATTGTATGCTACAGGAATTAATCATTCATTTCAGATAAGATCAATACTGATACTATATAAACGCATAAGAGAAAGTTCAACCGAAACTAAAACTTCAGGGTATATCTCTGATATGAAACAGAGAAGTAGAAATCAATTTTTACTATCACATTAACTTTTGTAATTATAAACCAAGAAAAGAGAGACTTGCGGATAATAAGCCTCGGGTAGGAACGAAGCTCCATTCGGTGCATCTTGAAGAATCACCACGCCTTCAACGCGCTGAACATACAGACTCTAAAACAAACAAAAAATGATATAGCTACCATGGAGGAAATCCACGAACGGAGAAGTGGTATACATGGCAAATGACGGATTTAATAGTAAAAGGATGTTGCAAACCCTAATTACATCTTGCTTTACACCTAGCAGAGATCCATCGGCTATCGGTCGATTCGAGGATAGGCTAGGTGGGATGGCAGTAATATATATTTTGAATTAATGTTATAGTACTGGTACAGCTGGATAAATTAAAACAAAAGACCAAATCCTTAATACGATTTAACATAAAATATAGTGTTCTTGGGTATGAGGAAAAGAATTTACAGTTGAAGTTAATGCTATCAGTATTGGTATGGAATAATGAGATTCAAATCTTAATTGAGAGACAGTTGTCACGAGTCTATAGTCGTATAGTTAAATTTAATATGGCTTCTTCGTACTGAATGATAGAGTAGGTTAAATGACTCATACGATAACTAGTAGTACTATATGATCTTTAAAGTTAAATGAAAAGAAACAGTGGGAAAATTTCATTGGGAACTGAAATGGGAGTATTTCCATATAATATGGTTTTGTTAATTTCATATAACGACACTTAGAAAAATCAAAATTTCAATAATGAACCTGGTCAAAAAGGGGGTTACAAATAAGATCGTGAGAACGTTATAAAGTTTAATTATAAACTCATATATCATATCCCTAGGTTTAAATGTTATTACCAGTTCGAATATAAATAAGGGACTAGGGATGATTAAGAATATAGGTAAGGAAATAATGTGAGTTAAAATAAAATATAGTATTCTGTTATTAAAGTGCATGAGCATTGAATTAATTATATAAAATTAATATATAATTATTTTTCTTACAGAAGCATGTAGAGTGATAGGTATAAAAACCTATATTTGCATCAAATGGGATTTTCATGTATTATTAATTGTATATGAAGTGATGATGTTTAAAAAGATCCTGTAATAGTGAATATATGAGAAGGGAATTGTTGAAATTATAATTAGAAATTGAGTGAATGAATTTAGAAAAATAAGTTAATGGTATGTAATGATAAATTATAAAATTAAATTTCTAACTGAATCTCGTAATAGGACAACGAGATATAAATTACAACTGTAGTTGGAAACTTGACCAAAGCTCCAAAGGATTTCCAAATTAATTTTTTTTCAAATGAGAGATATTACAAATGGTATCAAAGCATTAGCTAACACACTAGGCAACTTATGTGCTCACATAGAAAATTTTATGCTACTATAAAATGTTATGAATTTTAAAATTTTACCAATGTTATTTTACTGTACTATGAACAATACTAAGGGATACAGCTACGAACCATGAGTGAGGTGGATGAGCTGCATGGGGATCTCGGTGGGGCAGAAAACACGCCAGTTCCAAATCTTCCATTGCTGGCTATGTTGCATAAGATGCAATAAGGAATGAAATAGCTTAAAAGCCACAATGACAGCCTATCGTTAGCGAGTAAGGAACAAGACAGATTTATAAGAGAATTGACTTCACGGAGTAGCCAAGAGAGTGAAGGTTCCTAGTACAGTCTAGGAAAAGAATTTAATTATATTATTCTTTATACACAAAAATGTAAAAAGGCTACGATAGAGTAGAGAGAGAGATTTATCATCAATATGATTACAATGATTTAGGTATGCTTCAATTAATACTATGAATAATCATTACTAAAAAGGTTGTTGTATTATCTAGCAGAAAAAACAATGTGACATAAGTACCAACAAAGATTACTAAAAACTATGTTTATGCAACTCATTAGTACGGTATATTGCATAAGCAGAGTATAATTAATTTAATTGCAACAGCCTTGTTGGAAGAAATTCCCAAAATTCTGTGTTATAATGATTACAACAGAAATTGTGAAAAAAAAGTAGGGGAAAACCCTAGGAGACCTGCTAATAGTTCAAATAAATATTAAAAATAAATAAATTTATAGCCATTCGATACTGAATATATCTTTGGAAATGTAGTACCAACCTATGCATGTATAGACATGTATAAATCAGAGAGCATATCTCGATAAGAATCTCGTAGAAAATTCTGAGAGAGAGGATGTCATTAGACAACAGTCTAGGAGGAAGAAGGAAGTTCAAAGGAATTTCGAAAAAAAATAAATAAATTTTACCTTCCTCCTATGATGGAAAATGAAGAATTATACTACAGTTGGTTGTGAAAGAAGGTATAAAAGGAGATACATATTAAAATATAGAGTGGAATTCAAAGTTAAACACCAATGCAAATTGGATAGTCTGAGTATAAAAATCCATGATTACATAGCTATATGAGATTTAATCATTGTAATAGGAGAAGGACTAGGTAAGGTGGTGAGAATTTCCCAAACCATTAATTCCATAAATGGAAAAACATGGGGTATGTTTAAAACCACCAAATCCATATAAATTAAAAGGAAAGAATCAGGCCTTAGAGGATAGTTGTAATTGAAAGTTGAATATGTTATTATCAGTATATAAGAATAATTAAGTAATTAAGGTGGTAGGTGAAAAAAGTACATAGAAATGTGACATATCGTTGAGAAATGATAATAAGTTGGATATATCATAGTAAATGGATAATTCTGAAGTATTAGTGTTCTATAATTCTGTAACAGCTAAAGTAGAATTGAACAAAACTCACACTGTTAGTGATATGCACATAGAAAAATTGTGTCACTAATTCATATGTGGTGGTCTTCAAGTCTGAGACCGGCCTAGATAAGACTATGTCAAACGACATTTTTCTCAAAAATTGAGGTGAGCGAAGAAGGAAAAATATACCATTTCACTGTGAAATGGATTCAACCTACCTACATGAAAACAACAGGAAGGTAGAGCTGAAACATAGAGTTATAATTAATTGCACACTTTAGACATGCCATTAGAAGGTGTATGAATTCTATGGTAGAATAAAAGAAATTTTCATATATGCAATATGCAAAATATGCTCTGTGCTGACAAATGAACCAAAAAGTTGTACATTATTGAACATTTTAGACATATTGTCAGTAGGAATATGAATTTCTTAAAAGAGGTTAGAGAAAATTTAAAAGAATTTTCCAGATATGTGATATAAAATACATGAGTCTGTGAACCTATATAGGGTTTGACAAAAGACAGGAGAAATTCGGCATGTGAAAATTTGGTACAAAATTGGCATAGAAAGTTTTCAAATCATTCAACAGTATACCAAGTATAAAAGAAAAATTGTATAGAGCTCAGTAATTTCCATTGTCTATTTCGATGAAGAAGAAAACATGAATAAATTGGGAAGGATAACAGAAAAGACCTACCAACTCGTTGAAAGAAAACATTTCATGGAAGTGTAGCAACGGAACTGCAAAATTCAGCTAGAAAAGTGATGCCAATGTTATTAAGTGGGATAAAGATAACAAACTGAAATATAAACTGATAGGAAAAATTCCAGACCCCAAGGGCAGTAAGAGGATAGTTTTGGATTAAATTCTAGATTAATTTCCAAATAAGGAAGTTAGTTATAAAATGAATATTAAACCATGTGCTATATTAAAAATTGGTAGGAGTTAAAATAGAAGCCACAAGAAATACTACTGATTTGAAACCTATGTAAGATCAAGTAGATCCTTGCTAGGTCATGTTGGTTCAAAGGGGAGATAGAACCTCAGGAAAAAAAAAAAAAAAAAACAACAACAACAACAAAAATTTGAATTGAAATTCTACAGGACAATTGGTCCTCTTTTACCAGTAAAATCAATCATGATATAATAAAAAATGAGGAATTGGGATATAAAATTGTACAAGCCTAGAGTAACAGTAGTAAAGCTCAAGAAGAGTGAAATTAGTTGCAGTATGGATATGTCCTCTGAGTTGGTAGTAAAGGTTTTGTTGAAATATATGCTTGAGAAAAATGTTGGGATGTCTGTAAAGGAGGAATATCCATAAATTTTGAATAATGCTTAAGTAGTAAAGTATTAAACTACCCCTACAAAATAAGAATATCTCAAGTGATTATACGAATTCAACAGTGGAGAATAGACATCAAAATACATATTCCTTTAGTGAAGTAAATAGGTGATGACTACTTATTAAGTGTACAAATTTCCAGAAGGTCGAAAAATATCTCAATTGAGAAAGAATAGAAATCATGTGACCCTAACACAACATATTTGGTAGGAAAAAAAAAAATCATAATATGTCCTTAGTTCGGACATACAGATAACCCCAATCAAGTTTAAAAATTAAAACAAGATATGTTTGCATGGTTAGGAAGAAAGAATAATGAAAAATCCTATGTGGAAGGATTGTTAAGAGACAATGAAATCTAGATCCCATATAAAAATAGGAAGTTGGAAAAGCAATCAATTAGTGTAAGGCTAAAACTACAAACTCAAATGCAAGTTGAAGATCTACGGTACTAACAGATATACTTGATAAGAAAAGAATTCAAGTGTAAAGTAGAATTTGAATTTTAAACCTTGTTATTGAGCCTGGTTATTACAATTTAAATTTATTATTGAAAAAAAAAAAATCAAACAACGAGAAGGTACTTGAAGTACAGAAATGCAATGAGAAAAAGGTAAAACAAAACATCTTCATATGATAAAGTTGGTTTTCTAAATTCATGAAATACTAATGAAAATTTATATATTTTGTTTAGCCAAGTGTGTAACAATAATTGTATACTCTAGAAAAAAGAGTCAAAGGTGAAAATAAGTGCAGAGAATTCACCAAGAAAACCAAGAAAGCCGAGGTAGATCAGGTTTACGTGAGGAGGAAATCTCACCAAAATACAAGGAATGATAAGTAGTTGTGCTAAAAGTGCACTAAACTACTATGAAACTGAACGGTTTGGCTAACAGCTAAACTTATTGAAATTATTAAATTTCAGAATGTTGTTGTGATTATCAAAGTATGTATATGATATTACTTATATGAATTGGTATGAGTTGTGAACAGAGAGGATGGTAGAAAAATATTCTTCCAGATACACTTCTTGCAATGAAGTAGGAAGAAAATCAAACTCTAGAGGGTATCAGTAAGTCGAGGAATGAATGATACTCTACAGAAATCTGATGGAACATGGGAGCAAAGATGAAGGAGGAATATTTGTCTTGAGTTGAGAAATCAACCTCAAAGGGTAACACCGAGGACGGTGTTCAGTGTTGGGAGGGAATATGTAACACCCCTAGTTCTATGCTTTTAAATTGGCATTTGAAACAAAATCCAAAGGGGAAAGTGGACCCCAATGGAGAATTATTGTGTGGATTTATTAAATATTTATTAATGAAAAATAAATGGAATAATTATGTGTGCACTATGACCAGGTGAGACTGGAGATCATAAGCCTGATCCATGAGAATATGGATAAGGTTAAGACTTTCCCAAAACCTTTCAAAAATCCTTGAAAGGAATAGTGCTAAATTAGATTTAAGAGGAAAAATCTAAAATTCCCCAATGAAGAGGAAAGTAATTGGTAGGAGGTGGAAAAGATGGAAAAGTAGAGAAAGAAGCTTTAAAGTACCTCATTGAGGGAAGCCTAGGAAAAACAGGAAGAAAGCATCCTGAAATTATGGACGCAGAATTTAGAAATAGGCTTGGAGAAAGCATAACTTAAGTAAGCTACTGTAGAACAGAATGAGGGAGTCTGTTGCTGAAGGATCTCAGCTCGGGGGTGAATTCTGGAGATAAAGAATTCTAAGGTTGGGAGGACTGGTCTTAGTTATTGGTATGCGCACATATCACTGAAAGTTATTTTGATCTTATCCGAAAAATCTCTATGTGGTTATAGAGTAATATTTTAATTGATTAATGGAAATCGAGAATTATTACTGTTTGAATACCTCTAGATTTAACAGACTAAATTCAGTCGATTAATTTTAGAATGTATGGCACCGTGGTAAAAATATGACGGCAACCATCTCCTAGAATGTCGAAACCATAGAAGGTTTGGATCTAGGGATAGGTTTTCTGTAGAGAAAAATAAAAATATAATATAAACCTGATATAGTGGACAATTGTATATTAAATTTAGAGATTTAATATTATGGATCATACTATAATATGCAGAAAAGTTGTTGAAGTGTACAACGATGATTTAAAACTTGCTACCAGCTATGTAAATCTAAATAGGAAAATACAACCTTTAAATATATATAGAATTATTTAAATGTTCTGCAGTATAAAACTGTGAATACAATTAGAAAATAAAAGTTTCCTCTTCATAAATCTGCAGAAATATATATATATATATATATATATATATATATATATATATATATATATATATATATATATATATATATATATATATATATATATATATATATATATATATTAAGGTAGACAATTACAACATATGAAACTTTATAATGAGAGTATTAGAAGAAATACTGTTGAGAATTAAAGTTATTCTACACAGAATGATTTAATTAGACAGAATTAAATATATCATGGAACTGCCAATTAGGATAGTTAGTTGAGTAAATTAGCAGTAAAAGTAACCATAGCTTTAAACAGAATATTTTATGCTCGTAATAATAGTACTAAAAATACTGGAAATTAAAAATAAAGATATTCTAATAGTCCATATAAACATTGGAAAATATTTTATATACAGGAAAATTGTAATGCTAATGTAAGCATATTAAATATTTTCATTTCTAGGAACAGAGAAAAACTGTGAGGTTTTGACAGGAAGAGTGTAAACAAATCTAAATCAAAGCTTCAGAATTATTAAAATTCTCCTTGTCAAACTACATATTTCTTTCATTTGAGTAGACTCTTTTATAAATTTCTAACAGTAAAAAAACACTGTATTTTTCAATTTGATATTAAGAGTAATTAAAGTTATAATTCTGGTCTTATGATATTGTCAGAAATATTGTATTTATGGAATTACTGCATCTAATCATCGCTATATTGAGCAGAAAAAAGAAGAAGGAATATGGTACTTAAATGATAAGTTCAGTATAAATGTTCTTATAGAAAGAAGAAGAAAATTTTTGCTATTCTACTGCACAATTGAATGTAAATCAAACCATTCTCTTTTATAAGAGTTTAGAACTATAGAAAAATATTCTAGAAAACTTCAGGATTTCAGTAGTGATGAAATTTTCAAGCAATATTAAAAATTATCAGTAACAATGAAATTTGTGTGTTGTCAACTGATAAAAATCACGATCAGCATGCAATTCTATAGCTATTACATTATCAATTAATATTTCGGTAAATAATTTATTTCTAAGAAATTAAATCAAAACCAGTCCATGAAGCTGTGTTTAACTTAGATAAGTAGAAGAAATTAAACTTTAGCCAAATAGTCAAATTGGTATAACTCTCAAAATACAAACAGGTAGTATTATTAATACACTACAGAAACTGTAATATCCCTAATCTAGCTACTAAAATTGAAGGTCCTGATAAGACCGAGTCACTCTTGAAATCATAGTATATTGAGGTGATATATTACCGACCTGTAGGTGAAATTTCACAGGTATCAGTATGAAATATATATTCCACTGTAAGATCTTAAAAATAACAAGATCTCAAAAGTGCAATCGGAAAGAAGGATACTTGAAATAAAAAAATGGTAGGGATTAGTAAATGAAAAATGAAAACGTATAGATAAAACAAATAACAATAGAAAGGTAAATTTAGTTACCTCACAAGACCGTTGTAATAAGTCCAGGAGCTATGAAATAAATAATGAAAAAAAATTCAGGGTTAGAATTTATAAATCAGAGAGGGGCACTGGAGCGACATAAAGAGTAATAAAGTAGAAAATTTTAAAGTGTTCAATCCAACCTACATAATAAACTGGAAAGAATATCTTCAGATCGATTGACAATAAATTTAGATAGGGTCTTCTGTGATAATTCAAGCCTTTTGAAAAAGAAGAAAAAGTCAAGTTGGATGTATAAATGAAGCAGAAGAAAATGCTTTATGTAAACCAAGATTTTTTTTTTTTTTTTTGATCTAGAGACCTTAGATATGTTCGAAACATTTAAAAATATACTTCATATATGTCTTGGCTTCAAGTCAATCAACAGGCATGGTATTCCTCATAAACTCAAAATAAAAACGAAAATTTAAATGGCATTTTGAGACCAGAAAAACTGACGTCTTTTGGCTATGAAAAATCGTTTCAATTTCATCGTAAACACAGTACTAAACCCATTTGAAGAAGAAAAAAAAACAAAATAAAAAATTTATGGCTGAGAAATTATCGTATGCTATAGGAATGAATCACGCATTTCAAATAAGATCAATACTGATACTATATAAACAGATAAGAGAAAGTTCAACCGAAACTGAAACTTCAGGGGATATCTCTGATATTAAATAGAGAAGCAGAAATTGATTTTTATTATCACATTAACTTCTGTAATTATAAACCAAGAAAAGAGATACTTGTGGATAATAAGCCTGGGTTAGGAACAAAGCTCCATTCAGTGGATCTCGAAGAATCACCATGCCTTCAACGTGCTGAACATACAGAATCTAAAACAACCAGAAAACGATATAGCTACCATGGAGGGAATCCACGGACGGAGAAGTGGCATACACGGCAAATGCAGGATTTAATAGTAAAAGGAAGTTGCAAACCATAATTACATCTCGCATTACACCTGGCAGAGATCCATCGGTTATTGCTCGATTTGAGGATAGGCTAGGTGGGATAGCAGTAATATCTATTTCAAATTAATTTTATATTACCGGTGCAACTAAAGAAATTAAAAAAAAAACACCAGATCCCTAATACGATTTAACATAAAATATATTGTTCTTGGGTACAAGGAAAAGAATTGACAGTCGAAGTTAATGCTATCAGTACTGGTATGGAAGAACGAGATTCAAATCTTAATTGAGAGACAGTTGTCACGACTCTATAGTCGTATAGTTAAATGTAATATAGCTTCTTTGTACTGAAGGATAGAGTAGGTGAAATGACTCATATGATAATCAGTAGTACTATATGATCTTTAAAGTTAAATGAAAAGAAACAGTGGGAAAATTTCATTGGGAACCGAAATGGGAGTATTTCCATATAGTATGGTTATGTTAATTTCATATAACGACAATTAGAAAAATCAAAATTTCAATAATGAACCTGGTAAAAAAGGGGGTTACAAATAAGATGGTGAGAACTTTATAAATTTTAATTATAAACTCATATATCATATCCCTAGGTTTAAATGTTATTACCAGTTCGAATATAAATAAGGGACTAGGGATGATTAAGAGTATAGGTAAGGAAATAATGTGAGTTAAAATAAAATATAGTATTTTGTTATTAAATTGCATGAGCGTTGAATTAATTATATAAAATTAATATATAATTATTTTTCCTACAAAAGCATGGAGAGTGATAGGTATAAAAACCTATATTTCCATCAAATGGGATTTTAATGTATTATTAATTGTATATGAAGTGATGATGTTTAAAAAGATCTTGTAATAGTGAATATATGAGAAGGGCGTTGTTGAAATTATAATTAGAAATTGAGTGAATGAATTTAGAAAAATAAGTTAAGAGTATGTAATGATAAATTAGAAAGTTAAAATTCTAACTAAATCTCGTAATAGGACAACGAGATATAAGTTACAAGTGTAGTTGGAAACTTGACCAAAGCTCCAAAGGATTTACAAAAAAAAAAAAAATGGCAAATGAGAGATATTACAAGTTTGTGGCAGAATGTTTCATTTTCCAAAAAAGTAAAGTTGAGACAATTAAGACCCTGAGTCTATTACAACCTTCATCCATTCCAAGTCAACATTGGGAGGAGTTTTGAATGGATTTTATGATAGGTTTACCCAAGTCCATAGGAAAGAGTTTCATCATGGTGGTAGTTGATAGACTTACCAAATATGCACACTTTTTTCCACTATCGCATCCATTTAAAGTTAGTACAATTTCTACTACATTTATGGAAACAATTCAAAAGCTACATGGAAACCCAAAGATTATTGTAAGTGACAGAGATTCCATTTTGATTGGAAATTTTTTGATAAAATTATTTTATTATTAGGGTACTTAATTAGCTTGTAGCTCACCTTATCATCCTTAATCTGATGGGAAAAATGAAATAGTGAAAAATTGTTTGGAAGGATATATTCATTGTTTTCTATATGATAAACAGACACATGGGTCAAGTGGTCGCCTCTCATTGAATGGTGGTATAACACTTCCTTCCATACTTCAACAAAAAATACCCCATTTATGGAAATTTTTGGATACTATCCACCGTTGACCATGTCACCTTTAAGATAAAATTCTAAGGTTCAAGTAGTGGAAGGTAACATCGAGCCTGAATAAGAATTTCTCCAACTCTTAAAGGATAACCTCACTTTGGCGCAGAATCAAATGAAACATTAAAAATAATATCAGCCTTGTAGTGAAATAATTTTTGATGTAGGCGGCTACATACTTTTATGGCTACAACCATACAAACAATATCATGTTCTAAAACTAGCTCACAATATAGAATAAAAGAGACATGAACACCTTAGAAATCAACCTCTTTTAGGGGGAAGCCTCCTTTAAATTACATGAATGAAAAATTATTGTATGATACAAATTATAAAACCTCCTTTTTATATATAGGAGTCCATGGGGTCACAAGATAATCCTATCTGACCTAATAATAAAAATGTAAGGGAAAAACAATAATAATAGTGGGATTTTATGGCACGCAATAATAACAATATGGCGACTATAGGGGTACGAAAATAACAATAGGGGGGATACACTAACAACAATAAGAGACTATAGTAGTAATATAGGGATCTAACATTCCCCTCTCCTTCAGAAAAGTTTTTTCCTCAACGCTTGAGTATTTTTGGATGCTTCTGTATAAAATTCTCATCCTCCCATGTGGAATCTTCAATGGGCAAGTTCTTCTAGTTGGTAAGGTACTCTGAAATTAATCGATTTCATATATGCCGAGTTCTTATTTCCATGGATTCTTCAGTTTCCAATATGATTTTTCCTTCCTCGTCAAGCTCTAGCAATATTGTTTGAACTAGAATTTTGTCACCTATAACCTTCTTTAAGCATGAAACATGGAAAATTGGGTGGACTCGAGAAGAAGGAGGAAGCTCCAATTTGTATGCCATAGTGCCAATATTTTCCAAAAACTTGTAAGGACCATAGTACTTTGGAAATAATTTATTATCATTCTTAGCTTGCTTAGGGGAAATGTTTTTTTATGTTTGTAGCCGTAAAAATACCCAGTCGCCTACATCAAAAATTCTCTCACTGTGATGTTGATATGCATGTTATTTAATTTGATCTTGTGCCAAATTTAGGTTATCCTATAAGAGTTGGAGAACTTGTTGTTGATGCTCGATGTGATCTTCCACTTCTTGAAACTTAGAATTTTCTCTTAAAGATGATGTAATGGATGGTGGATGATATCCATAAAGTGCCATAAATGAGGTCATTTTTTCAGCAGTGTAGAAGGAATGTTATACCATCATTCAGCCAGAGGTAACCACTTGACCCATTTTTTTTGTTTATCAGATACAAAGAAATGGAGATGTCCTTCCAAAAATTTGTTCACTTTCTCACTTTTCCCATCGGATTGAGGATGATAAGATAAGCTATGAGCTATTTGATTAACCAAACAAGAAAATAATTTCTTCCAAAAAGTTCCAGTGAAAATGAGATATTCATCACTTACAATAACATTTGGGTTTACATGTAGCTCTCAAACTGACACACAGGAAACTATCTTTAATGCACTTTCAACCAATTTTTATAGAATTCCAATCTCATTCCTAAAACAAAGGTTATCATGATTTTCCCTTGGTCACATGTTTGAGATGAAATTTCAAAGCCTACCAAAATCATAACTTCCACAGATCATATCTCCAAAAATATTGTGAACCAAAATCTCAAATTTTTACATGATGTTCCTCAGGAATTCAGCTCAAATGTTTTTTTTTAGTTTCTACACATTTGTAGAAAAAATGTTATAACGAAAATTCCATGATGTCTTGTTTGCAGCAGTGAAACTCTAGAATCCAAAGCTCTAATTCCAAATGTTATGAAACCAACTCACAAAATAGAAGAAAATAGAGATAAATGCCTTAGAAATTAGCCTCTTTGAGGCAAAAACCTCCTTTATAGTACATAAATGAACAATTCTTGGATGATACAAATGAAAAAACCTCATTTTTATATATAGGAGTCCATGGGGTCACAATATAATCATAGTCGACCTAAAAATAATAATGTAAGGGAACAATAGTGGTATTTTATGGGGAAAAATAATAAAAATATGGAGACTACATGGGTACAACAATAAGGGACAACACTAGTAGTATATATAATTGACATATCCGTCAAGTAAGATAAGAAGAATAATAAATTATCACCAGATTATTATGTTCCTTATAAGGTGTTGCAAAATATTGGTGCTATGGCATACAAATTGGAGCTTTCGACATCTTCCTGAGTGCACCTAGTTTTCCATGTTTCATGCTTACAGAAGGTTATAGGTGAAAAGCTCCCATTTCAAACAATATTTCTATAACCTGACATGCAAAGAAAAATCATATTGGGCCCTGAAGAATTAATGGACAGAGTAAATCGACACCTACAAAATCAATCAATTTCAAAGTATCGCATCAAGTGGAAGAACTTACACACTGAAGATTCCTAATGGGAGGATGAAAATTTAATACAGAATCATCTAAAAATACTAAAGTGTTGAGGAAAATAGTTTTTTGAAGGAGAGGGGCATGTTAGGTGCCTATAATTTTAGTGTATCCCCTTATTATTGTTATTAGTGTAGCCCCCTTATTGTTATTGTTGTAACCATGTAGTCCCCATATTGTTATTATTGTGCCCTTATATTATTATTGTTATATAGTATATAATTATATTTTGACCCCTTATACTTCTATATATATAAAGTAGGTTTTGTCATTTTTATCATCCAAAAATTATTTATTTATGTAATGTAAAGGAGTTTCCCCCCTCGAAGAGGTTGATTTCTAAGTCGTTGATTTGTCTTTTCTTTTATTTTGTGAGTTTCTTGCATAACATTTTCCATATATTTCATAAAATTTCTTTTATGGATTAGGAATTCTATGACAATTATTTGATTCCAGTTTGAATGTTTAGGTTTCTCATAAGCTAAGTTATGATTCTAGAAAATTACTAGAACAATTTGGCAAGTGGTTTGGATGTTTTCCTTGAAAGGTGGCATTGATCTAGGGACCATATGCTTAGAATTGAAAAATGTAGGCCATTGCCACATGTAAATAAGCCTATTTGTGTAGTTGGATGCCTATACCTACACCTTAGCATTGTTATGCATGTTGTTTGGGTGTTAGGTCTAAGAAACAAGGTTCTAACTCAGGGGGTGACATCTTGGGGTGTTTCTTTAGCTATTGGGCGATTTATAGTCCATTTAGGAATATGTGTAAGCATCAATGTGTCGGTCCCACTTTCGTAACCGAAACTTGGAAGTCAGATCATCTCATAGTGACACTCATCTAATTTTTCCCCTTATGATTTTTTGAATTTAGGAAAATGTTGGAGGGGGTGTTTACAAGGTGGTGTTAAATATTCCAAGTTCAAACACTTGGACTCAATGGGATAGGCATGATTTTTATGTATGCATGTGTGATTTTATATGTGTTTATCATGCATGCATGTTGGTTATTTCTCGTGATGGTCATTATTGAAGTTTTTGTTGTCATGTTGAGGTTTATGATGTTGATATATTAGTATCATTGTTTATATACATATACAATGTTCTAATCTAGACTAATTTGTGTACATGAGATAGCCTCGCTTGAAAAAGTAAGGTATGTTTTATTATGTTTCTTTTTTACTTATCTAACATGGCATGTTTGGAGGAAATAGAATATCATAGATGACAAGAAATATGGTGGATTACAGTTCATGTAACTCTTCTTATTACTGAGTTGAGCATAAATGAGAGGAGTAATATCTTGATAAAGTAGATACATTGTTATGTTTAAAGGAATAAATTAGAATTTGTCAAGAAGATAACGACAGGATCATTTTGTCACTAGAAAGACTTGCCATATCTCAGATTAATAAAGCACAGGTCAATCCACTAATCCTTTAGAGATTATTAGATTTACAGAGCATTAAAGGAATTTTGATGTCTAAAATGGGCCTCCTAAGAAAAATGTACAACCAAAATAAAATTTATAAGAACCAATAATATTTAACATGATGATGTCCACCACATTGGGGGTTGATTCATCTTTTTTGGAGTAAAAAAGTAAAAACATTGAAAAATAATAAAATAATAAAAGTAGTTTTTCAACTCATATTTTAAACTTATCTCCCTAAGGTTTGACTCAAATTTTGAGTAGGAGTACTCTTTAGATGAAAAAGTTAACTCCTCATCCAAGGAGTACCCATGATGCATACTTTCTATGGACCCTTCTACATGAAAAATGAAAAATACATGAAACAACATGATTATGAGCATGTTTTTCATGTATTTCTCCTTTTTCATGTAGAAGAGTCCATTGGAAGTATGCAATATGGGTACTCCTTGGATGAGGAATCAAATTATGCATCTAAGGGGTGTTTCCACTCAAAATTTGAGTAATCCCATAGGGAGATAAGTTGAAAATACGAGTTGAAAAAATAGTATTTTCTTTTTTCCCTCTAAAATTTCATGATCTAATAAAATCTTATTTTATTATTTCCATTATTATTTTATAATTTCCTTAGGAGGCCCATTTGAGACCTCAAAATTCCCCTAATGAATAGGGACAACCAAGAATTAGGTATGGATAGGAGGAAAGAACTAATGGGGCATATGGTAGTAGGTATCGATCAAGGCACATGTTCGGCATGGATGACACAGTTAGAGGTGGTAGATAGTTTGCTACACTTGATAGGAAAGGTAGTGGTTATGGGTTATATTATAGTTCTAGATCAGAGATACATCATGCTAATCATCACTATCGTCCTCGTAAGAAGAGTGAGAAGCATTACTTGTTGTATGAGTTCAATAAAGCTAATTCTCATACTTTTAATGTAGACCTGAAGAAATTGGAATATTCAGAAGCATGGTTGCTTGGAATGAAGAAGTTATTTGATACACACAATTATATAGAGAATATGAAATCTAGGATAGTTATCTCCCATATCAAAGGAAAATAAGACATCTGGTGTAACCACTACAATTCTTTTTTCTTTTTTTTGTAAATTATTTGACTGCTTAACCATTATTTGTTTCCTTAACACTTGGTCCTCATGACATATATGCTATGGTTTTGGGCGCCCTATTTCATTTTAACTTTAATTCAAATGATCACGGTTTACATATTTTCCACATAAATCTGTCCACCCCTAATATCTACTATACCCTAATATCCTTACCATAAAGGTACCTCTCTAACCCTATATGACATTATAAATACATTTCTACTAGCCATTACTATATCCTTTATGCTATGGTCTAGTTGCACCTAGTTTGACCCATGAAACGATATAGTTTTTATAAAAATTATGATGGCTACATAATTTATTACCCTATCCCTTTCATAATTATAAACCTAATTTTATACCATCATATAAATTTCATATTTATTAAGCCCATGTGCTACAGGTAAATTTGGGCATCATCCCAAAACACACATCAATATCCGTTAGGGTCTAACATACTCTAAATTAGTTGCTACATGCCCTAAAAAAATCATTCAATTGGTGGCTTTCCTTCATGAAAGTTTCACCGCTTATATTTCAATTGAAGTTCCCCATTGAGCCATTAATGCACCCCTAGACCGTAGTAACTACTTTGTAGAACATCTACTTCATGCAAGATTGTGTTGTAGAGGATCTAGGCCAAATTTATGGTGTGTTGGTCAATTGGAAGCAAATTTTTTATTGGATTGGAGAAATCTTCCCAACTTCTAGTGGCTTCTAGAAGTTGTTCCAGCTTTCACCTCATATGATAACTTCAAATATGGACACCATGGAGCCATTAAACCTCTTATCCTCCTATTCCCATGAACAAGGAAGCCTCTTCACCCATTGTTGGAAAATTTATTCAATGATTCATTTATGTCAAACAACCTTCATCTACTTATAAATAAATAATTTATCATAGTGCACAAGAGAGAAATAATTTGTGTTAAGTAGAGTTATGCTGGTGAGATCACAACTCTTCGAGGTATAATGGATGCACTATGATGCTGCTATATTGTTGATGTTTGATGTGATGAGGATGGGACTAAAGTTTGAAGAGTGAAAATGAATCGATCAACGGGTTGTACTTTTACTACCATTCATCATAAAGGCATTTGTTCCTTTCCTAATGCATGTGTCAATGATGTTATATGTGTATTTATGAATTTAATCTATTCAATTTGTTTCACTTGAATCGATCATATTGCCTTTATGTAGTTTTATGTCTTATGTTTTACATTACAGGTATCAATCTAGCAAGTTCAGATGGATTGAGAGCGATGGAAGCAACGAAGGGAGGTGAGAAAATTCGAACAAATTACAAGTAGGTTTTCTTCCTTTTATCTATTCATTTTAGGGAAAAGGTTAGATATCTTTCTTTCTGTTGTTCTCAGTGCACCACCACACTTAGGGAAAGCATACTTATCTATAGGTTTGATTTCTGTAAAACAAATTGGCGACCATACTTGGGTTCAAAGGATCCTCCCTGGTGGTTGTTTCTTTGTCAATCAACATCTAGTATACTTTACCTGCTTAATTTGAGTCATTTGAATGTGTTTTAGCAAAATTAGTGTGTTTCATTTCTTTTTTCAGAGATTCCTTTTGAACCAACACATTGTTTTTCTTCACATAGTGTTGTGGATAACACAACTGGTTTAGGCATAGTGCTCTGAAATGCATTGTCTCCCACTCAGGGATGATTTTCCCTTGCCACCAACCAAAATATATCATGTTTTTTATTTTGAAATTCATTTCAGTGTCCTTGCTGAAGTTTTGAGTGGTTGATTCCCTCTAGAGACCAGATTGCCTCTACTCTTTTTGCCTCAATTTGGATTTTTTTGATCATTTTTTATTTTTATTTTCTTTGTAATTGTCAAATAGTTCGAAAGCTAATTTTACATTTGATCAATTCATTATTTTAGAAAAGAGGATTTTTCGTTTCATTCTTGGTTTCTCTTGAAACTTTTGAGTGATTGTTTGTGCATTATTTTATTTTTCGTTCATATAAACTTAAAAGAAACTTAAAATAAAAACATGAGATTGAATTTAGATGTGATCATTGGTTATTTCTTACAATCTTCTTGCTCTATCCCTTGTAACTAGTTTTTCATTGTCGAAAATCAATTTGAAACCAGTGCTTCTCATTTTAATTACATTCTAGGAATGTTCAATACATCTCGCAATGAACTTCAAAGACAAACTAATAAGCAAGATCAACACAAAATTTATCTAAATTTATCTAGGGAAGCATTGTAACATCAACGATAACATTTAGAGGTCTATGCTAGAAGACATGCTCCAGTGTCGTTAAACATAGCAACTGTCGTTAATTATCTATGATACATTCCGAGTGTGATACCTCATTTGACGTATGTATGTATATCAGATTTCGTTCAATTATTTTCGAGTTTATAGGATAGTTTTTTAGTATGAAAATTATGAGCGGATGCTCTCACTATGCAGTTTTGCATTAGAAAACGCTAATATGGATTGGGCCTTCATGTACCTTCGCGTATTTTTTGGAGGATAAATTTAGGTTTCTTACCATCCATAGGTAACCGAGTTAGTTGCCTTGTATTGGTGATATACTGAACACAACATTAAGGGATATTTCCTTCATGTACATAGGTCCTTGGTTTACTCGGGTGGTATATTGTAGTTCAAAGTTGCTTGGTAAAAAAATTTCCTAGAATTGCCCTCTTTTTTTTTTGTATAAAATAAATCAACAATCGTGGAAGAAAATCAACACTTTTCCCGTCATTCACGTAGGAGAGCGAATAAACCACCGTTTCCACCAGAAGCTACACGTATTAGAAGAAGGCATGCTCATTCTACCAAGTCTGGTACCTCTGGAACTCTTGGTGCTACATCATATGATATATCACAGACATTTGATCCTTTTAGTGTCGAGTCTCAAGTAATTTCAACTAATCCAAGTTTATTTGCTACTGTCAAGATGAAACCCTCAAAGTTACCTGAGGACACCGAATTCAATCTAGTGAAACAGTAAATCCAAGATGTGAGCTTGTTTAACTGGAAGCCAATCCAAAACCCATAGAACATCTTGATCCCAAAGTTGAAAAATAAGAAGTTGTTCTAGTGCAACCCTGTGATCCTCAATCATCCGTAACCATCGAGTCTTCCTCTTTACCACATAGTTTACCACCTAAAATCTATCTCAAGCCTGACGGTGAAGTAATTCCACCTCGTTTGATTTCAATAGAGGAAGAACTTTAGGAAGAGACAACCCCTTCATATCCCAATCATTTTGGGTCGAGGCTTCAGTTGTATGTGTCTTTTCCTCATTTGACCTACTCTGCTCCTATTGATCCTTTTCACTCTCAAGTTCCCGTAGATTCATTAGAGTATTTTTTGGGTTATTTAACTATGGAAGAGACAACATCCCATACCGTACCATCTCTTATAGCTGCGACAACACCTATTGTTGCTTCATCTTCAATGTTTTCGATGGCACCTGGGTCTCATTTTTATGGTTTTCTGTCTGTCCCACTGGGTTACCAGGCTTTAAGTGGAACCTACTCTAGTGTCTCCTATAGTCCATGGACTTCACCCATGTCATCATCTAGTATTCTATCTGGTTCATCTCTTATGACTATTGAATGGCTTGATCCTTTATTAACATCATCAGCTCAATATCAGGCGGGTCCATCTAATTACCGTCCATATTGTCCAGCATATGCTGGATACACATCATATCAAAGTCAGTATGTGCAATATCCTTATACTCCATATGCTTGGGGGGCACAGATTTTTTTTCCATATGGTATTATTCCATAATTGTTAGGTCAATCATATGCTGGAATGCATGTTTCTCAATGGTCGCCTACTTTTCATATTTAGTCGCAAACGGTTGTGTATCAATATCAAGAAGTTCAACCTGTTGCATGTATCCCTTCTACATTTGTTATTTCTTCTATGTCTGTTGGTCAATATACTCAAGTGGGTCCTTCAACCCATAAAACTGAATTTTTAGTTCTATAGACTCCATATTCCGAACATGTTATTCAACAACCATCTGTATCAGGAATTTCACAACTGTGAGTTTGTTTACCTTTGTCACAGGCTTCTATTGGCCCTGTCTATTTAGAACCTAGTCTGAATTATCTTGGCAGGAAATTTTTTTATCATATATCATGGAAGGCACAACAACCATTCCCACAATATCAATATTATCTAGGACTTGGTCAACAAGGCTACCCTTTTTTTGGTTTCTAACAACAGATCCATTTGCTGGTATGCAATGACATATTTCCCAGGTGATTCCATCTTATCTTTGTTCTGCTCAACTTGACCTTAATCGATAATTGCCATTTTTTGCAACATTAGAGTTACCTAATTAAAATTGGCTCATCAATGACCTCATTTATTATTTACCTTGGTGGCAGGTGATTCCTCATAAATTACCCTCAGACATTACAAAATTCAATGGAAATTCTGGAGAAGACTTGTCTACAGATATCATGACTTATCATTTATGGTGTTTGTCTAATTATTTAAATCATGATTCTGTTAGATTGTGTATTTTCAAGTGAATTATTACTGGTCTAGTTGCGTAGTGGTACATTGAATTACAATGAGCTTATTTCGATAACTTTTCAGCTTTAGCCACTACTTTTTCAACCCTCTTCCAATTACCCATTAGATAGGAAGCTAGAACGGAAATTTTGACTAGCCTTAAATAGACCTTTACTACTCATATATCAGAGCATATACATAAGTGGCTTCATCATAATTGAATGGTTTAAACATTTGTTCCTGATAAAATTTTAGCTGAGTGGTTTATTAAGTCCTTTTTTTCATCTACCATCGAGGATGTAGCTATAGGCGATGTTGTGAATGAAGACAAAGTTATTGCTTGTGCCTAGTATCTGGATTTTATTTACACTCATTCTAGCATGCTCTACAAAAATATTCCAAATGAGGTGTGACCAAATTTTACCATTCCTCCTACTCCATTTGGTTAGTACATTCATGTCGGCCATGGTGTTATTGGTTCTGCTAGCGCTCTGACAGGAATTTGACCATCGGGTTCTACACTTGTTGTTTCAAATCAAAACCTTATTGCAGTTGAACCTGCATCTTGTTCTGAAATCCATGCCCTATCATCTAACAAAGGAAAAAGTGACAAGAAACCTAGAAATAGGAAGAAGGGGAAAGATAAAAAGAAATCAAATTCATCCCCACAGGAGACATCATCTAATTCATCTGGTTCTTTTCGAAAACTTGGTTACCCTTGTTTGATAAGTAATGAGGAGAATTTTACATGAGATTATCCTCAACACTCAAAACTCCCAAAGCTTCTTAAGACTTTTGTTGCATCTGCAATGTTGTCAAATCCTTTTTCTGAACCCCAAAACACATATGGTTGCTACAGATCTTGCTTCTAGTTTGCAAGTGCTTATGTTATCTACCAATAAGCCAAAAACTGAATTTTTGGTGTGGACTTGAGGTAAATATTACAGTAATATATTGTCATCATTGAATGGTCATGCTACAAATCAGCCTACCAATTTGACTTCAACCTCATCTAACTTGGCTCTACCACATATAATTCGAGAGTTAATAATAAAACGCTTGAGTTATTGCAGCTGAAAAATATAATCTAGTAGAATATCTAGCTCAGTAACCTTATATTATGTCAATTCTTAATATTCTTCAGAATTGTCCCTCCCAGAAGCAGGCTTTATTGTCCGCAATTGTTGGAATCGATCCAACGGATTCAAATATTGTAGTCTTTAATCACATATATATGAGCCACAATTACCAGAAAATCTAGAATTTTGATTCAAGTACATATATTGAATTTCCTCATTCATCTCACTATCATTGATGAAGGTGCATCTACTTGTATCATGTCTATGAGTTGTTGGAAGTCACTTGGCTTGCTGGCTTTGTGACAATCACCTACGACGTTGAAATATTTTTATGGTCGTAGATATAAGAATTGTGGAATTCTCAGTAACCTACAAGTCTAGCAAGGGGGAAAATTAGTTACTATTAATGTTGACATTGTTGAAAAATCCCTTGACTACAATATATTACTTGGAAGACTGTCGATTCACATTATGCTTGTGGTAGTATATACTTACTTTCGTATGATATTATTTCCCCATAAAGGAAGTATCATAGGCATTGATAAGCTCTCTTTCTTCGCCTCTGGATCCTAGGAAACTGGAAGCTTTCTGGTTTTTCACGAACCCCCACCTTCTCTTTAAAACATTGGTGTAGGACTCTTTAAGTATCCTTCCCTAATGGGCACCTTTTCATTACCGTTGACTGCGAGAACAGTGGAAATCGCAAATATAGAGACCTGCAATATGATATCTTCCACTTTATCTGACTTAAGGAAGATCCCCAATGATTCTAAAGTAGATAGGCTAGGCGACATCATGTCGCTAAGTCAAACTGAGCTTGCATAGCAATCAATTTTATTGGCTTATATGACCAATCCATATCCTTCATCGCCAACCATTTGGGTTTATAATTCCTTGGATTATGGTACTTCTTCTGATCCTTTTTCATGCATATTCTCGATTGATGAGATATTTATGGAATCCATGGTGCCAGAAGAAGAACCATGGTAAGCATCACATCAATGGTCCCATATTCCAGATTACAAGGAAGATCATCCATATGAACTATATCACCCTAGTCTTGTAGGTTTTTTTGTGAATTCTATTCCTATCCACACCATCGATTCTGAGCGAAACCCATCAAATATCTAGGAAACGATTTCTAGCGATATTGCAACAAAACCTAGTATTGTAGAAACATTCATGTCGATGCATCTTGTTCTCCATCTAAACTTGGCACTTACCACACTCCTTTTTGTGAATTCCAAGATGTATTTTCTTGTTCATATGAAGATATGCTATGTATCGACTCCAACATTGTTGAACATGGGGTTAAAAGGCATTCTGATGTCAATCTGGTATGATAGTACCTTCGTCTTATCCAACCTAATAAATTTGTTTCCATTAAAGCAGAGGTTGAAAAAATTTTGCGTGCTCGATTCCTTTACCCTGTTCCACTTACCGATCGGGTTTCTAACATTGTTCCTATCATGAAGAAACAAGGGAAAATTAAAGTGTGTGTGGATTATAGGGATGTTAATCATGCTTGTATGAAAGACAACTATCCCACTCCCTTTATCAACCAAATTATTGATGAATGTGCCAGATGTGAAATGTTTTCTTTCATGGATGGATTTTCTAGCTACAATCATATCAATATTTCTCAAGAGGACCAATATAAAATCTCTTTTAGCTATCCCTAGGGAACATTCTCTTATCAAAAGTTCCCTTTTGGTTTAAACAATGCTGGCGAAACATTCCAGAGGGCAATCAATTATGATTTTCATGACATAAAGCATATATTTCAACCATATCTGGATGACTTACCTATACTTTAATGGAAACGGGCTGACCACCCGCTACATCTGAGAGCGATATTTTTATGATGTCCTCAATATAAAATATGCGTAAATCAACAGAAATGTATGTTTGGTGTTGGTTCTCGCCATTTTCTTGGATTATTCGTGTCAAAAGACATAATTCGGCTTGATACATTGAATGTTTGGGACATTGTTGATTTTCCTACTCCTTCCAATCTACTTCAGTTATAGAGACTCCGAGGGAATGCTAAATTTCTAAGGAGGTTCATTCCTAACTATGTCGAAATGGCTAAAGGATTTACTCGACTCTTGAAAAATGGGTTTCCCTTCTATTGGGATGAGGTTGCGCAAGCTTCGTTTCATGTTCCTAAAGATACCATGATCCGAGCATCATTATTTTATCCCCCAAATTATTAGAGTGATAATTTTATGTATCTCATCATTGCAGATACAACCATCGCTATGGTTTTAGTGCAAGAAGAATATGGGATTGAACATTCGATATATTATTTCAATCCTAATTTCAACGATACAGAAGCTATGTACACATACATTGACAGTCTCACTTTGGCAGTTGTTCAAGCTGTACAAATATTTTTCCATTATATCGTGCTTCAAAATACCATTGTCATTTCGGATTACAACTCTATGACATACATTCTGTCTCGTCAATTGCTGGGAGGAAAATATTCAAAATGGATTGTCATTTTGTAAGAATTTGATTTTGAATTCATCAAATCCAAGACAAAGAAGTATTTGGTGTTTGCTGAGCTTATTTCTGACCTTATTTCAAATAGCACAGAGCCTACTACGGAGCCATAAATTTTGAATGAGTCTTTGTTTCTGATCAAGTCATGTGACCTTTGGTATGGTTATTTCATCATCTATCTCCAGACTCAAACTTTTCAGCCCAATACCTCTCACTCGCAACAACAAACTATTCCATACCAATCCAAAATATTGTCTGATTGTTAGCGATACACTTTATCATCGTGGTGTCGATATCATATTATGTAGGTGCCTCACGCATGAGGAGGCTGAAAAATTTAAATGATCTCGATACTAGTGCATGTGGGGGACATTTGTTTGGTTATGCTACCGCACAGAAGGTTATGCACGTTGGTTACTTCTAGCCTACCATATTTTTCAACTGCATTATCGTGATTAGAAGTTATCATGCTTTCTATATATTTGATTGTAAAACATGCTTTCTACCAGCACCAATGCATCATGTCATAGTTTTTGGGAGATTTGAAAAATTGGAAATTGACTTCATGACGTAACCCCCACTCGGTAGTGGGGCATGGGTATATTATTGTCGTCATCAACTATTTTACCAAGTGGGTCAATGTGATTCCTACATTCAAGAACACGAGACATACAACTGCATTGTTATTTTTTAACCATGTGGTTACATGGTTTTGCGTACCAAATGCCATAATCACAGATCAAGGAAAATATTTTTGCAATCACACAATGGATGAGTTGACTACCAAGTTAGGAATATCACATGATAGTTTTACCCCTCATTATCCACAAGCTAATGGACAAGTTGAAGCTATCAACAAGATTCTTAAGCGTATGCCTCAACACATGATTGTGGTTCATAAATGAAACTAGCATTTCATATTGTACTCAGATTTGTGGGAATATAAATCCTCAGTGAGAAACACAACCAAATTTCCTCCCTTTCAGTTGGTTTACGATCTGGAACCTATCTTACAGATACAATACAACATGCCATCATTGAAACTCGAGACTAACCTGCTACCTAACACCTTTGAGGAAGAGCCACGCCTTTTAGATCTCATACATCTATATGAAACACGTCCTGAAGCCGCATTGGCAAATGAAGCAGATAAGATAGGAATCAAGGCGTAATATGACCGTATTGTCAAGTCTCACACTTTCTCGGAAGGAGACCTCTTTTTACTTTATGAACAGGAAGCTGATAAGATAGGAGCAGGGAAATTTGAACCATTATGGAACAACCCCTACATTTTCAAGTGCATTCTAACTAAGAGTGCCTATGATCTGGTAGATTACGATGGGATTCCATTGTCACAACCTCAAAATGGGTTGTATCTTAAATGTTACTGTGCCTCATTTTTCATAGTAAAAAATCAATTATATGTTTTGATTGCATGTGTGTAGTAGTGTGTCTTTTAGGGTTTTTCATGTGGTTAGTAACATGGTTTGTATTTTTTTCAAATTCCAGAATCCTAAGAACCATTTTTTGGATATGTTGATGGTGCTAGTCGTAGTACTTAGAATCTATCCTTTGCATCATGGGCCATCTTCGCTCCAAGTGGAAAGTTTGCGAGTTTACAAAGGATTTGTATTTTTCAATCAACCAACAATATCGTTGAGTATATTGGGTTGCTCTAACTCCTCTCTAATTCCAATTCACATAGAATTCGCCTCATCATCATCAGGCTTCACTCACAACTTTTCGTAATACAACTTACTACCATTTATATTGTCTGAAATCCAGAAATTCATTGCATGTTACTTACATTTCGTCTTTTGGAAAGACATTTTAATTAAATTCAATATCAACACATTTCCAGAAACTATAGCACATGAGCTGATTCTTTGGTGAATTACTTGTTAAATAGAAATTTGCAACATATGTAAAGATATATTTTCAATTCACATCATACAATTGAATAGGATTTCACATAATCTTATAAAAACACTGAAAGTAAAATAGATTTATATCGATTTTTTTACAAAAATTGTGTCCAAGGCACGTTGGTCATCTGAGCTAAAAATGTATACATACATAGCATGATCTAAGCATACCTAGTGATGCTCATGATACCATGTCACTGCTTGGGATATCATGCACAATAGCCTCATGCAACGAATAAGCACACCAATGGTATGGTGTTGCAGCCTCATAGGTAACTCCTCCATATGGACATCTGGTATCCCAACAGTTAATCCTCCACATACTGCTGCAACTGAGCAAGAGTCTTGGCTAAATCCAAATCCCGAAGGACTTCTCTTCCAACGTTCCTCTATGCTGGTACTCCTGCCTTCAGTGCACGAACCACTGGTTGATTGGTACCTACATCTACATACATAAAACACATCTACTTTAGTCTTGGAAACATACAAAAATACAAAAATATGTAGAAAACCCCCAAAAATAAAAAAATATGTTCAACATGTTACCTATAGCACACCATTTAGCATTGGCTAGTAAAATCAAATCTGGATCCCTGTGGAAATACATCCTTGCATATCAATTCTCCTCTATGAAGATATTATGTCTTCAGATCCAACTAAATAATGCAGTGGAAAAGGAGATCGATGACTGACGAGCATGTCTAGCCATCAGCTCGACCCACCGTTGCATCTGTGGATCTTTAAGACTAGCTAATCTCTATATCACATGTTGTGGCTACATCAATGGAACTCACTCTAATAAAAAAGTAATCAAGATCTACCCATAGCTATAATTTTTTGTCTTTCCACTTTTTACTTTGGTTATTTGTTCTTTCATCTGAAGGAGTACTACTTCAGCCTAGTTGGATATGGTTGGCTCGAGACACTGAAACACATACTGTGTAATACCTTGAGTTTCTATGTTTTTAATTTGAAAATTGAAAAAGTTGAAAGGGGAAGTGGACCCAAATGGTGAACTATTATGTGGATTTATTTTATTTTTTAATTAATAAAGTAAAATGGAAAATTATGTGTGCAATGACTAGATTGAAAATTGAGATCTGGAAAACCTAATCCAAGAGAATGGATAAGGTGATAAGACTTTCCCACACCTTCCAGAAATCCTTGGAAGGATTAAAACATGTTACTAAAAAAAAATATTTGAAGATAAATATCTAATTTCCCCAATAAAGAGGAAAGTATAGGGAAGAGCTGGAAAAATCTGGGAAAGTGGAAAAGATAGATTTTAAAGTACTTGTGTGGAAGAAACAGAGGGAAATCCTATGCAAAACAGGAAGAAAGAATCCTGAATTTATTGAAATGGAAATAGGCTAGGGAAAGAAAATCTTAAATAAGCTGCTCCAGGATAGAAAAAGGGTTGTCTATCACTAGAGCTGAGGTCTCTGCTCAGGGGTGACTTACGGAGAGAGAACTCTACGGTTGGGTGGCAACTAGTCAAAATTAATTGGTATGCACACTAAAATAGAAATGAACTATGTGATTTTAAATTTTCATGTGTGATACTTGACCCCTGATTAGAAAATAATTAAGATTTATGTAAAATATTTTAAGTTAGATTTGTGGAATAAACATATATTTATTTAGTATTGAGTACTGTGATTTAGTAAACACCCATACATTTAACAGATTTGGCTACATTATAAATACATAAATATGTATGATTGTATGGACAAAGTCTATTGAGATCCAACTCCTAGAGTATCTAAACCTGGTGATAGGTTTAAATCTAGGGTTAGGTATCTATCACGAAATTTCCTTATTTTGGAAAACAATTTAAATTGTAAACCATTATTTTATGCATTCTTAAATCTGTATTGTGAGGTACTCTTAAATCATATTGTTTTGCACATAGGAATAAATACAAAAAACCGAGAAAATACACATATCAATGGTAACATTTAAAGGCTGCAAGTAAACTTTAAATTACTATGGGAACAGGGTCTCCTACAAGCTGTGAAACTCGTCCATTTTGAATATTTTTGATTAGATTTAGTCTAGCTCAGGGGTTTTGGGGTGGGTCAACCCCTCGAAAGCATTGTAATGGTTAAAAGGGTAAACCAGGGGATCGAAAATCATGGTTTGCAGACCATAAGAAAGTCTAGGATAGATTGCTATAAATAGGGGGACATTTTGTATTGTAAGGGACAAGAATGATGAGTTATTGATGCGAATTGTGGTTTAAAATATTGGTTTGGGTTTTTGGGGAAAGGACTCCTGCTGGCTATGTCGGCGGAGATCCAAGTCCAGTTGTGTGCGGACCCTGCTGCTATGTGCGCAGGTTGGGAAGGGAATTGTAAGGAAGAACTGATGAATGAATGAATAAGAAAGATTTATGGAGAACTAAATCTGTGAGTACTCTTGTGCAAATTCTTGGTAATTTCTGCATTGTGCGTTTTCTGTCTTTGAGCTATGAAGATCTGTGTAAATGTGTTTCTGGATCTGGATCTATTCTGTTCTGTTTATGTAATGTTGTGTCATTGTCATAAAGGCATATAATTATAGATCTAGTGCACGTGGATGCAAATAGAGACCTAAATAACCCTATGCAGAGCAAAGAAATCTCGGAATTACAAGGCTTAGCGCAGCTCTGCTTGCCTTACCTATCCTTTCTAAGGGTGCGGAAACCTAGTTCCAGCACCCACCCATACTACTCCGGGTAATAATTTGACCTGCGCAAGCAGTTCACTGCCAAAAGGGCCAGTAGTATAGGGGTTTGTTGGCAAACCTTTCACACCGAACTTGGGTCAAGACCCCTCGAGCCAACAAATGGTTCTGTTGCTGGGACCCAAGAATTTTGAGAAAGGGTTTGGGTACTAGAAAGCAAATGTGGGAAACCTGTCAAAAAGGATACATGGCGGTGCACTTGAAATTACCTACCTTTAAAGGTAGAGCCGATGAAGACATGGATCAATTCTGGTCTGTGGCAGACTCAGTATGGGTTGCGCAGGGCATAGTGGATGATACTGTGAAAAAAATCCAGCTATCCCTAGCCTTTGAAGAAAGAGCTTTGGACTGGTATATGGGGTACATATCCCAAAATGGGGCTGCATCTATTCAAAACATTAAGGATGCCCTAAAACAATAGTTTCAGAAACCTAAATCCTACTCTCAGGTTGTAGCCGATGTAAAATATTTCAAGCAGGGTGCAACTGAGTCTGTGTGGGAAGAAGATCAATGCCTAAAAAAAACTATCATAGAAGGAGGATTTTAGTATGATGATAGACAGCTCACAGAATGGTTCATCACCATGCTACTCCCTCACTTACACATACCTATGGGTCACCAAAATTTTGATTCACAATATAAAGCTTTGGAAGCTACCATGAAACTAGAAGCTATGCCGAGGAAAGATGCTGGGTTGGAGGTACAACAGATCCACGCGAAGCTTGGGGCTATGCACCAAGATATTCGGGATCTACAACGGGAACAAGGAATATAGGCTAGCACAGAACTAGGAAAACCGTCAGGCCACCTGCGAATTCGAGAACCTAGTCCAGGCCACCTGGGATTAGGATGGCCTAGTCCAGAACAACAGAGCCCGAGTGGATCTATGTTATGGTACGAGGATAGCCGTGTATAGGGGTTGTGTAATACCAAACGCTACCCCTGTCTAGGAACCAATGTTTTAGAAGCAAAGCAATGTTAGTGCTGGTTTTGCCAGTCAGTTGGCCATGAGGAGTAGGACTGTCGAATTCATAATTTAGTAATAGACTGGGGAAAGTTGCCAGAAGTACAGTTAGACCCTGTCTCACCAAAAACCCCCATGGACAGGGATGACTCTCCCTCTGAAGGAAGGAACGGGAGTCAAAGCGGAAGCACAGGTCGGGGTCATTGCTAGTTGATCTACTATAACTGTGGGGGCACAGGGCATTTTTTGAAGGATTTCATGGACCCCACATAACAATCTTGTAGGTATTGTAGACAGATGGGCCATACACTAGAAGATTTCCCAACCCTAAAAACGAAGATACAGGAAAAGCATCTCCTATCTACGCAGAAGGTGCGAAGGGTCCACACTGAGGTAAGGGGTAAGGACCTAAAGGTAAATGTTATAACGCACATCGGATTGGTGACTATGGGAATCGAGGAGAAATATGAAACTGAAACACTGATCCGTAAAGAATTTAGCAACCAAGAAGGGTTGGACTTGGCCAAAGAAAGGGAAATGTCTATGGAAGCTTGGAAGGACTTCCTCAAGACTAAAGCCTTTGCTTCCACTCGCTTTGGGGACTCGAAGGTAGCTGACGAGGTTAAACCTTTCCTACTAGCATGTATGAGACTACTGCGCAACCCCCAGGTAGTACAGAATCTACAGTTGTTACTAGAAAGTTGTGCAACACACATTTCCCTGTCACTCGACATTAAGGATGTGCACAAGTTATACAAGTATCAAAGACACACTGGTAGGGGGATGTGGCTGATAGTCCAGATCGATAAATACAAGATGGATCAGGTTATCTTAGACCTTGGATTAGACTCCAATGTATTACCTAAGAAAAATTGGCAATGCATGGGGGAACCACAACTCCAAAGGTCCACCATCCAGCTTCGAATGGCCAATCACCAAAAAATACTAGCTCTAGGGAGGCTCTCGTGGATTATCCTGGATGTCGCAGGGTAAGAGTCCTGGGTGACTTCGAATTCATTTATATCAATGGGGATGTTGATCCCTACGTTGTGCTACTAGGATTGTATTGGGCCATGGACATGGACGGTATCATTAACTTAAAAATCCAAAGCATGGTGTTTTAAAATAAAGGTACAAGGGTGTAACACCCCTGGTTTTATGTTTTTCAAGTTATACATTTGAACTTTAGTCCAAAAGGGGAGGGGACCCCAATGGATAATTATTACGTGGATGTAGTTAATTAATTAATTATGAAAGATAAATGAAATGTTTGTGTGTACTATAACCAAATGAGATTTTTGAGATCACTTGCCTAATACATGAGGTATGGAAAGAGGTTAAGAATTTCCCCAAAATCTTTCAAAATGCCTTGAAAGAATTTAATTCTAATTTAGATTTTTGAGGAAAAATCTAAAATTTTCCCAATGATGAGGAAAGTAGTTGGGAAGAGGTAAAAAGTTGGAAAAGCATAAACAAGCTTTAAAGTCCCTAAATAAGGGAAGCCTAGGAAAACAAGAATAAAAGCATCCTATAATTCTGGACGCAAAATTAGAAACAGGCTTTCGGGAGAGCATAAGCTTAAATAAGCTACTTCAAAACAGATTGAGGTTGGTCTATTCTAGGAGAGGATCTCAGCTCGGGGGTGAGTTCTGGAGACAGAGGAACTCTAAGGTTGGGAGGATTGGTCATAGAAAAATTTTGGTATGCACATATGATTTATGATATTCTGTTATAAATTTTATTTTGACTATTCATATATTATATGGATTTTATCAATAATAATGGCATGTTATAAATAATAAATCTCTACATTTAACAGAGTAGGTTAGAAGAAATAAATCTTCTAAATTCTGTATAGTTGTAGGAATATAATATATGGGAGAATATCAACCAGAATCTTTAAACCTATTGTAGGTCTAAATCTGGAGATATGTATTACTCCCATATACCATCAAATATCATAATTTAAATCTCCTTCTATAGTTAAAGTTAGAATTTATAAATAAGAAATTATGAAGTTAATAAGATTTGGAAATAACAAATGTTAGAGATATAATTCAAACAATAATACAACATATTATTAACATGTAACTCGTTAATGAAATCGGAAATAAATCAAAACAAAATCTATTAGTATCAGAAAAGGAATTCTGTTATAAATCTAATAGTGATAATTCTGCCTAACTTACTTAGAGTATTTTAAAAAGATAAACTGAACATGACTATTGTAAGAAGAAATTTTAAATAAGCAAACATAAATTTTATTCTGTATAGTAAATACTAAATTATTGATTTAGTCTTCGAAACATATTAGTATAAATATACTATTCTATGTTTGTATTAAATGCAAGGTTATGGAGTACAAATTCAGAAGTTATATGTATAGTTCTTGTAAATAAAATCAAATAGTATTACTCTCTAAAACTTTACAAAGATGAAAATCTCCTAGAATAAGTGTTATTCCAAAATTTTATTATAGAACTACCCTAGTGATAATTCATTATATCTTCTAAAATCTAATATAATTCTTTGTGCCAAAAATGTGGTATTAAGAAATAGTGAAATTCTGAGTGTATGCCTAATATGATGAAAATAAAAATAAGTTTCATAGGGTATACACAAAATATATATTCTACTATCAAAATTGCATGGTAAAACTGAATTGTTCCTAAATAATTAAGAATTAAAATAACTTATCTTTTTATCTAGTAGTAAACAGATAGAGATAACATTCAGTAATATAGTATTAATAAAAGAGAGTGACTGATAAATATATATAAAAAGAAATTAATTCGATTTGGATAAACCAAGCAATATCTGTATATATATAGAACAAAATGTTTAATTATATGGAAAAAATATCGTCAATATTAGCCCAGAAGAAATATATAAAGTAATAGTCTGAAACCAAACAACTCTCTAAATGTGTGAGAGTATTATTATAATTCATATACATTTGTTGAGCAATAGCAAAGAACGTTAGAGCGTATAAAAAAATTAAGAACTAAATTAAACGTTGTTCGGTCTTCAGAGCCGATAAATAGGAGAAACAATGCTAGACCAACCTGTATATGGAGCAACAAAAGCTTATTTAGTGGCTGAATACGTATATGTATGGAAGCAACAAGTTATGAAAAGGGGTCGAGGATAGAAGAATACCTGCAATCAAAATTAAAACAGAAATTAATTTCATATATGAGAAAAAAAAAATAAGAGTTAAACAAAAATGTTGAAATAATGTTGTCCAGTAAGCCAAATACGGCCACGATTTACCTAGAGAAAATGCGAGGGTGGATTTCATCTCTGGTTCTAGCCACTGAGACAAATGGAACCACGAAATGAGCACACTAACAGTAAATGGAAAAATACCCAATCAGTTCAAGGGGTTCAAAAACCCAACTAGTTAAAGAGAGAAAATCAAAGACATGAAGTCTTAAATAAACAATTTATCTACAAATAAAAAAAATGAAAGTAATAAATATGAGAAAATGTTAACAGTCAACTATTATAAACGAATAGGTAAATCTGTGGAAATGATAAATGAATATCACCATAGAAAATCTTTGATAAATAATGGAGATACGCAAGATTACAGGCTAAATTTATTTATAGAGAAAGCCTTTTCTTTAAAAACGTAATTGAATGAAACATTCCTCAGTGAATTTCATAGTCAAGTGATGAGGAAAACTGAAAATTATAAAAATACCCAATTCGTAAATGGAATTCAAACACTGGGTGAATAACACAAATTGAAGTTACCTGTGGCATAGCTCGAGAATCGAACTTGGATAGAAGAGCTCTGTTAACACCGTGAATTTATCCAAATATGAGTCATGGAGTAGAGGAGAAATTGTTACGCTTTCCAGAAAGAAACCTCAGAGAAGAATGGAAGATAGAAATTGTCGTGTTAAATAGAGAGGGTCGTCTCCAAACCCTAATTACATCTATCGCTACACTTGGCAAATATCTACTGACTCTCGAGTAGATAGAGAAGGAAACGATTGATATATCAAAACCCTAAGTTCATTAAAACGTCATAGTAATAGAGTAGATGGTATCAATTAAATAAAAACTTAGTTATGTGACATGTTCAAATAAAAAGCAATTATTTATGGGCTCAAGGAACAGAGCCATAACTTGATTTCAATGCATATGTACAACTCTAGATCGACGAGGCGGAGATAGATAACGTATGTCAGTAAACCAAATCACTATACTATAATTCAAATGGGAATATGAATGTTAATGTTCAATGTTAAGGTGAGCATTATAAATATGTGCCTTTCATAACTTAATTATCATCAAAGCAAATCTTACCATTATCGTGGATAGGACTGTTGGTTCCATTTCATATAAACGCAATGTGGTGATAATTACATTGGGTTGTATAAAAGCCACCAGTAGTAACATTATATATGATTACTACAGAGGTCATTACGTAATGTTTGATAAGTCAAATGTAACATATAATCAAGTTATATGGAACATGATTCCCATAAATAAATGAGTTAGGGCAATAAAACTATATGAGAATTGAGAAATAAGATTATAAATGCCATAAAATCTTATGTGATGTAAATCATAATGGTAATTTCAAAGAAATATTGTGTTATAAAATAAAACAAACACTTTGTATATATAAACCTATGATGAGTAGAATAAAGTCTCATAAGGTGCCTATTCTCCAAAGATGGGATATGACTGGCTAATGGCACAAAAAGGGTGGGAGGACCCCAGCTGGTGGGTCAAACCTCTCTGGAAACTTAAAGGACCAGAAAAAACCCATTTGTTCTTTTGGTGCATTCTTCAAAATAAAGTTCCTACATGGGACTTCCTTCAGAAAAGAGGAAAAATTGGTCCTGGGTGGTGTTCCTTGTGCAAAGAGAGTGAGGAATCCATCCATCATGTTTTTCTCTCTTGCCCCTTCACGAAAAGTCTTTGGAATGAAATGTTGAGGATGACTAATATCTCCCAAAGGTGGGAAGGAGAGGAGAATTCTAAAGCCTGGAACATATGGTGGTAGGACACTCCAAATGATAAAGTAATAACTTTTCCATTGTTGGTTGCTTGGGGCACTTGGCTTGCTAGAAATCACTTGATTTTTAAAGACTCTTCTTTCCCTATTGCCAGCTTAGTAGCAGTAGGGGTGGCCATTTATGAAAACATCCCATCTCCATCTATCTCTCATTACACTAGACCAGTACAGAGGGAAGAGATAAAGGGCTCTATTTCCTGGGCTTATTTTGATGGGGCCTCAGATCAAGACAGGAGGTGTGGAGCTGGCCTGGTTATTTTTTTTCCCTCTAGGAAACTATTAACGCTTCAATTGGCCTTGGCACCGGAACAACCAATTTTTCTGAGCTAAAAGCCTTACACCTTCTTCTTTGTTGGCTTTCCCTGTGCAATGAGCGTGAGGCACATATTTTTGGTGATTCTTTGAATATATTAAAGTGGACCAATGGATCGCAATAATGCAAAAACTATATTTTAATTCCTTTGATTAATGAGATCATCTGTCTTAAATTTTTTTTTTTGAGCTCTCTATTTGCCATATTTTCAGGGAAGGGAACACAGAAGTAGACCGCCTTTCTAAAGAAGGCACTAAACAGGTTCTAGGCAAATGGTCAGTAGAAGAAGTGGTTGATGGGGTGGCAAGGCCACTTGCACCTCCAGTTTTTGCTTAACTTTCGAGCTGTTTATAGCTCCTCTTTACTTTTTATGTTATTATGTCTTTATGTATATTCAAATATGTGAAAAACTTTTATGATGTAAAACATTATGACAGGACTCAGTGTTGTTTTTCATTTCCAAAGGAGGCTTGAGTCGCTGTCCATATTTGAACTTCATATACTTTATGTTAAATGCCAGGACAGTGTGTACTAACTGGCACATTTTGATATTGTGGTTTTCTTCAAATCTTTGTTTTGGTTGTTTTCCTAATAGGAAGCCAGGAGGTTGGAAAATGACAGGCACTTCTTTATTCCTAGAGGCTATGTTTGCCTGGACTGTTTTGGGGGATCATTTGGAAGTTCCTACAAACAGTTGTTTTTGGTTTCTCTGTCTGAAAAGAGAGAAACGGAAATGCTTCGCATATGCTATGTAACCTTTCTATTTTAATAGATGGTTCGATTTTTTTCTACGGAAAAAAAATAAATAAATAAATAAAAATAAAAATAAAAAATAAAAAATAAAAAATAAAAAATAAAAAAATAAAAAAATTGTGAAGTTAAAGTTAAGAATTCTCTTGCTGAAGTAAGTATTAATTTAGGAAAGAATAAATGGATAGAAAAATATGAAGTAATAATGTATATATATAGAGGTGTATATACATTTGTTAAGAAGACAAATAAATTAAGCCAAAATGGGATTTTGTAAAGTGAAAATAATATATGGCTGAGATATTATTCAACTAAGAATAAAGTTAGAATAATTATATAAATTGAAAAAAAAAATTGAGGGAATTGAGGTATATTACAGATGGTATCAGAGCCAGGTTGGAAAAACTGGGCTGTTTTTGTGCTCACTGTCTAAAAAAAAAAAAATTGAAAAAAATAAAATAAAAAATGTTACTGATGCTATTTTTTTTTAGTGTACAAAGGTACTAAAACATGATTAATAAGAACTTAATTAATAATCTAGAAACATAAATTTTATCCTTGTTCAGAAATAATATGGCCCAGATATTAAATTTTATCCTTATAAACTTCACATTTTCT
The DNA here is from genome assembly GCA_034641835.2 of Pinus albicaulis. Lineage (NCBI taxonomy): Eukaryota > Viridiplantae > Streptophyta > Pinopsida > Pinales > Pinaceae > Pinus > Pinus albicaulis. The sequence goes on along the minus strand of CM076579.1, from coordinate 1,140,235,070 downwards.
AAACTTGGCATATAACTGATTCTCCTTAAGAGTCTATAACACAATTCTAAGGTGTTCTTTATGTTCTACCTCACTTTTTAAATATACTAGAATATCGTTTATGAACACTAGTACGAATTTATCTAAGTACTTGTTCAAAACACTATTCATTAAGCACATAAAAGTGGCAGGGGCATTTGTCAAACCAAAAGGTAGGACTACAAATTTGTAGTGACCATACCTGGTTCGAAAAGCTATTTTACTGATATATTCCTCCTTAATTCTGAGTTGGTGCCAACCTGTCCTCAAGTCAATATTAGAGAATACTGAAGCTCCTCTCACCTAATAAAAAAGGTCATCTATTCTGGGCAACGGATACCTGTTTTTGATTATCAACTTATTCAGTTGACGGTAGTCAATGCACATTTTGAAGGTTCCATCCTTATTTTTCACGAATAGCACCGGTGCTCCCCAAGGAGATTCACTAAGTTTGATGTAACCTTTATCCAGCAATTCTTGTAATTGCATTTTTAACTCCATGAGTTTAGGGGGGCTCATCAGGTAAGGAGCTCTAGAAACGGGTGTTGCTCCTTGTACCAAATCGATTGAAAAATCAATCTCCCTTTTGGGCAGGAGATGAGGAATCTCATCTGGAAAAACTTCCTTAAATTTTATTCCCACTGGTAAAGTGTCTAGCAGGTTTTCTTCAGGTTGCTATCCTAATTCTTCATCATGAACAACATATACTTTATATCCTTTTCTAGCTATTATTTTTAATTGCAGAGCTGATATTTTTCTTACAGAGACTGGTTCTGGTTTCCCTTTTAATATGAATTATTTTCCTTCATCATCTATAAAATGCAAAGTTTTGTCCCAACAATTCAGCATGGTCTTTTTCTTTTCTAGCCAATCCATTCCTATCAGTAAATCTGAAGAACCTAATGGCAGAATGTTTAAATCAACTTCTTTTTTATACTCATTCAATTTAATAGCTGTTTTAGGTAGCTTATGAGTTACTTTGCATTTAGTTCCAGTAGCTAATTGTACTAACCAGGGCCGTTGAAACTTTTGTGTTCTGAGTTTACATTTCTCTACAACCTGTGGACTAATATAACTCAAAGAAGCACCCAGATCAATTAAGACAGTAACAGATTGGTTAGATATTTTACCTTCCATCTCGACCATAGTAGACTGATGTTCTGCTTGTCGGTTATCCAAGGCTACACTAATAGAGGGTATGTTCCTCGCTATATCATTCACTGTGGTAGCTTCTCTATCTCTCAAAACCATCTGAATATTTCAATGTGGACAGTCCCTCAACAGATGAGGTTCTCTGCAACCCCAACATTTCAAAAGCTCCCACATATTAACTGTTCCTTCCTTTTTAGTATCCCCATCTATTTTCTTTTAACCAACTTGGGATTGTGCAATTTGACTTTCCTTTGGTTTGTTAAATTTCTTCCGTTGATGATCCCTACGAAAGTTCTTCAACTAGGCTGGTTTCTGCTTCTTTCCTTTGAATTCACCCTTGTTTACCCAGTTTTTCCCATGTTCACTCTTTCCTTTAAACTGCTGACAACATAATATAGCTTTCCTCACCACTTCGTCCATAGTTTTTGGATTATCGAATGCTATTTTCTCCTTGTACACAGTAGGAAAACAATTCAAAAACCTTTGTACCTTTGCTTTCTCTTCACGAATATAAGGAATATACCTTAGTGGATTTGTAAACTTGGTGAAAAAATCATCCATGGTGAGTTGTCCCAATCTGAGTTCGTGAAACTCCTTTGTTTAATCATCATAATAGCATTGATTTAAAAAACGGTTTTTAAACTTGACTTGGAAATCTTCCCAAGTCACTGTTTTTTCATCAATGGCATGAACCATTTTTGTCTCCTCCCACCACAAGGTAGCCTTAACTTGCAAATAGTAGATAGCTAATCTGGCCTTCAGATTTCTTTCATATTCGTAGACCTGAAAATACTTAATCATATTCAACAACCATGCCTCATCATCTTCCTCCTTCTCTCCATCATAGGAGGGAGGTTTAATTTTTCGAAATTCCCCCTGTAATTCCTTCTTCTGTTTAGACTAATGTCTAGTAGTGTCATCTTCCTCAAAATCATCTGAGAACCTACCTTTCCTCCTCCTTCTGAAACCTTCACCTTCTTGGCTGTTCTGTGAAGTCAGTTCTCTTATTAGTTTTTCTTTCTCCTCACTAGCTAATGATAGCTTGTCATTCTGGCTTCTCAGCTCGGCCATTTCCTGTTGAAACCTGTGCAACATAGCCATTAAAGGAGCGTTGGGATCTGGCATGTTATCTGCACCTAGATAAACATATATTTCATCTCCTTCAGCCATTTACTTTTCAGTTTTAGTACCTTTGTATACAAAAACAAAACAGCATGAGTAACATTTTTTTTTTTCAAAAAAAAAATAATTTTTTTTTATACAGTGAGCACCAAAACAACCCAGTTTTTCCAACATGGCTCTGATACCATTTGTAATATAATTGTATATTACAGATGGTATTATACACAGGTTGGAAAAACTGGGCTATTTTTGCGCTCACTATATAAAATAAAAAAAAAAATGAAAAAAAAAAATGTTACTGATGCTGTTTTGTTTTAGTGTACAAAGGTACTGAAACTGAAAATTCAATGGCTGAAGGAGATGAAATTCAAGTTGATCTGGGTGGAGATAACATGCCAAATCCCAATGCTCCTTTGATGGCTACGTTGCACAGGTTGCAATGGGATATGGTCGAGCTAAGAAGCCATAATGACAGGCTATCATTAGCTAGTGAGGAGCAAGGAAAACTGATAAGAGAATTGACTTTGCGGAATAGCCAAGAAGGTGAAGGTTCTGAAAGGAGGAGGAAAAGGAGGTTCTCAGATGCTTCTGAGGAATATGACACTACTAGACATCAGTCTAAACAGAAGAAGGAATTACAAGGGGAATTCCGAAAAATTAAACCTCCCTCCTATGATGGAGAGAAGGAGGAAGATGCTGAGGCATGGCTGTTGGATATGATTAAGTATTTTCAGGTATATGAATATGAAAGCAATCTGAAGGCTATATTAGCTATCTACCATTTGCAAGGTAACACTACCTTATGGTGGGAGGAGACAAAAATGGTTCATGCCATTAATGAAAAAACAGTGACTTGGGAAGATTTCCAAGTCAAGTTTAAAAACCGTTATTTAAATGAACGCTATTATGATGATAAAGAAAAGGAGTTTCATGAACTCAGATTGGGACAGCTCACTATAGATGAGTTTGTCACCAAGTTTACAAATCTACTAAGGTATGTTCCTTATATTTGTGAAGAGAAAGAAAAGGTATAAAGGTTTTTGAACTGTTTTCCTACTGTGTACAAGGAGAAAATAGAGTTCGATAATCCAAAAAATATGGACGAAGTGGTGAGGAAAGCTAGATTATGCTATCAACAGTTTAAAGGAAAGAGTGAACATGGGAAAAGCTGGGTAAACAAGGGTGAATTCAAAGGAAAGAAGCAGAAACCAGCTTACTTGAAGAACTTTGGTAGGGATCATCAGTGGAAGAAATTTAACAAACCAAAGCAAATTCAAACTGCACAATCACAAGTTGGTTCAAAGAAAATATATGGGGATACTAAAAAGGAAGGAACAGTTAAGATGCGGGAGCCTTTCAAATGCTGGGGTTGCAGAGAACTTCATCTGTTGAGGGACTGTCCAAAATATTCAGATGGTTTTGAGAGATAGAGAAGCTACCATAGTGCATAATATAGCAAGGAACATACCCATATTAGTGCAACCTTGGAGAACCGATAAGCAGAACATCAGTCTACTATGGTTGAGATGGAAGGTAAAATATCTGACCAATCTGTTATTGTCTTAATTGATCTAGGTGCTTCTTTGAGCTATATTAGTCCACAAGTTGTAGAAAAATGTAAACTCAGAACATAAAAGTTTCAATAGCCCTGGTTAGTACAATTAGCTACTGTAACTAAACGCAAAGTAACTCATAAGCTACCTAAAACAGTTATTAAATTGAATGAGTATCAAACAAAAGTTGATTTAAACATTCTTCCATTAGTTTCTTATGATTTATTGATAGGAATGGATTGGCTAGAAAAGAAAAAGACCATGCTAAATTGTTGGGACAAAACTTTGCACTATATAGATGATGAAGGAAAATCATTCATATTAAAAGGGAAACCAAAACCAATCTCTGTAAGACAAATATCAGCTCTGCAATTAAAGAGAACAACTAGAAAAGGATATCAAGTATATGTTGTACATGTTGAAGAATTAGGACAACAACCTGAAGAAAACTTGCTAGACACTTTACCAGTGGTAAGATAATTTAAGGAAGTTTTTACAGATGAGATTCCTCACCTCCCACCCAAAAGAGAGATTGATTTTTCAATCGATTTGGTACCAGGAGCAACACTCGTTTCTAGAGCTCCTTACAGGATGAGACCCCCTGAACTTCTGGAGTTAAAAATGCAATTACAAGAATTTCTAGATGAAGGTTACATCAGACCGAGTGTATCTCCTTAGGGAGCACTGGTGCTGTTCATGAAAAAGAAGGATGGAACCTTCAGAATGTGCATTGACTACCGTCAACTAAATAAGTTGACAATCAAAAATAGGTATATGTTGCCCAGAATAGATGACCTTTTTGATCAGGTGAGAGGAGCTTCAACATTCTCTAAGATTGAATTGAGTACAGGTTATCACCAACTCAGAATTAAGGAGGAAGATATTAGTAAAACAACTTTTCAAACTAGTTGTGGTCACTACGAATTTCTAGTCCTACATTTTCTTTTGAAAAATGCCACTGCCACTTTTATGTGCTTAATGAATAATGTTTTGAACAAGTACTTAGATAAATTAGTACTAGTGCTCATAGATGATATTCTAGTATATTCAAAAAGTGAGGCAGAACATAAAGAACACCTTAGAATTGTGTTACAGACTCTTACGGAGAATCAGTTATATGCAAATTTTAGCAAATGTGAATTTTATAAGGATAAAATTCAATATCTGGGCCATATTATTTCTGAGCAAGGATTGTCTGTTGATCCTGAAAAGATAAAAGCCATAAGAGGGTGGCTTGTGCCTGCTGATGTATCAGCAGTAAGGTCATTTATGGGGATTGTAGGTTATTATATAAGGTTTGTGGAAAGATTTTCTGCAATAGCATATCCCATAAATTCACTACAGACAAAAGGCACCAAATTTGAGTGGACTGAAAAATGTCAAAACATATTTGAACAACTAAAACTAAAATTTACTATAGCCCCTATACTGAAGATTGTAGATCCTAAAAAAGATTTTGTTGTGTGTACGGATGCATGTAGAGAGGGATTGGGAGGAGTTTTTGTTACAAGAAAATTATGTCATTGCATATGAATCTAGAAAAATTAAGAAACCTGAACAAAATTATAGTGTATATGATCTGGAATTGGATACTGTAATTCATGCCTTGAGGATGTGGCCACACTATCTTCTTAGATAAAAATTTACATTGATGACAGATCATATTAGTCTCAAGTATTTCTTTTCTCAAACATATTTGAATGCTCGATAAGCGAGACGGTTGTATTTTCTGAGTGAATTTGATATGGACATAAAACATATCAAAGGGAAAGAAAACAAAATTGTTGATGTGCTAAGCGGAAATGCTTGACAAAACATAAGAAACATTGGGAGTAGTGCTAGTTTTGACTTAGAATAATTATTAAAAAAGGTAGCAGATCAAGATCCAAACTATGAGAATCTACAAGTGAAAATGCTGAAAAAATAAGTGGTTGAATACACCCAAATCCAAAAAGGGTTGATCTGCAATAGAAACAGATTGTACATCCCCAATGTGGATTCTTTGAAAAAATAAATCCTAGATGAATATCATAAACAGCCATATTCAAGACATCCTGGATATCAGAAAATGATTACAGCCTTGAAAAAGAAATTGCTTTGGCCAGGAATGAAAAAGGATGTAGCAAACTATTTAGCTAGATGCATGGAATGTCAACTAGTCAAAGTTGAACATCAGCATCCAGCTGGTCTTTTAAATCCCTTGCCAATTGCAGAATGGAAATGGGACATTGTTTCTATAGATTTTATAACCGGGTTACCCATAACAAAGTATTGACATGACTCAGTGATGGTAATGGTAGATACTTTAACAAAGTTTGCACACTTCATACCTATAAAATATACTTTTGGGACATCCCAGGTAGCAAATGTGTTCCTAAAAGAAATATTAAGGCTACACGGGGTCGCAAAAATGATTATTTCCGATAGAGATGCTAAGTTTATAGCTACCTTCTGGAAAGGTCTGTTTGGGGGCATGGGCACTAAATTGAATTTTAGCACTGCTTATCACCCTCGGATGGATGGTCAAACAGAGAGAAAAAATTATATTTTGGAGGATATGTTGAAAGTGTATGTGATGTATAGGCCATAAAATTGGGAGGACTATTTACATTTAGTAGAATTTTCTTATAATAACAACTATCAATATTCCATAAAAATGAGTCCATTTGAAGCTCTCTATGGAAGAAAGTGTCATACTCATTTAATTTGGAGCCAACTTGAAGATAAGTTAGTACCTGGGCCAGATACTCTCCAAGAAATGGAAAGGATTGTCAAAGAAATACAGAGAAACATCAACACAGCACAAGATTGACATAAAAGCTATGCCGATAAGAAGAGAGTGCACCGAGAGTTCAAAGTGGGTGATCATGTGTATCTGTGTATTAAACCAAAAAAGAGCACACTTTATGCTGGCAGCTATGCAAAATTGGCTCCTAGATATTGTGGGCCTTTTGATGTGTTAGAAAGGGTGGGACCAGTGGCTTATAAACTGGCTTTACCATCCCAAGTTAAATTTTATGATGTGTTTCATGTTTCGTTATTAAAAATATATGTACATTATGCTTCTCACATTGTTGATTGGAATGTGACACAGGTGGAACCAAAAGGGGAGTTCCTTCCAGAGTCGGTTCAAATATTGGAGCGGGAAGAAATTGAATTGAGAAATCGAACAGTAGCCAGAGTAAAGGTGCAGTGGAAGCACTTTACTTCTGAAGAAGCTACGTGGAAAAGAGAAGCTGATATGATGGAAAAATATCCATATTCATTTTCAAAATAAACTCTAGTATTTAGCTGTTAACACCAAGGACGGTGTTTTTTTTCAGAGGGGGAATATGTAACACCCCTAGTTTTATGTTTTTCAAGTTAGACATTTGAACATTAGTCCAAAAGGGGAGTGGACCCCAATGGATAATTATTATGTGGATGTAGTTAACTAATTAATTTTGAAAAATAAATAAAATGTTTGTGTGCACTATGACCAAATGAGATTTTTGAGATCACTTGCCTAATCCATGAGGTATGGAAAGAGGTTAAGACATTCCCCAAAATCTAAAATTTCCCCAATGATGAGAAAAGTAGTTGGGAAGAGGTAAAAAGATGGAAAAGCAGAAAGCAGCTTTAAATTCCCTAAATAAGTAAGCCTAGGCAAACAGGAATAAAAGCATCTTGTAATTCTGAACGCAGAATTAGAAACAAGATTTGGGGAGACCATATGCTTAAATAAGCTACTTCAGAACAGATTGAGGTTGGTCTGTTCTAGGAGACGATCTCAGCTCAGGGGTGAGTTCTGGAGATAGAGGAACTCTAAGGTTGGGAGGATTGGTCATAGAAAAATTTTGGTATGCACATATGATTTATGATATTCTGTTATAAATTTTATTTTCATTGTTCAGACCAATAATAATGACATGTTATAAATAGTAAATCCGTACATTTAACAGAGTAGGTTAGAAAAAATAAATCTTCTAAATTCTGTATAGTTGTAGGAATATGATATATGGGAGAATATCAGCAAGAATCTCTAAACCTGTTGTAGGTCTAAATCTGGAGATATGTATTACTCCCATATACCATAAAATATCATAATTTAAATTTTCTTCTGTAGTTAAAGTTAGAATTTATAAATCGGAAATTATGAAGTTAATAAGATTTGGAAACAACAAATGTTAGAGATATAATTCAAAGAATAATACAACATATTATTAACATGTAACTGGTTAATGAAAGCAGAAAATAAATCAAAACAAACTCTATTAGTATCAGAAAAGAAATTCTGTTAAAAATCTAATACTGATAATTCTACCTAACTTAGAGTATTTTAAAAAGATAAACTAAACATGACTATTGTATGCAGAAATTTTAAATAAGCAAACATAAATTTTATTTTGTACAGTAAAGAGTAAATTATTGATTTATTCTTTGAAGCATATTAGTATAAATATACTATTCTATGTTTCTATTGAATGCAGGGTTATGGAATACAAATTTATAAATTATATATATAGTTCTTGTACAGAAATAAACAAGAATATAATTGGCTTCACGCAATTAGTATAAACTGCTATATATATTAGAAAATCAAATAGTATTACTCTCTAAAAAATTACAAAGATGACAATCTCCTGGAATAAGTGTTATTCAAAAATTTTATTATAGAACTACCCTACTGATAATTCGTTATATCTTCTGAAATATAATATAATTCTTTATGCCAAAAAAATGGCATTAAGAAATAGTGAAATTCTGAGTGTATGCCTAATATGATGAAAATAAAAATAAGTTTCATAGGGTATGCACAAAATATATATCCTACTATCAAAATTGCATGGTAAAACTGAATTGTTCCTAAATAATTAAGAATTAAAATAACTTATCATTTTATCTAGTAGTAAACAGATAGAGATATCATTCGGTAATATAGTATTAATAAAACAAAGTGACTGCTAAATATATATCATAAGAAATTAATTCGATTGGGATAAACCAAGCAATATTTGTATATATGGAGAACAAAATGTTTAATTATATGGAAAAACTATCGTCAATATTAGCCTAGAAGAAATATATAAAGTAACAGTCCGGAACTGAACAACTCTCCAAATGTGTGAGAGTATTATTATAATTCATATACATCTGCCGAGCAATAGCAAAGAATGATAGAGCATATAAAAAAATTAAGAACTAAATTAAACATCGTTCAGTCTTTAGAGTTGATAAATAGGAGAAACGATGCTAGACCAACCTGTATATGGAGCAATAGAATCTTATTTAGTTGGTGAATACATAAATGTATGGAAGAAACAAGTTAGGAAAAGGGGTTTAGGATAGAAGAATACTTGCAATCAAAATTAAAACGCAAATTAATTTCATATATGAGAAAAAAAAATTAAGAGTTAAACAAAAACGTTGAAATAATGTTGTCCAATAAGCCAAATAGGGCCATGATTTACCTAGAGAAAACGCGAGGTTGCATTTCATCTCTGGTTCTAGCCGCAGAGACAAATGGAACCACGAAATGAGCATAATAACAGTAAATGGAAAAATACCCAATCAGTTTTAGGGGTTCAAAAACCCAACTAGTTAAAGAGAGAAAATCAAAGACATGAAGTAACAAATGAACAGTTTATCTACAAATAAAAAAATGAAAGTAATAAATATGAGAAGATGTTAGTAGTCAACTATTATAAACGAATAGTTAAATCTGCGGAAATGATAAACGAATATCACCAGAGAAAATATTTGATATATAATGGAGATACGCAATATTATAGGCTAAATTTATTTAAAGAGAAAGAAATTACTTTAAAAACATAATTGAATGAAACATTCCTAAGTTAATTTCATAGTCAAGCGATGAGAAAAACTGAAAATTATAAAAATACCCATTTCATAAATGGAATTCAAACACTGGGTGAATAACACAAATCGAAATTACCTGTGACATAGCTCGAGCATCGAACTCGGATAGTGGAGCTCTGTTAACACTGTGAATTTATCCAAATATCAGTCATGGAGTAGAGGAGAAATTGTTACACTTGCTAGAAATAAACCTCGGAGAAGAATGGAAGATAGAAATTTTTGTGTTAAATATAGAGGGTCGTCTCCAAACCCTAATTACATATCTCACTACACTTGGCAAAGATCTACCGACTCTCAAGTAGATCGAGAAGGAAACGATTGATATATCAAAACCCTAAGTTCATTAAAATGTCGTAGTACTAGAGTGGATGGTATCAATTAAATCAAAACTCATTTATGTGACATGTTCGAATAAAAAACGATTTTTTATGGGCTAAAGGAACAGAGCCGTAACTTGATCTCAATGCATATGTACAATTCTAGATTGACGAGGCGGAGATAGATAATGTATGTCAGTAAACCAAATCACTATACTATAATTCAAACGGGAATATAAATATGTGCCTTTCGTAACTTAATTATCATCAAAGCAAATCTTACCATTATCGTGGATAGGACTGTTGGTTCCAATTTATATAAACATAATGTGGTGATAATTACATTGGGTTGTATAAAAGCCACCAGTAGTAACATTATATGTGATTACTACGGAGGTCATTATATAATGTTTGTTAAGTCAAATGTAACATATAATCAATTTATATGGAACATGAGTCCCATAAATAAATGAGTTAGGGCAATAAAACTATATGAGAATTGAGAAATAAGATTATAAATGCCATAAACTCTTATGCGATGTAAATCATAATGGTAATTTGAAAGAAATATTGTGTTATAAAATAAAAAAAATACTTTGTATATATAAACATATGATGAGTAGAATAAAGTCTCATCAATAGGATAATTGTTAAGTTAAAGGTAAGAATTATCTTGCTGAAGTGAGTATTAATTTAGGAAAGAATAAATGGATAGAAAAATATGAGGTAATAATGTATATATATATAGGTGTATATACATTTGTTAAGAAGACAAATAAATTAAGTGAAAATGGGATTTTGTAAAGTGAAAATAATATATGGCTGAGATATTATTCAACTAAGAATAAATTTAAAAAAATTATATAAATTGGAAAAAAAAAAATCAGGGAATTGAGGTATATTAGAAATGGTATCAGAGCCAAGTTGGAAAAACTAGGTTTTTTTTGTGCTCACTGTATAAATTTTTGTTTTTTTTGGAAAAAAAAAATATTACTGATGCTGTTTTGTTTTAGTCTACAAAGGTACTGAAACTAAAAAGTCAATGGCTGAAAGAGATGAAATTTATGTTGATCTGGGTGGAGATAACATGCCAGATCCCAACGCTCCTTTGATGGCTATGTTGCACAGGTTGCAATGGGATATGGCTGAGCTAAGAAGCCAGAATGACAGGATATCATTAGCGAGTGAGGAGAAAGAAAAATTGATAAGAGAACTGAATTCGCGGAACATTGAAGAAGGTGAAGGTTCCGGAAGGAGGAGGAAAGGCAGGTTCTCAAATGATTCTGAGGAAGATGACACTACTAAACATCAATCTAAACAGAAGAAGGAATTACAGGGGGAATTCCGAAAAATTAAACCTCCCTTCTATGATGGAGAGAAGGAGGAAGACGCTGAGGCATGGCTGTTGAATATGATTAAGTACAAATATGAAAGCAATCTGAAGGCCAGATTAGTTATCTACCAGTTGCAAGGTAAGGCTACCCTGTGGTGGGAGGAGACAAAAATTGTTCATGCCATTGATGAAAACACTGTGGCTTGGGAATATTTCCAAGTCAAGTTTAAAAATTGTTATTTAAAAGAATGCTATTATGATGATAAAGCGAAGGAGTTTGACGAACTCAGATTGGGACAGCTCACCATAGATGAGTTTGTCACCAATTTTACAAATCTGATAAGGTGTATTCCTTATATTCGTGAAGAGAAAGCAAAGGTACAAAGGTTTTTGAACTATTTGACTACTTTGTACAAGGAGAAAATAGAGTTCGATAAGCCAAAAACTATGGACGAAGTGGCGATGAAAGCTAGATTATGCTATCATCTATTTAAAGGAAAGAGTGAACATGGGAAAATTTGGGTAAACAAGGGTAAATTCAAAGGAAAGAAGCAGAAACTAGCTTAGTTGAAGAACTATGGTAGGGATCATCAGAGGAAGAAATTTAACAAACCAAACAAAAGTCAAATTGCACAATCCCAAGTTGGTTCAAAGAAAATAGATGGGGATACTAAAAAGGAAGGAACAATTAAGATGCAACAACCTTTGAAATGCTGGGGTTGCGGAGAACCTCATCTATTGAGGGACTGTCCACACTGAAATATTTAGATGGTTTTGAGAGATAGAGAAGCTACCACAGTGAATGATATAGCAAGGAACATACCGACAATTAGTGTAGCCTTGGAGAACCGAAAAACAGAACATCAGTCTACGATGGTCGATATGGAAGGTAAAATATTTGACCAATCTCTTACTATCTAAATTGACCAGGGTGCTTCTTTGAGTTATATTAGTCCACAGGTTGTAGAAAAATGTAAACTCAAAACAGAAAAGTTTCAATAGCCCTAGTTAGTACAATTAGCTACACGAACTAAACACAAAGTAACTCATAAGCTACCTAAACCAGCTATTAAATTGAATGAGTATCAAACAGAAGTTGATTTAAACATTTTTCCATTAGGTTCTTATGATTTATTGATAGGAATGGATTGGCTAGAAAAGAAAAATACCTTGCTAAATTGTTGGGACAAAACTTTGCACTGTATAGATGATGAAGTAAAATCACTCATATTTAAAAGGAAACCAAAACCAATCTCTGTAAGACAAATATCATATCTACAATTAAAAATAACAGCTAGAAAAGGATATCAAGTATATGTTGTACATGATGAAGAATTAGGATAGCAACCTGAAGAAAACCAGCTAGACACTTTACAAGTGGTATGAGAATTTAAGGAAGTTTTTCTAGATGAGATTCCTCATTTCCCCCCCAAAAGAGAGATTGATTTTTCAATCGATTTGGTACCAGGAGAAACACCCGTTTCTAGAGCTCCTTACCAAATGAGCCCCCCTGAACTCATGGAGTTAAAAATGAAATTACAAGAATTGCTGGATAAAAGTTACATCAAACCGAGTATATCTCCTTCGGGAGCACCGGTGTTGTTCGTGAAAAAGAAGGATTGAACCTTTAGAATGTGCATTTAATACTATCAACTGAATAAGTTGACAATCAAAAACAAGTATCCGTTGCCCAAAATAGATGACCTTTTTAATCAGGTGAGAGGAGCTTCAGTATTCTCTAAGATTGACTTGAGGATGGGTTATCACCAACTCAGAATTAAGGAGGAAGATATCAGTATAACATCTTTTCAAACCAAGTATGGTCACTACGAATTTGTAGTCCTACTTTTTGGTTTTACAAATGCCCCTCCCACTTTTATGTGCTTATTGAACAATGTTTTGAACAAGTACTTAGATAAATTCGTACTAGTGTTCATAGACGATATTCTAGTATATTCAAAAAGTGAGGCAGAACAGAAAGAACACCTTAGAATTGTGTTAGAGACTCTTAAGGAGAATCATTTATATGCCAACTTTAGCAAATGTGAATTTTATAAGGATAAAATTCAATATTTGGGCCATATTATTTCTGAACAAGGATTTTCTGTTGATTCTGAAAAGATAAAAGCCATAAGAGAGTGGCCTGTGCCTACTGATGTATCAACAGTAAGGTAATTTATGGGGATTGCAGGTTATTATCGAAGGTTTGTGGAAATATTTTCTGAAATAGCATATCCCATAACCTCACTACAGAGAAAAGGCACCAAATTTGAGTGGACTGAAAAATGCCAAAACATCTTTGAACAACTAAAACTAAAACTTACTACAACCCTTATACTGAAGATTGTAGATCTTTACAAAGAGTTTGTTGTGTGTACGGATGCATGTAGAGAGGGATTGGGAGGTGTTTTGTTGCAAGAAAATTTTGTTATTGCGTATAAATCTAGAAAACTTAAGAAACATGAATAGAATTACAGTGTATATGATCTATAATTGGCTGTTGTAATTCATGGCTTGAAGATGTGGCGACACTATGTTCTTGGAAAAAAATTTACATTGATGATAGATCATATTAGTCTTAAGTATTTCTTTTCTCAAACAGATTTGAATGCTCGACAAGCTAGATGGATTTCTTTTCTGAGTAAATTTGATATGGACATAAAACATATCAAAGGGAAAGAAAACAAAATTTTTGATGCTCTAAGTATAAATGCTTGCCAAAACATAAGCAGCATTGGGAGTAGTGCTAGTTTTGACTAAGAAGAATTAGTTAAAAAGGTAGCAGATCAAGATCCAAAATATGAGAATCTACAAGTGAAAATGCTGAGAAAAGAAATGGTTGAATATACCCAAGACCAAAAAGGGTTGATCTGCTATAGAAACAGATTGTACATCCCCAATGTGGATTCTTTGAAAAAAGAAATCCTAGATGAATATCATAAACAATCATATTCAAGACATCCTAGATATCAGAAAATGCTTATGGCCTTGAAAAAGAAATTGTTTTGGCCAGGAATGAAAAAGGATGTAGCAAACTATTTAGCTAGATGCATGGAATGTCAACTAGTCAAAGTTGAACATTAGCCTCTAGCTAGTCTTTTAAATCCCTTTCCAATTGTAGAATTGAAATGGGACATTGTTTCTATAGATTTTATAATCAAGTTACCCACAACAAAGTATGAGCATGACTTAGTGATGGTAGTGGTAGATATTTTAACAAAGGCTGCACAATTCATACCTGTAAAATCTACTTTTGGGACAGTCCAAGTAGTAAATGTGTTCGTAAAATAAATAGTAAGGCTACACAGGGTCCCAAAAATGATTATTTCCGATAGAGACGCTAAGTTTAAAGCTGCCTTATAGAAAGGTCTCTTTTGGGGCATGGGCACTAAATTGAATTTTAGCACTGTTTATCACCCTCAAATGGATGGTCAAACAGAGAGAACAAATCAGATTTTGGATGATATTCTAAGAATGTATGTGATTGATAAGCTATCAAAATGGGAGGACTATTTACATTTAGTCAAATTTGCTTATAATAACGGCTATCAATCTTCCATAAAAATGAGTCCATTTGAAGCACTCTATGGAAGAAAGTGTTGTACTCCTTTAAGTCGGAGCCAACCTAAAGATAAGTTAGTACTTGGGACAGACACTCTACAAGAAATGGAAAGGATTGTCAAACAAATACAGAGAAACATCAATACAGCACAACATCGACAGAAAAGCTATTCCAATAAGAAGAGAGTGCACCGAGAGTTCAAAGTGGGTGATCATATGTATATGCGTATTAAACCAAAAAAGAGCACACTTTATGCTGGCAGCTGTGCAAAATCGGCTCCTAGATATTGTGGGCCTTTTGAGGTGTTATAAAGGGTGGGACTAGTGGCTTATAAACTGGCCTTACCACCCCATGTTAAAGTTCATGATGTGTTTCATGTTTTGTTATTAAAAAGATATGTACACGATTCTTCTCACATTGTTGATTGGAATGTGATACAGGTGGAACGAGAAGGGGAGTTCCTTCCAAAGCCACTTCAAATATTGGAGCGGGAAGAAATTGAATTGAGAAATCAAATAGTAGCCAGAGTAAAGGTGCAGTGGAAGCACTTTACTGCTGAAGAAGCTACGTGGGAAAGAGAAGCTGAGATGATAGAAAAATATCCATATCTATTTTCATAATAAACTCTAGTATTTAGTTTTTAACACCAAGGACGTTGTTTTTCTTCAGAGGGGGAATATGTAACACCCTTAGTTTTATGTTTTTCAGGTTAGACATTTGAACTTTAGTCCAAAAGGGGAGTGGACCCCAATGGATAATTATTATGTGGATGTAGTTAATTAATTAATTTTGAAAAATAAATAAAATGTTTGTGTGCACTATGACCAAATGAGATTTTTGAGATCACTTTCCTAATCCATGAGGTATGGAAAGAGGTTAAGACTTTCCCCAAAATCTTTCAAAAATCCTTGAAAGAATTTAATTCTAATTTAGATTTTTGAGGAAAAATCTAAAATTTCCCCAATTATGAGGAAAGTTGGTGGGAAGAGGTAAAAAGTTGGAAAAGCATAAAGAAGCTTTAAAGTCCTTAAATAAGGGAAGCCTTGGCAAACAGGAATAAAAGGATCTTGTAATTCTGGACCCAGAATTAGAAACAAGATTTTGGGAGAGCATAAGCTTAAATAAGATACTTCAGAACAGATTGAGGTTGGTCTGTTCTCGGAGAGGATCTCAGCTCGGGGGTGAGTTCTGGAGATAGAGGAACTCTAAGGTTGGGAGGATTGGTCATAGAAATATTTTGGTATGCACATATTATTTATGATATTCTGTTATAAATTTTATTTTTACTATTCATATATTATATGTATTTGACCAATAATAATGACATGTTATAAATAATAAATCCCTACATTTAACAGAGTAGGTTAGAAGAAATAAATCTTCTAAATTCTGTATAGTTGTAGTAATTTAATATATGGGAGAATATCAGCCAGAATCTCTAAACGTGTTGTAGGTCTAAATCTGGAGATATGTATTACTCCCATATACCATAAAATATCATAATTTAAATCTTCTTCTATAGTTAAAGTTAGAATTTATAAATAAGAAATTATGAAGTTAATAATATTTGGAAATAACAAATGTTAGAGATATAATTCAAAGAATAATACATCATATTATTAACATGTAAGTGGTTAATGAAAGTAGAAAATAAATCGAAACAAACTCTATTAGTTTCAGAAAAGTAATTTTCTTATCAATCTAATATTGATAATTCTGCCTAACTTACTTAGAGTATTTTAAAAAGATAAATTGAACATGACTATTGTAAGCAGAAATTTTAAATAAGAAAACATAAATTTTATTCTGTACAGTAAAGACTAAATTATTGACTTAGTCTCCGAAACATATTGGTATAAATATACTATTCTATGTTTCTATTAAATGCAGTGTTGAGGAATACAGATTTAGAAATTATATATATAGTTCTTGTATAGAAAATCAAATAGTACTACTCTCTAAAAATTTACAAAGATGACAATCTCCCGAATAAGTGTTATTCGAAAATTTTATTATAGAACTACCCTACTGATAATTTATTATATCTTCTGAAATATAATATAATTCTTTATGCAAAAAATGTGGCATTATGAAATAGTGAAATTCTGAGTGTAAGCCTAATATGATGAAAATAAAAATAAGTTTCATAGGGTATAAACAAAATATATATCCTACTATCAAAACTGCATGGTAAAACTGAATTGCTCCTAAATAATTAAGAATTAAAATAACTTGTCTTTTTATCTAGTAGTAAACATATAGAGATAACATTCGGTAATATGGTATTAATAAAACAGAGTGACTGATAAATATATATCAGAAGAAATTAATTCGATTTGGATAAACCAAGCAATATTTGTATATATAGAGAACAAAATGTTTAATTATATGGAAAAAGTATCATCAATATTAGCCCAGAAGAAATATATAAAGTAACAGTCCGGAACTGAACAACTCTCTAAACGTGTGAGAGTATTATTATAATTCATATACATCTGCCGAGCAATAGCAAAGAATACTAGAGCATATAAAAAAATAAAGAACTAAATTAAAAACCGTTTAGTCTTTAGAGCTGATAACTAGGAGAAATGATGCTAGACCAACCTTTATATGGAGCAACAAAAGCTTATTTAGTTTGTGAATACGTAAATGTATGGAAGAAAAAAGTTAGGAAAAGGGGTTAAGGATAGAAGAATACCTACAATCAAAATTAGAACGGAAATTAATTTCAGATATGAGAAAAAAAAATTTAAGAGTTAAACAAAAAGGTTGAAATAATGTTGTCCAGTAAGCCAAATAGGGCCACGATTTACCTACAAAAAATACGAGGTTGGATTTCATCTCTGGTTCTAGCCACAGAGACAAATGGAACCACGAAATGAGCATGATAATAGTAAATGGAAAAATACCCAATCAGTTCTAGGGGTTGAAAAACCCAACTAGTTAAAGAGAGAAAATCAAAGACATGAAGTATTAAATGAATAGTCTATCTACAAATAAAAAAATGAAAGTAATAAATATGAAAAAATGTTAACAGTCAACTATTATAAACGAATAGGTAAATCTGCAGAAATGATAAATGAATATCACCAGAGAAAATCTTTGATAAATAATGGAGATACACAAGCTTATAGGCTAAATTTATTTACAAAGAAAGAAATTACTTTAAAAACCTAATTGAATGAAACATTCCTCAGTGAATTTCATAGTCAAGCGATGAGAAAAACTAAAAATTATAAAAATACCCAATTCGTAAATGGAATTCAAACACTTGGTGAATAACACAAATCGAAATTACCTGTGACATAACTCGAGTATCGAACTCAGATAGCGGAGCTCTGTTAACACTGTGAATTTATCTAAATATCAGTCATGGAGTAGAGGAGAAATTGTTACGTTTGCCAGAAAGAAACCTCAGAGAAGAATGGAAGATAGAAATTGTTGTGTTAAATAGAGAGGGCCGCGTCCAAAGCCTAATTACATCTATCGCTACACTTGGAAAAGATCTACAGACTCTCGAGTAGATTGAGAAGGAAATGATTGATATATCAAAAACCTAAGTTCATTAAAATTCCGTAGTACCAGAGTGGATGGTATCAATTAAATCAAAAATCATTTATGTGAGATGTTCGAATAAAAAACAATTTGTTATTGGCTCGAGGAACATAGCCGTCACTTAATTTCAATGCATATGTACAATTCTAGATTGACGAGGCAGAGATATGTAACGTATGTCAGTAAACCAAATCACTATACTATAATTCAAACGGGAATATCAATGTTAATGTTCAATGTTAAGGTAAGAATTATAAACATGTGCCTTTCATAACTTAATTATCATCAAAGAAAATCTTACCATTATCGTGGATAGGACTGTTGGTTCCAATTTATATAAATGTAATGTGGTGATAATTACATTGGGTTGTATAAAAGCCACCAGTAGTAACATTATATATGATTACTGGGGAGGTCATTACATAATGTTTGATAAGTCAAATGTTACATATAATCAAGTTATATGGAACATGAGTCCCATAAATAAATGAGTTAGGGCAATAAAACTATACGAGAATTGAGAAATAAGAGTATAAATGCCATAAACTCTTATGCAATGTCAATCATAATGGTAATTTCAAAGAAATCTTATGTTACAAAATAAATCCAATACTTTGTATATATAAACCTATGATGAGTAGAATAAAGTCTCATCAATAGGATAATTGTTATGTTAAAGGTAAGAATTCTGTTGCTAAAGTGAGTATTAATTTAGGAAAGAATAAATGGATAGAAAAATATGAGGTAATAATGTATATATATATAGGTGTACATACAATTGTTAAGAAGACAAATAAATTAAGTGAAAATGGGATTTTGTAAACTGAAAATAATATATGGCTGAGATATTATTCAACTAAGAATAAAGTTAGAATAATTATATAAATTGAAAAAAAAAAATTGAGGGAATTGAGGTATATTACAAATGGTATTAGAGCCAAGTTGGAAAAACTGGGATGTTTTTGTGCTCACTGTCTAAAAACTGGCCTTACCACCCCATGTTAAAGTTCATGATGTGTTTCATGTTTTGTTATTAAAAAGATATGTACACGATTCTTCTCACATTGTTGATTGGAATGTGATACAGGTCGAACGAGAAGGGGAGTTCCTTCCAAAGCAGCTTCAAATATTGGAGTGGGAAGAAATTGAATTGAGAAATCAAATAGTAGCCAGAGTAAAGGTGAAGTGGAAGCACTTTACTGCTGAAGAAGCTACATGGGAAAGAGAAGCTAAGATGATGGAAAAATATCCATATTTATTTTCACAATAAACTCTAGTATTTAGTTGTTAACACCAAGGACGGTGTTTGTTTCAGAGGGGGAATATGTAACACCCTTAGTTTTATGTTTTTCAGGTTAGACATTTGAACTTTAGTCCAAAAGGGGAGTGGACCCCAATGGATAATTATTATGTGGATGTAGTTAATTAATTAATTTTGAAAACTAAATAAAATGTTTGTGTGAACTATGACCAAATGAGATTTTTGAGATCACTTGCCTAATCCATGAGGTATGGAAAGAGGTTAAGACTTTCCCCAAAATATTTCAAAAATCCTTGAAAGAATTTAATTCTAATTTAGATTTTTGAGGAAAAATCTAAAATTTCCCCAATTATGAGGAAAGTTGGTGGGAGGAGGTAAAAAGTTGGAAAAGCAAAAAGAAGCTTTAAAGTCCTTAAATAAGGGAAGCCTTGGCAAACAAGAATTAAAGGATCTTGTAATTCTGGACATAGAATTAGAAACAAGCTTTGGGGAGAGAATAAGCTTAAATAAGCTACTTCAGAACATATTGAGGTTGGTCTGTTCTAGGAGACGATCTCAGCTCGGGGGTGAGTTCTGGAGACAGAGGAACTCTAATGTTGGGAGAATTGGTCATAGAAAAATTTTGGTATGCACATATGATTTATGATATTATGTTATAAATTTTATTTTTACTGTTCATATATTATATGTATTTGACCAATAATAATGACATGTTATAAATAATAAATCCCTACATTTAACAGAGTAGGTTAGAAGAAATAAATATTCTAAATTTTGTATAGTTGTAGTAATTTAATATATGGGAGAATATCAGCCAGAATCTCTAAACCTGTTGTAGGTCTAAATCTGGAGATATGTATTACTCCCATATACCATAAAATATCATAATTTAAATCTGCTTCTATAGTTAAAGTTAGAATTTATAAATAAGAAATTATGAAGTTAATAAGATTTGGAAATAACAAATGTTAGAGATATAATTCAAAGAATAATACAGCATATTATTAACATGTAAGGGGTTAATGAAAGCAGAAAATAAATCGAAACAAACTCTATTAGTTTCAGAAAAGGAATTTTCTTATCAATCTAATATTTATAATTCTGCCTAACCTACTTAGAGTATTTTAAAAAGATAAACTGAACATGACTATTGTAAGAAGAAATTTTAAATAAGCAAACAGAAATTTTATTCTGTACAGTAAAGACTAAACTATTGATTTAGTCTTCGAAACATATTGGTATAAATATACTATTTTGTGTTTCTATTAAAAGCAGTGTTATGGAATAAAAATTCAGAAATTATATATATAGTTATTGTACAGAAAATCAAATAGTATTACTCTCTAAAAATTTACAAAGATGACAATCTCCTGGAATAAGTGTTATTCCAAAATTTTATTATAGAACTACCCTACTGATAATTCATTATATCTTCTGAAATATAATATAATTCTTTATGCAAAAAATGTGGCATCATGAAATAGTGAAATTATGAGTGTATGCCTAATATGATGAAAATAAAAATAAGTTTCATAGGGTATACACAAAATATATATCCTACTATGAAAATTGCATGGTAAAACTAAATTGCTCCTAAATAATTAAGAATTAAAATAACTTTGTTTTTTATCTAGTAGTAAACAGATAGAGATAACATTTGGTAATATAGTATTAATAAAATAGAGTGACTGATAAATATATATTAGAAGAAATTAATTCGATTTGGATAAACCAAGCAATATCTGTATATATAGAGAACAAAATGTTTAAGTATATGGAAAAACTATCGTCAATATTAGTCCAGAAGAAATATATAAAGTAACAGTCCAGAACTGAACAACTCTCTAAACGTGTGAGAGTATTATTATAATTCATATACAGCTGCCGAGAAATAGCAAAGAATGCTAGAGCATATAAAAAAATTAAGAACTAAATTAAACACCGTTCAGTCTTTAGAGCCGATAACTAGGAGAAACGATGCTAGAGTAACCTTTATATGGAGCAATAGAAGCTTATTTAGTTGGTGAATACGTAAATGTATGGAAGAAACAAGTTAGGAAAAGGGGTTGAGGATAGAAGAATACCTGCAATCAAACTTAAAACGGAAATGAATTTCATAGATGAGAAAAAATAAAATTAAGAGTTAAACAAAAAGGTTGAAATAATGTTGTCCAGTAAGCCAAATAGGGCCACGATTTACCTACAGAAAATACAAGGTTGGATTTTATCTTTGGTTCTAGCCACAGAGACAAATGGAACCACGAAATGAGCATGATAACAATAAATGGAAAAATACCCAATCAGTCCTAGGGGTTGAAAAACCCAACTAGTTAAAGAGATAAAATCAAAGACATGAAGTATTAAATGAACAGTTTATCTACAAATAAAAAAATGAAAGTAATAAATATGAAAAAATGTTAACAGTCAACTATTATAAATGAATAGGTAAATCTGCGGAAATGATAAACGAATATCACCAAAGAAAATCTTTGATAAATAATGGAGATACGCAAGCTTATAAGCTAAATTTATTTACAAAGAAAGAAATTAAATTAAAAATGTAATTGAATGAAACATTCCTCAGTGAATTTCATAGTCAAGCGATGAGAAAAACTGAAAATTATAAAAATACCCAATTCATAAATGGAATTCAAACACTTGGTGAATAACACAAATCGAAATTACCTGTGACATAACTCGAGCATCGAACTCGGATAGCGGAGCTCTGTTAACACCGTGAATTTGTCCAAATATCAGTCATGGAGTAGAGGAGAAATTGTTACACTTGCCAGAAAGAAACCTCGGAGAAGAATGGAAGATAGAAATTGTTGTGTTAAATAGAGACGGTCGTCTCCAAAGCCTAATTACATCTATCGCTACTCTTGGAAAAGATCTACAGACTCTCGAGTAGATCGATAAGGAAATGATTGATATATCAAAAACCTAAGTTCATTAAAATGTTGTAGTACCAGAGTGGATGGTATCAATTAAATCAAAACTCATTTATGTGACATGTTCGAATAAAAAAAAATTTGTTATGGGCTCGAGGAACATAGCCATAACTTCATTTCAATGCATATGTACAATTCTATATTGACGAGGCGGAGATAGATAATGTATGTCAGTAAACCAAATCACTATACTATAATTCAAATGGGAATATCAATGTTAATCTTCAATGTTAAGGTAAGCATTATAAATATGTGCCTTTCATAACTTAATTATCATCAAAGAAAATCTTACCATTATCGTGGATAGGACTGTTGGTTCCAATTTATATAAACGTAATGTGGTGATAATTACATTGGGTTGTATAAAAGCCACCAGTAGTAAAATTATATATGATTACTGGGGAGGTCATTACATAATGTTTGATAAGTCAAATGTTACATATAATCAAGTTATATGGAACTTGAGTCCCATAAATAAATGAGTTAGGGCAATAAAACTATATGAGAATTGAGAAATAAGAGTATAAATTCCATAAACTCTTATGCGATGTCAATCATAATGGTAATTTCAAAGAAATTTTATGTTACAAAATAAAACCAATACTTTTTATATATAAACCCATGAAGAGTAGAATAAAGTCTCATCAATAGGATAATTGTTATGTTAAAGGTAAGAATTCTCTTGCTGAAGTGAGTATTAATTTAGGAAAGAATAAATGGATAGAAAAATATGAGGTAATAATGTATATATATAGAGGTGTATATACATTTCTTAAGAAGACAAATAAATTAAGTGAAAATGGGATTTTTTAAACTAAAAATAATATATGGCTGTGATATTATTCAACTAAGAATAAAGTTAAAATAATTATATAAATTGAAAAAAAAAATTGAGGGAATTGAGGTATATTACAAATGGTATCAGAGCCAGGTTGGAAAAATTGGGCTGTCTTTGTGCTTACTGTATAATTTTATTTATTTTTTTAAATGTTACTAATGTTGTTTTGTTTTAGTGTATAAAGGTACTGAAACTGAAAAGTCAATGGCTGAAGGAGATGGAATCTATGTTGATCTGGGTGGAGATAACACACCAGATCCCAACGCTCCTTTGATGGCTATGTTGCGCAGGTTGCAATGGGATATGGCTGAGCTAAGAAGCCAGAATGACAGGCTATCATTAGCCAGTGAAGAGCAAGAAAAACTGATAAGAGAACTGACTTCACGAAACAGCCAGGAAGGTGAAGATTCCGGAAGGAGGAGGAAAGGTAGGTTCTCAGATGATTCTGAGTAAGATGACACTACTAGACATCATTCTAAATAGAAGAACAAATTACAAGGGGAATTCTGAAAAATTAAACCTCCCTTCTATGATGGAGAGGAGGAGGAAGATGCTGAGGCATGGCTGTTGAATATGATTAAGTATTTTCAGGTCTACGAATATGAAAGCAATCTGAAGGCCAAATTAGCTATCTACCAGTTGCAAGGTAAGGCTACCCTGTGGTGGGAGGAGACAAAAATGGTTCATGACATTGATGAAAAAACAATGACTTGGGAAGATTTCCAAGTCAAGTTTAAAAATTGTTATTTAAACGAATGTTATTATTATGATAAAGCAAAGGAGTTTGACGAACTCAGATTGGGACAACTCACCATAGATGAGTTTTTCACCAAGTTTAAAAATATGCTAAGGTATGTTCCTTATATTCGTGAAGAGAAAGCAAAGGTACAAAGGTTTTTGAACTGTTTTCCTACTGTGTACAAGGAGAAGATAGAGTTAGATAAGCCAAAAACTATGGACGAAGTGGTGAGGAAAGCTAGATTATGCTATCAGTTGTTTAAAGGAAAGAGTGAACATGGGAAAATATGGGTAAACAAAGGTGAATTTGAAGGAAAGAAGCAGAAACCAGATTACTTGAATAACTTTTGTAGGGATCATCAACGGAAGAAATTTAACAAACCAAACAAAATTCAAACTGCACAATCCCAAGTTGGTTCAAAGCAAATAGATGGGGATACTAAAAAGGAAGGAATAGTTAAGATGTAGGAGCCTTTGAAATGTTGGCGTTGCAGAGAACCTCATCTGTTGAGGGACTTTCCACACTGAAATATTTATATGGTTCTGAGAGATAGAGAAGCTACCACAGTGAATGATATAGCGAGGAACATACCCACTATTATTGCAGCCTTGGAGAAACAACAAGAAGAAAATCAGTCTACTATGGTCGATATGGAAGATAAAATATCTGACCAATCTGTTACTATCTTAATTGATCTAGTTTCTTCTTTGATTTATATTAGTCCATAGGTTGTAGAAAAATGTAAACTTAGAAGAAAAACGTTTCAACAGCCCTAGTTAGTACAATTAGCTACGCGAACTAAACACAAAGTAACTCATAAGCTACCTAAAATAACTATTAAGTTGAATGAGTATCAAACAGAAGTTGATTTAAACATTTTTCCATTAGGTTCTTATGATTTACTGTTGGGAATGGATTGGCTAGAAAAGAAAAAGACCTTGCTAAATTGTTGGGAAAAAACTTTGCACTGTATAGATGATGAATGAAAATCATTCATATTAAAAGGGAAACCAAAACCAATCTTTGTAAGACAAATATCATCTCTGTAATTAAAAAGAATATCTAGAAAAGGATATCAAGTATATGTTGTACATGTTGAAGAATTAGGACAGCAACCTGAAGAAAACCTACTAGACACTTTACCAGTGGTAAGAGAATTTAAGGAAGTTTTTCCAGATGAGATTCCTCATCTCCCCCCCAAAAGAGAGATTGATTTTTCAAAGGATTTGGTACCAAGAGCAACACCCATTTCTAGAGCTCCTTACCGAATGAGCCCCCTAAACTCATGGAGTTAAAAATACAATTACAAGAATTACTTGATAAAGGCTACATCAGACCGAGTGTATCTCCTCTGGGAGCACTGGTGTTGTTCATGAAAAAGAAGGATGGAACCTTCAGAATGTGCAATGAATACCATTAACTGAATAAGTTGACAATCAAAAATAGGTATCCGTTCCCCAGAATAGATGACATTTTTAATCAGGTGAGAGGAGTTTCAGTATTCTCTAAGATTGACTTGAGGACAGGTTATCACCAACTCAGAATTAAGGAGGAAGATATTAGTAAAACATCTTTTCAAACCAAGTGTGGTCACTACGAATTTGTAGTCCTACTTTTTGGTTTGACAAATGCCCCTGCCACTTTTATGTGCTTAATGAACAGTGTTTTTAACAAGTACTTAGATAAATTCATACTAGTGTTCATAGACGATATTCTAGTATATTCAAAAAGTAAGGTAGAACATAAAGAACACCTTAGAATTGTGTTACAGACTCTTAAGGAGAATCAGTTATATGCCAAGTTTAGAAATTGTGAATTTATAATGATAAAATTCAATATCTGGGCCATATTATTTTTGAACAAGGATTGTCTGTTGATCCTGAAAAGATAAAAGCCATAAAAAAGTGGCCTGTGCCTACTAATGTATCAACAGTAAGGTAATTTATGGGGATTGCAGGTTATTATCGAAGGTTTGTGGAAACATTTTCTACAATAGCATATCCCATAACTTCACTACAGAGAAAAGGCACCAAATTTGAGTGGACTAAAAAAATCCAAAACATTATGAACAACTAAAAATAAAACTTACTACAGCCCCTATACCAAAGATTTCAAATCGTGACGAAGAGTTTGTTGTGTGTACGGATGCATGTAGAGAGGGATTGGGAGGAGTTTTGTTGCAAGAAAATTTTGTTATTGCATATGAATCTAGAAAACTTAAGAAACATGTAAAGAACTACAGTGTATATGATCTAGAATTGGCTGTTGTAATTCATGCCTTGAAGATGTGGCGACACTATATTCTTGGAAAAAAATTTACATTGATGACAAATCATATTAGTCTCAAGTATTTCTTTTCTCAAACAGATTTGAATGCTCGACAAGCCAGATGGATTTCTTTTCTTAGTGAATTTGATATTGACATAAAACATATCAAAGGGAAAGAAAAAAAAATTGTTGATGCTCTAAGCAGAAATGCTTGCCAAATCATAAGCAGCATTGGGAGTAGTGCTAGTTTTGACTTAGAAGAATTAGTTGAAAAGGTACCAGATCAAGATCCAAACTATGAGAATATATAAGTGAAAATGTTGAAAAAATAAATGGCTGAATACACCCAAAACCAGAAAGGGTTGATCTCCTATAGAAACGGATTGTACATCCCCAATGTGGATTCTTTATGAAAAGAAGTCCTAGATGAATATCATAAACAACCATATTCAAGACATCCTAGATATCGGAAAATGCTTATAGCCTTGAAAAAGAAGTTGTTTTGGCCAGGAATGAAAAAGGATGTAGCAAACTATTTAGCTAGATGCATGGAATGCCAACTAGTCAAAGTTGAACATCCGCATCTAGCTGGTCTTTTAAATCCCTTTCCAATTGCAGAATGGAAATGGGACATTGTTTCTATAGATTTTATAACTGGGTTACCCACAACAAAGTATGAGCATGACTTAGTGACAGTAGTGGTAGATACTTTAACAAAGGCTGCACACTTTATACCTGTAAAATCTACTTTTGGGAAAACCCAAGTAGTAAATGTGTTCCTAAAAGAAATAGTAAGGCTACATAGGGTCCCAAAAATGATTATTTCTGATAGAGACGCTAAGTTTAAAGCTACCTTCTAGAAAGGTCTGTTTGGGGGCATGGGCACTAAATTGAATTTTAGCACTGCTTATCACCCTCAGATGGATGGTCAAATAGAGAGAACAAATCAAATTTTGGAGGATATGCTAAGAATGTATGTGATGGATATGCCATCAAAATGAGAGGACTATTTACATTTAGTCGAATTTTCTTATAATAACAACTATCAATATTCCATAAAAATGAGTCCATTTGAAGCACTCTATGGAAGAAAGTGTTGTACTCCTTTAATTCGGAGCCAACCTAAAGATAAGTTAGTACTTGGGCCAGATACTCTACAAGAAAAAAAAAGGATTGTCAAACAAATACAGAGAAACATCAAGACAGCAGAAGATCGACAAAAAATCTATGCCGATAAGAAGAGAGTGCACCAAGAGTTCAAAGTGGGTGATCATGTGTATCTGCATATTAAACCAAAAAAAATCACACTTTATGCTGGGAGTTGTACAAAATCGGCTCCTAGATACTGTGGGCTTTTTGAGGTGTTAGAAAGGGTGGGACCAGTGGCTTATAAACTGGCCTTACCACCCCATGTTAAAGTTCATGATGTGTTTCATTTTTTGTTATTAAAAATATATGTACATGATTCTTCTCACATTGTTGATTGGAATGTGATACAGGTGGAATGAGAAGGGGAGTTCCTTGCAGAGTCGCTTCAAATATTGGAACGGGAAGAAATTGAATTGAGAAATCGAATAGTAGCTAGATTAAAGGTGCAGTGGAAGCACTTTATTGTTGAAGAAGCTACGTGGGAAAGAGAAGCTGAGATGATGGAAAAATATCCATATTTATTTTCACAATAAACTCTAGTATTTAGTTGTTAACATCGATGACGGTGTTTGTTTTTATAAGGTGTTAGTTTTATGTTTTTCAGGTTAGACATTTGAAATTTAGTCCAAAAGGGGAGTGGACCCCAATGGATAATTATTATGTGGATGTAGTTAGTTAATTAATTTTGAAAAATAAATAAAATGTTTGTGTGCACTATGAAAAAATGATATTTTTAAGATCACTTGCCTAATCCATGAGGTATGGAAAGAGGTTAAGAATTTCCCCAAAATATTTCAAAATGCCTCGAAAGAATTTAATTCTAATTTAGATTTTGAGGAAAAATCTAAAATTTGCCCAATGATGAGGAAAATAGGTGGGAAGAGGTAAACAACTAGAAAAGAAGAAATAAGCTTTAAAGTCCCTGAATAAAGGAAGCCTAGGCAAACAGGAATAGAAACATCCTATAATTCTGGACACAGAATTAGAAACAGGCTTTGGGGAGAGCATAAGCTTAAATAAGCTACTTCAGAACAGATTGAGGTTGGTCTATTCTGGGAGAGGATCTCAGCTTGGGGGTGAGTTTTGGAGACAGAGGAACTCTAAGGTTGGGAGGATTGGTCATAGAAAATTTTTGGTATGCACATATGATTTATGATATTCTGTTATAAATTTTATTTTTACTGTTCATATATTATATGTATTTGACCAATAATAATGACATGTTATAATTAATAAATCCCTATGTTTAACATAGTAGGTTAGAAGAAATAAATCTTCTAAATTATGTATAGTTGTAGGAATATAATATATGGGAGAATATCAGCCATAATATCTAAACCTATTGTAGGTCTAAATCTGGAGATATGTATTACTCCCATATACCATAAAATATCATAAATTAAATCTTCTTCTATAGTTAAAGTTAGAATTTATAAATTAGAAATTATGAAGTTAATAATATTTGGAAATAAAAAATGTTAGAGATATAATTCAAAGAATAATACAGCATATTATTAACATGTAACTGGTTAATGAAAGTAGAAAATAAATCGAAACAAACTCTATTAGTATCAGAAAAGTAATTTTGTTATCAATCTAATAGTGATAATTCTGCCTAACTTACTTAGAATATTTTAAAAAGATAAACTGAACATGAATATTGTAAGAAGAAATTTTAAATAAGCAAACAGAAATTTTATTTTGTACCGTAAAGACTAAATTATTCATTTAGTTTTCGAAACATATTAGTAAAAATATACTATTCTATGTTTCTATTCAATGCAGGGTTATGGAATACAAATTCAGAAATTATATGTATAGTTCTTGAACAGAAAATCAAATAGTATTACTCTCTAAAAATTTACAAAGATGACAATCTCGTGGAATAAGTGTTATTCCAAAATTTTATTATAGAACTAACCTACTAATAATTCATTATATCTTCTGAAATATAATATAATTCTTTATGCCAAAAATGTGGCTTTAAGAAATAGTGAAATTCTGAGTGTATGCCTAATATGATGAAAATAAAAATAACTTTCATAGGGTATACACAAAATATATATCCTACTATCAAAATTGCATGGTAAAACTGAATTTTTCCTAAATAATTAAGAATTAAAATAAATTATCTTTTTATCTAGTAGTAAACAGATAGAGATAACATTCGGTAATATAGTATTAAAAAAATAGAGTGACTGATAAATATATATCAGAAGAAATTAATTCGATTTGGATAAACCAAGCAATATCTGTATATATAGAGAACAAAATGTTTAATTATATGGAAAAACTATCGTCAATATTAGCCCAGAAGAAATATATAAAGTAACAATTTGGAATTGAACAACTCTCTAAACGTGTGAGAGTATTACTATAATTCATATACGTCTGCCGAGCAATAGCAAAGAACGCTAGAGCATATTAAAAAATTAAGAACTAAATTAAACACCGTTCAGTCTTTAGAGCCGATAAATAGGAGAAACGATGTTAGACCAACCTGTATATGGAGCAACAGAAGCTTATTTAGTTGGTGAATATGTAAATGTATGGAAGCAACAAGTTAGGAAAAGGGGTTGAGTATAGAAGAATACCTGCAAACAAAATTAAAACGGAAATTAATTTCATGTATGAGAAAAAAAAATTTAAGAGTTAAACAAAAACGTTGAAATAATGTTGTCCAGTAAGCCAAATAGGGCCACGATTTATGTAGAGAAAACGTGAGGTTGGATTTCATCTCTGGTTCTAGCAACAGAGACAAATGGAACCACAAAATCAGCATAATAACAATAAATGAAAAATTACCCAATCAGTTCTAGGGGTTCAAAAACCCAACTAGTTAAAGAGAGAAAATCAAAGAGGTGAAGTATTAAATGAGTAGTTTATCTACAAATAAAAAAATGAAAGTAATAAATATGAGAAAATTTTAACATTCAACTATTATAAATGAATAGGTAAATCTGCGAAAATGATAAACGAATATCACCAGAGAAAATATTTGATAAATAATGGAGATACGCAAGCTTATAGGATAAATTTATTTACAAATAAAGTAATTACTTTAAAAACGTAATTGAATGAAACATTCCTTAGTGAATTTCATAGTCAAGCGATGAGAAAAACTGAAAAATTATAAAAATACCCAATTCATAAACAAAATTCAAACACTTGGTGAATAACACAAATCGAAATTACCTGTGACATAACTTGAGCATCGAATTCGGATAGCGGAGCTCTGTTGACACTGTGAATTTATCCAAATATCAGTGATGGAGTAGAGGAGAAATTGTCACACTTTCCAGAAAGAAACCTTAGAGAAGAATGGAAGATAGAAATTGTTGTGTTAAATAGAGAGGGTTGTCTCCAAACCCTAATAAAATCTATCGCTACAATTGGAAAAGATCTACGGACTCTCGAGTAGATCGAGAAGGAAATAATTGATATATCAAAACCCTAAGTTCATTAAAATGTCATAGTACCAAGGTGGATGATATCAATTAAATCAAAACCCAGTTATGTGACATGTTCGAATAAAAAACGATTTGTTATGGGCTCGAGGAACAGAGTCGTAACTTGATTTCAATGCATATGTACAATTCTATATTGACGAGGCAGAGATAGATAACGTATGTCAGTAAACCAAATCACTATACTATAATTCAAATGGGAATATCAATGCCAATGTTCAATGTTAATGTAAGCATTATAAATATGTGCCTTTCATAACTTAATTGTCATCAAAGAAAATCTTACCATTATCATGGATATGAATGTTGGTTCAAAGGAGGAGGAAAGGAAGGTTCTCAGATGATTCTGAGGAAGATGACACTACTAGACGTCACTCTAAACAGAAGAAGGAATTACAAGGGGAATTACGAAAAATTAAACCTCCCTCCTATGATGGAGAGAAGGAGGAAGATGTTGAGGCATGGTTGTTGAATATCATAAAGTATTTTCAGGTCTACGATTATGAAATCAATCTGAAGGCCAGAGTAGATATCTACCAGTTGAAAGGTAAGGCTACCTTGTGGTGGGAGGAGAACAAAATGGTTCATGCCATTGATGAAAAAATAGTGACTTGGGAATATTTCCAAGTCAAGTTTAAAAATTGTTATTTAAACGAATGCTATTATGATGATAAAGCAAAGGAGTTTGACGAACTCAAATTGGGACAGCTCACCATAGATGAGTTTGTCACCAAGTTTACAAATCTTCTAAGCTATGTTCCTTATATTCGTGAAGAGAAATAAAAGGTACAAAGGTTTTTGAACTATTTTCCTACTGTGTACAAGGAGAAAATAGAGTTCAATAATCTAAAATCTATGCATGAAGTGGTGAGGAAAGCTAGATTATGCTATCAGCTGTTTAAAGGAAAGTGTGAACATGGGAAAAGTTAGGTAAACAAGGGTGAATTCAAAGGAAAGAAGCAGAAACCAGCTTACTTGAAGAACTTTTATAGGGATCATCAGCAGAAGAAATTTAACAAACCAAACGAAAGTCAAACTGCACAATCCCAAGTTGGTTCAAATAAAATAGATGGGAATACTAAAAAGGAAGGAACAGTTAAGATACAGGAGCCTTTGAAATGTTGGGGTTGCGAAGAACCTCATCTGTTGAGGGACTGTCCAGACTGAAATATTCAAATGGTTCTGAGAGATAGAGAAGCCACCACAGTGAATGATATAGCAAGAAACATACCCACTATTAGTGTAGCCTTGGAGAACCGACATGCAGAACATCAGTCTACTATGGTCGATATGGAAGGTAAAATATCTTACCAATCTATTACTATCTTAATTGATCTGGGTGCTTCTTTGAGATATATTAGTCCACAGGTTGTAGAAAAATGTAAACTCAGAACAGAAAAGTTTCAACAACCCTGGTTAGTACAATTAGCTACTCGAACTAAACACAAAGTAACTCATAAGCTACCTAAAACATCTATTAAACTTAATGAGTATCAAACAGAAGTTGATTTAAATAATATGCCATTAGGTTCTTATGATTTATTGATAGCAATGGATTGGCTAGAAAAGAAAAAGACCTTGCTGAATTGTTGGGACAAAACTTTTTCACTGTATAGATGATGAAGGAAAATCATTCATATTAAAAGGGAAACCAAAACCAATCTCTGTAAGACAAATATCATCTCTGCAATTAAAAAGAACAGCTAGAAAAGGCTATCAAGTATATGCTGTACATGTTGAAGAATTAGGACAGCAACCTGAAGAAAACTTGCTAGACACTTTACTAGTGGTAAGAGAATTTAAGGAAGTTTTTCCAGATGAGATTCCTCATCTCCCCCCCAAAAGAGAGATTGATTTTTCAATGGATTTGGTACCAGGAGCAACACTCGTTTCTAGAGCTCCTTACTGGATGAGCCCCCCTGAACTCATGCAGTTAAAAATGCAATTATAGGAATTGTTGGATAAAGGTTACATCAGACCGAGTGCATCTCCTTGGGGAGCACTGGTGTTGTTTATGAAAAAGAAGGATGGAACCCTTGGAATGTGCATTGAATACCATCAACTGAATAGATAACCTTTTTAATCAAGTGAGAAAAGCTTCAGTATTCTCTAAGATTGACTTGAGAATGGGTTATCACCAACTCAGAGTTAAGGAGGAAGATATCAGTAAAACAACTTTTCAAACCAAGTATGGTCACTACGAATTTGTAGTCCTACCTTTTGGTTTGACAAATGTGCCTGCCACTTTTATGTGCTTAATGAACAGTGTTTTGAACAAGTACTTAGATAAATTCGTACTAGTGTTCATAGACGATATTCTATTATAGTCAAAAAGTGAGGCAGAACATAAAGAACACCTTAGAATTGTGTTACAGACTCTTAAGGAGAACCACTTATATGCCAAGTTTAGAAAATGTGAATTTTCTAAGGATAAAATTCAATATCTGGGCCATATTATTTCTGAACAAGGATTGTCTGTTGATCCTGAAAAGATAAAAGCCATAAGAGAGTGGCCTGTGCCTACTGATGTATCAGCAATAAGGTAATTTATGGGGATTGCAGGTTATTATCGAAGGTTTGTGGAAATATTTTCTGCAATAGCATATTCCATAACTTCACTACAGAGAAAAGGCACCAAATTTGAGTGGACTGAAAAATTCCAAAACAGCTTTGAACAACTAAAACTAAAAATTACTACAGCCCCTATACTGAAGATTGCAGATCCTGATAAAGAGTTTGTTGTGTGTACGGATGCATGTACAGAGGGATTGGGAGGAGTTTTTTTTCAAGAAAATTTTGTTATTGCATATGAATATAGAAAAATTAAGAAACATGAACAGAATTACATTGTATATGATCTGGCATTGGCTGCTATAATTCATGCCTTCAAGATGTGGCGACACTATCTTCTTGGAAAAAAATTTACATTGATGACAGATCATATTAGTCTCAAGTATTTCTTTTCTCAAACAGATTTGAATGCTTGACAAGCCAGATGGCTTTCTTTTATGAGTGAATTTGATATTGAAATAAAACATATGAAAGGGAAAGAAAACAAAATTGCTAATGCTCTAAGCAGAAATGCTTGCTAAAACATAAGCAACATTGGGAGTACTGCTAGTTTTGACTTAGAATAATTAGTTAAAAAGGTAGCAGATCAAGATCCAAACTATGAGAATCTACAAGTGAAAATGTTGAAAAAAGAAATGGTTGAATACACCCAAAACCAGAAAGGGTTGATTTTCTATAGAAACATATTGTACATCCCCAATTTTGATTCTTTGAAAAAATAAATCCTAGATGAATATAATAAATAGCCATATTCAGGACATCCTGGATATCATAAAATGTTTACGGCCTTGAAAAAGAAATTTTTTTGGCCAGGAATGAAAATGGATGTAGAAAACTATTTAGCTAGATGCATGGAATGTCCACTAGTCAAAGTTTAACATCAGCATCTAGCTGGTCTTTTAAATCCCTTTCCAATTGCAGAATGGAAATGGGACACTCTTTCTATAGATTTTATAACCGGGTTACCCACAACAAAGTATGAGCATGACTCAGTGATGGTAGTGGTAGATACTTTAACAAAGGATGCAAACTTCATACCTGTAAAATCTACTTTTGGAACAGCCCAAGTAGTAAATGTGCTTCTAAAAGAAATAGTAAGGGTACACAGGGTCCCAAAAATGATTATTTCCGATAGAGATGCTAAGTTTACAACTGCCTTCTAGAAAGGAGTGTTTGGGGGCATGGGTGCTAAATTGAATTTTAGCACTACTTATCACCCTCAGATGGATGGTCAAATAGAGAGAAAAAATCAGATATTGGAGGATATGCTAAGAATTTATGTGATGGATAGGCCATCAAAATGGGAGGACTATTTACATTTAGTCAAATTTGCTTATAATAAGAGATATCAATCTTCCATAAAAATGAGTCCATTTGAAGCACTCCATGGAAGAAAGTGTCTTACTCCTTTAAGATGGAGCCAACCTAAAGATAAGTTAGTACTTGGGCCAGATACTCTACAAGAAATAGAAAGGATTGTCAAACAAATACAAAGAAACATCAAGGCAGCACAAGATCGACAGAAAAGCTATGCCGATAAGAAGAGAGTGCACCGAGAGTTCAAAGTGGGTGATCATGTGTATCTGTGTATTAAACCAAAAAAGAGGACACTTTATGCTGACAGCTATGCAAAATTGGCTCCTAGATACTGTGGGCCTTTTGAGGTGTTAGAAAGGGTGGGACCAGTGTCTTATAAACTGGCCTTACCACCCCATGTTAAATTTCATGATGTGTTTCATGTTTTGTTATTAAAAAGATATGTACATGATTCTTCTCACATTGTTTATTGGAATGTGATACAGGTGGAACGAGAAGGGGAGTTCCTTCCAGAGCCACTTCAATGATTGGAGCGGGAAGAAATTGAATTGAAAAATCGAATAGTAGCCAGTGTAAAGGTGCAGTGGAAGCACTTTACTACTGAAGAAGCTACGTGGGAAAGAGAAGCTGAGATGATGGCAAAATATCCATATTTATTTTCACAATAAACTCTAATATTTAGTTGTTAACACCGAGGACGGTTTTTGTTTTTAGAGGGGGAATATTTAAGACCCCTAGTTTTATGTTTTTCAGGTTATACATTTGAACTTTATTCCAAAATGGCAGTGGAACCCAATGGATAGTTATTATGTCGATGTAGTTAATTAATTAATTTTGAAAAATAAATAAAATGTTTGTGTGCACTATGACCAAATGAGATTTTTGAGATCACTTGCCTAATCCATGAGGTATGGAAAGAGGTTAAGACTTTCGCCAAAATATTTCAAAAAGCCTTCAAATAATTTAATTCTATTTTAAATTTTTGTGGAAAAATCTAAAATTTCCCCAATGATGAGGAAAGTAGGTGGGAAGAGGTAAAAAGCTGGAAAAGCAGAAAGTAGCTTTAAAGTCCCTAAATAAGGGAAGCCTAGGAAAACAGGAATAAAAGCATCCTATAATTCTGGACGCAAAATTAGAAACAAGCTTTGGGGAGAGCTTAAGCTTAAATAAGCTACTTTAGAACAAATTGAGGTTGGTCTGTTCTGGGAGAGGATCTTAGCTCAGGGGTGAGTTTTGGAGACAGAGGAACTCTAAGGTTGGGAGGATTGGTCATAGAAAAATTTTGGTATGCACATATCATTTATGATATTCTTTGATAAATTTTATTTTGATTGTTCATATATTATATGTATTTGACCAATAATAATGACATGTT
Source organism: Pinus albicaulis (assembly GCA_034641835.2). Taxonomy (NCBI): domain Eukaryota; kingdom Viridiplantae; phylum Streptophyta; class Pinopsida; order Pinales; family Pinaceae; genus Pinus; species Pinus albicaulis. The sequence continues at coordinate 1,140,198,663 of CM076579.1, read as the reverse complement.
ATAAATAATAAATCCCTGTATTTAACAGAGTAGGTTAGAAGAAATAAATCTTCTAAATTCTGTATAGTTGTAGGAATTTAATATATGGGGGAATACCAGCCAGAATCTCTAAACCTGTTGTAGGTATAAATCTGGAGATATGTATTACTCCCATATACCATAAAATATCATAACTTGAATCTGCTTCTATAGTTAAACTTAGAATTTATAAATCAGAAATTATGAAGTTAATAAGATTTGGAAATAACAAATGTTAGAGATATAATTCAAAGAATAATACAGCATATTATTAGCATGCAACTTGTTAATGAAGGTAGAAAATAAATAGAAACAAACTCTATTAGTATCAGAAAAGGAATTTTGTTATCAATATAATAGTGATAATTTTGCCTAACTTACTTAGAGTATTTTAAAAAGATAAACTGAACATGACTATTGTAAGCAGAAATTTTAGATAAGCAAATAGAAATTTTATTCTGTACAGTAAAGACTAAATTATTGATTTAGTCTTCGAAACATATTCGTATAAATATACTATTCTTTGTTTCTATTAAATGTAGGGTTATGGAATACAAATTTAGAAATTATATGTATAGTTCTTGTACACAAAATGAAATAGTATTACTCTCTAAAAATTTACAAAGATGACAATCTCCTGGAATAAGTGTTATTCCAAAATTTTATTATAGAACTACCCTACTGATAATTCATTATATCTTCTGAAATCTAATATAATTCTTTATGCCAAAAATGTGGCATTAAGAAATAGTGAAATTCTGAGTGCATGCCTAATATGATGAAAATAAAAATAAGTTTCATAGGGTATACAAAAAATATTTATCCTACTATCAAAATTGCATGGTAAAACTGAATTGTTCCTAAATAATTAAGAATTAAAATAACTTATCTTTTTATCTAGTAGTAAATGGATAGAGATAACATTCAGTAATATAGTATTAATAAAACAGAGTGACTGATAAATATATATCATAAGAAATTAATTCGATTTGGATAAACCAAGCAATATCTGTATATATAGAGAACAAAATGTTTAATTATATGGAAAAAATATCGTCAATATTAGCCCATAAGAAATATATAAAGTAATAGTATGAAACCAAACAACTCTCTAAACATGTGAGAGTATTATTATTATTCATATACATCTACCAAGCAATAGAAAAGAACGCTAGAGAGTATAAAAAAACTAAGAACTAAATTAAACATTGTTCGGTGTTCAGAGCCGATAAATAGGAGAAACGATGCTAGAGCAACCTGTATATGGAGCAACAGAAGCTTATTTAGTTGGTCAATACGTAGATGTATGGAAACAACAAGTTAGGAAAAGGGGTCGAGGATAGAAGAATACCTGCAATCAAAATTAAAAACAGAAATTAATTTCATATATGAGAAAAAAAAATAAGAGTTAAACGAAAACGTTGAAATAATGTTGTCCAATAAGCGAAATAGGGCCACGATTTACCTAGAGAAAATGCAAGGTTGGATTTCATCTCTGGTTCTAGCCGCAGAGACAAATGGAACCATGAAATGAGCATACTAACAGTAAATGGAAAAATACCCAATCAGTTCCAGGGGTTCAAAAACCCAACTAGTTAAAGAGAGAAAAGCAAAGACGTGAAGTCTTAAATGAAAATTTTATCTATAAATAAAAAAAATGAAAGTAATAAATATGAGAAAACGTTAATAGTCAACTATTATAAATGAATAGGTAAATCTGTGGAAATGATAAAGGAATATCACCATAGAAAATGTTTGATAAATAATGGAGATACGCAAGCTTACAAGCTAAATTTATTTACAAAGAAAGCAATTAATTTAAAAACGTAATTGAATGAAACATTCCTCAGTGAATTTCATAGTCAAGCAATGAGAAAAAATAAAAATTATAAAAATACCCAATTTGTAAATGGAATTCAAACACAGGGTGAATAACACAAATCGAAATTACGTGTGACATAGCTTGAGCATCGAACTCGGATAGCGGAGCTCTGTTAACACTGCAAATTTATCCTAATATCAGTCATGGAGTAGAGGAGAAATTGTTACGCTTGCCATAAAGAAACCTCGGAGAAGAATGGAAGATAGAAATTGCCATGTTAAATAGAGAGGGTCATATCCAAACCCTAATTACATCTATCGCTACACGTGGCAAGGATCTACTGACTCTAGAGTAAATCAAGAAGGAAACAATTGATATATCAAAACCCTAAGTTAATTAAAATGTCGTAGTACCAGATTAGATGGTATCAATTAAACAAAAAATCAGTTATGTGACATGTTTGAATAGAAAAGGATTTGTTATGGGCTCGAGGAATAGAGCCGTAATTTGGTTTCAATGCATATGTACAATTCTAGATCGACGAGGCAGAGATAGATAACGTATGTCAGTAAACCAAATCACTATACTATAATTCAAACGAGAATATCAATGTTAATGTTCAATGTTAAGGTAATCATTATAAATATGTGCCTTTCATAACTTAATTAGCATCAAATCAAATATTACCATTATCATGGATAGGACTATTGGTTCCAATTCATATAAACGTAATGTGGTGATAATTACATTGGGTTGTATAAAAGCCACCAGTAGTAACATTATATATGATTACTGCGGAGGTCATTACGTAATGTTTGATAAGTCAAATGTAACATATAACCAAGTTATATGGAACATGAGTCCCATAAATAAATGAGTTAGGGAAATAAAACTATATGAGAATTGAGAAATAAGAGTATAAATGCCATAAAATCTTATGTGATGTAAATCATAGTGGTAATTTCAAAGAAATATTATGTTATAAAATAAAACCAATACTTTTTTTATATAAACCTATGATGAGTAGAATAAAGTGTCATCAATAGGATAATTGTTAAGTCGAAGGTAAGAATTCTCCTGCTGAAGTGAGTATTAATTTAGGAAAGAATAAATGGATAGAAAAATATGAAGTAATAATGTATATATAGAGGTGTATATACATTTGTTAAGAAGAAAAATAAATTAAGTGAAAATGGGGTTTTGTAAAGTGAAAATAATATATGGCTGAGATATTATTCAACTAAGAATAAAGTTAGAATAATTATATAAATTGAAAAAAAAAATTATTGAGGGAATTGAGGTATATTACAAAGGGTGGTCGTGCCATTAGACCCTACGGAAGATAACCGGTATACGGAACCCATACCCAAAGGGGGAGATTTGGATTATATCTATAACTTGACGGCATGAAACGGGGACAACCCAAACAAGGATGCAGTATTGTGCTACGAAGGGGATAGTAAGGGATTGTCTGATCCCACTGAGGAACTAGAAACTTTGCAGAACCAGTTAGGTGAAGCCTCTACGCTGCGTTGTCTTCGCATCATAAGGGAATTCCTCCCTATGGTCCTGAAAGAAAGGACCCGGCCAAGGCCACGCTTGATCAATTGCTATGAACCCACCATGAGAGAGGATCAGGCTCGCCCACGAATAAGGAACAAGCTTCTGGCGACAGCTGTAGGATCAGCAGGTAGCGGCCCCATGCATTGGGCCACCCCTAAGGCGATAGAGCAACTAAGGGCCAAGCGGTATATTCTGACAACAGACCCTCCAGGGGCCTTAGTAGGACAGATGATCAAATTCTCTTGTTTGTGGGTCAAGAGTCAAGAGTTGCCTAGGAAGAAAGCCTATGTTGGGGAAAGGCATGCAACTATCACCAATACGTAACCCTAGCGTGACAAGTACGTCAAGATCACTGCAGATGCAAGAAATAGCCATTGTAACGGTACCTACCAGTGAAAAGCAGAAGTTACCGTTGGAAGAAGCGACTCTCGTGCCTTCAACAAGACAAGTTATGGGAAGTTTTTGCTGTTCCTTGGGGAACCCACCCCTAGTAAAATTTCCTTCTCGATCACACGCTCGAAAGTTCTTAAAAGGGTGTAGGGTAGTCCAGTTGGAGTTACTGTCTCATTTATACAACTGGACTGCCTAAAGCATCTCATGGAAGCATTTGAGCAACAAGCATCCTCATAACCACAGTGTCCCTCTCATTTTTGGTCAACCTCCTCCATCTAAGAGTAGTCACCCAGAGCTAGGATTCATTTTTCGTGCAAGGATGCCGGCTACTAGCCCTGCCAAACCCTCAGCCTCGACTGAGCCTGATGATGATGAAGTCCTAGAAGTTGAGCCTGAATTAGTAGAAGTGCCCCCCGATGGTCATGAGGAAAGGCAAGGAAAAAGCACAAAGCTCGGGGAAAACCACAAAAACAGCAAAATGACCTCGAAGCTCCCTAAGACATGGTAGGCCCCCACCCTCAAAACAAGATGAACAAGAGGGTGCTCTTTCAGCTAACCCGATCAATTGGTTACCCCCCTTTGTTCGGCCATGAAGGCCATCTACATGAACGCCAAAAAAATTGGATGGCTTGGTCACCTACTTGAAAACCCCCCTAACCCTAGGAGAAGTCCCCATCCTCAGTGATCCCTGCGGACGCCTCTATGAGGTCAAGTTTTATGATCATGATTTGGCTGACCATGATGCCCTCCTTGAATTGGCCCTTGACCTATACTTTGATACAATCTAGAATGATGATGGAGTCATGGTAGTACCTCAGTGCTAGATATGTGGCTTGGCGGGATCTAGACTTCTGAATCTGCTCTGAATTCCCCACTTTGGCCATTACAACGTTACAGATCGGTTGCTTTGCCAGTTACTCGCTCTCATTCACAATGGTTGCTTATGGATTCGCAAGAGGGTCCCTATTGATGCTGTGTTCATCCACATGATTACATGCCTCTCGATGCAAGGGCCACACCCGCTAGCACAGGTTGGAAAGAAGTACAAAGTCGCTACTGCTGCGTTTGTCTGGGAGATGTATGTGGTACAAGAAAATCAGTGTGGGTTTGTGATCCAGACGATCAATGACCCTGCCACGCAGATGGGTAGTCAGCTCTTAGCCTGCAAACTAATGACAAAGTGCCAAGTTGCGACTTTCCCTGCCTATGTAATCCAGCTAGCTGGATAGTGTGCGAAGGGTGTTTTTTTTAGATGGGCTCAGTACTTGTGCGATGAATTTCTAGCTAATTTTCGTGAATCCCAAGATCAAGGGACAACTTTTTTCTATTTGTGGGTATTATTTCTAATAGCACTAGTTGCCTAGGACAAACCTAAGGAGTCGGTCATTCCGGAGCTCCCTCAGGGGATGTGTGAAGGCGCTCAGTATGCTCACTTATGGGACTCTAAGGATAAGTAGCACATCGAGGATAACAAGGTCTTTTAGATCCTCTTCCAGGGCATTGTCGCAGCTGCCATAAACTCTCGACCCCGATTATCCCTGAACATATATGACAAATATAAAAAATTTGCTGCATTCCAAATCACCATGCACCATGTCCAGATTTGTAGCCTCACCAATAAGACATGGACAGAACTCCCTTATATGGTAGCCGATGAATAAATTCACCTACTAATCTTGTTGTGCACCCCGTGTGGAAAAAATGCCTCACTGACACTCCTGGGGAGACCGCAGCGCCCCACTAGCAGGCATCAGCTGCAACCGAGCCCAACAGTAACCCGTCGCAGTAGCCCGTAGCACCTCCCAGCTAGGTAGGCTTTGATTATGCTACCACTCCTCCCTTAGGCACTAAGAGGATAGGGGACTCGGCATCAGGACCCAGAAAGAAACAACACGCCTACCGCGCACAATACGATGCGACAGTCACACTAACGGATGGTGACCTGGAACAGATCGCCTGACACGGTTACCATGGCTATAGAAGATAAGTGGGCATTTTTTGACACCCAATGGCAGGTCAGGGTCGACTCTCTCCAGTCCGAACTCCGTGCTCTGCATATCAAAATTGATACCATCCCAACCAGCCAGGCACACCCCCTGTAAGTTGACAATAGTTCAGCACCCCTCGGGGAGGAAAATCATCTCTGGGATATCCCTAGCAATGCCTTGGTAGGAACGCAAGCCCCATCCACCACAGGGATTCAGCTGGGCTTGGCTAAGCTGCCCCGCGCAGCCTTACACAGCCTTCATCACATTGTCTTTGAGGAGTTTCGTTCCCATGATCAGCAGGTCAACTAATAGCTTAGTACAGTTGATCACACCATTGCACAATAGGCTACTGCTCTACTCCTCGCTGGGTCACAACAGGTAGAACTTGAAACTGTGATCCACCAGCTCTGCACGGAGGTTACCGATGAGATTCCGGTTGCGGATATGCCTCGGGATAAGGTGGAAAAATTGGTTTCCACTCTGAAATCATCTTGGATGGAAATACACACCATTAAGATGTAGCCGGAATAGCAGATCTTTGACTTGCAGACGAAGCTACACCCTGACACACCCCCAAAAGTCTGCACCCAGTGTACTGCCCTAGTGACCGACGCGACGACTGTTATTTCGGAGAAAATTTCTCAAGGTGCCAAGCTGCTGGAATCAGCCCTCCAACTCTGGACTAGGGTCCAGCGTGATCCGGTCCTCCAACAAATCAATCAGGACATACGACAAAAGGAAGAATTTGTTGAACATATAAACTCTATGTTGCCTACTTTGGTACCTGCCCAGTGCTTAGCCCGACTAAAAACCAGCAATGATCTCTAGGGAAAGATTGAGAAACTTCAGCATAAACAACACATCATGGCTAAATGTCTGAAGCCTTGGACTACCACAACCCTCCAATTATCACAAGACATTGATGGCATGACCAAGCGACTTAATCAGCTTCTTGAAAGAGTTACCTTAGCCACTGACGGGCCACCCTCCCAGAAGCTGATAGATCTTGCATAGAATGCTGCAGCTCAAAGTCAGGACGTACCCCCTTGACTCAGAAGTTCTATTGATACTTTCCGTGTGCAATTCGAGGTCACACCACCGTAGTGACTTGGTAAGAGTCACAAGATTGTGTTGGCGGACTATTGGAATAGGCTCTCCTACAAGCTGTGAAACTGGTCCATTTTGAATATTTTTTATTAGATTTAGTCTGGCGTAGGGGTTTTGGGGTGGGTGAAAGCCTCGAAAGCATTCTAATGGGTAAAAGGGTAAACCAGGGGACCAAAAACCACGGTTTGCGGACCATAGGAAAGTCTAGGCTAGATTGCTATAAATAGAGGGACATTTTGTATTGTAAGGGACAAGAATGATGAGCTATTGATGCGAATTGTGGTTTAAGCTATTAGTTTGGGTTTTTGGGGAAAGTACTCCTGCTAGCTGTGTGCACGGAGATCCAAGTCCAGTTATGTGTAGACCTTGCTGCTGTGTGTGCAGTTTGGGAAGGGAATTGTAAGGAATAATTGATGAATGAATGAATAAGAAAGATTGATAGACAACTGAATCTGTGAGTACTCTTGTGCGAGTTGTTGGTAATTGCTACATTGTGCATTTTCTGTCTTTGAGCTGCGAAGATTTGTGTAAATGTGTTTCTGGATCTGGATCTATTCTGTTCTGTTTATGTAATGTTGTGTTACTGTCATAAAGGAATATAATTATAGATCTAGTGCACGTGGTTCCGAATAGAGACCTAACTAAACCTGCGCAGAGCAAAGAAATCTGGGAATTACAGGGCTTAGCGTAGCTCTGCGTGCATTACCTATCCTTGCTCAGGGTGTGGAAACCTGGTTCCAGCACCCACCCATACTACTTCGGGTGAGACTTTGACCTGTGCAAGAAGGTCTCTGCCGAAAGGGCCAGTAGTATAGGGGTTTATTGGCAAACCTTGCACACCGAACCTGGGTCAGGACCCTCGAGCCAACAATTACTGGTACGAAATAAACAAATTCCTTATAGTAGGGTTATCGTCTACTATGATGATATATCTATCTATCTATATATATATATATATTTCTATCCTAATAATCTTAAAATTTATTTAGAATTGAATATAACATAAATGGCATAAGCTATAAGATTAATTTCAAGAAAAACCTCAGAGTTCTGAACTTTTCATATGAATCTATAACATGCTTATTTCTATAGCATACCAAATTAACTATGGGTAAATTTGAAGGCATAGGATATATATAAGTAGAGACAGAAAAACATTACTAATTTCTTTGCTAGAGTGCAAAAATGATAATAAAAGTAACTACTACTATATTAGAGATGCATGAAAGGTTATATCATAACCAGGTAACTCTTATATGAAATTAAATGATATTCCATTATCATTACTACCTACAACAAGAATAAGACAATTCTGTCGAAAATAGTAGAGGAAGCATAAAGATTGTAGTTATTCACCAATAGAAAAGAGATATACATATATCCATATTGAAGATATATATATATATATATATATATATATATATATATATATAATGTATAAAATTTCATCAGAGGACTAACTCCCTCAACTGCAAGTGTAGAGGAAACTAATAAGAGAAAAAGATAGTCACAATAATATTGAATAGTGAAAAAATTTAGCAAAGTGTAACACAATCCAGTCTTGTGTTCTAAACCTAGCAATGTATCCGTATATATTACAGTCAAATGTAAAACTAACTATAGTGACATAGTAGATACTATGGTCACTGTAAAACAATAGTTTACATCTACAGTAAATCTGAAGTGATGATTGGTGCAGAAGAGACCCTAAAAAAAAACACTACCAACCAGTTTAAGAAAAGGTTCACTGTCAAGAAGGAGATGAGTTGCTTGATTAAGGAAGTATGTCAATAGTAAGAGGAGGAAATGAAAATTTGACGTACCTACACATAACAAGTAAATCCATTACAAAATTTAACAGTAAGAGGGATTGATAAATTAAGTTAATATGGAGTTGAACCACATAAGGTAAAACGGTGTACCTTATAAAGGCTCTACCTTCACAGCAACCCCATCTGTAGTCACAACAAACTAGGTAAAGCTTATAGAGCATATTTAAGTTAGTAATACATAATATATAAGGTGATATAGCTTAAAGGAACCCTCGTGAACGAAAATTTAACATAGTAACGTACCTGTGGAAAGAACATGGGAAAAACGAAACCTCAAAACTAGTAGCACGAAGTATACCAACATTCTCGAGACTTGAGGTGGTTGAAAGAAAACGTTTGCACAATTTAATAGAGGAACTGGATCAATTGTGTTGGGTTAATCATCACCAAAAAAAGCACAACAAAAATTAAAGATCGATAAAACAATGAGGCAAAGAAATTCATTTTACAAACGATGTAAGAATTTAGTGGGAATGTCCTGAGTAAATTAAACCATATTTAAAAATCAATATTGCATTGAAATTAGAAACTGAAACTGAACTCAACTCTATTCCATAACTACTGGTTGCAGAAATCATGCTATATTAAATCAGGAAGAGATATAACATATGCATGTTTTTGGGAAACCCAAATTCATACAAGCCCGAAGATAAAAAAAAAAACCCACAAAGGCTGCAACCATATTCCATGGGAGGCACCTTTGCAATATTCCCGAATAGAGCGAAGATCAAAAACATGTTTCAATGGGAAGCTTCCATGAGCGGTAAGGGGAGTATATGCAACCTCCAACAATACATCATATAAGAAGTAAAAATATCCTAAGTAAGCCAACAAAAAATGTAGATATTCACATTCACCATATATTCATGTTAACTTAAGCCACAATAGATAGGCGCATCAACAATTAAATAAAAAAGGAAAGGGTTTCCTGGAACAAATTCTGCCATAGAGGGGAAGAATGAATTACCTAAATAAAGGAAAACGTGCTAAGAAATGACTGAAGGGTGGCAGAGCGTTATTCCTTTCGGCCGTCATTCAGAGAAGCGTGAAGGGAAACACAGTGAGCAGTCCAAAAATGACAAATGAAGCTGCAAATAAAATGTTGGGTAAAAACCTGAAATGTCAAATGAAATACACCATGAACGAACTCTAACCATAGATCGAATCCCACCGTCCACGCATCATAAGATAGGAGGAGAACGCGGGAATCGATGAGGTGGGGTTCCGAGATCGAAAGTAAACTTCACATCAATTGTTGGACATCAAATCCTGATGAATAGGTTAAAAATCTATGAATTAAATAAGAGTGTACAACGTCACATGGAGCGTACTCGAAACATTTAATGAGTCATGTAATACACGCCTTTAACACTACCGAGGAGATGCCACGTAATACCATTGTAACCTATATAATAAAGAATGTAAACGTTGATATTAAAATGACATTGAAGATCACAAAGCCCGAGGGCATGTCACTGGTGGATGACTATGAGATGAAACCAATCGGAAATTCATGACGTGGAGTCTCATTACTCATAGGTAAAATCTTTAACTTATGAAAACATTAATGAGTTACGAAATTAACCCTTGAGATGACACATTCGAGAAAGAGGAAAACTAAACATATGGAATAAATAAAATGTGATATGAAGAGGTATTATATACATACATAGTATATATGTATAGTGATTACAAAAGTAATACTAAGTAGGCTCTTTAGAATATGAGGTTAAATTGGGTTTATAGAGTTATGATGATTATAACTTAGGGATATCCACAGCCTTAATGGGGTGAAGTAATATGTTAAAGTTATATTAAGTATAATAAAAATAAGATTAGTCATATAAAATGACATAAAAGATTTGATTTAGAACTAAGGTAATGCACACATTCATGCACATAGTACTGTTAACATTAGCAAAAAAAATCCTAGAACATAAAAATAATAAATACAGTATTAGTGACAGAACTTGGTCGAATTGCAACAGAGATGAAAAAGATGAAAATATAGAGTCTATGACAGAATATTGTCGAATTGCGATGGAAACTTAAAAAGATGAAATTACTGGAATAGTATAAAGGCTGGTAATAATATTCAGTTGTGAATAATGTTATATATATATATATTGTTTGTGAAGTGAGAGACATTACAAATGGTACCAGAGCACTAGCTAAAACACTGGGTGAATTATGTGCTCACACATAAATTGTATGTTGTTGTAAATTGTTTTTATAGAATTTAAATTTGCTAATGTTTAATTTCATGTACAGTGAATAGTAATAAATTATACAGCTGCAAACTATGACTGATGAGGACAGGCTGTATGTAGATCTGGGTGGTGAAGAAAACACGCCAGATCAAAATGCTCCATAAATGGTTATGTTGCATAGAATGTGGAGAAATGGCACAGATTAAAAGCCACAATGAAAGGTTATCTTTATCCAATGAGGACCAGGACAGACTGATAAGAGAATTGACTTACCGAAATAGTCAAGAAGGTGAAGATTCCGGAAGGAAGAGAAAGGGAAGAGTCAATTTCTCAGAATATTCTGAGGAAGATGACGCCTCTAGACAACAGTATAGACAGAAAAAGGAATTGCAGGGTGAATTTAGGAAAATCAAACCTCCCTTCTATGATGGAGAGAAGGAGGAAGAGGTTGAAGCATGGCTTCTAAATATGATAAAGTAATTTCACATTTACGAAAATGAGTAACTTAAGGGTCAAGCTGGCTGTTTATCAGTTGCAAGGTAAGGCTACCTCGTGGTGGGAGGAAACAAAAATGGTTCATGCCACTGATGAGAAAATGGTTACTTGGGATGATTTTCAACTTAAGTTTAAAAATCGATGCTCGAATGAACAATATTATGATGATAAATCTAAAGAGTTTCATGAACTCAGATTGGGACACCTCATGATCGATGAGTTTGTAACCAAATTCATAAATATGCTATGATATGTACCTTATACCAGAGAGGAGAAGGTGAAGTTATGATGGTTCTTGAACTGTATGCCCAATATTTACAAGGAAAAGATAGAGTTTGATAACCCTAAGACTATGGATTAGGTGGTGCACAAGGCAAGATTTTGTTACCAGCAATTAAAGTGTAATAGTGAACAAGGAAATAATTGGTCAAATAAAGGGGACTCTAGTGGAAAGAAAAAAAAACCAACATATCTGAAGAAATTTGGGAGAAACCACCAAAGAAAGAATTTCATCAAAATGGGTGAAAATCAAACTTCTCAATCACAAACTGGGTACAAAGAAATGAATGGAAACAAAAAAAGAGAGGGGACTGTTAAAATGAAAGAACCTTTGAAGTGGTGGGGTTGTGGAGAACCTCATTTATTGAGGGATTGCCTACATCGGAATATCCAGGGTATACAAGTACTGCGGGAGGAAACGACTATTAATGATGTGGCAAGGAACATCCCCAAAATTAGCGCCACTCCAGAAGATCGTCAAGAAGAACAACAGTACACTATGATTGAAGTAGAAGGTATGGTTGCTAACCAATATGTTACTGTTTTAATAGATCCAGGTGCATATTTAAGTTATATCAGTCCTCAAATGGTAGAAAAATGTAACTTAATGTCAGAAAAATTTCAGCAGTCTTGGTTAGTTCAGTTAGCCACTGGTACAAAATGAATACTAACTCATAAGTTACCCCAAACATCCATAAATCTCAATGGATACCAAACATAATTAAATTTAAATATTTTTCCATTAGGGTCTTATGATGTACTGGCAGGGATGTACTGGTTACAAAAACAGAAGGCCATGTTGAAATTTTTAGAAAAAATCTTACATTTCATTGACAAGGAGGGAAAACCTGTTATAGTAGAAGGAAAGCCTAAACCCATATCTGTGAGACAAATTTCAGCGATTCAATTAAAGAGAATTTCTAGAAAAGGTTATTAGGTGTATTATGTTAGTGTAGAGGAGTTGGGACAGCAGGAAGAGGAAAATATTTTGGAAACATTACCGGTAATAAGAGAATTTAAAGATGTTTTTCTGGATGAAATTCCTCATCTACCCCCTAGGAGAGAAATACATTTTTCAATTGATTTAGTGCCAGGAGAAACTCCAGTTTCTAGAGCCCCATACAGAATGAGTACTCCATAATTAATGGAGTTAAAAATGCAACTAAAAGACTTGTTGGACAGAGGTTACATTAGACTTAGTGTATCCCCATGGGGAGCACCGATGCTTTTTGTGAAAAAGAAATATGGTAATTTTAAAATGTGTATTTATTACAGTCAACTAAACAAGCTAACAATGAAAAACAGATATATGTTACCTAGGATAGATGACCTCTTTGACCAGGTTAGAGGAGCAACTGTTTTTTCAAAAATTTATTTAAGGACAAGTTACCATCAGTTAAGGATTAAAGATGAATATATCAGTAAAACAACATTCAGAACTAGGTATAGACACTATGAGTTTGTGGTCCTACCATTTGGGTTGACCAATGCACCCGCCAATTTTATGTGCATAATGAATGGTGTCTTAAATAAATAATTAAATTTTTTTTTACTAGTATTTATTAACGACATTTTGATTTATTCAAAAAGTGAAGCTAAGCATAAATAACATCTTAACACTATTTTGCAAACTCTGAAGGAAAACAAACTATATGCTAATTTTATAAAATCTGAATTTTTCAAAGATAAAATTCAATACTTAGGGTATATAATTTCAGAACAAGGGTTGACAGTAGACCCAGAAAAGATAAAAGAAATCAGAGAGTGGCCTGTACCTACTGATGTGTCTACTATAAGATCCTTTATAGGAATTGAAGGATACTATCGAAGGTTTGTAGAGATATTTTCAACTTTAGCCTACCCCATTACATCCTTACAAAGGAAAGGAGTTAAGTTTGGATGGACTGAAAAATTCCAAAACAGCTTTGATCAGCTAAAACTGAAACTTACTACCCATATCAGGAATTTGTAGTATGCATAGATGCCTGTGGAGAAGAATTAGGGGGAGTACTACTACAAGAAAATTCTATTATAGCCTATGAATCCAGAAAAATTAAGAAACATGGACAAAATTATAGTGTGTATGATCTTGAATTAGCTGCTGTAATACATGCTCTCAAGATGTGGAGACATTACCTTCTAGGAAAAAAAAATTGTTGGTGATAGATCACATCATCCTAAAGTATTTCTCCATGCAAACCGATCTGGATGTTAGGCAAGCTAGGTGGTTGTATTTCCTCAGTGAGTTTGAAATGGAAATCAAACATATTAAAGGTAAGGAAAACAAGATTGCAGATGCATTAAGTAGAAATTCTTGGCAAAGTGTGAATAATATTGGAAGTAGTGTCGACTTTGACTTGGAGGGACTGATACAAGGGGTACTGAACCAAGACAAAAAATATGAAAAGTTTCAAGCACAAATGCTGAAAAAAGAAATGAAGGGTATACACAAAATCAAAAAGGGCTAATTTTTTACAGAGATAGATTGTACATTCCTAATGTATACTCCTTAAAGAAAGAAATTTTGGATTAATATCATAAAAGACCCTATGCTAGACATCCTAGACACCAGAAATTACTCATAGCTTTAAGAAAGACCTTGTTTTGGCCTGGAATGAAAAAGGATGTGGAAAATTACTTGGCTAGATGTATTGAATGTCAACAGGTAAATCTTTAACATCAGCATCCAGTTGGGTTGCTGAATCCATTACCCATTTCAGAATGGAAGTGGGAGACTGTTTCGATGGATTTTATTACCGGTTTACCAAGAACCCAATATCAAGATCACTGTATCATGGTTGTAGTGGATACTTTGACTAAAGATGCTCATTAATACCTGTACAGTATACCTTTGGTACAACTCAAGTAGAAAATGTGTTTATGAAGGAGATTGTGAGGTTACATGGTGTTCTTAAAATGATCATTTCAGATAGAGAGGAAAAATTTACTGCAACTTTTTGGAGGAGTTTGTTTGGAGACATGGGTACCAAATTAAATTTTAGTACTGCCTACCATCCCCAAATTGATGGTCAAGCCGAAAGAACAAACCATATTTTAGAGGATATGTTAAGAATGTATGTTATGGATAGGCCAACCAAGTGGGAAGACTATTTACAGTTAGCATAATTTCCCTACAACAATAGTTACCAAGCTAACATAAAGATGAGCCTGTTTGAAACAATTTATTGCAGAAAGTTCCATACCTCCTAAGTTGGAGTCAACCTGAAGATAAGTTGATACTTGGACCATAATTTTTACAAGAAATGGAAAACCTTGTGAAACAGATTCAGCAAAATATAAAAACATCACAGGACAGACATAAAAGTTATGCAGACAAAAATATAATTCACAGGGAATTTAGTGTCGGTGATCATGTATATCTGAGGATTAAACCTAAGAAGAGTAATTTTCACACCAAAAGCTGTGAAAAATTAGCTCCACGATAATGTGGACCTTTTGAAGTACTGGAAAGAGTGGGGCCAATTGCCTATCAGATGTCCTAACCCATTCACATTAAGGTTCATGGCGTAATTCATGTTTCATTATTAAAAAAATATGTGCATGATTCTTCTCATATTATTTATTGAAATGTGATTTAGGTGGAACTAGAAGGGGAATTCCTTCCAGAGCCGCTTCAAATCTTGGAGCGAGAAGAAATTGAACTTCATAACTTGACAGTGGCCAAGGTGAAAGTGTAGTGGAGGCACTTTACACCCAAAGAGGCTACTTGGGAGCAAGAGGCTGATATGATGGAAAAATATCCATCACTATTTACGGAGTGATTTAGTTAATTATTTTGTCAACACCGAGGACGGTGTTTATTTTTGGGAAGGGAATATGTAATACCCCGAGTTGCTATGTTTTTAATTTAACAATTGAACAATTCCAAAGGGGAGGATAACTATGTTTTTATGTTTTTTTTAGATTTGAAGATAGATATCTAATTTCCCCAATAAAGAAGAAAGTATTCAGAAGAGGTGGAAAAAGCTGGAAAAGCCGAAAATACATCTTTTAAAGTACATATGTGGAAGAAACAGAGGGAAAGCCTAGGTAAAACAAGAAGAAATCATCTTGAATTTACTGGACATAGTAAATGGAAACAGGCTAGGGAAAGCAAAGCTTAAATAAACTGCTCCAGGATAGACAAAGTGTTGTTTGTCATTGGAGCTGAGGTCTCTGCTCAAGTGTGAGTTACGGAGAGAGAACTCTACGGTTGGGTGGAAACTAGTTAGAATGAATTTCTATGCACACCAAACTAGAAATGAACTGTTTGATTTTAAATTTTCATGTGTGATACTTGACACCTGATTAGATAACAATTAAGATTTATGTAAAATATCTTAAGTTAAATTTGTGTAATACACATATATTTAATTAGTATTGAGTACAGTGATTTAGTAAACCCCCCTACATTTAACAGATTTGGCTACAGTATAAATACTAAATATGTACATTTGTATGGAAAAATTATGTTAAGATCCAACTCCCAGAGTGTCTAAACCCAGTGATAGGTTTAAATTTGGAGTTAGGTATCTATCAGGGAGTTTCCTTATTTTGGCAAACAATTTAAATTGTAAACCATTATTTGATGTATTCTTAAATCTATACTGTGTGGTACTCTTAAATCACATTGTTTTGCACAGAGGAATAAATACACAAAACCGACAAAGTACACATATACAGGGTAACATTTAAAGTCTGGAAGTAAACTTTAAATTACTGGCATGAAATAAACAAATTTATTATAATAGGGTTATGGTCTACTGTGTTGATATATATATATATATATATATGCCCTAATCATCTCAAAATTGATTCAAAATTGAATATAATAGAAATGACATAATTTCTAAGATTAATTTCAAACAAAACCTTAGAGTTCTAAAGTTTTCATATGAATCTATAACATGCTTATTTCTATAGCATACCAAATTAACTATGATTAAGTTTGAAGGCGTAGGATATATATAAGTAGAGACAGAAAAAAAATTACTAATTTATGTGCTAGAGTGCAGCAATGATAATAAATGTAACTACTACTATACTAGAGATGCATGAAGCATTCTATCATAACCAGGTAACTCTTATACGAAATTAAGTGATATTCCATTATGATGACTACCTACAACAAGAATAAAACAATTATGTCGAAAATAGTAGAGGAATTATAAATATTGTAGCTATTCACCAATAGAAAAGAGATATACATATATCCATATTGAAGATATATATATATATACAATTTCATCAGAAGACTAACTCCCTCAATTGTAAATGTAGAGGAAACTAATAAGAGAAAAAGACAATCACAATAATACTGAATAGCATAAATTTTTAGCAAAGTGTAACACAGTCCAGTCTTGGGTTCTAAACCCATAAATGTATCCATATATATTACAGTCAAATGTAAAAATAAGTATAGTGACATAGTTGATACTATGGTCACTGTAAAACAATAGTGTACATCTGCGGTAAATCTGAAGTGATGATTGGTGTAGAAGAGACCCTAAAAAATAACACTATGAACCTGTTCAAGAAAAGTTTCACTGTCAAGAAGGATATGAGTTGCTTGGTTAAGCATTTACATCAACAGTAAGAGGAGGAAATGAAAATTTTACATACTTGCACATAGCAAGTAAATCCATTACAAAAATTAACAGTAAGAGGGACTGATAAATTAAATTAATATGGAGTTGAACCACATAAGGTAAAATGATGTACCTTATAAAGGCTCTACCTCCATGGAAACCCCATCTGTAGTCACAAAAAACCAGGTAAAGCTTAGGGAGGGTATTTAAGTTAGTAATACATAAGATATAAGGTTATATAGATTAAAGGGACCCTCGTGAATACAAATTTAACATAGTAACGTACCTGTGGAAAGCACATGGGAAAAACAAAACCCCTGAACCAGTAGCATGAAGTGTACTGACATTCTCGAGAACTGAGGTGGTTGAAAGAAAACGTCTGCACAATTTAAGAGAGGAATTGGTTCAACTGCATTGGGATACTCATCACCAAAACAAACGCGACAAAAATTAAATACTGATAAAACAATGAGGCAAAGAAATTCATTTTACAAACGATGTAATAATTTATTGGGAAAGTCCTCAGTAAATTAAACCATATTTAAAAATCAACATTGCATTGCAATTGGACATCGAGACTGAACTCGACTTTGTTCCATAACTATTGGTTGCGGAAATCATACAATATTAACTCAAGAAGAGATAGAACGTATGCACATTTTGGGGAAACCCAAATTCATACAAGTTTGAAGAGAAAACCAAAAATCTAGAAAGGTCGCAACCATATTCCATGGGAGACACCTTTGCAGTATTTGCAGATAGAGCGAACATCAAAAACATGTTTCAATGTGAAGTTGCCATGAGAGGTAAGGGGAGTATATGAAACCCCCAGCAATACATCAAATAAGAAGTAAAAATCTCCTAATTAAGCCAATGAAAACTGCATATATTCACATTCACCATCTATTCACGTCAAATTAAGCCACAACAGAGAGGCACATAAAAAATTAAACGAAAAAGGAAAGGGTTTCCTAGAACAAATTCTACCACAGAGGGGAAGAATGAATTACCTGAAGAAAGGAAAATGTGCTAATAAATGACTGAAGGGTGGCATAGTGTTATTCCTTTCGGCCTTCATTCAGAGCAGTGTGAAGGGAACCACAGTGAGCAGTCCAAAATGACAAATGAAGTTGCAAAGAAAATGTTTTGTAAAAACCTGAAATGTCGAAAGAAATACACCATGAACGAACTCTAACCACAAATCAAATATCACTGTCCACCTGTCATAAGATAGGAGGAGAACATGGGAATCGATGGGGTGGGGTTCCGAGATCGAAATTAAAGTTTAGATCAATAGTTGGAAATCGAATCCCGATGAATAGGTTAAAAATCTACGAATTAAATAAGAGTGTACAGCGTCACATGGAGCGTACACGAAACAATTATAATGAGTCATGTAATATACGCCTTTAACACTACCAAAGAGATGTCATGTAATACCATCGTAACCTGTATAATAAAGAATGTAAACATTGATATTAAAACGAAATTAAATATCGCAAAGCCCGAGGGCATGTCACTGGTGGATAACTATGTGATGAAACCAATCACAAATTCATGACGTGGAGTCTCATTACTCATAGGTAAAATATTTAACTTATTAAAACATTAATGAGTTACAAAATTAACCCCTGAGATGAAAAATTCTAGAAAGAGGAAAAATAAACGTATGGAATAAATAAAATATGATATGAAGAGGTATTATATACATACATAGTATATATGTATAGTGATTACAAAAGTAATACTAAGTAGGCTCTTTAGATTATGAGGTTAAATTCGGGTTATAGATTTATGATGACTATAACTTAGGGATATCCACAGCCTTAATGGGGTGGAGTAATATGTTAAAGTTACCTTAAGTATATTAAAAATAAGATTGGTCATATAAAATGGCATAAAATATTTGATTTAGAACCAAGGTAATGCACACATTCATGCACAGAGTACTCCTAACATTAGGAAACAAAATTCTAGAACTTAAGAATAATAAATACAGTATCAGTGGGAGAACCTCGTTGAATTGCGACGAGGATGAAAAAGTTGAAAATATAGATTCTGTGATAGAATCTCGTCGAATTGCGACATAAACTTAAGAATACGAAATTACTGGAATATTATAAAGGATAGTAATATTATTCAGCTGTCAATAATGTTATAAACAGAAAAAAAAAGAAAAAAGATTGTGTGAAGTGAGAGACACTAGAGACTGCATGTATGATTTGTTCATGACATGTAGTGTCACACTTCCAGCTAGCTTTATGATAGTGAATAGGAGTGTTTTCAAAGGAATATCACGTACATATTTGATATTTATCTTTCCATCTTTTCTTGGCTCAGTTCCTAGTCAAAAAAACTGCCGAATGTAGTGCTTCATTGTTTCACCTCCACGGATGGAGCGCGCAAGGGAAATGGAGGCACCAGGCCTTGACAAACCTGTCAAAAATTAAATTTCATCAACCAATATTGGGAAAGCATGGTCCCAAATGTCAAATGTTTGTAGTGCCAGGTCCCATGAATGGATTAAGAACTACAACAGTTCCATTTGTTGTCGCATTGCTAGCAATCTGATGTACTTGAGCAACCCACAGTCTCCGAGGGCTCTCACAGTACCCGCATCATTTAGGGAAAAAATATACTATTCTTCATGTTCTCTTTCTCACCATGTAATAGAAATTATTACCTGATCAAATTTTGAAATCACACCATCGGCTTAGTTAGGATCCATTCGATGCAAAAAATTGTAGAAATTTTGGGCAGAAAATAAGATGAGAGTTTTTGAAATGCACCCAACGCACTCCTGAGTGGAAAACATAGTGTTGTAGAGGAAATGGGCCTCTTTTCAACCTCTTTTCAATGCACTTCTCAAAATACAAGGGTGTGATTGTTTTAGGGCATTTCATATTTACCATGGGAGCCCCAAAACCCTAAAAAAATTGCATGAAATTGAACAAGAATGCAACCAATACAAAGAGGAAGGTAAGGTCTTCTACCTAGTCTGTACAATACGAGAAATGGTCCACAGAATATGTTACACTTAGCCACTGAATTTCCAGGGTAAAACATGCTCAAAGAACTAAAATATGAATGGTAAATATGAAATGGTAGAAATGATTTGGTAATTTCTTATTTTAATAGTCTTTTTTATTAATTTATGCATATTTAATGAAATGACCATCGTTTTCACCCATTTTTACTATTTTCAAAGGTATTGTTAATCCATTTGATGGTTCTTTGATTAGGTTTATATATGATTATAGTGAGTTCATCGTGCATGATCATGAAATGCAATTTTTGACCAGAAAGCACACTTTTATCTCTTTTTCGACCTCTGTTAAACATGAAAAAGGATTGACTTTTCACTGTCGTTAGACTCATTAAATCATGAAATAGTGACAAAATTTTCCATCGTGACAAGATCGAGTTTCACCTTCACTAGACTCACTAAGGCATCAAATAGCGATGGATTCACCCTAAGGGGGGATGTATACATCAAGCATATGTTATCCTCGTCAAGCTTGTTAACAAATAAAGATGTATTGGTCAGTAATGACTGGGAATAACTGGAAAGGGATAAAAAACTTTATGGTAGCAAGTCACTCTTGAAAATGAAACTTATTCATGTCATATCCATGATTTTTGGGTTGGGTAATCTGCTTTACGGTCGATCATACCTATGGTCTATCACACCATCCATCACTTCGATTTTCGGTCAAATGCAACCAATTCTTTCAGTGTCGTCGATATGTTCAAGAGAACTCACTTAGTTATTATTCATCCTTTGCAATAATCATAAAAATTCATTTCATGACTGTCATCCCTGTCATTGCTTCATCATCCACATTCTGTCTCTAAAATCATTTCTCTCGTTTCGTGTCGTTGATGGGGGAAACATCAAGGCCCTCCTATGAAGAGTCGCTTTCTGTCATCATCAAATCATCATCCAAGAAGTTGACCTAGAAACAACCTTTCAGTACCTTGGAGCTTTCTTACATCAACGACAAGTTTCTCACTTCTAGGGATAGGTTTACATCATAGGCCTTCGACAGAAAGACTTTGTATGGTGTTTGACATCAAATCATCTATCACACCATGCAGAATGTACTGCAATACCTTGAGAGCCATTATCATCAACGTTGGTTTCTCTCGCATTCGTTAATGGCTAAAATCATTGGCTTGTAATCAGATGGTGTCTTCCAATGTTCGACTTCAGATCACATATTCGCATGGTTAGACTCATACTTAGGCGATCGAGTGAACGAGATAGATGAGCCCATATCTTGTTTCATACATCTAGGCTGCAGTTTCAGGAGTAGTACCAAATCATTAGTACGATGTTCATTACTAAAATGGTCATCCTATCATGGGTATATACCTATAGATGATATTCTGATGCTATGATAGCTTATGTGTTGAGTATGGGTATGCCTCCCAAAAAAATTCATGTCCAAGAAAAAATATATCATGATGTAATGTATTGTAATTGATGCACGTCACTGCCCACTTTAGATCCTCATCATCACATCATAAAGCATATTAATCAACATCATCATTTTTGAATTCATTCTTTAGGCGGAAGTCGTTATAGGTCCATTTGGGCATCATCCCAAAAAATATATCAGTATCCATTGGGGTCTATCATACTCTAAATTAGCTGCTACATGCCCTAAAAACTCATCACATTGGTGGTTTTCCTTCATGAAAGTTTTACTTCTTAGATGCTAGTCGAAGTGCCTCATTGATCCATCAATGAACACCTAGACAGAAGTAACTACTTTTTAGAGCATCTACTGCCATGCAAGGTTGTGTTGCAGAGGATCTAGGCCCACTTTAAGGAGTGTTGCTGGACTGGGAGCAAATTTTTCATTGAATTTCAGGAATATTCCCAACCTCTAGTGGCTTCTAGAAGTTGTTCTAGCTTTCACCTCATTTGATAGCTTCAAATATGGACACCATGGAGCCATTAAACCTATTATCCTCCTATTCCCATGAATAAGGAAACCTCTTCACCCATGTTTGGAAAATCCATTCAGTCATTCATTTATGACAAACTACCTTCATATACATATAAATAGAGAATTTATCATAGTGCACAAGAGAAATAATGTGTGTTAAATAGAGTTATGCTGGTGAGATCATAGCTCTTTGAGGTATCGTGCATGTACTGTCATGTTAATAGATTTTTGATGATGAATGTGCTGAGGATGGGACTAAAGTTGGACGAGTGACAATGAATCAATCAACTGGTTGTACTTTTCCTTCTATTCATAATAAGGACATTTGTTCCTTACCTAATGCATATGCCAATGATGGTATATGTGTATTTACAAATTTAATTGATTCAATTTATTTAACTTGAATAGATGATATTTTATTTATGTTATTGTTTGTCCTTTTTTTCCATTATAGGTATCAAGAAAACAAGTTTAGTTAGACTGAGAATGATGGAAGTGTTGAAAGGAGGCGGGGAAAAGAGAACAAATTAAAAGTAGGTTTTCTTCATTTTATCTATTCCTTTTCAGGAAATGTCATATATCTTTCTTTCTATCATTCTAAGTGCACTGCCACACTTAGGGAAAACATACCTACCCATAGGATTGATTTTCGTAAAACACCATGCTATGCCATACTAGTCCTTCGAATTCATAAACCTAACCCTCTTGTTGACTTGTCCCTCTCATAAGCTCCCATGTGGCACTTTCACGTGGCCTCACATGGCCCTCTCACACTTTTTGAGAAGCCACCTATAAGATGGAGAATTTTTGAAGGAGATCAACGGTTGTGATTTGTTGTCCAAATCCTTAGGGGTTTACCCTAGGTTCTCTGCTTCATTTTGCATTTGGTTCTGTGGCTTGCTTCCATATGGTTCTCTTGAACCCCCATATCCATGGTTGATCTATGAGTATTTTCCTAAACCTTTGGCCATTCCTTTCTCTGTCAGTTTCACAGTTAGTACTCTACCTCAATGTTTCGACTTGTAAAGCAAATTTGCAGAGGTACTATGTGTGATTTGCACTATTGGTTATCGGAGAATGGCTTAAACTTGGCATAGCAAAGGGTTTTACTTCCAAACCTTATCTGGTAATCAATTTCATAATTTAATTGGTTAGTTTCCATTTTTTTTCCATTTTCTGTTTGATTCATAACGCTTTTCATATGGCATATTTTAGCTTGGATTGCACATTGCAAAGAAGTCTGACTGAGGTTCGACCTTATTCATTGTTGACCCATTAGGTAACGGATTATCCCTTAATCTATTTTTATCTATGCATTTTCATTTATAAATTTTGAGCTCTTTTCTCACAGCTCTGTTTGTATTTGGCAGAAATTGTCCTTTGCCCATTGTACGAAGGCATGGAGTATTCTTCTCCTTTAAATTTAAGTGATGGAATTTCTAAAACCATTGTCTCTGGTTATTTGTCAACGTGTAGAGAGGTAAGCTCAATTAATCCCTTTTAGGTTTTACTTTCATGGCTCTGCCTCCCTATGGAATTTTTTGTTTGGTTTTGGTTTTTGTTGCTTGCCTCTCTCTAAAAAATGGGTAGGTTTCATTATATATCTGTGATGTTGATTTTATATATGTTTGGATAATAAATGCTATGTTATGTTTTTTTTTTTTTTCATATACATCCCACTGAGTGATTGTATTGTATGCCTTCTCTCTTTCTAGAACTTTGTTCTGGATTTTCATTTTGTATTCTCTTTGAATAATAGTGCTACTAGACTATTCGAGGTTACCCAATTTGTTCTATAGGTTTTGTATCTGAATTTTTCTTCTATGAGAATTATCTAGTATTTATATTGTGATATACTTTCTATTAGGCCATTTTCTGAACTTAACCCCTATGTGGGACTTGAATTACTTAGTTTGCATGACTCTTTGAGTCAACATTGTTATGACTCTAATAATTCTTAAAGTTGTGAGAATTTGAGTTTGAAGAATATCATAGGTAACCACCAACCTACTTTTAAACTTTAGGAACTAGCCTTCCTAATGCTTAGAGAGGGCTCTCTCTATAATATTTATCTTTCTTGAGGATATTTTATTTTAGACTAGTAATATGGGGAAAATTGGTTTTGGTGTTTTGATTTGGTTTGGTGGGGAGATGACTTACTTAGATGGATAGCTATAGATTTGTATCTCATTGGGAAAATGGAGTCAATGTGTTAAGAAGTCAGATCAGGATCAAGGTCTAAATGTAAATGTTCACAAGGCAAGATAGCAGAGTCACTTCAGATCTTTAAAGCCTGATAATGAAATGGATTTGATCGGGATAAAGAGAAATTAAGGGTTCTTAAATCTGGATAAGGAGTGAAAAGGTAGAGGTCAATCGAAATGAGGGAGAAATTAAGGGTTCCCTAGTCTGGATATCACTAGAAAACATTTAAATGATAATAAGTCAATAATAGAGTGCTTTTAACAAATTCTGAAATAAAAATTCTTAGTTATCATCAAAATTTAGAATAGATTCATGAATGGATAGAAAACATAAGAAAATTTACAATATGACAAGTGAAATACTTCACTGCAGTGGCCCAACACATGAATCCTATCTAGTCTGTTGACTTGAAATTGATACAAAAAAACCTTAGGTTCAAAATATTACAGCTACAGAAATGTTCAACAATTAATCCACACCCAATACTTCAAATGATGAAGTATTTATACAAAAACTAGTACAAAATATCCTAGAAAAATCTTACGAATTTTTCTTGGAAACTGAAATATCTTCATGCAAGAACATAATGACAAATGCATAACTAATTGCTAACTATCCTATTTATTGAAATAAAATAGCTTTTTGTTTGGATTTGGGTTGCACCTGGAAAACTGAGGTGTCCCTCGCACTGGAACTGTTATCCTAAATATAATTTTGTCTTCATCCTTTCATGTGATACACTTTGAAAGCTAAAATTGTTTACTATTGATGTAAAAATCAACACTGTTGGTGTAAAAAAAAATAAACTATGTTTTTATCTTTCATGCTCTGTACTCACTGTAATTTGATCTTACAATAAATCTGTTAACTTCTCCTAGAACTCAGCTTCCGGAAATTTAATCTTCATTAACGTTATGAAGTTTTCATCAGCTTCAGTGTATTTGGAAAATGTTGGTTTATTAACAAAAAGGTGTTTTACTTCATGGAGGCAAGTAAAAAAGATTTTCTAGATTCTTATGAAAAACTTTCCCCGTTGGGATTCCCTGCCAATCTGATTTGTTTACCCATTATTTAGTGAATTCCCTTATATTTTTGTCATAATACTATCATTTCATTAATTTTTCATTGATTACCAGTGGATTAGGAAGGCCTTTTTTCCATAAAATATCAAATTTTATCATGAATCTTGTAATTGTTATTTCCATGTTTTAGCACTTTTCCTCTAATTGGTACATCAAGTTCCTCTTGGATATTAACTTTCTTACCTCAAGTATGGTCTCTTTTCTGTCTTTAATTGTAATTTCATCAAATTCTTGTTTATTTTTGGAATTGAGAAATGTCATAATTTCTAAGGCCTCTTCAAGTTTTTTTCCTAGCTCCTCTTTGGTCTTCTGTATTTCTTCTTTTGTTGCTTTTATTAAATCCTTATGTTCATAAATTTCCTGTATTGATGGCCAAGTATCATTGAATGACTCAATGATATTGGAACATAATTCATTCTTAACATGTGCCATGGGTTCTTTCAAAGTCAATTATGTTTCCAATTTCTTTAGTTGTTCACTCAAACTTTTAGCCTTTTACTCTTCAGTCTTGGCATTAATCTGTGCAAGATTTTTGGCATCTTACAGATTCTTGATTTTTTATTTTAACCTATTCATTTCATTGGTTTCAATGTACATGTCCTACATTGCCTTTACCAATTTACTAGCCTCATCTAATTGCTTGACTACTGTAGTGGAAGACTCAGTGGCAGAAGTGGTTGATGAAGTTACTGGCACTGTTGTAGCCAATGGAACATTTGAATCTAGTTCTTCTACCAGAGTAGATGTGTTGAACCCTTAGTTAAACTGAGAGGGGGGGGGGGGGGGGGGGGTGAATCAGTTTAACACATTCATGGATTTTTAAAAATTTTAATTAAAAATTACTTACACCTTCATTTCATGTCCAACTTAATATGTGAGTAATCTTAGAATGTGAGCAGCAAGTATTAATATAATATCACAGTAGACTTAATATGAGAGCAGTAGGTATTAAGCAGATGATATAAATCAGATCAACACATAAAAATCATGCACATAGACACCGATATAAGTGGAAACCCATAAAGGGAGAAAACCACATCCTATTATTGTTTTGATGCAAAGGCAAGCTCCAACTCCCTCTCACCACTGTTTTTCTGCAGGCACCAACCTACAGGAGGCTCCAACCTAAATTCTGCAAGCTACAACTTGCAAGGAAGCACCAACTCCCTTCAATTTTCTGCAGGCACCAACCTACAAGAGGCTCCAACCTTAGTCAGCTATAACTGATGGCTATCAAGCTACAAATTGATAGGGAAGTTCCAACTTCCTCAATTTATCAAACTAAATGTTTGCTGATTTACCTCAGATATCAGCTCTATTCTGTAGCATCTCTTTCTGCTCTTATTTTCTTAATCTTCTCTACCTCACTCTTCTATACTCTGTGTTCTCTATATTTACTCTCTCTAACCTCTTTTATGAATATCCAGTTGATATTATTTATATAGTTCCTGACATTACTATTTGTATTTCACAAAGAATTTTGAGTGAACAGTCATGACTCTTTAGCTTTTGTCTTCTCATTCCTTTTATCTGCTCATTCAGAAAATATAATTGTAGGTATCAATTTAACATTATAGTGGGATATTTGTTCTCTTCAGGAGACTTGCCAATGCATCACAACAATATAAATTAAAATTATTTACATTCAATTACAATGAGAACTCCAGCTCACTCATTCAGCCTCTTGGCTAGCTGCACATTTGTCTTTTCTTTGACTGTGTCTTTGTCCATTTCGGCTCTGTTTATTTCCGTATTCACTGTCACAGGGTAATGACCATATGCCATACATTTGTAACTGTGCTTTTTATATCAGCGCTTTATATATATCTATATATATATATATATATATATATATATATATATATATATATAACTGTTGACTTTAAATCTGGGCAAATTCCAATGCTTTACACACAGAAAGTGTCTTGTTGATGTGGTGAGTTCCACAAGCAGAACATACATACACCACGGCCTTTGTTTTATGGCCTGATGCGATTGCACACATCACAATCGTTTTATATTAACAATCACCCTCCACCTTAAGCCAAGGCCCATGGGTCCACAGATCACGCAGCACATTTCAATACAATCGCAACAACATTTTATATTAACAATCTCCCTCCACCTTAAGCCAAGGCCCATGGGTCCACAGACCATGCGACACATTTCAATACAATCACAAAAATGCAATCGGGAGGACTTTCGCTTATGCCCCGATTGCACTACCAAAGGTGGACCTGATCTAGATTATGTGCCACAGTTTTTGGTTGGTCTCGGGTCCGATCCCAATTGGAGATCAAAATAATATTTTTCCCGATTGACATTTGATATGTGCGGACCCGACCATGTTTTATATGGGAGAGTTTATATGACTGTCACGTCTAGCTTTGCCAATTGCAATCGCAACTCTTTGTTTATATGTTTCACTGCACAGTTTTTCTTCGATGCGATGAGTGTATTATCCTTCAACTGCTTCCGATTGCAATTGATCGCAATCGTAACACCCAGTTGCATGTTCCGATACTCCACTCTTTTCCGATGCGATCAGTCACTATTCACCGAAACTCAAGTATATATGAATTGTAGTTTATATGCCCATCAGGTCCGGGCTTTCAATCGCAATCACAACCTGTTGTTAAGCTGTTCCGCTGTCAATTTTCCGATGCAATTGGGAAAGGGTCCCACCATATAAGGCTTTGTTGCCTTTGGTTCTTTTGATTTCGGGCTGAATAATATAAAACATATGCCTTGTATTATACCTTTTGTCCCTTGTCCATTAAAGCGCTCCATATAAATACATATATATATGCTTTGAACCTTTTTTTATATGATCTGGGCTTCATCGCAATCGTAATTCTTTGTTTATATGTTCCGCTGCACAGTTTTTCTCTGATGCGATTGGGAAAGGTGTCCCACCATATAAGGCTTTTTTACCTTTGGTTATTTTTTATTTCGGGCTCAATAATATGAAACTTATATATAAGGCGCTGCATATATATATAAGTTTTATGTTTCAGCTTTAGAGTATCCTCCAGTGGGGTAAGCGATTCTCGGAATTTATATATATATATATATATATATATATATATATATATATCCTCTGGCTTGGGTTATGATTCCGGAATTTTATGTAGGTTTGCACATGGTTCCATTCCATAAAAAACGTGTCTATGTTCACTGCCTCTGCCTTTGATAATGGCCCTGCCTTTGTATTTTCTGTGATAACAGTTTTTCCTCTACCTCTGCTGTGATAACAGCTCTGCCTCTGCCTCTGCCTCTGATAACAGCTCTACCTCTATATTCGCTGCCTCTGATGACGGCTCTGCCTCTATATTCGCTACTTCTGTCGCTCGACCTATACCTCTACTACTGTGATGATGACTCTACCTCTATATTTGCTGCCTCTGATAACGACTCTGCCTCTATATTCATTGCCTCTGCCTCTGCCTGTCTCCTTTTCTTCCTTCATTCGCTTATTTGCTGCCTCCTTTTTCTATCTCTGTCTTTGCTGCCTCCATGGCCATCAATGAAAACATTTCCAACAGTCTCCCCCTTTGGCATTGATGGCAATACACTTCCTCTGTTTT
This sequence comes from Pinus albicaulis, assembly GCA_034641835.2. Taxonomy (NCBI): domain Eukaryota; kingdom Viridiplantae; phylum Streptophyta; class Pinopsida; order Pinales; family Pinaceae; genus Pinus; species Pinus albicaulis. The sequence continues at coordinate 1,140,169,539 of CM076579.1, read as the reverse complement.
CCTGTTAGGATCCTTTCTCCTGTTGCTTGCTCTTCCTCGCCCTGTGACATCAATGGCAAGGGGTTTGAATTCTTAGTGTAGATTCTATTCTTTGATCCTGTGTCTTTATCCTTTTTCAACATTTCGTGCATTTCCTCTCTCTGAAATTTTCTGACTTTGTATGCTGCTGCTCCAAACTTTGGATTAGATCTAAAATACTGACCCTTTATCCCTTTTCATTGATTCTTTTATGCTGGATGTATTTTGATCCTGAGGACTTGGTTCATGCTTCCCATGCTGGCTTATCGCCCCCTGGAATGATATTTTCGTTTATGTTCTCCCACTGAAACTGTGCTTTCTCTTCATATCAGAGAGTAGCATCTACAGATACTACCCCTAGTTTATCCCTCAAATATTCAAATGGTTCTCTAGCAAGTGGTTTGGTAAATATATCTTCTGTATGTTCTTTTGTTGGTACATACTCCAGTTTTACTATCTTCTGAGCCACTTGTTGTTGGAGAAAATGATACTTGATTGGGATATGTTTAGTTTTTGAGTGAAGCACAGGATATTTAGATATACTTATAGCACTTGTATTATCACATTTGATTGAGATAGGTTAATCAATGCTTACCTTCATGTCTTGGAGGGTTTGCTTCATCCACATGACTTGTGTACAACATGGTGCTGCTGCTATATATTCTACTTCTGTTGTAGACAGAGAGATAGATGTTTGTTTCTTGCTTAACCATGCCACCAGAATTTCTCCTAGATAGAAAGCACCTCCACTTGTGCTTTTCCTATCATCCACACAGCTTTCCCAATCTGCATTTGTGTATGCTGTCAAAGTGAAGCTTTTTCCTTTAGGATACCAAAGTCCATGCTGTGCTATTCCTTGTAGATATCTAAATATTCTTTTGACTGCGAGAAGATGGTTTTGTTTAGGTGCTACTTGATATCTAGCCACTAGTCCTACTGCTAGCATGATGTCTGGTCTTGATGCTGTTTGATACAACAGACTTCCTGTCATGTATCTGTAGAGTTTTTGATCTATATCTGTAGACCCATCATCAGCACACAGCTTGCATCTCGTGATCATGGGAGTTGACGCAGGTTTCCTGTCCTCCATTTTGAACTTTTTCAACATTTATTTTAAGTATTTTTCCTGTGAGATGAATGTGCCTGTGTTCTTTTGCTGAATTTGAAGTCCTAAGTAGAAACTGAGTTCTCCAATCATGGACATCTCAAAATTTGATTTCATCTCCTCAGCAAACCCTTTTGCAATTTCATCTCTGTTGCTTCCAAACATAATGTCATGAACATATACTACAACAATCAGGAGTTCATTTTCATGGGCTTTTATGTATAGATTGTTGTCTACTCCACCTCTCTTAAAGCCTTGTTTTTGCAAATATTTATCTAGTCTTGAGTACCAAGCACGAGGAGCCTGTTTCAGTCCATAAAGAGCCTTATTCAGTCTGCATACATAGTCTTGTTTGTCTGTTAATGAGAAGCCTTCTGGTTGTTCGATGTAGACTTCTTCTTCTAAGTCTCCATTCATAAATGCAGATTTTACATCCATTTGATATACCTTAAAGTTTTGGTAGCATGCAAATGCCAGGAACATTCTGATAGCTTCCATTCTGGCTACAGGGGCAAATGTTTCATTGTAATCAAGTCCTTCAATTTGTGAGTATATTTTGCAGACAAGTATGGCTTTATTCCTGATTACCTGTCCTTCTTCATTCATTTTATTTTTTAATACCCATTTTGATCCTATGACATTTTTCTCAGTGGGTCTAGGAGCTAGTTCCTAGGTATTGTTCTTCTCAATTTGGTCCAATTCTTCATTCATAGCATTCACCCAATACTTGTCATTGCTGTCTTCTTCAAGTCTCTTTGGCTCTATTTGTGATAACATGGCTATGTATACCTCTTCTATCTATTTAGTTAGTTGCCTTCTAGTTTGGACCCCTAATCTCTTGTCTACAATGATCTAATCTTCAGGATGGTTCTTCTGAGTATATCTTGAGGGAGCTTTAGAACTCAGTTCTGTATCTTCTATTGTCTTTCTTGTTTCCTCATCATCTTGGTTTTATTCTTCATGGTTGTCTGATGGGCTGCATCAGTTTGTATCTCTTGTATTGTTTGGAAGTTCTTCATCAAATCTCACATCAATGCTTTCTACTATTTTTCAAAGAGTCTTGTTGTAGCACATGTACCCTTTACTTTTGGATGCATATCCTAGAAATATCCCTTCATCTGCTCTTGCATCAAATTTTCCAAGATTTTCATCATTATTCTTTATGTAAAACTTGCTTCCAAATATTCTAAAATGTTTGATTAAAGCTGGTTTCCCATGCCAAAGTTCATAGGGAGTCTTTTCACTGCTTGGCCTTAAGTGAGCTTTATTAAGGATATGCACCGCTGTGTGTACTGCTTCTGCCTAGAAGGTTTGAGGAATATTACTTTCATGCATCATGGCTTTGGCTATTTGTTGTATAGACCTATTTTGTATCTCTACTACTCCATTTTGCTGAGGTGTTCCTGCAATAGTAAATTGTTGCTTTATCCCATGTTCAGTACATAGGTCGGAAAATTCATAATCTGTGAATTCACCTCCCCTATCTGATCTGATGCATTTCAGCTTGCATCTTGTTTGATTTTATGCTAATGCTTTGAAGATCTTAAATTTTTCCAGAGCTTCTGATTTATTCTTGAGAAATGCAACCCATGTCATTCTGGAGAATTCATCAATTATCAGCATGAAGTAGGATTCACCACTTGGTGTTTTAGTTCTTGCAGGTTTGCACAGGTCCATGTGCACAAGTTGTAGTGGTCCTCTTGTTGATAATTCATCTTTGGCCTTAAAGGATGTGCAGGTCTGTTTTCCTAATTGACATGACTTGCATATGGTATTAGAAGGCCTCTTTATTTCTGGCATGTCTCTGACAACCTTCTTCTTGCTTAGTTTGATGATGTGATCGAAGCTGAGATGTCCCAATATTTTATGCCATAACCATGACTCCTCAAGTTTGCTAAGATGAAATGCTTCATCTTCCTCTTTCACAATGTAAACATTACTCTCTGTTCAAACTCCTTTGAGCAGAGTCTTACCTGTGGTGCTTGATCTGACTTCACAATCTTGTGCTCTAAAAATAACTTCACAGCCTTTGTCACACATTTGACTGACACTCAGCAAATTTTCTTTCAGCCCATCCATAAGTAGTACCTCTTGGGCCTTTCCTCTTCCATTTTCTAGGCTAACTGAGCCTTTTCCTTTTATTTTTCCTGATTTATCATTGCCAAAGGTAACATTGCCATATTTCTTTTCATCAAGCGTTATAAACTTGCTTCCGTCTCCAGTCATGTCTTTAGAGCAGCCACTGTCCAAATACCATTGGCTTTTTAGATTTTGAGCAGTTAGATCCAGGTCACACTTATTCTCCTTATTTTTCCACTAGAGGCATCCTTTTGTTTGGTTTCTTTTGTGAGATGATCAATCACATCCTTTCCGAGGACATTTGGAAGGAATATGTCCAACTTCATTGCATATACAATATTTGATCATAGTTTTTGCAGAATTGTGAGTATGAACAAAATTTCTTTGATTCATAAACCTCTTTGAGGTGTTGAACATCAATATTTGTCCATACTTTCTACATTCAATAATTTTATGGCCAAATTCCTTATAATAAAAACAATAACCATAGAAATTATTTGCATACCTGATGTAAGGTTGTTTTCTCCATTTGTTTGCTTGAGACAGTCTCTTCACTGTTTGCATCTTTTGCTGGTTTGAATTACTCCTCCTTGTATGGCAATATGCAACAATGTGTCCCAGCTTGTGGCAGACATAACAGGTGGTATTCTTCATAGGAGAAAAGAATCTCCTTTGATGGTTTCAAAATTTGACATACTCAGGGGTCTTAGTATTTATTACATTCTTTGCTACTAGTGGTTTCTTCTGATCTCTATCTTCCTTATTACAGGTTTCTTCTTTTGTAGGAATTGTTTTAGCTGCTTAATCATTCCTCTTTTCTTTTACAAAAATAATCTCTCTGTTTTCCTCTTCTTTTCTTTTACTTGATTATCCTTCATAGCCTATTCCAGTTTTTATCATAGGAGATCTTTGAGCACCAAGAATTTCATTCAACTTACTAGAGCTTGTTGTTTGAGAAGAGTTTATAACCTCTTTTCTTTGAGAATTTTCTAATTTCTTCCTGAGACATACTACTTCTTCTTCCAATTTTTCTTGTTCCTGAGTTTTTTCCTTGATTTTCTTAAGTAACATGTCCTCTATCTTCTTGGCTTCTTCAAGCTCTATCTTTAGCTGCATCATGACTTCTAAATTTTGTTCTTCTCGTACATACTTGAGGAGAATGTCCTTTTGTTTTCTTCATTTCAGCTTGAGTCTATCAATCTCTTCCAAAGCACTTCTTAGCTCCCCCTCAAGGTCAACTTCACCTTCTTCTTCTTCATATTCTAGCAGGAGACCTTCAAGTTCTTCTATAGCCATCAATAAAAATTCAGAGGTTCCATCTTCACTTGAGAGTTCATCTGGATCTTCAAATGTACTACTATCTTGTTGAACATAGAAGGATTTTCTGCTGAACTTCTTTCCTTTCTGCCAGTTCTTTGATGTGTTTCTCTCTGAATCTTGAGCCTGATTCTTTACTTTCTTGTGAGGACACTTAGCAGCATAGTGTCCAACTCTTCCACAGTTAAAGAATTTGAAAGGAAGTTTACCTTTGTATTTACCTAAGCCTCTATCCAATTTATTGACAAATTTTGCCTGTTCTTCATCCAAGCAAGAGCATATGTCTTCCTCTTCTTCTTTATTCTTTTCAGTTTTGAAGGCTACCTCCCTCATACTTGGCTTCTTCTGTGGGAGCCTCATCTCATATGCTGTTAAATTTCCAAGTAGATGGTTCATGGTCAAGGTATCCCAATCAGTTGTTTATTCTATTGTAGACACCTTGGGATTAAACCTGGATGGAAGAGATCTTAGAATATTTTGCACAATTATACTTTCTGGCATGGCTTCTCCAAGAGCTTTCATATTGTTAACAATTTCTGCAACTTTTAGGAAGAAATTGTCAATGTCTTCATCATCATTCATTTTTAAGTTCTCAAATTGGGCTCTATAGACTTGAAGTTTGGCAGTCTTTAATTTCTTTTCTCCCTCATGGATGTTCTCCAGAGTATCCCACATCTCTTTGGCAGTGTCTTTGTGCATTACTTTGATGAACTCTGCTTCACACAATCCATTCAAGATGGCATTCATGGCTTTTGCGTTAGCTACAAAATCTTGTTTGGATTCTTTCTCTGAGTCAGTTTCCTTTGGGGCATATCCTAATTCCACAGCACTCCAAACTTATATTCCTAGAGACATTATGTATTTCCTCATCGTGATTTTCCAGAAGGAATAATTTGCACCTGTAAAGAAATGGGCTTTATTGGTTGAGCATCCTTCTTTACTAGCCATCCTGAGAACCTAGAATCTCCCTTCAGTTGTTAGACTGGTATAAAGGAACCTTCTCTGATACCAATTGTTGAACCCTTAGTTAAACTGAGAGGGGGGGGGTGCTGAATCAGTTTAACACATTCATGGATTTTTAAAAAAATTCATGAAAACTTAATTACACCTTCATTTCATGTCCAACTTAATATGTGAGTAATCTTAGAATGTGAGCAACAAGTATTAATATAATATAACAATAGACTTAATATGAGAGCAATAGGTATTAAGCAGATGATATAAATCAGATCAACACATAAACATCATGCACAGAGACACCAGATATAAGTGGAAACCCATAAAGGGAGAAAACCACACCTTATTATTGTTGTGATGCAAAGGCAAGCTCCAACTCCCTCTCACCACTGTTTTGCTGTCGGCACCAACCTACAGGAGGCTCCAACCTCAATTCTGCAAGCTACAAATTTCAAGGAAGCACCAACTCCCTTCAATTTCCTGCAGGCACCAACCTACAGGAGGCTCCAACCTCAATCAGCTACAACTGACGAATATTAAGCTGCAACTTGATAGGGAAGCTCCAACTTCCTCAATTTATCAAACTGAATGTTTGCTGATTTACCTCAGATATCAGCTCTGTTCTGTAGCATCTCTTTCTGCTCTTCTTTTCTTAATATTCTCTGCCTCACTCTTATATACTCTACATTCTCTATATTTACTCTCTCTAACCTTTTTTATGCATATCCAGTTGATATTATTTATAGAGTTCCTCACATGACTATTTGTATTTCACAAAGAATTTTGAGTCACTAGTCATGACTCTTTGGCTTCTGTCTTCTCATTCCTTTTATCTGCTCATTCGGAAAATATAACTGTAGGTATCAATTTAACATTATAGTGGGATATTTTTGAACTCTTCCTGAGACTTTCCAATCCATCACAACAATATAAATTAAAATTATTTACATTCAATTACAATGAGAACTCCAGCTCACTCATTCAACCTCTTGGCTAGCTGCGCATTTGTCTTTTCTTTGATTGTGTCTTTGTCACTTTCGTCTCTATTTGTTTCCTTATTCACTGTCGTAGGGTAATGACCATATGCCATACATTTTTAACTGTGCTTTTTATATCAATGATATATATATATATATATATGTAACTGCTGGCTTTAAATCTGGGAAAATTCCAACGCTTTACACATAGCAAGTGTCTTGTTGATGTGGTGAGTTCCGCAAGAGGAACATACATACACCACGGCCTTTGTTTTATGGCCCGATGTGATTACACACATCGCAATGGTTTTATATTAACAATCACCCTCCACCTTAAGCCAAGGCCCGTGGGTCCATAGACCACACGACACATTTCAATACAATCGCAACAACACAATCAGGAGGACTTTTTCTTATGCCTCGATTGCACTACCAAAAGGCGAACCTGATCTAGATTATGAGCCATCGTTTTTGGTTGGTCTCGGGTCCGATCCCAATCAGAGATTGCAATTTTATTTTTCCCGATTGACATTTGATATGTGTGGACCCGACCATGTTTTATATGGCGGAGTTTATATGACTATCACGTCTGTATTTGCTAATCACAATTGCAACTCTTTGTTTATATGTTCTGCTGCACAGTTTTTCTCCAATGCGATTAGTGTATTATCCTTTGACTTCTTCCAATTGCGATTGATCGCAATCGCAACTCCCAGTTGCATGTTCCAATACTCCACCCTTTTTCGATGCAATCAGTCACTGTTCACCGGAACTTAAGTATATATGAATTATAGTTTATATGCCCATCAGGTCCGGGCTTTCAATCGCAATTGCAACCTGTTGTTAACTTGATCGGCTGTCAATTTTTTGATGCGATTAGGAAAGGGTCCCACCATATAAGACTTTGTTGCCTTTGGTTCTTTTGATTTCGGGCTCAATAATATGAAACATATGCCTTGTATTATACCTTTTGTCCCTTGTCCATTAAAGCGCTCCATATAAATACACACACACACACACACACACATATATATATATATATATATATATATATATATATATATATATATATATAGATATAGATATAGATATATGCTTTGAACCTTTTTTTATATGATCCAGGCTTCATCACAATCGCAATTCTTTGTTTATATGTTCCGCTGCACAGTTTTTCTTCGATGCGATTGGGAAAGGGGTCCCACCATATAAGGCTTTGTTACCTTTGGTTCTTTTTGATTTTGAGCTCAATAATATGAAACTTATATATAAGGTGCTGCATATATATATAAGTTTTATGTTTCAGCTTTAGAGCATCCTCCAGCGGGGTAAGCGATTCTCGAAATTTATATATATATATATATATATATATATATATATATATATCCTCCGGCTTGGGTTATGATTCTAGAATTTTATGTAGGTTTGCACATGGTTCCATTCCATAAAAAACACGTATATGTTTGTTGCCTCTACCTCTAATAACAGCCCTGCCTCTGTCTTTTCTGTGATAACGGTTTTTCCTCTGCCTCTGCTGTGATAATAGCTCTACCTTTGCCTCTGCCTCTGCCTCTGATAACGGCTCTGCCTCTATATTTGCTACCTCTGATGATGGCTATGCCTCTATATTCGCTACTTCTATCGCTCGACCTCTGCCTCTACTGCTGTGATAACATCTCTGCCTCTATATTCGCTGCCTCTGATAATGGCTCTGCCTATATATTCGCTGCCTCTGCCTCTGCCTGTCTCCTTTTCTTCCTTCGTTCGCTTCTTTGCTGCATCCTTTGTCTGTCTCTATCTTTTCTGCCGCCATGGCCATCAATGACAAAATTTCCAACAAGAGGGAATTGTTCTTGTAACTACAAGAATTATAGTAGCTGGGACTTCCTGTGCTTTGGTGGCTTCTTTTTCTTGGACCAATTTTTCCATTTCAATCCCCATCCTTTTAATCTGGGCTGCCAACTGCAATATGAGCCTCATCATCTCATCGTTTTGATTAGATTCCTGTAAAATATCCTTGGGTTGTGGATGCTCTATAGGAGGCAATTTCAACTGTTTCCTAAGTGTATAAATATCAACATTCTTCTTTTCAATCATTTCCTCAATAGGCTTTTTGGTTTGAGGATCATAGCCTACCTCAATCACTAACTCCTCCAAATATTTTATTCTGATATCCTTAGCATATGATGTTGATTTCTCTAGTCTGAGCTAATATATTACATTTACTAAAGTATTTTTAAGCTTTTGAGCACCCATTTATTTTTTAGTCATTGTGGAATAAAGAATCTCTCCTAATTTTTTATGGAATTCAATCTGGTCCAATGGATGAATGTCCTGGATTGGAACTTCAAATCAACCTTTTTATAATCAGATGTTGTTTTAGGAGTTGGCATTGCGGGTTAGAGAAATGTCATCATAATTTTCTTGTTCTTGTAATCAAAGGCTGAAAGCAGTCTATTTTGTATGTTGGGGGTCTCCTTTAAGTACTGAGAGTATATTTCATTCTTGATTTCGTCATTTTTAGTCTTAATCTCCTTGTACCTTTCCTTGATGTCCATATCTTTCTCTTCTGTCTGCTTTGATGATGACACTTCTATACTATGTTGTTTTTGAATCAATTGTGTATTAGAATTGGTTGGCTATTGTTCATTTTCAACCACTGTGGCAGACATGGTATCTTTTTCTACAATCTCTCTGTCCATGATTTCTACGGTCTCTTTTACTTTGTCTGCTAGATTAATCTTTGGCTTTTTGTTGTACCCGAGTTTTAACTTTGTCTCTGTGGTAGTTTCAGTAGTGTAAGAGATTTCCTCCCTATTTATTTTCATACTTTTGTCTACCTGAGAAGGAGTCTGCAAAATGTGACTAGTATCACTTTGTTTATTAGCTTCTACCAGTCTATTATCTAACCTTTCTCTTTGGTTTGAGAATTTCCCAATGTCAGGGTTATTTTCATGAATGTATGGAGTTAACTTACATTTAACTCCCGTTTTGCTGATTATACCATAAGGATCATAATACCAAAGAAATATAGTGCTAAATTTGTACTCTAACAACTACTTTTGTACCTCTGAACTTTTTTCTCTGTGATTACATATGAATGGACCAACTTGATTCTTCAATTTCAATTGGGTTTTCTTATTTACAGCCAAGAAATTTACAACATCTTAGGGTTTGCAAAAATAATGATTTTATGAGGTGATATGGTTACTCCTTAGGCATGCAGGCTTTTGAAGGCTTTAATTAATAGTATAAATCTTTCATATTAAGGAATGACTCTCCTTCTCTGAAGAATACATGTGAAATTCAGAAATTTGCTGTGAATAAGGTTTCTTTGGGGTTAAAAGTCTTTCAATAGCTTCTTCTGGAATTTATATGCAATATGGTGGCTTTGCAATGTTTGTAGCGGTCTATTTTAATAAATTCTATTAGTTTTTAGGTTAAAGAAGAGGTGGGAGAATATTTTTCTTGGTCTGGGAAGGTTTTACGAGTAGAAATGGTAACAAAAGGCTTGAAATAAGTGCATTCAGTTGTTTTTATAAGGAATTTTTTTAAACAATAATGTATTAACTACTGGTCATTTCAAATATGGGTGGTTTGGCCATGGGGGAGGGAATTACCACTGAGAGGTTTTAAAAAAAACAAAATATGGTAAAGGGTATTGGGAGGATTGATGCGATCCAACAATAATGCAACATGTGGAGAAGAGAGAAAGTACTGAAACAAATTTTATCGCAAGTTTTGATTTGTTTAGCAATTGAATTGAGAACTATGCAATAGGGGATCTGCATCGTTAGATCTGGCAGATAGGAGTGAATGGCTAAGATTAAGCGATGGAGTTGCAAGGTCAAAGGCCTGCGTCTTGGGATTATTTATGCTGCAGGAGTGGATTATATATTAAAACATAGGTTCTATTATATAGTTTATATATGATTTATGATAGGTGGGTTAATGTTTTTTTTTTAACAAATGAAATGCTTATAAGCGTAAGTTTAGCATTGGACGGGATTATTATATAAGGATATTTTTAACTATTGGAGGAGGAATAATAATCATGTGGGGAATAAAACATAGGCTAAAACTTAAAATATGGATTTGAGATATAATAATAAAAGGGTTTTAATATAGTACATGATAGAAAGTTTAATAAGGAACTAATATATAATTTAATATGTCAATAATAAATTCTGAAGAGGGATAAAAATAAACTAAGATTTAATGTAAAACATAAATAAAGGGATAATTTTTAAGAGTCCCAATATAATATCTTTATATTTAAATTTAGGATAAAACGTTTTTTTGGGTTTTGGGTATTTTTGTGAAAAAAGGGGAATTAGTTAAAGGTTTTACTTTCCCTAATTAAAATGAGTTGTACACTTAGGAAAAGGGATTTTTGTGAGTAAAACTGAATTATGATAGGGAAAAGGAAAAATGAAGGGGAATAATGAAAATGGTGGGGATGAAGTATTTTTATAAGGGAATGGATTTTTTGAAGGAAGTTAGTGAATGAATTGACCAATTTCTGCATAACCACGATTGTAAAAACTACTTCTACCTACCCTTATTCTACCCTAACATTTTTTCTTCATTTACCTGGGTGCATTTGAGCTTGCAAACCCTTGTTCCTTTTTCTTTTTAAAACAAAAAAATAGCTAATTCTATCCTCATTTCTTCCAAGGGCTCAGATTAAACTGTTGAGCTCCTTATTTATTTTCTACCTAACTACTGATATGCCAAGTTTAAACTATTTGGCTAGATCTTTATTCTCTATCTAATAACATGAAATTTAAAACATGAAAAAGTCAATATTAAGTTATTTGACTTTACATGGATTATGGCATTGTAACAAGCTACACATAATCATTTATTTTGCAGTAAAAGTAACAGTACTGGAATTTGGATTTGAATCACTTTCATGTTTTATTTTATTATTTCTTTTTTGTTTTGGGTCTATTTTTCTATTCTTTTTTTATCTTGTTTCTTTTAAGTCCTTTGATTTTTCTTTTAGTACTTTTACCCTCTTTACATTTTTTATTTTTCTAATATGGGAAAACAAATTTTCAGAAAAAAAAGTATGTACATATTGCAAGAGTAATCAAAGTTAATTCAAAAATTATGAGTCGTATTATTATAGGACCCTAACAGTGGCTCCACGTGGGGATGACATTTCTTGGTGAAATGTCATGAACTTTGAGACTAGAGGCCTTTGAATTATGACTGTGTTGGCCTTGGAATTGTTTTCTAAGCTCTGCAATTATTCATATTTATGGTATTTTATCCTTCAAAGCTTAGGGCCTTCTCTCTGGGCTTTAACTTTGCTAGGAAAAACATCCACTCAAATCCAATATCTACAATGTTATATACAATGAGTAAAGTAAACAAAGTGAAGTATTTGTTATTCTGAGTAGTAATGCTTTAGTATTCTACCATTGACAGGTCCACCTATCAGATTTGATCCATCCATATCCTTCAAAAATAAATCATTGTTACCTTTGTAACCATAAATAACATTAGGTCCTTTCCACAAGAAATCAAATTTCTCATGTTTACCTTTCTCTTCTCTCCTTGAATCCCACTTTAGAAGTTTGTCACCTATATAGAAATAATCTTCCTTAGTCTTCTTGTCAAAACTCTTTTTAATATTTTCTTGGATAACTTGAGACTTAAGATAAACCTCTTCTCTAGTTTGTTGCAATTGCATGGTTTGGTTAATACTTATTTGAATATCATTGGTTTCAAATTGCAGTTCTTGAATTATATTCATCATTGAGCTGAGGATGGAGGGTTAATTTCACCAATGAAATCAGGACCCCATTGTTGAAAAGGAATTTATGTTGAGATGGATTTAAATGGAAAAGGTAGCAGCTCTTTATTTCCTTCAAATATTTGACACTTGTGACAAGAGGTCACATACTTTTTTACATTTACAAACAAGGTAGGCTAGTAAAAACCAGCTCTCAATATTTTATCTGCAGTAGTCTTCCAGTAGAGATGTCCCCCACAGTCACCTGCATGAAATTCTTCCAAAAATTTGTTAGCTTCTTCTTTAAGCAAACAATTCAAAAAAAATCCACCATGATTTTTCCAAAATAGTACATTGTATATGATACAAAATCTTATTTCCTTTAACTTTAAAAATATAGCTTTAGTTCTTGATAGTCCAGGAGGAGCTTGTTAATTTAGTAATACAAATATAATATCTGCATACCATGGTGAGTCTGAAAAGGCTTCACTGATCTCTAAAGTCACCATTTCTTCCTGATCATCTATTTGGGAAATAAAATTAATATCTAAAGTATGAGAATTTGATTTAGCCATGAGTTTGGCTAAACCTTCAAATTTTACGAGTTTAGTGGGTTGTATTTCTACGTCATATTCAAAAATGGTGGAAATCCACTTGCCTCTTTTACCATTTGACCCATTCTGTATTGGAATGTCCTATATAACTGCATTAGGAACATAAGCAATGATATGTGAATAAATGATGTACACTCTAAAGTCTTTGATAGATTTCACTAAAGCTAGTGCCTTCTTTTCCATTATGTTATACATTAAAGTGGCATCTCTAAGTCAATTGCTGAAGAAATCAATGGGATGCTCATAGCCCTGGTCATTTTTCTGCAGTAAAACTACTAAATAGTATGTTCTGAAGCAAAAGAAAAAATAATGAAATATTTTTTAAAGTCAGGATATATAAGGACTGGTGTTTTTTTTCAAGGCTTGCTTAGTTGATTAAAATGATTGCTTGGCCTCCACAGTACATTTAAGTACTAAATATTTTTTAAACATATTGTTAAGTTCTCTAATTATTTCAGCTATATTTGAGATGAATCTTTCGAGAAAGTTAATTTTACTAAGAAAGATTGAAATTATTTAATATTCCTCGAACGACTAATGTTTAGAATGGCCTCTATTCTAGCTAGGTCTACCCTAATTCCCTCTTTAGATATGATATGTCCTAATAACTTACCTTCTTCTACTCCAAATAAAGTACTTTTAAGATTTAGAGAGATGCCAAATTTCCTGCATTTAAGAAATACTTGTCTTAGATGGTCTAAATGTTCATTCTCATTCTTTGAAAATATAGTAATGTCATCTAAATAAATCACAAGGAATTCATGAATCTCTTTAGCAATGGCTATATCCATATCTCTTTGAAAAGTGGCTCATGTATTCATTAATCCAAAAGGCATTTTCACATACATGAAAGTGCCCCAAGGAGTAGTAAAAGCGGTTTCAAGTTGGTCTTCTAGTTGAACTAGAATTTGGTTATATCCAGAGAATCCATTGAGCAATGAAATTATAGAAGAACCAACTACCCTCTGTAGAATATGATCCATATTGGGTAAAGGGTAGTTGTCTTTTAAGGAGACTTTATTTAAATTTCTAAAATCAACACACACTCTGATTTCTCTTGTCTTTTTCCTAGTGGGAACTAGATTAGAAACCCAATCATAATATCTGATTGGTGAAATTATTTGGGCTTCACACATTCTCTTAACCTCTTTCTCTATTAAAGGCATTAGAATATGATTGATCCTTCTAAGCTTCTGTTAGAAAGGTTTTTGATCTTCTTTTATGGGTATTTTGTGTTGTATTATACTATTGTCATAGGATTTTAAGTCCTCATAACTCCACATAAATACATACTGAAATTCCTTAAGCAGATCTATGTATTTTATGTTTTCTTTTTGAGGTAAGGCTTTTGAAAGTATGACCATATTAGGTTTTAACTCTGTTCCTATATTACACTCCTCAATATCAGATCTTAATGGCTCCATCTTAGGTTTCCATGCAACATCATTAGAGTCAAACATATATTCTAAGGGGGCTAATCCCTTAGGCAAAAATTTATCCTTGAGGTTTAAAATGTCAAAACCATAATCTACTAACTCTTCAATCTCTACTTTCTCTAAATTATCTATGTATAATTGATTAAATTTAGTAGGTTTAGCAATATTTAATTTATTTATATCTATATTGTTTAAATCAATATCACTATCTATGTTCTGATCTACTGTACAATCTATGTCTATATTACAACCCTGAAATTATCGTTCATTGTTCATGAAATGATAAATCTGTTCATCGTGTGAAATTTTTTTCCAATACTTAAGATTATCTGGTATTTTAGGCTTGTGTTAAACTTTTGATGTATATTTATGATTTGGTTGAAATGGCAGATTAGAGGTACTAGCAAAAGTAGCTAAGATGTGGGCCTGTATATTATGTTTTCTAGGAATTGCAACAAAGTCACATTCTCCAAGTTCCTTAATCAGATATAAAACAATATCTCTATATTGTCTTAATGTTGGATTATATATAATATATTCTCCTATTATATGTTTCATAACTAACTCTAGGTCTCCCATAATTAACACTCTTTTGGCTCCTAATTTCTAACAATATGCAGTCCTAAAATAAGAGCTTCATATTCAGCCATGTTGTTTGTACATTTGAAATTTAATATAAAATCATGATCCTCTGCATGATTATTTTCCATATTGTGTATCCAAAATCCTGCTCTTGCTCCTAATTTATTAACTAATCCATCAAAATCTAGGTTCCACAAAGATTCATGAAAAATGTTTTCACTATTTGGCGCTTTGTTTTTCTCTTTTAGTTCAACATTGTTTTCAATGCCAATTTCAAAATTACATATAATGAATGAATTCATATCAGTTGGTGTAGAGCAAATAGGATAATTTCTTGGTCTTTCTACACTACTAACCATGTAATTCATTAATTTTTATCTGTAAAGTTTCTTTGGTTGGCCAAAAATTGATATTGTTGCATAAGACATATCAAGTTGTAGAGATCCTTGTAGTTTAGCTCCCCATGGGCGAGATAAGAGCATTATATACTTGGGAGGGATGTCAACTACTACAATTTCTATGACTATGCTTTTTCTAGGGTATTGAACTAAAGTAACACATAAATATTTTATCAAACCTAAACATTTCACTTTGTTGGAGTCAAATGAGAAGAGTTATTTGTAAGGTCTAGTGATGTCTAGGTTCAAGGTTTCGATTATTGATTTTTCGCCTAAAATTGTGTGAGGCACCTGAATCTAACATTGCATTATGTGAAATCTCATCATGAACATTGAAGCTAATGTAGAAAGGTGGAATTGGTCCATCTTGGAGTTTCCCATTAACATCAGGACCAAAGATTAATTATGGTTGATCATCACTCAAATTTACTGAATCTTCTCCATCATTCATATTCAAAGTCTCAGTGATAGGTGTTTTGTATAGGTCATGTTTTACGAACTCTGTAAAAGTATTGGTATCTTTAATTTGGCAATTTCAGCTTGGATATTAAATGGTGCCTGTGAATTCCCCTGCTGAATTATTTCTTCTCTTGTAATTGTAGTTTGGGTAGGTTTATCTTTTTTTTCTACAGTGTTTTTCTCATTCTCTGTTTGTATTTCTATTTCCCTAATAATTTTTGTTTCCTTTTCAGGGAGAGTTTGAGATGCAGTGGAAGTTTTTACATATTTTTTAATTTCAATAGTTGTTTTAGCAGTGGCAGATTTAGGATCAG
The DNA here is from genome assembly GCA_034641835.2 of Pinus albicaulis. Lineage (NCBI taxonomy): Eukaryota > Viridiplantae > Streptophyta > Pinopsida > Pinales > Pinaceae > Pinus > Pinus albicaulis. Next base: position 1,140,153,543 of record CM076579.1, on the reverse strand, counting down.
TAGTAGGTGTTTTGGAGTCTGAAATGGTTGTTTTAGTAGAATTAGTTGTCTTGGAAGTAGCATATTTTTGAAATTTTTTTGATTTTTGGTCAGCATCATCTGTGATGTCAACAATTCTAGGACTAGGTGAAATTTTAGGACTTGAAACTATCTAAGTTGAACTAGAGTTTTGCTTGGTTTCCCTAGGGAGAATTTGCATAATTTTAGTGGTAGGAGCCTCTACTATTATTTTTTCTTATGTTTGGGTATATTTATTAATAGTAGGCTCTACATTTTTCTTGCTCCTAAGGTTATATTTCTTATGTACTTCATTTATTGCAAACTCGTAACCCTGCTTGTGATCGAAAGATTCACCAGAATCTAATTGCAGTTGTTGTAATTCATATAACTCATGTTCTTATTCTGTAATAAAAATTGTGTTATATTCATTAATTCCCATTAGATAAATGGTGTTTTCATCACCTTCATTTTGATGAGAAATTTAAGCATATTTCTCTTGGAAAGGTGGTCTTATTGTTTTGTCAGGTTTTGATTCTCCAGATTTTCTAGTATTAGTGTTTTTCCTGAAATTGGGATTTCTAATTTGAGGTCCTTTTTGTTAGTTATCCCGCTGTGGCTTATTTTCCATATTATCTAACCTATCCATCATTTTCTCTAGTATTTTTTCCAATTGATCTATTTTCAAATCTGAAATAGATGTTTCTTCTTTTATTGTTACTCTCCTGTAATTTCTAGCTTTCTTTGATAATAGGTTTGCCTCTACACTAACAACATTACCTTGCATATGCTCTAAGGTCTCAGATTTATCTCTCTCAATTGATATGCTATATCTGTATCATATCCATCGGGGAATTTTATAAGGACAGAGTCTGGAGGAGGTTTAATATTAACAGGAATTGCATTATAAATATTTTTATATCTAGTACAATCATCTTGAAATGTTTCATTTGGTGCTCTTTTTATATTTTTCAAATTCAGACAAAATTTGTAGTGGATTTTTCTTCTTTTCCCATATATTAAGAAATAATCTATGAAAAACTGCAAAATCAGCAATACTACCAGCATTTAAACCTTTAAAACACTTTTTTACCTCAACAGTTAACGTTTCAGAAAAAAGTCTCATTTGGACATCAACATCGTCTATTTCATGTAGTTCAAAATAATTTTTCATCTTATTAACATGATGTTGGGCAGTGTAATGATTGGTTGCATCAAATTGAGGGATTTTTCTTTGATAATATTGGGGCATGTCATGTAACTGTGCTAGTAGGACCAAGGGAGCATATCTTACAACCATGGCTTGAATTATAGCTTGGCTAGGAGGTAAGTTTTAAGTAATTGGTGAAGAGCTAGAAGTACTTGCTGATGTAGTTAAAGAACTTGCAAATGAGATTTGAATATAAGAATATGTGCTTGCAAATTTGGTTGACATACTAGAATATGAAGCTGGGATATGTGAAGAGGTGCTTGGGAATGAGAACGATGTATTGGAAAATGCAGTAGAAAAACTAGTGGATGAACTTGAGGTGGTGGAATATGGGAATAACATTCTAGGTTGAAATGGTTGTTTAGAAAAGAATGAATCTGTGGAATGAAGTGTGGTGAAAATAATGGATGAAGTGGTAGTGAATAGGGATGAAACTACATATTCTATAAGGTTGTTATCTAAATGGATGGTAGAAGGCTTAGGGTTATAGGCTGATAAAACACTCAATTCAACTGAATGTTGTAAATAAGCTTCTTCTATTTCTTTAATCATAGTATAGTTATAACATCAAGCTTATCATAAACTTCAGAAATATTTTCCTTAGAATGTACTAAAATGTTTTCCTGCTTAGTTTGAACGAATGAAATAAAATCAGGATCTATAACAGTTTTATGTAAGTCACTCTCTTATTTGGTTGTGAATAAATATTGTTCAAAATTTAAATCAAATTCTATTTTTTGTAAACTTTAAATTTGTTTTGGAAGTGAATTTTCTTTGACTAATGGAATATTATTACCTAAATCCTTTACTCTTTTATTTTTCTTTCCAATTCTGTCAGGATGACAACAAGTCGTGGATCTGGATTTGACCTGGTATAGTAGACTCTTCTAGAAGCCAGAATTACAATTTTTATGAAAATATACTCACAACTTATTAAAACAGTCTTAATGTGAAAAGATAATCAAGAGATTTCCTTTAAGATCTATTTCAAAACTGAGGATTGGTTAGCTCCCCAGTGGAGTCGCCAGTATGTTATCACTCTAATAATTCTTAAAGTTGTGAGATTTTTAGTTTGAGGAATATCATAGGTAACCAAAAACCTACTTTTAAGCTTTAGGATTTAGGCTTCCTAATGCTCAGAGAGGGATCTCTCTATAAGATTTAACTTTGTTGAGTATATTTGATTTTAAAATAGTTATATGGGGCTAATTGGTTTTGGGGTTTTGATTTGGTTTGGTGGGGAAGTCACTTACTTATATGGGAAGCTATAGATCTATATCCCATTGGGAAAATGGAGTCAATGTTCAAGCAGTCATATCAGGATCAAGGTCTAAAGGTAAATGTTCACAGGGAAATATAGTAGAGTCACTTTAGATCTTCAAAGGCTTATAATGAAATGTTTTTTATCGGGATAAAGAGCAATTAAGGATTTTTAAATCTGGATAAGGAGTGAAAAATAAGACGTCAATCGAAATTAGGGAGCAACTAAGGGTTCCCTAGTCTAGATATCAGTAGAAAACTTTTAAATGATAATCATTCAATAACAGAGTGCTTTTAACAAATTTTGAAATAAAAATTCCTGGTTATCATTAAAATTTAGAATACATTCGTGAATGGATGGAAAACATAAGAAAATTTACAAGATGACAAGTGAAATACTTCACTGCAATGGCCTAACACATGAATCGTGTAATATGATTCTTTATTTCCTGTGGTCTAGATTGCTGACTTGAACTTGATACAAAAAACCCCTAGGTTCATAATATTACAGCTACAAAAATGTTCAGCAATAAATCCACACCCAATAATTCAAATGATGAAGTATTTATACAAAAACTGGTAAAAAATATCCTATAACAATATTATGAATTTTTCCTGGAAAATGAAATATCTTCATGTAAGAAGATAGTGACAACTGCATAACTAATTTCTAGTTGTCCTATTTATTGAAATAAAATAGCTTGCTATTTGGATTTGGGTTGCAACTAGACAACTGAGGTGTCCCTCACGCTGGCAGTGTTATGTTCAATCTGATTTTTTCTTCATCCTTTCATATGATACACTTTTAACTAATACTCTTTGACTGATACACTTTGGCTGATACATATTGATTTCCAAAAATGTTTATTTTTGATGTAAAAAACAACATTGCTGGTGTAAAAAACACCAAAATCTGTTTTTATATTTCATGCTCTGTCCTCACTATAATTTGATCTTATAGTAAATCTGTTAACTTCACCCAAAACTCAGCTTCTGGAAATTTAATTTTCATTAACCTTCTGAAGTTTTCATTAGCTTAAATTTATTTGGAAAATGTTGGTTTATTAACAAAAAGGTGTTTTACTTCATGCTGCAAGTAAAACAAATTTTCAAGATTTTTATGCAAAACTTTCCCTATTTGGATTCCCTGCCAATCTGATTTATTTACCTGTTATTTAGCAAACTCCCTTATCTTTTTGTTATAATTCTCTTGTTTCACCAATTTTTCATTGATTACCAATGGACTAGGAAGGCCTTTTTGCCTTCAAGTATCAAATTTTATCATGAATATTGTAGGGTGAAAATGTGAAGTTGGGTTACACTTTTTTCCCTTTTTTTAGAAAAAACTTTCATTTTTTTGGGTTCTTCAACTTTCTGCAAGCTAAAACAATTTTTCTGTTTAGAATTTCATTTTACGATAAAAACAAAAGTTGTCAGAATTTCTTTTATACACATTTGATATGTCAACTTAGCATTTCTTTGAGTGTGTGTTCTTTAACAATCAACAGATTGATAAGAAGTCATGTTAATATGCAATCTTGTATTCTTTAAAAATTTGTGTTTTTGAGAAACAAAATGTGTTACAACAATCTATACAGAGTCTACTTCGGTTTCACCATATTTACAAATCCAATGGATGCATATCATAATTACTAGAATTTTTTGAACTGGTCCAATATGAAAAAATGCATATTTTGAATATGTTTCACGACACAAGAAATTTCTTAACATATAAGTTATAAACTAAAAATTTAAAAGCTACCCATTAGAGATGAAAGACCAATGTAATGTACAATAATTTTTTCAATTTTTTTTACAATGTATTTTGGAAGATACAGAATTTTGATTTCACTAAATCACAATGACCTTCAGAAATTGTTTGCATCCATTTTATCAAAAAAAATAATTAAAATTAGTAAATATTTATGAAATTCCATGAAAGTTATATTTCTTGAAAGTAGATTCAATTCTGAAAATGCTTTTCTTGGTTCTGACAGTTAATTCAATATGTTTCATGGATTTTAATCAGTCCAAAGTTGCAGAAACATATTCAGGGCTTGGCTATGGGTAACTAGTGACACGTTAGTTCGGCTGAACTCTTAAAAAAATTTCAGCCAAACCTTTTTTTGCGCTGATAGCCGGTTAATTCAAACAACAAAGTAGTTCGAACAAACTATTTCTTAAAGTTTCAGCTGAAATTTTACTTAAATTTCCGTTAGCCGAAAAGTACCATCGAGCCCCTCCAAAAAAACATTTTGCGGCAATATAAATTGTCGCATAACCATTCTTTATTTTCAGATATTTTTGCACGTTTGGTCTGATTTTACAAAAGTATTGATCTGATTTTGCAAAGAATTGTTTTGGGTTTAATGACTTTTCTTGGAGGTACATTCAAAGCAATTTTCTTTTAGACAGATTATTTTCGTACATTTGATCTGATTTTGCAAGGAATTTTTTTGGGTTTAAATAATTTTCTTGGAGTACATTCAAAAGACCTTTCTTGGAGGTATCTGATACAGTTTTTTGGGCTTCATTTTTTTTTTAAGGTATGGATTTGGGCTTAATTTTGAAAGGAGATTTTTTGGTTTTGGGTTGAAGTAAATCCTAATGAGTTTTTGTGTAACTTTTTCAATGAAATTTTTTTGTAGGAATTGGAAGGAAATATTTTGAACTTCGTTTCATTTTTATAAGACATTTTTTTTTGAATTTTTTAAAGTAAGTGTTTTGGATTGAAGTATGTACTTTTTACAAAATTTTTAAAATGAGTTTTTTTAAAATTATATCTTTTGTGATGTTTTTTTCAATTGAGTTTTTTTCTAAATTTTTTAAGGAAATTTTTTGAACTTCATCCTCTATTATCATGGGAAATCAAAGAAATTGTATGAGAAAATATGATCAAAAAAGAGACCCTGAGGAACGTAGAGAAGAGACGAGACAATCTCGCAAAAGAAAGATAGAAGCACTCTTAAATATTGAAGGGGAAAATCAACCTCAACTAGAAGTTGAAATAGGTATGTAAATGTAAATATTATGATTTTGATATATTTAAAATTTTCCTAGTGTAAAATGTGAAGCTTAATTTTTATTTGATGAACTAATTTGAAAAATATTTTGAAATGTAAACAAAGAGAGATATTCCTCAAAACATTGATGATGGGATACAAAATTTTGAAAGAGAAAGTGAAAGAGATATTGAACCAATGATTGAAGATGGTGAAAATGATGAAAGAAATTCAAGTGAAGAAATTGAATCACAAGGTATGTACATATATATATATATATATATATATTGAACACATGCACGTATTATTGAAATTATACAGATATTTATTAATTTAGGTTATTTATTGAATATGTAAACTTATTATGTACTATTCATTTGAATATGTGCAGATGAAATCAATGTCGATGACGAGATGTTAGAAAATGTTGACACTCACACATATGGAGATAAAAAAGCTAACCATTATATATGATATCATGTTAACCACATTTTTCAGAAGTATTTCATAAAGGAAAATGTGATAGTTCAAGCCCGAATGTTGAAAGGTCTCCTACCATTAAGGAAATTAAAAGAAGTTGTGACTTTATTGGGTATTCGAAAATCAACCAAAGATACAAAAATGATGGAAAATGTGATACAAAATATAAACAGTGCTATAAATTCAATTAGAATATCTAGATAGAAAAATGTTTCAGTTGTACGTAGAGCAATACATATGGCAGTGGTTTCGTCAAGTAATAAAGATAATCGTTTGGTAAAATCTATGGCATGAGCATTATGAACCTCACAAAAAACTTTGCACAAACATCGGAAATTTTGTTTGCAAATAGATGTAAATGATGAACTTTCTTGTTGGAGAGCTATTTGTACGCAGCCATACAAAGATAGATTTGGAGAAAATGTTAAAAAAATAATATATGAATATTGGAAGAACAATTCCCATGTTTCGCCAACAGCAAGGCATGTTATGCGAAGAAGAATAGCACAAAATTAGTATGAAGAACATGAAAATCATTTCTTGGAAACCACTCAGATAGATTTGTTCAACAAGTTCAAAGAAGAGAATCGTGAAATTCATGTTTCAATCAGTGCTTTTGTTCAACAAAAACCATGGTATGTAAAACCTATCACCGTACGCGATACTTGTTGTTGTTGTTATCATGTGGAATTTGAGTTATATTATGACACATTCCTTGATTTTGGTAGAAAATTTTGGAAGGATTCACCTCCTCCTTCCACTATCTATGATTTTATATCTCAAATTCTATGTGAAGGAGAAAGCGATGAAATATTTTATGAAAAGAAGTGTGGCGGTAAAAAATGCGATGATTGTGGAAATTCGACTAAATTTTAAAGCAAACATCGTACTGATATAAATGATCAATCATTTCCAAACATGAAAATGAAATGGAAGAGATATTAATATATCCATACATCAATTCAAGGCTCAAATAGTGTTAAAAGAAATGAATTACGAGAAGAAGAAATTTTTTTCATAGACTTTTTGAGAAAGTTTGAGGAAGAAATTTACAAATACACCAAGCATTCCCATAGAGCTTGATGGAAAGACTTGTAATTCAAGAAATCCTATGAAGTTTTTCCACAAGGGACCATTTTGTCATTAACTGATTCTGCAGAAAACTACACATTTGTTCCACAAAAAGAAATTCAAAGTGAATACTATCATTCTGACCAACTCTCCATGCTCGTCCATATTCTATATAGAAATGCTAAAAAAGACATTGATCATATATAAAGCACCAGTGAAAATCGACATATTATTAAAGAATATCACTTTTATATCAGTGACTATCGTACACATGATATATATTTTGTACAACATTGTTTTGGAAAAATTTATGATTCCTTGAAAAATTGTGGAATAACATTCAATGAACATTGGATATGGTCAGACGGATGCGCAGGACAATTCAAATCTGCATGATCATTCTTTTGGTTGTTTTGTCTTCATAAGAAAACCTGCATTAAACATTATTGGAATTTCTTTGAGACTAGCCATGGAAAAGGAGAACATGACGGTGGAGGGGCATGGATAAAACAAGCACTTCGAAGATATCAAATGAACCCGTCTGCAAGCCAACTTGTGTATGCAAAAGAAGTTGTTCAATGTTGCATCGCTGCTCTAAGCCATGAAGCTAACCGATAAAGGGAAGTGCGAAGGTACATTCAATTTCATTTTTATTGGATATCTAATTTTAAACAATGTACATTTATCAGAATGATTATCTTTGATTGTATTTTGATATCATATTTACATTCTTCTTTAAATATTCCATATAAAGGTTTTTTTGGCATATTCGAATTGAAGACATAGATAGATCAGTTGAAAATGACGTTGAAACAATAAAAGGGACTCAAAATTTGCATTCAATTAAAACAAAGTCGTCAAGAAATGTGTTTTCATTGGATAAAAGAAAATATTATTGTTTTTGTCATATTTGCATAGACAACACAAAATCCAATGACGTTTGTGAAAACAAAATGTATGTAAATGATTGGAAACATACAGAGCTAAATACAAAGCGAAAAATGTCCGTTGCAATGTTTGAAGAAATGCAATTAGAGGAGACTACAATATCATCCTATGGTGATCAAGTTTCTAATCTTGTTAGAGAAGGTAACATTTGTATTTCTTTCTAATGGTAAAGATCTAGAAATAAATTTGAATATGTATAATTTTTTTAAGTTTGTTTTATTGTGCAGGAGATGTTTTTGTTGTAACTGCACCTACTGAAAATGATAAAAATGTTAAGTATTATTTGATGAGTTGCACTGAACGAAAAATGAAATTATTAGAAGACTATAATGATCACGGATTTCCATATGAAAGAGGATCTATTATACTGAATGGTTATTTTTCCAGACAAACTAATCAAAGTTGGAATTTTGTTTACTTTGAAGACTATGAACCTAATTTCGTAAGTTGTCAATATAGTCACTTGGTGTTTGCAACACACATAAAGTTGATCGAGGTTCAGTCAAAGAAAAAAACGAAAATTAAGAAATGGAAAATTTCAAAATCCAATCATGAACGGATTATTGAAGATGGCATTCCAATGGAATTTTTTTGATTGAACTACCCAACAATTTATTCTCTTTGGATTATATGTTCTAGAACTTCCAGTACTGAATTAGAAATTGAGTTTCCTTGTTATGTTATCCATGCAAGTGTTTTCACATGTACAAATTTTTTTGGTACATGCACACTCTAGTATCAACTAAAAGTAGCTTTTCTATACATGCATTGATGAAAAATGTTGCGTGTATTGGATATATGTGTGTGTGTGTGTGTGTGTGTGTGTGTGTCTGTGTGTGTGTTCTAGAATGCAATTAACTGAAAGTATTTTTTCTATGTGCGTTGATGAAAAATGTTGCATGTATTGGATATATACATGAACTCAATGCACGCCTAGTTTTTCTTGTGGGAATTTTTGGTAAAAAGTATCCACAATGTAAATAAATCATCTGCGGTATAATTTTGTATGAATATTCCTTTTAGACAAGAGACTCGGAGCACTTATTCGACTTTTGGTGGGATTTTACCCACATCTCTATTCCTGATTGAAAATATAGTACAAAATTTGTCTGTCCAATGGTCCAATATGTTCTATGTGCATTGATGAAAAATGTTGTGCATGTATATGTGTGTGTGTGTGTGTGTGTTCTAGAATGCAATTAAAACTGAATGGACCATCAATTTACCAATTTATAAATCAACAAGGCTACCTAGTTGACTGCATTAATTACATTGACCCCAATTCAACAAACATATATCTACTTCTTATATTTCCAATCAAAATTAAATGGATTTATATGGGAAAGACACATAACATATAGCCTATGAACTAATTTAGTTCATAGCTCAATGAAGGTATCATCATGTGGGAAAATGTTTCAAGAACACTTAATCGTACTTAAAAGTAATCTTAAGATTGTTTTTGATCTTTACATACTACATAATATTGTTTGAGTGATTCTTTTTTTCTTAAATTACCAAATGTACTTCAACCATCCAAAACTTGAATTTTAAAAACTTTTTGATTATATCAAATCAAATTACTTCACATGTCATGCCAATTGTAGTTCAACTATCCAATAGAAACATTAGACATTTAACATTATATCACATGGAAAATGTAGATGGAAATGGTATCCAAAACTTAGTTATAAAAACCTTTTGATTATATCACAACATTACTTCACATGCCTAATGTACTTCAACCATCCAAAACTTGAGTTTTAAAAACCTTTTGAGTATATATCACAACATTACTTCACATGCCATACCAATTTTAGTTCAAATATCCAATAAAAACATTTAACATTATATCACATGCCAAATGTAGATTGAAACCATACAAAACTTAAGTTTTAAAAACTTTTTGATTATATATCATGCAACATTACTTCACATGCCATGCAAATTATAGTTCAACTATCCAATAAAAAAATTTAACATTATATCACATGCCAAATGTAGATTGAAACCATACAAAGATTAACATTTAATTTAACAAAAAATTATAGATCACAACATTACTTCACATGCCAAATGTATTTCAACCATCCAAAACTTGAGTTTTAAAAACTTTTTTATTATATCACAACATTACTTCACATGCAATGCCAATTGTAGTTCAACTATACAATAAAAACATTTAACATTATATTACATGCCAAATGTATATTGAAACCATCCAAAACTTAAGTTTTAAAAACTTTTTGATTATATATCATGCAACATTACTTCACATGCCATGCCAATTATAGTTCAACTATCCAATAAAAACATTTAACATTATATCACATGCCAAATGTAGATTGAAACCATCCAAAACTTAACCTTTAATTTAACAAAAAATTATAGATCACAACATTACTTCACATGCCAAATGTACTTCAAGCATCCAAAACTTAAATTTTAAAAACAAAAAAAATTATAACACATCATTACATAACATGCCAAATGTAGTTCAGAAGCAAAACATTAATTTATAGATGACAACATTACTAGTAGTTCAATTATCCAAAACTTAAAAGTTTTAAAAACCAAACAAATTATATAACAACATTAATTCACATTCACATGCCAAAAGTACTAAAACCATCCAAAACTTAACTTTTTGGAACAAAACAAATTATATTAACACTATAATAAAATATGTCCAAAAATTGTAGATCTCACAAGTATCAAGTATCAAGTTATATATATGACTGTGCATCTAGATAATATATAAAAAAGTAAATTTAAGACTAGAAATCTTGAAATCAAATCTACAAATCATGTCCATCAAATACAGATGGATGTAGTGTCTTTCCTATCAGAGTCTCAATCCGCACGCTATCTTGCAAAGAATGGGGAACCTATACACAATGCACATACAAACATTAAAATTTGATGTTTTAAAAATGAGTGAGAATATATAGAACTTCATGTAAAAAACAAAATATAAAAAAAAAACATGCAATACCTCATGAGGTTCCCTCTCCATTTGTTCGCCTGCTACAACTTCCCCCATGGGAACATCTCCAACAGTACATTGTACAATATACATGTACAGTTATATATATATTAAAAAAATTAGATGAAAATGCATATGTGTACATATATAAACTTATTTTCAATAATATTAAAAAAAAAGTTAGACAACTTGTTCAAATTGTTGAAATGGTGTGGATGTTCCTATCTTCGTCGCTAGAGTCCGTGGACTAAAGGAATCTTCTATAGAAACCTAAAATTCAAAATTTTAAAAGTATAAAATAACTCAAGATCAAGATCTCAATTTATAATAAAACTTAAATAAACTTCAATTTATAAATTATAACTTAAAAAAAAACATATATATATATTTAAAAGTGAAAAATTGAATACTTATGTAGGTGAATTTGGGACATCTCCTAAGAGAGGCTCCAAAAGAAAATCTCCAAAAACCTAAAATTCAAAAAATTTAAAATAACTCAAGATATAGATATATATATCTCAATTTTTAATGGAACTTTTTGAGGTGGAATATATATATATAACTTAAACATAAATTTTAAAGTGAAAAATTGTCCATACTTGTTGTGGATGTGGCACATCTCCTAAGGAAGTAGAAGGTACATCTCCCAAGGAAGAAGAAGGTACCGCCATCCCAAAAACATCGGACAGAATCGGAATCTGCTAAAACATTCTATTATTATATATGTGCATGTACATGTGTGCACAATTATTTATTTTAAAAATATCACTTAAAAAACACTAACATTTGTCAACATATCTTGATGGTGAGACCCATCTTCATTGTTTGAACCAGAGGCCCCGAACGTGATATTAACATTTTCGTCATTCATCATGCGTGGCGACTACAAATGGTGTTTTAACATATAATGATACATTTATGTTAGATTAATGTACATAAAAATAAATGTATACATGTACATACACATGTATTTATTACAAATTGTACACATGTATGTGTTAAAATAATTGAACCCTAAGGTCATTAACACATACCGTTCTCGTGCCCTCTTCCTCATGAAGAATTAGGTCTTGCTAGCCATTGCGACAGTGCTTTGCATATATTTGGAGAACTTCAACATTCATGTTGTCAATCTCTTCATCTATACAATACACAAATTTGACACGTGCATTCTCACATGCTTTTTGTCGATTTAGACAAACATTGACTCCACCCAATCCGCTGTAAACATTGTCGATCATGACATCCCTTGCTTCTCAAATTATTTGAGAAGTCACATCCATATCTGACCGCAGAGTTTCGACCCGAAAAGGTCGACTCACCAATGGCGGCTTAGGGCGAGGCAACTCCACATCTCACCTAGCGCCCCTACGGTCACATAATCGACCTTTCCCCGGACCAAAAAATTCTGACGGAAGGTCATTGTAATTGGGTTTCATTTTCAAAAAAAAATTCTGCGTAAAACAATTTTGCAAAATAAACAGGAACCTCGTCGTTCCATGGGAGCCTTCCATATGCCGAAAGGTGATCATCATACAAATAGTGAGCTATATCGGGGTGCTTGAAATATTGCACCTTCAGCATTTTCCTTTTTGGCCCTTCCTTGAAATTAAACATTGACTTCGCCATATCTTTTGTAACTCTTTGTTTTACATCCTCCCATTTATCGGGACCCATTACTATTTCCTTTCTCTTTCTCATGACTTCTACAAATGTATCAGTCGTTGGCCTAAGATTTGTATACACATTTACTATTTCGCCCTATGAATGTGTAACTATTTCGAGGCTTTGTCTGCTCTTAGCAGGTAGATTCAAAGCCACGAGATATCTCCGCAATTTTGCATGAAGTTGTTGACACCTTTCTAAGGTGCATTGCGCCATGTTTCATTCCCATGGTATATCAGAAATTTCGGCCGGATAAGTTGTGGTGGGTAGACAACTTTCTTCTTGAATGTAGCGTTTTGCCCTGCATCTATTTTGACCAATATTTGGAACATTTTCAGCATCTGCATCAATATATATAAAATTTTGTATATTATAAAAAACACATGTAAACAAATTTGTACAAATTTAATGAAAAAAATATTGAAATTGATGGAAACCTCGACGTGGTTGGCTAGCATCTTCTCCACCCTGAAATTGTTGAGAACCAGAATGACCTTGCTGAGAACCAGCACCACTAGCCATTTATTGGCCTCCGGGAGAATAAATATCACCACCTTCATGCAACCTGCTACCACTTATTGATGGCCCTCTAAGGGGATTTGAACCACCACCAACCTCTCGAGAGGAGAGAGAAGCTTCATAAACAAATATGAATTTATAATCAATTGAAAAATACATGCATACATATAAATACACGTGTACATATTCATTGATTAAATTGTGTTAAAACCATACCACGACTGGGTGAAACATGGGCATCCATGGCTGGAGTAGAGACCCTTCTCTTCTTATTAGCTCCTAAAAAATAAAAAATGAAACTTATTAAGAACTAATTTAACTCACAAATTTGATAAAAAATCAATTCCATATGTACACACATGTATGGAGATTTAAGATTATATTTAGATTTACCATGAATAGCTCTCGATCTCCATCCCTAATCCCCCCCTCTGGTAGAGATATGGGATTCTGTTGACCTTCGTCATTCATCCTCTATGATACATATATCTACGGTGGGCATTTACAATTATTTTTTTAAATAACTAATTTAAATTAAATTCAAAATAAATTTCAGAAAATTAATGTAATTTAGTGTAAACAAATTATGTAAAACGCAAAATTCAAAGCACTAATTGATGTGTGAAACTCAATTTAAGAAAAAAAAGTTATAAAAATGATAAGTTCACCAAATTGTGTTTTACATGAAAATTAATGTAATTTAGTGTAAACAAATTATGTAAACCACAACTTTCAAAGCACTAATTGATGTGTGAAACTCAATTTAAGAAAAAAAAAGTTATAAAAATGATAAGCTCACCAAATTGTGTTTTATATGGTGGGATATAAAATTTAAAAAAACACATTGTCGTTAAAAAAGAAGTGAAACTCCATTTAAACAAACTCCATTTATACAAAAAATTGTTGAAGTCCCTGCATTTTAATTTCATAAAAATGTGAAGTTCACCACCTGTTGCAAATGTGAAGTTCACCAAGTTGTGTTTTACATGGTGTGGTGGGAGCACGCTTGCTATATAATTGAATAAAGCACATGGTCATTAAAAAAGACACATTTATAAGTACACAACACACACATATCCATGATATGTTACAATGTCGATCAACAAATTTTGAAGGAGAGTGTCTCAACACTAATTCATCTTTGAGAGATGAATCTTGAATTTTTGAAGAAGAGCGTCGCAAAACTAATTCATCTTTGAGAGATGAACATTGAATTTTTGAAGAAGAGTGTATCAAAATTAATTCATCTTTGAGAGATGAATCTTGCATTGGCATTACCCCGTATAATTATAATTCATCTATTAATTCATATTTGATAGATGAATCCTAAATTTGCATTGCCCCACACAATAAATCAATAGACATATTATTCACATTTGTACAATGCATTATACTAAAAAATTGAAATTGGCTAACAATATTGTTTCCTATTCCATGCAGTTCTTTTAGCCTCTCCTTCTTAACGTGGTATATGCCATTCATCTGGTTGCACACTATTTTAGAATTGGTGAAAAATACAATTCCATTTGATCCATACTCCATCAATGTTCCCAGGACTTATATCAATCCAATATAATATTCCTCGTTGTTTTTTGTTCTTCCCGGTATATTCATTTTCCTTTGGACGACTTTGCTAGTCACAATATTGGAAAGCACATATATAATCATTGCATTCCTGAGATTGGGATAGCAAGAGACTTCTATGCATAATTTCCATTTCTCAACCATTTTTAATGGTTTTCTTATCCCTAAAAAAAACAAATTCAATAAAAATATATATATTAAATTGACATTTATTGCAAATTATTGGGGGAAATGAAAAACTTATATTTAGATCTATTCCAGAGATTGATTGTAGGGACATTTACTAGATATGTCACCTTTCATAAAAGATGAGATCCAAAGGCTACCTGGCCCTTTATAGACTCTTCCTATAGAACTACCATGGATATGAAAATGAAAAACTTCTAATTAGATCTATTCTAGAGATTGAATGTAGGGGAATTTACTGTTAGGTTAAAACCTATGTTTTGTATCAAATCACTTTTGGTTTCAATGGGAAAATTTTATGGCTAATTTGTGTTTTACATGTTGAATATAAAATGTTTTTTCTCTCTCATTATTAGAGACCATGGATATGAAAATGAAAAACTATATACTTGGTTAAAAACTATGTTTTGTATCAAATTATTTTTTGTTTCTAAATACTACATACATGTTGACTGTAGGGGAATTTAGATCTATTACAGAGATTTATTGTAGGGGCATTTACTAGATATGTCATCTTTCATAATGTTGGCAATATGATGCATGTGTTGTCTTGGATGGCAACCTACTTGATAAAGTTGATGACAACCTACTTGATGAAATGAGATTGTTGGTTATACGATGCAATGTGTTGTCCTTGATGGAAACCTACTTGATGAGTTAAGGAGGAGATTTTTGACAATATGATGCAATGTGTTGTCTTTGATGGAAACCTACTTGATGAAGTTGTTCTTGATTGAAACCTGCTTGATGAGTTGCCTATGATAAGAAACCTATGTGTTAAATATGTAAGAATGATGTATCTTGTGTTAAATAAGGAAGGATGATGTATCTATAGATCGGCTCAGAAGTAACAGAAGAAAGGAACTCCAGTAAGTGCCAACGAAATGATAAATATGATATGTCACAAAGCATACGCGGGTTTGTCAAGGCAAAGTAGCGTATGTATGCAGAAAAGTATGTGCTAAGTAGTGTATGCCTATTTGCGCTCTAAATTCATAAAACCAAGGGAATTTAGCATGGTATTGGCCCATTGTATTGAGCGCTTGAATATCTATTTCATCCCATCCAAGAATACCATTAGTAGTTGAGTGGTTTTGACTCATGGTATTGACAAAGGCTAAATCTATATAAGGAGAAGAAAATCATAGTGCAAGGGTGTGTATGAGTGTGGGTTTTCAATGAATACTTCACTCTGAAGTATATCTACATGGAATGGGTAACATTTTTTTGATTGATCTGAATTAATAATGCACCTATGAAGAAAATGATGAAGAGGGATCTCTAGATCTGAAAAGACTATGTATTTTCTAGATCTATTTATGGAATGTTTAGATCTGAGATGAGGCGAATATTTCCTGAAGTAAAAGGGTAAGATTTGAGCCATTTATCTGTTCTGAAGAATTGCACAGCCCTACAAAGTTTGAAGATCTATACGCAGGTTCGTGGAAGAGAAAGCGCGTATATATGTGGGTTGGCTTTAGCAAAAGCGCGTATGGTATGTGAAATCAGTTCCGAAATATGTGCAGATGTATACGCAGGTTTGTTTCTGTTAAAGTGCGTGCATACGTAGGTTCAGTGAAGTAAAATCGCGTATGGAAATAGGGTTTTGCTGAAGTATGTGGAATCAAATGTCTGATCTGTTCTATTGTTGTACTACGATCTGTCAATAATGTATTCATACAGATCTAGGTTGTTTTAAGTTGATTATGCTGCTAATTATGTTGATTAAAGATCAATTTTTTGGTTGATTGGTTGATGGTACAATGAATGAATTGATGAGGTTATGAGTTTCAGTTCGATGTATGATGAGATTAAATGTGTGGAGTGGGTCCAGTCTGAAAATCTGATGAAAAGTGGCCTACAAGGTATGTTGTATGGAAGTTGTTAGATCCAGTATGAAAATTGATGAAACGTGGTCCGCAATGGTGCTGAGGGTCGAAGCCTTCAATGAGGGGATTGTATCTCCCTTCCAGTGGTAGATGGTAAATGAGAGCAGGGGGTAGTAGCTCCCTTCTAGGAGAGGCTGGTAAATGAGAGCAGGGGGTCGTAGCTCCCTTCCAGGAGAGGCTGGTAAACGAGAGAAGGTTGTAGCCTTCTGCAGATGGGTGCCTTCATGCTGGTACGAGTCTGCGCCAGCACAATGTTGTAAGATATTTTCTTTATAATAAATATTGAAGACTGAGATGACGGCAGTGGTGGTTTTCTCCCAAATTGGGTTTCCACCTTAAATCCTGGTGTTCATGTGTGTTTCTTATGTGTGTTGATTTATTATGTTCTTACTGCACATGTTTACTGCTTACTAAACATCTAATGAATGAATGATGCAATGATCTAAGTAAAAAATTATCTGCATAATGAGACCTCTGGTAATACGCAAGTTTCATTAAGGATATCCGTGTGTATACGCGACTTGGGTTCAGTAAAGTAGCGTATGGTTTTAGAGAAAGATAAATTAAAAAGTTTTCAGTCTGCACTAAATATTGATTCACCCCTCCCCCCCCCCCCCCCCTCTTAGTATTTTTCCCAACAATTGGTATCAGAGAAGGTTCTTCTACAGAAGCTTGATCGCTTGAAGGAGATCCATCACAATGGGAAAAAAGCAAAAGAAGAAGGCTACTCATGGAAAGGAGATATCTCAGAAAACATGTGCAGCAGAAAATGAAGAAGATGAAACAGGTAGTGATTGTTGTTCTTGTGATTTATTTTCTTGTGCATGCAATGGTGAAGATGGTGAAAGTAATGCTATGGATCTAGAAGCAGTTCTCAAGATCAAAGTTGAAGATCAACAAAGATTATTCAATAAGAGAGAATATATCTACAAAGATATGATCTCTAGACTGAAAAGGTTGTACGATAATGTAACCAATCGAAGTAAAGGACTTGAAGAAGAAATAATCTCTCTGAAAGCAGATCTCGAAGCATCAAATAATAAGAATGAGGAATTTCTACAATCATTTGAAGAAAAAGGACTTGAAGTAGAAATCGTCTCCCTCAAAGAAGATCTGAAAAAATCGAATAAGAAGAATGAATAACTTCTACAAACATTTAAAGAACAAGAAAATGGGTTGAAGGAAGAGATTTTAAAACTAAGTGATCAAGTAGAAGAGGGAAGAAAGGTTGAAGAAAATATGAAGAAGCAATGCCAAAGATTGGAGGTTGAGGTAAACATTTTAAAAGGTAAATTAGAGGAAAAGGATAGACTCTTGAGGTTTCAAGATAGTACTAAGATTCTGGATAATATTCTTAGTAGTCAAAGGTCTACTTCTGTTAAATTTGGTCTTGGTTTTCATGAAACTATTAAAGGAGAATATAGCTCACAAGAAAGTGCTAAATATTCAAAGGATATCAATGCAAAACCTGAAGTGTTGAAAGAAACAAAAGGTCAACCGACAATCATGGACTCTCAAAAGAAATCATTCCCTCCTTTGATCAATAATGTTGAATGCTTTAAATTTCATAATTATGGGCATGTTGCAAGAAATTGTAGAAGCAAATCATTTCAGTCACAAACAAACAGATTCTACTCAGAAAGGTACTTAGTTTTCTTCAAGGGATATTGTTTTTCATGCAGCAAGTATGGTCATAAAGTAGATGATTTCAATAGAAGAAAGAATAGAAAAACACATTATGATCCTTATGCTTACTTTTCTGGTCACATAAGATGTTATTCTTGTAACAAGTATGGACATTTAGAAAAATAATGCAGGATGAATAGATCTGAGAAATTGGATAATTTTTAGCACACAAAAAGAAATTTCAAGCAAAGCTAGAAAAAGGTGGAGGACCGGTCAAAAACGTAGGGAATATTGACCCTACTATAGTCACCCACTTCTAAAGCTTACTTCTCATAATGACTGTAGGAGTAATGTGAGACACATTATAGGGATTAGTAATGTATCATCACAGGGGGAGCAATATATGGTGATTCTCATCGTTGGTTTGGTAATTCTGGTTATGTTTATCTCTAACAATGCATCTGATGTGAAGAAGACAGGTACAGGTGGTACAAATTCAGGGGGAGATGAAGTTGTGGAAATTTTCAGTGTTTCACTTTCCATACGCGGGTTCAGTGAACTAAATCCACGTATACACACGAGTTCTGCCAGAGATTGTCGTATATGCTTTTCTGATAAGAAAAACAGTAAGATAGCTAAAGATCAGTAACACAGGTTCAGCGGGAGCATCAGTCTAACAACTAATGATTGCATTTTTGGCATTGTATCTGATTATTCCTTAGTCCTTGCTCAAATGATGATGACATGATACATGGTTTCTTATGATGAGATTATGGATGAACCCTAATTTCTTTTTGCTGAAGAATATATTTTGTTTTCACACATGGATAAGATGGAATTCTTATGATTCAGAGATAAGGATAGACCATACAGAGTTTTTTGTTGATGACTTCTGACATGATTGAGATCTTATATACATAATTCGTACACATATTTGATTGAGAAATAAAGATAAATCATGAAGATCTTGGTGATAACAGATCACATGGAGGATTGCTTGACACATATTGTCTAATGAAGAAGTTGTTCTGGTATGATAATTCCTATTGGGAAGAATTTGTTGATGCTGCAAAAAGTCTAAAGGCCTGGTTACTGATGCACTTATGCTACAAATGTTGGATGACACTTCAAAACATAGCTACATTGTCTTATCTTTCTTCTCTCATATATCCCAGGGAAGCATTCGAATATCTCAGACGGAAGTTGGGAGTTTTCTCTGCCATGTACAAGATCAGAGCTACTTAAAATTAGAAGATTAAAATTGGATATGCGGGTTTCCTAAAATACAGTCACGTATATACGCAAGTTTATACACAGAAAACCGCGTATGGGTGTGTGCTGACAAATTTTTGAGGTCATCATTCTTCAACATAGCTATGATGTTGTTGGGTATATCTGGTGATGTTTCAGCTCTCATATTTCTGTTTCATTCTCTGATATCTGATGAAGATGCATTGATAATTTTCTGTTGAAAGTGTTCAAGATGCACAAGCTAAGGGGGAGCATTGGTCATATGGAAAGTAATGCATTGTTGGCATTATGATGGTTCTAAAATATGATCTCTCTCTTGAGGTATTTTTGGTATTGGTCATAAAAAGTCATATTTGTAATTTGATGAAAAGGTCATGTTGAGACCTATGATGTAAAATTGTAATATTCAATCATGTAAGGACTTGGTCAAATTTGTAAACCCACTTGGTAGGGTAGTTGAGTCAAAATATGTAAACCCACTTGGTTGGGTACTCGAGTCACATATGTAAATCCACTTGGTTGGATCATTGATGTAAGTATGAGTCCTTGGTGATAGGAAAGGTCATACAGTCATGTACTTCATTGAAAAATATGTTTGAAGATTCAACATGAACTCAGGGGGAGCATGGTAGCTTCAGTGCACATCAGATCTACAAAGCTCTTGTTTCTACATGAGAAGAAAAACCTTGTTTTGGCTTTGATTGGCCCTTTGCCCTTGATGTCAAAGGGGGAGAGTTTCATGGTGTTTGAATAGGGGGAGAGTATCATGGTGTTTTCATAATGGTTATAATCAATCTATCTATCTGTTGTGGTGATCAAACACCATCATGGTTGCCATCAAGTCCAAAGGGGGAGATTGTTGGAAATATGATGCATGTGTTGTCCTTGATGGCAACCTACTTGATAAAGTTGATGACAACCCACTTGATGAAATGATATTGTTGGCTATATGATGAAATGTGTTGTCTTTGATGGCAACCTACTTGATGAAGTTGTTCTTGATGGAAACCTGGTTGACGAGTTGCCTATGATAAGCAACCTATGTGTTAAATATGTAAGAATGATGTATCTTGTGTTAAATAAGGAAGGATGATGTATCTACAGATCAACTCAAAAGTAACAGAAGAAAGGAACTCTAGTAAGTGCCAACGAAATGATAAATATGATATGTCACAAAGCATACGCGGGTTTGTCAAGGCAAAGTAGAGTATGTACGCGGAAAAGTACGTGCTAAGTAGTGTATGCCTATTTGTGCTCTAAATTCATAAAACGAAGGGAATTTACCATGGTATTGGCCCATTGTATTGAGCGTTGGAATATCTATTTGATCCCCTCCAAGAATACCATTAGTAGTTGAGTGGTTTTGAATCATGGTATTGACAAAGGCTAAATCTATATAAGGAGAAGAAAATCATAGTGCAAGGGTGTGTATGAGTCTGGGTTTTCAAATACTTCACTCTGAAGTATATCTGCATGGAATGGGTAACATTTTGCTGATTGATCTGAATTAATAATGCACCTATGAAGAAAATTATGAAGAGGGATCTCTAGATCTGAAAAGACTATGTATTTTCTAGATCTGTTTATGGAATGTTTAGATCTGATATGAGGCGAATATTTCCTGAAGTAAAAGGGTAATATCTAATCCATTTATCTGTTCTGAAGAATTGCACTGCCCTACAAAGTTTGAAGATATATATGCAGGTTCATGGAAGAGAAAGCACGTATATACGCGGGTTGGCTTCAGCAAAAGCCCGTATGGTATGTGAAATCAGTTCTGAAATATGTGCAGATGTGTACACAGGTTTGTTTCTGTTAAAGCACGTGCATACACTGGTTCAGTGAAGTAAAAGCGCATATGGAAGTAGGGTTTTGCTGAAGTATGTGGAATGAAATGTCTGATCTGTTCTACTGTTGTACTACAATATGTCAATAATGTATTCATACAGATCTGGGTTGTTTTAAGTTGATTATGCTGTTAATTATGTTGATTAAAGATCAAGTTGTTGGTTGATTGGTTTATGGTACAATGAATGAATTGAGGAGGTTATGAATTTCATTTTGATGTATGATGAGCTTAAATGTGTGGAGTGGGTCCAGTCTGAAAATCTGATGACAAGTGGCCTACAAGGTATGTTGTATGGAAGCTGTCAGATCCAGTATGAAAATTGATGAAACGTGGTCCGCAATGGTGGTGAGGGTCGAAGCCTTCAGTGATGGGGTTGTCTCTCCCTTCCAGTGGTAGCTGGTAAATGAGAGCAGGAGGTAGTAGCTCCCTTCCAGGAGAGGCTGGTAAACGAGAGCAGGGGGTCGTAGCTCCCTTCCAGGAGAGGCTGGTAAATGAGAGAAGGTTGTAGCCTTCTGCAGGTGGGTGCCTGCATGTTGGTATGAGTCTGCGCCAACACAAAGTTGTAAGATGTTTTATTTATAATAAATATTGAAGACTGAGACAACGGTAGCGGTGCTTTTCTCCCGAATTGGGTTTCCACCTTAAATCCTGGTGTTCATGTGTGTTGCTTATGTATGATCATTTATTATGTTCTCACTGCACATGTTTACTGCTTACTAAACATCTAATGAATGAATGATGCAATGATCTAAGTAAAAAATTATCTGCATAATGAGACCTCTTGTAATACGTGAGTTTCATTAAGGATATCCACATGTATGCACAACTTGGGTTCAATAAAGTAGCGTATGGGTTTTAGAGAAAGATAAAGTAAAAATTTTTCAGTCTGCACTAAATACTAATTAGCCCCCGCCCCCTCAGTATTTTTCCCAACACATAAAAGATGATATCCAAAGGCTACCTAGCCCTTTACAAACTCTGCCTATAGAACTACGATGGATATGAAAATGAAAAACTTCTAATAGATCTATTATAAATATTGAATGTAGGGGCATTTACTAGATTAGGTTAAAACCTATGTTTTGTATCAAATTACTTTTTGTTTATAAATACTATATACATGTTGACTGTAGGGGCATTTAGATCTATTCTAGAGATTGACTGTAGGGGCATTTACTAGATATGTCACCTTTCATAAAAGATGAGATAAAGAGGCTACCTGGCCCTTTACAGACTCTGCCTATAGAACTACCATGGATATGAAAATGAAAAACGTCTAATTAGATCTATTCTAAAGATTGAATGTAGGGGCATTTAATAGATTAGGTTCAAGCCTATGTTTTGTATAAAATCACTTTTGGTTTCAATGGTAAACTTTTATGGCTAATTTATGTTTTACATGTTGAATATAAAAGGTTTTTTCTCTCTCATTGTTTGATACCATGGATATGAAAATGAAAAACTATATAATTGGTTAAAAAGTATGTTTTGTATCAAATTAATTTTTTTTTCTAAATACGACATACATGTTGAATGTAGGGGCATTTACTGTAGGGGCATTTATATCTATTCTAGATATTGACTGTAGGGGCATTTATATCTATTCCAGAGATTGACTGTAGGGGCATTTACTAGATATGTCACATTTCATAAAAGATGAGATCTAAAGGCTACCTAGCCCTTTACAGACTCTACCTATAGGACTACCATGGATATAAAAATGAAAAACTTATAATTAGATCCATTCTAGAAATTCAATGTAGGGGCATTTACTAGATTAGGTTAAAACCTATGTTTTGTATCAAATCACTTTTGGTTTCAATGGGAAACTTTTATGGCTAATTTCTGTTTTACATCTTGAATATAAAAGTTTTTTTCTCTCTCATTGTTTAAGACCATAGATATGAAAATGAAAAAATATATAATTGGTTAAAACCTATGTTTTGTATCAAATTAATTTTTGTTACTAAATACTATATACATGTTGAATATAAAAGGTTTTTTTCTAAGGTTTTTTTCTCTCTCATTGTTTGAGACCATGGATATGAAAATGAAAAACTTCTATATTTAAAACTATTTGAGAGATTGATTGACTTGTAGGGGCATTTACTCATAGGTTAAAACCTATGTTTTGTATCAAGTCAGTTATGGTTTCAATGGGAAACTTTTATGGCTAATTTGTGTTTTACACATGTTGAATATAAAAGGTTTTTTTCTCTCTCATTGTTGGAGACCATGTATATGAAAATGAAAAAATTCTATTTAGATCTATTCTAGAGATATGGCTAGTTTTTGTTTTACATACATTGAATATAAATTTTTTTTTCTCTCATTGTTTGAGACCATGGATATGAAAATGAAAAAATTCTATATTTAAAAATATTCGAGAGATTGATTGACTTGTAGGGGCATTTACTCTTAGGTTAAAACCTATGTTTTGTATCAAATCACTTACGGTTTCAATGGGAAATTTTTATGGCTAATTTTTGTTTTACATGTTGAATATAAAACTTTTTTTTCTCTCTCATTGTTTGAGACCGTGGATATGGAAATGAAAAACTTCTATTTAGATCTATTCTAGAGATATGCAAAATTTGTGTTTTACATACATTGAATACGAAAGTTTTTTTCTCTCATTATTTGAGACAATGGATATGAAAATGAAAAAATTCTATTTAAAACTATTCCAGAGATTGACTGTAGGGGAATTTACTCTTAAATTAAAACCTATGTTTTGTATAAAATAACTTATAGTTTCAATAACAAACATTTATGGCTAATTTGTGTTTTACATGTTGAATATAAAAGGATTTTTTCTCTCTCGTTGTTTGGGACCATGGATATGAAAATGAAAAACTTCTATTTATATCTATTCTAGAGATATGGCTAATTTGTGTTTTACATACATTGAATATAAAATGTTTTTTCTCCCATTGTTTGAGACCATGGATATGAAAATGAAAAAATTCTATATCTAAAACTATTTGAGAGATTGATTGAATTGTAGGGGCATTTAATCTTAGGTTAAAACCTATGTTTTGTATCAAATCACTTATGGTTTCAATGGGAAACTTTTATGGCTAATTTTTTTTTTACATGTTGAATATAAAGGGTTTTTTTTCTCTCATTGTTTGAGACCATGGATATGAAAATGAAAAACTTCTATTTAGATCTATTCTAGAGATATGGATAATTTTTGTTTTACATACATTGAATATAAAAGGTTTTTTCTCTCATTATTTCAGACCATGGATATGAAAATGAAAAACTTCTATTTAAAACTATTCCAGACATTGACTGTAGGGGCATTTACTCTTAGGTTAAAACCTATGTTTTGTATCAAATCACTAATGCTTTCAATGAGAAACTTTTATGGCTAATTTGTGTTTTACATGTTGAATATAAAAGGTTTTTTTCTCTCTCATTGCTTGAGACCTTGGATATGAAAATAAAAAACTTCTATTTAGATCTATTCTAGAGATACGACTAATTTGTGTTTTACATATATTGAATATAAAATGTTTTTTCTCTCATTGTTTGAGACCATGGATATGAAAATGAAAATATTCTATATTTAAAACTATTTGAGAGATTGATTGACTTGTAGGGGCATTTACTCTTAGGTTAAAACCTATGTTTTGTATCAAATCACTTATGGTTTCAATGGGAAACTTTTATGGCTAATTTGTGTTTTACATGTTGAATATAAATGGTTTTTTTTCTCTCGCATTGTTTGAGACCATGGATATGAAAATGAAAAACTTCTATTTAAATCTATTCTAGAGATATGGCTAATTTGTGTTTTACATACGTTGAATATAAAAGGTTTTTTCTCTCTTATTGTTTGAGACGATGGTTATGAAAATAAAAAAACTATATACTTGGTTAAAACCTATGTTTTGTATCAAATTACATTTTTTTTCTAAATACTATATACATTTTGACTGTAGGGGAATTTACTATAGGGGCATTTAGATCTATTCCAGAGATTGACTGTAGGGACATTTACTAGATATGTCACCTTTCATAAAAGATGACATCTAGAGGCTACCTGGCCCTTTACAAACTCTGCCTATGGAACTACCATGGATATGAAAATGAAAAATTTCTAATTAGATCTATTCTATAAATTAAATGTAGGGGCATTTACTAGATTAAGTTAAAACCTATGTTTTGTATCAAATAATTTTTTGTTTCAATGGGAAACTTTTATGGCTAATTTTTGTTTTACATGTTGAATATAAAAGGTTTTTTCTTTCTCATTGTTTGAGACCATGGATATGAAAATGAAAAACTATATCATTGGTTAAAACCAAATTTTTGTATCAAATTACTTTTTTTCTTTCTAAATACTATATACAAGTTGAATATAAAAGGTTTTTTTCTCTCTCATTTTTTGTGACCATGGATATGGAAATGAAAAACTTCTATTTAGATCTGTTCTAGAGATATGGATAATTTGTGTTTTACATACATTGAGTATAAAAGGATTTTTCTCTCATTGTTTGAGACCATGGGTATGAAAATGAAAAACTTCTATATTTAAAGCTATTCGAGAGATTGATTGACTTATAGGGGCATTTACTCTTAGGTTAAAACTGATTTTTTGTATCAAATCAATTATGGTTTCAATGGGAAACTTTTATGGATAATTTGTGTTTTACACATGTTGAATATAAAAGGTTTCTTTCTCTCTCATTGTTTGAGACCATGGATATGGAAATGAAAAACTTATATTTAGATCTATTCTATAGATATGGGTAATTTTTGTTTTACATACATTGAATATAAAAGGTTTTTTCTCTCATTATTTGAGACCATGGATATGAAAATGAAAAACTTCTCTTTAAAACTATTCCAGAGATTGAATGTAGGAGCATTTAATCTTAGGCTAAAACCTATGTTTTGTATCAAATCACTTATGGTTTCAATGAGAAATTTCTATGGCTAATTTGTGTTTTACATGTTGAATATAAAAGGTTGTTTTCTCTCTCATTGTTTTAGACCATGGATATGAGAATGGAAAACTTCTATTTAGATCTATTCTAGAGATATGGCTAATTTTTGTTTTACATACATTGAATATAAAAGGTTTTTTCTCTCATTATTTGAGACCATGGATATGAAAATGAAAAACTTCTACTTAAAAATATTCCAGAGATTGACTGTAGGGGCATTTACTTTTAGGTTAAAACCTATGTTTTGTATGAAATCACTTATGGTTTCAATGAGAAACTTTTATGGCTAATTTGTGTTTTACATGTTGAATATAAAAGGTTTTTTTTCTCTCTCATTGTTTGAGACTGTTTGGTGAATTCAGTTTCCTGAATTGATAGCGTAAATTATCAACCAGGGCTAGTAAATTGATGAGGTGTACTTGCACTATATGTGCCTAAATATCCTTATTCTTATTTAATTTTTTTTAGTATCTTATTGATGTTTTTGAGTTTTGTTATGTTTGAGTTTTAGTATGTTACTCTATGCTCAGAAGATGAAATGAAATCTATGTCAAAATTAAAAGAAAAGGAAACCTTAGACTTAAAACAGAGTTTAGCTGTAAACTCTGCCCCTAATTAGGAAAATGGTGAAAAACAAAGTATCCTAATCCATGGATTTTTATATCTTGCAAATGAACATGAAAGGTAACTCAAGACATTATAATTAAACCTGATCCATTTAGTTAGAGGTTTGTTAGAAAAATTTGTGAAAGAAATTAAGCTCTAATGTGATGAGGATCTTCCTAAAACATACAACAACTTAGAATATTATAGTGAAATATTATTCATATGATAGAGGTATTTTGGAATAACTTGAGAATAATATTGCTACAATATACTAAGGATCTCCTATGGAATATTTGGAACTACTTATGACATTACAAATAGATCTCGTTCATCAGCTAGAGATTTATTGGAAGATTTTATTGAAGGAGATTAGACATAATGTGATAAGGATCTTCTAAACAACAAGCAAGTAGTAACCCACATCATTAAAACTAAGTATTTTCTGTGATTTAGAGATTTATTGGAACAATTTTGAGAAAAAGACTCATGTAATAACATGATAATCTTCTATCTAATTGCAGAACAGGAAATGCTAATAACTCAACATAGTACAACCAAATCTCATTCATATAATAGTGATATGTTGGAAAATATTTAAGAAAAAGAATGGTTGTAGGACAATGAGGGTCTTATTAATCTAAATGAAAAAAACTAAAGTGCTAGTAACTCAGGATGTTACAATTAAATCGATTCATTGAATAGAGATATGTTGGAAAATCTTGAGAACAGACTAACTATAACATCATGAGGATATTTTATTTAAACAAACAATGTAAGACATGATACTAAAATATATGAACTCAGAAAACTGTCTAAGTAAGAAATATAACAAAAAAGAATTGAAAAATACTTATCTAGAAAGCATGTAGAAGCCTCCTTGGATAGCAGGGACCCTCTGCTATAAATTTGGCATAAAAATCTTTAAATCCTCAAGCTTGTCTTCAGTACAACATCAGAGTTATTCTTCTTTTTATTATCAAAAATACTTAAAAATAGAGTATCACAGTATTGGTCAAATGAGTATCAACTTTCTCTCTCGGTCTCACCAAGCTAAATTTTTAGGCAATTACATAACTGATATTAAAGGAAAGTAGGCATAGGCGTAATTCTAAAGTCAAAATCAAACTAAAACTCCTTTTTAGGACTCATGATTTACTAAAAGAAAATAAAGAGTCCTTATCCTTATAAAAATCAACTTCTTGTACTTTTTTTTTGACCACGTGCATAAGCATCTCCAGTTATTGACTCAGTCTTCATGGATGATAAGGAATGATGTAGGAAATATTTAGAATCTAACCATATATGCCTTTTCTTCAGATGACACCTGTAACATGTTCAAACACCAAAATGGCTACGGAACATTTGACTGGCTACAAAATGACTTCATTCTATAGCTAAAACTGCTCAGAAATCATTAAGACAAAAAAATCAGAAAAGTACAAAAAGTTAGTCATTGCATGTATTTCTTAATTGATTTTAATTATTCTTATTGATCTTTAGGTCTAAGGAATGATGAAATGAAGTGGAATTTGGCCAAAGAGGAGACAATTTTAAGGCTCAACATACCCCCACTGCAAAACTTTTGCATGTCCTCATGCAATTTCATCAAAACTTTATTCCATTTGTACTGATACTTCTGAAAGAACATCTAACCTCCTTTTTCTGCTTCTTCTAGTAGTTAATGCCATCCTGGGTTTCCTCGTGAGTGTTTTGAACTTCAGATTAATGAGTTCCCTATTGAATTTCCTCTTTCTTTTCTTCAACTTTTTATTTTCTTTATATAGTACTTCCATTTTCTGAGAGAGAGTGTTGTTAATGTTGCCTTTCAATTTGACCTTCTCTCTTAGGATTTAATTTTCACTCTTGATATGGTTATTCAGTATCTCCAATTCATAATTGTCTCTTTTCAAAATTGAAATTGGAGGTTGTTATGGACTGGGTGATCTCTCTCTGTTCTCTGAGGCTCTTCCTTCTAATGATTACACATAGTCATAAATCTGTTGTTGGGATGGATTTACATCTGGCGTTCTTCTATCAGGATTTTCTTCATACTGGTATACAGGAGATCTATCAACTAGTGTCTAGATTGGAGTTTCTTCTTCTTCAATATTTATGATGCCAGTTTCCTTAATGCATGTCTTTTTCACCATGCCTTTAAGCCTAGAGCTTCTTCTTAGTTTCGGTGGATTTTCATCTTTTACATCCTCTCCTTTAGCACATTCATTTGTTAATTCCTCCTTCCTTTTATTCCTGAGTTGTTTCTTGATTTTTACCAATTTTTCAGAGATTATTTCATCATTGTCTTCCTGTGATGATATATCAGGCTTGATTTCAATAGATTTAACATCTTTTCCTCTCCTACTTCTTCTCAAAGGTTTTTCTTTAGACAATGTTTCTATTGGTTCTTCAAAATGGTTTCTTAGGAGGAATTCATCCCAACTATTTCCTATCTTCTTCAAATGAAACTCAATTAATATTTTAATTAAGCCATGATGATGTAAGGTAGTTTCTAAGAATTGAAGCCTTTTCTAGACATTCGAGGCCATCCTTTTCAAACTATTAAGTATGAAGAAGGGAAGATTTATTTCATCATCTATAAAATTCATCATGAGTCTAATATGATAGGCATACAAAGTGCCAAATCTACCTTCGCAGGTTATGAACTTTTGTAAAATTAGTAGCATATTACTCCATTTATTTTTCAAAACTGAACTAGGAATACCTTTCTTAAACACTACAGTGTGCATGCCTGGTTTTTTTAGTATTTGTCTCAAAGCTTCATTATGAAATTATTTGTTTTTAAAACAACGTTATCCCTGTCTTGGGAGCTCCGTTCCTTCTGTTATGAATGACTCTGTGATGGTGAACTTGATATCCCCAATTTCTACCTCTAATCCATCTAACGACCTGGAAAATGACTTTGTGATTTATTTGTGGAATCCATTAAATTTCTCTATAAAGCTCAGCCATCCAAGCTGTTGTAATATCCCTTTAATCTGAGGGTATCCTTCCAAATATTTAGTTCCAATTGGCTCTAACCTTACAATAAGCCCCATTTCTTCTTGATAAAGATTGCTTCCTTTCTTTGGCTTCAATTCGTTGCTCTTTTCCTATTATTTTGTCAGAAGAAAAATTAACTATGGAAGGTTCCCTTACCCTAAAAAAAAATGACTTCTATGTAGATGAGGATTGCCTAAGGAATATAATAGCAGTGAGTGGATATGAACAGAATAAAATAGTGGTAAATCATGAGAATAATCGGGTTTAAGAGTTTGATATGGGATGAATGACCGTGAAGAAATCTTATGAAGATTTTCAAAAATCATCAATGAATGTTATGGTCTGATGACGTGACCTAATAGGTCACTTCTTGGTTCTGACTATTAATTTTCAATTAATGATGATTTTCTATGGAGCGGGATGAAAGGGATTTGGTCGAGGAGGTTTTATGATAGGTATTGATCAATTCGAATAGTAAAATAACTTTAGGAAAAAATATGACCTAACCATATTATACCTTTCATGATTTGCTATAAAAAACAATTTCACACAGTTTTACCTTAGCCCTTTTAAAAAATTTTCTACTTTGATGTGATTTGTCTTTCATCTGAAAAATATTGATCTTTTAGGCTCCATAATCTTCTTTGACTCATCCTCTATTTACTGGAGTAGGTATTTCAAAATAAATTGGCCGCAGAATAGGTTTGGATGCAGAGCAAGTAGCTATAGAATGAATGTACCTGTAAAAACTTTGAAATATGGAATGAAATGAAGTGAAAATGTGGATGGAGTGAAGTATGGAATGGAATGAGATGGGTCATGAATATGTAGTGGAATGAAATATGGATAAAGTGAGATATGGATGGAATGAATGAGATGGATCATGAATATGTAAAATGAATCTGCAACTTACGATTTTATGATACTTAATTGCAGAAAAGAACAATTTTGAAAATCTAAAGTTTCAGAAAAATTCTGATTTTCACCTTAGATTTTCTGTATAAACATGCCAATCAATGATTGGTTTCCATGTTTATACCTTTTTTTATATATTTTTTATTTTTTATTTATTATATATATATATATATATCAATGATTGAATAAAAATACAATTAAGTCAGTGAAGAAGAAGAATTCTTCTTCACTAACTTCATATCAATGTTATCTTGAAATTTCTTGACAAATTTCTCTCTTAAAAGTGGCTTATGATACAATTTCATTCTGTGTCCATTTACAAGAAAAGATACATTTCCTTCATCTATTGTCCTGATTTTTATTGCTCCATTTTCAAATATTTTCACAATCTCATATGGCCCAAGCCAATGAGTTTGAAATTTACCTTGAAAATCCTTGAACTTTGAATCAAATAAGAGGGCCCAGTCACCTTCTTTAAATTTATTTTCCTTGATGTACTTATCATGCCATCTATTCCTTTGTTGTTGGACTATATTTTTTCTCTAGACTACATCTAGTCTGATCTAATCCAATTCATTAATCTACTCCAGTCTGTGCTTCTGTGCTTCTGTTAGATCAAGTCCTAACTGGACTGCCATTTTGAAAGTTTGGATCTGAAATTATATGGGAAACAAGACTTGTTTTCCATAAACAAGTTCATAAGGAGTGTGACCTGTTGTATTTCTCCATGTAGTTCTGTAGGCCCACAAGGCTTCAAGAAGCCTTTCTGCCCAATCTCTTCTATGTAAATGAATAGTCTTTGTTAAGATCCCTTCAATGACTTTATTGGTAGATTCCACTTGGCCATTTTCTTGTGGATGGTAGGGAGTAGATTTTATGTGTCTGAGTTTTTACTTTTCTACCATTTTATCCACTAGCTTCGATGTGAATTGAGCTCCTTGAACTGTAAAAATTTCTCTTGGGACACCAAAACGAGTAAAAATATCCTCAAAAAGAAAATTGACTACAGATGCTTCAGTAGCATGATGTAATTGTTTGGCCTCTACCCATTTGGTAACATAATCAGTGAAAAATAATATATATTTATTTTGTCTTGATGGAGGATTAATAGGCCCTACAAAATCCAAAGCTCATTTCTCAAAGGGTTCAATGTGTACCTGTAGTTGCAATGGCATCTCACTTGAAGGAGAAGGTTTTCCTTCCATTTTGCAACTGTCACACCTTTTAGAATACTCTTTAGCATCCTTAAAGAGTGATGGCCAATAATATCCTAAATGAAGGATCTTATAAGATGTCCTCTTATCAACAAAGTGTGCACCAGATGGTTCATCATGAAATGCCTTGAGAATCTCAGGCATCTCATCTTCTCGAACACATCTTCCGATAATAAAATCTGGACCTCTTTTGTATAACTCATGGGAAATCCATGAATATTTTGCACTATCATAAATTATCTTTCTTTTATCTCTTGTATTCATAATTGAAGGAAATTTTCTTGAAACTAGATAGTTAGCAATATCAGAAAACCAAGGAGTTTGAGTGGTAATTGCAAAGAGATATTGATCAGGGAATTTATCTTCAACTAGAGTATTGTCTTTAATGTTTTGGAGTCTAGATAGGAAATCAGCTACTGTATTCTATTTTCCAGGCCTATCTAGAATAGTGATGTTAAATTCTTATAAAAGCGATAACCATCGTGTGACTCTGCCATTAGTAATTTATTTTTTCATTAAATATCTAATTGTAGAGTGATCTATGTTGACAAAAATTTCATAGCCTATTATATAGTGTCTAAATTTATTTATGGCATGGAGAACAGCTAAGAAATATTTTTCAGTTACGGTATAATTTAACTCTGAAGGAGTCAAATTTTTACTTGTATAGTAGATGGCATAAGGAATCAGGTCTTTTTGTCCCAATACAACTCCTAAAGTTGTATCTGAGGCATCTGTTGAAATATGAAAAGGTAATTTCTAGTTAGGTCCCCTTAAAATAGGTGCTTCATAGATTTTTGTTTTCAGGGTTTCAAAGGCTAAGTGGTAGTCTAGATTCCAATTGAATTCACAGTCCTTGGTAAGTAATTTGAAAAGTGGAGATGTTATCTTGGTGAAGTTTTCTATAAATCTTCTATAATACCCTGTAAATTCTAGAAAACTCCTAACATATTTTTGACAAGTTGGAAGTAGTAGTCTGGAGATGACTTCAACTTTTGACTCATCAAATCTGATCCCATCTCCTGAAATGTGATGTCCTGGGACAATCCCTTCAATAAACATCATAAAGCATTTTTCATGACTTAATGAAAGGTTTGCTTCTTTACATATCTTTAGAACTTTTTCCAAGCTTTCTAAGGCTTCTTCAAATTTGTTTCCATAAACTGTGAAGTCATCCATGTATACCTCTACACAGTCATGAATTAGATCTGAAAAGATTCCTAATAATTCCCTTTGGAATGTTGCAGGTGCATTGCATAATCCAAATGGAAATACTCGGTAGGCATAGGAACTCCAGGGATAGGTAAATGTGGTTTTGTCTTGATCCTCAAGTGCTCCTTGAATTTGATTATAACCACTAAACCCATCCAAAAATGAAAAGTACTTTTTGCCTGCTAATGTGTCTAACACCTGATCTATGAAAGGCAAGAGAAAATGGTCTTTAAGAGTAGCTTTGCTTAATTCTCAGTAGTCAATGCATACCCTCCATTTTCCATTCTTCTTGGGTACAATCACCAAAGGAGAGACCATTGACTATCTAAAATGAGATAAATAAAGTTGACATTTAACAATTTCTGTAACTCTTCTTTAAAAATCTCCCTAAGGTTTGGATTCATCCTTCTCTAAGGTTGTCTAATTGGTTTAAAATTTTCCTCTATATAGATATGATGAGTGCAAGTCTTAGGATTGATCCCTTTCATGTCAGTGTACTCCCAAGCATATGCAGAAGAGTGTCTCTGTAATGTTTTGAGTAGATTTTCTTGTTGAAATTTCTCTAGGTTATTTTTTATGTTTAATGTTTTTCCTGGGAATATTTCAATTGTAGTGCTGCCAAATTCTTCCATGGAGTAAAGAGACATTTGTCTAGATGATAATAACTCAATGTTAGATTCTTCTTGAAATTGTTAATGTTTCAATTCTGACAAAGATTCATAATTTTCCAAAGTATTCAGAATCTGACTATCTTCACTAATTTTTGAAATAGTGAAGAGAGATTGTATATCTTCTTCATCATCAATCCACTGAGTATCATCTAATTCTGTGATTTTTCTTGCTAGAGGATACAAGGTAAATATCTTGGTTTAACTTCCATCAGAGATGTACATATCCCTAGATCTACAACTAATGAAAGCAACAGTTGTATCTAACCAAGGTTTTCCTAATATAACAGGATTTGCTCCTAGATCATTTTTAGGAGTTAGGATCATGAAATCCACAGGATACTCCCAATAATATAAGGACACTGGAATTTCTTCTATTACCCCATCTGGTTTGATCACAGATCTATCTACTAATTGTAGCAGTGTAGGTGTAAAATGAAGATTAGGAAGTTTTAGTTTTTCCATGATTTGCCTACTCATGATATTGATTGTTGCTCCTAAATCAATAAGTGTGTTTTGGATTTCAATTCCATTGATGTGTATTTTAACAACTGTATTTCCTGGGTCTAGATACTTTAGAATGGAAATCTTACCCATCATTATATCTGCTATTTTTCCTACCAGTTGCATTTTGTTTATCTCTTTTATTCTTCTTCCTGTTTTTTTCATACTCAACTCCTTTATTGTTTTTGTTAAGATTGGGATTTCCTTGATAGCTTGTAATAATGGAATCTTAATACAAACATTTCTTAACTCATCTAGGAAATCATAGTTAGGCATCATAATTTGTTTCTCTACACCCCAATCAATTTGTAATATTTTTGGAAAAGGAGGTGTAGAAGTAGATGTTGATGGCTACTCTAATATAGGAGTTGAAATTATTAACTCTTTCTGTTTTGATTTTTCAATATTTTGGTCTTGGAAATATGTGCTTTCCTCAAGACTTTTATTTACTTGTAGAGAATCTTCCTCAGAATTTTTTTGCTCTTGTATAATTACAAAAGGTTTCTTCTTTTCAAGTATTCTTCCAGACCTCAGTTGAACATCATTAATATCTAAACGAGTAATTAAATAGGTTGTAAATTGTTGACCTTCTATCATATATGTATTCTGAGCGTTTTTATTGTTGGGGCTTGGTATTCGCTGGGCAGGCAATTGATTTTATTTTTGAGGAAATGGTAATGTAAGTGGTGGATTTCGATTTTGGTTTTGATGTTGTGGATTCTGTTGAGGATTTTTTTGAGGGGGGGAGTTTTAATATGTTGGATATGAGGGATAAGAAGGTGGATATTGATAATACTGGGAGAACCTTCCATAAGGATTTTGTGTTCCTTGTGCCCAAGGTTGAGATTGATTTTGAAATTTGGGCCAAGGTTGCTACCAAGAGTTCCAATTTGGTGGGGGTTGATTATACATCTGATTATTAAACCCTTGTGTCTGAGGTCCTTGCCAAGGTATTCTAGAGACAAAGTTAAGAGATTCTGTCGAATTTGTGGGGGTTTCTTCTTGAAGGATAGGCTTAAGACCAAGGAGTGAAGGATAACTCTTGGTCTCTTTTTTTCTGAACAAATTGCACAAGTCTCTATTACTTTTGCATCTAAAGGACACTCCCTCAAGGCATGCTTCTTCCTACATTTGGGACAAAAGATTGCTAAGGCATCAGTTTTGGATTTTTGCTTGTTTTGTAACTTAAGGGTGTTTATTTGTTCACTAAGACTCCCTAGAATTTCAAATTTGAATTCATCAAGCATATGACCTATTTCTTCCCTACTTACTATTCCAACTGCAGATTTACTTGCCCTTACAAGAGCAGAGTCTCTTCGTCCTTTTAGAATCTTAGATTTTCCTCTTGAAATATTGATACATAATTCAGCTATATCAGGTAATGAAAGCTGAGATATGTCCCTTTTTCCCATCATATTGAGGATATCTATCCATTCATCACTAATTTTTTTCAACAAGAGAGCTTTCAAAGTATCTTGATCTAGGTTTTCCATTTTTTCCCTCTTGATGTTATAATTGAATCTTTCCAACAAATCTTCCATATTTTCATCCTCTTTTTGCATCATCTTGAACACTTCTTCCTTATGATTGACTGGTATACAGTAATCCAAGTATCTATCTAGAAATGATTTTCTCATTTCATCCCATTTCCTAATAGACCTAGTGATTAAACTCATAAACCATTTTAATGTTGCTCCTTTCAATGTTGAAGGGAACAGTTTAAGTTTCTGAGCATCTTGTAGATAATCATAGGTTCTACATAGAACTTCAAATTCATTAAGAAGGTCTCAGGATCCTCACTTTTTAGTCCATGAAATTTTGGAAGAACAGAAGGTGAGATATTTTTCATAGTTGCATTAGTCTCTTCATCTATTATAGGCAATCCAAAAGGACTTCTATTTCCCCTTCTACCTTTTCCTCCTTCTACATTTCCTCTTACTCTACCTTCTTCTATACCTCTACCTCTTCCTCTATCTCCTCCTCTTCCTCTACCTCCTTCGTATAGTGTATGCTCTCCATTAAAGACTTCTCCTTCCCCTTCTTCTGCCATGATAGACTCCTCTGAATAGATATAGGGTTCAGTTTGAAGAGCTAGTCGTTCTATTAGTTCTTCTATTAAGGGTATATTGAAGAAATAGTCCTCTTCTTCCTCTTCATTAGGGATTTGTAATTATTCTACTGGAATATATTTCCCTATGGAAGTGAAAAATGTTATCCCTTCTGTAGGAGTCCTTGGATCTTCTTCCTCTAGATTTGCTTCAGTGGATGAAGTGGGGGTCTTCCTGATGGGATATCTAATCTTGAGACTTCTGGAAGCCTACGACTAGTATAGTATGGAATGTGAGTTTGAGTTGGAGGTGTGCTGCTTATTTTTCTTGGTGGAGTGAGTGGAGTTGTGGAAATTAAGCTTCTTCCTCTTACAAATCTACCCCTAGAATATATTTCTCTATGCATATCATTACTTTTGGGAAATAGGAAATAAGGCTACCTAGTTACACCTCCCCGGCAATGGCACCAAAACGTTTGGTCAATTCAGTGTCCTGAATTGATAGCATAAATTATCGACTAGGGCTAGTAAACTGAGGAGGTGTACTTGCACTATATGTGCCTAAATATCCTTATTCTTATTTCACTGTTTTTAGTATTTTATTGATGTTTTTGAGTTTTATTATGTTTGAGTTTTAGTATGCTACTCTATGCTCAGAAGATGAAATAAAATCTATGTCAAAAAGAAAAGAAAATGAAACCTTAGACTTAAAACAGAATTTAGCTGTAAATTCTGTCCCTAATTAGGAAAATGGTGAAAAAAAGAGTATCCTAATCCATGGATGTTTATAGCTTGCAAATGAACATGAAAGGTAACTGAAAACATCGTAATTCAACCTGATCCATTTAGTTAGAGGTTTGTTGGAATAATTTGTGAAAGAGATTAAACTCCAATGTGATGAGGATCTTCCTAAAATAGACAAAAAAATAGAATATTATAGTGAAATATTATTCATATGATAGAGGTATTTTGGAATAACTTCAGAAGAATATTGCTACAATATACTAAGGATCTCCTGTGGAATATTTGGAACTACTTATGACATTACAACTAGATCTCGTTCATCAGCTAGAGATTTATTGGAAGAGTTTATTGAAGGAGATTAGACATAATGTGATAAGGATCTTCTAATAAAAAAGCAAGCAGTAACCTACAACATTACAACTAAGTCTTTTATGTGATTTAGAGATTTCTTGGAA
Source organism: Pinus albicaulis (assembly GCA_034641835.2). Classification (NCBI taxonomy): domain Eukaryota; kingdom Viridiplantae; phylum Streptophyta; class Pinopsida; order Pinales; family Pinaceae; genus Pinus; species Pinus albicaulis. The sequence goes on along the minus strand of CM076579.1, from coordinate 1,140,115,697 downwards.
AAGTTTTGAGAAAAAGACTGTTGTAATAATATGAGGATCTTCTATCTAATTGTAGAATACGAAATGCTAATAACTCAACATAGTACAACCAAATCTCATTCATATAATAGTGATATGGTGGAAAATATTTAAGAAAAATAATGGATGTAGGACAATGAGGGTCTTCTTAATCTAAATGACAAAAAATAAAGTGCTAGTAACTCAGGATGTTACAATTAAATCCATTCATTGAATAGAGATATCTTGGAAAATCTTGAGAACAGACTAACTATAACATCATGAGGATCTTTTATTTAAACAAACAATGTAAGACATGATACTAAAAGATATGAACTCAGAAAACTGTCTGCGTAAGAAATATAATAAAACAGAGTCGAAAGCTACTTATCTAGAAAGCATTTAGAAGCCTCCTTGGATAGCAGGGACCCTCTGCTATCAATTTGGCATAAAATTTTTTAAATCCTCAAGGTTGTCTTCAGTACAGCATTACATTTATGCTTCTTTTTATTATCAAAAGTACTTCAAAACAGAGTATCACAGTATTGGTAAAATAATTATCAACTGTCTCTCTTGGTCTCACTGAGCTAAATTTATAGGCAATTACATAACTGATATTGAATGAAAGTAGGCACAGGTGTACTTCTAAAGTCAAAATCAAACTAAACCTACCTTTTAGGACTCATGATTTTCTGAAAGAAAATCAAGAGTCCTTATCCTTATAGAAATAAACTTCTTGGGATTTTTTTTTACCATGTGCATAAGCATCTCCAGTTATTGACTCAGCCTTCATGAATGACAAGGAATGATGTAGGAAAGATTTAGAATCTAACCATATACGCCTTTTCTTCATATGACATCTGTAACATGTTCAAAAACCAAAATGGCTATGGAATGTTTTACTGGCTATAGAATGACTGCATTCTGTAGCTAAAACTGCTCGAAAATCATTAAGACAACAAAATCACAAAAGTACAACAAGTTAGTCATTACATGTATTTCTTAAGTGATTTTAATCATTCTTATTGATCTTTCTGTCTAAGGAATGATGAAATAAAGTGGAAATTGGAAAAAGACAAGACAATTTTAGGGCTCAACAGAGACCATGGATATGAAAATGAAAAACTTCTATTTAGGTCTATTATAGAGATATGGCTAATTTGTGTTTTACATACATTGAATATAAAAGGTTTTTTCTCTCATTGTTTGAGACCGTGGATATGAAAATGAAAAAATTGTATATTTAAAACTATTCGAGAGATTGATTGACTTGTAGGGGAATTTACTCTTAGGTTAAAACCTATGTTTTGTATCGAATCGCTTATGGTTTCAATGGGAAACTTTTATGGCTAATTTGTGTTTTACATGTTGAATATAAAAGGTTTTTTTCTCTCTCATTGTTTGAGACCATGGATATGAAAATGAAAAACTATATAATTGGTTAAAACCTATGTTTTGTATCAAATTACTTTTTGTTTCTAAATACTATATACATGTTGAATATAAAAGGTTTTTCTCTCTCTCATTGTTTCGGACCATGGATATGAAAATGAAAAACTTCTATTTAGATCTATTCTAGAGATATGGCTAATTTTTGTTTTACTTACATTCAATATAAAAGGTTTTTTCTCTATTCACAGTGAAAGAACTACTCTACAGGGAAACTTGAGAATGTGATGTCGTGTTTGAGGTGCAATGTGGGTCCCTTAGACCTATGGGTCTCGTGGACGTTATTAAAATATATCATATCATATCATCATATCATTTCCTCATTGATAGAATTTGTAATAGAATCATATCTCACTACTTGGAATAACATTAGAAGACTGATAGTGGGATTAAAAAACAAATCCTACCCACTGATCGCTAGTGTATATTCCTAGTAGGATTATTTGACCGTGCAACTCAGAATATGACTTGTGGTTGTGGAGCACACATCTCCACTTCTACTAGTATATTTTATTATTTTTGTTGGAATGGTGGTCCTAGTACCAAATCCAAAATGTATATATTGGCTTTATGGGGACTCTTTTATTGTGATATGTGGATATATGTTAAATCCTTAACAGTCTTTGGTGACTCTAATGTTTCTATTGATTGGCAAAACTGCAGGACATGCTTCAACCCTCCACATGTATCAAATTGGTTACAACACATATGGGAACTCACACAACATTTTGAGGAGCTCACATTCACTCACATCCAAAGAGTCAAGAAATCCACAATGGACAGAGTATCAAAGGAGGGCCTCACCATGTTGGCAAGCATGATATATTTTCAGGTTTACAGGAATGATATTTACTTGGGTTATGGGAACATTCTCCTCTATTCTTATGTTTCTTTAGTTTTTAGTATTCTCTAGAGCTCTATATGATTGGCTCTCTGTTTACATTGACTATTCCTACTTATATTTTTGCATATGATTTCTAATATGTTATCTTTTTCACATGCGGTGCCTTGCTTTCTTCTTCTACACGTTTATATCTTGGGACTGTGTTCTATTTATATGGTTTCGGCTTATATGCCTCTCATAGATTAGTTTTTGAACTTTTTCTAGTTCCTTCAAGCTCTCTGAACCACTTGCCTATCTATATTGTGATTTGTAGTATATCATTTGAGAAACAATGCTCACTTGTAACCTATAATCATGTAACTATTTTATTTAATATAAAACTATGTTTTTTACTTGCCTAAAAATAATAAAAAAAGCCCTTTCTTTACAAAATAAAACACAATTCACCACCACGTAGTTACACCATAGGAAATTCCCCTTGAGGAGTCTTTGGAGGGTATGGAGGTGAATGCTACAAGGCTACAGGTGGACAATCGACATGGAGAAAAAATACAACAACCAAGCAACATGGAATTTCATGTAATATGAAATTGCAACAATTGCCCCTACAGAAATGACAAAACCAAACATCAATATTGTAATCATACATGTCATGTGTACCTCGAGGTATGATGGACTGATTTACATCGAAAAATAACACCCAAATAGACTGAATATCACTCTATCTAAAATTATCTCCAAACTTAAACAATGCATCCTCCTCTACTATGTTTTACTTACTCTGGTCTATAATGGTATTTCACATTCAAACAATTGTATACATAGAAACCAGATCATAAAAACAATATTAAAATAGGAGAATGAATACACTTCCCATAGCAAGTTAATACCTGTTGAAAATAATTTAGAAAGATAGTAAAATTAAGATGAGATTTTTGTGGAGATATGACTTTGACTTTTAAAGCAGCATTTTTTTCACCATTCAGTTGCCAAATAAACCAAAGAACTGCTCTAATATGGAGCAATTACTTACCTAGAGCAACTTCTAAGCAGTGGCGCAACTCCTGAGCGGAAATTCGCAGGCATGGGTGCTAAATTAGCAACAGAGCAGCAAAGTGCGAAAACACTATGCGAATAGAGACACGCCACAAAAACTCAAATAGACTATGTGAACAAAGACGTGTGAACAGACTATGAGAAAAAAATATGCGAACCCATGAACATACTATGTGAACAGGGACACGCGAAAACAAAAATCGTTCGGGGGTGATATATTTATAAAATATGAGTTCGACTGAAATTTGTTTAAAGTTCGGCCGAACTATTAGTGTCGGTTTTCCCATCTCCGGCAAAAATTTTGTTTTCCCATGCTATTAATGTGACGTCAATCTAAACGGCAGAATGAGTTCGGCCGAACTATTGCAAAAAAAAAAAAAATTACCTCTATTCTCACAAAAGTGTAACCCAGCCTCACATTTTCACCCTGTAATTTCTATTTCCATGTTTTGGCACTTTTCCTCTAATTGGTTCATCAAGTTCCTCTTGGATATTACTTTTCTTACCTTAAGTATGGTCTCTGTTCTGTCTGTAATTCCAATTTCATGCAATTCTTGTTTATTTCTGGAATTGAGAAATGTGATAATTTCTAAGGCCTCTTCAGGTTTTTTACCTAGCTCCACTTTGGTCTTTTGTATTTATTCTTTTGTTGCTTTTACTAAATCCTTCTATTCATAAATTACCTGTATTGATGGCCAAGTATCATTGCTTGATTCAATGATATTGGAGCATAATTGGTTCTTAACATATGTCATGGGTTCTTTCAAAGTCAATTATGTTTCCAATTTCTTCAGTTGTTCACTATACCTTTTAGCCTTTTTCTCTTCAGTCTTGGCATTAATCTATGCAAGATTTTTGGTATCTTCCAAATTCTTGATTTTTTCCTTTAACTTGTTTATTTCATTGGTTTTAATGGACATGTTTTACATTGCCTTTTCCAATTTACTTGCCTCATCTGATTGTTGGACTATTGTAGTGGAAGACTTAGTGGTAGAAGTGGTTGATGAAGTTAGTTGCACTGCAGTAGCCAATGGAACATTTGGAGCTAGTTATTCTGCCAAAGTAGATGGCACTATTGTTGTAACCATAGGAATTATGGTAGCATGGACTTCCTGTGGTTTAGTGGCTTATTTTCTTGAACCAATTTTTCCATCTCAATCTCCATCACTTTAATCTGGGTTGTCAGGTGCAAAATGAGACTCTTCACCTCATCTTTTTTATTAGATTCCTGTAAAATATCCTTGGCATGTGGATGCTTTGTAGGAGGAAATTTAAATTGTTTCCTAAGTGCAACAATATAAGCATTCTTCTTTTTAATCATTTCCTCGACAAATTTTATGTTTTGAGGATCGTAGCCTACCTCAATCATTAACGCCTCCAAAGATATTATTTTGAGATCGTTAGCATATGATGATGCTTTCTCTAGTTTGAGTCGATCTCTTACATTTATCAAAGTATTCTGAATATTTTGAGCACCCATTTCTTTTGTGCTCATTATGGAATAAATCATATCTCCTGATTGTCTATGGAATTCAATTTGGTCCAAGGGATAAATGCCCTGGACTCGAACTTCAAAATCAAACTTTTTATAATTAGATGTTGTTTTAGGAGTTGGCACTATGGTCTGGAGCACTATCATTAGAATTTTCTTGTTCTTGCAATCAAAGGCTAAAAGCAGTCTCGTTTGTATGTTGGGGGTCTGGTTTAAGTACTGAGAGTAAATTTCATTCTTGATTTCTTCATTTTTAGCCTTAATCTCCTTGTACCTTTCCTTGATGTCCATATTTTTATCTTCTATATTATTTGATGATTACACTTCTATACTATGTTGCTTTTGAATGAACTGTGTATTAGAAGTGGTTGGTTACTATTCATTTTCAATCACTTTGGGAGGTACAGTGTCTTTTTCTGAAATCTCTGTGTCCTTGATTTCTACTTTCTCTTTTTCTTTGTCTGTTCGATTAATATTTGGATTTTTGTTGTACCTGAGTTTGAACTTTGTCTCTGTTGTACTTTTAGTAGTGTAATAGAATTTTTCCCTATTTCTTTTCATACTTCTATCCTTGTGAGCTGGAGTCTGCAAAATGTCACTAGTATCACTTTTTTTATCAACTTCTACTAGTGTATTCTCTAACCATTCCGTTTGGTTTGAGAATTTCTCAATGTGAGGCTTCTTTTCATGAATGTATGGAGTTAACTTACATTTAACTCTCATTTTGCTGATTATACTATAGGGATCATAATACCAAAGAAAAATAGAGCTAAATTTGTACTCTAACAACTATTTTTCTGCCTCTAAACCTATTTCTCTATTATTACATATGAATGGAACAACTTGATTCTTCAATTTAAATTGAGTTTTATTTTTTATAGCCTTGAAATTTCTAGCATCTGAGTTCAAAATCTGCCTTATATATTCTAGAGTAAATAACCTCATGGGGGGGTATTTTGGAAACTTGTAAGGAATGAGGTTTGACACAAAAAATTCGATTTCAGTGTGATTTTGGTATAAATACGAGTCACCTGTCCTGCTTTGTTCAGAAAACTATAAAACTTTCTTAATTTCATTGCTGATCCTAGGTTGCCATTGTTGTTTAGCAGATTTACCAATGGATGAATGAAAGAATCTGTAAACTCTGCATAAGCAAACTCATTTCACTTCTTTCTGATCAAGGAAGTCCAAAATACAACATATTCTGGATTTTCTTCCACATCAAGCTTCCGAAGAGTTATAAGTAACTTTTTAGAATTAAAATAAAGAAACATGTGGAAAATAAATGAAGTATACCTAAAGACACCTTCATTATGTAGTTTTTATAAGTTGTTCATTGATGCTATCAGGAATATACTAGGAAAATTTGAAAATAACTACAAGAAGCTGGCCGAGTACAAAAATAGACAAGAAACCAAGTACTGATGCATCATCACGTTCATCTATGAAATACCCAGGGATAAAATATACCATGGAAATAATGTGTTTGGTTCTTTTTGAGAATTTAGAAGATGAGTATGGAGGTTTGAGCTTAGCTATTTCCACATAGGAGGGCATGAAGGATTGAAAATTTTGGAATCTCTTGGGAAAATCCAACTCCAAATAGAACATAGTGAGAAATTCAATTGATAAAGGGACTTCATTAGGTTTAGGCTCTAATTGGGGCATTTGGTTGATAAATTTAACTGTAATGGTAAATAACACTTCCTTTTTAGCATTTATAATGGCTCTTTGATTTGGAGAATAATAATATTAGCACAATATGATAGCTTCTAGGCATTGATGAGTGTGAGGGACAACATATTTAGGCAATCTTGATTGCCAAATAAACACATCATCTACTTGATCCAAGGATTTCACTTGGCTACAACAGTGGAGCTCAAGGAGATTAAACTTTGTTATAGGATCTATGATTTTGAAGTCTACATCTTCCAAGGGGGTATGTTCTACATCTACAATAGGGGGTTGTCGAAGGTCGATCACAATAGTGCTTTTGGATGCCATTGTTTGGTTTGATTTATCAATTTTAAACACACTTGGCCTTTTAAAACTCTGATTTATGTCTATGAAACACTTATGTAAGTTTATACTATTTACAAAAGGACTTTAAATATAACAGAGGTTCTATCTTTGACTATAAAGGGATATTTCTGATCACTCTGGCTAAAAACTGTTAATTCTATATAAAAGACAAATTTCTTGACCTTTATAGCCTCAAAAAATGATATTAAGGGTTTAAAGTGAATTTTATGTGATGAAACCATCCTAAAACATCAAATTTTGTGAAAAAGGGCTTCTGAGTACTATAGAAAAGGCTTTGGATGTCTCAGACGAAATGTTTAATTTTGTAGATGGCTTAACTTCAATTTTTCTCTAAAATAGGTCACAACTTTAGAAAATATAAGTAATTCTTAGGGTTTTCAAAAATAATGATTTGATGAGGAGATATGGTTGTGCCTCAGGCATGTAGGCTTTTGAAGGCTTCAATTAATAGGATAATTCTTCCAGCTTAAGGAATGAGCCTCTTTCTCTGAAGAATACCTATGAAATTCAGAAATTTGCTATGAATAAGGTTTCTTTGGGGTTCGAAAGCTTTCAGTAGCTTCTTCTAGCCTTTATATACAATATGGGGGCTTCGCAATGTTTGTAGAAGTCAATTTGAATAAATAATGTTAGTTTTTAGGCTAAAATAAAGGTGGCAACATATTTTTCTCAGTCTGGGAAGGTTTTACAAGTAGAAACGGTAACATAAGGCCTAAAATAAGTGCATTTAGTTGTTTTTATAAGGAATTTGTTTAAAAAGTAATGCATTAACTATCGGTCATTTGAAATCTGGGTGGTTTGGGCGAGAGGTATGGAATTACCACTGAGCGGTTTTCACAACAACAAAAGATGGTAAATGGTATTGGGAGGATCGATGCGATCCAAAAAAAATGTGATGTGTGGAGGAGAGAGAAAGTACTCAAACAAATTTTATTGCAAGTTTTTATTTGTTTAACAATAGCACTGAGAACTATGCGATAGGGGATCTGCACTGTTAAATCTGGCAAACATGAGTGAATGGCTGAGATTAAGCGATGGAGTTGCAGGGTTAAAGGCGTGGGGCCCAGGATTATATATGCGACAGGAGTGGATTATATATTAAAACATAGGTTTTAATATATAGTTTAGATATGCTTTATGATAGGTGGGTTAGAGTTTTTTTTAACAAATGAAATTCTTATAAACGTAAGTTTAGCATTGGGCGGGATTAGTATATAAGAATAGTTTTAACTACAGAAGCGGGAATAATAATCACGTAGGGAATAAAACATAGGCTAAAACATAAAATATGGGTTTGGGATATAATAATAAAACGTTTTTAATATAATACGAGATAGAAAGGTTAATAAGGAGCTAATATATAAATTAATATGTTAATAATAAAGTTCGAAGAGGGATAAAAATAAACTAAGTTTTAATGTAAAACATAAATAAAGGGATAACTGTAAAGATTCCCAATATAATATCTTTATATTTAAACTAAGGATAAAATGTTTTTTTGGGTTTTTGGTATTTTGGGGAAAAAAGGGGGATTACTTAAAGGTTTTACTTTCCCTAAGTAAAATGAGTTTTATACTTAGGAAAAGGGATTTTTGTGAGTAAAACTGAATGATGATAGGGAAAATAGAAGATGAAGGGGAAATAATGAAAATGGTCGGGATGAAGTATTTTTACAAGGGAATGACTTTTTTGAAGGAAGTTAGTGAATGAATTGACCAATTTCTTCTTATCCATGTTTGTAAAAACTGCTTCTGCCTACCCTTATGCTACCCTAACATTTTTTCTTCATTTACCTGGGTGAATTTGAGCTTGCAAAACCTTGTTCATTTTTCTTTTTAAAACATCAAACTAACTAATTCTATCTGTATTTCTCCCAAGGGCTTAGATTAAACTGTTTAGCTCCTTATTTATTCTCTACCTAACTACTGATCTGCCAAGTTTAAATTGTTTGGCTAGATCTTTATTCTCTATCTAATAACATGAAATTTAAAGCATGAAAAATTCAAGATTAATCTATTTGACTTATCATGGATTATGGAATTGTAACAAGCTGCACATAATCATTTATTTTATAGTAAAAGTAACAGTAGTGGCATTTGGATTTGCATCATTTTCATGTTTTATTTTCTTATTTCTTTTTTGTTTGGGGTCCATTTTTCTATTCTTTTTTTATCTTTTTTATTTTAAGTCCTTTGATTTTTCTTTTAGGACTTTCACCCTCTTTACATTTTTTATTTTTCTAATATGGGAGAACAAATTTGCAGAAATCAAAGTATGTATATATTACAAGAATAATCAAATTCAATTCAAAAATTATGAATCCTATTATTATAGGACCCTAAAAAGCAAGACTATGGTAATTTTTTTTGTAAGCACGATTTCTCTGTCTGACTTCAAGGTTTATGGTGAGAACCATATGTATTTTAATACAATTGGTTAAGTATATTAAACTTGTCTCATTGTAGATATCCTCTAATTGAGTTGAATTTTATTTTAAATTCTAGTTTTTATTTTATTATGTCTCTGTCAAATGCATATACAGCTAATTGGCTAGAAATCTTGTTTGGTTTATTATACTATAGGTTTTCTTGTTTAATTTCCTTGTCATATTTTGTCCAGCGTGACCCTATTTCACTTAGTCCACGTGACTTATAGGGTCAACGTATGCTTTAATTGTATAACTGTATGGGATTCAAACTTACATACCCAACATACTATTATGAGTCATAATTAGTTTACTGTTCCACTTGTTTTCTTTCATAATGTATTAAGAATTACTCTACTTGATACATATTAGAGATTTTATTTATTATTCTAGATTACTTTCTTACTCGAACTTATAGGTTGTAACTGTAAATTTTGTAATTATTTATTTACTTCTTCATAGCGTTTCCAGATTTCTTAGCCTTCATAGAGTAAGGATATTGTATTACGATGGCAATGAGCCTATCCTTTGTTTCTCTTCATTCAACTATATATATATATTTTCCAGATTATAATGGTACTCTTACCATTTATGAGTATCATGTGTTCAGTTATATAATTATAATTATAATTATATCTTCACTTTTGGGTTTCATATGTGAGTTGTATAATTATTTTAATTCCTCGTTTTTCATGATGTTCACTAATATACGTCCACCCTATATACTTTGTTACTCTTTTATAATTTAGGAATGTCTGAATTTCTGCATTGTTCCTTATTCGTTTTATTCTTGTTAATTGTGTTTCTTAGAAAGAACGTGTACCTACCTTGGGATTACACAGTGTCCTCACACAAGCCTATTCCTATATAAAGGTTTGGCCTAATACTTTTATCTATTTACCAGTCATTTCTCATTTCTACATGTCTTGGAATATTAGTGTTAATTCTATGTTCTATTTTTGTTTTTAATTTAATTTATTTGATCTAATATGTGTAACCACTACCCGGGTTACTTCTCTTTCTTGAATTTGGACAAGTATTCCAGCATGCAAATATACTTACCTATTCAGGTTAGTTGAATATCAATTAACTACTATCTATTTTTTAATTATACTTCTTCAGTTTATATGTCAAATAACCTTACTTACAACTTCCCTAACTATATGTACCGGTGAATAATAAAGTCATACAAGAGTATACTCAAGTAATTTAACTCTCCTTATCTATATTAATTTATTGAAAGCCATATTTCACTTTATTATGTAGTCAATTTACTTTCTAACTCTAGACTTGTCTTTTCTAGGTTTGCTCACAATTCTTTTAATTGAGTTACAAGTTTCAACTATCACCTTTCAAGTTCACATGAATACTTTTACTTTTTATGTCATGGGTCGGTTACCTGATATTTCATCCTAGTTCTTTTGTCACTTGATCTAGTCCAATATGTTTAGAATTTATGGTTCAAGGCCATGCTTGGTTGTTTGGCCATGAATTATTTTGATGTAAACCATTCACATAGCGATATAAGTGACAATGAGACTCTCAGTATATTCATAGAATTGGACAACTATATGATTAATGGTTAAATTCCAAACTTGTTCTTCTTTCACGTATTGCCTCTTCTATATTTTCACTCTGTACTATAATATCATAAATTATCTATAGTTTTCTTGTTTATATAAGTTTTTCTACTTGGTACTTTATTAGCAGATTCTGCATATATGAGTTCTTTCTTTCCACATGCATTCACACAAAAAAATAAAATAAAAAAAGAATAGAAAAATAAAGAATGCATAAATGTTGGTTGGGTTATAATATACTGTAAATTAGCTACTAATAGTCATATATATGCAAATTCTAGTCGTTATTTCAAACCAATTAATGACCAAAGAAATATGAATAAATTTTAGTCATGTTATAAGATACTGTAAATTAGCTACTATAGTCGTATATATGAAAAATTTAGTAAGCATTTGTAATAAAAAATTTATCATTTGCAGTAGTCATTTATCTTTTTCTAGTAGTTTCATATTCATTATATAAATGACTACTTTAGTAGTTTATATTCATTTCATTAACAGTCGAATTAAGAAACTAATTTAGTTATATATTCATTTTATTTTTGTTCATTAATCAACATAAAATACTAATTTAGTAGTTTTAGATTGATTCTATGTGTTCATTATTAATCAACATAAATTAATTGGTATTATTTTCCAACTAAATTATTTAAAAAAATCCATACAATGTACACGTTCATCTAATATGAAAACACAAAGTTACATACTATAATTATAATAATAATTAATATCAAGTGAAAATATAAATAATTCGAACCAGATAAACTATATTATATAAAATGTCAAGTATTAAAATATCAGTTTCCAACTTAATATTGGATGAAGTACAATTTACACGTGAAATACTATGTCATCACTTCAAAACATTATCATTATGTTGCCAGGACATTATAGGTGAATTCAACAACTCTCAAGGCTTGGCCATCAGTCTGTATATGTGTCTCTTATGTGGGGTATTGGCTCTACAGGTACCACTAGACCATTTTTCTTCTACCTCTTTTTTATTTTCATTTTTTCACTCTAGAATTATTGTTCTCCTCTTTCTTCAATTCACGCTTCTTATAATCAATACTCAGTTCCTTTTCTAGAAAAAAATTTATATAGACATGAAATTTGATTAAAAATGGAATATAAAATAAAGTAGACTATAAATTATTTATACAATATCTACATCAACGTAAGTAGTATTGGTAACGTCATTTTTCCCCATAAAATAAAGAAAAACAAACAATTTTTCTTCAGTTGGGCAATAGTGGTCACTATCTAGCCAAATGACCTGTATAAACAAAGCAAATAAAACGTCACCATAGAACTATGTTCTTAGTGTACAACATTTGTTGACAAAACGGTATCTTCATAAGAAGTAATAAATGCAAATACAAGAACACATTTCTATCCCACTATTCTGAATCCCATGCTTATGGTACATTGCAATTTTGATTTTATCCACCATAATAAAAAACAACAGAGCTATCAATTTGTACTAAGAATGTCACATGATCCACTTTTTAGTTGTATCATTTCCTCTAGTTATTTTTAATAAGAAGTGAAACTTCAACAATAAAAATCATCAGTAGAAATCTAATGGGTGGAGAAAAGTATCGCTCACACAAGATTACAACAAGAAACCAAAAAAAATAAGATAAGACTCTATAAATTTGATACTAACTGGAAATATAGCTTCATTATAACAATCTTCAATTGTCAGCATACTATTCCAAGGGAAAAGGAATCCAATTCCGAGAAGCTACCAAATTATATCCTGAGAAAAACTAAACATGTTGGCTCCACATTCAAAGGTAAATTAAGGGGGGACTCGCTATATCAGATAGTTTTCAGAGTCTATGGGTAGCTACTAAGACCAATAAAAAGAATTTTAAAATATATCTGCCACATTTGACCTCAAATGTGGCAAAAGAATTGATATATGTACTACTTGTATACATTTCAAAATGCATTGAAATGGTATAATAGTATCAAAATAAATTGCACGTAATTATATATTCACTATCCACTTTTATTCCAAAACAAATTTCAAATAACTGTTATAACTTACCCTGAAAAATATGTTGAAATTTCCATTCATTGTCATGAATACCCATGGTTTTCAGTTCCTTGGAAGGTGGTTGTTGAGTAAAATCCTGCCCAAAACAAAAATAGAAACTTAATAGGAGACAAATATGAAAAATAATCTTACCTTTTTCTCCTTCAAAGAATGCATTATTCTCTTAAAAAAGGTCTAAAAGTATAAGAACTTATCTATTCAATCATAAATATAACAAAAACTATGAGAAAATAAGAACCGCACAAGCAGAGGACAAACTTTTTCTGTAGCGTGATGTGGCAGATAAAACCTATCATCGGTGCTAATGTTACCTGCAGTCAACTTTTTACAATAGTAATTATTTAGTTGCTTGCTTGGTGTGCTGAGGTCAGAACCAAGATAAAAATATTTTTTCTTTTTTTGCAGAGTATATCAATTTTTAGTTCCCTTGACAAATGGAACTAGTACCAAAGCATTTCTCACCAAAATTGGAAATTATAGAAAAGAAAATATATTGAAACTGAAAATGTCTTAAAAAATTAAGAGGTTGCAATGTCATTTGAGACTATACTTTATATGTTTCCACATCATCCTCTCATTCAATAAGGTGTTAATTAAATTTTAAACCTTGTATATATAGCAATATGAATAAAAGTGTTCACAACCAAAGAAAGGATGAAATGCAGAGAACCACCATGCATTGTAACATCGAGTTGGTAAATTAATTGAGTTGGAATACTCGTATAATTGGATATATGAGAATCAATCAACTTGTTTATTGAAGCAGCTACCTAAAATCACATTTATTATGACCAGTTTCATTACATAACATTAAAATTTCAAAATACTAGGGTCACATTTTATATGAAAAGAAGATAAAAATTCATTATTTTCACTCATTTGTATCCAAAAGAATATTGAAAAATCGAAATTAGTGAGCAACCACCTCACCTAATCATTGTGACCCTATGGGAAATAAACAACGTTGCTCCCAACAACAAGTAAGGACACAAGCGGTCTGAAACAAGCATGCCAAAGATTTGAATTAAGGCTTCTCCTTTCCCCTAATTCATGTGACATGAACAAACAAATTTTCAATTGGATATTCCTTTAGAAACCTCTCAAATTGCAATATTAACTATGTAAAGTAATATGATATTATGAATGTAAATTTCTAGTATAAAGCACAGTAACTTGACAAATATTTGAGATGACATTATTTTCCAAAGACATTTTTACATTAACTATTTTTCTAAGGTGTCAGAATTTCATATGATGAGTTAATTTAACAATATTCACTATCTCAATTGCATCTCGATATGCAATTCTAGAATTAAAAAAAAAAAACAATGAAAAGAAAAATCATTCTAACTACAGTAATGGACACATTAAAAAGGTAAGAAGCACCACTTTCACATTTAAGCTCTTATAATAATTTAAGCGGCAAGTCATTACATAGATATCTTCTATTTAACATTCCATGAGACTTCATGGCCATATGGGACAAAGAAAATATTACATCATATGTGACATTTTAAAATAAATAAATGTAAAAAATGGCAGCAAACAAAGATAGATGTGAAAATATGGTAACCAAATCTTGGTCCCAGCCTACTTATCTGATTATTAGACTGTAAAACTAATTCTAAAACAAAATTTATTTCCATGGAACTAGTGTACTCTTATAACTGACTACACCCTATTAATGTTTGATAAAACCACATATGATAACATATTCGGGTCATTTTTTCTAAACACAATAAGATGTGAAAATACATTATACCTAGGGAATTTAGAAGAACACTTCTTTGTGCATATATTTTCCAATGTTTTTCACTCCCCCTACTAGTATTCTATGGTTCTGTCCATCAATAATTTCCCCTAATGGATATAAAATCCCTATATATGACAAAGTGAGAACTGTATTGATAGACATGAAAAAATTTGACGTCCAAAGCTCTCTGGGACAGTTTACGGATGACTGGTCGAATATTGGGGTTTCCATTGTCTCTAACGACTCAAAAAATTTTAAAAACCAACATTTGATAAATTACATTTACCATATTTAGTCCAAGTTACAATTAATTAAGCTCGCAAGGACTAGATTTGGTAGCCATTAGCTCACCTTTAAGTTCATGTTGAAGATAATATGAGAATTGGATAATATGATGGTGAGTGATTTAAGGGAGAAATTGAGGATACTAATACAACAAATAGATTTAGTGATTATTGAGTGTAATATATCATTTCTTATCCAATTTTTGGGTCACAAATTAATATTCATTTCAATTCATCGAATGTAACATGATACGTTTGGTAGATTGAGATAAATCAATGATCTGGGAATTGCATGAGAAAGAGGACACCATACTAGGAAAAATTAAGGACATTGTCTCAACCTACTGATCTGGTTATTAGATTGTTAACCAATTCATGAGAATCCATTTGTTAAAATGAACATTATTATTTTGACAACACTCTCGCAAAGGGTGGCTATTAAGAAATAATTATAGATGGTATAACAATCTGGCCATGAACTAAAGCCACTGGAATTCCTACCATGTTGAATTTCATCTAACTATCCCAAAATGACATATAGGATTGTAAATTATTTGCAAATCTTCCAATTAATGGAAGAAATGACTCAAAAATATTTGGAAATACCCTCTCAAATCCCATTTCCATCTTTTTCATATTTTTGAAAGTAGTTTTGAGGGCATTAAGTACCTTTGAAAACTCAACTATCTCAAGAGGCCTTCAAGAAGGTCCTAGTATATGATATGAAAAGTTTTATCGAGACTCTTCTAGTTCCTAATTAGAACTCCTTGGGTGAGGAAACTTGACTTTATAGGCATAAACTGATGGCTTCTGCTCAGTCCATCTTGAACAAGTAAATCATTTTGATAATTAATTCAACTAAAAGGTTGAGTTGAGCAGGTGAGAGAGCCTTGTGTCTTAGTTTCCATTTCTATAGAAACATTTAAGGAAGAAAGTGTAGAATATTTCACTGAATGTAAACTTAGTATTATTTTCCCTACAACAGCTACATCGCGTGAGACTTGAAGTTGATGAGTGGTGATCATGTTACCCTACATGTTGGCCTATCTTTGCGTGACTACACATGGAACTTTTTATTGAGTAATTGATATATAAATTTTCCATTGGAAATTGGGAGTTGAATAAATTATAACTAAATTATAGGATGATTATTAGAGGCTTGGAAGTATGGAGGTTTCTTCAAATTTACAACATTCTCTTTTACACATGTTGGCAATGATCTAGGGGAAAACTTAATGGGATTATTGAGGTGGTATTTTGCAAGATTTTTACTTCAGACTTCAGCTATGTTTGGTTAGATAGTTTCATCAAAATACGGTTTGTGTTAATTGACATCCCTAGAGGATTGACGTAGTGGAAAAGGCTAAACAAGGAAAAGGGAAATAATAATGATGAGGATCACAATATAAGGAAGTAGAACATTGTTTGTCAATTATGATTCTCATTTAAATTTTCTTGCTCAACTATTTAAAATAGGGTGGTGTTAGCTGACATCCCTAGAGGATTGAGGTAGAGGCAAACACTAAACAAGGAAAATGGAAATACTAATGATGAGGATCCCAATATAAGAAAGCAAGACATTGTTTGTCAATTATGCTTGTCATTTAAATGTTCTTTCTCAACTATTAATAATGTTTTGTTTCAAATTTTCAATCATTTTTTGGAATCATGGCTTTGAATCCCCAAAGTCTAAATTTTTCATTAAAATGTATTAATTTCGTAACTAAATAATTGATATCAAATCGGTTCAAGTCCAAGTCCAATTCCATGCCAAACCCCAAGTTTTAAAACATTGGTTAGAATATGATATTTCCATTGTCTATTCCTCCAGATTAAGTCTTATGTCAAAGGTGTAAGATTCTAAGAGAGAAAAAATTTTTATAGAGACAATAAGTGACTAAACTTGTGTGCCACAAAACCCAGATATCTGCAAAATAGGTAGGAATGTCACAATAATAATCTAGAGTTATTTCTCAATATTTTATATGTCCTTAGGAAATAATTTTTTTGGTGTTTGTCCCATCATACTATATTATAGAAAAACCCTAACCCAACAAAAGAAACCCTAATTTTCTTCCTTGACATGTGTGAGGAGAGAGAGAAAATGGCCCAAACACATGATCTTAATCCTCCTTTTTTCGCTAGCCTCTTTCTTCTTCTTATTTTCTCACTTTATGTGAGGATGGATTGCTTCCCTAGCAGGTCGATTTAGCTCCCATATATAGGCTTCCAAGTTTGATGAAGCTCCTCAAATATGGCCAAATTATTTCATGGGAGTCTGACTTGGGCTTGCAGGTTTTCTTGACACATTAAAATACAAAAATGGCCCTTTTTACAAGTTACAATCTGTCTGATGGGGTCTTCAACTTATGACAGTGACTCTTTTGGCTTGTTCACCTAGTTAGTCCAAAATGTTGAACCAGACTGATACAACACTATAACTGGTTGGGTTGGATGGTTCTGATGGTTCCAATGGTTTCGATGTCTTTTAAGTCCTTACATATTCCATAAAGGTCACCCAGTTACCATATTCTATATAAGTAGAAAAAAATGAAGTATGGAATAGCTAGTAATAGAGTGGAGGACATTAATTTTTTCATAGGATGAAAATATTGTTATGCTTTCTAATTCCATCGAAGAGAGTCCTTCATAAGTATCTCAATTAAGGGTGTTGTAATATGAGCATAGATTTGTATAAAATTTTGTTAATATCCCATTAACTCTTATAATTATCAAAATTGAAGATGTTTTCGGGGTTTGGGTCTACCTTTACATGACCCTCTGATATTATACAATCAACGTACTAAGTCACTTTCTTTTCTCTAGAAATTCATTTGGTACTTCATATAATAATTCATCAATGAAAGAAATGGGAAATTTATCTTTAATAATGAACTTGTTGAGCTCCCTATAATATAGAAACATGTGACATGATCCATCCTTCTTGTGTACCAATAATATTGGAGCATAGAAAGAAATTTGACTAGGTTGAAGTATACCGACATCTACCATTTCTGCAACCATACCTTCAATCTCACTCTTTTTGACATGAGGATATCTATAAGTCCTGATGTTTGGATGAACACTTCCTGGAATCAAGTGAATAACATCATCATGATCACTAATAACTGGGAGGCCTTTGGGAGCCTCAAACAACATCAGAGGAAATTTCAACTTAAAAGTGGTCTCCTCAAGAAAAATAATAAAATAATAGCTAAAATAATAAAATCAGAATTATGATTTTTTGAGGGAAAAGAAGAAAATTGCTTTATTTAATTGTATTTATAGCTTATCCGTTATAGGTTTACTCAATTTTCACATGTAGACACTCTTTGGATGCATAATTAAATTCCACATCCAACAAGTACCCATTACACATACTTTTGAGATGAAACACATTGATAAAAATTGAAGATACATTAAAACAACATGTTTTTAATGTATCTTCAATTTTTATAAATGTGGATCATCTCAAAAGTATGCATAATGTGTATGCGTTGGATGGGGAATTTAATTCCACATCCAATGAGTGTCTACAATTTAGATTTGAGTAAACCTATAAGGAGATAAACAAAAACTAAAATTAAAAAGGTATATTTTTCTTTCCCTCCAAAATATTTACATCTACCTATTTTTAAATTTAAAGGATTTCGATTGGTTTATGTATTATGAAATGGAAATTACAGGAAAATTTCATGAGAAATTTTAGGCTAAGATTTCCTCTAATGCTTGGGATTATTTTCCAATACTTTTTGAAGATCCGGAGAAATAAATGATTTCGATGTTTGAACCTGTATTGAGCATAATTGTGAAATTACACCTCATTGTTGTTTCTACGGAAGGTTTTTCAGAACATTATAGCTGATTATCTTTCCTAGTTTCCCTACGATAACTCATAATCCAACTTTCTTTCCTTCCTAGAAAAATTTCAAAAAAAAAATCTTTAAAATTAAAAAGGTATAGCTCCCAAAGATTGCAGTCGTTGGATTCCTAGTACAACATCAACACCACCCATTGGAATAGAAAGAATTGGACTTTTCAGTACATATTCCCCCATGGTTAGCTTGATATTATGGCACTTTCCAAAGAAATTTATAGTTCCTCCATTTTCAACCATCATTTTACACTCTAGTGTTGGATATAGGAAGCATTTCAATTCCCTGGCTATATTAAAATGCATAAAATTATGGGTAATACCCAAATCAATAAAAAATATTACCTTTTTTTCTTGATATTTTCTTCTATATTGAGAGTTTCAGGAGTTGTAATTCCTGCTAATGTATTACAAGAGATGTTTGGATTCATTTATCCCTTCTCTATGGCTGGTTCTTGGTGTATATCCTCCTCTTTTGATGTTTCCTGTTCCTTTTCTTCCTCCTCTTCAAAATATATGTAAAATCATATATTTTGGGCACATTTAAGACATTTATTTTATTTCCTATCACAACTATAACCAATCCCTTTCAATATTTTTTCCTCCAATTTTTGTGTTGTCAACCTTGTAGGTTGTGGAAGGCTAGTAGCAACAACATTTCCATATTTATAGTTGTGATTGGTAGACTTGTTACAATAATTTTTATTTCAAATTGTCTTTCCTCCCTAAATGCCTTCTCCAATGAATTAGGTTCCCAAATCATAAACTCATGCTAGATTTTATCCTTTAAAGTCCTTATGAAGACATCAATCCTATGCTCCTCTAGAATATATTCTACCCTGATACTCAATTTTTGGAATTCCTTAATGTGCTCTGCTATTGAACCCTTTTGTTTGATATTCATCAATAGGCTAAAGAATGTGTTGATATTTTCATCCTCGTAAATTGCTATCATTTCCTCTGTAAAAATTTACATAGTGAAAGGTGGCTTATGAGAAAAAACCCATCGATACCATAGAAACTGATTGGGTTCTAAATATAAAGTTGCAATTCATACCTTTTTTTAGTGTTGCACATCCTAGAGATCAAAATATTGCTATATTTTTGGTATCCATGTTACTGTATCCTTTCCATCAAACATCCTCATATCGATATTTGGAATGTGGTGGTTTTTAAACCCAACATCGAAGTCTTAAAAATCACAATTTGTATTCCTTTTGTCCTCATCATGATTTCCATGTATTAACATGTCACCATCGGGAAGCCTTTCTTGCAACAACTTTATGAAACCTTCCTTCAAACCTTCCATATCTTCTTTCAAACCATCCATGTTAGCTTTGATGTTATCCTCCAAACTGTCCACGTCTGGTTTTAGTTCATCTTTGGTTTCTTTTTTGGAGAGAGAAATGTCTTGCACTTGCTACCATAACTTTGATATATCATGTTGCAATTCTTCCTCTTCATGCATCATAGTAGAGTTTTATGAGGGATTAATGGGTATGAATTATTTTTTAGAGGCATTTTATAACCCAATACTAATATCTATGCTTCAATATTCCCTTTAAATCACTTCAAACTGAAAAATTTTAAAACGTACACACTTTTTACTTACTTTTTTGGAGATAGATATTGAAACTATTGTATATCTATGATTTCAGATCTCCAAGAATCTATGAAATTCATTCCTATAATATCAATTTGTGTATTCTTTCCAATGCCACACAGCAGACCTAGTTTTTATTTTTCATGATAAAGTTATGCCAGATCTCCCATGATGACCTCGTTATAGACTTGTTCAATAGAATTAAATTGTATAGAGTGCCATGTGTAATTATTTCAACCTTCAGTTATGAAATTTCTACACGAACAACAAATTTGGTCAAATTTTAGCCACGTTTTACAGAATTCAAATCTGATTCCTGAAACAAAATTTGTGACGATTTTCCTACATTCACCCATTTGAGATGAAATTTTGGAGCTTGCATACACCATAATTTCCTCATTTCATATCTCCAAAAATATAGCGAAACAAGATCTGAAATTCTTAAACGAGGTTCAACGATATTTTTTTTCCACATGTTTTCAATTCATCTTATGAAGTTTCGTAGAATTTTTTTTATAGCGAAAATTCCAAGTTTATTGTTTGAATAAGCGAAACCCTAGAATCCAAAGCTCTGATACCAAATATTATGTGACCAACTCACAAAATAGAAGAAAATATAAATCAATGACCTAAAAATCTCAGTATTCGAGGAGGAAAACTCCTTTACAATAAATAAATGAATAATTCTTGGATGAGACAAATGAAAAAACCTACTTTGTATATATAGGAGTTTAAGGGTCAAAATATAAATAGGGAAAACATACCAATAATAATGTAAATGCACACCAATAACAATAGGGGGATACAGTAACACTAAGAATAATGTGATACGCTAGTATTATAGGGAACTATCGTGCCCCTCTCCTTCAAAATATTGTGGTATTCAACACCTAAGTAGCTTTGGATGTTTCTATATACAACTCTCATCCTCCCATGAGGAATATTCAATTGATAAGTTCTTCCACTTGATGAGATACTCTGAAATTGATCTATTTTGTAACTGTCGATTTCTTGTTTCTGTGACTTCTTCACGTTCCAATATGATTTTTCCCTCCTCATCATGTTATCGCAATATTGTTTAACTGGGAGCTTCTCACCCATAACCTTGTTTAAGTATGAAACAAGGAAAATTTGGTGCACCGAGGAAGATGCCAGAAGCTCCAGTTTGTATAACATACTACTAACCTTTTGCAACACCTTGTAAGGACCATAATACTTTGGTGATAATTTATTATCCTTCTTAGCTTTCTTGTGGGAATGTTTTTTGAAAGGTTTTAGCTGTAAAAATACCTAGTTGCCTACATCAAAAATTATTTCATTGTGATGTTGATATGCCTATTATTTCATTTCATTCCATGTGAAAGTTATGTTATCCTTTAATATTTGGATAATTTGTTTATCCTCGATGTGATATTCCACTTCTTGAACCTTAGAATTTCCTCATAAAGATGATGTGATGGACAGTGGATGATATCCATATAGTGCCATAAACCGGGTCATTTTTGTTTCAGTATGGAAAGAAGTGTTATACCACATTTTAGCTACAGGTAACCACTTTAAGAATTGTGTTTTTTTTAAGATACAAATAAATGAAGATATCCTTTTGAACATTTTTTCACTATCTCAACTTTCCCATTAGATTGAGGATGATAATATGAGCTATGAGATAATTGAGTACCAGAAGAGAAATAATTTTGTCCAAAAATTTCAAGTGAAAATGGGATCTTTGTCACTTACAATAATCCTTGGGTTTCCATGTAGCTTTTGAATCATTTCCGTAAATGAAGTAGAAATTATGCATACTTGGTAAGTCTATCAACTACCACCATGATGAAACTTTTTCCTTTGAACTTGGGTAAACCTCTGAGAAATCCATTAAAACCTCCTCCCAATGTTTACTTGCAATTATAAAGGTTGTAACAGACTCGGGGTCTTAATTGTCTCAACTATATTTTATTGGCAAGCTAAACATTATGCCATAAAATCTTCAATATCAGATTCAAGACCATCCCAAAAAATTCCTTCTTAATGCTATGGTAAGTTTTTAAAAATCTTGAGTGCCCTCCTAAGGGAGAGTTGTGTAATTCCAAAAAAAGATAAAAAATAGTTGCGAATTTTTACAAATATATAAGTGATATTTGTACCACAATCAGTCATTTTTCGAGCTAAATATATCAAATGTACTGGGATCTTCCTGGAACTTTTGAATGAGTGCCCACACTTCTTCATCATTCTTCCATTCATCCCTTGCTTCATTTATCTATTCTTATTGGATAAGAAAAATGGCATAAATAAATTCTTCCACACCCTCATTCTTTCTTTATAGTGCATCTACAACAACATTTTTCTTCCCTTTTTTATAGACGGTTTAAAATTCATAACCCAAAATATTTGTGACCCATTTTTGTTCCTCTTTTGAAGGTAATATTTGTTTTAAAAAGGTATATAAGAGTAACATGATCTATTTTTACCTTCAATTTTCTTCCCATCAGGTATGGTATCCATTTCTTAAGTTCATGTAGTATTTACAACATTTCCTTCTAATAAATAGGTTTTTGTAATTAATTTCCTTTGAATGGATGGATTTCAAAAGCAACGGGCCTTCCTTCGTACATTAAAACAATACCAATTACAATACATGAGGCATCACATTCCATAATAAAGGTTTTTGTGACGTATGGCATAATTAAGACCGGTGCTTGGCACATTTCCTCTTTAATATGTTCAAAGGCAGGCCTTAGTTGTTTCTAGAATCCAATAAAATACATCTTTCTTTAATAATTTTCATAGAGGTACTATTATTTTCCCATAATTCTTAACAAAAAATCAATAATACCATTTTTTCCATCAATTTAATGTCTTAAATTGCTTACATTAATTATCAACCAAGGTTTGTAAATTGATGAAGTGTGGTGCACTATATGTGCTTAGGTAACCTTCTTCTTCCTTCATTTTATGTATTTTTAGGTTTTTTTGGGGGAGTTATTCCTTATGTATAAATGTTAATCTAGAACTATGAAAGGAATCAAATGAATCTAATAAAATTTAAATGTGTAAAACTAATTTTAAAAGAAGGAAGAGAAGGAAGCATTCTAAAGTTAAACTAATTTGCATAGAAAAGAATCAAAAGCTATTGACTGGTTAGAATCTAATCTAAAAAATAGAGTGTCTATTATAATGATTTATAATTTAACATTATCCATATTCCATGGATATGAATCTTATAACTAAAATTGGAAATTGAAATTCTACTCTGGATGAAAGCAGATTCAAAGGAAAACAAATAATGTATGTTCAATCACTCCAGCATTCAATATGGAACTATGATGGAATCACCCTCTTGAAATGATGTGCAAGCAAATGATTATACTTTAGTTTTGAAAATTTAAGTCTAGGAAAGAAGTTAAAGCATGCAAAGGGAAAAAAGCAATAATTGCATAGGTTAGACATTCCAACACCCAATTGTGAA
This sequence comes from Pinus albicaulis, assembly GCA_034641835.2. NCBI lineage: Eukaryota > Viridiplantae > Streptophyta > Pinopsida > Pinales > Pinaceae > Pinus > Pinus albicaulis. Next base: position 1,140,091,763 of record CM076579.1, on the reverse strand, counting down.
GTATGACAACTCACCTTCTTGGCCTCATCTTTATGAACACCCAATTATACAATTTTTTGAGGATATTAATCTAGAAAACAATGTAAAAGCATAAAAATAAAAGCTCAATGATTGCATAGGTTAGACATTTGAGCACCCAATTTTGAAGCATGAAAAGTCACCTTCTTGGCCTAATATTTAGGAGCATCGAATTATACAATAAACTGAGAATTTGATCTATGAAAGTAAATGACAGAACATGAAATAAACAAAGTAAAGAATTAAACTAGAACAATTAATGAAAAACCTCGTCCTATGCAGGGGCCCTATGCAATAGATTTGGTCGAGATCCTAGTTGATTATGTATGCATTAAGAACGTCCTGGAACCATAAACACAATCCTTGTACTATGAAAAGAACGATGTTTAAAACAATACACAGTATTTCAGAAATTACAACTTCCCTTTGGCTTATGCATAATCGGTAGTTAAATAATACAAAACATAAATTTGATGAGATAATTTCGCCTATAGGTGGATATCTTAACTGAAAAATAGAATTAAATTTTAACCAGTTAACTCTTGATTTTCTACGTCAGATAAAATAAAGATTTCTTCTTCTCTCAGCTTACATCCGTTGACCGGACTTTGATCACGATCTTAGGCATCCTTTTCTGTCGATTTGGATCAAGTATGTAGGAGAAAATCCATGTGTGAATTATTCTAGAGATGCCCATGTCGATTTTTTCTCTAATTTATCCTTGGAACCTGTCAAACCATGAAAGTAGCCATGGAACAAATGATTAACTGCAAAATAGGCTGCGTTCTGTAGCAAAATTACAAAAATCCATTTGAATAGCAAGAACATCAGAATATATTATAGAAATAATTTAAATGCATTCCTTGAGATAAAACATGACATCTATCATTGATTAGAGTGTACGAACTTATGAGAAAGTAAGGAAAAAGGGTCAGAAAGGATGTCAAAGAGAGGATAATTCTATGGTTCAACATACCCCACTAAGAAGTAATTGCATGTCCTGATGCAATTTATCAAAAATGTGAACTTTTCTCTCCTACTACATTTCTTCATAAACTTCTGCTAACACATCTAGTTTCCTCCTTTTTCTTTTCTTTGAAGTGATTTCCCTCTTGGGCTTTCTCATAAGGAGCTTGAATTTGAGATTAATCACAACCTTGTTTAGTGATTTGTTCTTTATTTTCAACTTCAGGTTCTTTTTTAACGACACTCCTAAGTGCAGAATGGTATTGTCACGAATTACTCTCTCCAACTTGTTCTACTGCTTCAAGGCTTCATTCTCCTGTTTAATATGCCTATTCAATATCTCTAGTTCATAGATATCCTGTTTGAGAGTATCAACTAAAGGTTCTTGTGGATTTATAGGAGGTTTTGGATTCATTGCTCCATTTATCTTCTCCAGTGACTCTATGTAATCATATATTTCTTGTTGTATTGGGTCTATTCCTCGAGACCTATTGTTATGACTACCTTCAAAATTATCAATAGGAGAATTTTCAATGTGTGTGGAGGAGAAATATTGATGGGAGATAGTATTGGAGGATTTTCAGCTAAACTTACAAACTCTATATCTTTTGGTAGTGTTTTATTCACCAAGCCTTGGAGTCTAGAGCTCCTTCTTAGCTGTGTAGGATTTAAGGTTTCTTTAATTGTAACCTTGCTCCTCTTTTCTATTTTACCTTCTGTCTTGACTTTACCTTTCCTTTTTTTCTTTGTTAGCTCTGCAAAGATGAGCTTTTCATCATTTTTATGGAATGGAGATGCAGGTTTGTCTTCAATGTTTGTGTCAATCTTCCTGCTTATTATTTTTCTAATATTGTATTCTTTAGGCTTCTCTGGTACTTCTTGGAAATGGTTTTTGATAAGAAAATTCTCCCAAGAATCTCCTATACTTTTTAAATCAAACTCAAGAAGTATTTTTATTAACCCATGATGGTGCATAGGGTTTTCTATAAACTGTATTCTCTTATGCAAGTTTGCAGACATTAATTTTAGGCTCTTGAGTAAAAAGAAGGGAAGATTCCTTTCACGATATTCTAAAAAATTCATCAACAATCGAATATGATATACATACATGCAGCCAAACCTTCCTTCACAGGTGATAAAATTCTACAAAATTAAAAGCATGTTCCTCCACTTTCTCTTGAGTATAGAGCTAGGAATACCTTTTTTGAAAACAGAAGTATCCTACCTGGATTTTTGAGGATAACCTTCCATGATTCACTGTGAAATTCATTGTTTTTGAACCACCTTTCGCCAACCTTTGGGAGTTATGTGGCTTCAAATATGAATGCTTCAGTTACTGAGAACTTGATATCTCCTATTTCAAATTATGTCCCATCAAAAGACCTCACAAAGGACTTAGTGATCTCTTTGTGGAAGCCGTTAAATATTTCTATGAATTTGAGCCATTTAGCCTTCTGCAACATCTCTCTGATCTGAGGATATCCTTCCATATATTTTGTTCCCACCTATTCTGATCTGACTATAAATCCCATGCCTTCTATTATGAAGAGTATAACCTTCATAATTATCCTTCTCTTTCATGAAGTGAATTGGATTATAGCTCTGATGAAGGACGTCAAGCGTTTGTCGAAATACCTGAGATGGATTCGAGTTTTGAAGAAACATGGATGGATATGTCACATCAACAGGTCATGATCGTTAATAATTAATGGGGGAGTATATTTTGGACTGTTATAAAACATAATGTGGAATATGTGGCTGATCTATAATATGATGTAAGTCCCAATCGAATCAAATGATGACATTTCAAGGTAGCATATGATTATCCATATTATACATGCCAATATTTTAACCTTGCTATTAAAATAGATTTTTGCAAATTTAACATTAGAACTAACCTTTCATTTTTATTCCTTTGGTGTTGATTCTTTAGGTACCTTTTAGCATAGTGGTCTTCAAATGTAGTCCTTGAATTTCCTGTATTCATCATTTTTTAGTAGGTTGTACAAATGTGTCAGAGCTACAGAATGGAATGGAATGTAGTTGCAGGTTATAGAATTAGCTGCAAAATGTGGAATTAGCTGTAGAATGGGGAATTAGTTGTATAATGTGGAATAAGCTGTAGAATGGAATGTAATTGTAAAATGGGATGTGGCTGCAGAATGGAATATGACTATGGAATGGAATGTAACTGCAAAATATGAGCTGCAAAATGGAATATGACTATGGAATGGAATGTAACTGTAGAATATGACCTACAAAATGGAATATGACTAAGGAATGGAATGGAACTGCATAATATGAGCTGCAAAAGGGAATGTGACTTGGAATGGAATGTAAATGCAGAATTGAATGTAGTTTTGTACTAATACTTATTGTAGAAAAGAAAGGGAAAATATAGGATGTCAGAAATTTATGATTTTCATCTTGTATTTTCTGTATAAGGATGCCAATGATTGATTGGTTTTCATACCTATACAATTTTTTATTATTATTATTTTTCTTTAATATTATTATTTTTTCTCTTTTTTTCATATTTTTCAATATATATATATATATATATATATATATATATATATATATATATATATATATAGGAAAAGTAAAATTTAAGTTAGTGAAGAAGAAGGATTCTTCTTCACTACCTTCATATCAGTATTGTCTTGGAAAATTTTGATAAAATCTTCTCTTGAAATTGGCTTATGGTATACTTTCAATAGATGTCCATTCATAAGAAGATTAGCCTTTCCTTCATCAATTTTCCTTATCCTGACTGCTCCATTGTCAAATAATTTTTCAATCTCATAAGGCCCAAGCCAATGAGTCTGAAACTTTCCTTGAAAATATTTGAATTTTTAATTGAACAAAAGTTCTCAATCCCCTACTTGAAACTTCTTCTCCTTGATATATTTATCATGCCATTTGGACCTTTGCTGCTAGACTATACTGGTTCTTTGAACTGCATCTTGCTTGATTTCATCAAGCCCATTAAGTTGCTCCAATCTATGCTTATGTGCTTCTGATAAATCAAGTCCCAATTGGATTGCCATCTTGAAGGTTTGAATATATAATTCTATAGGGAAAAGGAGTTGCTTCCCATAAACAAGTTCATACGAAGTATGTCCTGTTGTATTCCTCCATGTAGTACTCTAGGCCCATAAGGCTTCAACAAGCCTTTCTACCCAATTTCTTCTGTGTCGATGTACAATATTAGTGAGAATTCCTTCAATCTCTTTATTGGTAGACTCTACTCGACCATTTTCTTATTGATGATAAAGAGTGGATTTTATGTGCTTGATATTGTAAGTTTCCACAAGCTTTTCCACCAAGTTTGATGGAAAGTGAGATCCCTAATCTGTCACAATTTCCCTTGGAACGCCAAACCGAGTAAAAATATCCTAAAAAAAAATTTAACTACATAATGATCCTTAGCTAAAGAAAGTGCTTTAGCTTCTACCCATTTAGTGGCATAGTCAATACATACCAGAATATATTTCTTTTGATTATATGGTGGATTGATTGGTCCAACAAAATCCAAGGCCCATTTTTCAAATGATTCGATGCGTACGTAAGGTTGTAATGGAATTTCATCTGAAGGAATAGGTTTCCCCATTCTTTGACAAATGTCACACCTTTTGAAATATTATTTTTTATCCTTGAAGATGGATGGCCAAAAATATCCTAAATGAAGAATTTTATAGGTTGTCCTCTTATCAGCAAGGTTTCTACCATAGGGTTCATCATGACATGCTTTAAGAATCTCATGCATTTCATATTCTCGAACACATATTCTGATAATGAGATCTGGACCTGTTTTATATAGTTCATCATTAATCCATGAATAATTTTCACTTATTTCAATAATTATTCTTTTCTCTGTAGGAAACAAGTGTGAAGGTAACCTTCCTGTGATATCTATAAACCAAGGGATTTTAGTAGTTATTGAAAAAAGGTATTTATCAGGAAATTTATCCTAAACTAGAGTATCATTTTTGACATTTTGAATTCTAGACAAGAAATCAATAACTGTGTTTTTTTTCCAGGTTGGTCTAGAATGGTGATGTTTAATTCTTGCAGGAGTAATAACCATCTTCTGACTCTGCCACTAGTAAAATTTTTATTCATTAAGTATCTAACTGTAGATTGATATGTACGAACAAAGGTTTCGTACCTTGTAATATAATGTCTAATTTTATTGATAGCATGAACAACAACTAAGAATTCCTTTTCACTTACAATGTAATTTAACTCAGTGGGAGTCAAATTCTTGCTTGTGTAATAGATAGCATTGGGGATCAAATATTTTTGTCCTCATACAGCTCCCAGAGCTGTATCTGAAGCATTTGTTGAAATATAAAAATGTAGTTTCCAATTTGGACCTCTTAAGATGGGTGCTTCAGAAATTTTCATTTTTAAAGTTTCGAATGCTAATTAGCAATCAATATTCCAACTAAATTAACAATATTTGGTAAGTAACTTGAAAAGTGGGGATGTTATTTTAGTGAAATTTTCTATAAATATCCTATAATATCATGTGACTCCTAGAAAACTTCTAACATCCTTTTGTAAACTTGGAATTGATAATCTAGAGATGACTTCAACTTTATATGTGTCAACTTTAATTCCATCTCCTGAAATATGATGTCCTAAAACAGTCCCTTCAGTAAACATCATAAATTATTTGTCATGACTTATTGAAAGGTTTTCTTCCTTGCATATTTTAAGAACCTTTTCCAAATTCTCTAAATCTTCTTCAAATGAATTCCCATAAACTATAAATTCATCCATATATACCTCTACACAATCATGTATTAGATCAGAAAAAAATCCCTAGTACTTCCCTTTGGAATGTTGTAGGTGCATTGCACAATGCAAAAGGAACTAGTCGTTAGGCATAAGTCCCCCATGGACAGGTGAATGTGGTCTTGTCTTGGTCTTTAGGTGCTACCTGAATCTGATTGTAACCACTAAAACCATCCAAGAATTAGAAATACTTCTTACCTGATAATGTATCCAATACTTGTTCTATCAAATGTAAAGTAAAATTATCTTTTAGGTTAATTTTATTCAACTCTCGATAGTCAATGCATACCCTCCACTTACCATTCTTTTTGGGTACAATCACTAAAGGAGAAACCCACTGACTATCTAAAATTGGGTAAATGAAGTTCACATTCAAAAAATTTTGAAATTATTCTTTTACAATTTCCCTAAGATTTGTATTCATCCTTCCTTGAGGTTGTCTGATAGGTTTACAATTTTCCTTAATGTAGATGTGATGTATAGAAGTCTTGGGACTAATTCCTTTCATTTCATTGTATTCCCATGCTTATGCAAAAGAATGTTTTTGTAATGTTTTGATTATTTTTTCCTGTTATAGTATTTCCATGTTTTTGTTTATTTTCAAAGTTTTTTCTGGAAAGATTTCAACTGTAGAGCTACCAAATTATTCCATAGAAAGAAGAGACATCTACCTAGATGAAAAATATTCAATATTTCATTTTTCTTGAAATTGCTCATGTTTATATTCTAAATATGTTTCAAAATTTTCTATTTAATTTAATATTTGAATATCTTCACTAATGCTTGAAATAGTAAAGAGAGGTTGTACATCATTGTCATCATCAACCCATTCCTCATATTCTAATTCTGTGATTGTTTTTGCTAGAGGATATAGTGTAAATATCTTTTTCAAGTTACCATAAGAGATGTACATATCAACAGATCTACAGCTAATGAAAGCATCACATGTACCCAACCAAGGTCTTGCTAATATTATTTGATGTCCTCCTAGATTGTTCTTAGGATTTAAGATCATAAAATGGATAGGCTACTCCCAAGAGTGTAAGGATACTAAAATATCTTCTAACACACCATCTGGCTTGATTACAGATTTGTCTGGTAATTGCAGTAATGTAGGTGTATACAGAAGGTTAGGAAGTTTTAGCTATTTCATGGTTTGTTTTCTCATGATGTTTGTTGTTGCTCCTAAATCAATCAATGTATTTGAAATTTCAATGCCATTGATATGTATTTTTCACAACTTGACTTCTTAGATCTAGATATTTTTGTACGACAATATTTCCCATCATTATGTCCACAATTTTTCCTACTATTTGAATTCTTTCTATTCCTTTTTTTTTTCTTCCTGGTTTCTTCATGCTAAACTCTTTTATTGTTTTGGCTAGAATTTCAATCTCATTAATGGCCTGTAAGAAAGGGATTTTGATACAAACATTTTTCAATTCATCTAGAAAATCATAATTGGGCAACATAATATGCTTTTATACCCCTCTATCAACTTGTAATATTTCAGGAAAAGGAGGTTTAGAAGTAAGTACTGATGGTTGCTCTGTGATAGCAGTTGAATTTATTGGTTCTTTTTGTTTTTCATTTTCAGAATTACGGTTTTGAAGAGATGTGACTTCCTCAAAACTTTTATTTGGCTTTAGAAAATCTTCCTAAAAATTATATTTTTCTTGAATAACTACAAAAGGCTTTTTATTTTCTAGTATCCTACCAGATCTAAGTTGTATATCATGTTGAACCCTACAATTTCCATTTTCTTTACAAATTTCTCATCTCATTTCACCTCTCTTTCATCAATTCATAAGCCCCAATCAATGAATAATGTTTAGGATTGTCCCAAGGATACATGCAATTGATTAACATATTGCATTTTCATGGTTTTTGCTGTTCTAATAATTTTGTGTAGTATAACTACATAATATAGACGTTCCGTAGTTGATCAGGCATTCCGTAGCTATTTTTGAGGTTGAATATGTTCCAGGTGTCAGTTGGAGGATTGGACCACATGGGTGTTTCTAGAATGATGCCTACATGGATTCTATCCTACTCACTCAATCCAAATCAACATAAAAACGTGCCTAAACTCATGGTCAAAGGTGGAGTCAAACTATGTTATCCAAATGCAGTAGGACTCTTGATTTGAGTCCATCAATCCTATTACAAGTCTCAATTCGAAATATCAAGAGTCCAACAATACTATTGCAAGTCTAATTCGAATTAGCCACCTGTAGCAATTATATCTCATAATTAGTTATGTAATTTCCCTTTAAATATTGGTTGTACAAGACCAAAAAGACAGTTCAGAAAAATTACAGGATAAGTTCATAATTATAGTGTGATACTCTGTTTTATCAAACTCTATTTTTAAATAAAGGAGATCAGTTCTTTGATGTTGTTTTGATCACATATTCAAGGAGCTAAGGAATTCACTGAATTGGTAGCAGAGGGCCCCTGCTGCTAAGGAGGTTTTTATGCTTTCTAGCTAGGTTTATTTCAGTTTCTTTGTTCAAGTATTTCTTTCTGCTTATGCTCATTTACTGCTTTCATAATTAACAATTAATATGTCCAAATTAGTAAAAACCATTTCTCTTCATTACCAAATATTTATCACTGAATGATTAGTGACTTATAGGTACAGTGGTTGCTTAGATTTCATTTATTGCTTTCCTAGTTAACAATTACTGTGTATCAACTGAGTAAAAACCATTTGTCTACATTACCAAATATTTATCACTGAATGGTTAGTGACTTATAGGTACAGTAATTTTTTAGATTTCATTTACTCTCTTTCATAGTTGACAATTGGTGTGTTCAACCAAGTAAAAGCCATTTTTCCTATTTCCCAATCTTATATTAAAATGTTTAGTGACTTATAGAAACAGTAACTGTTTAAGAATTTTTGTTCTTTCTATCATTCACTTAAATAGTTGTAGTTAGAAGATCCTCATTCAATTAAAATTACTAATATCTTTAAAGGACATTCTGATTGAAACTGAATTTGAATATGATTTGCGAGAATGGCTAAATGATTAGATTTCATGCAATGTTTGAGTTATCAATGGCATTTCCTGAATCTCAATTGAGTCATAGATCCATGGATTAGATTTATTCACTAATTAAGAAACTTGTTTTATCTTTTTAAATTACAACTAGAACTTAGAACATGTCCATAAAAATCTAATTTCTTTATAGGAAGTTAACTAGTTTTGCAACATTTCCTTTTCTTCATTTTAAATAGATTCATTCTCACCTTTCTAAAGTAGCCTAGAATAGCATACTAAGTACTAAAAAGACAAAACCCCCAAAAAAAATAAGAAAAAAACATACAACGAAGTAAGGAAAAGGTCACTTAGGCACATAAAGTGCACCACACTTCATCAAAGTTACAAGCCTTGGTTGATAATTAATGGAAGCAATTTAGGAACACCAAATTGACTAAACATTTTGGCGCCATTGCCGGGGAAGTGTAACTAGGTAACCTTAATTATTACATCCAAAAAGAAAGGAAAAAAAATACTTCAATTACATACCACACCCACTATATCATCTGGTGCAATAAGAGCCACACATCCACATCATGAATTCATATTTTTGTAGGTAGAAGAAGATGTGACAAAAGGAGGTTGAAGAAATGGATGGAGATGATGACAATGAGGAAGATCCTTTTGGATTTCCCATTCAAGAAACTGATATGAATGTTCAAATGAAGAACATCCATCCATCTGTACTTCCTAACTTCAAAGGTATGAGATCAGAAGACCCAAAAACCTTTATTTTTGAATTTGAAATAATTTGTAGATCTTATGGCTACTCATTGCACATTCAAAAATTGAATTTGTTTCTAGAAAAATTGAAGGATAGAGCTCTTAGATGGTTCATGACTTTAGGAACAAATTATATAAAGAAATGGGATGATATGAAAAGAGTATTTTTGGAAAAATATAAATATTATTTCATGCACCATGACCTTCGAAATGAAGTCTTTAAGATGAACCAGAAAGACGATGAAAGCCTATAAGATTTAGTGGAGAGATTTACCTATAATATCAAAATATCTAAATTGCATAATTTAGGATCAGACGCATTAAAAAATCTCCTACTAAATGCTATAAAGGATGAATGGATTGATCTTTTTAATATTGTGGGAAAATAAGATGTCTATCAATTGTCATTTCAAGAAATTTGTGAACTATGAAAGAACATATCAAGAGGAAAAGAAAAGTATGTAAGATCCCCTCAAGATCCATTTATGGCATGAGTAAGTAAGTCGACATTAGGATTGGTAAGTCAAACTGAATCTAACATTCTTAGTAATTTAAATGAACAAAATGACATGCTAAGAATGCAAATCGAGAAAAAAGTTGCTTCATTTATATTTTTCCCTAAATGTAGAAAGAAACATCCTTTGCATGAATGTCCACTTGATAACATTAAAATTTGTAAAATTTGTGCAGGATCACATACTACTGAAGATTGCCCATCATTACTAGTGTTGAATGAAGTTTACCAAAATGATAATGGAGCAAATCAAGCACAAGAGAAACTTTGTTATGTAGCTCCAAGAGGACTATGGCAGCCTCATCAACCCCATATGATGCAGTATCCTTATGCACAGTTTCAAGGTTATGCACAACAATCTCAAGGTAATTTGAAAACACCCCTTCCTTGGAAACCTTTCACATCTCAATCCCAACCTCAAAACCAACCTTGGAAACCTTCTCCATCTCAATCCTAACCTCAAAATCATTCTTGGAAACAAATTTGGCAAAGGCCCTACAAAGGAAATCCACCATATCCTCAATCTTTCCCTCTCTATCCTCAATACCATCATCAATGTTATCCATACCATTTACCTCCACCAAAACATCAATATCACCCTCATTTGACCTCAATTAAACCTTTCCCATTATCATCCATGCAAGCACCCCAAAGTTCCATTCCCACTCCACTACATGCACAACCATTTCATATCCCCAACAATAAAACACCTCAATCAACTTACAATTTTGAGGAATTGCAGAATGATTCACCAGCTATCATTGAATAATAAAAAACAGAAGAGGAAGACTCAGATAAGGTCCAAGAATCATGGATGTATGTTGATAAAGAGAAGTTATTGGAACCAGATATTGAAAAGTTTCATGCCTGCTAATCACTAGATTCTATAAATGAAGATCACATCTCTGAAGACTTGCACGACATGATAGCAGGAAGACAAGGAATACAAGATTACATTAAATCCTAGTTTAAGAGAGTCATCAGATCCCAATGCTCAATTCTTCAGTATCTTCTTATATCATCTCAATCAAGGCAATTGGTCTCTCATATACAGGTACATATCAAAGAGTATATTTCAAACCTGCATATGAATTTATCTATCATCTTATTATAGAAATGGTTCCATTGGAGGTATTCATATACTTGAATAAGATTTCTTTTTCAAGTAGAGTAGGACATAAAGAAAAAAAAAAGGTAAAGAGAAAAATAAGTCCTATTGCAAAAACCAGCTTGCTAGCACAATTGGACGAGTTTTTCTTGAAATCTAGGAAACTGGCGAGAAAATTTCACAATAAGTTCTAAAATTTCATGATTGTTTCATTATTTTATGGTTATTCAAATAATTTTTGGTTCTATGCTTGAGCTGGATGATGTGGAATTCTTTAAGGTCCACCTTCCAACAAATCTTGTCCCATTGACCTCAACACTTTATTTGGGATCAAGACTATAGATTATTTGGAGTGCCTTGGAACTTGCATACATCAATGACAAGCCTCCTCATTGATAACAATGGGAATACAACAATGTATCTTGATTGTCAAACCTTGCAGGTGACTCGACTTCGACACATTCATTCGTCCCTTTCAAGATGCACTCACGTACCTTGACACTCATTTTCATTATCGGTGAGTTGTCTTGCATTGGTTAATGATTTTCATCACTGATTGGGAATCCAATGATTTCTTCTCATGCTCGACTTCGACACATTCATTCAAATAATAAGAATTGTACCATGAATTTTGGCTTTGGTGAAGACTAATGGTTTTATGGAATCAACAAGAACTTGCAGTAGTACATTTTATTAGTTTCTTGTAGAAGCATGTTCATATTTTTTTTAATTCCACAACAGCTGTGGAAAGTGGTAGTTTCTGTAGCTATTGCTATAGCAGCCTGTTTTTGTTTTTGCAACTTTTTCCAGAGGTAGTTTTGGCACAAATATTGCAAGAGATTGGAGAAGAAATAAAAAATTCTGAGCTTCTGGGTTTTCTCAGAATATGATAAATTGAGTAAAATGAGAAAAAAATTAAAATATAAGTAATTTTGAAGGAAATTTCAGATGGGTTTTTAAGGAAGATTTTCATTTTTCAGCATTATGGACAGATTAGGACATATTTTGGTATTTTTGCATAGTAGCACCTTTTCTTCATCCAAATGAAATTCTGAAAGCATGTGGTAGTATAAAAGGTAAAAATACATAGTTTCCCTTTTGAATCACTCAATTCAGCCTTAAAATGAGTTCGTCGCGTATTTTGTTTGTTGCAACATTGGGCAACATGAAGGGTGAAATAGGGCAGAAATTGATTTTATCATAACTTTCAAACCATGCATCCGTTTATCCTGAAAATTTTATGGTATATGCATTGAGGTAGGGTAAATAAACACAAAAAAAATCAAAAAATTTCAGTGTGTATTCTTCAATAAATTTGCCAGTTTCACCTACATCCATTTCTCATTTTTCGGGAGATTCATTCTACCAATGGCTGAAATTTTTTGTCAAAAGACGCATAATAATAATGGTAACAACCTCAGAAAATTTTAGGGAAGTCTGATTTACCATTTGAGAGAAATTGAAAAATTCATTTCATTTTAAAATTCCACTCCATCTCACTCCACTTTCATTCCATTTCACAAGTCATATTCCACTTTCACTCCATTTCATTTCACATCCATATTCCATAGCCATAATTCATTTCTTTTTATAGATTGAATGTTGCAGCCACATTTATTCAGCAGTTCTGACACAACTGTATAGCCTATGAAGAGAGGATGATTACAGGAAATTAAAGGATTCTGTTTTGAAGACCAACATGCTAAAAGAGGACCAAAGGAACAACATCAAGCACAACAATTAACAAGTTCAAAATTCTGAGGTAAATTGTGAAAATTATTTTAATAGAAAAAAGTTAAAACATGAAATAGATACAGTGTGTATAATCATATGTTTCCTAAACAACCTATCATTCAAATTGATTAAGATATCTTGGCCATATCCCTTATCCAAAATTCCATAACGGTCCTCATTAAAACATTGATTAATGACTAATGGTCATAATCACAAACATAACCTACTAGTCCACATCTCCTTAAGATTGTATCTTTCACTTATTTCACCACAAGTTCATCATAAATTCTCCATCAGATCCATAGCCACTTCATTTTCCCTCATAGCTTAATTACCTCCATCCATTCACCTCCATTAAACTCTATATCGAATCCATCTCTAAGTAGAAAGAGGTAATTCTAAGGGTTAAGCATCATTCTGTAGCTAATCTATCTCCAAACACAGAGAGACAATTTTAAAGGGAAAGCATCAGACTTTGCAGCCAATTTATCTTTAAGCATAGGAAAGTAAATATGAAGGGGAGATACTTTGCATAGGTGAAGAGTGGGTCTAATTGTCAGAACAGAGCCAGTAGGAGTCAATTATCTCGAGGGATATCGACAAGTCAGGGAGCTACTACAGCAAGTAGGATGGTTTAATTTTATAGAAAATTTGATGGCTTCCACAAGGAGATTACAAAATAATTTGCTAGATCTTTTGATGGAGTAGAAGTAGACATTGGAGACATCAAATTCACAATAACAAAATAATTTTTGGTTGAGGCAACAAGACTCCCAAGGCAAGGAGAATGGTTGTTCAAGAACAAGGAATTTAATAATGAGTCTTGGAAGGAGATACTAAAAAATCCAGGTATGGATGTTTCAATATTTAGAAAAGGAATTCCAGACACTACTTTGAAAAGTAAGTGGAGAAACACGCTGCTAATTTTGCAAAAATTTATAACATGTGAAGGGAGGTTCGGGACTATGTATGTTTACCATATCAGGCTATTAATGAATTTCCTAGAAGAGGGTGACATAAATCTACCTTTCTTTTTACTCAATAGAATAAAGATAATGACTTCCAATGTTCAAAAGAGAGTTCAATTTTTAGAAACCACTCTATATCATCATGGTCTAGTAAAAATATTGATTGAATTCTATCTAAGGAGCATAAGGGATAGTTGGGAAGGATTTCTTGTAAGAAATCATTTTCAAGAAACAGAATAACAAGGATGGATGTTTTGGCTAAAGTATCAGAGCACATGCAATAAGGAAGAAGAACTTGAAATTTTGGTAAATTGCATCGGGACATGCAATAGTTTTGCAGTGGGGGTATGCTGAATCGTATAATTTCCCTCTTCTTTAATAATTTCTCATCTCATTTCACCTCTCTTTCATCAATTCATAAGCCCCAATCAATGAAGAATGTTTAGGATTGTCCCAAGGATACATGCAATTGATTAACATATTGTATTTTTATGTTTTTTTCTATTTTAATAATTTTGTGCAGTATAGCTACAGAATACAGACATTCTGTAGCCGATCAAGTGTTCCACAGTTTTTTTGTGGTTGAATATGTTCCATGTGTCAATTTGAGGATTGGGCCACATGGGTGTTTCTAGAAATATGCCTACATGGATTCTATCCTACTCACTCAATCCAGATCAATAGAAAAACGGGACTAAACTCATGGTCAAAGGTGGAGTCAAACTATGTTATCCAAATGTAGTAGGACTCTTGGTTTGAGTCCACCAGTCCTATTACACGTCTGAATTTGAATTAGCAAGAGTCCAACAGTCCTTTTTCAAGTCTAATTCGAATGAGCCACCTGTAGCAAGTATATCTCATAATCAGTTATGTAATTTCCCTTTAAATATTGGTTGTACAAGACCAAAAAGACAGTTTAGAAAAAGTACAGCATAAGTTCAGAATTACAGTGTGATACTCTGTTTTATCAAACTCTCTTTTTAAATAAAGGAGATCAGTTCTTTGATGTTGTTTTGATCACATCTTCAAGGAGCTTAGGAATTCACTGAATTAGTAGCAGAGGGCCCCTGCTGCTAAGGAGGTTTTTATGCTTTCTAGCTAGGTTGATTTCAGTTTCTTTGTTCAAGTATTTCTTTCTGCTTATGCTCATTTACTGATTTCATAATTAACAATTACTATGTCCAATTGAGTAAAAAAAATTTGTATTCATTACCAAATCTTTATCACTGAATGATTAGTGACTTATAGGTACAGTGGTTGTTTAGATTTAATTTATTGATTTCGTAGTTAACAATTACTGTGCATCAACTGAGTAAAAACCATCTGTCTACATTACCAAATCGTTATCACTGAATGTTTAGTGACTTATCAGTACAGTAATTGTTTAGATTTGATTTAATATCTTTAATAGTTGACAATTTCTGTGTTCAGCCAAGTAAAAGCCATTTTTCCTATTTCCAAATCTTATATTAAAATGGTTAGTTACTTATAGAAATCGTAATTGTTTAAGAATTTTCATTCTCTCTGTCATTCACTTAAATAGTTTTAGTTAGAAGATCCTCATTCCATTGCAACTAATAATCTCTTTAAAGGACATTCTGATTGAAACTGAATTTGAATATGATTTGCAAGAATGGCTAAATGATTAGATTTCATGCAATGTTTGAGTTATCAATGGCATTTCCTAAATCTCAATTGAGTCATAGATCCATGGAATAGGTTTATTCACTAATTAATATGCTTGTTTTATCTTTTTAAATTACAACTAGAACTTAGAACTTGTCCATAAAACTCTAATTTCTTTATAGGAAGTTAACTAGTTTTACAACATTTCCTTTTCTTCATTTTAAGTAGATCCATTATCACTTTTATAAAGTAGCCTAGAATATCATACTAAGTACTAAAAATACAAAACACCTAAGAACAATAAGAAAAACACATAAAACGAAGTAAGGAAAAGGTCACTTAGGCACATATAGTGCACCACACTTCATCAAAGTTACAAGCCCTGGTTGATAATTAATGGAAGCAATTTAGGAAAACTAAATTGACTAAACAAATCATTAAGATCTAGTAGAGTAATCATGTAGGTTGGAAATTGTTGTCCTTTTATTCTGTAAGTATTTTGAGGATTTTGATTATTGGGGTTTGGTAATGGCTAGGCAAGTAGTTGATTTGGTCTTTGTGTGAATGGCAATGAAAGTTGTGGATTTTTGTTTTTGAGTTTGGGTTGTTGATTTTGTTGAGGAATTTGTTGCAGAGGATAGTTTAGATATGATGGAGGATATTGGTAGTATTGAGTGTATCTACCATAGGGATTTTTCATTCCTTGTTCCCAAGATTGAGATTGACGCCAAGGTTGTTGCTAAGAATTCCAATTATTTGGCGGGGGCTGAGTGTACATTTGATGGTTAAAGCCTTGAGTTTGTGGCTCCTGCCATGGTCCTCTAGAGACAAAGAAAAGAGATTTTGTTGGATTTGAAGTTATTTCTTCCTTAAAAAACAGCATTGAGACCTAGAATTGAAGAGAAACTCTTAGTTTCATGATTTAATGAACAAATCATATAGGTCTCTATGAATTTTCCATCAAGAGGACATTCTCTTAAAGCATGCTTATTTATGCATTTAGGACAGAAAATAGCTAAAACATTAGTCTCAACTTTCTTCTTGTTTTATAATTTAAGGGTGTATTTTTGTTCACTAAGACTCCCTAAGATATATGTTTTAAATTCATCAAGCATATTTCCTATTTTTTCCCTACTTATTGTTCCAATTGCATATCTATTTACTCTAGCAAGAGAAGGATCTCTTGGACTTTTCCCAGTTTTTGCTTTTCCCCTTGAGAGATGAATACAAAATTCAACAATGTCAGGTAATGGGAGTTGAGAGATATCTCCCTTCCCCATCATGTTCAGGATATCTATCCACTCATACTTAATGGATTTTAATAAAATATCTTTTAAAGTATCTTGATCTAAATTATCCATTTTTTCTATTTTTATGTTATAATTGTATCTTTCAATTAAATCCTCCAAATTCTCATCCTCTTTTTGCATCATTTTGAATACTTCATCCTTCTGATTAATGGGCATGCAAAAATCCAAATATATTTCTAAAAATTATTTCTTCATGTAATTCCATGTTCTGATAGACTGAGTGATTAAACCCATGAACCATTTTAAAGCTGCTCCTTTCAATGTTGAAGGAAACAACTTAAGTTTTTGAGAGTCTTGTAAATAATCATAAGTTTTACACAAAAATGGTTTCAGGATCTTCACCTTTTAATCCATGAAAATTTGGGAGGACAGAAGGTGAGACATTTTTCATTGTGTAATTTGTATCTCCATCAATTATAGGGAATCCAAAAGAACTATAAATTCCCCTATTTCTTCTATTTTCTTCATTTCTTCTACCTCCTCCTACATTCCCTCTACCTCTTCCTCTACCTCCTCCTCCAAAAAATAGATTTTATCCATTTAGAAATTCTCCTTCTCCTTCTCCTCCTTCTCATCTTCCTTCCATTATAGATTCTTCAGAGCTAATATAAGGTTCAATCTGCAATGTTAATTTCTCTCCCTATGGCTCTTCTATTAATGGAATTTTGAATAAAGGTTCTTCTTCTTCTTCTCCACTAGGAATTTCTAACTCTTTAGCTAAAATATGTTCCCCTATAGAGGTGAAAAAAGTTACTCCTTCTATTGGAGATATAGGATCTTCTTCCTCTAAGACTTCCTCAGTGAATGAAGTAGGAGATCCTCCTAATTGGATTTATGACCTTAACACTTCAGGAAGTCTATGTCTAGTTAAGTATGGAATATTAGTTTGAGATAGAGGTGTATCACTTCATGGTCTAGGTGGAGTGGGTCATGTTGTAGGAATTAAACTTCTTCCTCTAGCTATGAATCTACCCCTAGAATCTCTTTCCCTATGCATATAATTTTTTTTTAATGTAAGAAATGAGGCTATCTAATTACACTTTCCCAGCAATGGCGCCAAAATGTTTTTGTAGAAATTATACAAAAAATATGTATAACTTGGATTCTCTAGATATAACAATTATATGCCACTGTGAAATACAGAATCACTTCTACAAAAATCTTTGAGGAAATTCAAAACACGATTGCCAATTGCAAACAAATGAAGAAAGATAATTCACACATAAAACAGATGTTTACCAGGAAAGCATAAAGCTAAAAACCCCACTATCATATACTATGCATATATCATGGATCATGAAACAATATCATGCAAAAATATACTCCAAGAGCTCTCAGTGCAATATATAATCGTCTCACACTGTTATGGAAAATTTTGTAAATCCCTTGCACAATTTACTGCCTCGTAAAAACTTGCTTCCATTATAGAATCCAAGTTGATTACAAAGACAAATTCGATGCAATCATGTCATCCTTGACTGCGCAATCGTGATGAGCATATCCAATGTGTATTTTACTTTCAAGGGTGAAACCCAATATAGTAAAACTGATAGTCAATTCTCTATTTCACCTACCACTCAACAGGGTCACCACTGGATCTGGCATGCATATAGTTAATGGTAGTAAATCCTCAATTGCATGTGAGATCACTCCATGTGAATTAATTTAATATTTAATTCACTAATATCTCACTAGTGTATCTTTAGTTACAACTAGCACAACTGAATCTAACTCACTTAACTGAGTTAAACTACATTGAAACTCACATAAATACACATCCAACTCTGTTACAAATTCGAGTCACTTAGTTACAACTAAGTCCACTTTCATGTCCCACCAACCAATCTCAGAATGCAAAATTCCTTCAGCTAACTGGTTTGCCACTTCATTTAACTAATTTGAAGTGCTTCAAGAGAATATATTAACATTTATTGTCTAACTATTATTAAGGGATAATAATAGTCGACATGCATCTATAAATACACATGTGATCTATAAATAGACTTCGCATATACATCTAAAAATATAACATCATCTATAAAAAAAACTTTATCAACATCTATAAATAGACTTTTGCTATAAATATAATTTTCTCATTCATTCGAAAAATAGACTTACACCTAAAAATAGCCTGTGTGGGCCCCACCTTGTGTAGGTGCTTAATTTTCACTAGGATCAAGGATGTTGTTTCTAGATGCCAATTTCCATTTTTCTTGTTGCGACCTTCAACACTCCCTCTCAACAAGAAAGGAATGTCTTTTCATGCAACATGCAACTCCATACATTCACCCAGCAACATTTTCATGCGCCCTACAACTCCATGCATGCGCCCTACAACTTTTGTATGCAACACTTCTCTAGTGTTTCTTGCACATGCAACACTTCTAAAACTTAATATCCTTCAAATAACTGAATCAGTATAATGCATCTGTCATCAAATTCTTCTAACTTCTTCTGGTACCAATTTCACATGTCTTGAGGAACCACTACGATGTTAACCTATACATCCATGCACTATTCACTTGCTTTTAATTTTGATCTGTGCTCCAGTATCTGATACTTTCACCTTGATTTCATGTCCTCACAGCATCACTGCATCAATACAAATGATCATGCTATTGATTCTCTGTGGGCTCCTTGTAGCCAGGTTTGATTCATGAGATCCACACCATCTCAATGAATCCTTCCCATAAATTTCCTCTTAGGATTATCCATGCATGTCGCCCCACCTCTCACCTAGTGGTATAGCTTCATGCACTCCCTCTACTCATCTACCACGAAATTTCTCTACATGATTGGTTTCTCCCACTCCATTATCCTCATATTGTGGCTACTCCACATCCAAAGGTTCAATCTTACCTGCATGAAAATCTTGCTCCCTCTCAAGTGTCAATTGCATGGCTTTCTTACACTTCCTAATAGTAGAAAGCTCAGTATAAATCCCATCGACATCAAGTATGTAGATATTATTCACTCTAATCCTAACCTTCTTGGCTTTCCATGTTTCTTTGTGTCATGGGAAAAATTTTCCTTCACTAATGACAACATCATATTCTTTATCCTCTAACATTTCAACTGAGACTAAATTTATCCTCAGACCTGGAGAATTCATAACATATTTTAAATGAAATATTTTAACTAACACCCTCTGAAATTTAATGGTGCCAAAGTCAGTCTCACTGTATCGTCCATTGTCTCCCAACTCAATATGCATCTCGACATCTTTCTCCACCATGTCACTAAAAATATTCTTATCTCCCATCATGTGAAAGGAAGCACCACTATCCAAGTACCACCCTAATCCTAATGTACTTAACACCATACATAAGATTAACGAGAAGTCAATCTCAAATTGCAAGGCAAGAGCCTCACAATTTGTAGCTCCAGCAACCATCTTTTTCTTCTTCTTATCTGGACAATTTGTGGCAATATGTCCATACTTGTGACAATGAAAATACTTCACTTTGGACATGTTTTCCTCCTTGCCATCTTCACAGCCTCATATTTAGAATGGAATTTCTTCCCCTTCCCCTTCTTCACCTTGGCAGCCAAAGCACAATCCTCTTCATCATCATGCTTTGATGAAGAGCCATCTCTGGTGTTGGACATGAACTCTTCATGCACTAGATCCAACCACAGTCATTCCCAATTGAGCAGTTTTTCCTATCCGTTGACAGAGTCTTCATAATTGTTCCAACTCTTTGGAAGTCCCAAGAGAGATAAGATCACCAAATCATCATGGGCAACACTTACTCCTACACTCCCAATCTCATCTCTGCATTGGAAAAAATTTTCTAACTGTACCGGAATAATGTCATTCTTTTCCATCTTGAACTTTTTGAGTTTATCCTTCAGCACCAATTTCCTATGGTCATTGTTGCTTTGGAAAAGATCTGTCAAAGCCTTCCACATAGAATGTGTGTTAGGTCCCTATATTACTATTATGGTCCCTTACTGTTGTTATTGTAACCCCCTTATTGTTATTATTGTACCCCTGTAACCCCCATATTGTTATTATTGTGCCCTTAAATTATTATTTTTAGGTCGGCTAGGATTAAATTGTGGCCCCACTAGGATTACATTGGGGCCCCATGGACTCCTATATATAGAAAGGAGGTTTTGTAATTTGTATCATCCAAGAATTGTTCATTCATGTAATGTATTGGAGGTTTCCCCCTCAAAGAGGCTTATTTCTAAGGCATTCATATCTCTTTTCTTCTATTTTTGGAGCTGGTTTCCCAACATTTGGTATCAGAGCTTTGGATTCTAGGGTTTCGCTACTCCAAACAGGTCATCGTGGCATTTTCGCTATAAATTTTGTTCTACGAAGTTTTAGAAACTGAAATGTTTAGAGTGCAAAGCTAAAATATTGAGGAACATTTTCACAAAATTTCAGAGCTTAGTCAGTAATATTTTTGGAGATATGATCTCTGGAAGTTAGGTCTTTTTCAGGCTCCTGAATTTCATCTCAAAGAGATGATCATGGGAAAATATTCAAAACTATCTCTCTAAGCATCGGATTGGAATTATATAAAAAGTGACTGGAAGTAAATGGACTATAGTTTCATGTCTGTAAATTTCATAGCCAAAGGAGCAAACAGTGACACATGGCAACCCGTGCAAGTTCACTCTACTAAACCAGTCCATAATTAGGTCATTGTGGGATATTGGAAATAAATTCTTCTTGAAGAATCCAAATCAAGTCAGACCTGTGGAAATTAAAATAAGGTTCAGGGGGCTATGTCAAGGATGAATTTCAAATATTGAATATCTGAAATCATAGATATAATTCAGTTTCAATATCGAGCTCCTCAAAATCAAGGAAAAGGTGTGTATTGTTTTTCAAATTGCATAACTCTTGTTTGGAAAATCATTTTTAAGTGATTCCAAAGGCCTATTGAGCATAGATATCAGTATTGTGTTCTAAAATTCCTCCTAAGAATAATTCAACACCCATTAAGCCCTCAGAGTACTCTACTATGACTCATGAAGATGAAGAAATGAAACATGATCTATCAAAATTACAAGAGCAAGTGCACCAAAATTCGCTCTTCCAAAGAGCAACAAAAAATGAAATAGATGTTTGAAGAAAAGAATGGAAGCTAAGATGGATGTTTTGAAGAAAGGCATGGAAGCTACGATGGATGGTTTGAAGAATGGTATGGAAGATCAAATGGATGGTATGGAAGAAAAAATGGAAGGTTTGAAGGAAGACATGGAAGATTTAAAGGAAGGTTTGTCAAATTTGATACAAGAAATGATTCCTAATGGCGAAAAGATAATATATGAAAATCATGATGAGAAAAAAATAAATTTTAATTGTGATTTCATAAACTCTAATGTTGGATTAAAGAACCACCATATTCCAAAGATGTATATGAGGAAGTTTGATGGCAAGGATCCTGTAACATGGATACTACAGATGGAGAAATATTTTGATCTCAATAATGTGCAAAACACACAAAAGATACACATTACAACTTTACATTTAGAAAAAAGTACATTTTTATGGTATCGATGGATTTTCTCCCATAAAAAAATTGTCACTTGATCAATTTTTATGGAGGAAATGATAGCACATTATGAGGATAGAAAAAGCAACACCTTCTTTAGCCAATTGATAAATCTCAAACAAAAGGGTTTAGTGGTGGAGCACATTGAGGACTTCCAAAATTTGAATATAAGGGTAACTGATATTCCAGAGGAACACAGAATTGATCTCTTCACAAGTACTTTAAAGGATAGCATCCAACATGAATTTCGTGTTTTGGAACTTGATTCATTGGAGAAGGCATTTAGGTTGGCAAGGAAAATTGAATGTAAAATTATGGCGACAAGGAAGCCTACCACTAACTTCTATAAAGATGGAAGTGTTGCTACTCCTAGATTTCCACAACCTACAAGGTTGACACCACAACAATTGGAAGAAAAAAGAGAAAAAGGGCTTTGCTACAGTTGTGATAGAAAATACACTAAAGGTAATAAGTGTGCTCAGAAGAAATTATTTTACATAGATTGTGAAGAGGAAGAAGAAAATAAACAAGAAAAGGATATACACCAGGAACCATCCCTAGAAGAGGAAGAAATGAGTTCGACCATATCGTGTAATGCATTGGTAGGAATTACCACTCCTCAAACTCTCAAGATAGAAGGACATATCAAGAAGAAAAAGGTAATAGTGTTGATTGATTCAGGTAGCACCCATAATTTTATTCATTGTAAGGTAGTCAAGGAATTAAATTGTTTCCTATACCCAGCACCAGAATGTCAAGTGATGGTTGCAAATGGAGGAACTATAAATTGCTCTGGAAAATGCCATAATATCAAGCTAACCATGGGGGAATATGCATTGAATATTCCAATGCTTTCCATTCCTATGGGAGGTGCTGATGTTGTACTAGGAGTACAATGGTTACAATCTTTGGGGACAGTAGCTTTTAATTTTCAAGAACTTTTCTTGAAATTTTTTTAAGAAGGAAAGGAAGTCGAATTACGGGGTATTGAAGGGAAGCCAGGAAGGATAATAAGCTCTAATGTCATGAAAAAGCTTCTAAAGAAAGAACAACGAGGCGTAATTGCACAATTATGCTCACTAGAAGTTCTGACATCAAAATCATCTATTTCTATAGATCTCCAACAAGTCTTGGACAATCATTCCAAGGTGTTTGAAACTCCCAAAGGAATCCCACCTACTCGTGATCATGATCATGCTATTCATTTGATTCCAGGAAGTGTTCCTCCAAACATCAGGCCTTATAGATATCCTTACTTCCAAAAGAGCGAAATTGAACTTATGATTGCAAAAATGTTAGAGGCGGGTATAATTCAACCTAGTCAAAGTTCTTTCTCTGCTCCCGTAGTATTGGTACACAAGAAGGATGGATCATGGCGAATGTGTCTGGATTATAGGGAGCTCAATAAGCTCACCATTAAAGATAAATTTCCCATTCCTGTGATTGATGAATTATTGGATTAATTACATGGAGCAATTTATTTTACCAAGTTGGATCTTCGTTCAGGATATCATCAAATTAGAATGAAGACTGAAGATATTCCAAAAACAGCATTTTGAACTCATGAGGGTCATTAAGAATTTTTGGTCATGCCTTTTGGCCTTACCAATGCACCTTCTACATTTCAAGGGTTGATGAATTCCATTTTCAAACCCTTCCTTAGAAACTTTGTGCTAGTATTTTTTGATGATATACTAATCTACAGCAGGTCTTGGAAGGATCATGTTGAACATGTTGACAGGGTGCTCAAACTATTGCAGGAGAAACAATTATATGCGAAAACATCCAAATGTTTCTTTGGAGTACAAGAGGTGGAATATCTGGGTCATATTATATCTCACGAGGGTGTTAAAGTAGACCCTAACAAAATTAAAGCCATTAAGGAATGGAAATTCCCCACGACCATAAAGCAGTTGCGAGGATTTCTCGGGTTAACAGGGTATTATCGCAAGTTTGTTAAGAATTATGGGAGAATTGAAGAAATATGCATTTTCATGGACTCCCGAAGCAACTAAGGCCTTTGAACATCTTAAAGAGGAAATGTGCCTAGCACCGGTCTTAGCTACGCCAGACTTCACAAAAACCTTTATTGTGGAATGTGATGCCTCAGGAAATGGAATTGGTGCAGTTTTAATGCAGGAAGGAAGACCCATTGCTTTTGAAAGTCATCCAATCAAAAGAAAGTATTTACAGAAACCTATTTATGAGAAGGAAATGTTAGCAATACTACATGCACTAAAGAAATGGCGAACTTACCTAATGGGAAGACACTTCAAGGTAAAATTGATCATGATAGTCTTAAACACTTTTTGGAACAAAGAATATCTTCAGAAGAGCAGCAAAAATGGGTCACAAAGATGTTGGGTTATGACTTTGAAATAATCTACAAAAAAGGGAAGCTTAATGTTGTTGCAGATGCACTCTAAAGAAAGAATGAAGAGGTGGAAGCATTGCTTTGTGCCATTTCTATTATCCAACCAGATTGGATAACCGAAGCAAGAGATGAATGGAAGAAGGATGAAGAAGTGTGGACACTCATTCAAAAGTTGCAGCAAGATCCTAGTAAATATGATACATTTAGTTGGAAAAATGATTCCTTATGGTACAAAGATCGCTTATATCTTTGTAAGAATTCCCAACTAAAACAAAATATTCTTCTGGAATTGTACACTTCTCCTTTAGGAGGACACTCAAGATTTTTAAAAACTTACCACAGGGTGAAGAAAGAATTTTTTTGGGATGGCCTTAAATCTGATATTCAAAAGTTTGTGGCGGAATTTTTGGTTTTCCAATAGAATAAAGTTGAGACAATTAAGACCCTGGGTCTTCTACAACCTTTATCCATTCCAAGTCAATGTTGGGAGGAGATTTCAATGGATTTTATCACAGGTTTACCTAAGTCCGAAGGAAAGAGTGTCATCATGGTGGTAGTTGATAGACTTACCAAGTACGCACACTTTTGTGCATTATCTCATCCATTTAAAGCAAGTACAGTTGCTACTACATTTATGGATAGAATTCAAAAGCTACATGGAAGCCCAAGGGTTATTGCGAGTGACAGAGATCCCATTTTTACTGGAAATTTTTGGACGGAGTTATTTTCTTGTTTGGGTACTCAATTAGCTCATAGCTCATCTTATCATCCTCAATCTGATGGTCAAACTGAGATAGTAAATAAATGTTTGGAAGGATATCTTCGTTGTTTTGAATCTGATAAACAAACACAATGGGTCAAGTGGTTACCTCTTGCTGAATGGTGGTATAACACTTCCTTCCATACTGCAGCAAAAATGACCCCATTTATGGCACTTTATGGATATCATCCACCATCCATCACATCATATTTAAGAGAAAATTCGAAGGTTCAAGCAGTGGAAGATCACATCGAGCATCAGCAAGAAGTTCTCCAACTATTAAAGGATAACCTGAATTTTGCACAAAATCGAATGAAACAACAGGCAGATCAACATCGCAGCGAGAATGACAGAGGAAAATATTTACGTGCCTACAACCACCATTACAAATGTCCTCAAGGTTCAAGAAGAAGAGGAATAATGATTGCTAAAGAAGAAGGGTGCTTATGTATAAAGGTAAAGATAGGTACCAGAAAACAAATTTGTTTTCATGTTTTCATGATCGTAATTCACTTTTCCATGTTTCAGGCTAGCATATGATAGGGGTGAAAATATTCCGGCCTGTGCTCATTATTGCCAGAAATTATGAGGAAGTAAAATCATATTGGAACTTGAAGCACTATGAAAAAAGAACGTCCCCATGTACCACGGACCATCACTTTCAGATAATTTCACCAGTGGGAGAACTTAGCCTACACCAGATTCTATTATATTGAGGACAGAATTTGAGTTCACACCCGCAGCTACTCAAGCGTTGAGGACAACACTTTTTTGAAGGAGAGGGGCATGTTAGGTCCCTATATCACTAGTATAGTCCCTTATTATTGTTAGTGTAACCCCCTTATTGTTATTATTGTACCCTTGTAACCCCCATTTTGTTATTATTGTGCCCTTAAATTATTATTGTTAGGTCAGCTAGGATTACATTGTGGCTCACTAGGATTACATTATGGCCCCATGGACTCCTATATATAGAAAGGAGGTTTTGTAATTTATATCATCCAAGAATTGTTCATTCATGTAATGTATTGGAGGTTGCCCCCTCGAAGTCTCTTATTTCTAAGGCGTTGATATCTCTTTTCTTCTATTTTTAGAGCTGTTTTCCCAACAATGTGGAGTGAATTTCCCATGAATACTTGAGACAATGTGGTCTCATACACCTTCCAACAAAATCCTCCTCACCCTTGCTACTTTCTTTTGCAATGCATCAAGTAATGCAACATCTATTGAAGTAGGCTTAGGAACATCTCTGTTGATGAATTCCTTCAAGCAATTATCTTCAAGCACCACCTCCATCCTATCCTTCCAAGCAGTGTAGTTTGATCTACCCTCGAGTGCATACTCTAGCCACAAGCCATTGAAATCCATTTTGATTTTTACACAATTGTCGCCCCAAGATATTCTTGCACTAAATTTGAATTGTTTCCACCAAAAAAACTGAGCTCCTGCCTCAAAATTGCAATCTTTTGTGCTCCAATACCATGTATAAATTATATAAAAAATATGTATATCTTGGATTTTCCTTATCTACCAATTATATGCCACTGTTAAACTCATAATCTCTTCTACAAAACCCTTTGCGGAAATTTAAAACACGATCGTCAATTGCAAACACATGAAGAAATATCATTCACACATAGCACAGATGTTTACCGGGAAAGCATAAAACTAAAAACCCAACTATCATATATTATGTATAGATCATGGATCATGAATAAATCTCATACAAAACTATACTCCAAGAGCTCTCAATACAATATACAATCGTCTCACACTATCATGCAAAAATTTGCATATCCCATGAAAAATTTACTGCCTCCAGATAGCCTGCCTCCACTGTGCAATCCAAGTTGATTACAAATACCAATTCGATCCGATCATTCCCTCCTTTACTGCACAATCATCATTATCATATCCAATTTTATTTTACTTGCAAGAGTGCAACCCAATATAGTACACTGATAGTCAACTGTCCCTTTCACCTACCTCTCAAATGGGTCTCCACTAGATCTGACATGCATGTAGTTAACAGTAAAAAATATTTAGTTTCATGTGCGATAAATCCATGTGAATTAATTTAATATTTAATTCACTGATATCTCACTAGTTTATATTTAGTTACAACTAGTTACAACTAGCACAACTGAGTTTAACTCACTTAACTGAGTTAAACTAATTTATAACTCAAGTAACTACACATCCAAATCTGTTACAATTTCAAATCACTTAGTTACAACTAAGTCCACTTGAATTTCCCACCAACCAACCTTAGAACTCAAAATTCCTTCAGTTAACTGGTTTTCCACTTCAGTTAGCTGATTTCAAGTACTTCAAGAGAATAGATTAATATTTATTGTCCAATTATTATTAAGGGATAATAATAGTCAACATGAATCTATAAATAGACATGCGATATATAAATATAATTTTCTCAACATATATAAATAAAATTCCTCTATAAATAGAATTTGTCCATCCGTTCTAAAAATAGACTTACACCTAAAATAGCCTATGTGGGCCCCACCTAGTGTAGGTGCTTAATTTTCACTAGGATCAAGGATGTTGTTTCTGGATGATAATTTCACTATTTCGTGTTGCAACTTTCAACATTTTGTTCAATTTAATGTCTTAAATTTCTTACGTAAATTATCAACCAAGGTTTGTAAACTGAAGAATTGTGGTGCACTGTATGTGCTTAGTTAACCTTCTTCTTACTTCGTTGTATGTATTTTTATGTTGTTTTGGGGGTTTTGTTCTTTATGTCTAAATTTTAATATAGAACTATGATAGGAATCGAATGAATATAATGGAGCTAATGAAATTTAAATGTGTAAAACTAATTTTAAAAGAAGGAAGAAAAGGAAGTGTTCTTATGTTAAACAAATTTGCATAGAAATGAATCAAGAGCTATTGACTGGTTAGAATCTGATCCGAAAAATAGAGTGTCTATTCTAATGATTTATAATTTAACATTAGCCCTATTCCATGGATATGAATCTTATAACTAAAAATTGACATTGAAATGCTACTCTAGATGAAAGCAGATTGAAAGGAAAACAACTAAATTATGTATGTTTAATCACTCCAACATTCAATATGGAAGTATGATGGAACCATCCTCTTGAAATGATGTACAAGAAACCGATTATACTTTAGTTTTGAAAATTTAAGTCTACGAATGTAGTTAAAGCATGAAAAGGGAAAAACTCAATAATTTCATAGGTTAGACATTCGAGCACCCAATTGTGAAGTATGACAACTCACCTTCTTGGCCTCATCTTTAGGAACACCCATATATATAATTGACTGAGGATATTAATCTAGAAAACAATGTAAAAGCATAAAAAGAAAAGCTAAATTATTGCATAGGTTAGAAGTTCGAGCACCCAATTGTGAAGTATAACAAGTCACCTTCTTGGCCTAATCTTTAGGAACATATAATTATACAATAAACTAAGAATTTGATCTAGGAAAGTAAATGGCAGAACATGAAAGAAACCTAAAAATCTGTGAGCTCTATTGCCTAAAAATTAATCCAATTGGAAAATAGATAAATCTACATTCTCGATATGTTTTAGGAAAGAAAATATTTCACAGTTATTCTATCATTGATGTTAAGAAAAAATTCATAACTTAATTCTATGAGACTGAAATAAAACTGCAACATAACATTAATTTACTCAGGAAATTGACAAAACAAAGTAAAGAATTAAACTATAACAATCAACAAAAAAATTCCTCCTATGAAGGGGCCATGTGCAACAGATTTGGTCGAGATTGTAGATGATTATATATGCATTAAGAAAGTATTGAAACCATAAACATGATCCTTGTATTATGAAAAAAACGAAGTTTAAAACAATACACAGTATTTCAAAAATTACAACTGCCCTTCATTTTTGCATATTCGGTATTTAAATAAGACAAAACATAACTGTGATGAGCTAATTTCGCCTATAGGTCGCTATCTTAACTGAAAAATAGAATTATATTTCAACTGGTTAACTCTTGATTTGCTACGTCAAAGCTATTCAAGAGTTCTTCTTCTCTCGGCTTATGTCCTTTGACTAGAATTTGACCACAATCTTAGACATCCTTTTTTGTCAATTTCGATCAAGTAGATAGGAAAAAATCCATGTGTGAATTATTCTGGAGATTCCCATGTGTCTAATTTCTCTAATTTCTCCTTGGAACCTGTCAAACTACGAAATTAGTTGCGGAACCAACGATTACCTACAAAATAAGCTACGTTCTGTAGCCAAATTACAAAAATCCATTCGAGTAGTAAGAACATAATAATATAATATAGAAATAATTTAGATGCATTCCTTGAGATAAAACATGACATTTATCATTTACTGGAGTGTATGAACTTATGATAAAGTAAGGAAAAAGGGTGAGAAAGGATGTCAGAGGGAGGATAATTCTGAGTTTCAACACCATGTCAATCTGAGAAATCCTCGCACACGGTTTATTGTTGTGGGTATTTTCCATTCCTTAATGGCTTTAATTTTTTTAGGGACTACCTTAACACCCTCATGAGATACAATATGTCCCAAATATTCCACCTCATGTACTCCAAAGAAACACTTGGAGGTTTTTTTCATATAATTGTTTCTCTTCCAATAGTTTGAGAATTTTGTGAACATGTTGAACATGATTCTTCCAAGACTTGTTGTAGATTATTATATCATAAAAATAACTAATATTAATTTGCTAAGGAAGGGTTTGAAAATTGAATTCAACAAACCTTGAAATGTAGAACGTGCATTGGTAATGCCAAAAGACATGACCAAAAATTCATAATGACCTTCATGAGTTATAAATGATGTTTTCAGAATGTCTTCAGTCTTCATTCTTATTTGATGGTATCCTAGAAAAATATCCATGCTGGTGAAGTAAATTCCTCCATGTAATTCATCCAATAACTCGTTAATGACAGGAATGGAAAATTTATATTTAATAGTGAGCTTCTTGGGGTCCCTATAATTTGGACACATTCACGATGATCCATCCTTCATATGTACCAATACTACTGAAGTAGAGAAAGAACTTTTAATAGGTTGAATTATACCCTCCTATAGAATTTCTACAACCATACATTCAATCTCACTCTTTTGGGCATAAGGATATTTGTAAGGCCTGATGTTTGGTGGAACACTTCCTGGAATCAAATGAATAGCACGATGACGATCAAGAATATGTGGGGACATTTGGGAGTCTCAAACACCTTGGAATGAGTGTCAAAGACTTTTTGGAGATCTAGAGAAAAATATGATTTCAATTTTTGAACTTGTAGTGAGCATAATTGTGCAATTAAGGCTCGTTTGTATTCCTTTGGAGGATTTTTCATCATATTAGAGCTTATTATATTTCATGGTTTCCCATCTATACCATGTAATTCAATGGGAAACCATGAAATATAATAAGCTCTAATATGATGAAAAATATTCCAAGAAGCTCATATTTGAGAGTTTGACGAGTGGTAATTCTTTTCAATTCATTATAATATATGGTTGGATTCATTTCTTCCTTCACTGGGGTTGGTTCTTGGTGTATATCATCCTCTTCCGATGTTTCGTGTTCCTTTTCTTCCTCCTCTTCACAATCTATGTAAAATAATTTCTTCTCAGTAGACTTATGACCTAAATGTAGTTTCTATCACAACTATAACAAAGCCATTTTTCTCTTTTTTCTTCAAATTGTTGAGGTGTCAACCTTGTAGGCTGTGGAAGACTATGAGAAACAACATTTCCAAATTTATAGTTGTGATTGGTAGAATTCATTATTTCTATAATTTTTATTTCAACTTTTCTTTCTACCCTGAATGCCTTCTCCAATGAATCAAGTTCCCAAAGGCAAACCTCGTGTTGGATGTTATCCTTTAAATTACATATGAAGAAATAAATCATATGATCCTCTGGAATATCTGCTACCCTGATATTCAATTTTTGGAAGTCCTCAATGTCCTCTCCCATTGAACCCTTTTATTTAATATTTAGCAATTGGTGAAATAATGTGTTTCTCCTTGTATCATCATAACCCATGATCATTTCCTCTGTAAAAATATACCAAGTGACAAGCGGTTTAAGAGAAAAAATCCATTGATACCATACAAATTGATTGCGTTATGAATATAAAGTTACAATGTGCACCTTTTGTGAGTGTTGCACATCTTGGAGATCAAAATATTTCTCCATTTGTAGTATCCATGTTACCATATCCTTGCCATCAAACTTCCTCATATCTATATTTGGAATGTGGTGGTTCTTAAACCCAACATTGGATTTTATAAAATCACAATTCATGTTCATTTTTTTCCTCATCCCGATTTTCATGGATTACCTTGTAACAATCAGGAAGCCTTTCTTGCAAAAAATTTGTCAAACCTTCCATCAAACCTTACATGTCTTCTTTCAAACCATCCATATTAACTTCCATGCCATCCTTCAAAACTTCCATGTATGATTTTAATTCATCTTTGGTTTCTCTTTGTGAGAGAAAAATGTGTTTCACTTGTCCCCATAATTTTGATATATCATTCTGCAATTCTTCCTCTTCATGCATTAGAATATATTTTTTTGAGGGATTAATGGGTGTGGAATTATTTTTGGGAGGAATTTAGTAACCCAATACTGAGATATATTCTTCAATATGCCCTTTAAATCACTTCAAACTGCAAAATTTATAAAAAATACATGCCTTTTTCTTGCTTTTTAGGAGTTCGATATTGAAACTGTTGTATATTTGTGATTTCAGACCTCCAATATCAAAACATCAGTTATGTAGTATCCCTTTGATAATTCTTTCCAATGCCATAGGTCATACCTAATCTATATTCTTCAAGGTAAGGTTACACCTGATCTCCGACGATTACCTTATTATAGACATGTTGAGTAAAGAAAAATTGTACATAGTTCCACGTGTCACTACTTCGACCTTCAGGTTTGAAATTTCTCCATGAAAAACTATTGTATGTTTAATTTCTGCCACCCTTTATAGAATTAAAATTAGATTCCTGAAATGAAAGTTACGACAATTTTCCCTTGGTCACATCTTTGCGTTCAAATTTAGGAGACTGCAGAAACCATAACTTCCTCAACTCATATATCCGAAAAAATAGTGAACCAAGATCTAGAATGCATACACAAGGTTCACCAATATTTCGTCTCCACATGGTTTTAATTTCTGCTTCTGAAGCTTTGTAGAAAAAAAATTATAGCTGAAATTCCAATATGACCTATTTGAAGAAGAGAAACCCTAGAATTGAAAGCTCTAATACCAAATGTTATGCAACCAGCTCAAAAAATAGAAGAAAAGATAGATCAATGACCTATAAATCAGCCTCTTTGAGGGTGAAACCTCCTTTATATTACATAAATGAAAAATTCTTGGATGATACAAATGACATAACCTGTTTTATATATATAGGAGTCTAAGGGGTCACAATATAATCATGACCGACATAACAATAATAATGTAAGGGCACAAAAATAACAATATGGGTTTACACTAACAATCATAATAAGGGGATACACTAGTCTTATAGGGACCTAACAAAGCCTACAATAGTGATGATGATTACAACCATGTAGTCTAAGTGCACTATCAGGAAAGGATGTGTATTATTTGTAGTTCATATTTATAGTGATAAAGGTAAGGGAGTTGAGGATGGTGAAGTTATGAAGAAGTATTCGGTTTTGTAGTAGTTTTAGGATGTATTTCTAGTAGATATTTCAGATTTATTGCTTCATAGGGAAGTCGATTTATTTGTTGAGTTCGTATCAGGACTGGCACCAACATCTATGGCACCTCACATGATGAGCACTCCAGAGTTGGTGGAATTGAAGTTGTAGCATAAGGAAATGTTTGATAACGAATACATCAGGCCATGTGTATCGCCTTCAGGTGCACTAGTGTTGTTTGTGAAAAAGAAGGTTTGTACTCTTAGGTTGTTTATTGGTTGCATGAAGTTGAAAAAGGTGAATATCAAGGATAGATATCATTTTCCATAGTTTCATGATTTGTTTGATAATTTGAAGGGAACATCAGTGTTCTCAAATATGGATTTGGGATTAGGATATCATCAAGTATGCATCAAATAAAAATATATCTACAAGATGACATTTCGTACCATGTATGTTAATTATGAGTTTATACTAGTTACCTTTTGTCCTACTAATGCTCCAACTACTTTCATGTGTTTGATGAATAGTGCATTGCATCCTTACTTGGACAAGTTTGTGATAATGCTCATTAATGAAATATTGATATATTCTAAGAATGATGAGGAGAATGCTAAGGACTTAACAACAATGTTAATATTTCTAAGAGAGCATTAGTTGCGTTCCAATATTAGCAAGTATAGTTTCTTTCAAAAAATAATTCATTACTTGGGATATACTTTTTCCAAGGAAGGTATAGCAGTGGACCCAAAAAATATTAGAGTTATCATGGAATGGTCGTCTCTTAGAAATTTGTAGTAGATGAAGTCATTCATGGGGTTACCAATTTATTATAGGAGGTTCATCAAGAACTTCTCATAGATTTCCTATCATATCACATCTTCGCAATGGAAAGGAAATAATCTTGAGTGGACTCACAAGTGTGGAACTAGTGTTGAAAAGTTGAAGGATTCACTTACAAATTATCTATTGTTGAAAATTGCAGATCCTGATGAAGAGTTTGTGGCATCTCTAGATGCTTCCAAGAGAGGAATTAGTAGTGTATTAATGCATGAAGGGCATGTGGTATTCTATGAGTCGAGTAAATTTGATGATGACAATCAAACTATGCCACTCACAATATTGAGCTCATAACTATCATTATTGCCTTGAAAATGTGGAGGCGTTATCTTCTTGGCAGGAGGTTCGCCTTGATGGGTGATCATAGTGGGATAATGTACTTTTTTTAGCAACCCAATAATAATGTCAAGAAATCTATATGGTTTTCTAAACTCAGTGAGTTTTACTTCAAGATCAGGTACATTAAGCAAAAGGAGAAAAAAGTTACGAACTCTCTGAGTAGGAGAATGTTAGTGAATCACATTTAAGTTGTGATTTCTTATGGGAAAAAATTGTAGGATCAGAGCTTGTAGGCAGAACAACATAATGACGTGTATCTATAGTTGAGGCACAAGTTATAGAAGTAGGGTGAAGGTGATAAAGATGAGGAGTATCACCTCATGAGAAATGGCTTCATAAGATTCATGAATGATATTTATGTACAAGATGACAGTGAGATCAATAAGCTTATCTTGAGGATGTTTCATGTTAAGTTGTATTCACACACAAGGTATCAGAGGACATTGGCAGTAGTTAAGAAGTTATATCATCGATTCAGATTGAAGAAAGAGGTGGTTAAGTTTATGGCAAGATGTTTGGATTGTCAGTAGATGAAAGAAAATTTTAAGCATCCGGTTGGTTTGTTGTAGTCGATTTTGATTCTAGAGTGGAAATGGGAGGACATTTCCATGGATTTTATTACATTTTTTCTAAAGAGATGAAGGAAACATGATTCCAACATGGTCATAATTTACATGTAGCGTAAGGTAACTCACTTAATTGTAGCTAAGTATACTAATTCATCTAGTGAGGTAGCTCATATCTTATCAGGGAGATAGTGATATTGCATGATGTTCCCAAGAATATCATATCATACATAGGTGCTAAGTTGAATTCTATGTTTTGGAAGGAGTTATTTTTAGGCTTTGGGACAGAGTTGGATTTGAGTACTGGTTATAATCCATGGGTAGATGGAAAAATATAGAGGGTTATTAGGATTCTTGAGGATATGTTGAATATTTCACGGGTAGAGGTTGGATATAATAATCAGTATCAGAAGTCCTTGAATATAAGTCCATTCGAGGATATTTATGGCTAGGGTTGTAATAGTCCTATCCTCTAGAGTGATGTAGTGAATAGGTTGTTGATTGGATTGGATATGTTGGAAAATATGAAGCAAGAAATGCAAATTGCTAAGAGGAATTTGAAGGAAACACAAGAGAGGTTGAATAATTATGCATATCAACACAAAAAATCCTAAGAGTTTTAAGTTGGAGAGCATGTGTACCTGCACATCAAGGAAAAGAGGAGCTCCTTGATGATTGAATCATGTGTCAAGCTCACACCTCAGTATTGCGGGACCTTTGAGATCCTTGAGAGAATTGGACCAATGGCCTATAGACTTACATCGCCTTTGACAGTGAAATTCCATGTGTTTTAAATGTTTAATTGCTTAAGAGATATGTAAATGATGTTCATCATGTGAATGATTGGTCTATATTGCAAGACGAGCCATAGGGACAATTCCGGCCATAACCTCAGTGCATATTGTATCATAAATATCTCATGTTTTGAAATTGAGAAATTAGGAAGGTTAAAGTGTAGTGGAAACACTTTAGACCCAATGAATCTACATGGGAGATGGTTGATCATATGTGAGCTATGTATCATTCATGATTTTTTTGTTCAAGAAAAATAATATTTTGGTATATTTATATTTATATGGATCTTATTATAAATACCACAATGAGCATTTTTATAAATCTCCAATAAGTGTTATTTTTGTTTTGTTTTCACTAGGATGTTATTGCAAATACAACATCTAGTTATGTTATCAATCTCCATAGGAAGTATGTTTTGTTTTCAACATTTTTTTAATCATAGGTTTCATAGAAAACTAAGGACGGTTTTCCCCCAATAAGGAGGGGTTTGTAACATCCCCTAGTATATTTTCCATGGAGATAAAATAATACCAAGGTCATGGGACACATATTGCAAGCGAAGTGTTGGTAAAAACATGGTGATGGGAATCACTTGTGATTAATTAATGGCTATGGAAAATGAAAAAGTAAAAGTGTCAATAATTGAAATTTATTTATGGAAATAAATGAAAATAGGAGAAAATAAAGCAGAGACACATATTTTTCTGCTAAGGAAATTAAAAGAAAAATCAAGGAAAATGAAGAAAATAGAGGCCTCAAGGCTTCTAAGTATCATTTCACTGCTTTTGTTTTTTTATCATCTTGTCATTTTAGCTTTTTTTTATCATACTATTCCACATGTATACCATTATCAGATAATTCTTGGAGCACTCTAGTATTCACTTGGATTTTCAGAAATAAAGTAAAGAAAGAAGGGAACACAAGGAAATAATTGGATCAATGGTTAAAATTGGATTTATTTACAGGTAACATGTTTTATGTGTGATTTCCTTACTTATTTTGGATGCATGATTCCCTAGTTATGTGTTTTCATTGGAAAGGATATTTCCTTGGATTGACAATGGATTTAGCCCTGCCTTGCAATTTCCTCAATATCCATGGATTTTTGGGGTTTTCCACTTGTTTTTGTTGATTGGTGCTCATAATTACCTATGGTTTTAGGTTGGAACAAATTCTATGCAAGTCATGAAACAACTTGATTTTAGTTACTAATTCTTGTGGCTCAATTAGGATAAATGATCTAGAGCCCTTGGTAGGTTGAGTTACTAGTCCTTGGATTCATGGTTGGAAAAAATGCTTTAGAGTCTTAGAAAGATGTGGGTTGAGTTAATAGTTCATGGAGCCCTCGAAAACTTTGGTAGACACAAATCTAGTTGATGTTAGCAATTTCGAGACCGTAGACATGAAATCATTGTGGTTGAGGGTTGAGTGGGTTTTGCCTTTCAAACCCCTGGATGGTTTTTTCTCAGTTTATTCCATGATATCCCATATTCAGGCTTGGAATATCATGTTGGGCTGATTGCCTGAAAGAGATGTGGAGTACCTGAATTGGTTGGTATTTCCATATATAAATAACAACTAATTTCCTATTGTTATTCATGAATACTTGTATTGATTATTTTGGTTATATTATGGTTGTGTTTTCATGGTTTCTATGTTGAATATTTGTTGGTTATATGATTTATATTATCTACGTATCTTGAAATTTTTTGATGATTGTATGAATGGTTGATGAATGCATGGAATAAATAGCGGTATTTAATCTAACTAGAGAGGGCTTAGAGCCTTCTTGGTGATTCTCAGATGAAGACTTTATGATCAGATATGCATTCATTATTTGTATCTTACATTTTTCCATATGTTTGAAGAAATATTTGTTATGTATTAGGAATTATAGGACAAGTTTTTGTTCTATTTTGAATTTTTAGCTTTTTCATCATGTAAATTAAAATTATGGAAAGTTACAGTAAATTTTGGGAAGTGGTGTGAAAGTTGTCCTGAAAATGTGGCTCAAATCCCACGACCACATGCTCAGAACTAGGGAATTTAGGCCATATCAAGACATGTTTTCCCATGCTTTCGTCATCACGATTTTTCGCTATTGTGTGCACCTTTGATCCATTCAAGGTAGTGAAACTGCTATGACTAGGCTCTACCACGGAAAATAGAAATATTTTCTACTTTATTTTGTTGTTAGCCAAATTTTCCTGGCTCTTTGGTTTGACCATTGTACTAAATACTTCTCCATGTTTGGTGAATGTGCCAAAATAACTCTACTCCAAATTTTTCTACACCACTTTAGCTCTACAATTTTTACCTTTAGTGGTCCCTCCTTTTAGTAGCCAAAACTTTCAATTCATAAGGCCATTGCTGATTCCACATAACACTAGAAAAATTTGTCAGAGCCCTATCCATCCAAGTGGGTCCCAACTTCATTTTAGGTGATTTTCCATACAATAAATTTATCCAAATATCTTGAATCTTTACCAAATAGCTCCACCACTTTTTTCACCAATATTAACTTTGAAACACCTTTTCCATACATGTGTTGTTACACCTTGTTATTACAATCTTCTCTACCTTTTCCATTGTAGTACATTTGATGTAGATACACCACCATTGATATTGGTCACATGAAAAACATATCAACACATGGAATCACTGAGAACCTCCTTTTGTAATAGATTCTAATAATATCCCATCATTTTCTTTATTTTTTCCCTTATCCTCATCACCTTTTCCATCAGTGACACCATGTTTCTAACAATATCCCCGTTTGGAATTGATGGAAACGCCATGATCAAACAAAACAACATCTCCAATGATCAATCAAAGCTAAGTGCACTTCACCTCATTTATCGTCTCCTTTGTAGATGATGGTCTGGTATAATTCTATTGGTGGAATTATCCTTTTGATTTATCAATACATGTTCCTCTTTTTTTTTTAGATACATCTCCCCCTTTGAAATAAATGGAAAAGATACTTACATGTTTCCCTTTTTAAAAATATCACTCTATCTTTCTGATCGTATGGACCTATCAACTACTTCTTCTTGTGTTGAAAACTTTGGGTATATCTGATCTAATTGATGGAGCCTTTTCTCTATCTTGTGGAAAATATTGAGTTGAAATGAGAGGATAAATTACACCCAATATCTACCTCACGTATTCAAGAGGGATCTATTTCTAAAGAAACACCTTCTTGAACAACTCAACCATGAGAAAAATAATTCATATGGGCCTAAGTCTCAACTAGGTTTACATTCATAATATTGCCCCCTTTGATAGATACACCTTAAGTCTAGAAATAACAAAAATCTATCTGATGCATGATTGGAACCATAAACTTGTCAACTAATTAACAATAAAGTGAAACTTTTACAAGTTGATATTTGGTAAACATAGAGGAACTCTCACGAATGCATTCTTAAACCAAAATCTTGTACTCTACTTGACATACTTCTATTGACATCTCACTCACCATGATAAATTTGAATCATCATGAAAGATATCAGCATTCAAATAATAACACTATCACCTACACCTCGACTTACAAACTCATACTAAGAACATGAGTACCACACTGACAAAAAACTAATAAAATACAATACCAATTGATGGTACCTTTTAGATGAATGATAGTAATAGTTTAATTGATACCAACTCGTTAGCTAAGTTTTCTCTCCTTGTACTCATCCTCTTTTCACCAGAACGTGTTCTCTCCAATGTTTGATTTCTCATACTAATTACTATATGGATTAGTCTGAAAGCATCACAATAGTCATACCATTCATCATATCTACAACTTAAACTACGATCATTCAGGAGATATTACAATGCAACAAACACCATTAGCCTCTATCTTCCATGCCTTTCATTAATAAAAATAAAACTAATACCAATTGTTAATATAATCATATGATACCCAAATGTTCACTTGAGTATACTCCCTTTCTGGTTATCATAATTAATAATTAGGAATATGTAAACATTATTGCAGAAGACAAGAAAAGCTTGATAGTAGATAGATCATCATCCTTATTCTGTGATAACTATCTACACATACTCATACTCTCAATATAATTTGACAATACCATTAACTCAACAACAACAATCAACAACATCAGTCTTCTCCAACAATTTCATAATCTCTTAAAAAACAAAAAATGGCATAATTCCTTTCTCCTTCAGATGCATTACTTGGCATGTTCCTCTCTTTCCCTCACATATAGCCTCTCTATATTCTCTTGAAGCCAACATATTCTTTCTAATGAAGAGGAAAATTGGATATACTCCTCTGAGTAGATTATCTCCATTTTTCTGCCACACTTGGGTATGTTGAGATTTTAATTGGTCAACAACATGACCTAATTTCGTACGTTGATCTAGTTCTCTTGTCTCATTGACTAACGTCATGGCATAGTTTCAGTACAAAAACCAATGATCATTCATCTTTTTAGAACCAACTAAATCTAATATGAAAATTACCATTTCTCTTCTTTCTGACTATTTTTTCTTTCATTCTTCCTATAATGCACTCGAGAATTGACTAAGCTAATGCTGCTTCTTTTATCAATTTGAAGTTTTTTTCTATTGTAGAATATAAGAGAAACGAACGATATGACTTTTAGGCTCTGATCTATCAATTCTTTGTTGATTATCTTTAAATCCAAACACAAGTTTTTGTTTCCTCCATGTACCATTTCACCTTCGTGTCTTATGTGTGATCAAACAACTCCCACACAATTCTCCTTAATCCCAACATGAGCCATACCTCTATTTGATTTTCTCTAGAAAGGAGGAGAATTCTTTACAAGCTTTTATGGAAATACTTTGTGCCGAGAATTATTACACCTAAAGCATTAAATGTGATTAATAAAGGGGGAAAAGTAATCAGTCAAATTATTACCAAATCTTCTTCTCATCCAACTTCTTTGACTTACACCTTCTCTCCTCGTGCTATTGGACCACTGATAATATTTCCTTTGAGGGGAAAAGGCTCTGTGTGCATGGTTGCTCCAATTTTTTTGAGAAACTCGTTGTTTTTGTTGAAATAGAGAGTTCCACCTATGTTGTTGCACCTTCATTTTCCTCTCCAGAAACTTACAGGAAAAGTTCTCTGAATTTACCACAATGAAAGAAGATGAGGGGTTGCATACCTTTAATTTCAGAAGTCTTTTTGTTTCCTTGTGGTTGTGTTATTTTCTATGCTATAACAATGTTGTTATACATATATTTAAAAAGGTTGGTGGGTCCCTTCAATGTTGTTGTGGTTGAGTCAATTTCACCTCTATCTGTTTGCTCAACCTAGGGGGAACTTTGGCATCCTTGAATCTCTTCGAAAGATTTATAATTATTTGCATTCTTCTGAAGATTAAAAAAAAATTATTTTAATGTTTTATTCTCTACTTCCAACTCCAAATTCATGGCTCGAAGACTCTCGATATCCTTGAGGTCCAATATGAGTTACCTTTTTAAATAAATTTTTTCTTCA
Source organism: Pinus albicaulis (assembly GCA_034641835.2). Classification (NCBI taxonomy): domain Eukaryota; kingdom Viridiplantae; phylum Streptophyta; class Pinopsida; order Pinales; family Pinaceae; genus Pinus; species Pinus albicaulis. The sequence goes on along the minus strand of CM076579.1, from coordinate 1,140,050,580 downwards.
ATATCTTCTAACTCAATAAAAGAATCACTATATTAACCACTAGTATTTATTTCACTCACAAGCTATTCAATAATTTCTTCCCTTGCTTAATCTAGGGATTATTCTTACGATACATGAGATATCCTATCTTCCTCTCCACCAGAGGTGCACAAATTGACTTCTTGAACAATGTATATATTTGATATTTCTATCAAACTAGTTCCTTCTTCACTACCACTAGATGAGAAAATCTCCCTTTCAACAGAACTTACAATTTAGAAATTTGAAGATAAATGGACTATTTTGTTACAATAACAACAAGAAGAAAAGTAAATTCTAGATTTCATCTCCTCTAACTCCTTCGAATGTTGAATATAAACGTGGCCTCTTGATATACGAGAATCGTCCTTTGATTCACGATTTTTAATACTCTTCCTTTATTTCACTACTCAATTCTTGATAGAAAGGCTCTTGACATCACATGTAAGTTGTATTCTTATATTATAGATGAAATGAAACACATGCCATATCTCTTTCAAATTTTGACATCAGATTACTTTCTTAATATATAATATGGAACACCCTCTGAATATGTCCTCCTTGGCTTGTTCATCAACCTCATTTTTTATTAATCCATTCTCCATATATAACCATACATCGAAATCAAGAGCTTGCAAGTATATTCTCATTCTTACCTCCCAAGTTATATAATTTGGCCAACTAAAAAATGGATCTCTCTTTGAGGTAATCCAAGTCTAGTACTCCATGATCCATGATCTTCCTTCCAGCTATTAAACTGATCCTCAAGGAACCTTGTTTCTCTGATACCAATTGTTAGAAATAATGGAAACCAAGACACTACTCAGAGGGGAGGTGAATCACTAGTGTGACCAAAGTTAAAACTCTTCAAAAGTTGTACTTTTATATCACTTTATAAAATATTCATGTAATCAATAATGTAAAGTAAAAAATATCATCAATAACATTAGCAACATATATACACGAAATCAATCTTCTTTTTATTTCTTTGTTAAATACAAGCTTCAAGTTGATTACATCATTTCCAGACAAGCTACTATTTGTAGGTTTATCAGCTGCTATTGAAAGGAACTAATATCCCTTTTTGTTTAAAAATTTTCACTAAAAGGGACTACTACCCTTTCTCATTTATTAATTTTCACTAAAAGAGACTCTTACCCCTACTCAATTATTAACTTTCTCTTAAAGGGACTATTGCCCCTAGAATGAAAGCTACCACTGTTTGGACCTATTGATCCATATTTCATACATTTTCAAACTCAATTGAATAGGCCACTTTCCTTCATAAAAAAATAAAATAATCACTTAATATACTCACCAAAAATCATGTAATATCCCCAAATGGGATATTTCACAAGTTTTGCCTAAATATTGCCAGTCTAGCATTTTACCTTAAAATTACAAAATTAATAAATAGAAGATTTCCATGTAAAATAAAACACATAAGCACTGCAATCCATTAACATGTTGAATAGGAAGAATCTCAACATTTTTATTATAAATAATAACTGGGGTTACAAATACATCTGGCCCAAAAGTGTTGAGATGGAGAATTGGCCTCAATATGAACTGTTGCACTGTGGTGGACTCCAAAACTGAACTGCTGCACTATCCCTCCGACAACAGCTACCATTGAATCCACTAAAGCACTTGTTGAATATGTGAATGATCTTGACTCCAACACCTCTGAAGCTCTGTGAAACTTCTGAATGAAGTGTTGAATATGTGAATGATCCTGACTCCAACACCTCTGAAGCTCTATGAAACTTCTGAATGAAGTCTCCTCAAAGAGAGTTGGGTTTCCATCCAACACTCACAAATCACCGAAGGGTTTCCATCATGGGGCTACCAATGAAGCAGAGAACCACGTCTTAAACCTCTCACATAAGAAAATGATATAATCCAAAGATATCCTTCAATGGCCTCCTCCATTTCTTTTATAGATCTCCTATATACTTCTAGATCCTTGTTTTATTATTATTTTATTCATGGATCACTTTTCCCTCTTATTAAAATATTCATTTTCAATGCATAAAAGAGTAAATCAGCAACCAAATCTCCTCTGGTCACCAAAACTATTTTGAAACCATGACATCATGTAGGTATCCCCATCTCGGTTCCAATGAGATATTACACTAAGGTGTTCTATTATGTATTCCTCCAAAAATGTGACCTTGAGCATAATTAACTAAGTTAAGCCCAAAAATAACTCAATTTTCCGAAAGTTGTTGAAATGCATCAGAACGAAAGGTAAGTTGTTTGGATGATGGAATAAATCAAGAGAATGCCACCTAACCACATAGAAACTCCTCAAAAACACTCAAAAAATCCCCTGGGCCCACCGATGACACCAACCTATTCCTGTGACCTATCTTCTCCTAACTCTAAAAGTCCATCATAGCCCTATAATAGGTGACACCAAAAGAGGGAATATTACATACCTTTTGCCCCAAGATTTCTTTCCCTCAAGCAATCCAAATATGTGGGCCACCCTATTGGCCCAATGCAACTCATACCCAATGCTTGGATCCCATGCATACCCCCAGGCGTTGCTATGCACCTGTGTCAAGCCACCTGGAATAGACCCCTCAATGTCGGGATCGCAAAATAATCTCTCACAGTACATGTCATCAAACAATCCTCCCGGATCCCAACGCCACCATGGCCAATCATCCCCCAAGTCCTCTAGCTTAGACTGCACACTTCCTCTGGCTATAGTTGTTTCCCCGTGAAGCAAAGACCTCCAACATGCATCAATGCTCCATGGCTCTTGTTGTGTTGTAGCTCTGACTGTATAAGCTACCCCATCAAATGCGTACTAACTTGTCACCTCTCTCTAATCCAACCCCTGACTCAATCCAATGAAAACCCTGCTTTCCTAAAGTCGGGATGGAATACTGAAGAACTGTCGACATCGGTCCCACTTCCAACCAAAAAATGTAGTATTTGTCATGTCTACGAGTCCCTACTCCACTATGCTCCTCAATAATAATATAGCACCATCAATAGGATACGAACTCATGATCTCCTACCAATCTATCCTGGAAGAAGACTCAAATGCAATGACACCTGCATGCAGAACAAGTCTGGTGTAACATCTCCCGTCTATACTCAACTCATGCTGCCTCATCCCATCTACCGATGAGATCTTCCTACAAAAGAAATCCCCTCTCTCTATAATCAGCCAATGTGGGAAAGATATGTTGCAAGCCCCATCAATGTACTCCTGGAGAGTCCTGCTCCTTGAAAGTGTTGTAGTCCTGCTAACTGTATGTGCATCTACCAACACCTCATGAATGGGTCGGCCCAAAGATGGATGCACCACCATCTCCAACAACTCCTACCTCTCTCGATTAGAAATTTCATACTCCTGTTATCTACTAGCCTCTCGCAGAACTATCCCATCAACATCCAACATCTCCTGAGGATGAGTATCTGAAACTACTATCACCATACTAGATACCTATGCATCTATCCGCTCCTTTTCAATTGTTGACCCCAAGGTTAGCCGCACATCCACCACCAACTCAATTTGAGCCTCCACTGGGCTCTCCCTTGATGGAATATCATGCATGATATGCATAGGCTCCTCCTCAGTTGACTCATGATCCACCATATGTTTCCTCAGTTGAATCATCATAAGTGACTCATAATATTGAATATCTCCCATTGAATCCACTGACTGCTCATCCTGCACACTAGAAGAAAAATCCAGCCAACTATCATGAACTCCACATGACTACTCATGCTCCCTAGAAGCATCCTCATATGACCCCATGGATTCATCTGAGGAAGAGTCCTTGTCCTAGCATACAAAAGGAATATCCTCCTACTCTACCTCTATCACATCATCTGCATCACTCAAGCATTTGTGATCAGGCCTCCAAGGTTCTTTGTAGATGAAGCAAAGTCCCTTCATCCTCAACTCGTTCTTGCTCCCTCATCCACCAAATTAAAGTAGATCCTCCTTTTTCAATGCTCTCCTGAAACACCCAATGTTTATCTCAACCAAACTCTCGGCTAGTTTATAAGCAACAGGTGAGACAAATTTTTCTCTCCTCCAAATGGTCAACAACCTGCTCTGCAACATCCTGCAAATGCCATCATTATTACCCATGACTTGAGCCATGATTTCTAATATCTTGATCCTCTTCTCAATGGAAAGACCCCATATGTTATGTAGATCCTCAATATTCTCTTCTATTAGTTGGAAATATTTCCACATAATGTCATCATTATAAGGAAGCATAGGTGAAGTTATTATGATAATCTTACAGAGACAAGAAGCTACAATGTGTATGACTCCTTCACAAGGATGCTCCAAGAATCTTGGATGAATAAAAGAAAGCATTGTTGGTTTGAGTGCCCAATTTAGGACCCTCAAATATGATTGGCTCACTTTAGGAATATGTGATTCTAGCTTCTCCAAATAAAGGAAAGTTTTTTCATTCATCTTTAGTTTCTTTAAATCAAATCCAAGTGCAAAGAGCCAATTCCCTACCTCAAACTCTTTTGCAAATCCCTTATCTGCTTTAGCTGTAGCATGGCATGTATCCCCTTTGAAAAGGGTTTGTTGTTTTGTTTTTATCTTTGATCCAAGGAAGCATTGCAACTCCAAGCACCTTGTGTAAGTGATTTTAAAAATTGTAGCTAGTACTAAATACTTTCCAAGTCATTAAAACTTCTGCTATAATTTTTGCACAAATTGGGCTCTAGAAGAATCATTTTTGAACAAAAATATGAATTCATCCTAGCAAAGAAATCTAAACAATCTTAGGTGAGAAAAATGTTACCCCATATGCAAGGAAATGATCTCTCCCCAAGATTTGCGGTGACTCTGGAATTTCTACAACTGCTCGCTAGAAGGAACCCTTGTTTGAACCTCCAAAAGTGCTCAGAAAATTCTGTCAAACTATTCTTGGGCTCTCCACCATAAACCCAGAAAAAACCCATAATTTATTTTGACAAATACGACCAGTCACCCGAGACCCAAAATTTAATTTTTCTCCTTCCCCACTAGCTGCCAAATAATTTTGTATGTTTTGGGCACAAAAACTCCCCCAAAAATTCTACAAAATTAGGATCCAATTCCTTGACTTGTGTATGACAAAACCCAGAAGTTTCTTAGGCTAATTATGGTTGACCAAAAAAGTTCAAATAGTGTGAAATCTCAACTAAACCAACAATTCACCCTGCTATACGAATGAAAATTTCAGCCCCAAATATTGCTCACAAAATTTTGAAATTTTTACCACAAACTTCTTTCACAAAACCCAGAAAAACCAAGAAATGGTTTTTCCAAATCACGATTGACCCCAATAACAAGTTTCTCCAAAAACTGCGTTGCTCCTCCGAGACTACAATGTTGCATGACTTAGGCCTCTGATTCACCCAATGAAAGTTTCTCAGAAAATTCTAGGAATTTGGGAAGGTAATCCTTGCCCAAAACCCAAAAAAACCCAGAAAGGGTTTTCTCTAATTTCAACTTTCAAAATATGACCCTTTGTAGTTTGGCCCTCTTCCAATTTTGTTTTCTGGCACTGCAGCTGCTTCTGTCAATCAATGCTCTCCAAAATCCCAACCAACCTTCTCAAATGGTTGCCATATCAATCTCTAAACACCCCAGCTCTAAAATCCCACCAATGCAGCTCCCACAAATGAGCCTCCTCCAATGACTGCGTAGGCCCTTCTAACCAAAATAGTCACAACCGAAAAGAGAAAACATGCGGGCTGAGCCAAGAACGAGATCCTGATACCACTTTAATATTCCCAAATGGGATATTTCACAAATTTTTCCTAAATTTTACTAATCCAACATTCTTCCAGAAAATTACCGAATTAATAAACATAAGATTGTCATTTTAAATAAAATACATAGGCATTGCAATCTATTAACACATTGAATAGGAAGAATCTCAACATTTTTATTATAAATAATAACTGGAGTTACAAATACATCTGACCCAAAAGAGCTGAGATGGAGAACTAGCCATCAATATGATTTGCTGCATTGCATTGGCCTCCAAAACTAAACTGCTTCACTCTCCCTCTAGCAAAAAATACCATTGAATCCACTGAAGCACCTGTTGAAGATCTGAATGATTCTCACTCCAAAATATCTGAAGCTCTATGAAACTTTTAAATGAAGTCTTCTCAAAGAGAGTTGGGTTTCCATCCAACACTCACAAATCACCCTAGGGTTTCCGTCCTAGGGCTACCAATGAAGTAGAGAACCATGTCTCAAACCTCTTACACATGAAAATGATCTAATCCAAAAATATCCCTCAATGGTCTGCTCCCTTTATTTTATAGATCTCTTAGATCCTTCTAGAGCCTTATTTTATTATTATTTATTCATGGAGCACTTTTCCTTCTTATTAAAATATTAGTTTTTTAATGCAGAAAAGAGTAAATCGGCTACCAAGTCTTCTCTGGTCACTGGAACTCTTGTCCAACCATCCAATCATGTAGGTATCCTCGTCCTGGTTCCAATGAGCTATTACACTAAGGTGTTCTATCATGTATTCCTCCCGGAATGCCACCTTGAGCATAATTCACTGAGTTAAGCCTAAAAATAAATCAATTTTCTGAAAGTTGTCGTAATGCATTGGAGCGAAAGGCGAGTTGTTCGGATGATGGAATACATCAAGCAAATGCCACCTGACCACATAGAAACTTCTCAAAAATACTCCTAAAATCCCCTAGGCATATTGATGACACCAACTTATACCTGTGACCTATTTGCTCCTAACTCTGGAAGTCCATCCTAGCCCTGTCATAGTTGACACCAAAAAAGGGAATATTACAGAACACCATCAAAACACCTTCAAGAATCTCAAATTATTGAACAAAACAAAAACTATACCAACAACATCAATATTTTGAAATTTTCCAATATCACCATAAAATATTTCTCATAAAAACAACATTCAAACCATGTCACCAATCAAACCTCTTTGGATATAAAATTTGATCAATGATTAACCATTGAGTCATACTCACATTATGTGTCATGTTTCACCAATAACCTTTCACACACCTCTTCCAACCAACATGGTTGCACTCTTGCACACACCCTCACTTTGAAAATTAGATTATGCTTATAAACAAAATTGGGCTAACATATTTGAATTGAGACTTTGGTGAAATTTCTCTTAAACTCTTTCGTGAATATTCTATTTTTTTATTTCTCCTACTTTAACTGACTCTTCTAAATATTCTCTTTAAGTCACGAAACTCTTCTCTATTGTTTCCTTGGGAAGAACTCAGTTACACAGTTATTTTCCTCATTTCTCACGAGTTACATGATTTAAAATAGGTTCTTCTATTCTTGTTTAGCTCCAACTTTGGTTTAAATATAAAATATACTTTTGATTTGGTTCATCCTGCCAACAGTACTACCAACTCATTCTTTCCTATTTTATGCAATTTTAACACTGCCAGTTTGGTGCGTTTAGACACCCAATTCAACCATAGTTGACGTTCCCAACCCGTTCATGCACAATCCACATGGCTTTAATAAAATGATATCGAATATAATGTATGTGCCATAATATCCAATGGAATTTTTTCAAAACATATTGCCACATATATATAACTTCATATACGCATATTTCCATATATCCCTAGGGGATTTAATAAAACTATTGCACTAGAAATTAAAAACTTTGTGGACCCGTTGCTTCATTCTAGACCGAAGGGATTAATAACAAAAAAATATTCTTATAAGCCTCTATTGGCCATTTGTTCATTTGTAGTTGCTAACTCTTTCATACCTAAGGAACTAAGAACTTATGATCATGAATGTGACACTTTGTATTGATTATAGCTCGAAGGAATTCATTGAAATATGCATAGAATGCAATAAAACCTTCTCCTAGCACACCTTTTTTTTCTTAATGGAATTTCACACGATGGTAAATATCTTCATCTCCTCAGCCAATCATCCTCGACATATTACTTGTTCAAATTTATTTTTCTCTCGAATAAAGCCTCTGTGGTGACATGTTGTGCGGAGCTGCGTGTTTCAGCTATGCACAAATAAAATTCATGCTAGGTTGAGTTGTATATAACAACTACCGCATGATCATGACACCTATTAAGCCCACAAGAAAGAAAGAAAGAAATTATTTTTAACGTCCACGAGGCTAAAAATAGCCTATGGGATAGATTGCTTTTCCGTCTGGCTTTTGTATTCAGCCCTTTTCCTGTGAACTTTTACAATAACCGCTCCCATCTTCTCGACAAACTCTTCGCTAAATAGATTATCCCAAGAAATAGCTACCAGAATATCTGCATAATTTTCCCTGTTGTCTTTAAGGCCTCGCATTCTAAAATGAAACGATTTTCTATTTCCACTTTTCTGGAAGAGCAAAAAATACATACTCTTTCCTCCCACATTTATTTTGGCCTTTTCCAGTGCCATGTTTCACAACAGAGTTGATGAGAATTAGCCCTTAATTGAGCAATAAGAATTTTAGATCTCCAAGAAATATTGGCCCCTTGTGTATGCCTCTTGCTGATGGTTATGAGTGGGTTAAAACTCTTCAATGGAGTAATTCTTCTTTCTCCCTAGATCTTTCTCCCAAGTATGTTTGTGGAACTTATCCATTACAAAAGTTTATATCTATTTACTGTTTGTAGGACACATGCTCAAGAAAATGCCCCATTTACTAAACCATTTTTTATTTCTCTGCTTCCAAGTCTTCTTTATTTTGCACAATTTGTCACTAAACACAACCTTAGGCCATCTACCCTCTTCCATTTGCTCATTTTTTTTCAAATACCTTATGACTCACACCATAGCAACTACTTCAATAGGAGCAGCCCCTGTTTCACTTAACAAGATAACATAAGAAACTGAACTTTTAATTTTGAATTTGTTTGTAATCAAACGCTTCGAAATTTTCTCATTTTTTTTCCACTGCATCTCAGTTGTGCTGCTGGCCCACAATTCACAACCGTAGATAATCACTAGAATCACTAGAAGCCCAAAAAGAGTTACAGTGGTTTTCCAGTCTCACAGCTCTGCCTCTCTAAACATGTTTTGAAGAGCATATAATGCTTTCCAACACCCTAAAGTTCTTTTCTTTCTACAACCATCCCAACTTAAATTTTTGTTGAAGTCAATTCCAAGTTATTTATAGTCTGCAATTTCTTCTGGAATGCTATGTTCTAAGTACAAATTATGTTGGTTATGCTTTCTTTTGTTAGAGGAAACCACTACTTTAGTTTTACTAATATTGACTTGCATCCCCACCCTTGTACAAAAATTATCAAGGGAACATAAGTGCTCTTGCAAACCAAGAACCGATTTAGCAATCAATATAAGGTCATATGCGTACAAAAGAAGCCTTACAACGAACTTTCCCAAATGGATACCATCACCCCCTTCTGAATTTAGGCACTCTTCAAGCTTGTCAATATATAACCAAAAAAGGGTGGGAGACAATGGACAACCTGTATTGACCCCTGATATCGCTTCTAAAACTTTCATAAATGCTTGTTGAAGTTCTAATTTTGACTTTCACCTTTTCATAAACCCTATAAATAGCTGGTCTAAAATGCCTGGGAACCCCACATTGCTCCATTCTGCCCCAAAGCTTATCCCTAGGAACCGTGTCAAAGGATTTTTTGAATCAACAAAGCTACAAAAAACTTCTTCCTTTTTTTCTAAAATTTTTCAATGATGTGCCTTAAATTGATGCAATGATCAACTGTAGAATGCTTAGGTCTAAAACCTGCTTTCTCTTTAGTACGTTTATCTCTTTCTTCTACCCACTTGCTGATTTTATTTACTAACATGATTCCAAATAACTTTGTAAAAAAGGGGTTTATCATTATGGTTCTATAATTGGAGGGATTATTAACGTCACCACTCTTGAAAAGAGGTATTTTCATACTAGTTGTCCAATCTGTGGGGAACCCCTGTTGTATGATGTTGTTGAATTTTTTTTTGATGTGAGGTGAAATTTTTTTTAAGCCCCACTTTAGATACTATTCTTGGAGTTCATATAAATCTTTTTCTTTTCCAGCACCCAACCTCTCGATACCCATCTCTAATTCTTTCACCGTGAAGTGTTTTGTGTCTGTGTTGACCAAGGGAGGAGGGTAAACCTTGGGATCCTGCTCAGAAAGTTTTCTTGGATAGTCGAACCATTTAGAATTTGTAATTTTGTTTTCAGTTCGAACCGTTTTCGATTGGAACTCCTTCCAAAATAGTTTGGGGTTATTTCTCCCAAGGAATATTAGTTCTTCTCTCCTTGAAACCATGAAGTCAGCCTTTTTCTTTCTTACTATATGCTTGTAAGCTTTGATCTATATGTTATCCTTGTTTTATTCCTTCCACCTTCTCCTTCCCTTTTTTCTTTGCTCATCAAACCAAGCATTAACCAGAAAACATTTTTTTTCAGACTTCTTAATTTTTTCTCTTTTGCACTCAGCAAGTGCGCTTTGAATTAATTGTGTTAATACATGACTATGAAGACCATGAAATGAGATTTCCTCCTTCTCGAGGAGCCTCTCTACCATTTTTTTGAAGGTATTACAATTCTCTGGAGTCAAAATAATCCTACCATTTGGGGGATTTTGTTGAACACACTGAGTTTTTTACCCTAATTTCTTCTTTTTGATCGAAGAGAAATGTAAATAAATTGGCTTGTCACCTGATTTTAAGTCCTAAATTTGATCTTCAATCAGCACTTCCTCCATTTTCTCACACAAACTATGTGAGAAAATTGCATAATCTACTACACTTGCTCCATTGTAAGCATTGCAAGTTAAATTACAATACTTTTCCCATCTAGTAAAACCATTGCAAATGACTAAATCGAAAGCCCCACATAGCGTAAGTAATTTTTATCCAAAGATATTATGGCCTTTATCCTCTGAAATTCATTCCCACTGATGATTACTCTCTTATGTAAGCTATATAGAGTCACCATTTTCTTTGCAACAAAGAATGCTAGCTTGTTCACCTGCAATTCTATCATTAAAATCCACCACTATAAGGACCTGACATTAGGGGAATTTTGAGGTCTAAAATGGGCCTCATAAGAAAAATGTACAACAAAAATAAATTTTATAACAACCAATAGGATTCAAGATGATCATGTCATCCCTAATGGATGATTCACCATTTTTGGAGTAAAAAATTAAATATATTAAAAAATAATAAAATAATAAAACTACTTTCTCAACTCGTATTTTAAACTTATCTCCCAAAATTTTTACTCAAATTTCGAGTGGGACTACTAGATGGATGCGGAATTTAATTCCTCATCCAAGGAGTACCCATGTTGCATACTTTAGATGAACTCTTCTACACGAAAAATGAGAAATACATAAAAAATGTGATTGTAATCACGTTTTTTTATGTATTTCTCATTTTTCGTGTAGTAGGACCCATCGAAAGTATGCAATATGGGTACTCCTTGGATGGGGAATTAAATTTCGCATCCAACGAGTACTCCCGCTCGAAATTTGAGTAAATACTTTGGGAGATAAGTTGAAAATATGAATTGAAAAAGTAGTTTTTTCATTTTTCCCTCTAAAATTTGATGATGTCATCAAATCTTATTAGATTTTTTCCACTATTATTTTATAATTTCCTTAGGAGGCCCATTTTAGACCTCAAAATTACCCTAATGCCTAGCTGAGAATATATTGCAATATTTGTTTTTAGGGTTGCAAAGGGATCTTTGTGATCAAGCTCTCTACTTTTGTAGATTTTTGAAACTTGTGCCGCAAAATAGCATGTTGCAATTCTGATGTGATTTCCCTTTTCTGATATTTTAAGCCAGACAAATTGCTTATTTGGCTCTTATTTTTCTAGCTGAATGAAACGACCTTATTTTTCTCTTACTAATACCATGATACCCCCGTGCCGTTCTCCATTCCCTATCGCCTTGTTCCATACTGCTATCTTCCAATACCCTTCAACCAAAGGTGTCTTGCACTGTTCATGCTCATGTGTTTCTATGAGGAAAATTATGTCTCTATCTTCTGCAATAGGCCCTAACCTAGGTCCTCGTCTCCATGGGTAACCCCTGCAGTTCCGAAAAACTAATCTTAAGGAAACCTGGGTACGATTTGATTGCTATTTGTTTTGACATGCAACACTCATAGTTGAGTCTTTGTCCCTTCTTGCCTATACTGACCTTTCTTCCTCATTTCTTACTGAATAGTTTGTTGCCTCTTCTTTGTTATATTTTTTCTACCTTGTTTCGGAAGGAGGTCCAAATTGTGCTATCATAGCTTTACCTTTATAAATTCATGCTATTTTTACCTCTTCTCTTACTTCCCTAACTTTCGTCATGTCATCCCTCCTTTCCTGTTGTTGTCTTACAGTTAATTCTTCTTCTAGAAAAAGTCGAGAACCCCTCAAGAACTGCTTCCCGCTTAGAATTATATCTTTATCACGCAAGTTGGGCATGATGACTTTTATGGGCCTAGCTCTCTCACCATTAGGCTTACCTACTCTCCATGCTTGACATATTTGTCCTTTCCATTGGATCTTGTCTTTCAAGAAGTCTCTCACAAGGTCAAGAGTACCTTCATTTTTCCCATAATCTTTCACCCCTTTAATAATTATGTTTGTTGCTCTATCCTATCTTTCCTTGCTTTCTCTATCTTGCATGTTGTCAACCTGAATGTTTGTTTCTCCTTCCCTCTTAGCACAATTGCTAATAACTTGAGCCCAGGTTTTGGAGAGTTTTATGGAATCTCCTTTCCTCTCTTCTCTTGATGTATCTTCATTGTTGTCTATTTGGGCAACTACTTTCCCCTTATGCTGGGATGGTTTCACATTCATAACCTCTGTATTCTCCACTAGAAATTTCTTCATGTTTTTCACCTCTGCTTTCATGCGGTGCCATTCTGTTTTCCCTATTCGGAGAGCTTCTTGTAGCAATGACACTTGCTCCTTCAAAAAAAATTTGATTTCTGCTAAACCCTGGTTTTCAGCTATTATTATATGGATTATACAATCTCTTTCCATCTCTTTATCTTCTACTACTTCCAACCTCTCTTTTACATTTAACTGTTATTTCACATAAAGATCAGATGACCAAGTGAGAGGTGTGGATGTGGGACTATATAAGGCATAATCATCAATGAATTTTCCTTTTCCTTTGGACTTTTTGCCACATGCTAGAAAAGAGGACTTGTTTGAATGTTGTTTCTTGGAAAGGACCAGAGTACTTTCCCTTTGAGACCTTTTTTTCCTTGTTTGCTCCCATTTTAGAGGAGCTAGTCTCCATTTTAAAATGCCCCAATACTATTTGGAATTCACCCAAACCCACTTTTGAGTTTTGGTTGATGACGCAATTTTCACTTCCCCTATATCAATTGTTTCCACAGGTTCTAAAGTTTCTTGTCCTATTATCATGATGATATTAAGGGAAATAAAAGTCTCTGCCCAAAACTAAACCTCTATTTTATGCTTAACCCTTCAATATTTGTTGGTCATACCACTAAAAACTTGATACTCTGCCCTTATTTCTCTTCCCACTCTCCATGTCCTCTCTTACACCATTGTCCTTGTCCTCTGTTAGCCCACTATACGTATCCTCTATTTTCCCTAATTTCACATACCCACATGATCCTCTTATGTGCATTTTATAAACATTCCGAGAAAAATACTTTGAGATGAAATCATGCTTACATCAACACTAAAAAATGGTGGCCCCATAGCGGTGGCACGTGTTACTTGGATTTGGAAGCTAGAGTACCTAAAAACATTAAATTTTCCTACCATCTATCCTTTATACGAATGTCATTTTGATGTCATCAATATCCACTAAAATGTTCCCAAGCACCTTGGTAGGGAGGAGAGAGAAAGAGGCATCGAGCCTTATGTTTATCCATCATTTAATTTTTTAATTTTATAAGGGTCCTAGCGATTTATGCATTCATGCCATGTTTCCTAGTGGTTTACGATCTCGGGTATCATCCACTTCATGCACCTTGTTTATTCTTGGCTAAATTTTGGGGGCCAAGTTGTATAGTGGGCCTCCCCTTTTTCAAATTTCGCAAATAAAATTTCTTTCTTCTACCATTGTCAAGCAAACTTTGATCATCCTAATGTCATCCCTACCACTCGATTATGTGATACTCAAAATTATTTTGAGAAATCCTTGTCGAGATGATCTATTATATATGGCCCATTAAACATGCATTTCCACCAATGAAATTGTTTCCCGTTGCTTTCATTATCAGACTATTTTTTCTTGTTCTTGCATCTTATCTATTTTTCCCTATTATGTGCACCTTTTATCCATTCATGTTAATACCGATGGGATGACTAGGCTCTACCATGGCTAGTCAAAATATTTTTCACTTCACATTATCGTTAGAAAGTTTTCATGAATCTTTGGTTCTTTTATTCTGCTAAAGACTCTACCATATCTGGGGAATGCACCAAACTAACCATGCTCCAAAGGGTCTTCTAACACTTTTTTCTCTACAATATTTGACCTTTGGGGACCTTGCTTTTGACTAGCCATAACTTTCAATTCAGGAGGCCATCCTTGATCTTCCACATGCCAATGGAAAACTATTTTATATCTCTTTCCAAAAAAGTGGTTTCCAACTGCATTTGAGGTTATTTTACATATAATGAATGGATCCAAATATCCTACAGCTTTCCCAAATAGCTTCACCACTATTTTTCACCAACGTAATTGGCTACATTTGAGCATGGAAACAAATTTTCCATACATGTGTTAGTATTCCTTATTCATGTAATAGTATCTTCTTTTTCCATTGCAGTACTATTGATCTACATACACCACCCTTGATACGCACGACATCAAAAAAAATTGATCACAACAACATATCAACACATGATATCAACTACTTGACATCAATGAGCACCTCATTTGCTAACATATTCCTACAATCTCCCATCATATTATTTTTCTTACGTTCATCCTCATAATATTTTTCATTAATAACAAAACATTTCTAATAGTTAGTGAATATTAGAGGTAGAGTATATGATATAGGTTATAAGTTTTTATGTGCATGTGATCAAAGGTAGAGCTTGCTATGGCTGTTAGTTCTAGTTGTGTAGTATTGATAAATTTGATGTTCTATTGCAAGGATTAGTTGTGTGGTTGAGCCATATGTTGTGATATTGATAGATCTCATATGTATATTTATCTCTATATGTCGTTGCGTGTATAATTCCACTATATATGTATTAGGGTGTGAAGTTGTAGTCTCATTGTTTAGATAAGATAATGAGTGAAGTATATTTCTACTTCTATATTGAGTGAGTATGTTCTTCCATGAGTATTATGAGAGTATGAAATTATAGTATTTATTTTTTTGTGTAGTGAGTTATTTATAGAGGGTTGATTCGTTGTGAAAGACTAACTATATTGCAAAGTGTTTCAATCGGTATTCCAAGGCACTGTATGAAAATAGGATGAAGCAAGGGCCATGGTTATTTGTATTGAGTAAGGTGGATCCAATGTGGAAATTGTGAAATGGGAGTAGAGGATTCCATATACTAGCATGGGGGCTTCACTAGGGGAGAAATATCATAACACATGGATTGATTTTGGAAAAATATATTAAGAAAAAGAAGACATAATATATTGAGCATATAATAGGGGATAAAGGGTTTTATATTGGTAGGTATAAAAAAATGGAGCTCAAATTTAATGAAAAAATATAAAGGGGTATAAAAAATGTTAACGAAAAAATGGATACCTACAATGAGGGAAAAAAATGAGGATGGAACTTTATCTTAAATTTTAGAAACCTTGGTGAATCTTACTAGTCCCTAAAATGCAAATTGTAAAATTTTTCGTGATATTTTGTAGAAACCTTTAGATTTACAATGATTTTATATTAGTTGCTATAATATTTTGGTGAATTTTAAGGTAAAATAATGGTGTACTATTAAATTTGGGCGAATCATTTTAGAAAAAAAAATGAAATTTGCAAATCTTTTTTTTGGAAAAAACATGCCAAGTTAGCCCACCTGTGAATATTAGCCCCTAAAAATTTTCCTTCCCACAATATCTAGTGAAAGTAGGGTTTTTTTTAAATTGGGAAGGTGTATTGAGTTTGTATTGGTCTACAGTCAAATAATGTTATTTTTAGAGATATTTTCCAATATGTAGTTAGATTAAGGGTATTGTTTAGTATGCCATGAACGCACGTGATATCTCAGAAGTTCACTGAGTGAAGCCCCGTCTCTAGTGGTGGTTGGATAGACTATTGGGTTTTGGGGCATCTAACAGGTGGAGGTGTACAAAGTTATGGGAGTGTAGCTTCTAGCAGATGGTGCTCTAAAAATTTCAAGAAGTGGTGGCTTCCGTGAGGTATCGCTTGGAGTGAGAGTTTATTGCATTATCACAAGTTTTGTTTTGCAAAATGGTGGTGGCTAGTTCTTATGTAAAACAATATTTTGATAATAAAGGAAGAGATGAAGTATGAAAAAGAAGATGGTGGTTCTTCACCCATGAGGGTTTCCACCTTATATCATGTGCCTTCATCCATTCATGTGTTGATGGTTTCCTTTATGTGTTGATTCTCTCATGTTTATGTACATTGATGATTAAGATACTGCTCATGGTTTACGTTATGTTGTTTGTTAATTAATACATGGTTCAATCAATTGTTAAAAAACAAAAATAATTATAATTTTCTGATCCAAAACATAATAGACTTAGCCCCCTTCTTATTATTGTCAAGCCTCCAAAAAATATTAAGTGGATGACATGTCAACTCACATTACTTATAAATGTGGAGTGAATTAGATGTGGGAATTCAAGAGTTTTCTAGATGATAAAAATCTTTAACCCTAATTGATATTCCAAAGGTAGATGTTGTGTTCACTTTGGATAAAACATCAAGGAACAATCCTCACTTATTGGATGGATTTCCCATATTGTGTTTCCAATGGTAGATTATGTGTTCACTTCGGATTAGATAGTATTTTTTTTCTTTCTTTTATTTTACTCTAAATTTATTTCATTCAATATATTGTATACAAATATAATAATATTAAATCTTAATGTCAAATAAAATGCTACATAGAAAATATTTTATAGAGATTATAAAATTTGTTATAACAAACTACTCCACTAAAATATCCATGACAACTTTCAACCTATCTAAACTAGTAATTGCACCACATGTTGCAAAAGAAACGCCATAAGGAAATAGCATAGGAAAGAGCAACCTAAATGAAATAATATGTTGCATAGAAGGAGCCATCGTGAAGGAATGAAAGGAATTTTTTTCTTCAATGGAAGCATGTCATGGAGGTTTCAAATATACTGATGATAAGAGCTATCAACTAGAAAGATACAGTTATTAAACTTTGAAGCCTCTTCTTGATTAAAAACATACAAAATTTATAAGATATAGCTGAAGAGAAATAATTTAAAAACTTCTTGGCACAATCGTTACATAATAATTTGATGCACAACTTGTATAGCAGTAAATCGGAGCTTGCAACAAGTCCAAATAAAACAAGTGAAGTCTCTCCATGGTGTCTGCCATGTGCTTGTTTTTTTCAGTATCGCTGATATGAAGTTGGTTCCTTTTTTTCTTTGTGAAGAAATTAAAAAATGTACGGAGAATAAGCTTTCATCACTTCAAGAGCAGTAAAAATAAGGCTATTAAGAAAACAACCCCAACACCGAGAGAGATTCGGTAGCATTTATGGAATTGGTGAACACGTCTTGTTCTGTGGTGTTCTGTGGTGTTGGCTACTCAACATAGATTTCTTGATCTTGTGTAGAAGAAATGAATTTGTATGTAGCTTATATTACATTAACCATGAAATTTCCAACATTCATGGCACCCTTTCAATCACATTTTTAGAGAAAATTATAACAGAGTATCACACTTTTCTTATCACGGTTAAATCCTCCTATATGCAACAACGATGGATTTCATCAGTTAAGAGCAGTAAAAACAAGTTTTTGCAAAAAAAAACTCCAACACATTTGTAGCGAAAATTATAACACAATATCACACTTTTCTTATCAGAGCTAAATGCTCCTATATGAAACAATGATGGATTTCATCAGTTAAGAGAAGAAAAAACAAGTTTATTGAGAAAAAAAATCCAACACATTTGTAGAGAAAAATATAACGCAATATCACACTTTTCTTATCAGAGATAAATGCTCCTATATGCAACAACGATGACATTCATCAGTTTAAGAGCAGTAAAAACAAGTTTATTAAGAAAAAAACTCTCAGAAGCAACTGTTGAATTGGTGAACATGTCTTACTCTATGGTTTTGAATATTGGGAATAGCTTTCTTGATATTGTATACAAGAATCTAAATTTGCATGTAGCTTATACTACATTGACCATGAAATTTTCATCATTCAGGACACTCTTTCCATAACATTTGTAGAGAAAATTACAATAGAGTATCACATTTTTCTTATCATATCTAAATGTTCATATATGAAACAAATACCTCGTGACTCATAGTTTAAATTTGCGCAAGGAGGAGGAGAGGAGGAGTGTCAAGGTGCAAGCTAGAATAAGAAGATAAATAAGGATCTTGTTTGGGACTTGAGATAGATTCCTTCTCTGCACATCTAGAGTAAAGCTTAATAAAACAAAGCTCACCATACTTTGAATTTTTGAAATAAATGCCTTAAAAATTAAAATATCAATTTAATTCATTTTAATCAATTACACATTCAACAATGTTCATTTAAAAAAGTACAAATACATTTTACTATTTTAAATAAAAATATTACAACACATTTTACAATATTCATTTAAAAAAATAGAAATATGAATTACTATTTTAAATAAAAATAGTACAAAGAATCACATTAATTACCATGGGCCTTGTGTACATTCCTCTTATTACTTATGTTTGTAGCTTATTCTTAATCACATAGTGTCAATTTTTTAAAGCTATAATCTACAAGTCTCACTTTTTATAGCTTTGGTGGATGGATTGAGTATCCAAATTAGCTTACCCTTTCAGAAGCATCATCAATTACTCTACCACCCCATCTCATCATCCAATCTAGACATCTGAGGTTATTCTAAATTGATGAAGAGTATAGAATTTTTAGGGCGGTTTTCTATGTGCACTAAAATTCCCATGAGGTTCGTCACTATGTATGGGGTTCATTGCAACCTTGGATATATTATGTGACTTGTTGTGACTTTTTTCTTGTAGCTACAACTTAGTTTTGGTTGTCACCTAGTTATCATGATTCAAAGCTTTGTTATCATCTCAGATCCTTATAGAATTAGATATATTCTGTGAGCTAACGTGATGTTTTTGTTTGTCACAATGATTCAAAAATTAGTTACCCTACCACAATATTGACTTTCTCATTGTCTGTTTTGTTTATGAAAATTATGTAGTGAAAAACTTTGTTTAAAATTTCAAACTAAAAATTTGAGTAAGTTTGACATCATATAATATGAAATTTGTTGGGGGTTTAAATAATTGGAGAGTAAATTGAGCGGTTATTGTCAGAAATTTTATAAAATGGGAAACTTGGATAGTTTTTAGATAATATGGATGTCATAATACATATTTATTTTGAAATTTTTAGTGTCTCTGGCCACCGTGCATCTAATAGGATCCATTTAAACTGAGAAAGTCAATACATCACTCTGAGAATGAAAACTTGTGACATCCCTAATCAGTTTTTTTATATTGTGGATCAAGTTATCAACTAATAATGTGCGAAATATCTAGCCATTTTCTTTGATTGTGGATCAAGTTATAAACTAGAATATACTCTCTCTTCATAAGACTCTACAGTATATATTGGATGTATGGAAAGGTTATGATAAAACTTGTAAAAAAATCCCCTTAGGGTTGTGTCAACTTACTCTATTGTTAATCACATATTGTCAATTTTGTAAAACTATAATTTTCAATAAGGACTGAATGGGTTTTTTCTTTTGTGAGTTTTTTTTGGAATTGAAAAATAAAAAAAATTATAAAAGCTAAAATTATTTAGTGAAAAACATTCTTTGAAATTTGAGAATAAAAATTTGAGCAAATTTGAAATCATATAATATGAAAATTGTTTATAATTATAAAGTAAAAAAAATGTAATATTTTTTAGATACAATTAGGTAATTAAAGATATCTATATAGTATTTTTTTAGGGGAAGAAATTTGATATTCATTAACAAAAAAATAAAAAAGAGTATGCATGTAGTTACAAATTGTTATGTAGTTACAAACTATTATAATTGAGTAATTAAAGTCAAATTTAGTGTTATTTAAGAAATCGTAATTATGAACACTCATCATTATTGCTCAAGATAAATTATGTCTAATTTGGAAATTAAAAAAAAAAAAATTACATATTCTAAAATTTTTTATTATTAATTTAATATTTTATATATTAAGAAACTCTACTTATGAATAATAAAACATATGTAACCTAAATAATATATAAGAAAAAAACCATGTATTTCTGGAATAATAAAATAGTTGTAACAATAATAGTATAGAAGAAGAAAAACTATGTATATTTGGATATATAAAAAATTAGATGCATTTGATTAAGTAAAATTTTTAAATAATAATGGTTATAGACATTTAAAAATTATTTTATTAAATAAGTAGTTTAGATGTATATTATTTATGAGATAGATCAATTCTCTAGGCCATCTTAATTTCCCCCTTTAAATAAACTAAATTCCACATCAATACCATGGGTCAATACCATGGGTTGTTTTTATAGCTTATTATTATTTTTATTTTTTTATTGTATTTTAACCTTGTTAAAATGTTCATTACATTATGGCAATCTCTTTATTTAATTTACTTTTATTTTTATTTTTTTGTGTAATTTTACATAGTCAAAATGTTAAACATAACATTGCAACATTTCTACCATACTTTGTTGGAGAGCATGGTGACACAAAAATACTTATGAAAAAGAAAACAACTAACATTATAAAAAACATATATAAAACTATTTTCTTGTGAATTTAACAGCCTAAAACATTTCAATTGTCTAACATTTGATAGAGTTGTTTTCAAATAAAAACACTTTAAAACGTAATTAATTTTATGGAACATTTTGATATACCATTAAATTTAAAACTCCACCATATATCTTCGCATTATACTAGCAATATAGCTAATATTCTAATAATTCTAGATTATATACATCAAACTATACCCTATTTATATATATTGGCATTTACAACGTAATTAACTACTTCACCTTTATCAGCCTCATCCATTTAATTATAAATAGATTTAAAGTTTATATATTTTAAATTTTTTAATAAGTTAGAGACATACTTCCTATAAGATAAGAACATCCCTTCAAGTTTCCAACATACTCTAAAAGTGTTTCATTTCATAATTATGAAATAAGCAGGTCTTTAATTATTCATTATTAGATTCATAAATATAAAAAATGATTAATAATAGCTTACCAAATTTTCTGTGGTGGTACGGGTATTCCGCTCCATGCACAAGAATGTGAACCTGTGAGATAAAGGAACCCATGGCACGTCACCCTTGGATTTTTAATTTTGACTTGGTAGTGTCCAAGTAACCCATGGCACGTCACCCTTGGATTTTTAATTTTGACTTGGTAGTGTCCAAGTAAGGAGGAAAAGCATGTTTCATCATTGCAAGAAGAACGACTCAAGATCCATGGAGTATACTCATGAATGTGCTTTAATAATTTAGCGGAATTATAATTATTCCACAAATGGTTAGATTTCTATGGATGTTGCTCATAGTTGGGATTTAGTTCTTATCATTCTAAACAATGGCTCTACACCATACTTGAGGAGAATTGGATAGTTTTGGGTAGTTAAAAGTTGTGGTTTCTTAAGTTAATAATGTTAAATGTTTTAAAACTATTATCATTTTTGAAAAGTATTCAATTGGTAGGTAGTTAAAAAAATATGGGTTTTTTTGGGAAGATTGAAACCACTTACAATAAACCATGTTTCAGATGAATGGTTATTTGATGTAATTGGTTTTCCTCAATGTTTCACTAAAAATGATATGATATCATAATTACAAATTAGGACCCCTTTACTATGTGAAATCTCCCTTTTATAAGAAGTTATATCTCTTCATCGGGAAGGGCCCTTTCATTTGTATTTTTATTAATTATGAATTTTTTTTATTAATTAAATATATATATATATATATATATATATATATATATATATATATATATATATATATATAATTAATTATATATATATATATATATATATATATTGGTCGCAGGGAAACGGCTCCCGAAAAATGGGAAACTCGTTCCAGAGGTTCCTGCGCTCCCTAGAGGTTTGGAAAGGTGCAGAAACTTATCATTTTTGGGCGGGGTGGTTGACAACTATAATTATTAACTTTCCGGCTTTTCCAACACAATTTACCTTCCCTTCTGCCTTAAACGTAAAAAATATTAGTTTGCCGCCAAACTTACG
Source organism: Pinus albicaulis (assembly GCA_034641835.2). Classification (NCBI taxonomy): domain Eukaryota; kingdom Viridiplantae; phylum Streptophyta; class Pinopsida; order Pinales; family Pinaceae; genus Pinus; species Pinus albicaulis. Next base: position 1,140,028,133 of record CM076579.1, on the reverse strand, counting down.
CACAATATTGACTCAAAAAAATATTAGTTTGCCGCCAAACTTACGCACAATATTGACTCCATCATGGTAATGGTTAACTTGTTCAGAGTGCATAGTTCTTGGTTGTAGCGTGATATGAAGGAGTTGTTCTCTGCTTTCCAAATGCTCCGTTTTTTATTTTAATTTTTTTTAATGGTTAACTTGTTCAGAGTGCATAGTTCTTGGTTATAGCGTGATATAAAGGAGTTGTTCTCCGCTTTTTACTTGTTTTTTTATTGTTTTTACTACGTTGAAATTTTAGAGTTACATTTAAAATATATTTCTGAAAAAATTACATTGGCTGTGTGGGTGTATAAATAAATCTAATGTATTAATGTGTTTTTGATTTATTTTTAATATAGTTGTTGAATTGGTGTGTCTATCTGTCAAATGCAAGCATCTGCAACTCGGATAATTTCATTGTGTCATTGCAATGTTGAGTAAAAAATATGGATGTTGAATTGATTTTTTTTTTTAATATAGATTTTCCCACAGCACTACACATCCACTCTTTCTATGTTTTACATCTAACCATCTAACACTTTCTTATCTTACCATTTTGACAATGTTGAAGTTGTTCCAAATGCTATCAATATTTGTGAATACATTAGGGTTGTGTTACCTTGAAGTTTAACTAAAATTATTTTGAATTTGATATTCATACAATGAATTAAAATTTTAAATTTATTTTAATATTGGAATATTTTGGTTCATTATTGATTTTTATTATTATATAAATTATGTAATTAAAAAAAAAAAAATTAATTTTTAATTTTTTTATTATATAATATTTTCTTGAAATTTTGCAGAAACCTTTAGCGGTTCCGGACACCCATACCCAAGTTCCTAAAGTTTCCACGTTCGAGAAACTCATGCAACGTAGATGTATATAATTGAAGCATATTAGTAAAGTGGTTTAACATCTCATATTTTCACTTATTTTTTTTGTTTTCTAATATTATCATGGTAGATGATATAAAATGATATAAACTTCTAATCCATGAGAATATTTTTCACTGAGCATTCTAATTCAATCTTTTACAAAAGGTTGAGCTTATAGTATTCTCAATATTTATTAGTAACAATATTTTTGATATATATTTTACTTGTTTATTGTTTACTAATATTGATTACGATGTCTATAAATTATGTTTGTAGCATGATTTTCCAGTATCGTGATTGTGCCATTTTCTTGTTTTATTTTCAGTGTATTTTTTTCTTCATGCTTTGTGTTTCCTTACTCATTTCCTTATTATCAATCACACATGGAGTTTATATCATTTCCACTCCAACATATGAGCATTTATTTACTTCAATTAGGTTGTTTTTTTTTTAAATAATAATTTTAATAATATTTATATGTGATAATTTCTTCACAACTTGTATGAGTTGTTCTAACTTTATTTCTAATGATTTGTTTTCACCTTTTAACATTTTTATCTATGTAATCAAGTTTTGGTTGTTATCTTTGAAGTGAAAAATTAATTATCTATGTAATGATGTTTTGGTTGTTATTTTTGAAGTGAGAAATTAATTCATTTTTATTTATGATAATTGCTTCTTTTTCCTTCCACATTTTTTATATTTACTTATAATTTTATTGAATGATTATTTTTCACATACCATTAAGGTATTTTATTATTATTGAATCTATCTCTTAGGTATTGTCATATAATGTTATATTTTTCTTCTTATATGAAAATATTTAGAGCTTTCTCTTCATTTTAAGGTAAAAGAAACTAGTGCTTCCATAGAGGGAAATCATATGTCTATCTCAATATCATCACAAAATAAATATTGAAGATAAAATTATAGCCTCCAATTCTTTTTTTTAAATATTCTTTCATATTTTATTCATCATATTAGTACTTTAGATTATATTTTATTTAAGAATCTCTAATTTCTTAGCACATTCAACACTAATATAATTATTATCTATCACATGGAAATAAAAATAGTCAAATGTGTATGAGATAAGTGGGTAGAGTAGTTGTTATCTTTCCTACCTAGGTTCAAATCCTTGCTAGTGACATAATGAGCTATAATTCCTTCAAAACAATTCTGCAAGTGATTTATGCCCATGAATATTGTTGTATTTTCTTTGAACCTTGTGAAATATATCCCTTGATAAATATTGTAGTAATAGTTTTTTTTTAATATTATTATATTAGATATAAGCCTTGTAAACACTTAAATGAGTATACATGTGTGTTAGTTTGATACGAACAACCCCTCTCTAACCATTAAACTAAAAAATAAATAATTATTTCTTTGGAAAAAAAAGAGAGAAATAAAAAATATATATATTTTCCTATAAATATTTATTTAAGTCTAAAGAATACATAAATATTTTTTTAAAATTTTTAAGAAATATTTATTATTCCACATTTTACCAAAACGTCATAGTACTTCCTATAAAGAGGAGCTATTTTTTCTTTTTAATACTCTCATCAACATTTAAGAAGCCTTGTATTAAATAATCCTTTGTTTTCCAGATTCTAATGTGGAGCTATTTTTTCTTTTTAATACTTTAATCAACATTTAAGAAGGCTTGTATTAAATAATCTTCTTTTAAGATTCTTGGGCTTTAATAGGTCCTTTCTCTTTTAATATTAAATATTAAATGGTTTAGTAACCTTTCACTTATGATTTATTTTTCATTAATTTAGTGATAAATGATTATAACCATATCCTAAATTGAGGTTACATTTGTGATATTATGAATCAATGGAACACAAGTTGGGTTTAATTATGACTACACGGTTAATATTATTTCCTCCAATAATCGAATTTTCATTAAACCTATGTGAGTACTCTAATATTCTATCCCACTTTATACCTTGATGTGTGTATAGTAGATTAAGGAAAAATATAGATATGATGGTAACAACATTAGAAAACCATTTGTTATGGTTAATCTAACATAATAAACTCAAGAAAATTATTTGGTTTTGATGGCGATTTCTTTTATGCGATCAGTAGGATTACAAGTTCCCCTTCCTCCTCAAAATATGGAAAATATGATAACCATGGTGCAATTTCTTTTTAGGTTATTGTTATTATTATTTTATAATTACATGTAAATATAGAAAATATGGAAACTATGATACCCATAGTGCAATTGTTTTTGAAGTTCTTGTTATTATTATTTTATAATTACATGTAAATGTTAGCAGAAATTTTGGTTGTGGGATCAAAACTAAAATTCATAGATTTATGTAAATAAAATTTATAATAAATAAATGTTTTTTTCTTGGAAATAATATGAGTAGTAACATATTAGTATTTTTAACTTATTCTTGGTCTACTAAATTGTTAATTAGTCAAGGTAAAGTGGTGGGTAGAAAAGGGTAATGTTCGAGAGTTCATCATTCTAGCCTTCCCAAATTCTCCAAAAATTTACAAGAAAAAATTTTCTAAAAGGAAACAACATGACTCTAGAGAAATGTTATGTTGTGCTGAAAGATAAGCAAAGGAAGAAAGAAAATGCTATGATGGATGAAAATATAAAAATAAGTATAGTTGGAAAGAAAGTCATTCTCATAAAGGAAAAAGGGAATTCCTTTTACATTTTTCAAAAAAATATTAGGTAAAGAAAAAAATGGGCATACATTAAAAGCATGATGCAACTAGAAAAATTTATTGGGAAGGAAGAAAATAAATTCCACTAAGTGACAACATTTTGGGAAAGTTGAGAAAATAAAGAGGAAGAAAAAATCTGGAGCTTGAGGGAATATTGAAGAATACATCTTGATGGTTTGGAGGAATGTGCCTTATGTGAGGCATTTCAATGGGAGTCATTATAATTAAATGGTTATGTTTTAATAAAAATTGTATCATTTGTTTAATAGGGAAGTGTATAATTTATAGAGTAATCAATTGTTTATGCAAGGGATTCATGTACTAACTAATGAGTTTATGTTATAGTTCCTAGAGGATAGGAAAGTAATTATATTGTAATTACGGTTATGGTACTATTATTAATAATTATGATTTAGTGGAGGTAATATATTAGATTCTAACAAATGTTATTACGTGCATGTTTAGAAAAGTGTAATGTATGGAACTAATGTAAACATAATCTTAAAAATATGTATATGAATGGTGGATAAGTTCTTAGAGTATATTAAGAAGTAAATTGAAAACTTATAGAAATTATTAATACATGAGATAGAAATATCACCTAGCTAAGTATGATGTTCCTATAGCTTAATGATAAAAGGAGTAGGAAACATGGAATAGAAAACCCATTGGCTATTTTTCTCTTATAAAAGTATTTATTATGTGTCCTATATAGAACACACCTAGTTATGGATTCAATGTTAACACACCTATATATTCTAAGGACTGTCCATTAGAAAAGGGTATAGTGACCATAATGTTAAGGTATAGTATCATGTTAACTTGTTAAGGTTGGTTTATAAAAGACCTAGTTTTGTCTTTACATAGAAATTTTAAAAATCAAAATAGGGTTTTAACCTATACTCAAATTCAAGTAGATATGAAAGAGAGAAACTTTTGTGACTCTTGAAACTGTATATATTTACATATGTACTATAATTATTCTATTCATTAAAAAATAAATAAATTATCTCATATATGTTTAATGAGGAGGAAAACCTTGCTAAAATACATGCGTACATTATACCTCTAGAAAAAGAGAAAATATCTTGAATAACATGCACAATTTTTGCTACATTTGGAATCTAAAGAAAATTACGATAGATTGTGTAAACGTAAACGTTGAAGAACAATGAGAAAATATTATATATATAAAAAAACAAATAAAGTGAATTAAAACTAAAAATTGTATTTATTTGCTGCAAATATAATGTTTGAGCAACAACATAGTTTCATCCTACATAGTCTTAAATAATTAGAAAACGCATGTTCATAAAATACAAATATTAAATTGTTTATAGGAAAAAGAATATAACTCAAAAGTATCCCCAGGGTAATCATGAACTAAGTAGGTAAGCCCTTTACCATAGTAATATAAGGTGACCATTTCAATCATTATCAACCACCAAAAACCTCTCTCTAAATTCCAACTTATAAGAGGAGAGGGTTCGAATAAGATTGAAGGGTCTCTTACTTGGAAAGGAGAAAATTTTTGAAAAAATGTTGAGAAGCCTTAGAACTGAGATTTATGGTTGGATTATTGTAATAAACTACATAAGATTATGTCAAAAAAAATTGAGGAAAAATATAAAGGAAATGAGACATAATTAAAAAATGGAAATGGTAAGAAATGTTTAGTGTATAGTATTTGAAGGAGAGGGCATCATTTGGCCTGTAGACGAGAAGGGAAAACCTTAAATGTATAAAATACCACTAAATATCCAAAAAGGAAATGAAAGGTATTTATAATCTTGATTAATTTTAGTTGCTACAAAGGTATTTGGCAAAACCTTAAGTGATGTGGGTAAATCCATTACTTTAAACTTACATTATTGAGCCCATGGATGTATGCCTCACCTATAGTGGCATCCTCATTTTAACACATCTTTTAAAAACTAAAAAAGGAAACTCTATAATAGAACCATCAGCATAGAACCTTGAGAATAAATAAAACATATGCCGATTTAAATGAAAAAGTCACCCATTAAGAGCAGTAGGAATTCTTAAGAGAGTTATGGCCTTCATAAGAAAATAAGTGATTACTTGAAGGTTGTAATAAAACCAAATCACTAAGAAATTTAAGAGGAATTATGGTCAAGAGTTCCATAATAAAAAATCTTCATAGAGGAATGAAAGGAAATTATGGTCAAGATTTCCATAATAAAAAATATTCATAGGGGGAATGAAAGGGAAAGTTAAAAATAAATGAAATTCCTGTAAATTTTTGGATAGAACCAATCAAAAAACTCAAAGAAAACTATAATAAAAAAAAGGAAACAAATAAAAATTCCATTGTTTTAATGGAAGCAAAAACTCTTGTGCAACAACCATTGTACTTGACCAAAAATGCTTGATCCAAATACAATTTTCATATGAAATTATACATTAAATGATGAAGAGCACCCAATAAAAAAAAAAAATAGAAAACCATAACACAAACCCTGCGAAGGCTAAGTTCCCCGGGAGCTTTCCATGACCTATTCAAGATACCATTAACCTTATCAATTAACAAAATTAGTCTATTCCATGATAAATTAAAAACCAAAAGAACAAGCATTGTCAATTCTATATAACTGAAAGGGATGGACATTACTTGATATTGTATCCATAATTGTATCGGATTATTAAGTGATACAATCCTTTGAAAACCACTATATCTGATAAACCAATTTGCAAGGACGTCCATAGGTACCAAAAATAAATATGGAGTGAAAAATATAAGGGAATATGAGGGGTATCAAAATAAAAACTTTCATTTATATTGCATATCCCTTGGAGGCCAAGACGAACAATATGAATGACTAAGGAAAGGGATAGTAACTTAAAGAAATCTTTCAATATTATTTTCCACCGTCAAATCACCTCTACAAATATTATTTGCTCGCTGTTGAAAATTCTTGCGGGCGGATCAAATTCAATACTATAAGAGAAGCAACATATACAAATTTTCCATGGCACATTGTCGTGTGGGTAAGGCACATCATTTTAGAGACATAATTTTGAAGGAATAGCGCAATGGTGAGTCATATCTACTTCCAAATGTAAATTTGTGGGTTCAAAATGTTCTCATAAACCTTTTTCAACCAAGTGACCAAGCATCCAATGTGACTATAACTAGGTAAAGAACCTTAATATAATATAATAAAACGGCCAAGCAATAACATAGAATGTCATGGTATGAAGGAAAATATATCTTATAATTGTTAAGTTTACCGTTTACATAAGGAGCAGTATTGTCATTATCGAAATTAAGGAAAGGGACATCTGGGATTAAATCCTTCTTGCATAATATGTAAATAAAAATGACCAGGAGGTAACAACATGAAGTCAAAATAACCAATAATTCTCTACATATAATAAAAAACAATGTGTTAATACAAGAATTCATTATTATAAATCCACGAGGTACTTGACGATAATGAACTAAGATATTTTTTAAGTGTGAATTTGGAGTACATTACATGTGGTGTGACAGATGCAGTTGCAACATTGAGCCCTATCGGCCAAATCATAACTGGAATTTAATAAAGATATATGTTTTTTTTAATAGAGTGAGGAGAAAGGAAGAGGATAATGACGAAATAACCATCTGCAAGACCTGGAGAAGAAAAAATATGGGTGAAACTGGGAGGTGAAACACGACCTCACATAGTTGAACTGTTTGAAATTGTAAAAGGTCTAAAACTAGAGTTAGCCAGTATTAAGGTTGACAATGAGAAGTTGTTGAAACCTATCATTGAGAAATAAAGGCTCATAAAGAATTTAACAGATAATGAAAATAGTAGAACCAATTGCAGAAAAGGAGTGTATAAGAAGTCTTATAAAAGGAAAATTAGAGATATCATGTATGAGAGTGGGCCATTATACCTAAATATGAAGAAGAAAATGAACCCCATTAGATTAAACTGCCATCAACTACACCTAACTAAGTGAAAAAACAAAAGGTAGAACAACAAGGAGATTTTTAAAATATTAGTCTTAAAACATTTAATGGTGAGTCAAAGGAAGCAACACATGCATGGATACTCAACATGAATAAATAATTTCTTAAATAATTTCTTGTAAAAGTATTCTAGAAATCTAAAATCTAGACTAGCCACTTATAAGATGTAAGGCAATGAATTATTGTGGTGGGTGGAGATTAGAAATATGCATAAGATAGAGGAAAAAACCATGAGATATGCATATTTTAAAAAAAAATAAAGAAAATTGTCTAGTAGAAAGATATCATGATGATAAGGGAAATGAGTGTTTTGAGCTAAAACTTGGTTAGATGACCATCAATGAATTGGTTCCAAAATTTATCCATATTCATCTATATGTACCTTACGTTCATGAGGATAAAGAAAAAAATCAGTGACTTATTAGTTGTATTCCATTTTCATTTAAGGAGAAAATTGAATTTGAAAATCTTAAAACCATGGATGAAGTTATTAATAAAGACAAATTTTGTTTCCAACAGTCTAAAAAAATGAGTTAAATTTCAAAATCTTGGATAAATAAGTAAAAAGGTATATTTATGCAAGGAAGTAAAGGATCTAAATATCACCATTTAAAATTATGGTGAAAATCACTATATATATATTTTTAATAAGAATAATAATCAACAATAAAATATTGAATATCAAGTAAGGTATTGATCAATTCATTTGAATATTAAAAGTGTTCATAAAAAATAAAGTGAATCATTGAAGTGTGAGGGCCAGAGAGAGTCTCATCTATTTTAAAATTTCCAGTACAATATAAAATCAATTTAATCCTTGTAAAATGTACTAGAGGCCTCCACTATGAATGACATGGCCAAAAGCATTCCTATAATTAATGTATCTATAGAAGGTTTTACAGCTGACCATTAGTCTACTATTATTGAAATATAAGTTAGTATCCTAAACTAACTAGTGTCCAATTTAATAGATCCAAGGGAAAAATTAAGTTATGTTACTCTATAGATAACTGGGAAATGTAAATTAAATATGGAAAAATATGAACATTCTTGGTTGATGCAGTTAACAAATGATACCAAAAGAAAAATTATTGACTTAGATAAAGATATGTAAAATAACAAATAACTTGAATTTTTTACTGTCAGGATCTTATAATTTATTGGTGGGAATATACTGGTTAGAAACAAATAGATCAATTATTCATTTCTTAGATAAGACTATCGCTTTTACCATAGATGAGAGAGATGTACATATTATTAGAGGTATATCGAGACCAATTTCTGCATCGAAAATATTATCCCCATAACTAAAAATATGTGCCATAAAATATCATAAATTATTTATTTACCAATAAAAGACATCTCACAGAAAACTAAGAAAAGGACTTTAGATGATTTAAAGGTGGTACAAGAGTTCAACGATGTGTTTCAAGATGAAAGAATCAAGTTACCACCCAAAATAAATATTGATTTCACTACTGAGTTTTTACCTGGGGCCACACTATTGTCAAGAAAACCCTGTAAAATGAGTATGCAAGAGTTGATGGAACTAAAAATGTAGCTTCAAGTATTGCTTGATAAGGGATACATTAAGTAGAGTGTTCCACAATAGAATGAGTATGCTAGAGTTGATGGAACCGAAAATGCAGCTTCAAGTATTGTTTGGTAAGGGATACATTACCTCGGGTGTATCACCTTTTGGAATACCAATACTATTTATGAGGAATAAGTACGGTAATTTATAATGTGTGTTGTTTATCAACAAATAAATAAGTTGAAAATAACAATAATACCCTTTACTTATAATAGATGACATGTTTTATCAATTAGGTGAAGCTACTAGTTTTGCCAAGATGGATTTAAGATATCGTTATTAGCAACTAACAATGAGTAATGAATACATATACTTTTGGAACCAAATATGGTCATTATGATTTTTTTGTACTTCAGTTTGGACTAAAAAATGCTCCATCTACCTTAATCTATTTAATGAAAAATGTTTTCAACCAATATTTGGATAAATTTGTGCTGATTTTCATTAATGAAATCTTGGTTTATTCCAAGACACTATAAGAACATGAAAAACATCTAATAATAATGCTACAAACACTTAGGTAACATTAAATTTATGCCAAGTTCAGTAAATGTAGTTCTATCGAGACCAAATTCAATATTTGGGACATGTAATTTTCAAGGAAGTAATTGCAATAAATAGTGGAAAGGTCAAAGAAATGGTGGAGTGTAAATTTAATTTTTTTATGTATATTATAATTTATTATCGTAATTTCATTGAGGGCTTCTCTAAGTTGGACTAGCCTATCATGTCACAATAGAAAAAATGAGTTAAATTTGTTTGAACTAGAAGTGCCAAGAAAGTTTCGAATAGATCAAATATCTATTAACTGTATCTCTTATACTTAAAAATGATAATCCTAAAATGGATTACATAGTTCGTACAGATGCATTCCTAGAAGCAATAGGTGGGGTTTGGATGGAAGATAACCATATGATAGCCTATGAGTCTAGAAAATTGCAAGATCATGAAATTTTTTATCTTATGTATGATCTAGAGCTTGCTGCAACGATACATGCTTTAAAAATGTAGTGCAATTATTTGTTAAAAATGTGGTGTCATTATTTGTTAGGAAAAAAATGAGATTAATCACTCATCATATCAATTAGAATTATTTTTTCAGCAATCGTGATCTAAATGTCAAACACCAAGCGATATGGATGGATTTCCTAAGTTTGTGTGATTTTGATATCAAAAATATCAAAGGAAAAGAATAAAATTGTAGATGCATTAACTTTCAAGTTTGCGGAAATTCTGTAAGCACAATTTTTAAGACAAGTATTATGGAGAAAATTAAAACAAAATATTGAGAGGATTATATATATATATGCAAAAATACAAGAAAAAGTAATAAATTAAATTGGCTAAATAAAATAGCATTCAAACAAATAATTTACATTGGTCATGTTACTAATTATAAGCTATTGGTCCTAGATGAGCATAATAAAAATAATTTTTTTATTTCATCCGAGAAAGTTATTACAACACTGAGGAATAAATTATACTAGCCAAAAATGAAAGGAGAGGTAGTTGAATATTTAGTGAAGTGTCTGAAATGCCAAAATTTTTAAGTGGAACACCAACATTCTATTAGATTATGTATTTAAATTTTATTATCCGGCGACCTATATCTATAATATGATATGGCATGACTCAATCATGGTTGTAATTGATAATAATTGATAAAATATGTAAAGTAACCCACTTTATGCTCACTCATCAAACTATAAATTTTTGTATATAGTTGAAATTTTAGTGAAATATATTTTTAGATTGCATGGAGTACCAAAAACAATTATATCTTACAAATATGAAAAATATTCCTCCAATATTTTGAAAGCACTATTTTAAAGGATGGTACAGAATTGAATTTAAAAAATACCATAATTTATAATGTGTGTTGGTTATCACAAATTAAATAAGCTGACAATAACAACAAATACCCTTTACCTATAATAGATGACATGTTTGATCAATTAGCTGAAGCCACTAGTTTTTCCAAGATGGATTTAAGATATCGTTATCATCAAATAAGAATCAATAATGAATACATATATAAAACTATTTTTGAAACCAAATATGGCCATTATGGGTTTTTTGTACTTACGTTTGGACTAAAAGGTGCTCAATCCACCTTAATGTGTTTAATGAAAAAAAAAATCATCTAATATTTGGATAAATTTGTGTTTATTTTCATGAGTGAAATATTGGTTTCTTCCAAGACACCATAATAACATGTGAAACATCTAATAATAATGCTACAAACACTTGGAAAACATTAAATTTATGCCATATTCAGTAAATGTGAGTTCTATCATGACCAGATTCAATATTTGGGACATGTAATTTCCAAAGAAAGAATCAAAATAAACCCTGGAAAGGTCAAATAAATCCTTACCTGTAACGTCCCTAAAGATGAATTATAAATTAAATCCCTTATGTATATGATATTTTATTCTCATAGGTTATTGAGGGATTCTCTAAGTTGGCCTAGCCTATCAAATCACAATAAACAAAAGAAGTTAAATTTTTTTGGACTTAGAAGTGCCAAGAAAGTTTCGAACAAATGAAATGTCCATTAAATGTATCTCCTATACTTAAAATCGATAATCCTAAAATGGACTACACATTTTGTACAGATGCATTCCTAGAAGTAGGTGGGGTGTGGATGAAAGATGACCATATGATAGCCTATGAGTCTACAAATATAAAATTGAAAGATCATAAATTTTTTTATGTTGTGTATGATATAGGCCTCGCTACAATAATACATGCTCTAAAAATGTAGTGCCATTATTTGTTAGGAAAATAATTTACATTAATCACTCATCATATCAATTTGAAATAATTTTTTAGCAATCGCGATCTAAATGTCAAACAGGTGATATGGATGGATTTCCTAAGTTAGTATGATTTTGATATCAAACATATCAAAGGAAAATAATAAAATTGCAGATGCATTAAGCATAAGTGTAATTCAAGTTTCCTAAAATTCTGTAAGCACAATTTTTAAGACAAGTTTGATTGAGAAAATTAAAAAAAAAAAATCTTGAAAGGATTCTATATATACAAAAATACAAGAAAAACTGATAAATGAAGTTGGAAAAATAAAATAAAAAACAAAATATGCATAAAATCAGGATTATTTTTTAACATTCAAAAAAATAATTTACATTCATAATGTTACTAATTATAAGAAATTGGTCCGAGATGAGAATCATAAAATTGTTTTTTTAGTTCATCCAATATACCAGAAAGTTATTACAACACTTAGGAGTAAATTATACTAGCCAAGAATGAAAGGAGAGGTAGTTGAATATTTGCGGAAGTGTCTCGACTGCCAAAAATGTTAAGTGCAACACCAACATTCTACTACATTATGTATTTAAATTTTATCATGGGGCTACCTAGATCTATAATATGGCATGACTCAATCATGGTTGTAATGGATAAACTAGGCAAAGCAACCCACTTGATGCTAATTCAATCAACCTATAAATTTTTTCATATAGTTGAAATTTTAGTGAAATATATTTTTAGACTGCATGGAGTACCAAAAACAATTATATGTGACAAATATGAAAAATATTCCTCCAATTTTTTGAAAGAAATATTTATATGGATGGGTACACAATTTAATTTCAGTAATTCCCACCATTTTCAACCAAATGGACATATTGAAAGAAATCGCCAAATTCTCAAATATATGCTTCACATGTACATGATGGATCAACCTAGAAAGTGGGAAGACTACTTACATCTAGTTAAAGTTTCCTATAAAAATAATTAACATTAATCTCTTAAAATGAGTCCGTTTGAAGTCCTTTATGGATGAAAATTTCATACTCCATTAATTTTGAATCAGCAAGAGGATAGACTAGTTTTGGGACATAATATATTGAAATATATGGAGTAGATGGTGGGAAATGTGAGGCAGAATCTTAAGACAACTCAAAATAGAGAGATAATTTATGGAGATCAAAAAACTATTCACAGAAAATATAATGTGGGGGGGCATGCTTACATTAAAGTGAGTCTCGGGAAGTTAAATTGAGAGTGGGAGCCTATGCTAAGTTATCACCTAGGCTCTATGGACCATTTTCAGTATTAGATAGAGTAAGACCAATGGCCTATTCCATAATGTATTCCATCTATCAATTATAAGGACACATGTTCATGATATTTACTTATGTTAATGAATGGAATATGGTTCAGTTCAAATAAGAGGGCGATTTCGAGGTAAAACCTTTGCAAATTTTAAACAAGAGGGAAAATTCAATATGGAATTGAGTCATCACCAAGGTTAAAGTGCAATGGAAGCACACAAATCAAGATAAGGATACCTAGGAAATGGAAGATAAAATACGAGAATCATTTTCTTCACTTTTACAAAAGTGATGAAAGACGAGGAAACACTGTGGATGGTAAATTCAAGAGGAGAAGATGTGATACCCATAATGCAATTGATTTTTAAAAAATATTATTTTATAATTACTTGTAAATATTTAGTGGAAATTTTGGTTTTGGGACCATCAATAAACTTTATTGGTTTATGTAAAAAACTTTTATAATAAATAAATCTCTATTTCCCTTGGAAATGATATGGGAAAGAAAATGTGAATATTTTTGGCTTCTTTGTTGTATAATACACTATTAGGTGGTTAGTTTCAAGTGGTGGATAGAAAAGAGGAAAATGATAGGGGTCGTATTTGTAACATTCCAAAATTATAAGAAAATTCATGGGAGAAGGATTCCCACTAGGAAACATCATTACTCAAGAGTAAAAATATGTTGGGAAGAAAGATACACATAACTTGAAAGAAATGTTGTGTTTCATGAAAAGATAATAATAATAAGCGTAGCTAGAGAGAAATGTTGTATTTTGTGAAAAGATGAGAATAATCATAGATATAGAGAAATACATTCTTATGAAGGAAAAAGGAAATAACATTTCCTCTTTAAAAACAAAAAAATCCTAGGAAAAGAAAAAAGGTGGGTTGACCTTAAAAGTAGTTTGTTAGTAGAAAACATTGTTGGGAAGGAAAATAATAAATATGACTATCTAAAAACATTTTGGGGATGGTTGAGAAAAGAGAGAGGAATAAATATACCTCAGTTTGAAGCGAGTTGTGAGGAGTGCAGCTTGTCGGTTAGGAGGAACATGCATTTTCTCATAGTATTTCCAAGGGTGTCGATATTAGATAGATAATTAAATTGTTGTGCTTTAAGGGAAATTATGTTCTTAGTTTAATAGGGGAATTTTTAATTTAGAAAATAATAAAAAATATATTGAAGGATGCATGTACTAACTAGTGAGTTTATCTTATAGTTCCCATAGGACATGAAAATAAGGTTATTTTAAATATTGGTTATGGGAGTATTATCGTGAGAAATGATGTAGTGGAAGCACTACAATAGATTCTAACAAATATTATTGCATTCATGTTAAGAGGGAGGTGGGGTATAGAATGCATGTGAACACAGTATTAATAGTATGTGTATTAATGGTGACTAAGTAATTAGAGTAAGATAAGAATTAAATTAAAATCCTGCAGAAATTAGGAATCCATGAGTTATTCCAATATTAGTGAGCTAAGTATGATGTGTCTATATCTTAAATGTAAAAGAAATAGGAAACATGTGATAGGAAATACACAAGCCAAATTAATTTCATAAAAGTTTTGATTATGCATTGATCCAGGTGGATATTGGTGGCCACCCTCATATTCCACTTGGACCCCCACAATTGTTTCTTTTAGTTTTTCAATTTCATTAACTGTGGAAAAACTTACTAATTTTGGCATTTTTTCGAGTCCTAAACTTCCCGAGCCATTTGGAGGCCCTAAACAACAATTTTTAGGAAAAATGGGATGAAAAATGGTCTTCTACCATTGTTGGTTATGCGAAAGTTGTATTCCTCAGATAGATATTTCTAACGAGGTATTGTGCGCATCAAAAAAAGATTGTATGCTAAGGTTATGTCTCGAGGAAGTTGATGTACCAATTTACCCAAACAGGGCCCACAGTTTTGGCACTTCATCACCTAGGGTTAGGTTTTTGTATGTTTACCATTTTTCAATGTTTTCTAATAATAAAAATTCCCTTGAGCCTCATTGTAACATAGTTCATATGCATGTAGCCACCACATCTCTTCTCAGATATAAGTTATCATCGCCCGAGATAGTTTATCTGCATTCTCTCTCTAAGGTTATTTAAATTATTTGATATTAATGAAATGAAGTATATTTCAGCTACAACTCTATGTTTATGTCTATTTTTGTATTTTATTTTTTTTCCTACATAAATCTGGATCAGTGGGATCAGAGTGCTCTACTCTTTCTTGATCTTTATTTGCATGTCCCCAACAAGATCATGGTATAAGGAGTTAGGGCTCGATCTGGTTAAACATTTGTAAGATCAGCCTCATAAACACTGACAACCTCCCATTGTGGAGGAAAAGAAATACAAGTGAGGATGAGATCCTATCAATATATTTCTTGAGGAGGCCCTCAAGAAAAAAATGAATATGGTGGTGGATAAATTTTTCCAGATCCTTCGACAACTGCCCACCGACAACAAATATTCATCCCACAACCACTATGGACGCATCACTCTTTTTAAGGTACAAGTTAACTTTGACATTCCCATATTTTAAGGCCAAATAGATGAAGACGCTATAGATAGATAGTTTAATCTATTAGAAGGATATTTTTCGGTTAATGACTTTTCAAATCGAGAAAAGATTACTTTTTCACTCCTCAAAGATGTCACCATGTCAAGGACTTGTGGGAAATCTATTGTGAGAAAAATAACAAGGAGGAATCCTTCTTTTTCTCAGCCACACCCACGTACAATTATTTATGAGATGCATCAAGGAACAATACAACCCTGTGCAGAGCTATGGGGACAAGTAGATACAATGGACTACACTACGACAACAAAGGGATCAAGATGTGCATAAGCTAATGAATATATTCCATACCCTCTGCACAATGTTTCATATCAAATATTAATCAAAATATTTTGTGCATAAGTATTGTAGTTGTATTCACAAACACATCCAAGAGGAAACAGATTTCCTCAACATCTCCTCGCTTGGTGCAAAAAATTGGTATGATGCCAAGATTAAGCAGAAATTTAAATAGAAGAAGAAAGACTTTGTATCTGCGAATTAGAAGAAAGGGAAAGGCACCTGCAAACTATAGAAAAAAGGACAAGGCTAAGGCGGGGTGGCCTAGGAGAACCTGTCAAATCCATAACCAGAGAAAAACACCATGAAGCTAAATATAGACACAGGAAAGTGATGTGAGTTCCATAATAGCTCCACTCACAACATAAGTGAGTTTCAAGTCGAGTAGTCACTGGTAGCCAAGCTGAAGGCTTTCGAATCAGATGCATGTTGTGACTCTAAGTTAGAACTGGACAAGGGTAATGACAAAGGGAATAATATTATCGATGTGGATCCCAGTGCCACCGTTACCACCACCAAGATCTAGAAGGAAGAACCCTCATATCTAAAGGAGGTGGAGCACGTCTTCTATTCCCAAACATGGGTGAAGGGTTCCCCTCTGCAATTCATTTTCGATAGCATAAGCCAAAAGAAGCTCATTTTAGTAGATACCATGAATAGGTTGGGCCTGTCGATCACGACACATCCACAACTATACATCATCAGGTGACTTCCCTACAACATCAAGCACTTCACGGATGAGGTATTATGTGAAGTTTCTCTTCTTGACATTTTTAACGTATTATTAGACCAAACAAACTTGTGGAAGTGTCATGTTGTGTATGAATCTTGGTCTCGCATTATTATTGTTACCTTGGGTGAAGAGTTCCCCGACGCAATTCATTGTCAACAATGAGAGCCAAAATAACCTCATTTCAGTCAAGTTTGTGAGGTGGTTGGGCTTTTCGAACATGACATACCCAAAACCATACACCATTGGGTCGCTTGACCAAGGACGAGATCTTTGCGTTAGCCAACAGTGTCACCTTCCCTAAAAAATAAAGCCCTTCATAGATGAGGTATTATGTGATGTTGCTCCTCTTGAATTTTGTCACGTATTATTAGGAAAAACATACTTGTGGAAACTGTATTCTTTGTATGAGTATCAGTCTCACATTGTTATTTTTACTTTGGGTAATAATTTGTATAGGATACTGGAGGTAGAAATGTCTAGTGCCATATCTTTGATCACTGTGAAGCAATGTAGTAAGCTCATTTCCAAAATTTCGAAGTTTTTGTTTCCTTATGATCCTCCCTCAGTGCAAGAAGAATATTGTGGCCCCAACATCTATACAAGGCTCCTCCACATGACAACAACATATGGACAAGGTTGTGGAGGCATACAGGTATATGTTCAGCGCACCTGCAGGGGTGTCTCTACACTTCTAGGTCAAGCACTCCATCGATTTGACCCCAGGTGTGCCACTACCAGATGTACCAATATATCAGTGCTCTATCCCGGAGAATGGAAAATTCAAGAGGTAGGAGGAGTTGCTACAAAAAGGTCACATTTTCCCGAGTTCCTCACCTTGTCAAAACCCAATCATGTTGGTGCAGAAGAAAGATGGGACTTGAAGACTCTGTAGTGATTATTGGTTGCTAAAAAATATCATTGTTCAGAATAGATATCTGATCCCATCGATTGATGAACTTCTGGACCAACTCAAGGGGGGAAATATTTTATCAAGATTGACTTCATGTTCGGGTATCACCAAGTACCAATCAAACCCTCCGATGTGTGAAAGACAACCTTCAAAGCCAAGGAGGTCATTTTTTTTTTGTTTTTCATGCATTTCGGGTTAATGAATGCTCCCACAACCTTCATGACGCTGATCGACAACTTATAATTGCAACCATTAACTAACTCATTTTTTGTGGTGTATTTCGATGACATCCTCGTCGTCAGTCAAACTTAGGAAGAGAACCTCTACAACATTTGACATGTACTCCAAAAACTATGGTAACACTGGTTGTGTGCCAATTTGGAGAAATGTACTTTTGGCATTACCTAGGTTCAGTATTTCGGGGTAAACTACAGATGAGCGAAGGGTGCAGGTGGACTGAGCTAAGATCCACGTCATTGGGGATTGGCCAGCCCAAACCACTCTAACCGAGCTATGTAAATTTTTGGGTCTTGCCAATTTCTACCGCAGGTATGTGTTGGGGTTCTCTCATATCACTTTGCCTTTGAGTGAAGCCAAGAAAGGAGGAGAAAAAGAAAAATTATTTTGGTTTGAATCTCCACAAAACGCATTCGGGGAGTTGAATAATCTCCTGTTCTCTACACTAGTGCTCACATTACCAGAATTGCAACAATCATTTGAGATCGAGACATATGCCTGTGACTTTTCTATTCAGGTAGTATTTAATTAGTAGGGGCATCCAGTGGCATATCACAGTGAGACGCATTCTCACATAGTCTGAAATCATCCCACCTATGAAAAAGAGATATATTCCATTGTGCAGGCCTACAGACAATGGAACCATTATATTTTTGTGAAGGAAACAATCATCCACATAGATCATCGACCTATGTAGTTTAGACATACATAAGGGAAGTTGCAAAATGATCGCCATTAGAAATGGGCCACATACCTGCAACAATTCCATTGGAGCATAAAGTACAAGAAGGGGAGCACTAATGATCTTCCAGACTACCTCAACTGACCATCGATCATGGCTTTAACCACTGTGCTTGACTCTTGTGGGCACGAGACTTTGTGTTTGCTGCATCTCTACAAAAGTGATCTAGAATTCGGTAACACATACCAGATGCTCCTGCAGGGTAAGCAAGTTCAAAAATTTTACCTCCAGGATGCATTGTTATGCCACCTCGGACACCTCTATGTTCCTTCAAGCGAGTGTTACAATATGATTTTGGAGCTGTGCTACATTTAGGTCACTAGACATTTTAGGGTCTAGAAAACAATGGAAATACTGAAGAAGTATTTCTATTGGTCGAACCTTCGACATGATGTCACAAACTACAACAAATGCTACACTATTTGCACCATTCCTCAATAGACCATCAAGAAGGAAGGCATAGTTCCATGAAAATATTGGATAGACCCAATGCTAAGTACAAGCAGTGAGATGATCAACATCAGGTCCCACACAAGTTTTAGGTGGCCGAGAATTTTTTGTCGCATTTGCAGAAGGAACGCCTAACCGGAGCTCATAAGAAGCTTATAACCCTCTGATATGGGCCTTACACCATTATGAAGGCTATGGGAGACAATTATTTTTAGCTGAGCATTACCCCATTCCTTAGCCTACACCTAATGTTCAATGTGGATCGCCTTTGGCCATACTTTATGTCATTACTGGACACATCAGATATTGTAGAACAACTCACAGCAATAGGGCTAAACCTCAACTACATGAACAACCCATAATTGATTGGATCATGGATGCGCGGATCAACAACACTATACAATTGAATATCTATTTATATCGGGTTTTCTAATTTGTCCAACTACTACACCAAGGCAAGTGGCTCACCAGGGACCAAGTTCAGTAGAAGTTTCCTCATCTGATTGAGGAACTCAACACCATGCAAACCATTTCTTCATTAGGGGGGAGTACTTATCCTGGTGGATATTGGTGGCCACCCACCTATTCCACTTGGACCCCAACCATTATTTCTTTCAGTTTTTGAGTTTCCTTAATTGTAGCACAGTTTACTATTTTTGGTAGTTTCTTGGGTCATGAACTTCTTGACACGTTATGAGGCCCTAAACAAATTTTTTTTTGGGAAAATGGGACAAACATAGGTATTTTATTGGTGTTGGTCACTCGGAAGTTGTAGTCCCCAGATAGATATTTCTAACAAGGTATTTTGCATGTTAAACAAAGACAGTATGCAAAAGTTACATCCCCGGAAAGTTGATTTACTAATTTACCCAAATAGGGCCCAAAGTTTGGGGTTAGGTTTTTTAGTTTTAGGGATTTCCCATGTTTTTCAATAAGAAAAATTCCCTTGAGCCTCATTTTAACATAGTTCAGAGGCATGTAACCGCCACATTTCTTCTTAGAGATAAGCTACCATCACATGAGCTAGTATATTTCCATTATGTTTGTAAGATTATTACAATTATTTGATAATGATGAAATGAAGTATATTTTTGGTGCGTCTCTTTGTTTATGTTTATTTTTTATTTTATTTCATTCCTGCAAAAATCTGGATCATGCATTCTATGTAAAACTCACCTAGCTAACATTCAATGTTAATAGACCTCAATATTCTAAGGATTATTCTATAGAAAAGTTTATAGCGAACATAATTTTAGGGCCTAATATCATGTTACATTGTTAAGGTCTATTTATAAAGCACCTAGGTACAACCTCAGATAAAAATTTATCAAAATAAATTAGAGTTTAAACCTATATTCAAATTCAAGTATGCATGAAAGTAAGAGAAAATTTTATGGCTCTTGATAAAATATATACTTAGATGTATACTGTAATTATAATATTCATTTAAAAATAAGAAAACCATATCATACATGGATAATGAGGGGGTGGGGGGTGCAACTAGATAAAGACTATACATACATTATACCTCTAGAGAAGAGTAAATCTCACGAATAACATGAAATGGTTCTATTCCATGTGGAAATCAAAGGAGTTTGGGACATAGTGCATCAACAAGATAGAAAGGTATGTCAAGTATTATATTATTAATTTTTTTGTTAGCTAAGCTAAAAAATAGAGGGCTAAACCGTTGTGAAAATAAATAATATATTGTAATATTTATATATATTTAAGAAGTACAATGGAAAGAGAAACCACTAGTGAAAATAAGAGTTGGGCGTTATATTCATAAATTAAAATTCCAAACGTTGAGGAGTGGACAAACAAATAAGGTGAATTAAAACAAAACATTGTCTTCATCATTTAGATATCAAATATTTTAGTCATAATGGAGTTTCATCATACAATTTCTTAAATGAGTAGTAGAGGTGGTGAGCCCTACTATTGCACCAAGAGTTTTGCCACTCCGAAGGGCTCCTCAACTCTATTTATGAAAATAGGGCTTGTTCAAATTAGAGGTTACAATGTTATATGCACAGTAGATTGGATTCTACTCATGTGACCCTCAACTATCACATTAGATCAAAATTTCTCGGATACCATTCCTCCTACCGAACTAGAATGAAATCTTGCTAATTAAGGTACAATTCGAAATTAATCCTAGTTTTTAAAGTAGAAATGCCATTGACTCAACTTGTAAATTTTAAATAATAAATTCATGAAAGCCTAAAGGCTAATCCACTTCTAGAAAGAAATCTATTTTATCTTGTAGAATCCATCAAACTACTGAACCTATATGAAAAAAGGACATTATTTTATCTTGTGCAATTCATCAATCTACAAATCATGATTGGATGCATCATCTACCTAGTTCACACTTGCTTTAAAATTAGTACCATACTTGGATCATACTTGTGATAAAATAACTAATTCGATTATATTTTTGCAGTGAAGAAAAGGAATCATGGGAGCATCCTAGGAGCTTCCCCTGATCATGAAATGATATTTGGGGGTCTTTATCCATCTTGACTAAGTCAAAT
This sequence comes from Pinus albicaulis, assembly GCA_034641835.2. NCBI lineage: Eukaryota > Viridiplantae > Streptophyta > Pinopsida > Pinales > Pinaceae > Pinus > Pinus albicaulis. Next base: position 1,140,006,396 of record CM076579.1, on the reverse strand, counting down.
TTTTGGCGGGGATTAAAACTGAAGAAGGAAAGTGGGCTGCAGTTGGTTAATACAAGAGCCCTATATTTCTACAAGAGGGCTTGTAATGGTACCGTATGGATTTTGAGTGGATTTTGATGGTGAAAATGATGTCTTGAGGGTATGGAGAGGTGCATGTAGGATGAAGCAAATGAAGGGAGGTTAGCTATGGCCCCTAGCCAAGCTATAATGCTTTTAGAGGCATGTCTTGCACTAGGATGAGTGCTCATGGTATACTAGGAAAATTACTTATGAAACAGAGTTTTGGAACATAATTTGGAGGTGGAAAGAGAAGATGGAGGAGCTCAAGATGGAAGTGGTAAAGGTGCCTTTACCCTCATATCAACAAAACCATGCAATAAATCACATGCATGCATCCATTTATTATTCACAAAAAGAGTTAAATTACAATGGAAAATATGAGATCAATTTAAATAACATCTAGTTTATCTCAAAACACTGATCTAATTACTAAAGTGACTTCTAAACAAAAGGAAGAAAATGTCAAATAGGAAAACTAAAACTAATATATTTCCAAAAAAATAATAAACACAATATTTTTGGATTGTGGTTGTGAATCCTTCCACTCATTCTCCCACAAGATAGGTGATATAGAGGCGGAAACCATAAGTTTTTATATATTAATATCTACTAAAATTCAAGAAACTAAGAAATAATTGAAGCTAAGAGAAACACAAATACACAAGAGGGACCTAGACTGCTGGGTTGGGCCCAAACCCAGGGGTCTCAACCTTATGAAACTACCTCAGATGCAATTTCATATCCAACTTCTCAATATCATATGGTAAAAATCTTATACATCAGATAAAATTTCAAAATAACAGTCCCAAGCTCTCGAGCTCAATAGCTACACCTAGCTGGAAATAAACTTTGAATCCTAGTGAGATCTTCTTCTTCTTTATTTATACCAAAGGGTAGTTGAAACAACCCCATTAAAAATAGGAGTGATTTCCTCCTTCCTCTTGAGAATTTTGGATCTTTTCCTCCTTTCTCCTCACTTGCACTAGTAGTGTCTTGGTTGCCTATCAATTTGAATTGATGACAGAGAGTGCTGTGATTTCAAGCTGATTTACGGGGTTAAATAAGAGGAAAAACCCCCTAAATTCTCTCCTGATTATCTCCTTTGAAATCATACATAGTAAGCATCTAAAAAATTCTCCATTTTCTTACAATTAAACCACATTAGGAAAAATACTATGAAAAACACCCTTTGCACTTCTCACTAAGCATAATATAAACAAAATTATGAATAAATGTGATAAAAGTATAGTTTTAAGGTTGGAGGATGGAATAATGACCCTCATAATGTACCTATTGATGGGTTTCATCACCACCACCCTAATGAACGTGTTGCTCATCCTCATAGAAACTCATTCATCCATGTGAAGCTCTCTCAAGGTCGTGATGGCCTCTCGGACATCCTAAGGCACCTAAGATGTTGTTCCCTCTTCTAGGGGAAATCCTACATTTTTCTTAATCTCAGTCCATTCCTGATACTCTTAAGTTTGGTCCTTTCCTTCCTGCAAGCCTAGTAGCAAAGGTAGACTGAGCTTTACTCCTATCCATTTGGTTTTCATTCTCTGCATGAGTCTCTTGTACAATGGTGTTTTTTCCAAGGATTTTCTTAGCCTTTCATGTGAGTGGTATTCTTTGACTTGTAGACTATGGCGTAAGGCATGCCATATGTTCTGGAAATATTTAAGACTTTCTATTCCCAATTGTCTAAAGGTATTTTCAAAGTGTACACTAGATTTTGTGTGGTTTTTAATTTATTTGGGAGCCAAATTAACATCAGAAGAGGTGAGGTTATGATTTCTAATGACATCATTTGGGCTGACCATATTTTACCTGATATACAAAGGTTACTTCTCTTCTTGTGTCATTCCATTTTTCTCCTCGTCATCCCTTTTCTCGTCATGAACTACCCAAGATGTTAAATGCATTGGTTTCTTATGTCTCAATCTAGAATTTGGGACCCAAAAACTCAGATAAAAAAAAATGAAGTTATGCATGTAGAATTTAGTTGTGTTTTCCCTGTCCTCCATACTATTTTTCTTGAAAAACTAAATAATGTTGTTGTATTATTGGAAGGGAAAAGAGACATTTGTCCTAGTGACTTGATCTGGTAATGTAACCATTGTTATTTGAGAAAGAGAGCATAATATTTTTAAGCTTGACTAAATTTCATGGCTTCCATAGAGAGACTTTCCATGCTGGAAAGTTTAGTTTATTTCTCCTGAAACCTCTCTTTCAACCTTATGTGCTCTTCTTGTAGTTCCTCTTTCATCATAGACTCCTTGCTCTCAAATTTTCTAGTTATTTTCCCATCTCAATGATGTTTTCTTCCATAAGTCCCACATATTCCACATTATTAGATTTAGAAATTTGCATCCACATGTGGGTCCTTCCCCTCTCTATTTCTAGCTATTAGAGGAGTGGAGTGGAAAACACTCCAGGGACTTATCCTTCCTCCTTCAATGAATTTATATTATGAGCCCAGAATAAACAGTGGAATATGATATTGAAGCTATGGGAAGTCCCTTTAATTTTATTTTTTTGGGAGGCTACTGCTTCCTGTGGTTCCTTTTTCTTCTCCTATAGTTCACTTTATCCCTTCTATAGCATATTATGTCCCTCCTATCGAATGTTTTTTCCCATGTAGCACACTTTTTCGCTCATGTAGCAAGCCCTACCTCTCCTATAGCTCTCCTTTTTCTACTTGTTCAATGGCATCATGTGTCTTTGGCTTCTTGAAGGTAGATGACCTGGTGATGGGCCTAATCACATGTGCTACAGGTGTCTTTATTTTGGGTTTAGGAGAGGTGACCTCTTCAATTTTTCCTTCAATGGGTCCTAACTCTTCTTTCAAATATAGTGATTCTTCAATTATGATTAGGACACTGGTAGGAGTTTGTCATTTCCCTTGCTTAATTCTGGTTCTTTTTCTAGTCTTCAAATACAAGGGACCTTGCATTGGTTGCTTCTATTTGGGCTTGACATGTGTGCACAATTTGTCTAGTGTTGCAACTACTTATTATTCACTAACCCTTAGATATAGACTTGTTTGAGGTGTTTGTTCCTCTACTTCTTGCGGTTCATAAGTATTCGCAGGGTTTATTTATTCTTTCACTTGTTTCTTCCCTTCTTCTTTGCTTTTTTCTTCTCCTTTCTCTGTTCATGTATTATATTTCTCCTATTTTTTTCTCTCTTCCACTTCTATCCTTTCCATCTCCTCCTCCTCTATATTTCCCTCTCTACCTCCAATTTTGTAGGTTGATTTATCCCTAGGGTTGACGGGTTGTGTTCATATGAAATTATCCCTATCCATGTCCAAAAATTTAGTACATAGGATAGAGAACCTGAAGTTTCTTAAATAATACATCACTCTCAATTTTATGAGGCCATGGTGAGATAAATGTTTCTTTTTTGCCTCCCTCACCTTTTGAATCATATCTATGTTTTATTGTAGGATAATTTCGGGTACACTAAGTCTTTGAGGGAGAGGAAATTATTCCTTGAAACTAAACTCATGGTGTAATATGAAATATTAATCATATACTACACTCATTATTCCATCATAGGAGATATAATTTAGGATATTTTAAGCCACTTCATACTAATGATAAGGTAGGATTTCACTTCTGACTCTACTATTATAATCAACAAGCTTCCCTTTCAAAATGAAGAAATTATTTCTAGTTGGGACACCCATTGCCTTCCCTTCCTTGCTCCATATAATACCTAGAGGTAAGTTTGTCACTCTATTAATTATTTCAAGGCTAATACTAATGGGTAACCCTCTCAGAACAATGCTGGCACTATCCTCTCCTTGGGAATGTAATTCCATGGAAAATTAACGAGCAAGGTCATCATCGTACACCTTTAACAATTCAAAGAAACATAACCACTGGTGTCTTCTGAAGATATTTAATACACAAGTGTGCAAGTGAGTCTTTTTTGTGTCTGAGGGTTCCCTTCTCCTGAATCCTCCCTCCACCCCCCCCATCTCTTTCACTATACCGCATTCGTCTTTTTATTTGAGGGAAAGGTTTCATTTTTTTTAATAACATCAATGGCTATAAATTTCTCAATTCCTTGGTATAAATGATTGAAAGTGATGCTATAATCAATGAAAACAAATTTTATTCCCTTTCCTAACCACTACAATACTCATAGAGACCTTCTACTGCATAATTTTACTACCACGGGCTATATTTTTTATGCAATTGGGTGTAATAACAAGGGTGGTTGATGTGACTTACTTCTTGAAAAGCAAATTTGGATGTATATGATAGTTTTAAGAACAATTAAAACTATTTCTACCCCTTATGACACTCTAATTCCTCATGTAGTAGAGTCTCGTCCCTCCTGTAGCAATTTTAGACTGCTTGTAGCTCCTTCATGTAGCAATTGCAGAACAGGGTTTAAAACTCCTAGGTGGCACACAAGGACTTGTCCTTCGTAAAATTGTTTTTGAAATGAGTGAATGTGCAAGAGAGGTTGAGCCCAAGTACATAATATTTTAGTTTTGAGTTCAAAAATTGGATCATTGTAGTGACATGGCATCTACACGGGTTTCTTCTTTTGGATAGTTCCCCCACTTTTTACAATCATTTCTCCTTCCCTCGTAATTATCACCCAACATTCATGAAATAAACTCATTTTCATTTGGCATATCCATGTTTTATGAGTCATTAAACATCAACTTAAGTTTAGTATCTGACGGTATCCAAGTTCACTGCCCACCTCCAGCCTATTAAACCACCTTTTCTCGTTCAAAACACACTTTAGTCATTTTATGCATGGAGAGGACATGAGGGATTCCATACCTGAGGCTACCTATGGATCGAACTATGACATAGTTTTTCATTCTCAAGCTTGACCATATATCCTTAATATCAAGGTTGTTGACACTTTGACTTATCTCTTGTGAATGTATTAATTCATAGTCATACCCTGACAATTTCTTTTGTTCTGTGTGTGCAGATATCTCTATGATGTATAAGTTGTTGGTGACGGTGGGAAGCCTCTCGAAGAGTGATGTGTATGTTCATAGCTACAAACAAGGCTTCATCATCCCTTCTGATGGTGGGAAAAAAATATAATACCAGTGATTGTTGCTGTGTTTTCACAGGTTTCCACAGGCAGAGATTTTTTCTCATAGAAGTCCTTTGATCTTCCCTTGGCGGCCTTAGTTTGCATGATGGTTTTGAGGGAGATGATGGCAGGTCCTGAGGATAGGGTTAGAGACATTAAGGAGTATTGTAGACACTATATGAATAGAAAACAATGACTTCCATGTTTTTTTAAGGTAGGTTAGATAGAGTCGAGAATTTGAGCAAAGTTTTGGTGAAATGGAGTGGATGGGTGATGGATGGATGATGGAAAAGTCATTAGGGGGCCCTTCTTATTATTTCTTAGAGCCTTAATGGTCTCTTAGGATCTTCTCCTTTTTTTATATCAGTCTTGTAGCTTCACATGCTCCACCTATACCATTACAAGACCTCCTATAGCAATACATGTCCTTCCTATTGCATCAAAGAGATGAGGTGAAATTCGAATTTGTTGTTGATTAGATGGTGGAGAGAGATGGGCATGTGAATGGAGAGGATGAGTATGAGGTGTATGGAAGGAAGAATGGATTATCTTTTAGGTGTTGGAATGTAGCTATGAAATTTTCCACTATTTGTAATCCTGCAAAATAAGAGAAAGGTAGCATACATGGTATAAGATTGTTCCTTGTGTTCTTCTTTTACTTGTTATTTTTTATTATTTTCTTCGTCTTGATACAAATAAGATTCCTATGAGGAGTTTTTCAGCCTGAATTCCTGCCCTAGGTGCCTCAGAGGATGTTTTCATGTAGGTATCTTTATTATTTTTTATTTATTTATTTATTTTCTCCAAGGCTACCTCAGAGAGGTTTTTAACCCTAGAGTTGTCCTCATATGCCTCATAGAGGTTTTCATCCATGTCGTTTTATTATTATTTTTTATTTTTTTTGTATTTTTCAAATTTTAGGAATGTTGTATACTCGCAACTATCAACCTCCCAATCACATTCAATTATTTTCTTACTGAACTGATAAATCATTCATTTGATAGAGGTCTTCTATATGGATTTAACCTATGACCATTTACAATCAAGGGAATATTTTCCTAATTAATGGTTATGGTATGGAAAAATCAAATCTCATAGAACTTTTATAATAGGTATGGACCCAACCATATTTCCATTACTTCCCTTTAAAATCCTTGAACCTAGAATAATATAACATGGCCCAATCCCCTTCTTGAAAAGTATTTTCCTTGATATGATTTTTATTCCAAACCTTCCTTTGTAGTTGTATGAATTTAGTGTGTAGCATATCTTGCATTCTAAACTCATCTAAGCCATTCAATTGGAGCATCCTTTCTTGTTGTTCTATGGTGGCATCTAGGTTAATTGGGCTTCCATTCTCAAAGTGTTATATTCAAACTCAATGGAAAAAAAATATTTCTTCCCATAATCAAGATCATATGGAAGTGGTGTTATAGGGCCAAGTGGACTCAAGTAATATTTATTCCCAATCCCTCCTACTACCACTAAAAACCTTGGTGAGGATGCTCTCCAATGCTCTATTTTTTACCTCTACTTTCCCATTTTCTTGAGGGTGATAGATAGTGGATGTCTTGTGTATGATATGGTGTTTCCTCATGAGATTCTCAATAAAATCTGATGCTAATTGAGATACTTGATCTATGACTATCTCCCATGGATACCAAAACTTATAGAAAATTCTTTCTCTTAAAAACTCAACCACTTTTGGCTCTGTGGTTGTCTTTACTTCATTGGTCTCATCCCACTTTTTCAAGTAGCTAGTGCACAAAATTATGTACCTCTTTTGTCCTGGTGGTGGATCAATTGGTCAAATAAAATCCATGCCCCACTTCTAAACTAATTCTAAGGCCAATTGAGGTTTTAAGGGAATCTAATCCTAGGGTGTGGGTTTTCCCATCCTTTTGCACTGATCACATCTAGTGGTGTATCTCCCTGCATCTTGATGTAAAGTGGGCCAATAGTAACTAGCATGTAGAAATTTAAAGGTTGTCCTCTTAAAATAAAAATGACTCCCACAAGGTCCATCATCACATGATGAGAGGATGCCAAAGACATATTCTTCCCTTAAAATTTTCCTCAATATATGATAAAGTTTCATTTTGAAAATATTTTCCTAAATCCAAGTGAAAGGGGTGTTTTTCCCTATAATATTTCTTTTCTCCCTTGATGATAGATTAGGAGGAAACCTCCCAGCAACCAAGTAGTTTCCTATGTCAGGAAAACGAAGGAGAAAGCATCAATATGGAAAAGAGATGTTCATATGGAAGTTGATCATCGACCATGTTAGCCCCCCATAAATGTTTGACAATCAAATAGGGGGCTAAAATGTTTTTGAGCCTTCAAGGAATGCATTTCCCTCTGAAAACACATCATCCTTGAAGCCTCCTTGTGCGTTTGCCCTTTGATAAAATCCCCTCTGTTGACTTCCATTATAAAGCCTCTCTATTTGTGAAGAAATGCCCAAAGGCTTCCTTTTCCCTCTTATTTCATTCCCTCTGAGATTTTGTTTTCATCCTCTGTCCTTTCCCTTCTAAATTCCCCACTTCCCCTTCCCATCCCCTCCATGCTTGTTAAAACCTTATATTTCGAAGGTTCTTGTATATATATATACTTCCCCTTTGTTATAAAACCACTTCCCTGACCATACCCCATAGAACTTTATAATAAAAACTTTATATTATAAAGTCCCCACTGTAATAACCACTTCCCCTTTTCCACGACCCCTTAAAATTTATAATAAAGTCTAAGTTATATATTATATAACCCCGCCGCTTTTTAAATCACAATCGCAATTTTTTTTTATCGCAATGTTTATGTAAAGCCCCCCGATCACTCATCGCAAGTTTTCCTCCGATCGCTCCGATCGCGCGATTGCTTCGATCCTCCAATCACTACTCCCCTGCGATCTGCCCGATCGTACCCTCCTCTAATCACACAATCGCAAGTCCTCCCTTCCGATCACTCTGATCGCACCTTCCTTCTGATCACTCCTATCGAACCTTCCCTCCGATCCTTCGATCGCGTTTCTACTCTGATTGATCACATCGCAAATTTTGTTCTCCCGATTGCGATTGCAATTACCCCCACTTTCGATCTTCGATGTGATTGACCCCTCGGGCCCCACCATCTAATTTTTCCACCCGTTCATACATAAAAGGGTTATTTCTTTCTTAAACTCGAACTTTGGTTTTAATTTATATACAAAGGGTTTTCCCCCAATCGCATTGGAAGTTATATGTTTACCACTCCGTCCCTCCCTACTCCTGACTCTGATTTCCGATTGCAATTCATACCCCTGGTCCCACAATTTAATCTCTCAGCCACTCTTCATTATCCCCATTGCTTACACAGTCGCGCCACCGTCTCTCCAGGCCTCCACAGCATTGCCTTCCACCACCCTCTGTTGATATAATTGGTTTATTTTATTGTTGCAAGGGTCACATAGAGGCCAATTTAGCAGCCAAACGAGACAACAAAGATGGATTAGAAGGGATCAGACCTGTTAATTCAAGATTCAACACTTAATCCCGTGATCAAAAGATGAGAGCGCAGTTTGAATATTTAAGCACACTGTCAAAGTCCCATCAGTGCTTCCAGTGTCAGCAAGACATTTTATTTAGATGGACACCTTCGGGAAATGATCTCCATGCCTCCTCGAGCCTAGGGAAGTTAAAGACACTGACAGAAGCTTCTTAAGAATTTCAGAATTGTAGTAATGGAAGCATGGATACCTTTCAGTTCTCCATCCATGTCATTTATTCCAGAAGGCTAGCACATATTTCCAAACACCAGAAGGACTTCACGAAACACCTGAGGTCAAAATCGACCTGATAGAGACTCCCAGGCCATACCAAGAGTACTTACAGCGATGTAGGTGCTATTAAGCAGAGTGGGCTCGAGCTCTTTCACCACTTTGTCTTAATGAACACATTTAATTTGTATCTACCCCTGTTGTTCTCATTCTCCTATATGAAATCCCCAGGAACATATTGAAAAGGTTTTTGTTCGGCTGCTACCGTTGTAGTTAGAGGGATTCACTTTGACTGTTAGAACAGTCTTGGGAGGGAATAGCAGAGTAGTTTGTATGTAGTAGGCTCGGAGGAGAAGTTTGGATGGTAACAACCATTGAGCTCAGTGTATGTGACTGGTTTTGCATCAATTAATCAAAGCACATTTCACAGGATCCTGGTCTATTACTATTGGTGATGTTTTTCTAACTCCGTTTATTACATTTTCATAATGTTTCATTTTCTGCTGGCTTGCATCAGAAACATGGCATAGGACATACCCTTGTCAGGTACCCTGTGTCTCTGCTCTCCTTGCCTTCAATGTTTTTTGTTGTTAGTTTTTCTTATTGGGTTTGAGCTGGAAGATTTCAGAACACTGGGAATTAGAGTTATCCCTATCCACTAGGATCATTGTGTGACTAGCTGGCCTTTCTACGATCTCTCTATAAACTTATCTTTATTTTCCCTTGGAGCATGCTAAATCTGACCTGGAGTTAAATGACCTCTGGTCCGATCTATAAGTTGCCCCTTTGTCCCTCATTTGAATGTTGCCTATGAGTATGTCCAAGTAGGTATAGAGTTAGATGACCTCTGACCTGATCTGTAAATAGAAATTGGGTTGCTTCCCTTCTCTCACTTTCTTCCCTTAATTTTCCATCCCATCATCTAATCTAAAATATCCTTTAGTATTAGATGAATTTCCCTCTGAAAGCCTTGGCTGGTTGTTGCAAGTGATTCCCGTTCATGACTTCATAGCCCAATGGATGGCACTTTCTTGACCTATCCCCTTTGCTGAAACATCCTGCTGCTTTGTTCCGTTTCTCCCATTACCTTCTCAGTCTATGATCTCATGACTAATCCAGCAACCAACCAACCAAATCATTTTAAAACCCCCTTTCTGCTCCATACCTAGCCTAATATCTCAATTTCAGGTTCAAAGATATACCATTCTTTGTTTTATGGAGAGATCCCTCTCCGGGTCCAAGAGGGCTAGATCCTAGGGCCCCAATATGGTTATGATGTTGTCTCATCCTTTTGTCTTGCCAATCTGGCCAAAACATGGGAACCCCAACATAATGGCAACTCCGCTGGGGAATTGAGTGCATTTCACCTTAAACATTATTAGGCACTCAAAAGACTCAAGATCTCTGGTTAGATTGGCATTCTATTGCTGATGGTGGACAGAATCCTACTTCAAACATTCATATACATCCACCTGGCAACTCCACACTCCATAACTCTCAAAGACTCCACTGGAGGAAGAACCTAAAATATGGCCAGACCTCATAAAAGGATAGAACACATGGGTTGGATTTGGTTTAAAGAATTCTTTTTCTTTTTCTACCACTATGTTCTGTCCTAATTTAAGCCTAATCAAGTGTACAAATATGAGACCCACAATGAATGTTGGAAAGATCTCAAGTCTCAGTCTTCAGACCATGAGGAGACCTGTACTCCTGTGAAAGACCTGGTGGAACAAGAGCCTCATGTAGTATCTCCCACTCCTAAAGAAACTGCAAGTAGTCATGAGCCTCCTGTTGCACTACCCACACCCACAAAGGTCATCGAAAGATATAAGCCTCTGGTTTTACCTCTTTTCTTCTGAACCCTTCCTGCAGAGCTTATAGACCAGCTGACTCCTTTTAATGGAGAAAATAAAAGGGCAACCGCTGAAGAACATGTTCAAAATCTCAAAGATTTAATTGACCTATATGAAATAGAGGAAGATTATGTGCGCATTAGAATGTTTGCCTTGTCATTACAAGGAAATGTTAAGAGTTGGTTTAAAGGCCTCCCAGTGGCAAGCATTTTTAGCTTTCATCAATTTTCTCAAGTTTTCCTTGATAAATGGGCAGCCCCTAAGAATGCTTTCCTAATTCTAAGAGAGTATCAAAACTTGAAAAGGCAGCCAGGAGAGATATTACAAGAGTTTTCAGCCAGGTTCAATAAGGTATATCATGCAATACCTGCTAGCATAAAACCACCCTTGGGATGGGCTCTATTGCATTATCCGAGTTCTTTTGACCCTGAGGTGGAGTTCCATATAAGAGAAAGAGAACCTTCGAGCTTGGAGGAAATGCAGAATATAGCATTCATTGTCGAATACAACATAAAGTGCAAGGAGGAAAGATTAAAAGCCGCAAAGAAGGACCGAGCAGAGAAAATAAGGCAGATCTCTTTAGAAAACAAGCTGGAAAGATTGATAGAGACTGCCAATACCCTGCTGTACACAGAAGAGGAAGAATATAAGGCTGAAACAAGAGAGGATGATTGGAAAAGACCTGCTCCTTGTTCTTAAGAGAGACAAATCAGATCACTGCAAGACATAAGCAGCATGCCAAGCATGTATGATGAACAAGAGTTTGAATCAGAAAATAAACTTGCAGACTATTCTGAAGAAAGGCTTGTTGGGAGCCCTAAAGATTTGATGGGTGATGTTGCTTATAATTATGATTTATCTAATGAGGATTTGTCTGATGATGCTTTTTTCCAAAGGGAAGCTGAACTTGCAGGGCTATCATCAGCAATTCCATGGGAGGAAGATCACAACCATCAACTTCAAGAAAATGATGAGCCAATGCAGGCCATCTATAATACTGATGGAGAAAGCGTTGAAATCATGATAGCAGACGAAGATTCATTGAATATTCTCTCTGCTTTATATCCGAACATCAGTTATACTTGCCAAGAGGACGGAAGCTGGTAGCTCTTCAGCGCAGGGGAAAAGGAGGAAAAGGGTGAAGAAAATCTTGAGCAGAATGAATATCAGGAGCCTTATCCCGAAAATATTAAGGTAATCAAAGAAGCCCCCACTCAAGAATATGTTAATCTTTTAATGGAGTTCAGTCCGTTTCAGCAGAACAAGCTTGCACTACTAGAGGACAATGCTGTTGAATATAATGAGCCCTCTAACTCAGGCTGCATTGAAGATGAGCGAGACCTCCTTTCCCACAGTCATATTTGTCTGGATCTAGAGGGATAAGAGGTATTCCTGGATGATGCCCATATGAAAAATACTCCCAACCAAGAAGAGGAGTAGTGTGATTACGAAGGCCCCACTGCAGATGTAGTGATCGAAGCTGCTCGAGACACAGACAACCTACCAGCCATGGCAGGCCTTAAAGAAGAAAGTTTATATCATGTGTTGTTTGATCCTGTGGCGGAATACCTGGAGGCCTTGATTGGCTCACCACCTCAAGCATCAACCCTTTGCGAGAGCTAAATACATCAAAATTGGTCACTACTGCTGGTGGCCTCAATTTTGAAGATCCACATACAGAGCATCCTATGGTTGTCTCTGATGAGCAGTCAGTTCTTCTTCCCCTTTTTGCTATTACTTGACTGGTTGCATTGGCATTATTGTATCACCTAGAGCATCAGAGGTTCCAGTTAGAGTAGGATAGGTAGGAAAGCTCAATAAAGCTCAGCCTGTGAGCATGTAATTAGTTGTCTTAATTTCTACAAAGTCCAGTAAGCCAGACAGTCTAATCCTGGCTTGACTGCTTTTCAATTTCTGTCTTAGAATGTAGAGAAGAAGTCTGCTAGACAGTTTAATCCTAGCAGATAGTAGTTTAGGTAGAGAAACTATGAGGCCAAAAGTCTAATCTGGTCTCATGGAGTAATAAGGGTAGAAATAGAATAGGTTTATTTTCATGCTTGTAAAAAGTTGATGATGTAAAGGGTCTGCAAGTCTAAATGCACCCAGAAGAAAATGTTAGGACTATAGTGTGGGTAGGTAGTTGTTTAGGATAAATTTTACTGCTGACATGATGTCTTTATGATTTGTGGCGGCTGATCCAAGAAAGAAAGGGATGTGCCAAGTAGTAGGCATCTGGCCTACACCAAAGATTTATTTTCTAAATTCTTGACTCCTTCAAGAAGAAGCCATCCCCATGTGGAGCCACTGTTAGCCCCCCATAAATTTTTGACAAGCAAATAGGGGGCTAAAATGTTTTTGAGCCTTCGAGGAATGCATTTCCCTTTAAAAACACATCATCATTGAAGCCTCCTTATGCCTTTGCCATTTGATAAAATCCCCTCTGCTGACTTCCATTATAAAGCCTCTCTGTTTGTGAAGAAATGCCCAAAGGCTTCATTTTCCCTCTTATTTCATTCCCTCTGAGCTTTTGTTTTCATCCTCTGTCCTTTCCCTTCTAAATTCCCCACTTCCCTTTCCCATCCCCCCCATGCTTGTTAAAACCTTATATTTCAAAGGTTCGTGTATATATATATACTTCCCCTTTGTTATAAAACCACTTCCCTGACCATACCCCGTAGAACTTTATAATAAAAACTTTATATTATAAAGTCCCCACTGTAATAACCACTTCCCCTTTTCCACGACCCCTTAAAATTTATAATAAAGTCTAAGTTATATATTATATAACCCCGTTGTTTTTTAAATCGCAATCGCAAATCTTTTCTACTGCAATGTTTATGTAAAGCCCCCCGATCACTCATCTCAAATATTTGCGATGTGATTGATCGCATCGCAGGTTCTCCTCCGATCGTTCCGATCCCCCGATTGCTCAGATCCTACGATCGCTACTCTCCTCTGATCCGCCTGATCGCACCCTCCTCCGATCACACAATCACAAGTCCTCTATTCTGATCACTCCGATTTCACCTTCCTTCCAATCGCCCCTATCGCACCTTCCCTCTGATCCTCCGCTCGTGTTTCTCCTCCGATTGATCGCATCGCAAATTTTGTTCTCTCGATTGCGATTGTGATTACCCCTACTCCCAATCTCCGATGCGATTGACCCCTTGGGCCCCACCATACGGTTTTTCCGCCTGTTCATACATAAAAGGGTTATTTCTTTGTTAAACTCAAACTTTGGTTTTAATTTGTATACAAAGGGTTTCCCCCAATCGCATCGGAAGTTTTATGTTTACCACTCTGTCCCGCCCTACTCCTGACTCCGATTTCCGATTGCGATTCATACCCCCGGTCCCACCATTTAATCTCTCCACCACTCTTCATTATCCCCACTTCTTACACAGTTGCGCCACCATTCCTCCGGTCCTCCACAGCATTTCCTTCTGCCACCCTCTGTTGATATAATTGGTTTATTTTATTGTTGCAGGGGTCACAGAGAGGCCAATTTAGTGGCCAAACGAGACAGTAGAGACGGATTAGAAGGGACCAGACCTGTTAATTGAAGATTTAACACTTAATCTCATGATCAAAAGATGAGAGCGCAGTTTGAAGATTTAAGCACACTGTCAAAGTCCCATCAGTTCTTCTAGCGTCGGAAGGACATTTTCTCTAGAAATACACCTTCAGCCAATGATCTCCATGCCTCCTCAAGCCCAGGGAAGTTAAAGACACCGACATAAGCTTCTTAAGACTGTCAGCACTGCAGTAATGGAAGCATGGAGACCTTTCAGTTCTCCATCCATGTCATTTATTCCAGAAGGCTATCACGAATTTCCAAACACCAAAAGGACTTCACAAAACACCTGAGGTCAAAATCGACCTAACAGAGACTCCCAGGCCATACCAAGAGTACTTACAGTGATGCAGGTGCTATTAAGTAGAGTGGGCTCGGGCTCTTCCAGCACTCTATATTAATGAACACATTTAATTTGTATCTACCCCTGTTGTTCTCATTCTCCTATATGAAATCCCCGAGAACATATTAAAAAGGTTGTTGTTCAGCTGTTGTCGTTGTAGTTAGAGGGATTCACTTTAACTATTAGAACAGTCTTGGGAGGGAATAGTAGAGTAGTTTTTATGCAGTAGGCTGGGAGGAGAAGTTTGGATGGTAACAGCCATTGACCTCAGTTTATATGATTGGTTTTGCATCAATTAATCAAAGCACATTTCATAGGATCCTGGTCTATTACTATTGGTGATGTTTTTCTAACTCTGTTTATTACATTTTCATAATGTTTCATTTTCTGCTGGCTTGCATCATAAACATGGCATAGGAATTACCCTTGTCAGGTACCCTATGTCTCTGCTCTCCTTGCCTTCGATGTTTTCTGCTGTTAGTTGTTCTTGTTGGGTTTAAGCTGGAATATTTGGGAACACTGGGAATTAGAGTTAGCCCTGTCCACTACGATCCTTGTGCGACCAGCTGGCCTTTCTAAGATCTCTCTGTAAACTTATCTCTATTTTCCCTTGGAGCATGCTAAAGCTAACCCAGAGTTAAATGACCTCTGGTCTGATCTATAAGCTGCCCCTTTGTCCCTCATTTGAGAGTTTCCTATGAGTATGTCCAAGCAGGTCTGGAGTTAGATGACCTCTAATCTGATCTATAGACAGAAATTGGGTTGCTTCCCTTCTCTCACTTTCTTCCCTTAATGTATTAGATGACTTTCCCTCTGAAAGCCTTGGCTATTTGTTGCAATTGATTCCCGTTCATGACTCCACGGCCCAATGGATGGCACTTTCTTGACCTATCCCCTTTGCTGAAACATCCTGCTGCTTTGTTCTGTTTCTCCCATTACCTTCTCAGTCTATGATCTCATGACCAACCCAGCAACCAACCAACCAAATCATTTTAAAACCCCCTTTGTGCTCCATACCTAGCCTAATATCTCAATTTGAGCTTCAAAGATATACCATTCTTTGTTTTATCGAGAGATCCATCTCCGGGTCCAGGAGGGCTAGATCCTAGGGCCCCAAAGTGGTTATGATGTTTTCTCATCTTTTGGTCCTACCAATCTAGCCAAAACATGGGAACCCCAACAGACCATATCCTCATTACCTACAAGAAAACATATTCTGGAAAAGAAATCAACAACCACATTCTCTTTCCCTAGTTTGTCAATAATAGTTAAATAAAAATGTTGTAACAATAACAACCATATAATTATCCTAGCATTCACATGAGGCTCATTCATCAAATATTTAATAGTTTCATGATCAATATGAACAAAATTTTGATATCAAGTGATATAGTGCCTGAATTTGTTCAAATAATTTACTACAAGTAAGAGTTATTTTTTAGTGATAATGTAATGCAACTTGGCTTTATACAGATTCTTACTAATTAAATATATGGCATAAGTAAATTTATCTTCTACTTTTCCCAAGGCCTCCCCCAGAAATTTTTTCGATGCATTTCTATGGACATGGAAAAGCAATGCCCAGTTGGGACCCATAAGGATGGGAACAATGGTCAGATTTTCTTTCAATATTTCAAGGGCCTCCTGAAAGTTTCTTGTCCAAGAAAAAGATGAATCCTTGGCCAGTAATCTAAACAATGGTTAAACCAATTTACTAAAGTATTTGATGAACCTTTTATAATACCCACCTAATCCAAATAAAATCCCAAGGTCTCTCTTCATTTGAGGGGTAGGGACCATTTCAATAATGCAAATCTTGTTTAGGTCAACCTATACCCATTCCTTGGATATGTAATGGCCAAGGATAGTCCCTGCATTCATTAGGAATTCACATTTCTCAGGGCTCAATGAAAGATTCATTTATATATATTTCTCCAGGAATTAGCACATATTAGGGAGAGACTCTTGGAAGTCCCACCCACAAGGATTGAAATCATCCATCTATATTTCAACAAAGTCGTTAGCAAGTTTAGGAAATATACTTAAAACTTCCCTCGGAAAAGTAGTAGGGTCATTGCATAGACAGAATGGGAAAACTATATAGGAAAAGGTACCCCAAGGGAATGAAAATGTGGTCCTGTCTTGGTCTTCAAGGCTGATATGGATCTTATTGTAAACACTAAATCCATCCAACAATGAAAATAATTTATTTCCTCCATGACCCTTTAGGACTTGTTCAGTGAAGCGAAAATGAAAATGGTCTTTCTTTGTGGCCTTTTTAAGCTCTCTATAGTCGACACATATCCTCCACTTCCCATTGTTCTTTGGGACTAAAACTTGAGGGGACACCTAGTCACTATCTGATATGGGGTGTATGAACCTTGCATCTATGATATTTTATAATTATTCCTTCAAAATTCCCTTAAGGGTTGGGTTCATTCTCCTCTCAGGTTGGCACATATGTTTTCATCCCTATTTGATGTAAATACGACAATTAAAAATCAAGGGATGCACCCCTTTTATTTATTTATAATTCTAAGAAAAAAGCATCTAACTGTTCCCTTAGTACCTTGCACGATTTTTATTCTTGTTTGGATAAGAGAGACAGGTTGATATTTAAGGTTATGAATGGGAAAAACTCTACAATTTTAACATGTTCAGGACTTGAGTCAATCCAGCATAACTCAGTATAAGGAATAATCTTATATTCTTTCACAAGTTCATGAAGTTGAATGGTAGTGGGAGGCTTTATTTGAAGGATATGTTCAATGAGGTCATCTTCATCAGGTGGCACCCCTCCTATAATAACATCTAGGGTGTATATTTTGTAAGAATTTGTGTGATAAAATTCATCCTCTTCCTCATGTTCTAACCACAAAGGTAAATCACGTTCAATAAAAGGTTGAGTAGGAGGATACAATACCCATTCTTTTGATAAGGGTCCATTCTTAATAGTCATGCTCCAATCCCTAAAACTAATATAGGCATCAATAGTGGCCAACCAAGTTCTTCCTAAGATAAGAGGATAATCATCAAACTTTTTTTTGGGTTGGAGAACCAGCAAATTAGTAGGATACTCCAAAGAGTTGATGGAGACTGTGACATCCTCAACAATTCCCTCGGGATCTATTTTGGATTTTTCTTTGACTTGAAGCACTCTGGTCATCTTCCTAAAATCCCCTTGGAGATTTATATTTATAATTTTTTTCCTATTCATCAAATTAATTGCAGGCCCAAGACCAATCAAAGTATGAGGGGCTATAATTCCATCAATGTGCACATCCACTATTGGTCTTGCAGGGTCTAGGTATTTTGGAAAGGCCACCCTGCATAACATCATATCAGATAATCATCCAAAAACATTGACGGCAGGGTGTCTCTTCTATTTATCCCATTATATTTGAAACATTTGTCCTTGATAAGCTTATTATATATGGTAACATCATCAAAAGTGTATAGAAGGGGTATCGAGACACACAAATTCCTCAATTCTCCTAGAAGTTCAATCTCTTATTAGGTGTGTTGACAAGCGTGGATCAATCTTTCAAGAATAGGAGGTGGATTTAATTAAGGAGCACTCTTTTACTTCTCTTATTCAAGCTCTTCAGGTGGATAAGGTTGATGGTTATCTGGGATAAATCTCCTTAACCGATGGTTGATCTAATATATTTCCACAACATAAGCATGATAAGATGTCTCTCCATTATATACCTATTGTCGTTACTTATTATTTGGGTTCCGGTTGATTTGAGTAGGAATTTTAGGTTTCTTGGGTCGATTAGGATGAGTGAGTTATCATTGAGGTTGGGGTAGAGTCAGTAAATAAGGACGTCGGTTGATTTGAGTCCTCCACCCCTGTGATGGGTTGCTCCATTAAGGGGTTTGGGAAGGACATGGATGAAAAACATGATTTAAAGGTTGAGCAGGATATGGTGGAGCATAAGGTCAATAACTATGTGTTAACCATGATGGATGAGTGGAAGAGTACCAAGGTCACAAATTTTCATTATGATTTGGATTGTAATAGGAATAAGGTGCACCTTGCATGCCCTATTAGTATGGACGAGGTCCTGGAGGCCTCCTTTGATTCATGAAGATAATTTGTTATAACCCACCTTCTACCCCTTTTTACATAGATTTTAGGCCTGACAAAGAAGGAAATTTTAATTTTTCATGGTTTTCCTCACAAACTGAGCACACTTCTATGAAATTCATTGGGAATTCATTCCTAAGGTTTCTTCTAGTACTTCTAGGGCAGAAAATAGCTACAACCCTCTATGCTTCCTCTTTTTTTCTATTTATTTACATGGTATCCATATGAAATGAAAAGGTATTCATAATTTCACTTTTTAAGTACTCCAACATGTTCGCTATCTCATTTTTTATGGATGTTGTGGAGGGAGAGGAAGTGACCAAGCCTTGGCTAGCCCTACCATTCTTCTAAGTAGATCCAGAGTGATTTTGAACACAGTTTGGAAGTCATCATAGGATAATTGATAGATATATCCTTCAGATAAAAATTTTAGTGCTTCCAAAAATTCCTCCTTGATCCCTCAGAGACAAACTATCTTGAGTGACTCGAGATTAAGGGTACAGTTATCCCTCCTATATGTGATATTCCCAAAATAGGAAGAGCACCAATATTGAACACAATAATGGAAAGTAGTAGTGTAAATAAATTTACAAATATAAGTGACCAATATAGATTTTTTTTATTAATAATGTTAGCAGCAAAGAAGTGATATATAATGAGGCACAAATCATACAACATGAGCTAACAAATCTTCAATGAAAAAACCCTCTCAATGATGAGGTGTTGCTACTATAAAAAATGTCAGAGCTGCTATAGCGCAATCATAGTGAACATAGATACAACATGGGATCATACAATAATACAAAAAATGCTAATATATTTCTCAAGATATGTTAAAAATAAATATCAAGGCTATATATCAACTTCCTGATAGAAACCAAGAGGGTTTCCAGAAAATACACCAAAATACAAAAGGTGAACCAAAGCCCTAGGGCTAAAGATTCACTACAAATTAATAGCTAGAGAGATATGGATGATCTAATGTAGCATATAATGAAGCCTCCTCCCAATAGACTCTCTAAGTGAAAGGTTTATCCCTTCACTGGAAAACCATCTCCCCAAAGGGTGTACTGAAACCACCCGTGCAACTCATCCGTAAAATAATGCAGTCTAAGAATGAAACCATGTTGTAGGGGATAATAATAACATGGATTGGTGAAAAATGCTGCAATAAAGCTCAAGGGCCTTCTTTTCAGGCCTCCCAATGGAAGGAAACCTTCCTCGATTGAAAACTAGCTTAGAAATCACCCAAATCAACTCTCCACTGCTGCACCCTGCAACACAGCACAACCCTCTGAAAAAATTGCATTGTAGAAGAAATATGGAGCTTGGCTTGATGCCAGAATGTGGAAATGTAGCCTAAATACTTCTCGTAATTGGGAACTTGAAGTCCCCCAAGGATGAAGGTGGGATTCCCGCTCAGTACACCCTTGTGCTAAACAGTGCTGCAGTCTCTGCTAAACAGCTGAAGAGAGCAACAAGTCATATAGACCATAATAAAATAATAATCCAATCATGCCTTATATAGCTTCTATCCCCTTCCTAATATGCTTGGGGAGCTTCCTCACCTTGGGCTCCACTCATTAAAGCCACTACTTCCATGCATCGAGTATCCCTCCAAAACTGCATTTTCCCTCAATCAATGCCACTCCTTCCATAACCACATTCTTGATTTGGCCAAATTTGATGTAGTCTACAAGCTCCAACCCCTTTTCACACTTAAGGGTACTTAATCCAGCTACTATGATGACCTCCATTCACATTAGGAGTGTTTTTGTTCCTACCAAGGAGATTTATGGGTCTTCGTACCCTCTTATTCTTCTAACTAAGAAGCAAAAAAAAAAAATTAATATTCCAACTAGCTTAAAGCTAACTGGGAATATTACAGTCCTCCCCTCCCAAATGTTGCTTGTCCTCAAGAAACTGTAAAGGTGAGTGTTGCAACTCTTCTCCTCCTTCCTTAGTGACACCTCCATGTGATAAGCACTCATCACAAATCAAGTGTCTCCGAATCAATCCCTCCATGAAATTCTCCTCCCAAGTACTCATGAGATGCCAATGAATCACCTCATAAGGAAAAAAAATATCCAATGTAGCAATCATGTTTTACCCAATGTTCTCCTTGAAGCATGAAGCATAAGAAACATGGATAATCTCACCCCCAATGGGCACATACAATCCTCACATCCTTCCTCCAATCATGCCAACCATAATGATAAGGACATCATCGATGTATTGGATCATAACCAAGGATACATAAGTTTCCATATGTAATACTGGAGGAGGATCATAGTCCCACATGTGGAACCACTTGCAGTATGTTTCATGACTGCCTTAGAACATGATATAATAATTAATTTCCCCACAACTTGTTTTCTTCCATAGTCTACCCACATGCTCAAAGAAGGTGAGTAATGTTTGGTTCCAATGGAGTACACCCTAAATGATATTTCATCTCCCTAAATCCTCCTAGGGAGTGGCCATGTTCATGTTGGCAATATGTTTCTAGCATCCTATGATTTTCCTTGATGTCAACTCTCTGACAAAGGATGCAGATAATGATTGTGATTGTTAAGAAACCCAGTGTTGGGTTTGATGGTGCTCTGTATACAGTTAGAGGTACCAATGTCAATACGGTCGACTATGTATCTCGACTAGTAGACAATAAACCAACGCGTGATAACCCTCTGTCTTATGGAGTAAGGTGTTTATCTATGTTCCGAATGGTGGATCGAATGCACGCAGAGAATCGGGTCCAATAGTTTGTAAGGATCTCATCGAAGCTATATAAAAGTATTATGCTTATATGATCTAATAATGCAAAGAATCCAATTGGCGAAAGTACGCAGACGAAACCTGGAGTAGAGGGGCGGAACCTTGCGAATGAACAATGAACGTGGTTTAAGGCTGGAAGTGGTTTTTATCGCACCACCTTTGTAGCGAAAGTGGTATTTGAGAATCGGGAGAGATTCCATAGAACAGTCGACACGTGGCATCGGGAAAAGTTTCAAAAATGCCATCACTGCATGCCATTGCACGTTAACAATCGATCAAGGAGGCCGCGTGATATTAATGAGCGCCGTTGATCTGGAGGGAAGCCATCAGACGACGGTCGAATGAAGAAGATGCGCAAATTTTAACCAAATTACGGTGCAGGAATTTGATTGGACTATTGATCATATACGTGGGGCCCGGAGTCAAATGTTTATTAACCTTGGCTATAATATTATACGGCAGAGATAAAAATTACCTTTGGGTCGAGTCGTGTTGTGAATATTCATTAGTGTATATGGAAGAACGTAAGTTGGGGTTCCAATTTGGATTATTTTTAATACGTGGGTTAATATTAAAAGAGCATTTTGTATGCCTTAGGAATGTATTTACTAAAGAAGAAAGTTGGATTAATATCTCAATCTTAGATTGAGATATTAATAAGCCTTATATCAATTATCTAATTGCCAAAACCAAGAAAATAGATCAATGAGAAATTTTTTGGGGCTTGAGTAGACCCCGCTGGATTATCTAATTGATCCCATCCAAGAATACCATCAGTAGTTGGGTGGTTTTGACTCATGGTATTAATAAAGGATAAAACTATATAAGGAGAAGAGGATTATAGTACGGGGGGTGTTGGTTAAGGGGTTATGAAATAAATAAATCTGTTTGAGAGATATCTGCATGATTAAACTCTGTTTTCTGAAAAAATTTGAATCTATAATGCACCTATGGAGTCAAAGAAGGTTCAAGATCTCTAGATCTAGAAATGATGAATCTCCAGGAAGATCTACAAAGAAATCATGAAGACGTGACGCAAGTCTGATGAAGAAATTGAAGAAATTTGGTGAATTTGAGG
Organism: Pinus albicaulis; assembly: GCA_034641835.2. Classification (NCBI taxonomy): domain Eukaryota; kingdom Viridiplantae; phylum Streptophyta; class Pinopsida; order Pinales; family Pinaceae; genus Pinus; species Pinus albicaulis. The sequence continues at coordinate 1,139,983,790 of CM076579.1, read as the reverse complement.
GTTGAAGTCTTCAGCATGAAAGTGGAAGCTTTCTGCCAGTACAAGCTGGTGTTAAATTCAGGGGGTTGGAGCTCCCTTCTTGTAGTGACTGGAGAATGAGAGAAGGCTGTAGCCTTCTGCAGGTGGGTGCCTGCGTGCTGGTATAAGTCTGCACTAGCCCAAAATTGTATGAAGTTTTCTTTATAATAAATATTGAAGACAAAGACGACAACAGCAGTGTTTTTCTCCCAAATTGGGTTTCCACCTTAAATTTTGGTGTTCATGTGTGTTGTTTATGTGTGATGGCTAATTCTGTTATTACTGCACATGCTTACTGCTTATGAATGAATGATGCAATAATCTAAGTAAAGAATTAAAATAAGATCTCTGATAAAAAAATTTCAGTCAGATAAAAATACTGATTCACCCCCCCTCCCCCCTCTCAGTATTTATTGTTAACAATTGGTATCAGAGCGGGTCCTTCTGAAAATCTTAGCCGCTAGAAGGAAGATCGATCAAGATGAGCAATCAAGATGGAATAGCATCTATCAGGCCTCCACTCTTCAACAGAAACAATTTAATCTTATGGAAAACAAGGATGATATCCTATCTTCAGTCTCTGGGTGCAGACGTATGGGCTATTTTTGAAATAGGATATCAATATCCAGCTGCAGTACCAACAGATCCAATGGAAAGAAAGAATTATGAAATAAATGCAAAGGCGGTTAATCCTCTATTGGGAAGTCTAACTGAATCATAATTTTTCAAAGTCATGCAGCTGAATACAACAAAGGAAATATGGGACAAAATCATCTAAGTTATGAAGGTGATGCAAAGGTAAAAAGTGCTAAACTCCAAACTCTCAGAATTCAATATGAGAACCTAAAAATTCATAATGAGGAGAGAATTGCTGATTTCTTTTTACGCCTTCATGATATTTTAAATCGTATGAAAAATCTGGGAGAAACAATAACCGAATCTACCTTGGTTGAGAAAGTTTTAAGATCACTAACGAAAAAATTTGAGTCAAAAGTTTCTGCTCTTGAAGAAAAGTAGGATCTTCAAAATCTTACTGTGGTGCAACTTCATGGCATACTAACTGCATATGAAATGAGAAGAGGAGGACCATCTGAAATCAAAGAAGCAGTCTTTAGAGCTTCTACAAAAGGGAAATAAGTACAAGAGACAGAAGGATCAGGGTATATCTCAGAAGAAGATGAGGTAAATTTTTCTAAAGAAACTCCAACTTGGTATAGGACGGTTCAGAGGTAAGCTTCCTTTCAAATTTTTTTCTTGTGGAAGAGTTGGTCATTATGCTGCTAAGTGTCCTCACAAAGAAACACATGAAAAAGGAAATGAAGTATCAAGAAGGAATAAGAATCGGTTTAGCACTAGAAAAAGTTACTATACTCATGAAGATAGTGATGTGTTATCAGACAGTGAGGAAGAATGTGAACAGGATCTTAGACTTCTCATGGCATTTGAAAAGGAGTCTAGAGAAGAAAAGGATGCTTTTATGAATGCTTTAGAGGATAATGATTTTCTTGATGAACTCAATCAACTCAAAATATGCTTAGAAGAAAGTAAAATAACCACAGAGACTCTGAAAAATCAGCTTCAAGAAAAGGAGAAACATAATGAGAAATTAGAATGTGAAATAGTAAGTCTAAGAAAAGAAATTGAGAAATTAAAGACTTTGAATCTTAGATTTGCTAGAGGATCTGAAACCTTAGATGAGATTATCAAGATACAACGTTCTCCTCTTCTAAAGACAGGTCTTGGATATATCGGAGAATATTCTCAGGCTCCAACACCAAATTATCTAAAAGCAGCAACAGCCAGTACACAACATTCTGCCCCTCAGCAAGGAAATAAAGAATATTTATAGATAAAGCATGACCATATCAATTCAAAGAACACTAATAGGAGTACCTTTCAAAGAAACATCAATCAACAGGTAAATTCAAGTAGAAGGCTTCATGATCGCAGAAATTTATTCTTCAATGGACAATGTTTCTCATGTCACAACTTTGGTCATAAATTTGTTCAATGTGTTGCATATAAAAGAATCGTGACAACAGAAGCAAGACAGAAAAGGATTGATATTGGAACAAAGAAGAATACATATAACAACTTTTCTCCTCTTCAAAATGAAGTTGAATATGCTTATTGCAATAACTTTGGCCATGAAGAATCTGAATGCAGGAGCAAAGTCCAGCCAAAAGAGCATCTTCCTTCAAGCTCCAAAGTATGGAAAAAGAAGGAATTACAGGTTGAAAATTGTGGCATAGCCTTATTTGTAGAAGGAGAAGAAAATCAATGGTACATTGATAGTGGATGCTCAAAACACATGACAGGTGACAAAAACAAACTTCTTGCATATAGTGCTCTAGAAAAGGAAAAGAATGTTACATTTGGAAATGATACTCTCGCTGTCATTAAGGGAAAAGGATCTGTTTTTCTAAAAGAAAAGGTGAAAGCTAATAATGTCATGTATGTGGATGGATTAAAACATAACCTGTTAAGTGTAAGTCAAATGTGTGATCAAGGAACTAAAGTTGTCTTTAGTTCAAAAGAATGTGTGGTACGTGATCTTGATATAGGTAAAACTATTATAAAAGGAAACATAACTCCAAGCAATCTGTATGTATTAAAAAACTGCAAAGAACAATGTTACATGAGTAAATCTTCACAAAACTGGCTATGGAATAGAAGGTTGGGGCATCTGAGCTTCTCTCAAATCAACAAATCAAGCAGACTTAACGCTGTTCGTGATCTTCGCAGTATTACACCACCTGAAAGTATAATATGCAAATCTTGCCAGTTCGGTAAGCAAACCAGAGTCCAATTTAATGCCAAGGAAGGTTCATCAAGTAAGCCTCTTGAACTCATTCATACTGACATATGTGGACCTGTGAAGAAAAAGTCACCATGTGGTGAACAATACTATATCTTATTTATTGATGATTTCTCTAGAATGTGCTGGATTGGGTTGATTAAACACAAAGATGAAGCATTTGAGAAATTTCAGATCTTCAAAGCACTGGTTGAAAATGAATTAGATCTAAAAATCAAGTGTCTTAGATCTGATCGAGGAGGAGAATATACTTCATATGAATTCCTTGAATTTTGTGAACAACATGGCATAAAAAGATAGTTTTATGTAGCTGGCACTCCACAACAAAATGGCGTAGCAGAAAGAATGAATAGAACAGTTCAAAAAATGGCTAGAGCTATGCTTGATGATTTTGGAGCACCTAACACATTTTGGGGAGAAGCAGCACATACAGCGGTAAATATTATTAACAAAGCACATGTTCGTGTAAATAGTGATAAAACTCCATATGAACTATGGTATGGCAATCCTCCCACTGTGAAGCACTTTAGAGTTTTTGGGAGAAAGTGCTTTATCAAAAATAATGATGAAAAACATGGCAAGTTTGAACCCAGAGCAGATGAAGGAATATTTCTTGGTTACTCCTCTAGGAGTAGGGCATATAAATGTTACAATAAAAGACTTCAGAATATTTTTGAATGTATATATGTTGTTATTTATGAGTCTCCTGCAGCTCCAAAAGAAGAAAAGCAAACAACAGAGGAAGACGATGATGACATATATCCTTCTACATCAAATAGGAATGATATAAACAGTGAACCCAATGAAGAACCCGAAGAAGATTTATCTGAAAAAACTCCATCCAGATATGTTCAAAAGAATCATCCAAAATCTCAAATTTTGGGAGAAAAGGGATCAGGTGTACAAACAAGAAGGACTCTTGTGGGATCTTCTAGTTACCTGGCATTTCTATCCAGTATTGAACCACAAAATGTCAATCAAGCCAGCAAATATGAATGTTGGATTCAAGCCATGAATGAAGAGCTTGATCAAATTGAAAAGAATCACACTTGGGAATTAGTACCAAGACCTCATGACAAAAATGTCATTGGAACTAAATGGATATTCAAAAATAAGTTAAATGAGAATGGGGATGTTATAAGAAATAAAGCTAGACTTGTTTGCAAGGGGTATTCTCAACAAGAAGGTATAGACTTTGAAGAAACTTTTTCTCCTGTAGCTAGACTTGAAGCCATAAGAATGTTTCTTGCTTTTTCAAGCTTCCAACAAATCAAAGTTTATCAAATGGATGTTAAATCTTCCTTTCTCAATGGTGATCTAGAAGAAGAAGTTTATATAGAACAACCAGAAGGATTCATTTTGGGAAATGATGAAAAACTTGTTTGTAGACTTAAAAAGGCTCTATATGGTCTCAAACAAGCTCCAAGGGCATGGTACTATCGTCTTGACAAATATCTTCATCAACAAGGATTTTCTAAGGGGTCTGCTGATAGCAATTTATACACAAAAATTGAAAATAATAAAGTATTGATTGTGGTTGTATATGTTGATGATATCATTTTTGGAAGTAATGAAGAGTCTATGAGTCAGAAATTTGCTTCTGATATGCAGCAAGAATTCGAAATGTCTTTACTTGGGGAACTAACATTATTTCTTGGCTTGCAAGTGCAACAAGCAATAGATGGCACATTCCTATCACAAGAAAAATATCTTAAGCAAATCTTGAAGAAGTATGGCATGGATGATTGCAAACCTGTAAGTACACCAATGATAACCGGATGTAATCTCAGTTCTAATGATGATTCCCCCATGGTGAATCAACCAGAATACAGATCTATGATAGGAAGTCTACTTTATCTCACTGGGACAAGACCAGACATTATGCATGTAGTTGGGATTGTTGGACGATTCCAAGCTAATCCAAAAGAGTCTCATCTTCAGGCTATGAAAATAATATTCAAATATATACAAGGAACTCAAGACTTTGGACTATGGTATCCAAAGAATGTTGATGTTACTCTTCATGCTTACACTGATGCAGATTGGGATGGAAATGTTGATGATCAGAAAAGCACGAGTGGTGGTGCATTATATATGGGGCCCCGGTTAGTATCTTGGTTCAGCAAGAAGCAAAGCTCTATTGCCTTATCTACAGCAGAAGCAGAATATGTGGCTATCGCATCATGTTGCACTCAACTTCTTTGGATGATGCAAACCTTACAAGACATTCAAATCAAATGTTCACTTCCTATTTCCATTATGTGTTATAATACAAGCACCACCATTATCTCAAAGAATCTTGTTATGCATTCCAAGACCAAGCACATTCCCATCAAGTATCACTTCTTACGTGAACACGTGCCTGAACAAAAGGTGAAGTTGGAGTATGTTCCCTCCAAAGAACAAGTTGCTGGTATATTTACCAAACCTTTACCTAGGGAACCGTTCGAATATCTCAGACAGAAACTAGGAGTAGTCTCTCCCATGCAGAAGATCAAATCTGCTTAAATTTAGAACATTAAATTGGATACGCTCCTGTTGAAAGTGTTCAGGATGCACGGGCTAAGGGGGAGAATTGGTCATATGGCAGGGATGCATTGTTGGCATTCTAATTATTTGTTGTAGTCTGATCTCATGCTTGAGAATCTGTGATCTGGAGTGTATAAGTCATTTCTGTTTATGATTGGAGATACAACATGATCTCAGGGGGAGCATGGTATTATCGATAAAAAGGATCCTGCTCTATCCTTTTCCCTTGATTTCAAAGGGGGAGAATATTGTTGAATGTATTTCTGGTCATGGTTGCCATCAAGTCCAAAGGGGGAGAATATTGCTGAATGTATTTCTGGTCATGGTTGCCATCAAGTCCAAAGGGGGAGATTGTTGGAAATATTTTTTTGGCATCCTATGATTGTCCTTGATGGCAACTCTCTGACAAAGGATGTAGATAATGACTGTGATTGCTAAGAAACCCGGTGTTGGGTTTGATGGTGCTCTGTATACAGTTAGAGGTACCAGAGTCAATACGGTCGACTATGTATCCTGACTAGTAGACAATAAACCAATGCGTGATAACCCTCTATATTATGGAGTAAGGTGTTTATCTATGTTCTGAATGGTGAATCGAATGCACACAGAGAACCGGGTCGAACAATTCGTAAGGATCTCATCAGAGCTATATAACAGTATTATGGTTATATGATCTAATAATGCGAAGAATCGAATTGGTGAAAGTACGTAGACGGAACTTGGAGTAGAGGGGCGGAACCTTGCGAATGAACAGTGAACGCGGTTTAAGGCTGGAAGTGGTTTTTATTGCACCACCTTTGCAGGGGAAGTTGTATTTCAGAATCGGGAGCGATTCCATAGAACAGTCGACACATGGCGTCGAGCGAAGTTCCAAAACCGCCATCACTGCGTGCCATCACATGTTAACCATCGATCAAGAAGGCCGCGCGATATTAATGAGCATCATTGATCTGGAGGGAAGCCATCAGCTGGCGTTCGGATGAAGAAGATGCGCGAAGTTTAACCAAAGTACGGCGCAGGAATTTGATTGGACTATTGATCATATACGTGGGGCCCAGAGTCAAATGTTTATTAACCTTGGCTATAATATTATACGGTGGAGATAAAAATTATGTCTGGGTCGAGTCGTGTTATGAATATGCATTAGTGTATATGGAAGAACGTAGGTTGGGGTTCCAATTTGGATTATTTTTAATACGTGGGTTGATATTAAAAGAGCATTTTTGTATGCCTTAGTAAGGTCTTTACTAAAGAAGAAATTTTGATTAATATCTCAATCTTAGATTGAGATATTAATAAGCCTTAGATCAATTATCTAATTGCCAAAACCAAGAAAATAGATCAATGAGAAATTGTTTGGGGCTTGAGTAGACCCCGTTGGATTATCTAATTGATCCCATCCAGGAATACCATCAGCAGTTGGGTGGTTTTGACTCATGGTATTAATAAAGGATAAAACTATATAAGGAGAAGAGGATTATAGTACGAGGGGTGCAGTTTTAGGGGTTATGAAATGAATAAATCTCTTTGAGAGATATCTGCATGATTGAACTTTGTTTTCTAAAAAAAATTGAATCTATAATGCACCTATGGAGTCGAAGAAGGTTCAATATCTCTACATCTAGAAATGATGAATCTCCAGGAAGATCTACAAAGAAATCATGAAGACCTGACGCAAGTCTGATGAAGAAATTGAAGAAATTTGGTGAATCTGAGGGTTGAAGTCTTCATCATGAAAGTGGAAGCTTTCTGCCAGTACAAGCTGGTGTTAAATTCAGGGGGTTGGAGCTCCCTTCCAGTAGTGACTAGAGAATGAGAGAAGGCTGTAGCCTTCTGTAGGTGGGTGCTTGCGTGCTGGTATAAGTCTGCACCAACCCAAAATTGTAAGAATTTTTCTTTCTAATAAATATTGAAGACAAAGACGACAGCAGCGGTGGTTTTCTCCCAAATTGGGTTTCCACCTTAAATTCTGGTGTTCATGTGTGTTGCTTATGTGTGATGGCTAATTCTGTTATTACTGCACATGCTTACTGCTTATGAATGAATGATGTAATAATCTAAGTAAAGAATTAAAATAAGATCTCTGATAAAAAGTTTTCAGTCAGATCAAAATATTGATTCACCCCCCCCCCCTTCTCAGTATTTATTGTTAACAGTTCAACACTATTTATGGCCTCAATTTGACCATGAATTTTATAAGGAACCCCCAGTTGGAGCAAATGCATACACATGTATGGTAAAGGAATGCAAATACTCATCTAGTAAATCATTATGCACAAAAACATCATATTTACCATATACCTTGATCGAACTAATGGAGTGTCCCATAGATGTGTCCCCTCTAATTCAAAATGAGGAAAGAGGTGGTTGTGATAACTTTATCAAAGATTTATGTCTCTCCTCCATCTCCAAATGATCCATGCATCTCCCAATATACTGATTTATCTCCTCTTAAAAGCCTTCCCAAGTGAATTCCTCCATGATGGTATGGTATGCTCTCATGGAATGAGTGTGGCTGAAGAGAAAATATCCATGTGTTGCATGTAGTAACTTCTACTTGAACTGGGATGCTCTAGATAATAAGATCCTAATCTAATAGTAGATGACCCCATATTTTATTGAATATACCTAATCTAATAGCTAGCCATCAAGTATCTTGCATGTAGAAATATCCTTGGAGTAATCCACCAACAACTGGGATCTCCAATAAGGATCTACCCTCCATAGTGACAACATTGATGATCTATCATGTAAAGAATATGTCTTGTGTCTTCCCCCTTCTTTGAAATCTCCCATGCCAAAGTCACATACCAGGATGTTTCTATCCTTCCTCCGCTCCTCCTCCTATAGCTGCTCATGCTCAAGTAAAGGTTGAATTTTTTGGATGTTAGTATTCCATGGGAAGCTATCACCCATCCAAAAAATCCTGAGTCTAGCCAATGCATGCATGAGTGGCCACCATCCTCTACCATGTGTGGAAGATTTATCCCCAAGGGAGAATATATTCTGAGCCTCCAAAGTTAAGGAGTAGTATCCTTGCACCATGATGGTGCCAACCTCCATCCCTGAAGCATCCTCTCTCAGTGCAATATGTGGGATGAGAGTGGGTAACGATGATATTGGGAGAATGTCTCCCTCCTCCATGATCCTACCCAAGACTCTTTGCACTATACCATGACCTCAAAATTTTCCCACTCCTCCTCGATATATGAGTGGTTCAAAAAGTTGTGAGACATTTCTCACCAACTCCTAATCAAGTGGCCTCCCAGGTGGAATGCCACTAAACAGTAATGTACCATGGACCAAATTCATCTACAGAAATGATGGGACTATTAGGTCCTTGCTTCAACTGTGCAAATCCAACTCTTTTTTCTGTGTATATGCTATCTGTGATGGATATGTGTCCATGCGCCTAATCATATGATGTTTTCCACTCTTTCTCTCCATCAAATCCATCTAAAAAGTCTCTCAATCTGTGGTGACCTTCCACAATGCACCCAATATCACATTGGTTTCAAGTATGTCAACCAAAAAAAAGTCATAAGTCAATGTATATGTCCCCATGGTGACAGATAAAGATGGAATATAATGCATGCACTACATAGTTCTAGCTTTTGGGACCAAAACTAAAAATCCTTCAAAATAATCAGTGGGCATTTCCCTCCTCTACACTAGTTGGGAAACAATAAATTTGTGGGTAGTCCCATTGTCAATAAAAAATGAAACCCTCTGATCCTGAATGGAACCTTGAACCCTCAAGGTCAAATACTTGGGTACTCCTCTCAATGATTTAAGGGCCCCTCCAATTGGAGAAAATGCTCCATTCCCACCTCCTAGTGGTGGTGGATCCTCTCCTACTATCCCAACACTGTGACCTCCTTCTGGTTCCTCTTTTGCTTTCTCCTCATCATCATAAAATACATCTATATAGTGTGCCTTCCCTGCTGCACATCTATGTCTGGGTGCCCATGATTCTTGGCATGTGAAGCAAAGATTCCTTCTTCTCAAGTCTCTTTGGACATCATCACTAAGAGGTACTTTATTTTTCCCTCCTTTGAAGGATGAGCCTTCTCCTATTTTCCCTTTGATGGGAAAGTAGGCTTTTGTTGAAATGTTGCCTTTGCTCTTGGCAAGGCATCTTGTAGATCTCTATCCCTTTCAATGGTATCTTGAAGGGTAGTGGGTTTGGTAGGTCTAACCAACCCATGTAGCGGTTATGCTAACCCATCAATAAACATATAGACCCTCCTTGCTGTAGATAAAATAGGGACCATAACATAAAGTTTTAGAAATTCAGAAATATAAGTTTTTAGATTGCCTGATTGTTTGAGCTTAGCTATCATAATGAAAGGTGCCTCTTGGTATCTTCGATCAAACCTCTCCACCAACCTCCTTTTGAACTCTAAATATGCATTCACATTGGCATGACCCAATGTATAAATTCCATGAAACTACCAATCATTTGCTTCACCCTCATGGTGCAGTGCTACTATTTTGGTATCCTCCATCTTCTGTACATGATTCAGCTGGAAGTAGATGTCTAAATTCTCTATGCATGATTTAGAAGTGCATTTTGATGACCCATCAAAAGTGGGTAATAAAAATCTACCCATAGTCCAATGAAGCTCATGATTTTGTATGAATTCTCCACCTCTATTGTGATGTTGGGGTCTCCTATTATCCTTGATCTGAAAAACATCTTGAAAGCTCAAATGGTCCTTGAATATTTGAGATTGAGACTCGTACTCAAGAAAATAGTCTTCAAGATTTTCTTGTTCTTGAAACCCTCCATTTCCCACTGCTAAAAATGTATTCATTGTAGAGTGTTGGGAAACCTGTTGCTTCACTGGTTAATCACTCCAGTGCTGAGAAATTCCAGAGCCTTCTCCATGTATAAATTTCAAAGCCTTATTTGGAGCTTCTCTTGATGTCGAAATGTGGAAATGTACCCCAAATACTTCTCTTGAGTGGGCACTCAATGTCCCCTGAGGATGAAGGTGGGATTCTAGCCTGGGAACACCCTTGAGCTAAATAGCACTGCATTCTATGCTAAACAGCTAAAGGAAGAAACAATTCATATAGATCATAACAAACTAATAATCCAATCATGCCTTCTATGGCTATCATCCCCTTCCTGATATGCTTGGTGAGCTTCCACACCTTGGGTCCCACTTATTAAGGCCACTACATCCATGCATGGAGTTTCCCTCCAAAACTACATTTTCCCTAAATGAATGCCACTCCTTCCATACTGGTGCTGTTGATTTGGTCAAAGATGACCCAGTCTACATGCTCCAACCCATTTTCACACATAAGGGTGCTTAATCCAATTACCTAGATGACCTCCATTTACATTAGGAGTGTTTTTATTCCTACTAAGGAGATTTATGGGTCTCCATACCCTTTTGTTCTTCTAACTAAGAAGCAAAAAATAAATTTAATATTCCAACTAGCTTAAATCTAGTTGGGAATATTAAACTATATTTAAGTTAAAACTTTTCCTCATATTCTTCTACAGATTCATTAGATCCAAAGGTCATCCGAAATATCTATTCCTTGAATTTTTTGAACCTACAGAAATAGTTGTACTTTCTATTGAATTATTGTTGGATTTGGTCCCAGATAGTGATGATTCCCCCAAGAAGACCCATAAAAAAATGCAATTCTGCATATTTAAGGTTATCGAGGAATCACTTCAACTTATCTTCATCAAATCCATTGTCATAGGTCCTACAAATAACAAAAAATTCAAACATGAAGGTTCCAGGATCCTCAAAGGTTAGGCCATGGAAGTGTGAAAGGGCACCTGGCTTATGATATTCATTCTAGCCTCTACATTGGTTTCTCTGATGTGAAAAATATCATTTTTTTCTTTTTTCAGCCATAGCTTGGGTAGTTGAAATATGCTATTCTCCTTCCCTAATAATTTCTTAAAAATATTTTAGGATGCTCACTTACAAGGTCTTATAAATCCCTTTTAGTGAGCAAGGGAAGCTCATAGTCACCAATAAAGAGTGAAGGTTGATTGTTTGAGGGTGTGGGGGTTTCTGGTAAAAAAATTCCTTGATTATGCCTACTCCAATGAGGCATGAAATAATTTTTTTCTTCATTTTTTCTCTTTTTCAAAACTAAATGAAAAAAAGAAATAAGAAAACAATACTTAAGAAGAAGTAATCATGTACTTAGAAAACTCCCCTGAAACAACACAAAAAAGTGGTGATCCCTAGTATTGCACCACTGTTTTTGAAACTCACAAGGGCACCTCAACTGTATTTATCACCCTGGGGTTCGTACAATGTAAGAGGTGAGTGTGTTATGTGCATAGTAGATGGGATTCTATTCTTGCCACCCTAAACTATGAATTAGATCAAAAGTTATCGATGACCATTCCTCCTATTCAATTAGAATTAAATCCTGTTGATGAAGGTACATTTGGAAATTACTTATAGTTGTTCAAGTATAAATTCTATTTACTCAACTTTTAAATGCAAACTAATCAATTCATCAAAGGATAAAGGCTAATCTAATTGCCGAAAGAAAGTTATTTTATCTTTAATAATACATCAAAATACTTAAATATAATTACAGAAAGGAGACTATTTTATCTTTCATAATTCATGAATGTACCAATCATAATTTCATGCATCATATATCTAGTTCACACTTTCTTGAAAATTAGTACCCTACTTGCATCATACTTGTGATAAAATAACTAATTTTACTTTCTTTTTGTAATGAAGAAAATGAATGGTAGAAGTGGCCTAGGAGCTTCTCCGAATCATAAAATCATATATGTGGGTCATTATCCATCCTAACTAAGTGAAATTTCTAGTATTTATCAAAACTTATGAAGGAAACTGGTGCTACAGGTGGCTGCTACAGGAGCCCTATGTTGCTACAGGAGGGCCTGTAATCCTACACGAGGGCTTTCAAGTGACTTCTGAAGGTGAAAATAATGTCTTGAGGGTATGGAGAGTTGGATTTTGGTTGAATCAAATGAAGAGAGGTTTGTTTAAGCCCCTAGCCAATATTAGGGCCTCTCAGAGGCATATCTTTCATTAGGATGAGTTCTAACGATATACTAGGAAAAATGACTTATGAAAGAAAGTTTTGGGGCGAAATTTGGAGGTGGAAAGAGAAGATGAAGAAGCTTAAGATGGAAGTGGTAAATGTTCCCTTCCCTGTAGATAAAAAAAACCCTGAAATCAATAACATGCATGAATATATTTATTATTTAGAAAATCAGATAACTTATGATGGAAAAGATGAGTTGAATTTAAATAAAATCTAGTTTATGTGAGAACATTGATCTAATCACCAAAAAAAATTCTAAGATAAAGGAAGAAAATGTAAAATAGGACGAATAACACTAATATGTTACCAAGAAAACATAAATACAATAATGTTGGACTGTTGTTGTGAATCCTTCCACTCATTTTCCTAGGAGATAGGTGATTTATAGGCTAAAACCACAAGTTTTTACATATTATTCTCTACTGAAATGTAAGAAAATAATAAATTATTGAAGCTAAGAGGAACACAAATACATAACAGGGACCTAAACCATTGGGTTCAGACTAAACCTAAGGGTTTGATCCCTCTGAAGCTACCTTAGATGCAACTTAATATCCAACTTCTCATTATCATAAGTTAAAAGTCTCATACATTACATTAACGTTCAAAATAATAGTGGAAACCTCTCAAGGTCAATAAGTACACATATCTTAGTCCATAATTTGAATCCTAATGAGATATTATTCTTTTTAATTTATTCAAAACGGTATTTGTAGCACCTCCCTTGAAAATAAGAGTGATTTTCTCCTTCCTCTCGAAAATGGTGGATCTTGTCCTCCTCTAGGTTCACTTGCACTAGTAGTGGCTTGGCTCCCTATGATTTCAAATTGATGAGAGAGAGTGTTGTGATCCGAAGATGATTTAGGCAGTTAAGGAGGTGGAAAGACCCCCATGATTCTCTCCTTGCTGTCTCCTTCGAACCCTTGTGTAGTAAGTATCTGAAAATTTCTTTGTTTTCCCAAAATTAAACTGCATGAGGCCACATACTATGAAAAACACCTTTTACACTTGTCACTAACAATAATATAACCAAAAATGTGAATAAATGTGAAAATTATTTAGAGTTAAGGCTTGAGGATGTTATCATTACCATCAAAATTTACCTGTTCATGGGACTCATCAAGAGGAATTCTTGTAAGATACAAATATGAAATTTTTTTTCGGAAAAACCAAATCAATTAACACTCAGGAATCACAAGGGTACTCATCAACTAAGTTGTTAAATTATTGGCAATAAGAATATAAGGTGACCATTCTGGTCATTCTTAGCCACCAAAATATTCTCATAGTTTCCCAACTTGTAAGAAGAGAGGGCATAATTAGGATTCAAGGGTATCTTACTTGAAAAGGAGAAAAATTGAGAAAGGATGTCGAGAAGCCTAAGAACTAGGTTTTATCGTGCACCTCTTTAAACACAATACATACAATTCCATACGAAATTTTAAGGGAAAATATAAATGAAAAAAATACACTCCTATATAATTTTAAAAAAACAAAGGAACTCATAAGAGAGGCTAATTGTACAAACTTCAAGCACGTATCTTCATTTAGATTGTAGAATGAGAAGGGCCAACTTTAAATATATACAGTCCCATAAGTAAGCCAAAAAGGAAAAGATAGGATTTTAAAACCTTGATTGATGATGATAGTTATAAAGGTGTCTGTAAAAACCCTAGCCAATGTGGGTAAATCCCTTACCTTTAGCTGATAGTGCTATGTTGATGGCAACATGGATTAGTTCTAAGCGTGTTATCATTTTAATGTTTCCTCTCAAAATTCCCCGAGGAAAATTTAGACAAAAAGCGCCATCACAAAACCCTGAAAATAAATAAAAGATAATTCAACACAAAGGAAAATTGGGCTCAATAAGAGTAGCAGAAATTTTGAATAGAGTTACAAATTTAAAAATAGAATAAGAAATTACCTTAAGGGTGTAATAAAGCCTCACCATTGAGAGATTTAACATGAATTATGGTGAGGAGATCTCTAGTAAAATCCACTTTAGGACTGCAAAGAGAGAACAAGGAGAGGTTTAAAAGGAAAATAAAGTATTCTAATCCACCAAAGAAAACCAAACAAAAAATCCTCAAAGAAACCCAAAAAAAAACAGAAATTGTGAAACAAATAAAAACCCCTCTAGTTCACCTAAAGAAAAAACTCTCTTCTGGAAACCCGTTGTACCAAACCAAGAATACCTAAGTCGAATAGCATTCTCAAGAAAAAGCTAGGCATTAAAATATGAGGAGCACCAAATATCAAAAATTAGAAAACCCTAAATTAGATGGATAAGTTCCTCATAAGTGTTCTAAGACATATACAAGTGACAATAATCCCTATCATTGATTAATATTATTCTATCCTGTGAAAAATTCAAAAGTGAAAGAACAATAATTTTTCAACTCTATGTAATTGGAAGGGATGGTCGTCACTTGATACTGTCTCTATAGTAATATCACACTACTAAGTGAATATGCCTATGAAAACCACCATATCTGATAGAACCAGTCCACCAGATGGTGAGTAGGTACAAAAAATTATGGAGGGAACTGTTTAATGACAATTGAAGGGTAAGAAAACAAAAATATCATTTGTGTTAAAAATTCCTTGGTGACAAAGCCCAACAATGTGGATGACTAAGAAAAGGAGTAGTAACCCTATCCACGGTGAACATAATTACCGATCAAATGGGAAAATTGTGAATTCCTCGTTTTTTTGACCTAGTAAAAAAACACCCAATTTTGAAATGTGGCGATGCAAAATAACCCCTTTTTTAGCATATTTTTGGAATTTTAAATTTTTTTATTTAACATTTTTTTAAATGTTATTGATCTTCATGTTGATTTTGAAAACTCGTGATGCAACATCAACCCCTTTTTTTGAGAGTGCTTATTTTTACACTTTAATTTTTTTTATTTATGTATAAACATTTGTTTTAAAATGTTAGTGATTTTGAAGCTAATTTTGAAAAGTGTTGATGCAAAATCAACCTTTTTTGTTTAGAGAGCTAATTCTTTAGACTTTAAATTTTCTAATGTATTATGTGTGGGTAATTTTTTTTAAATGTTGGTGTTTTTCATGTTGGTAAGAAAATATAAAAATAAAATAAAGAAAAATGATAAAAAAAGAATCATATATATATATATATATATATATATATATATATATATATATATATATATATATATATAAACAAAAAACAAAATTAACATGTAAAAAATAAAAATAACAATAAAAATAAAAAATAAAAATTGGGGAAAAATATTTTGAAAAAAACACATAATTTAAAGAAAGAAATAAAATTTAACAAAAAAAAACATCAGAAATAATTTTTTTAATTTAAAAAAAAAACTGAATAATTAAAAAAAGGATAAAATAAAATAATTAAACTACAAAATCTAAAATTAATTAAAATTTAAAAAACAAAACAATTAAAATAATTAAATACAAAAAATTTAAATAAATATAATTTAAAATTTAAAATTTAAAAAAAAATGAAAATAAAATTAGAATAATCTAAATTTAAATTAAAAATAAAAATAAAAGTTGGAAAACAAATTTAAAAAAAAAAGAATTTCATTTTTTTTAACTAAAAAAATAAAAATTAAAAATTAAAAAAAAAAAACCTAAAATAAAAAATAAAAAATAATTGAGAATAAATAAAAAATTGAAAAAAATGAATTAAATATATTTAAAAAAAAATTTAATTTAAAAAATTTAAATTAAAGTAAAAAAGATGGGTCGCCTATGGTGTCTGTCGGGCTAGTGGGGAGCTATGCTCAACTCCCCAACATTCGACCTGGTAGCGAGGTCCTACGGCCTACAAGAGGCATGGAGGTTGATTCCGGAAATCAATCCCCCCGCCACTTGGTGGCCACGGAGCCTGGACTCTGGGCGGGCAGGGAGCTTCACGGCCAGGCCCTACAGCCACTAGCGGCAGGGAGGTATTTTTTATTTTTTTCTAATCCAATCCTTTAATTTTACTAATTTTATTTCTTTAATTTTGTTTTTATTTTATTATTATTATTATTATTATTATTATTATTATTATTATCAGTGTTTTTAATTAATGTTTTCAATGTTAGATATCATTTTTTGGGATTGAATTGCATTAATTCATTCTTCTATAACCATTTCCATGAGAGGTAGTCATAACTGACTAATTTCTCACAATTTCTGAATAGTCCACTTAGCACTCATTGCACGGGGTGTTATTTTTTTAAATAATATATATATATATATATATATATATATATATATATATATATATAGATATATATATATATATATATATATATATATATTCTTGATTGTTTTAATTTTTTTTTCAATAAGTTACATTTTTCAATTTTTTTTTCAATTATTTCTTTTAAATATTTTTTAATTGTTTTTATTGTGTTTTATTTTTTATTTTTATGTTAATGTTTTTTTTATCTTTTTATTTTTTCTTTTCTTGTTTTTTTTTTTTATTTTTATTTTTGCAATTTTGATGTTTTATAATTTTTTATTTTCTTATTTTCGTTTTTTTTTTTCAATGTTTGATTTTTTTGTGTTTTTTATATCTTTTTTATATTGCATTTTTTTGGGTCATGTTTCTTAATTTTTTTATGTTAAAATATATATTTTTATTTACATGTTATTATTATTATTATTATTATTATTATTATTATTATTGTGTTCTTTTTGTTTAATTTTTATTTTTTCAATATTTTCAAATTCTTAATATATTTGATTGGATATATATACTTACAAATAAAAAATATGTATAAATAATAATTCTAGGAGAACACCTTTTTGTTGATGATGTACTTCCTTAGTGGTCAATAGAAACGACAATTATTTTTTGCATAATTTTTAATATGTTTATTAGTTTCAATTTATTAAATTTAAAAGAAATAGAATTTTAATATTACATTATTATTATTATTATTATTATTATTATTATTATTATTATTATTATATAGATATAAACTATATATATATATATATATAATGAAATACAATTTCTAAAAACAATTTCTAAATATCAAAATCTTAAAATTATTTAAAAATAAAATATTTACACAAATTTCCAAAAAAAAATGTTTTATTGCAGAGAGTATCAAAAACTCCAAAATCACATATAAAATCATTTTTTTTTTGTAAATTTGTCCATTAATCATAACTAAAGTGTTTCCTATCCACTGATTTCAATGCGTTATTTAAAAAATACAACACCATATTTAATACATTGTTATTCTATTTTTTTTCTCGGTAAAACTAAATCTATTTATAAAATATAATAGTACAAAACTGCACCAGTTTCAGCTGTGGGAGCCTGAGAACTGGGCTTCATGTCCACGCTTAACTTTAACAACTGAACTGCCCAGAGTGGGAAACCAGTTCTTTTAGAATAAAGTCCACCGCCCTTAGAAGGGAAACCAGTAAAATAGTAAATGTACTGTGATATAACAAGAAACAGTAAACTGGAATAGCCTACAACTTTTACAGCTGAATATGAACTCAAAAAACCAAGAAGTTCTTCTATATGGTCGAAAATCTGTACCAAAACAAGCTGATGGAGACCAGAATCACCGTTCGGGAGTAGGGGACTCTGGTTCTTCCACGATCCTCCAACCAAATTCAGCTTCTTCATCATCGTTGACCTTCGCTGGCGTGCCACTTTTGCTGAGGAAGTCCACCAGCAAGTTTCCCATTCCAAGAATGGAAGGACCAATGCCCACGGGTTCAACAAGGGTAGGAACGACCATATTTGCATGAGAGGGCTGAGGGTCAGGCAGAATAGGGGAGGGCAGGGCACTGAAGCTGGAGCAGGGACAGGGGATTCTTCGCAAACAATGACAGTGATAAAAGCAGTGAGAACAAGCTTGTTTAAGGAGCAATTGAAGCGGAATTCCGCCCTTTGTGAAGATTGGCAGAGGGCTGGGTTGGTGGGCAAGTTAGAAACAGGGGAGGTAGGCTGAGAGACAGGCTGGGGAGGCTGCGAAGGCAAAACAGAGTGAGTGCTTCCAGGAGGGTAGGAGCTGCCTCTCAGATGCCCAGAATGCAAACTCCAATCCACGTCCTCCTCATAAGATGTCGAGGGAGAGCTAATGGAAGGGCGAGGGCGGGAAGAGTGCCCTCTGCTCATTTCGCACCTGCAGCGCATTCTCTGCCTGAGCCGAGGCATAGAAGCTACACGAAGGCAGGAATGCTCGGGGCAGAGGGCGTGGTCGGGATGCAATGGAGAGCTTTGAAAATTCGCTGCGTGAGAAGGCAAGCAAAAATTGAGATGAAAGTAGCTGGTCTGGGTGAAGTGGAAACCTGGAAGAGTTTCCAAGCAACCCAGTATAGAGCAACGTCGACTAGTATGGGTGCGCTCACTTGGAACAGCGCAAGAAGAGGGGCAGATTCCACAGACGGGCGAAGGAGGTTCACAAAAAACACAATGAGCAGATGAATCCTCCAAAACGAAATCCATAGCCAAATGAACCAGCGAGGTGAGGTAGATGACAAGCGCTGCGAATGGTGTGAAGACAGAACAGGTTGGCAAAATGAATGAGAGAGTAATGGCACAGCAGGGGGCCATATGGCCGCGGAAAGTGAATGCTCTCGGGATCCACCAAGGGACGAAAGTACCATCACTCCAGCCCATCACCCGCATCCGGAAAATACGTTGTTATTAATATAATAAACTTCAGAAAAATAAATAAATAAAAATTAAATGCTAATAAATTTTTAAAATAATATTAGCACCATGGCTGAAAAATGTTTAAATTTAAAGGATTTTCCTAGAGGTCATATTTTATCTATAATGTCATCCTTGGAATTTTTAGGCTTTTCAGAGACATGATATTTTATCTTTAATACCATGCGTAAAAAAACTGGAATTTTCACACTTTGATATTTTATCTTTAACATAATTATTAAAATATGTTGAAAAATTACCCGAGAATAAAAAGACGTTATTGTAGTGGGTGTTTTTTGCACAAAAAAATTGAATTTTACTTCCATTTTTTTAAATTGTTGAAATTTATCTCGAAAAAAAAGGTTATTCCAGAATAACACTTTTTGTTTTGAGCTATTTTTAAAAAAAAATTTTAATTTTTTTTTTTTGTTAGAGTTCTCGTTTGAGGTAATATTTCTCGTTTGATCAATAACTTTGTTAGTGTCAAGAATATTTCCCCATCATCAGATCAAATTCACTAATATGATTTTTTCCTTACCGACACTTCATGTGGGTGGGTTAGCGTCAACACTATAGGAGAAAGCATGCACCAAATTTTCACATGGAACCTTAATGTGTGGCTAACGTGCACTAGTTTCCCACATAATGTTGAATAAATAGTGAAATGGAAAGATATATCCACTTCCAAATTTAATTTTGTGGGTTTAAATTATTCTCATAAAATTTTTTAACCATGTTCCAAAGGCTCCAATCTGACTATAACTAAGTAAAAAACCCAATGAATTACAACACAAGGACCAATCAATTACATATAATGGCATGACATGGTGGTATGAAGGAAAATAAACATTGTTCTAAGATTACCCTTTCCATAAGTAGGATTGTTATCATTAGAAAAATTAAGAGAAGGTGTTGGGATTAGATCCTTCTCACATAATATGGAAATAAAAATGGCCATGAGGTAATAGTATGATGTTATAATAACAAACCATCCACTACATATAGAATAAAACATTGGGTTAATAAACAAAACCATGATATTAATCCAAGAGGCACTTGACCATAATGAGCTAATAAATTTTTTTTAATGTGAATTTGGGGTACATTATATAAAAAATATTGTATTTCAGCCTATTGAAAAAAAATATTAAATGAAAGGAAATCATAATATCTTTTGCTATGAAAATAATGGAAAATAAATATATTTTCTTTCAGAAAAATTGTCGTTAGGGGTAGCATAACGTATGGTATAGTACATTTCAAGGTCTGAAGGTTGCTTTATTTTTCCAATAGATATGACCCATTGCTAGTTTGACCTCCCTTTGCAGATTAATTTTTATCTGGATTGAAGCTTCCATAACATATCCCATGGAAACAATATGTGTATATCCTTGTTAGCTGTTTATTTAATGACTCTAGACTACAAAAGGAAAAAGAAAAAAGAAAAACATCACTTAGGAATTGTCCGGATTTATGAAGCTAAAATTGTGGTTTTGTTTCGAATAAATCTCCAGCTTTAAAACCCTTTTTACACACACACACATACTTTTTCACAAATAATTTAAATCATAAAAATATTATTACGATAACTCATTCATATACAATCAATTTTATAGTACCAATCCTAACATTAATATGTAAATTATTCCACTAAACTAGTTATCTGAATGCTTAAAAAACCCTTCTTTTTCCTTAGAAGAGCCATAATTAATAATTTCTTATTTTCATCCTTATTCTTACTTCAACCATAATCCAATCTCGAAACTCATATACTCAACATAGAATCACAAATAACCCCCATACTTATATGATTTGTTGATAATACAATAGGAGTTACGATACTACTCCCAATTCATGAACTACTGTACCAGTAATTTCCCATGAGCTATGGGCCCTTGTTTTATCAGGAAACATTTTTTCTTTTTTTACAATTTCATCTCCTCGACCCTAGAATTGTCCTTCCTTATGTGACTCGACTCATTTTCTATACAGGTGTAGTCTTTATCCCTCACCAGTACCTCAATTTTATTTCTATGTTTCCTTTCTCTACCATAATGTTGTTTTTTAAAACATATTATGGTCATGACATTTCTCTCAAATCATAATAATTCTTAGCCTAGGGAAAATCATCCTTGAGGTTGGATGATTTTTCTTTTTTGTACAACTATCTTTTCTTGTACCATATTTGGTTCTAATTGTTTCTTGATAGTTGGGAACCTAACTACTCACACAGTGGCCCCTCTTGTATTTCTAGAAATAATAGTAATTAGAACAACATTATTTCATTAATAGTAATAAATATTTAAATACCATAAAAATATTCACATTATTCTTTATCCTCTAAAGGATTTTCATTTTTTTAAATAATAAAAGTCTAAATAAAAATTTATTTCGCAAGGGGTAGTACATTTCCATTCCCCTTCAAAGGGAACACTGTCCTCAACTTTTTTTTAGATTCATTCCATTTTGAATAGCATAGGAAAATCATTTCTCTTTTCCTCCTCCATATCATGTGTGGATTCCTTGGGCCAAAATTTCTTCCATAGCTCTTTAACATGGAATATGGCTTGATTGCAAATTTTGATTTCCCTCTAGTCTAAATTTTTTATAGGATTGACCTAGAACATGCCTTCAGGTCCGATCCATACAACATTCCAATCAATAACATGATGAGAAACATGAATCTATATTTTCAAAGGAGACGTGAAAAAAATTACAAACCTTAATTTGGGTTGACAGTGCTATCTAGTAGGCCACTGACCCCACCTTTTATAGTATTTTAAATCAACCATAAAATTGAGGGGTTAACTTGGAACAATTTCCCATATTCAAGGTACTTATTTTAGGTATAACTATAACATACACATGTTCCCATACCTAAAATTGTTTATGTTTCCTCTTTAAATATATGTAATTCATCTACCTATCCTAATCAACATTTAGATTCTATTTTACTTTGTTCACAATTTCTTCCATTTTCTACAAAAGAGTTAGTCCTAGCACAACCCTAACTTTAGGTTTAATCCAACTCAAATGATTATGGAACTTTTTCCCACACAACAATTTGAGAACACTCGTTTTAATGGACGAATAATTTCTATTATTATGAGAAATCTCAACTAAATGCAAATAATATTCTAATTTAGTAGGTTGATTCATTACATACATCTGTAGCATGTATAAAATAATTTGATTCCTCCATTTCATTTCACCATCTGTATACAGGTGATATGTAATGTTGAAGATCAGTTGTGTTCCCATTCCTTCCAAAAATGCTTTCCAAATTTTGGAAGTAAATTTCAGATCGCTATTAGATATAACATGTTTTGATATTCCATGTAATCTGAAAACTTCCATCATCATTCTTTTTCCCACATGAACAAATTTATAAGTAGACTTAATAGGTATAAAATGAGCAACCTTTTCATTTATCTCCTACAACCATAATAAATTCATGATTTATTTTAGTTCTAAGTAAACTAATCATAAAATATAGTAAAATTACTTCCCACTTTCATTGTCTCATAATTAAAGGGTGTGGAATAGCTCAGCAATAAAGTTTCATGTCATAAAGGATAATAAAGGAAAGATAAGACAAAGGTCATAGGACATGTATTCCAATCTTAATGTTGGGTAAACACTATATTGGACATAACTTGTGGTGTACTAATGGCTATGGAAATTGATAAAGTTATTGGAAAAGGAAAGATTCATTAATTGGCATTTAATTATGAGAATAAATGAAAATAGAAGAAAATGGATATGAAGAGAAACAAATTTTCATGGAAGGGAAATTAGAGGAAGATAGAAGGAATACGAAGAAAAAAGGGACACCAATAATAAAAAGGCATCAGAGAAATGATTCATAGTTTTTTTCAGTTCATTTTTGGCTCTCTCCTTTCATTTTCTATCTCTCATACGTTATTACACACTTAGAGTATTCTTAGATCATTTTAGAATTCACATGGAATTGGAGAAGGAAGGAAAAGGAAAAATAAAGGAAAGTAAGGGAGCACAAAGGGAAGATTGGATTACAAACTTCAGTAGGAATACTTTTCATGTAATATGTTACATGTGTGATTTCCTTACTGGGATATGAATGCATGGTACCTACATTTGATTGTTTGGTTCATTTTATCTCATTTGAATGTGTTTTTCATGGATTGATAGTGGTTGCAGCCTTGGATTTCAATTTCATGTATATCCATAGTGTTATGGTATTCATTCATAGTTGAGCTTTGGTTTCCCAGAAATTTTTGGAACTTGGTGAGTTGGTATCAGTAAAATACCAAGTGTTGGTGGAGGATATGGTTTTCTATGTGAAGTCCCCAACTAGTGGCTGGAAAAAGGAAAATCCTTGAAGGTATGGTGAAGAAATTTTGAGGCATCCATGATTTGTTTAGTTTTGTGATATTGGGACTGGTTTAGGTGAGATAATGGTAACTTGAGGGTGGAGGTGGTTTAAACTCTGGATACCTTGGTTGATTATGTCTTGGTTTATCCCATGATATCCCACATTAATGTTTGGAATATCGCGCTTGGGTGATTGGCTGAAAGAAATATTTGGTTTAGTCCAATATATGCTCATGTGCTATCTGGAAGTCCCTGACTTGGTTGGATTTTTCATAAGTTAATATAATCTATTATTATAATTTAATTAATGACAACATGTACCTATTATCATCTGCATTTTATGGCTGATTTTTCATTGATTTTTTGTCGACTATATGATAATTATAAGCATGTTTCTATTATGTTCTCTATATATGGCTCTTGTCCATGATTTAATAGTTTATTAAATTATGGATGAATGCATGGAATAATAAGTGTTGTTGTATATAGAATGAGAGAGCATTGATCCTTCTTGAAGATTCTCATATGAGGTTTAGAATTTTATGCATTCATGACCTATAGATTTAATGTTTACCATATGTTTTACAAAAATTCTATCATGTACTAGGAGTTTTTTGGTCCAGATATTTCTCAAGTATTGATTTTTTATAATTTTTTATCCTCATTGCCATGATTCTGAAAAGTTATAGGAATTTTTGGGCATTTATTTGGAGGTTATCTTGAAAAGGTGACATAGATCTCTTGAACGCATGCAAAAAAAAGGATATTTTGGGTCACAACCATTGAAAGACAAGTCTATGGGTGCAGTTATAGTAGTATAATGACATACATAGATTTTGAAGGGTGTGGTTTGGGTGTTAAGTTAGTTAAAAGGAGTTTTGGCTCATGGATTCATTACCTGATGTATTTTTCATGCTCTTGAGTGATATATAGCCCCTAGGGGATTCTAGTAACTTGTCTATTTGTAGGCCCCACTTCCATCTCTCAAACTTGGAGGTCAGGTCATTTCATAGTAGTACTCAACTCATGTTTACCCTAGAGAGCTTGTAAAAGGTGGTAAATGTGGGGTGGGGGGTTACATATTGGTATCAGAGCTTCCAGGTTCAAAAATATGGACTGGAAGGGATAAATGCATGCATAAGAAATGTATTGTGATGGGTATGGTTATCATGCATGATGTTGATATGTTGATTTCATTATGTGTGTGTGTGTGTGTTGCTAATATGGATTTATTTGGGTAGGAGAGATATCCTCCCCTGAAATGCATTGATATAAAATTTCAATTATGTTTCTATTTTTTTTTATCTAACATGGCATGTTTTCTTGAAGGAGAATGTCCAAAAGTAAGAGAAGAATAGTGGTCTGCAACTCACATGACTCCCATCAAAGGCCTGATGTGAATCCTATGGAATGGGAATAGTTAGTTGAGCAGTAAGGAGAAGAGTATTCTCCTGATATAGAAGATACACTAAGGATTCGAAAGGAAGAGATCAAAAGTTGGAAACCATATAATAACAGGTTGATTGAGGCGCATGAAATAATTTCCAAAACTTGATAAAAGAAAATATAATTTAATACATCGATTCTACATAGAATTTTAGAGTTATAGAAAGAAGGGTAGATGGGGATTAGTCATGGAGATAAATGAGAATAATAATGAGGTAGATGGTAGCAGGTCTTAGAGGAGACACGAGTTGGATAGGGAGGATACAATGAAGAGTGGTTGATTTTTGGATACACATGACAAGAGGACTGGAACCTATGGGTTTTATTCTAGTTCTTCTTTTAGGAGACATCATTGTTATGACCACCAACACCATAGGAGGAGTGAGTACTTTCCACAAGACTTCAAGAAATTCAAGCATCCTATTTTTTATGGAGAGATGAATAAATCCTAAGATGAAAAAGCATGGTTTCTTGGAATGAAGAATTTATTCATATTTCATGCCTATTCATAGAACACAAAAGCCAATATCACTACTTCTAGTCTCAAAGGGAAAACATATATATGTTGGGAGGATGTGAAGAATGTATTAGGCATTAGATAATATTAGTTTATTTGGTATTATTTGGAGAGACTTTTAGGAATAAATATCTACCCAAAAGATACAATGATGACAAGGTCAAGGAGTTATATGAGTTGAAGATAGCTTCTATAGCAGAAGATGAGTACACTAGAAGATTCCTGGAATTTTTGAGGTATGTGACTTACCTCAAGGATGAGAGGTGAAGATTCAAAGGTTCATCAATGGTTTTTGAGTAGCATTGAAATTCCATATTGAATTTGATGAGCCTCAGTCATTGGAGGTATCCATTAGGAAATTAAATCATTTTTATGATTTGTCGAAGCATAAGTCTGGTTCTAAACATGATTGGAAAGGGAATGAGTAGGATAAATGAAAATGGCCTTGGAAGTGAGGAATACCTCAAGTTGCAGGTGAGAAAGAAAATTTTGTTCCTTACAAGAAATTCAATGCAGCTGAGAAAGGACATGGCTATCATCATGTAGAGTAGCATAATAAAGGTAGTGGAAGAGAACCATTCAAATGTTGGATTTGTCTAAAGTATCATCACAAGAAGGATTTCCCGTTCTAATGGGGTGGTATACCTCATATCTATAGTGCCCAATAGGCACAGACAGTTGGGAATGTTGTTCCGAGCATTTCTCAGATCTTTACAGCACTTTATAATAGGCAAGCATATTGTTAGACATCCATTATTGAGATGGAAGGTAATAGTTTTGATCTTGTTATTTCCATTTTGATTGATCTTGGATTTAATTATATTTATGGTAGTCTTGACCTAGTGGATAAGTGCATCTTGAATAAGTGCATGAAGAATATTGGTTGGTGTAGTTGGCTATATAGACCAAGAGAAGAGTTCATCATTCGGTGAGAGCTTATGTATTTGAGTTGAATGGTACACCTACATCAACACATCTAAATGTACTTCCTTTAGTTTCATATAGAATTTTTTGGGTATGCATTGGTTGTTCACTCACTTGACTAAGGTAGATTGTTAGAGAAGGCCATTGAGTGACTAGATGATCATGGAGAGAACATAATCCTATAGGGAAAGAAGAATCCTACATCAGTAATAATATTTACCACTATGCATGATAAGTGTAGTAGCAGCAAGGGGTGTTAATATTTTTCACTTCATGTTTCCAGTGACAAAGGGAAGGATGTTGAGGACGATGAACTTATGAAGAAGTATCCCATATTACAGTAGTTTTTGGATGTGTTTCTTGCAAATATTTCAGAGTTACCGCCTCATATGGAAGTGGATTTCTCTATTGAGTTGATACAAGGAGAAACATCGACATCAAAGGAACCTTACATGATGAGCACTCCAAATTTGGTGGAATTGAAGTTTGAGCTTCAATAAATTCTTGATAATAGATACATTAGGCCAAGAGTATCCCCTTGAGGTGCACTAATGTTGTTCATAAATCGTAAGTATGGTACTCTCAGCTTGTGTATTGATTAAATGCAGGTGAAAAGGGTCATGATTAGGAATATGTACCCATTGAAAAATACTGATGACTTGTTTTATCAGCTGAAGGGAGTAGTGGTATTCTCAAAAGTTGATATGATATCAAGATATGAGTAGGTGTGAACCAAAGAAGAAAATATCTACAAGACCACATTCCATACTAGGTATGGACATTACGATTTTTTCGTGGTTCCTTTTGGTTAGACTAATGCTACAACCACCTTTATTTGTTCTATGAAAAATGTATTGCGTGCTTATTTGGAGAGTTTTGTTATAGTGTTTATTGATGATATATTCATATACTCCCAGAATGAGGAGGATCATGTAGAGAGCCTTGGATAAGTGTTGAGATTATAAAGAGAGGATTGGTTTTATTCCAATATCGTCAAGTGTAGTTTCTTTCAGTCTCAGACTCACTACTTGGGAAATGTTTTTTAGAAGGAAGGCGTGATAGTGAACCTGGAAAATAATAAATCTTTCATGGAGTCGAAAAATACTAGGATTTTAGATGAGGTGACATAATTCATGGGATTAGCAGGTTATTACATGAGGTTCATCATGAAATTCTCAAGGACTTTCTATCCTATTACATATTTGTAGAGAAAAGGAAAGACGTTTGAATGGACTGATGAATGTACAAATAGTTTTGATTAGTTGAAGAATTTTATTACAAATTCTCGCGTGTTGAATATTGCAGATCCTGATAAGGGGTATTTTGTTTTTACATGTTCTTCCAAGAAATGACTTGGTGGAGTAATTATGCAAGAAGGACAGATGGTATTCTATGAGTCTAGGAAGTTGAATGATCACGGGCATAGATATGTGACTCTAAATATTGAGTTATCAATTATCATTCATGCCTTGAAGACATGGAGGTGTTCTCTTCTTAGCAGGACATTTATTTTGATGAGTTATCATAGTGGAAATAGGTTCTTATTTTACCAAACCAATCTAAATTATAGGAAATTTAGATGGTTGGATACCCACAACGAGTTTAAATTTGTGATCAAGCACATTACGAGAAAGGAGAATCGGGTTGTAGATGATCTTAGTAAGAGAGTGTAGGTGAATCTAATGTTATATGTGAGCACTTATTGTACATATTTTCAAGAGTGGATATTATAAGAAGGGAAATATGATGAGATGTACTAGGATTTGAAGTAGATGTTGCAGCAGGGCGAAGGTGATAGGGAAGAATATTATAACCTCAGGGAAGATGGCTTAGTGAGATTCAAGAACATGATTTATGTGCCAGATAGAAATGATTTGAATAAGCTTAACTTTGGGAGTTTTATGTCAAGACATACTTAGGTCACCCAGGATACTAGAAAACTTTGAAAAATGTTAATAAATTCTATCATTGACCGACTTAAAAAAGGAAGTGGCTAAGTTTTTTGCTAGATGTTTGCACTACCAATGAGGGAAAGATAAGTGTAAGCACCTAGTTGGCCTATTAAAACCTATTCTTATTCCAAAATGGAAATGGGAGGTCATTTCCATGGAATCCATTACAGGTTTTCCAAGGACAATGAGACAATATGATTCCATCATGGTTGTGGCTTACAAGTTGAGAAAGGTACCTCAGTTCATTGAAGTCAAGTCTACAAATTCAACTAGTGAGGTAGCTCAAATCTTAATTACGGATATAATGAGCTTACATGGTGTTCCAAAGAAAACAATATTAGAAATAGATTCCAAGTTTACTTCATAGTTTTGGAAGAAGTTGTTTGCATGCTTGAGGAGAAAGTTAGCTTTCGGTACAACTTATCAACCACAAATAGATGGAGAGACATATAGGGTGTGTATGTCATGCATCAATAAGGTAAGTGGGAGGAGTATATTTCACCAGTGTATTTTTCATATAATAATGGGTATCATGAACCCTTGACGATGAGTCTAGTTGTGGCTCTCTATTGGAGGATTAGTAATACTCCTATCATCTGGAGTGATCTAGTGAACAACATATTTATTGGACCAGATATGTTAGATGAGATGGAGTAGGAGATAAAAGGTATTAAGAGGAATTTAAAGGCAACCCGGGACAATCATAAGAGTAATGCAGACCAATATACATCATTCAAGTAGTTTTAGGTTGGAGAGCATGTGTACTTGTGCATCAAGCACAAGATGAGCTCCTTTAATATTATTTCATGTCTCAGGCTAGAACATTGGTATTGTGTGTCTTTTGAGATCCTTGGGAAGATTTGACCAATAGCCTATAGAATTGATGTCCTGCCAATCATGAAAATTTTTGATGTTTTCCATGCTTCATTGCTTAATACATACGTGCAAGATGTTGATCATGTGATTGATCGCTATGTATTACACGTGGAAACTTAGGGAGATTTCCAGCCATAGCCATAATGCAATCTGCAACAAAAACAACTCATGCTCCGGAACCAAGCAATAAAGTAGGTTAAAGTGTAGTGGAAGCACTTTGGGCCTCGTGAAGCTACATCAAAGATGGTTTACCAGATGCAAGCTTTGCATATTTCATTATTTTTTGGTTCAAGAAAATGAGTTTTTCATATATATATGTGTGTGTGTGTGTGTGTGTGTGTGTGTGTGTGTGTGTGTTGTAAATATGAAAATGAGCTATATTCTAAAACTCCAATAAGAAGTATATTTGTTTTGTCTTTCAATAGGATT
Organism: Pinus albicaulis; assembly: GCA_034641835.2. Lineage (NCBI taxonomy): Eukaryota > Viridiplantae > Streptophyta > Pinopsida > Pinales > Pinaceae > Pinus > Pinus albicaulis. Next base: position 1,139,954,190 of record CM076579.1, on the reverse strand, counting down.
TCATTGTAAATATTACATCGAGCTATGTTATAAATTGCGATAGGAAATATGTTTTGGTTTTAGTGTTTTGTTGGTCATAGGTGTCATATAACACTAAGAACAGTATTCCCCCAAGGGGGAGGGAATTGTAACAACCTTGGGTTAAAGTTTCATGTAATAAAAGGCAATAAAGGAAAAATAAGACTAATATCAAGGGACACATATTCCAAGTTGAACGTTGGGTAAACACTATATTGGGCATCACTTGTGGTTTATTAATGGCCATGGAAATTGGAAAATGAACTCGTAAATGCAAGAGGAATTAGCTAGAATTTAGTTATGAAAATAAAATAAAATAGGAGAAAATGTAGATGAAGAGACACAAAATTTCATGCAATGGAAATTAGAGGAAAAATGAAGAAAAGGAGACATCAATATTAAAATGGCATTAGATAAACAATACACATATTTTTTTTCATGTAAATTTAGGCTCCCTCCTTTCATTCTCTCGCTCTCATATGTTCTTGCACACTTAGATTATTGTTGGATCATTTTAGGATTTAAATATAATTCGAGAAGGAAGGAAAATGATAATAAAGGGAAAGTAAGAGAGCCCAAAGGGAAGGTTGGATTAGAAACTTAAGCAAGAATATTTTGTAGGTAAAACCTTGCATGTGTGATTTACTTGTTGGATGTGAATGCACGGTACATGCATTTAATTATTTGGTTCATTTGTTTTCATTGGCATGGTTTTTTCCACGTTTGATAGTGGTTTCAACCTTCCCTTTCCATGTCCTAGATAGCCATGGTGTCATGGGATTCATTTATGGTTGATATTTGGTTACGGGATGCTTTTGGAAACTAGTGGGGTCATCTCAAGAAAATTCCAAGGGTTACGGGTGAAGATTGTTTTCTTAGAGTATCCCTCGACAGGAGGCTGGATATATGAAAATTCCTCAAGGTATCAAGAAGAAATTATAAGGAATCCAAGCTTGGTTTGGTTTTGTCATATTGGGATCAGTTTAGGTGAGATCATAATAGCTTCAACGTTGAGGAGATTTAACCTCTAGATTCCCTAATTTATTATGTTTTGGTTTATCCCATGAGATCCCACATTCATTCTTGGAATATGGACCAGGGGTAATTAGTTTAAAGAAATATATGGTTTAGCCCAATCTATAGTGTGGTGATACGTGGAAGTCTCTAACATGGTAGGATTTTTCATAAGTTAAGAAGAGTTATTCATATAATGTAATTAACGAGAACATGCACTTGTTATTATGTAGCTTTTATGGTTTATTTTTCATGGCTTTTATGTTGGTTATAAGCATGGCTCTATGATGTACTTTAGATATGGATTTTATTCATGATTTAATAGTTTATTGAATAGTCGATGAATACATGGGTTAACAAATATTGTTGTAGCTATCTTGAGAGGGTATTACGCCTTCTTAGTGATTCTCATATCGGGTTTATAAATTTATGATTAGATATGAATTCATGATCTATAGATTTCATGTTTACCATATTTTTGACAAAATGTCTATCTTGTACTGCGTCTTTTATATTCAAGATATTACTCAAGTATTGATTTTTTTATGGTTATTATCATCATTTCCATGATTCGACATAGATCTCACGAAAGGATAGCCTAAAAAAGTGGCATAGATCTCATGATTGCATGCACATAACAGGGGATTTTGGATCATAACGCCTCGCATACAAGCCTACGTGTGCGGTTATAGCCTCATAATCGCAGGAATAGTGTATCAAGGGTGTGCTTTGGGTGTTAAGTCAATGAAAAAGAGTTTAAACATAGGAATTGATCACCTGGGGTGGTTTTCATGCTCTTAAGTGATATGTATTTCATGAGGGATGTAAGTAAGTTATCGATTTGTGGGCCCCGCTTCCATTACTCGAAGGTTTCATCATGTCATAGTACAAAAACTCATGTTTTCCCTGAAGATCTTGTAAAAGCAAGTAAATGTGGGGTGGGAAGTTACATGATTCAGTATTCCTGCTAAATTTTGATGTTATATCTTTACTCTTTGACATTATTGGCTTTTTTACATATAGACAACCAACTCTTTTTTCCTATTTGGCCAAAAGAGTTATTTTCAAAGTACGAAAATGATTTTTTGATAACATTGGTGAGACAAGACAACCATTTTATAGTTTTCATTAAGAATTAAATATTGGAACCCCAATACATCAAGGACCTAAATTTTTTCCTTAAAATTTAGCAGGTCATTTTCATTAATTCCATATTCTCTATTTTCTACATGCTCAATTTTATCTCTCACCCTTTCCCAAATTTTCCTATAAATTTCATCTTTCAAAGTCATTCTTTTGATTTTTTCTATAAAATCTATTTTAGTAGTACTTAATATTACCTCACAAATTTGATTTAAAATTCGACTTAATGCGTTACTGTTGAGGAGGTAAATTCCCTCTGCGGACAGAGGTGATCGCTACTAGCCCAGCAGGGGTCTAGCAACAATCATCAAATGTTACAACGCAGATTCCTAGTTACGAATAAAAGACCAAAGATGGAGGCCTACCTGGAATCCAATGCTATGATCCGTAGAAGAGAGCGTTCCCGTTCCTCAGCCTCGGCAGATCATGATCCTCCCACGATCTCCGCGGATGGACACCTGCACATGCAAGAAACAACATGAATACAAGCATAAAATCCAGAATATGCAACTATATATCAGTCAGAAAGGATATAACTCATATTAACATAAGTGAAAACAGAGTGGAACCATAACCGTAATCATTCATTAAATAACAATCGAAAGAGAGTACAACCAATGTTCTGACGTCACGGTCTCCTTCGGATGGGTCTCCAATCGTTCACGTCTCGCAAAGCTTGCCAGGGAAAGGGCAAACCTCTCCAGAGTCTATCGACGATAGTCTCCTTACTTGAGTCGGCCTTAAGGGAAGAAAGAGGGCCCTTACAACACAAAGGCTCTTGGGAATTTGGAGATTCAAAGCTTAGGCACTTCAAGACTAGCTTTCCATGGAATTGAGCAGGCTTTTATAGATGGGGAAGGAGGGAGTTGGGATCCCTATTATTGTGGGATTGACCCTATCAACAAGGAAGGTTCCATGGGAGGTGGCAAACCACTTCCCTTCCATGGAACTCCCGCAGCCAAACCTCCCAACTCAAGATAGGCAATGGTTTCTGAGTTTGTTGAAACACAACTTCCGCCATCTTTATTTAAAAAACACTCCTTAAATTGGCTGGCACGACTACTGCTCTGGGACAAAGCGCCAGTTGGCGCGGCCTCTTTGTAGGATTTTCCCCATTGGCACGAGTGATGAACTGTCTGCTCGCGCCAATGCAAAAGGAGATGTTTTCATGATTTTTTGCAAGGAGATGTCTTTAGGGAAATTGAAGCTCATGCTTAGAGGAATGCATTGATGATGATTTCAAGGCATGAAAATGTTCACAGGTCACAAAATGGGTCCTCCATTATGCAGGACGGGGAATGGTAGGGACGGTGACAAATTACTGTGTAACAGATGCCCCCTAAAGTATGAGGCCCAAGAGAGAGAGGGGTGAAATGATTTACGAGAACATGTTCAACTGAAGGCCCGCCGTCGGAAAACCTGCGCAGAAAGATACAACTGATATCTCAAGTACATGATGTATAAGTGGTATGGACGCAGCCATCCGAAACAGAGTATGCTATAATCCGGATCCAGGGTATGGGTGCAGCCATCCAACTAAGATCAAACAAATAGACTCAGGTATGGTCGCAGCCATCCAATCAGTGAGTCATGTACATAATGATAATAATCCACAATCGCAGCCTGGATTACAACAGACACAATCCAGGGTCTTGCACTCCATCTCGACCCAAACAAAGTACAAGTTCAAGCATGCGAATATGTGAGTTGAAGTCGAACATGCAAGAACATCGTCTGATTACCAGCCAATGATGAGAGCTGTTAACAGACGCGAGAGGAACCACCAATAATGACAATGGCCCTCAAGGTACTACAGGTACAATCTACGGCGTGTGAATCAATGAGTTGGCATCGAACACCCGCAGAATCACTCGATCGGAGGCCAATGATGAAAACCTCACGTCGAATGCGACGAACCTGCCATTGAGGCATGCAGGCTCCAAGGTACCATGAAGGAGTCTCTAGATCAACTTCCTGGATAATGAGCTGAAGTCGACAGGAAGTGACCTTGATCGAAGGTGGGCCATAATGTTTCCCACATCATCGACACAAGATACAGGAACATGATGTTTTTATTGTGAATCAGGATCATATGAGAATCAGAGGAAGGTTGATATTTGCAGAGGCCAACTTCTCTTGAACATATAAATGGCACGATAGTGGACTTGGCAGTATTTGACATCAATGGATCAGAGGTCATGGTGATGAGGCAATGAGAAGATGAGAGGTCAAAAGGGATTATCCAAACCCATAGAGGCAAAGTGAAGAAACAAGATCAGATTTCCCCAACCCAACACGAATGCAGACAAGTGCCATGTTCAAGAGCGACATACTGCTGACGACAACGATGATGGTTCCATTTTTCCCCCACCATTTCTGGTGACTACCCCAATTATTTTTGATAACAAGCTTGAAGGGGATAGCATATGCTTATAATATAAATCCGCCCTTCGGGCGAGTCCATCCTAGTGCATTTAATGAGTCCTAGGAAGGAGGAACTCGGAGAATGTCATTTCGAATGGATCCGATGTCATCAGGGTTTAATGAGTCTGACAAAGGGAGAACTTGGCGTCTTTTCATGTTTAGAGAGTTTGAAAAGACAACAGAAAATTAAACTCCATAGGTCCCTTTTCGTAAATAGTTCCTCAGATCCGAAAAGGTAGAAAACAATATCCGAGAAAACCTCCTAGTCGTGATAGGCTAGGGTATTCCTTTTTCGTAATCAATCCATCCTAGCCCGAAAAAGGGGTAAACGTATATTGGGTAGATGTCGATTCGTGTCCATTTTAACGAGATCGAAACAACAAGGGCCTCGACAATCTTTACATGTTTAGAGAGTCAAAAAAGAGCTGAAAGATGACTCCAAAGTGACTTTTTCGTGTATTTACCGAGTCCAAAAAAGTATAAAATACAACTCGTTTCCATCGTTAAAGTCACAAAAACCTGTTGCTGCACATACCAAGCAAGCGTAAAACCCATTGTCGACATAACATATTAAAATATTTGATAAAAATAAATTTTTAAAACTCATTTATGTCAAAAGGTTATAAATATGCCAAAATGGTAAAAAAAAAATTACATTTACTATTCACCTTGGTAAAAAGCAACAGTGGTCCATTTGGAGTGGAAACTTCTGACGGCGATTGCGACAGATCTGGTTGACCATTCAGATTCTCGTCTGCTACAGGTAAGAGGTGCTTCCCTGCTCTTCATTTCCATCCATCTTTTAATAGTTTTCCCTTGTGTATCAGTCATTTGTGGCCACTTTTGAAATTTTAGGGCCACGTTCATTGGCGCGGGTATCGGGCACGGATCCGAACCAATGGGCTCTTTTATACAAAGGGCTCACGCCACGTGGCGCGAATATTCAGAAAACAACCACGCCAGTGGCCGAACCTAAAATTCCACCTAAAAATTCGATATTTTAACCAAATTGAATGGAATTTGAAGCCTACCAGAGATCTAACTAAGGGTTTATGACCATATGGATGCAGGTAATCAAGAAAAATGGTGATTGAATGGAAAGAACGAGAGCATGGAGAAGAGGATGAACAGGCCATCCAAAGTGAGGCTTGCATGAATGCCCTCAGAAATTGTGGGCTGAAGAAGTTCTTCCTTACACCCTGTCTACGAGCTCAGCCCGAGCTCCTCCAGTATCTGATCAGTATTTGGGATGAACATAAACAAGTGTTCAAGTTACGAGATCAGGTATTGGAGCTGGAGGTTTCTGATGTGTATTTTATCACCGGATTGTCTCGCAGAGGTCCGATCCCTGTCTTGACTGGAAGCAGACCATCTGGCAAGAAGATGTAAGAAGTGATGGCACGAGTGTGCCGAGGAGCACAAATGGGATCAGGGAGCAAGAAGGTGGATATCCACACTATCCCCGATCTGGCATTGAGAGTTGTCCTACATACCATCACGCGGGCTTCTGGGTCACAGGCACCACACGAGGCCACAAAGGCCCAACTCCTGCTGGCCTCAGAATGCATGAGTCCCCTACTGTTCGATTGGGCAACAACAGTAAAAATAAACATGAAAAGGAAGCTCACAAAATGCAAACAAGCAAAACTGAAAAAATTTGGCTATGGTTCCATCTTAGTATCGTTCATTCTAGAACACTTACCAATCTTTCAAGGCCAAGGGGCCTCAGTAGCAGATCCAATACCACGAGAGCCAAGAATGGCTCGCTAGGCAGCACTAATGCCCAGAGCTGGAGGCGGCCAACAAATGTCCTGGAGGCCGGAATTCTTTAGGTGGTTACGACGCCAGTTGATTGTAGTGGAGGACTGGCCATATGTAGGAACTGACTTCACCAGAGACCCAGATCTCCCACTACCAGAAGGAGATGACTGGGACGAGGAGTTGGGTAAGACCTCATGTTTTTTATTTTTTATGTTTTATATATATATTTTTTTTGTTAATACACATTCGTCCTAACACATTTTATATATGTATGCAGATGTGGGACCTGAGAGACCAGCTGGGATGTCTCCAATCTCACAGAGGACTCAACTCGCCCCTAATCCTCAGGGAGAGGGCACCGAAGGAGAGGATTTGATCTAGAATCTTGAGGGCATTGCCCCAGGGATCCCGGACTATGCTCGGCTGGCGGACGTACCGATGGCATACCAGCGTCACACGGTGGGAGTTCCAAGTCGGATCCACCGAATCCTAAGACGCTTAGTGCGTGCAGTCACATGCTATCATGAGCACCATGCGGATTAGCTCTTAGGATTTATACCACACCTATTTTTTGAGAGACGTATCATCTCCGGATGTACTTAAGACGATTATGTATATTTTGACTTTATGTGACACACTCTATGTAAACATTTCGATATCTATATATATGTGCATATCTATTTCTGGATGGATCTTCCTTTACATGTGATGATGATTTACAAATTGCGCAAATTTTTGTCTAATACCAAATTTGCTACTGCATCTGTTAATGTATTCAAATGCCTAGGTATATGATGATATGTAATGTAGTCAAAATTTCTTTCCAGTAATCAAATACGCAGATATAGATGTAAGATGTACGGGTTCCTTACCGAATAGTGTCCGTTCAGTTGTAACACTACAAGTTGCGAATCTAGATACACGAGCAATTCACGGATACCAAGGTTTACTGCCTCGGTTAATAATTCTAACACAACACTATATTCCGCGATGTTGTTCGTGATACGTCCTAGACACACTCCTTGCAGGTCGACCAACTCACCAACAGGATCGTAGATTACCTAGGCTGCTGAAGACAGATTCCTGGTATTGCGGGAGGCACCATCCGCGAAACCAACAAATGGATGAATAGACATCTGCACAACCAGGAAGACCCGATCAGCAGAAATATGTTTACAAAGCACACCACACTATACATGCACACAAATGAAAATCACATACCTATGTACACACACCACACCAAGAAATCACTTCAGGCATAGTACTTTTTGAGGTACAACCCATTTCTGGGCTGCGCCAGCGGAACTCATTCATAATCTATAAGCTCTTAGGCCCTGTTTTTCAAAACGCATTTTACTATATAGGGCCCATGCCACATAGGCTGGAACTTACCGGCTCCAAGCTTTTCATGTGCTTGAGCGTACAGGAGGACAAGGTCTCCTTCGATAAAGGAACGAGGAGAAACAGAGTGATCAAAATGAGTTTTGACCCTCTTCTTTTGTGCTTCGATAACCAAAGTAGCCAGACGACGGGTTTCATCTAACCGTTCCAGATACAGAAGACTTTCTTCCTCAACAGAAGTATTAGGTAGAAGCTCCACAGCTAATTTCAACGAAGGAATCTCGCATTCAACTGGAAGAGTTACTTCCAGACCATACACCAATTGAAATGGTGTGAACCTAGTTGCACTCTTTGCAGATGTTCGGTATGCCCAGAGAGCTGAGAATAGTTGGAGATGCCAACTGGATTTGTGAATACCAACTGTTCGCTGAAGCATAGTGACCAAAACCTTGTTCACTGCTTCAACCTGACCATTCGCTTGAGGGTAATATGGTGTCGAGCTATTGTGACGCAAGCCCAACTTTGAAGTCAGCTCCGCCATCATATAATCTAGGAAATGAGTACTGTGATCAGTGACGATCGCTTGAGGAACCCCGAATCGTGCAATAACGTGGTTGAATATAAATTGAGCAGTCGTTTTCCCGTCAGCAGCTAGTGTAGGCATCGCCTCTTTCCACTTGGTGAAGTAGTCGACGACGACAATTATATACGCATGCCCCCCCGGTCGAGTGAGGGTTACACATCATAAAATCCACACCCCATTTTGCAAAAGGGCCGACGGTAATAACAGGATGAAATGGTAAAGGCGGCGCGCGCATCTCGTGCTGAAAAATCTGGGACGCATGACATTTATGGACTGCAGTGATACAATCTTTGAATATGGAAGGCCAAAAATAACCTGCTCGCAGAATCTTCTAGGCAGTAGCATACCCGGACATATGTCCACCACAGGGGCCACTGTGGCAGTCATTTAGGACCTTTTCAGCCTCTTCCAAGGTTAGGCATCGCCGGAGCACCGAATCTACTCCAATGAAGTAAAAGATATCTCGTACTATATGGTAGGGCTGGGACTGGTGCCGAATCCGACGGTGGGCAGCTTTATCCAACTCAGGCCAAAACATTGAGGTCTGAAGATACACTATTATGTCACCGTACCAAGGGTCACGAGTACTGATGAGGAAAAGTGTTTCGTCCAGTATATGGTATTCAGAGTGTGAGGGAGCAGAGTCTGTAGGGAGAGAACATATCAAATCCGCAAAGACCAGTGATTTAGTTGACTTAGCAGTAGTGAACTCTAATTCAAACTCCTACAGGATCACAATCCATTTGGAGTACTTGCCCCCCAGTAATTGTCTAGAAATAATATATGTCATAGGGTTGCAGTCTGAAACCACTGTTATCGTACGCAAAAGGATGTAATGGCGAAAGAATTGTACAGCGTGTAATGCTGCTAATGCCAACTTCTCGACATGAGCATAACACGTTTCTGGATCGAGAAGGTTCCGTGACAGGTAATAAACAACATGTTCATCACCGTCATCGTCATCCTGCACCAAGACCATGGCTATGGTGCTAAATGCGGCGGCTAGATATAAAGTGAAGTCGCGGTGGTAGTCTGGAGGACGAAGCAACGGAGCATTGACAAGCAACATCTTCAGCTTCTCAAAGGATTCCTGAGCAATTTTGTCCCAATGAAAGGGAATGTTCAGCTTTAACAAACGAGTGAATCCTTTGGCCAGCTCGGCATAATTTGGGATAAAGCGCCGAAGAAAGTTTGCTTTCCCTTGTAGACTCTGTAACTGATACAGGGAGGAGGGTGATGGGAGATTTACGATGGCCTCGACCTTTAAAGGGTCAAGGCGAATTCCGTCTTTCAAGACTATGAATCCTAAAATACGGCCAGAATCAATGCAGAAGACGCATTTATGAGGATTGAGCCTAATATTGTAGCGCCTGCAACGAAGAAAGATCTGGCGGAGATGCTCAGGATGGTCCTATCGCTTACCCAAATGGGCTGGCAAGTCGTCCAGATAAGGCTGAACGATATGGCGAATGTCATGAAAAGCATAGGACATCACATGCTGAAAAGTGGCTCTAGCGTTCTTCAAGCCAAACGGGAGCTTTTTATATGCGAAAGTACCCCACGGACAGATGAATGTGGTCTTGTGTTGATCCTCAGGTGCAATATTGATTTGATTATATCCTGAGAAACCGTCCATTAGGGAATAGATCTCACTCCCGGCACATTCGTCGATAATCTGGTCTATAAACGGAGTGGGATAATTATCCTTTGGACAGGCGCGATTGATGTCGCGATAATCAACACAGACTCTAATCGTACCCTGCTTTTTATCGATAGGGACAATGTTAGACACCCATTCTGTGAGGGGGATGGGATAAATAAAACACTCGTTCAGAAGTTTTTCAACTTCTGCCTTGATGGCGGCGGCTTTCCGAGGATGCATGGGGCATAAACATTGGCGCACGGGTTTCACACCTGGATAGGTTGGAGTCTCGTGCACTATGATACTGGGATCAATCCCCGACATTTCCTCCTAATACCATGCGAAAACATCTCTGAATTCTTTGAAAAGCTCAGTATAGACTTGAATCTCATTGGGAGAACAAGTCACACCCACGTGAATATTCTCAACGATCCCTGGTTTAACGGAGATGTTTATCGGGATAGTTTGAGTAATGTTACTTAGGTTACCCTCTGAAAAAACCTCGTGCGTCAAAATGGGCGTTTGAAGAGGAGGGGTAGGAACCTGAGTAGCATAACGCTCCAGAAAATCAGTCATTGCCCCCAAGCTAGGCATAAAAGAGGAGCGATGATGTCCATCGTGCCAAGGCAGCTCCTCAAGAGACATAGTTTCAATGATAGCCTCATCTGAAGGAAAAGTCTCTTTGAGAGGATCAGGTGAATCAGCCTGACCAAGCCAGGGGGATTGAGAGTAGATGTCAAGATCCATGCTCAAAGGAGCATGCTGAGGAGGTGGAGGATCAAATGCAGCAACAATTTCACAGTAGTTGATCTCTACGAGCGTCAAGGGAATTGATTCTCCGAACTCAAACACCTGCTCAGGCGTAGAAATAAGCCAAGGGTCATCAGACCTGGACATCATGTTGACTTGAGCAGTGTGTGGTGGTGGTGCGGGAAAGATACCCATGAGGACTGAGTCTTTGAAGAGACCAGGTCCTACACTGTCTGGGGGATTCAGAATTTGATCCACGTATGACACGTTGTTCTCAGAGGTAGAGGTGAAAAATGACAACTGATCCACCGTGACAATCTTGCCCTCGTGAGGGAACTTAATGAATCGAAAGACAATGGATGGCACGCAGAGCATGGCATGGGTCCAGTTGTGGCCAAGAAGTATATTGTAGTTGACTTTAGCGTCAACCACTTCCACTTCCACATTGACAGTTTTCCCCTGTAATGTGATCGCTAGACTCTCAAGAACGCCCAGGGGTTTAGATTCCCGACCATCAAATGCCTCAAGGGCATTAGGAGATGACGACAGGGCTGGAGAGCTGATGGCCTTCCAGAAAGCAGAGGACATAACGAAAGTAGATGCACCTTCATCCACAACGGCCCTATGAATGTTCAGACCGTTAATCCCGACTTGAATAATCAGAGCGATTTGATGTGGAAGCCAGGGAGTGAAATTCTCCAAATCGAAGGTGAGAAGACTCGAGTCAGCGGGATCAATGCCCCCGATCGCAAAAAATAAAGCCTTCCGTTGCGAAGGACAACTTTGAAGAACTTCTAGCGCAGACATGGCAGACGGCGCCTATGCCAAATCCTCAATAATGCTGTAATGTTGAGCGGCACGAACATTTGGATTATAAGAAGATATTCGAAGGACACCTTTAGGAGGTGGCTTCACAACGGGTTCAGGAGTAGGCTTCTCGATTTCCAACGGACCGGAGATAGGTGGGGGAGGCGGCCCATCCGCAACTTCCTTCCCGGGTGCATGCCGCGATTCGTTGTAATCCTTCGACCGTGTAGTGACAGAGATAGGTGCAACACTCTTCACCATGAAAACTTGAGACCCAAACGGTGTAGATGGTGACGGTTGTTCGACCATCTGGCTCTGCTGAGATGGAAATGGCTCCTTTGAAACAGCCAGAGTCCCTTTAGGGCCTTTAAGAAGTTGACTAACTTCGGATCGTCGTGGACAATCCTTAGTATAATGGTCCCCTTCACAGATGAGGCAAGGGTACTTCAGTTTACGTTGAGAGCCATCCTCAGTACGAGATTTAGATTCTGGTTTTGGGGCATCAGATTTAGATTTGCCTTTGCCCTTCTTTTTCCCCTTGGAAGTTTTCTCCGTAAGATTGGCCTGGACAGCATTCACTTCCGCGGTTTTACCAGAATCGGAGGGGGTGAGATTAGCAGGAGCATTGTTGGAAGAATTAGACTTCTACTTCCCATTCGAAGATTTCTTCGAATTCTGAGAGACAGAACCAATGACACCATCCACCGCTGGGGTAGGCGGAGCCTTAGAGGTTCCGGACCGCGGGGCATCAGGCAAGATATCATAAACCGTGCCGGACTGAGAATATACAACATTCAGATATTGGGCACGCGCAATGGCCTATTCCTCCATCACACACGCTCCCATCGCAATATCCTGAGCGATTTTATTCACAAAGGAGGTGGTGAACCAGTGAGTCAGTATCTGATCAGGTATGTGAAACTTGATCAGTCTACGACGGCGCCGCCACTCATGAATGTGATCAGAGATGTGAGTGGCTTTGTCCTGCTTCAGAGAAGTCAGGAGGTGCGTCCCGGCTTCACAACGAACCGGTAACTGGAAGTGTGTGAGGAAAGCCATGGCTAAAGAATTGAAATCTTGGAAAATGTCGCGGGATAACTCTATGTACCACTTAGCAGCAGCTCCAGTTAAAGTACGCTGGAAGAGGCGCAGGCGAATCGAATCGTCGACCCAAGAGTTAGACGAACACCAAAGATGATACGTCATCACATGCGCCTGAGGGTCCTCTCCAGCTTTTCCCTCAAACTTTGGGCAATCACCTGGTATCTTGGTGGGAACCGGAGGCCAATATGGATTATGTAAAATCGGATCATTGGTCAACTTTGAAACATCCGGCAACTCTAAGGTGGCCAGGAACGGCAATGGCGGATTGACCGACATGCCAGACCCAAGATGAGGACCGTTACCTATACTCCACAATGGTTGTGAATATCCTTGCCCCCATGGGTTCTATCCCGCAGAATTCTGATCGTAGGGGGTGTAGGTCATGTAACCAGACTGATTTGGATGCTGGTAACCAGAGTGTGGGGCCTGATAACCAGGGTATGGGCCCTGATTATATGTCGGCCTGGTGTAAGCAGCGTTTGGATTTGGCTGCTAAGTATAGGTAAAACCGGGTGGAGGAGGATAATACTGAGAGCCTCTGGGGTGGTTATAATTTGGTTGAGATTGACCATGAAGATAATAACCACCCTAAGGATGAGTAGGCTGCTGAAAAGTGGAACCCTGCGGAGCCTGATAAGTAGGGTGCAGCTGTTGATTTGGCTGCGGCATAGAATGAGTCGGTTGCTGAGCAGGGTTGATGGAATGGGCGGGCTACCCTGAGTGAACAGGTTGACCCGACTGAGAGGGATGACCTGAGTGAACAAGTTGACCCGGGTGAGAGGGCTAATCTGAATGACCAGGTTGACCCGGATAGACAGGCGGCGCCGGTTGCGCAGGTTGACCTGGCTGTAAGTGAGCCCCAGGTTGTACTGGATGGGCCAGTTAGCCTGGAGGTGGGACACCAGGTTGTACCGGATGAGCCGATTGGCCTGGTGGTGGAACAAGACCAGGTGCTTGCTAGAAACTGGTTTGACTTGAAGCAGAACCATAGGATGGTCTCAGCTGATATGTGACGTTAGAAAGAACAGGATACTGCGGTTGCATCAGTAAAGAAGGCTGGATTTGCCCCCCAGGACCATAGACCAGTCCCGGTTGATACCCCGGCTGAGGCTGAACAGGTTGACCAGAAGGGCTGTAATATTGTCCTTGCGGACCGTACGATGGCCCTTGTTGGCCGACAGGATAGCCTTGAATGGGCTGCCCCTGTGGATCATAAAGATAGCCAGGTTGGCCCGCAGGGTGGCCTTGGAAAGGCTATCCTTGCGGGTTATAAGCCTGGTTATAAGGTAAACCTTGAGCATAGAGATAAGCCTCAGGAGCAGGTAGATGTAAAATCTCCCCGTGCTCATCATACTGACCTGGGAAAGCATAAACGAGAGTACCATCCTGTGCATAGTGCGAAAAGTAAGAACGGTTAGGATCTTGGGAGGACGGTCTAGCCTCGACGTTCGGCTGTTGCAAATACAACCGATACTCCTCTGGAGAGATATTATCTGGAATAGCAGTTGCTAGATAAACATCTTCAGGAGTTGGCACAGCCCTTGCAGCGGATGTCGTGACAACAGGAGAAGAGGCGCCACACAGACAGTGGGCCAAACGGGAACAAAAGTAACGGGTGTCTGAGGAGACACCCCGGGTGTAGTAGCAGCTGGCCTTGAAGCAGGAGATGACACTCCTATAGAGGCTACGGCAGAAATGATCTGACCCAGAAATCTGTATCCCTGTGGTAAAGAAGGACTGGCTGTTGACATGTCAGCCAACTTAGAGTTGTCTCCCTGAAACAATCTTCGTGGGAAGAGCTGATAGTCTTCACCAGATGTTGGGATTTCCTCACCAGAATCACTCATGGTTGATCCTGCCGTTAAATCTCGCAAGAGACGGCGAGGACTAGGAGGAAAAATTGGAGCAACAAAAGGCGAACCCAATGTAAGAGAAAGGAAATCAGCTCCTAATATCAATTTAGACACAGGGTCCGAAAAGGGCCAATTGAACTCAACTGGTCCTCCAAAGGGTTGCTCAGCAAGAACTGGTCCCCCGTCAGGAAACTCGAAAATAACAGGCTGCTGGGATTCAGTAGAGGATTGGGAAGCCTCTGAAGAATCGTCCGTGTAAGGACTACTAGTAGACGAAACCGAAGGTTCCACCACTATGGCAAACGACCAGAGAAAAAGAAGCAAACACACACATGGGCTGAAAAAGAGTCAAGACACACGATCAAATGGTCAACAGGGAATATCTAACAGGGTGTATAATCGTGGGTGATTAATTTTTACCACATTGAAAAAGAAGAAACTTCACCGTTTCATGTTTTAAGAGTCGAGAAACGATAAAAGATGACTCTATCTCTTTCAGATTTGACGCAAGCATGAAAGGACAAGCGCTTGACAGTCTTTTCAAATTTAGGGAGTCAGAAAAGACCAAATGACTGCTCAGGAAAACTAGGCACAAAGGGGGTACCAAATAACCATGAACTGCAATATACGCCTTGGTTTTAATAATGGAGAAGAAATAAACCAAGGACTTTCTGTACATGCAGGCAATCTCCCCGAATGTTGTGTTCAGTGTATCACGGGTATAGGGCGGCAGACTCAGCTTCCTGTGGATAAAGGATTGAAAACCTAGAGGGGTCTCCCTTTATATACGCGACGGTACGGGGAGCACAAATCCGTACTAGCACTGTCTAAAGCCAAAAGGCAAACGACAGCTGCTAGGTTTAAAGACGCCGGAACACGTCTCTAGCCTAGACCTCTAAATATGTTTCGTTGGATTTCAATGCTGCCTTAGGTTAATTGAATAGATTTTAAAGTTGATCTTCAATTAGGTTTCAATTTTCAGGCCCTAACGAATGTATTGTTTCAAAAACTCCTAAATGCAAAGCTACATGTCACAGTAGACCATTTCGTTCGATGAAAACTAGCTACAGAAGAGTTGAGAGTCTTTACACAAACCAAATGATCGAAAGACAAACAATGAGATCTCTAATGCAACCAATGAAATTGAAAACTTTTCATTCAAATCACTAATTACTAGCAAAATCGAAAAATTTCAATTTGCACTAATTCAACCAAAAGCACAAGAGATTTTTTTTTTTGTAATTTTCAATATTTGATAGCTAAATGCACTAAACAAACTGAAAACAAAAGGAACAACTTGAGAAATGATATTGAGAGAGAAAAACGAACAAATTTCACTCAATGACACAAGCAATCAGATCCCAAATCGACCAAAGTCTCTCAAAACCAAGAAAAAGACTCAAAGGCTCCAATGGACCGTGTGATCTAGGCCCAAAGCAAGACCAAATGAAATTTGAATGAAGGAATTAGCAATCACCCAAAAATCGCAACAAAACATTGAAAAACTACTAAGAGGATGCGAAGGAGAAATCAGAAAGTCGACTGGACAAATGAAACACCAAAACTCCCAAGGAGGGCTCGATACACAAAGCCACTAGATGCCCTAGGGCTTAAAACGTGAAATCGATAGATAAAAGCAAACAACCAAAGGACGAAGGCAAATTCCCAGTCAAACAGGACTCCAACACACTCAGGTAGTCAAAAAATCAAGAAGAAAAGCACTGACCAAACCTAGAGAGCTCAAAACTGAGCAAACTCAAAAACCCTACATGAGTGGCGCGCCTGTAAGGCTGCAACTGGCACCAGAAAGCAATTGGCGCGGCTATACAAAAGCAACATGCGCCAATTGGCGCGACTGTCGGGCTAAAAAGCGCGCCAGTCGAGTTTCTCAGCCAAAAACAAGAAAGAACTACTCCAGAAGCAGATCAATGTACACTAAGCAAACCAAGAAGCAAAAACAGCAAAAGAACCCAACCCAGAAGGCTAACCAAGCAAGGAAAATCATAAAATAATCAAAACGAGACAATCTAAGTGAGACAATGAAATCTAGACGATCCCCAGTGGAGTCGCCAAATTGTTGAGGAGGTAAATCCCCTCTGCGGACAGAGGCGATCCCTACTAGCCCAGCAGGGGTCTAGCAACAATCATCAAATGTTACAGCGCAGATTCCTAGTTACGAATAAAAGAACAAATATGGAGGCCTACCTGGAATCCAATGCTATGATCCGTAGAAGAGAGTGTTCCCGTTCCTCAGCCTTGGCAGATCACGATCCTCCCACGATCTCCGCGGATGGACACCTGCACATGCAAGAAACAACACGAATAGAAGCATAAAATCCAGAATATGCAACTATATATCAGTCAGAAAGGATATAACTCATATTAACATAAGTGAAAACAGAGTGGAACCATAACCGTAATCATTCATTAAATAACAATCGAAAGAGAGTACAACCAATGTTTTGAAGTCGCGGTCTCCTTCGGATGGGTCTCCAGTCGTTCACGTCTCACAAAGCTCGCCGAGGAAAGGGAAAACCTCTCCAGAGTCTCTCGACGATACTCTCCTTACTTGAGTCGGCCTTAAGGGAAGAAAGAGGGCTCTTACAGCACAAAGGCTCTTGGGAATTTGGAGATTCAAAGCTTAGGCACTTCAAGACTAGCTTTCCATGGAATTGGGCAGGCTTTTATAGATGGGGAAGGAGGGAGTTGGGATACCTATTATTGTGGGATTGGCCCTATCAACAAGGAAGGTTCCATGGGAGGTGGAAAACCACTTCCCTTCCATGGAACTCCCGCAGCCAAACCTCCCAACTCAAGATAGGCAATGGTTTCTGAGTTTGTTGAAACACAACTTCCGCCATCTTTATTTTAAAAACACTCCTTAAATTGGCTGGCGCGACTACTGCTCTGGGACAGAGCGCCAGTTGGCGCGGCCTCTTTGTAGGATTTTCCTCATTGGCGCGAGTGGTGAACTGTCTGCCCGTGCCAATGCAAAAGGAGATGTTTTCATGATTTTTTGCAAGGAGATGTCTTTAGGGCAATTGAAGCTCATGCTTAGAGGAATGCATTGATGATGTTTTCAAGGCATGAAAATGTTCACAAGTCACAAAATGGGTCCTCCATTGTGCGGGACGGGGAATGGTAGGGACGGTGACAAATTACTGTGTAACAGTTACAAACTTTATTTTCTTTTCCTTTAATATGCTTAATATCGAATTCATTTTCACATAAGAAATCCATCCACTTGGCTTTTCTGGCACTCATGTCTAGCTTACTAAAAAAATAATTTAAAATAAAATTATTAGTGATTAGTGTAACCTTCTTACCAATTAATTAACTTCAGCTAATTCCAAGTTATATACTAGATAATTCCTTTCATGGCCTTTTAAGTTTCTAGATTTCTAAGATTCCATTTTATTTTATTGCATTTGTACTCCCCCTATGCCCTCCAAAAAATCATTAGTACACGCTATAAAATATTTATTATGATAAAATATTTTAATTAATAGTGCAACAAAGACTAGTAGATTCTTCAACTACTGAAAGCTCCCTTGAGATTCTATGTCTATTCAATTTTAACCCACTTTTTCTCTAGGGAATTTATGGGACACAACAATTTAGAGAACCCCTTCATGAATCTATGATAATATATTGTGATACCTATAAACTATATAACATCTACCACATCCCTAAGAAATGGATATTTAAGAATGTATTTTACATTTTCAGAATCTATAGCTATCCCATCCTTACTAACTCAGGTATTGTATCTTATCAATGTAAAAATTGCACTTACTAAACATAGCATACAACCATTGTTCCTAAAGTGTATCAAAACTATTTCTAAAGTTTGTTTGTGCTAATTTGGTGTCTTTTTGTATAACAAAATATAATCAATAAATATTAAAAAAAATTTATCCAAATACGGATTAAAAACACTATTCATAATGTACAAAAAAGTAGTTGATATATTCGTAATTCCGAATGAAAGTACCTTAAATTCACAGTTCCCATATCTAGTTTTGAATGTTAGTTTAGAGATATCTTCATCTCTAATCCTTTTATTATGGTATTTATACCTAAGTCTATTTTTGAAAAGATAGTGTCACCTCTCACTTGGTCAAATAAATCATCAACTGTAGATAGTGGATATTTATTCTTAGTTGTTAATTAATTAAAAAGTTTTTAATAAAAGCACAATTTAAATGTACCATTATGGTTTTTAACAAATAAAACCAATGCTCCCCGTGGTAAAACATTCATTCTAATATACCGTACATTTAATAATTATTGAAGCTACATTTTTAAATCCATTAATTCTACCAAACTCATTTGATAAGGTGCTTTAGAAACTCGTGTGGCTCCAAATAGCAACTTGATAGAAAATTCAATATCTCTCTTACGTGGTAGCATGATATTCTCATCTGGAAACACATATTTGTATTCTCTAATCACCTCTAGGTCATCTAAATATTTTGTTTTCGTTTAATGTTAATGATCCTCTACTGGAATAAAAAACACCTCACACTATTTTCTAGCCCGCCGTTTTAACTATAACATGAATATATTCCAAAATAAATTGGTCTGGGTATACCATTTTCAATGTGTATCTCTCCTTTACCCATGGTACAAGTAACAATTTTACCTAAACAGTTAATAATCGCTCTATGGCCTTCAATCAAATGCATTGCCACTAGTATCTTATAACATACAAAAGGAAAAATATGCAGGTTCATCGTGGTTTTAATTTAATTTAAATCAATAGGACAAACCTTCACCTAAGTAATAATTTTCCTTTCTTTTCGACAGCTAATTGGACCACCCAAGACTTTTTTTATTTTTCTAAATTTACTTGAGATCTTTATAATATCCGATGGTTAATATAACTCAAACTAGCACTAGGATCTATCAAAACAAAAATAAGTTGGTTCAAAATTTTTCCTTCTATGTGCACCATGGTGGATTTATGTTCAAATTGATCTTCCTCCATTGTTTCTTTAATCTGGGGAATTCTCCTCATCGCATGATTTACCATGGAATTCTCTTCAGTATTTTATATATTATAAATAGATTTTCTATTATAAGGCCAATTCCACATAAGGTGAGGATCCCTACAACCCCGACACTTTTACAATTTCCTTTGCCTCATATTAAAATTTACTATTCAAATTTATTGTTAGGATCTAGTCTGAGTCTAGGCCTTTTCTCTCTAAAAAGTGTTTATGTTGAAATTCCAACACTGGTTACCCGAACCAAATTTTTTAGAAGAGTTGGGTTTAAATCATTTTCCTCCCTATGTAAATTTTTCCTTCTTTTTATTAGGTGAAAATGTTTCTTCTTCATTTATTTGGTTATCCCATCGATTGTAGATTCTTTCCCTTCGGATGGTTTCATCCATTGTTTTTGGATTACGGTATTCAATTTGGTTATCCCATCGATTGTAGATTCTTTCCCTTCGGATGGTTTCATCCATTGTTTTTGGATTACGGTATTCAATTTTATTTTTAAAGGAAAGAGGAAGGAAACTATATAATTTTTGTACTTTGTTTTTTTCTTCACAAATATAAGGTATGTATTTAAAAAGGTGAGTAAATTTAATCACCTCTTAATCCGAGGTCATTTGGCCAAGTTTCGATTCATGAAATTATTTTTACTTATCATCATAATATCTTTCAATAAGTATTTTCCTTCAAAATATTTTTAAATAATTCCTAGTTAGTACTATTTTTTTTCAAACTATATACAATTATGAATTTTTCCCATAATAAGGAAATTTTTTGGTGTAGCTGATATGTAACTAATTAATACTTCAAATTACCGGGATAATCATAAATTTGAAAATATGAGTTAATATTTAAGAACAATGCATTTTTTTCTTCCTTTGACTCTCCATCATAAGGTAGAGTTCTAATCTTCCTGAATACCACCTAAAACTCTACATTTATTTTCCTTTCCATATTTCAAAGTCATTTTAGCTAACCTATGTTATTCTACATTCTCAGATTTATCATCTATACCCTCATATACATTATCAAGATTTTTTAATTTGGAAGTTTGACCCCTATCTTCCTCTTCCACCACTAGTTCCACATTTTTTGAATTTTATATTCATTAAATTCTTAATAAGTATTTCCTCTTTAGTGTTAGCATTAACTATCTTCTCATTTTCTACACAAAGACTTATTAATTCGATTCTCATATCTCTAACAATATTTAGTAATTTAATTATAGGTAATGCTTCCTCATCTCCTAAATATACCCATATCCATTCTTCTCCTAGTTGTGTCCTTTTCAGTGGATCTTCCATTACTTCTCTATGCAAACGAGATAATTTATTTTTTAAATAAAACCATGGTTCAGCTCATGGAGCATAGTGTTGCAAGATACCTAGTTCCATTCTTCTCCTAGGTACGTCCATGTTAGACGATTGTCCATTAATTCTCTATGTAAACCAAATAATTACACCGTAAGGAGTTATTATTTGAAAACAAATATCCAAGATGTCATTGTGTCTTTCCGTGTGCCATTGGATAAAATGTTAGACGATTGAAGCATTTTACGCCATGAGATCTATTGCCTCCTTCATTTAACCTATAACTACCTAACTAACTCACCAAAACGTACTTCCACCTCTTCTCATGTGTCTGTGTTCTGGTTCCAACAGTAAGCGGCTCTATAGGTACAGTTCCAACCATAACAGGGGGCTCTACAGGTACACTTCCAATCGTAAGAGGTTCTACACGTACTTTCTCACAAATTTGATGTTATCATTGTTGTTTTTGTGGCTCCAAAATAACAACCCTCATCATTTTGCAGTCTCGTTCCAACTATGCAACTTTATACTGTGACTCTTGATCAACTTTTTACTGTGACTCTTGATCAAGAAAAGGAAATCATCCCTCATGATCGACACTGGATAACTCGTTAAATAAAATCATGTTTTGCAGGTTTCTTTTTATAATTTTAACTCAAATGATAAAAGATTTAACTTAATATTTGTTTTGTTGTAGGGTTCAAAGGATATGCCAACTCTGGTGGTCGAATCCACCCTCGCTCAGTAATGGAAGAGATTCAACAGTCCCCATTTTGGTTTTTTGCAACTACAACACCAAGTATTTAAATATTTTGCTCGGTTAGCAACAATGGTTTAACTTGTGTAACCAGTTTCTTATCTCTGAGGGTTTTAGGTTTTGAAAGCATAAGAATCATTGGAGCCATAAGATTTATACTAGCCCTGTCATTTTATTATCATCATAAGTTGTTTCAAAGCTTGATCATTTACACTGAGTTTAGTAGTAGAGGGTTTAAACCTATCAATACGCTAAGTTTCGCAGTAGAGGGTTTAAACACATATGATAGATTTTGGAAATTTTAATGTATTTGTTCGATTTGTTGTTTTTATTTTAGAATATGAATTTATTTAAATAAATATATTTGTAGTGTGTTTTTGCGTCTATGGTTAATTACTATTCTTCTTTTAGTTTTCATTAATTACTATATTATTCTTCTTTTCATTGTCGTTAATTACTATTTTTTTCTTCTGGTTGTCTTGGAGAGTTCGTTTCGCTGGTTATTACTATGTTTACTTTGAATCAACGGATTGCCGAGGACTACTATTCTAGTGGTGACCATACTAACTAGGTGTGGCTCAGTGAATGAATTTAGTGATTTGAAATTAGTTAGAACCTTCCAGGTTTATCACTGTTTGAAAGTCACTGAAAATAGAATGATGGAAATGGTTGGTCTCTTTTGGGTATTAACTAACAAATATAAATAAATGGACTTAACAGATTGTTGGAATTTTTTTTTTTTTTTTTATGTATTACATATAAAATCTTATATTTAATTTTTAGTGTATAATATTTTTAACTTTTTACAAACGCTATGTGGTAATATGTGACTAGCATATGTTAATATGTAAATAAAGACTCACAAAACACTAACAATAATCTATTTTTTAAGCTATTTTTACATTTTTTTTTTATTGTGTATTGTATGAGAATAAAGTAATATTTAATTGATAATATGTAAAATTAATAAGCCAATCATTAATTTATTGATTCGTATAAAAAATTTACCATAAATAAAATAAATTTAACCCAAAATACAGTATAAAATTAAGTCTGGAAAATTTACTGTAAGAAAAAAAACAAAATACAACATAAAAGGAAATCAAAATCTTGAAAATTGGAATTAATGCAAGTCCTAGTTTTTATTGAAATAAAAGAGGGTAGTTTTTATTGAAATAAAAGAGGGTTTCTGTTTCGTTCTTAAATTTGTAGAAAAGGGAAGCCAAAGTGTTGATGTTGAATAGCATGTCTTGATTTCATTCATATAAAACATGCTCTAAGTTGCACTAACTTGTCCAGTGGTGAACATGGTAACAATTTTAGGTATTTACATACTTTTGTATGAATAGGGAGTCAAAGTGTTGTATCTCAATGGTTGGGCAATTGTCAAAGTGTTGTAGCTCAATGGTTGAGCAATTTCAAAAAACCATCTAGCTCAATGGTACCTAAACTTCAGCAATCCACCGACATCTTGTAATGCATGTATTTTTATACCCATTTCAAGTTTGCCTCATTTATTGGTTTTATTTTTGTGATTTTTTTCCCTTTTTATTTATTTTCGTAATAAAACAACCCTATTTGGTATTTTCATTTATGTTGTGCTTGGTTGAATATTTTCAAACTATCATAGAGTTGAGCAATTTTTAATGATTTTTAAGGGTCGAGGGTCAAGGTAAAGAATCCTTTCTTAAATAATATTCTTCATGTTAAAAAATAGAATTAGGCACAGTTCAAATGATTTTCATGCTTATAAGAAATTAGGGTAATATTTAAGGATTTAAAATTCATTTTTAAAAAATTGAAAGGTTACATATCCCAGTTAAAAATTGAAGACAAATTATCTAGTAATTTTAAATTCATGGAAATCAGTGGTATGGGAAATTAGATATATTTTTTTTTGGTGTTTATATGGATTTATTATGGGAGTTTCATGGGAGATTAGATATTTGTTTGTTCTTTTTTCTATTTATATGGCTTTATTATGGGAAACTACTAATCGAGATTGTAAATTTTCAAACAAGGTCTTTGGATAGGTAGAATATTGGTGATCAATGCTATCTATTTCTCTTCTTTTCTTAATAACAAACATATATGCTATTTACATTGTTCATTACTTGAATACTCTCAATAAATGTTTTTTTAATGAAATAATACATAATTTTTGTGATTTTCATTCTAAGAATGCATTTATTGGTTTCTAATAGTTATGATTTTGCAAGGTTTTGACATGGATCAACTCTAAGTGTTTTGGAAATGAATAATTTTTTTCTACAAAATAATGCATATTTTTTTGTGATTTTCATTCCAAGAGTGCATTTATTGGTCTTAAATTGTTATTATTTTAAGGTTTTGACATGGATAAACCCCAATAAATGACTAAAATTGTAAAAGATATTTATTTCAATTTTCTATGCTACTCTTTCCTATGCAAAATATTGGTGATCAACAATATCTATTTCTTTTCTTTTCTTGGTAACAAACATATATGTTATTTACAACGTTCATTACTTAAATACTCATAATTTTATTTTTTATGAAATAATACATATTTTTTTTGTGATTTTCATTCCAAGAATGCATTTATTGGCTTCTAATCGTTATTATTTTGCAAGGTTTTGACATGGATCACCTCTAAGTGTTCTGGAAATGAATAATTTTGTTTCTACAAAAGAATGCATGTTTTTTGTGATTTTCATTCCAAGAATGCATTTATTGGTCTCAAATTGTTATTATTTTAAGGTTTTGACATGGATAAACCCCAATAAATGACTAAAATTGCAAAAAATATTTATTTCTATTTTCTATGCTACTCTTTCCTATGCTATTGCCTTATGATGTTTCCTTTGCAACATGTGGTGCAATTGTTAGTTTATTTTTTAAATAAAATGATGATTGAGATCATGAGTGTTGCAACCTATTGCTTTGATACTATATGTAAGATGCCTGAAAATTTACCAACTCAAATTAATGAACGCCCAAAATTTATACCCAATATTATTTCGTTTGTATATTATATCATCCTTTATTATTATTATTCTCAACCATCTATCTATAATAATAATAAGGATCATACATATTTACTATCTCAGGTTCATTGTTCATATTGTGAGACATTATTTACTATCCTTTTTAAAGGATTATTATAGTCCAATCTTCTTGGTTTAGCCATGGTACTTGGACCCGCTCTTATTATAATTTCACATATCCTTTATAATGGTAAGAGTGTTCTTGTTAAATTTCGATATTCATAGGACATTTCCATAAAAATTAAAATTATATGTAGAAAAGCCAATTTTAAAGTCATATTCAATTAAGTTCTTGATTAAGTAGTAGTTTGTATACACTATGTCATCTAAATTTTATTTTATGATAACTTTATATAAAATTGGTATTCATTATATGTTATGTTTACGTGGTTACCTAGATGGTTATTTTCATCTTACCCTTCATGTGAAGGAGACCACATGGCCGAGAAAAATCACGCAACCCATCCTCGATCATGTGAGGAAATATTTTGGATGCCCAAGATTTTTTTTTGGAATCGATGGTAAGGTTTCGTTACGTGAGAGTTAGGCTAACTACTCTCTTCTACCTTCTCGCCTGCCTCTATCAATTGCTTATTTGGTTCCTACAAGTGAAACTCTACAAATCTAATGAGATTAATATTACTACTAGGGTTTTTCTCTATACCAAACATGTTACTTTAGTATATTTATGTCAAGGAATAAAGGTTCTTCTATGATAATAACACCTATTTTTATCGAAAGAGACAAGCACTTGCATTATAAGTTATTAATTAAAATCCTTAGGTCCTCCCCTAAGATGTTTTCTTCCATAATTTTATTTATTAAATAAATTCTTGTGATATGAGTAATTTTATTTTTGTTCTTTGTATTTTGATTTACAAAATTTGAATTAGGTTAGTTTGATTTCAATTTTCTTATCTTCAAAGTGATTTTTTTTTCTTCTCTTTTTCATGGAATTTTACTATTGGTTTCCATGGCTTCATTTTTATTCCCTCTTAAGTCATTCATGTATTATTCATTTTTCTTGTTCTACAAACAGTATTAACCTTGATATTTTTTCTTCATTTCCTGACAAGGTTACTGATTGAAAACTCTATCATGTTAGGTCAAGATCAAGGATTTCATCATTTCACTTCTAGGTAAGTTTCATTTCATAAAATGGTATGTTTTTTATTTAAATTATTTGGGTTTTTCCTTCTTCTTAATCTATTTTTTCTAACAATAGTGATGTTGCAAGTTTGTTCCATTCTACTACACAGAAGTTGAATGAGACATGAATTTATCATGGTTTCTTATTTTACTTACTGACATCTTCTAGGTATTTCATTTAATTTGTAATATCTGCATCATAGGTTCTATTTCCGAAGATTACATTGGTGGGATAAACTTAATCCTCCATCATGTGGAGCCTTAGCTAATTCTCGTTGATTTTTGGTGGAAAATTTCATTTAGTTGAAAGGGATACTACCATGAGTTATTTATTATTTGTATTTTCATGAAGGCATAGGGCCAAATACCTATAGTTTGAATAGATGATTCAAACTTATTTATTAAGGGTTTTTTCTCACTTAAACATTGCAATATCTCTTTTGATTTGGCTATAATCATCAGGAAGTTAGCCATAAGTTCATGTATACACTTCGCAAGTTCTAAATATTAAATTTATGTTATAATTTCTTCCTTTCATACATATGAATAAAATAAAGAGTTTTTCTTCATAATGACTTGGAAATAATACTCCCCTTTTGGAATTTATACATATATGTGTTCAAATTTATTTTTGATGGGTTTTACAATATTACCTTTTTGTATCATGTATTTTATTGACTTATATAAATATATATATACACACATCGAGTTCACAACGTAAAACTCCTATAACTAGGCTTTTGTTGCATTTGGAGCCTAATTATCTTATTTTATTAGATGTATCGTCATGTTGGACCCATATTATTAATAGGGAAGAAATGTCGCTCATCGTTTAATTGCCACCAGGGGTGTCCATGGGGGGGTGACAATGATTTTGTGAGCCCCCCTAGCGGGGGTTCTCGGGGGTAGTTCCCACGAAGCTAAAAACAAATGTAAAATTTTCTTGTAATATATTGTAATTTTGTAGAAAATCTCAGGGTTCATTAAGCGAATGATATGATGGTAGAATTTATGTTTAATTTAGGGTATTTTCCCTAGAAGGTAACCCCTTGGTTCATATGAGGGAATTGTATTGTAGCTATGAATTTTTGGGTGTATTCTGAGAGAGAAAGAGAGAGGGGAACTATGTGAGAGAGTAGAGGATATTACAACTGATTTGATGTAGGATGTGTCTCTTCATTTTTTTGGATATTATAAAGGAAGGACTAGTTTTTACTGTGGATGTAGCCCAAGTTGGGTGAACCAGATATATATGTGTGTCTCTTATTTTATATCTTTTATATTTTTGTATTTCCACATATTTTATGTGTCCATTGCTCTATAATATATTATTTTCTAACAACGGGTAGAAGAGTCGAAGGTCTATTTGACTTATAAACTCACAGGAAAGAAGGGTTCCTAGTTTGATTGGGAGACATGGTGGAAAATGGTAGGTTTAGGGTCGAGAAATTTAATGACCAAAAATAATCGCTTTCGAATATGTAGATGGAAGATTAGATGTATCAGAAATATATGTACCTACCATTGAGCCGAAAAACAGAGAAGTCCTCGGGTATGACAGGAAAAGAATTGGAACAATACGGTTGTGCTTGGCGTTGTCGATAGCCTTCAATATTTTGATGGAAACGACTACAAAGGGTTTAATGACAGAATTATCGAAATTATATGAACAACCATCAGCCTTAAATAATGTATATATTATGGAACATTCATTTAATATGAATATGTCAGAATGTGGATCTGTTGCTGACCATTTAAATGAATTTAATACAACTACCAATTAGTTAAGTTTTGTAGGGGTAAACCTTGATGATGAAATTAGGGCTCTGTTATTTCTATGTTCTTTTCTAGAAATTTAGAATCATTTATTTATGGCCATTATTAACTCTTCCTCTGGATCTAGTACTTTAAAGTTTGATGATGTTTTCAATTCTATCCTTAGCATTGATATGCAATGAAAAATCTCCAGTGAGACATCAGGTAATGCTTTGAGTGAAGAGACTAGGGGAAGAAAAATGGAAAGAGGAAGAGCTTAGGATATCGTAGTAAATCAAGGAAAAGAAGATTCAAGTCTAGATCGGGGATAGTGTGCTGGAAATGTGGGAATAAAGAACACCTGAAGAAATATTGTAGTTCTTGTAATGGAAAAGAAGGAAACGCATAGTAAGAAAACAATCATGAAGAAAATGTGATAGGTGATGTGTTACAAGATTTTTTGATTCTTTCTTTAGAATTTTTTTTATGCCTGGGTCGTAGATTCAGTGGCCTCACTCCATGCCACACCTAATAAGAAACATTTTCATGAATATGTTCAAGGATATTTTGGAGAGGTTCGTATGGGTGATGATAAACCCTGTAAAATTGTTGGAATGGGTAAATTTCTTGTAAAACAGTAGAATGGAAACCAATGGTTATTAAAGGAGGTAAGGCATGTTCCAGATCTGAAGAAAAATATGGGCTCAACATGAAAATTAGGCGGTGAATTTTGTGTGACAATGTTTACAGATAAAACTAGGAAGGTCACTAAAGGAGCCCTCGTAATAGAAAAAGGATAAATGGTTGGTACACTGTGTTTAACCAATAGTATTCATAATTGTGTTAATGCTTTAAACTAGATAGGATAATATGCAACGTTATGGAATCATATGCTCAAACAGATGAGTGAGAAGAGGATGAAGATTCTTCAATCAAAAAATGTTTTGCAACGTTTGAAGAATATTGATTTGGATTTCTGTGAGAATTGTGTTTATGGAAAGCAGAAGGGAGACTGATTTCTTAGAGTTGGGAAAGAAAATAAGAGAGAAAAATTAGAGCTTGTGAATATAGATGGATGGGGACCTGCCTAGGTATCATCTCTCAGTGGCTCTCATTATTATGTTACTTTTATTGATGATGCAACTAGAAAAACTTGGATATATTGTATTTGGAATGAATATGATGTATTTGATACTTTCAAGAAATGGAAATCTTTGGTTGAGATTGAGACGAGAAAGAATTTAAAGTGCCTTAGTTGAGAAAATGGAGGTGAATATTGCATCAAAGAGTTTTATAGGTACTGTTCATAGCATGGAATTCACAGAGAGAAGATAGTTCCAGGAACACCATAGGAAAATGGTGTGTCAGAAAGGATGAACAGGATAATCATGGAGTGTGCAAGGTGCATGAGATTCCATGCATGATTTTCTTTACAATTTTGGGCAGATGTTGTAGATACTCTTTTTTATCTACTAAATAGAGGGTCTTCAAGTTCCTTGGATGGTGTTATTCCAGAGGAGGCATGGACTAGTAAAAAGGTAAAGTAATATTTTTTAAATCATTTTG
Organism: Pinus albicaulis; assembly: GCA_034641835.2. Classification (NCBI taxonomy): domain Eukaryota; kingdom Viridiplantae; phylum Streptophyta; class Pinopsida; order Pinales; family Pinaceae; genus Pinus; species Pinus albicaulis. The sequence goes on along the minus strand of CM076579.1, from coordinate 1,139,925,184 downwards.
GTTATGAGGTCTTTTTCCATATTAATAAAGAAAATATAACGAAGCTTGAGGAAAAATCAAAGAAATGTACCTTTATTGGATATGGTGTTAATGATTTTGGTTATCACTTATATGATTCTCAAAATCACAAAATCACTGGAGAATAGATGTAATATTCAATGAAAAGGTCTTGTATAAGGATTAATTGTACGAAAAGTAACATGAAATGGAAAACAAAGAATACACAATTCTTGATGAGATCACAAAAAATAAAGGTGCATGAAAATAATAATAATCAACAAAAACAACAACAAAAATCACCACAACAACAATAAGCACCTCAAACACCTAAAAGTGTTGTCAGAATATCTATTAGGATAAGTAGACCCTGTGAACGATACTCTCCTTCATTATATTATTTATTGTTGACAAATTTTTGTGAACTTGAATATTATTAAGAAGCAATGCACGAAGAAACCAGGAAGAAGTGGGAGCTAGCCATGAAACAAGAGATGGACTCCGTAATACATAACCAAAATTGGGACTTAGTTACGTTGCATGCACGTAAAACAACATTGCCGAATAAATGGGTTTACACGTTGAAGGAAGAAGATGGAGGAAAACATAGGTACAAAGATAGACTTGTGGTGAAGAGGTTTGCATAGAAGAAAGGTATTGACTTTCATGAAATATTTCTCTTGTTGTTAAAATGACTTCAATCAAAACTATTTTAAGTCTTGTAGCAATGGAATACTTGCATCTTGAATAGTTAGATGTAAAGACAACATTTCTCCATGGAGATTTGGAGGAAGAGATAAATATGCAACAACCAAAAGTATATGAGGTCAAAGGGAAGGAAAATTTAGTGTGCAGGTTAGACAAGAGCTTGTATGGATTAAAATAGTCTCTAAGGCAGTGGTATCTAAAATTTGACAGGTTTGTGTCTAAAAAAGGTTATACTAGATGCCACTCTAATCATTGTGTTTATCTGAAAAAGAAAAATGATGGAAGCTATATTATATTGTTATTGTATGTACATGACATGCTTGTTGTAGGGTCTAACATGCAGAAAATAAATGTGCTCAAATGAAAATTGTAATGTTAATTTGAAATGAAGGATTTGTGAGCTACAAAACAAATCCTTGGTATGAGAATAACTAGAGACGAGAAAAATCACAAACTGACATTGTATCAGAATGAGTACATACAAAAGTCGTTGAAAATATTTAATATGCAGAATGAAAAACCAGTTAGTACACCTTTTGTTATCCATTTAAAAATTAGTAAGGAGATGTGTCCCATCACCCAAGAAGAAATGGACCATAGGTCTAAAGTCCCATATGCATCAATAGTCAAAAGCTTAATGTATGAAATGGTATGCACAAGGCCTTCTATTGCACATGTAGTGGGAGTTGTAAGCATGTACATGAACAATCCATGAAAATAACACTGAATGGAAATGAAATGGATTCTTAGATATTTCAGAGGCACCAAAAATTAAGCATTATTCTTTGGTGGTTCAAACATTTCTCTACATGAATATGTTGATGCATATATGGGAGGTGATAGAAATAACAAGAGTAGCACTACAAGGTATATATTTACTATAGGTGGAACATCTGTCATATGGGTTTCAAAAATGCAAAGTGTTGTTGCACTGTTAATAACAAAAGTAGAATATGTTGCTGCTACAGAGGCTAGTAAATAAATGATTTGATTAGAAATTTTTATGGATGAATTGGGTAAGAAGAAATAGATGTGCAGGTTATACAGTGAAAACCAGAGTGTTATTCATGTAGCATAGAACTCAACATTTAATTCCAGGACTAAACACATACATCTCCAGTACGATTTCGTGCGATTATTTTAGAAGATGGAAAATTGAAACCAGAAAAGATACACAATAGCCTTAATCGTGCAGATAAGTTAACAAAAGTTGTAACTAGGGGGGAACTTAGATTATGCTCAATTGCAATTGGTCTTCAAGTATGATGATGAAGATGAGAAACAATCAGGTCCAAACTGGAGCAATGGTCCAACAAATGAAGCATCGGTGGAGTTGCTACAATTAGTCTCCAAGTGGGAGATTTTTGGGTTTCAAGCCTGATTATCTTCTTTTCTTAGATGTATTGTTTGGTTAGACCCCTTCTGTTAATGGGGTGGAAATGTTTCCCATCGTTTAATTGTCATGAGGGGGGTCCAAGGGGTTTATAGGTCTTTGTTTCAGATGTATGTATACCCCGAGAAGACTATAGACCCCCCTAGGTGGGGTGGGGGGGGGGGGGGTTGCGGGGGACCTTGTCTCCCCTGCGAAGGTTCAAGGGGGAGGGAGCTAGTGGGGTTCGGAGGGAGTGCCACCGAAGCTAAAAAAATATTTAAAATTTCATTGTAATTTCGTAGTCAATCTCGGTCATTCATTAGGAAGATGATTTAACGGTAGAAGTTATGTTTAATTTAGGGTTTTTTCCCTAGAAGGAAACCCCTGGGTTCATATGAGGGAATTTTATTGCGAATGTGCATTTTTTGGTGTATTTTGAGTGAGAAAGAGTAAGGGGGACTATGTGAGAGGGTATAGGATATTACAGCGGATTTGTTGTAGGTTGTGTCTCTCCATTTTGCTGGATAATATAAAGGAAGGACCCGTTGTTTTCGTGGACGTAGCCCAATATGGGTGAATCACATTTATGTGTGTCTCTCTTGTTTTATATGTTTTCTGCCTTTGTATTTCCACATATTTTATGTGTTCCATTATTCTGTAATATATATTTCTCTAACATATTTTGCATTAGCTTTTGTAGATCCATTATTAAATAGACAAGCACTATATGCATTCTTAGCTTGGCTAAAAAGTCTTTTTTCTTATTACCATCTTGTCCACATGCTAACCTTGTCATTGTCTTCTATACATTATTTTTTTTACAGATAGTATTATGGTGATTTATTTGAACATTCATATACATTTTTATGGGTCTATGGTAATATTTTCAATTTATGTATGCAGATGCATTCTAAGATTCATTACAATACTATTGTATTCATTCCTTCATTTATATATAATGAGTGGGATACGTCGTTTTCTCCCTATTTTCTAAGAGGAGTTAATACTAGGCTCCTAATCCCAGGTTTCCTCATCTGTTCTTCCCTCAATAGAGAAAATCCATCACTTAGGAACTATTAGGATTTAATAAGATAATACGAAGTTTTTATTCTTAATACATCTCCATCCTTCTAGCCTTGATTAAACACACGCACACACACACACACACATATTCAAAGAGCCTTTCCATCATAAAACATTTAGAACCATAATTCATTATATTCAGTAAATAAATTATTCCACCAAACCACTTATTTCAAGTTAATAAACAAAACAAAAAAACTTGTTCATTATTCACCCTCCACATAATTAATAATTTCTTGTTTTCATCCTTATTTCAACTTAAATCATAAGCCAACCTTGAAACTCATATGTTGAAAAATGTATCACTAATAACCCTATTACTTATCTAATTTTTTTAGAATACAATAGGACTTACCACATTTCTCGTAATGGGTGAATATTGTCCCAATATTTCCCCGAAGCTTTGGGCTCATTTTCCTTGAGGAGACAAATTAATAATTTTCACAATTTCACCTCCTGGTGCCTAGAAGTATGTTTTCCTACCAACATTTTTTTGTGTGTGACTATCCTTTCTTGGATCATAACTAATTATAATTGTTTCTTGATAGTTGGCATCCTAAATATTCTTGTGGTGGATCCTCTTGTATTTCCAAAATAGAAATAAGTAAAACAACATTATGTTATTAATAATAGTAAATATTAACAATCTCATGAAAAGTTTCACCTTATTTTTAAGATTCTTAGGCATTTGCACTAGGGGTACAAGTCGAATCTCTATTTTCTAGCTAATTCTAGAACACTACTCTAATTATTTAAATACACACACAATGAGATCCCCACATAGTTTGATTTAATTCTCCCCCTTCAAATGTGTATATTTATATTCATGTTTGATAATTAAAATACACCTTATTTTCAAATGTATATTAAAAATTCGTTTTCATTCCTTAATAAATTTTCTAACCAATTTTCCACTTCCTCCTCTTTTGCTTTGCATTAATCACTCTAATATTCCTTTATGCATAATGTCAAAATTAAACATAAGAAATTTGAAAAAAATACATATACATTATGAAATATATACTATCACAATCATTATAAATTTGTAAGACAACACAAATTGGGAACCAACTCAATTGTATATTAAGAATGATCTCAAAGAATCATGTACATAGTATACATATTAATACAACATGAAAATTGTTGTTTTATTTTTTGAGTTTTCTTGGACTCTAACAAATCATCACCATAAAACACAATAATCCAACATTAAACTCAAGGATTATGTGTCTAAAATTGGCCCCATTAATCCAAGGGGATGTATCAAAGTCTAAGAATAAGAGCTAAAAATGCACAAATGCATCTCAATGAGGAGTTGAATGTCTCTCTGAAATGGTTTTTAAGGATGACCAAAAACAAAGGATGGTGGTTATTAAGAGAAAACCACAAATGATACACATGTCTCTAAATTTCATAGCAATTCTTATATCAATAAAAAATTTAACTCTCGAACCACTAGTGTAGTTCATCAAACAATTCTGAATATGGAAGTGCTCATTCAAAAACAACTCATAAAACAAAAAATAAAGTCTTTATGGCTACGATTTTGGCTCTAAATGGAACAAGTTGTGGGTAATTCTCACTTATGTATCTTTAACTCAAGCTCTCATAATAAATCTTCGAACATGTTGGAGACCATCAATTCCACCAATTTCCCCTTTGTCAAATACAGGGTGAGACGATGAAGTACTCTTTATCACAACAAGGTTGGTAAATACTATCGAACATATCTTTAGTATGACATGTAAAAATTCTTGGATGCGTTGGACCAATCCCAAGAAGTAGTCCATCCAAAATTTAGTTTCTCTCCTCCAATAGTCTTCTTTCTGAAAAAATTGTTTGAATGATGATTGGGGTTTCCACAATTCTCACATGGGTGAATATCAAAATGTCATACTTTCACATGTCCAAATCTATCAAAATTTTGGCATCTTTCAATTTATTTTGTATCAACACCATCGAGAAATCCAATGCAACATAATTCTATATGTTTAGAAAAATAATGAATATGGAAAAATACATCCAAGATATCCTTATTATATCCCAAACCAATTTTGTTTTTGTTGTGTATAATTTATTCTCATGGTATTCTAAAGGTTTTGCGAATGATAGGATTCACATCTATATGCAAATGACTCTTGTAAACCCTTTCCTGAACATGACTTGTTGTTGCATCCACATTTTATTATGAAGTGGCTTCATTACCCTTTGACTATTGTTTGAAATTAAGATTTCATCGCTGTACTTAAGACTTAATCGAGAGAAATTCAATTGTCTCCAATGTATCATGTAAACAAATTTTGATATCAAGAAGAGTTAATTTCATGACATGTGCAGTTTCATCAACAATGGAACTAATGAGATTGTTTAATATATCTAATACATTTTTAATTTGAGTTATTTTAGTCAATATTGGGTGTCAGCTATCATAGATAATGCACCCATTTAAAAAAGAAAATTCAACAAGTAAAACATCACCAATACTAGGCGCTGAAAAACACAAACGTTCATCAACGCAATGCACAACAATCACACACATCATCTGCATTGTGCAATCTCCAAATTAACAAAAAATTTCAACATTACGAAAACCAACAAATATACATTAGTAGCAACACAACTCTTAACAATTATGAACTCTACCATCATCTTTGTCAAGTAAATTTTATCTAGAAAATTCCCATTTTTAAAATTAATTGTACATTTCTTTGTCCTTAACCAAATGTAGCTAAATAGTTCAAGTAAGGCCTTCAAAATCTCGTGTTAAATCATTTCTACTAAAAAATGTCAAAGTAGTGTGAAACTTTCCACAGCCCCAAACATCTTGTCGTTTCATCCACGACGGGGTTTAACAATAAAGGTGGTCCTGAGGATGCATAATGTTTTTTCAATATCAACCGCTCTCATGAGTTTGTATTACATCAACGACACTTGACAACCCACTATTCCTTGAGGTTTAAGAGACTAGGTAGTCCTAGGTATGGTTTCCTCTAAACAAATTATCACAAAACCAGTGGCTGACATTCACTTCAGAAGGATCTTCCTCATTCTCTAAACTAATTCAAGTGTTGTCGAGGGTGGATTTGGTTGGGAACCAGGTTATGAGCGGCAACCTCTGATTTGGTGCCTCCACAATAGGAATCTCCTACTACGTCAATAGAGAGGAAACTAGGGGTGTTGTAACCCTTCAGAACAATGAATAACTTTTCCACAATAAAAGGAAATAGTCATCGGCTTGAGAGTCTCACCATGCTTCGATACTAGGGATATCATAGCATAATTATTTGTGCGTGGATACTCAGAGAATTCACATCTTCATTTATTTCCACAGTAGTCATGAAACAATGGCCCACACTTGAGTCATAGTTCCACCAAACTACCCCTTCAAATGTTAAATATTTCGCGAGCTTTCGTTTTCTTACCAACTTCATGTGCTCATGTTCTTGTGAAGGAAAAAATGGAAACATTCTCAAGAAGGCCACAAATAAGTGGCTCAACTTACTCAAGAGGGCTGATAAACCACAACTCTCATTCAAGAGATCATTTCACCTGCTGTGATACCATTGTAACGCAACAAAAATTAGAAACCAACCCAATTGAATATTAAGAACAATATACGTGACTGATATACATAGTGTACATATTAATACAACAAGAAAATTGTTGATTCATTTTCCTGGTTTTCTTGGACTCTAATAACTTCACCATACACTAACCTAGTCTTAATCACTAACATTATGTGTCTAACATATTGTGTTTTATCTCATAATATTCTAATTGATATCATAATTTATTTGTCTCAAATACATTAAGAAATAGTGTAGCATGAAATAAAAATCAATATTTTTCATGCAAAACATTTTTCGAGGATTTTTATCGTTTAAAAAAATTGTTGTTGGGTAGGCATATAAATTTTTTATAGAAAATTTAGCTACCAATATATATTATTTTATAGAACGTTTAAGACATGTATAAGATTTGATTTATAGCACCAACCATCATTTTTGAGCTACTCTCATACACTAGACTTCCGAGCATCCAACTGATGGAGGTATTCTTCTAAAAGATACGAGATAACGGTAGCAGTAGTACTCAAAATGTCACAGTACTCACAGTGTCACCATGAAAGGGGGGTGAGATTGGAATCCAACATGGAATTTGACACGAATTTATTATTTTTATTTTTAAAGGAATTTTCAAATAAATTACATTTAGCTAAATGTCTTTGGGACTAATCAAATCATTAGGATTTGGTGAATCTAATGTGGTTCATCCTTAGTACAAGGTGAAAAAATATGATCGATCTTAATGAATAAATAGTGAGGATGCATCCTCACTATTTATTTATTGAGATAGATCATCTTTTTTCACCTTGTCATGTCGAACAAATCCTAATGATGTGATTATTGTGAAAGACATTTATCTAAATTATAGATCAGAAAAGTCTTAGATGTAACAATATATTAAATTTTTTAAACTTTTATCCATGATAAATAATTTTAATAAGTAGTTTGAATATTTTAGCTATATGTCATAAGTGGTTTAAATTTTAATAAACAATTTCTAACAAAGATTAAGGTAAATAATTTGTCGCAGTTATTTTTATCATAGTTTTTATGGTCATTTTCGTTGATTAGTTGAAAATGAGATTTATTATGAACATAAGAGGGAATATGGAAAAATATCGCAGTATTGCCATTTTTTATATATACATTATTGGAATACACTTCATAAACCATTTACTTCGTCTTTAATAATTATAAAATTTTGAAAATCCTCCCTATTCAAATTATTCAAAAATAAGAATTTATTGTATGTGTATATTTAAAAATAATACTTAATCTCCATCCCTCGATGATCTCCCTCCTAATCACCTTTACAGATTAGTAAGTGCAAGAAGTATGACTGATACTAGATTGCATTCCCAAAAGTTTAGAAAATATGTTTTTGATTTTTACATAGATGATTATATATCTGTGAAATAAATAACTTTAAATAACTAAGCATACTTTAGATAGCATACAAAAATGCAAAAATTAACTTATGTTATTTATCACTTTAACAAATATGTCATTGACTAATTTACCAAATATGTCATATTATTCTATAGTTTTTCATGGAGATAATGTCTTAAAATAAAATTCAAGCCCATTCCTCATATTTTTTATTTTTAAGTGTTGTCGATTTCCCAATTAACATTTTTTGTTTAGAGAATTATTTCTAAAGAATTTTGGTTTCCAAATATAACTAGAACCTCAATATATTTTTGGAGATAAAGAGGTAGACTAATAAAATTGTTGTGCTTTCTTCTTCTAAAAATGACTACTTTAAACTTAGCTCACAATTGTCATACAAAATTTGCATTTAATAAGAAAAAAATAACATTCACCAATCTACTCAAGAATCTACATAAAACCTAAAAATACCAACATGAAAAACAAATAAACTCAAATAGCCATTTTACACGCCATGTAAATTTGAAATTTGAAATTGAAACTCCAAGCATGATTGGAAGGGCAGATTGAGTGGATAGCACATTCAAGTATGCAAAATATTCCACAGATCTCATTTCAAATTGAAATTCCAAGCATGATTGGAAGAAAAGCTGAGTGAATTGCACATTCAAGTATGCAAAATATTCCAAAGATCTCATTTGAAATTGAAGTTCCAAGCATGATTCGAAGAGAAGATAAGTGAATAGCACATTCAAGTATGCAAAATATTCCAAAGATCTCATTTCACTCAGCCGTACTCAGAAGGTGTCAAAATTTGAAGGTCCGTGAGTTGGCACCTCCCCACGAGAGTAGGATGGGATTGGACGATCAGATTCGGCGGATAGCACTTTCGGGTATTAAAAGATCCCAAGTACTAGATTTCTTATGTACCTATACTTCAACGATGTGATAGGTCTCAAATAGCAATCAATGACACTAGCAGCTTTGGGAGGAGCCCGGGTTGCAAGTGCACCCTTTACTCCGAACGCTAATTGGCAAGACTGCATTTAACAGTGTCTTTATTCTTTGTATTTTGTGTACGAAATATCAAGTAATTAAAGTTAAATATATAGAGAGAGATGGGATTAATCTATTTTTGGATCGAAGATAGGTATTTTATATAATTTTAAATAAAAAAACAAATCAATGTGAAGTTTTATTATAAATTGAATGATAATAATAAAGTTATAGTATACTCTAAGATAATGTAATTTATATAATTTTAAATAAAAAAACAAATTTTTGTGAAGTTTTATTATAAATTGAATGATAATAATAAAGTTAAAGTATACGATAAGGTAAGAAGATAAATCTAATTTACAATCATATAACTGAAATATATATATATATATATAGATTTTGTAGAGTACATATCTACAACTTATAACATATTCAGCCTTACTGTGACATTTGGTACATATTATTTGTCACATTATAAAATCATGTGGGATCACGTTTAGTACATATTAATTATCTCATGTGGGATCAGATGAGATATACTATATATGTTCAAATATATACACCCAAGGCATCTCAGATCTCTATGGTCCACTTCTCCTGCTATGCTTGCTCTTTACCAGCCTTTTGTTTCCTTTATATATTCGTCTGTTCTCAGTCTGGATATATTAACGTCGCCTTAACTAAGTTAAGTTTCATGGGGATTTCGAGCTTCTCAGCTTTCTCGTCAGGGTTTCTTCCCATGCTGATAATAAATGCAATTATTTTCGTCGCTGCCACTAAGCAAATGCTATGCTCTGTCTTTCGATCGTTCGGCCTCTTGGCTTCAGACTGTGCTATCCAACAAATCCATGATAATGAGCATGGTTATGGTGGAATGAAAATATCATTACCTTCTCGAGTAACTAACTTGCCTTTCGTTGATGAAGATGAGATAATAAGCAAAAACCCTCCATGTACTTTTTCTTCGTCCTTTCGCAATGAAGATTGTGCAGTTTGTTTGTGTAGTTTGAGGGATGGGGATGAGATCAGAGAGCTTCAATGCTGCCATTTGTTTCACAGATGTTGCATTGAGAAATGGCTCGATTACAAGGTGTTGCAGCCCACATGTCCGCTTTGCAGGTCGGCACAGGAGACACAAATTTGTATATGATGACGAGAAGGACGAGCTCGCACGACAACATCTCCTCTGTTTTACCTTCCACTGGCCTGAGTTGCCACCTGTAGTTAAAATTTTGTGCTGAAAGCTGCTACAATCACCTATTCAGCTAGTTTATATAGGTGGGGTAATGTATATAAGTATGGCGTATATACATGCAAGTTAATATATATGTGTGTGTTTTTACTGTTGGTATATATACGGCTTATATACGTTCATGTATACAAGTATGGCGTATATACATGCATGTTAATATATATATGTGTGTTTGTACTGTCGGTGTATATATGAGCTATATACAGGTGTATATATGTGTTTTGATTGTGCAAGAAGGTTGTTTTTGCGTATATATGTGTCCATATATACGTTCATGTATATAAGTATGGCGTATATACATGCATGTTAATATATATGTGTGTTTGTACTGTTGGTATATATATATGAGCTATGTACAGGTGTATATATGTGTTTTGATTGTGCAAGAAGGGGTTTTTTTTAAGTGTAGATATGTGTTTTGATTGTGCATGTTAATATATATGTGTGTTTGTACTGTTGGTATATATATGAGCTATATACAGGTGTATATGTGTTTTGATTGTGCAAGAAGGGTTTTTTTTTAAGTGTAGATATGTGTTTTGATTGTGCAAGAAGGTTGTTTTTGTGTATATATGTGTTTTGATTGCGTAATAAGGTTGTTTAATTTGGTTATGAAAACTGTTGATACAGCACTAACAATTAAGGAATTTAAATTCAATATCATTTTATAATGTGTTATAGTTAGATTAGATTTTAAATTAAATTAAATTTTATGAGAGCTGCGATTATATTTGATATGTATTTATTAATTTGATTATTAAATTAATCAGGTATTTATTTTGTTAAAAAAATATTATTTAAATTAATTTATATTCAAGAAGAAAGGTTTTGTATGTTAAGAGGAAATAAAATTTGGAATAAAAGTTGATGTGGTCATTATTTGTCAAGAGGTTTCTAGTTGTAAGGATTTTCCATAAATAAAAGTAAAATATAAAATTCTTATTTATATTTTAAGTAAATATTTTATAAAAAAATTATATTGGAAATTTAACTTAGTGTTATTTTGATATGTTTCTTTGTATTTGAAAAAAAATATATCTTCTTTCAAGATATCATAAAAGTTAGAACTTATAAAAGAAAAACAAATTGAACATTTTTGTATAGTAAAAGTCCATTGCCAATATGTATGTATTATTGTGTCTATCATTATTATTTTTCTATCTATTTTCCATTTATTTATTTAAAAAATGATTTTCATTCAATATACTTTCATTGTCAGGTTTTACTATTTTATATTATAAGATTATAATTGAAGTACTAAGTTGAGTAAAGATTTGAAGAGACGTTCAAAATTGCTATTATTATGATAAATGTTGGAGGAGAGATGGAGGATTCCTTTAAGTGGACCTAGAAGTTAGAAAAAAATCATCGAGACTTTATATTTTTTATAATTATAATGCATATATCTATTCTTGTGGAGGTCCATACATTTGATTTAAGACTAATGGGTGGATTTTATTTAACACTTAAACTTTTGATATTGTGTGTTATTTCTTTATGGCAGATTTTCATTAGACAATATACATGCATTAGATTTTTTTGTTTTGTTTTAATACACATGCTAAAGTGATATTGAGCATTGGAGAGAAAACTTTGACATGCAAATATAGTCTATGTTCAATGTTAACAATGAACAAAGTTGAATAATAAAATTTGATTATATATTAGGATTACGAATATAGTAATTTAAAATGATTGCTAAAGAGCTAAAATAAATTATTATTTTAGAGACATAGGCGCTCAACTTCTATAGATTACATCATTGAACTTGAAATTCAAAAAGATTTAGAGTAAAAAATGCATTATAAAAAGGAAAAAATGTATAAGTTAGATTATTTGTTTAAGATGACTCATTTGTGAAATGGTTTTAGAACCCCATTTTCAATTAAAAAAAAATCACATTGTTAATTATATGTACCATTTTTTTTCATATTGAAGAGATATAGTTTATTTATTTATTCAAGATTTATATTTTTTATTATTAATAAAGTTTAGATAATTATTTGTAAGTTAAAATTATATTTTGTTTTTATATTAAAAAATAAAATATAAAAAAGTAATTTAACTTAAACCAATAAATATAAAAGAGCGAAAACATTTTAAATTATTAGAATTTCATTATAACTTCTTTTTTTAGAATTTAATTTAGAGGTAATAATTTTTTTTTAAAAAAGAAATCACAAATTATAAAAATTACTCCAATAAATTATATATTTTTGAAAATTAAAATTGAAAAAAAATATATTTTAAAGATGGTTCACTTTGAAAAGTAAAAAGTGACTAACTAAATAATAGTCAATATATATATATATGTGTGTGTATGTGTATGTGTATGTGTATGTGTGTGTATATATATATATAATTTTAAAAGATGCACATCATGAGCGATTTTTCAAAATTATTAATTTAATAGGGGTTGATAAATGTGTGTGTGAGAGACAAACATATCTACTTTATCTATATTTATAATTCTATATCTTAGATATAAGAATTCCAAATTGGATTGGAGAAAATAAAAAAAAATTAGATACAAGATGAAACTCCAAGATAAACACGTATTGCATGTTGCTTACAAAATCTTACATAGGCACAAGATGTGGTGAGAATATAAGTCTCACTATATCTATTGTGTGTCTTTGAGTATAGTACAAAAAACTTGTCTTCATCCTTACTCACATCATGCAATTCCACAAGCATGCACCTTGAAGCCTAAACTTTGAAATTTGAGACTCACTTGCATACCCATGGGTCATGTGTATACTATATTAAACACTAAACTATCATGATAGAGTACCTAGATTCAAGGAACTTTTATTTGTTCAAGTAACATCCCAAATTTTTACTTGATTTTGAGACCTTTGATGTAGCATTTTCAATCTTAGTATGTTCATGATAAACACAATTCTTTATAAAATGGATAAAATCAGTGGTTACCATGGCTTTTATTCATTCCATAAAATCATAATTCAATTGGATCATGACTAGGTTTTGGTCTTCCAAATCTTGAGATGCTAAACAATTATGAATGTCATCAAAACTTATAGTTGATATATTATTATTATTTATTTCTCTTTTTACTATTATGGTTTGAAATGTTAGTATCCTCCTAAATACTTATTTAGAAGTAAAGATGAGATCAAATTAATTTTATCGTTTATAAAATATTTTTTTTAATCCAATTCATAAGTTAAAAAAGTTGAGATCATTATTTCCCTTTGAAATACATTATATTAGATTATATCTATTGATTTTTAACATACTAATTAAGAACATAATTTAAAACATTTAAAAAATAATATAAAAAAATTTGAATCTGAAATTGCATAAAATTTGACGGTACATAATTTCCCCAAATCATTAATTAGTTGGGCAGCCAACATGATTTAGTAGGATTATTCTTTGATTTAGTATGATTATTCTTTTAAGTATATATTTATATTTTTATGATTGTTCATTAGGATATCTATATATACATAGTTGCATTTTTCTTTATAATAAATCTAGAATTGATTCACTAAAATACAAAAATTATAATAATAAAATATGTTATATAAAAATATATATAAAATAAATAAATATATAAAATAAATATATTATATAAAATATAAGTCAATTTATTACTTGGGTGTTCAAAAAAAATTATATTATATAAAATTTAATTAACAAGTAGAAATGCCCCGGCCTGCTTCAAAGTATATTTTGGAAACTATTTTAGAATTACTAAATTAGAAAAGCTACTTCTTTCCATAGTAAAATATTTTAAACTAAATCATTGAATATAACATAGATTTTAAGTTTTTTTCTTCTCTCATCAGCACCATTAATTCGATAGCTTTCACTTCCAATTCATCGTTCTCAGCCTTGTTTTGTGATTTCCTGTAATTTATTGGAGAAGTGTAACAGTCAGAAGTGACTCACGAAGCACGATCTTTCTTTCTTTTACACGAAGTACTCATTGTAATTGTATTCAATAAATAAAAATTACCGGACTTAGGCAAATTTAGAATTTACAGCATAAATAAAAATCGTTTATCTAGATTTTAGAAAACATTTCTAAGACCAAAATTTGCGCCAAACTAATATGAATGTAAACGTTTCTCTTTGTAGATCAGTTAGCAAGTGTACCGTTCAGGATATTTCTCACAAGGTGTAGATTAGTAGGAAAGGATACTGTTGAAGAAATTATTATATTAGTATGATTGGAAATTATAGTGATCGCGATCACATCCTTTCAACCATTTTTTTTCTAAATTTCTCTTTTGATCCCAGCGCTAATTAAGTTCACTATTTACTCTTTATCAAAGTTGAATTTGTTATAACATTGTATACATAATTCCATTTATCTTTTTGCTAAATCTGTCCATTATCCAAGCACTAATTACTTTCACTATTTACTCTTTATCAAAGTTAAATTTCTTATAACATTAAATACATAATTCCATTTATCTTACTGTTTTGAAATAACATTATACCTAGGGTTCATCACATTTATCTAACGCTCAATAAGTATTTAGATAATATACTACAATCCTATGCTAGCGGTGTGATACATATACGCATGTTAATTCTTTTTTTCTCTCTTACGTGAGATATAGACCTCGAAAGTATACAACATACTTTATGTTTAATATGGCACATCGATGAACAAGGTATTTGTATTTTATGCTTAATATGGCACACAGATGAACAAGGTATAATATGTGGTTGCATATAATGTATGGCTTGACCTTCAAGGCAAGAGAGTTTGAGATCACTCCATTGTGAGCATGTTGACCATTTATTGACTTGGCATGTAGGTCACTAGTTGGCTAAAGTTCCTTGAAACCCACTTATATAAACAATATATTTATATAGGGTCCTGGAGCTAAAATAGATCTTGAGGTAGCCGACTTTGCTATCACATAATGTCACATGGAATAAAGGTAATGTCTCAATTTCAAGATTCGACTCCTAGAATAGTGTGTTGCTGTCGCAATAATGGACCATTATACCTGTTAGGATGGTATTAACGTTGATTCCAATTTTATTATTTATTATTATTATTATTATTTATTTTTTTTTGGGGTTTTGCTGAAGTTTTGCTGCAGGGTTTCAAACACCCGTTACGGTATTATTTACTCCTATCCGCCCACTGCGAGCTAAGGTGACAGAATTGGATGGTACTCAACGCTCTCTAACCAGTCATAAATCTTGGTAATTTTGTGTACTTACAATGAGACTCTGATGGCAGACTCGGTAATTTTCTTATTTTTTCAGATTCCCTTTTGGAGAGCGTACAGGAAATTTCCGTCGGCTTCAACCTTGAGTACAGGTAACTAAGCAAACCCTTTTCTGTCGTCGCGACTTGATTCGTATGATAATGTCATTAAGGGTTTTCCTGCTAAGTTCTTTTCCTTTTTCTTCTTAGGTGCATTAAAATAGCTGAATACCAGACTTCGTTTTATCGTTTTATTTTGCATGAATTAGCTTCCCAATGAATTTACCTTTCCTTTGAGAGTGCCTCCTTTCACTCTATGGGACTTCAGGTAAGCAGAGTGTCCGTACATTTACCCCCACCGGAGGCAATGTTAGTTAATTCCTTCTCTTTTTTCCCTGTATCGTTCTTACACGTAGGGTTATACCAGCAAGATTTACTTCTGGAATATACGTTTCGTTGCAGTATTTTATTTCTTTGCTAAATTCAAGGAAACCTCAACTAGTTTTGGCTGTCCAACTTAGATTTGTTTTATTTGTTTTTTTCACTGCAGGAACAAGGATTCCAGTGTTTCCAATATTTCCTCCATAAATAGGAGTACATAAGTATATTTTTATTTCATGTAATAAGGGCAATTTGAAGTTTATGTTTGGTATAAATATTTAAATAAAATGAATGTTTATTGGAGCATCTCATGGCCTCAAATATTTTACTTTGTTTTCCAATATTCCTATCAACTCTAATAGTTGATTGTATTTTACGCATTGGTCTTTCAATCTCATGGCACCTTTAAAATAGTAGTGTATGTTTTATTACTTGTTCGATAGTCCAGTTTTTCTCTCGACAACATTTGGATAGATCTCAGTTTAGTCTTAACAATATATTTCTTTATATTATTTCCAATATTCTTCTAGGTGAGGGGGGACAAACCTTTCTATCGGACCATATGAGAGTATTTAGATATTTTCATACATCTCAAAGAACAATAACTACTTCAGAGGTTGACTCCCATAGGTTTGTTTGAATTAATCGCTTCAAATTCAAATTATTCATGCTACCTATAAAACCTGAATTCTTCAAAGAAAGACAGTAATTCGATATTTATTGCACATTATTACTTTTCTTCCTTCTAGGACATCAACCTTTCCATAGCTACTCTACTAATTATAGATTAGTTTATTTTACAGAGAAGTTACAACATTTAACTTTACCAGTTTTTCATTGTAACTCGTAACTCCGAAACCAAATTATTGAGGAGAAAATGTTGCTCGGTGAACCTACTTTACAGGTACTTCCCTAACCTAGTTCACTTCCAAAACAATTCATTTAGAGAAAGACTCAAAGAGGCCCACCCAGGCTTTTTTGGGTTTAACTCACACCTTACAGGTCCAACATGGAATTCCAATGGCTCCAACTAGCTCAAGAACCCTGTTCTCTAGCAGCCTCATGCACTTCGTCCACAACGTCTTATGAGGAATTTAGTTCTATATCCCCTCTTGGACCCCCTCCAACCACCCTCCAACCAAGTTCCATGTCCAAATAGTATGACCCATTTAGTTCTATATCCTCTCTTGGACCCCGTCCAACCACCCTCCAACAAAGTTCCAAGTCCAAGTATTTAGGTTGAGCCACCTTTTCTTCTCTCTCACCCTCTTGGCTCCCCTTTCCCTTAAGTGAGATATTTATAACTAAGGATAGGACTAAGTGCCTTAAATGTTTCAAACTCCCTCTTATCTTTTTTTCCCTTTATTAATTCTTTGAAAAGTCATAACTGAATTCAAATTAAAATTAAAATAAATTTAGTTCTATATACTAACTTGGACCCCCTCCATCCACCCTCCAACCAAGTTCCGGGTCCAAGTGTTTAGGTTGAGCCAGGTTTTCTTCTCTCTCACTCTCTTGGGTCCCCTTTCCCTTAAGTGACATATTTATAACTAAGAATAGGACTAAGTCTCTTAAATGTTTCAAACTCTCTCTTATCATCTTTTCCCTTTATTAATTCTTCCAAAATTCATAACTCAATTCTAATTAAAATAAAAATAAATTTAGTTCTATATCCTCTCTCTGACTCTCTCTATCCACCCTCCAACCGAGTTCCAAGTCCAAGTATTTAGGTTGAGCCAAGTTTTCTTCTCTCTCACCTTCTTCGCTCCCCTTTCCCTTAAGTGACATATTTATAACTAAGGATATGACTAAGTGTCTTAAATGTCTCAAACTCTCTCTTATCATATTTTCCCTTTATTAATTCTTTGAAAAGTCATAACTGAATTCCAATTAAAATTAAAATAAACATTAGTGTTTATTATCTATTCTTGTGAAGTTGCCTCCAAATTACTACAATAAATATAAATAATATTTGTGAACTACAAAGAGTTGTTACACCTTCTCATTCGTGTTTATTATCTATTCTAGTAAAGTTGTCTGCAAATTACTACAGTAAATGTAAATAATATTTGTGAACTACGTAGGGTTGTTACACCTTCTCCTCTACAGGGAAACATATCATCCACAAATATTCTTGCTTAGTGGAATAGGCCGAAATATGCTTACCACAGCTGTTCTTGCTGAGTGGAATAAGGTGAAATATGCTTACCTGCATGAAACTTTCTTCTTCTTAGGTAGCCTCTTATAGTGAAGGTGTCTTGGTCGCACCTTTTCACGAGTGATTATTTTATTTTGTAATATAATTTATGTATGTTTGGTTCAACCTACATCCATAGTCAATAGGGTTGTTATTAATTTTTTTATTTTTTTCACTTATGAACATATGAATATATAATCACTTCAAATTTGTTGCTAACATGTTTATATATATAATTTATAT
Organism: Pinus albicaulis; assembly: GCA_034641835.2. NCBI lineage: Eukaryota > Viridiplantae > Streptophyta > Pinopsida > Pinales > Pinaceae > Pinus > Pinus albicaulis. The sequence goes on along the minus strand of CM076579.1, from coordinate 1,139,906,800 downwards.
ATAAATGATATTCATTTATTATTAATATTATTTTTTATTTTTTAATCAACTGTGTGTCCAACAAGGATCATAAGTATCCATCACATCCCAACAAGGGTTACGAATCCTGTACTCGTTAAGAGTTAATATCAACCATGGCATTACATTTCTTTCAATGCCAACCAACATAGGTCCCTTCAAATGGTTTTATTGTAAATTTTCAATCCATGGAGGTATCAATTCTATTTGCAATATTTAAATAAATAAGGATATTTTTTTCTTCTTAGAAAACCATTATCGATTCCATTTGCAATATTTACATAAGGGTAATTTTTTCCTTCTTAGAAAATCATTCACTGTTCGATCTTTGTGATGGATTTCCATTACTATGGTTTGATTTCAAATGTTACATATGTATTAGTCATGTACTAGTTAGGTTTAGGATTACTTCCATGGATTTTGGATTACTTCCATGTTTAAGGAGATTATGTCGTTGTCTAGTTGTTCTAAATACACTTGGTTATGCCTAACTTACGCTACTTTCTCCTAACACTGAATGAGGAATTCCTTTTGCAGCATTCCCAAAATTTTCGGCCTTTTATCATCCTGCCTTACATGTGGTTGATAAAAAATATACACAATCTTGCTTCGGTGTACATTCATGGAGCTTTATTCTTCTGTGTATGTATGCATATTAATGGTTTCACACCGGAATTTTTTTTTGGCTTATATGTTACCTTGAAAAGTTAATAAATAACGATTCATTTTACAGTAATCATGTTTGTTATTATTCTCTTTTTCGTTTCCTTCCCCCTTTTTTTAGATATATAATGTATCCTTAAGATTTGTTATGTTGAAATTCCCTTGATGGTTGCCTTCAACAATTATCCTTTAGGCACTGTCATAATTTCTTGATATTAACTGGAGCGTTTTCACGACATTTACTATCTTTTTCCTTACCAGGTGAACATAGTTAGTTCACATTAGTTATCATGGAAGTCTTATTCGTGGTTTTATAATTTAATTGACCTTCTTGGTTTCATTCTTTTTCCCACTGCCATCAAGACTTAAAAGCATAAGGTAATATCACTATAACGACTCTAAAGCACATTTGGAATAGTAGGGCTAAAATTATGGTAATATCACTATAACGACTCTAAAGCACATTTGGAATAGTAGGGCTAAAATTATCGAAAATAACAAGGAATTCATGTCCAAAACTTAAAAGCACACTGGCATACTTAAAATTATCGAATATAACAAGGAATTCATGTCCAAAACTTACAATAGTATTTTTTATTTTTATTTTTCTTTGTCTAATTTGTAGTTTGGGTTTTGGTTTGCATCTTTTCTATTTGTAGTTTGCGTCTTTTCCTTTTTGCACGTTAACTTTTTTAACCCACCATCTTAGGGTGATTATTTTGTCATATTGTTCTTATAAGCATAAATTAATTCTGATCAATCATTGACCAAATTTCAATGGTATTTAGAGAATTCATATTGAAGTTCTTTGCGGTACTTGTCCGGGTAGAAATGATTGGTTACATATGGTCCATTCCAAGTCAATCAACATCGATATCACTTACATCCATACATCCATATGCTATCAACAGTTACTTATCTCAAATTTAAATTTCTTATGGTTAAATGCCACATGCCGCATTTCTCTAGTTAGCTTATCTAACTATTTGCTAGATTCTCCATCTTATCATCAATTCTTCAATTCTCCTCAGGATAAGAGACCCTTCAGCGTATTTAATATATATACATTCATTATCGTGTATACCTTATCATGCACCTATTTGTATATATATTATATATGTTTCCCACTTTTGGCTCATGCTCTGTTTCCAAACTTTTAAGAGGGAGAGAATTATATTTGCATTTATAGGTTAAAGGTTTTTCCTCTATAATTTATTGTTGTATTGCTTGGCCTTACGGTATAATTTCATTTCTTGCGGTCTTGCTAGATTTCTCATGAAACTAAGCATGTTTCTATTCTTATTCGCCTGGTTGTACCAACTTAGGTTAACCTTTAGATATTAAAATTACATCTAATATTCGTACTCCACATTTTCTTGTCCTCTTAGCTTGTAGAAGGTTGTAAAATAAATAAATTAGCTAATCATTCTATGATTTAGTATTGTGGGTATGTACTCAACAATTTTCAGAACCTCTCTAAATTTTCTCGGGAGGCACTGCCTTTCTTACCTAGAAATTTCCATATTTCTGAAAATAATTTTAATCTTACTCTCTTTATGCTTACTAAATTTGAGGTAAGATTAAATCCTGCTAAGTATAACAACACCATTCCTGAGTGCTTTTATGTTACTGTAAAGCCTTGAAACAACCCAAATACTATTACCTTCATTTGACATTCTTCTTCTTTTTCAAAAAACAGTTCTAACAACCTGACCTTTGCAACCTTTATGTTGATGGTATGCCAATATTCTATTCAATAATTATAAATTAGTTTTATTTCCTTCCAAAATTAATATAATTCAATAATGTTGAACATTGTAGCTAGTATAAAGCCTTATATTAGTTCAAAGTATCAAAAATCGATGGTTTCTTCAATTGTGGAAAGATTGCGTGATAGTAATTACAATTATTTCATCTTAATCATGGTGATGGTATCCTATTTTTGTAAATACCCCCCCCCCCTCCCCCCCGCCCTCCCACCAATGGGGTTGAATAGATTTAAAGGAAATATGGTGAAAATCTCTAGAGCTCGAGCATTCTCTCTAATATTTTATGTTGTGTTACTATAAATGAGAGAATCAGAGATAGAGAATGGAACAAAAAAAAAAAAAAAAGGAGAATGATAGGAGAAATGGTGTCCAAAAGTTTGATGTTAATTGTATTTTCTTAACAATATATGCTAAAATGGCATTCTTAAGAGGTGTTTCAGTTAGGTTATATATAAAATAAGTAATCTAACAGGGGTAGCGGACTAGTGAACCCATTCCATATTCTACCTTACTGGAAATAAAATATGTAAAGAAATGATAAAAAATAAACAGAAAAAGAATAATATAGAGTAAGTAATGAATGTAATAGTATTTCCAATGAAAATAAAAACATGCAAGGTGACACCTCAATAATGGATATAGAAGTAATGTGGAATCCAAATCAGCCTCAAGAAAAGATTCTTTTCCACCTTATGTCTGTGAATTCCAAGCTCTAATGGTAGAAAAAAAATCCAAATATAGTAGAAAGAATGCGGATAAAGGTGGATTTTCTCTCTAATGGAATTTTGAAAATTTAACCTTGTAATGAGTGGTGGAAACAATGAGTGATCTTAATATCTTATTTATAGGTGAAATATGGGTCATTTCTTAAGCAATATATTAAATGTGAATAGTCCTATCGTATTAAAAAAGTAGTGAAACAAAGATATATAATGAAGATGTTATAAAACTAGATCAATGTTGATCCAAGTCGATATTGGTGGCCACTTGCCAATTCCACTTAGACCCCCACCATTGCAATTTCTTTCAATTTTTCAGCTTCCTTAATTGTAACACAATTTACTATTTTTGGCATTTTTTCGAGCTGTGAACTTCTGCAGCCGTTTTAATGCCCTAAAGGACATTTTTTTGGAAAATAAAGACCAATAGCTATGTTAGATTGATATTGGTCAGTCGAAAGTTGTATTCCTTGGATATATCTTTATAATGAGCTATTGTGCGCATCAAATAGAGATCGCATGCCAAGGTCACGTCCCCGAGAAGTTCATGTACTAATTTACCCAAACGTGGCCCATAGATTTGATGCTTCATCTCCTAGGGTTAGGTGTTTGCATGCTTAGGGTTTTCCCATGTTTTTTAATAATAAAAAATCCCTTGAGCCTCATTGTAATAGAGTTCAAAGGCATGTAGCCGCCACATCTCTTCTCAAAGATAAGCTACCATCATTTGAGCTAGTATATTTCCATTATATGTATAAGTTTATTTTAGTTATTTGATATTAATGAAATGAAGTATATTTTCTGTTACATATATGCATTTATGTTTATTTCTATATTTAATTTCATTCCTGCATAAATCCATATCAGTCATATCAGATCGGTCTGCTCTTTCTCGATCTTTATTTCCATGTCCCCAACGAGATCAAGGTATAATGAGTTAGGGCTCAATCTAGTTGAGCCTTTGCAATATAAGCCTCACAAACCCTCACGACCTCCCATGGCAGAGGAAAATAAAGAAGAAAGAGTTGGAGAACCTATAAAAATATTGCTTGAGAAGGCCCTCAAGAAATAGAGGAATGTGATGATGGATAACTTTGCCCAGATACTTTGACGGATACCCATCGATGACACATCTTCATTCGGAATCCACTCTAGAGGCGCCACTCCTTTTAAGGTACAAGTTAACTCTGAAATCCCCATATTTGAGGGCCAAATAGATATAGACGTCGTAGATAGATGGTTGAATCTATTAGAAGGATATTTTTTGGTTCATGACTTTTCCAATCAGGAAAAGATTAATTTTTCACTCCTCAAAGTTGCTCCCCATGTCAAGGACTGGTGGGAAACCTCTTGTGAGAAAAAGGACAATGGAGAATATTCCCCATTCTTGGTCGCACCCACTTGGAATTATTTTCAAGACACCATCAAGGAATAATACTTCCCCATGGGGAGCTATGAGGACAACTACATAAAATTTACTACACCAGTGCAACGAAGGGATCAATATGTGCATGAGCTGACGAATTTGTTCCATACCCTGTGCACAATGTTGGGTATCAAATGTTCGGAGAAACATTTGCCACTTAAGTGTTGTAGTTGTTTGCACAGATATATCCAAAAGGAAATGGAGTTCCTCGACATCTTCTCACTCAGTGAAACATACCAGTATGCTGCTAAGATTGAGAAGAAATTCAAACAAAAGAAGTGAGACTTTAGATCTATGAATCAAAATCAAGAGAAAGGTGCCCCCAAACAACAGAACAAAGGACAAAGCTAAGGCAGGGTAGAACAAGACAACCCTTCAAGGACACAAAGGAAGAAAAACACCATGAAGCTAAAGAAGGACACAGGAAAGTGGTGTGAGTTCCATAAGAGCTCCACTCACAATACAAGTGTGTGTCGGGCAAAGCAGTTAGTGGTGGCCGAGATCAAGGATTCTGAATCAAATTCATGTTTGAACTTTGACTTGGAGCCTCACAATTGGAATGACAAAGGGAAAGAGATTATCAATGCAAAGTCGAGTGCCATCGTTGCCACAACCAAGATCCAAAAGGAAGAACCCAAAGATTTAGAGGAGGGGGAGAACCTCTTTCATTCCTAGATGTGGGTGAACAGAGGTAGTGAAGCGGCTGGGCCTTTCAATCACACCACACCCACAACCATACACCATCTGGTGGCTTCACTAAGGACACGATCTCCGCATCAACCAGCAGTGTTGCCTTACCTACAACATCAAGCCCTTCATGGATGAGATATTATGTGTTGTTTCTCCTATTGAATTTTTTCATGTATTATGAGGCACATTGTGTATGATTCTTGGCCTAATGTTTTTATTGTTACTTTGAGTAATAACTTGTACAAGAAACCAGAGGTAGCACCACCTACCATAACCTCATTCATCACTACAAAGAAATGCAGTAAGCTCATTTCCCAAATCACAAAATTTGTTTTCCTTATGAGCTACCCTCAGGGAAATAATAAAACTGTGGCAACAACCTCTAGATCGGGCTCCTTCGCATGACAAAAAAAGATGGAAAATGTTTTGGAGGAGTATGGGGCCATATTCACCTCGCCTATAGGGGTGCCTCTACACTGTCAGGTCAAGCACTCCATCGATCTAATCCCATGCTTGCCGCTACCCAATGGACCAATATATTGGTGCTATTTTCTAGAGAACGATGAAATCAAGAGGCACATTCAAGATTTGTTGCAGAAAGGTCACATCCGACCGAGTTCATCACGCTGTGGGAACCAGATATTGTTGGTGAAAAAGAAGGATGGGACTTGGATAATCTGCATTGACTTTCGGGAGCTAAGCAAGATCACTATCCAGAATAGATATATGATCCCAAAGATTTATGACCTTCTCGACCAACTCCAGGGGGAAAAATATTTCAACAAGATTGACTTCAAGTCTAAGTATCATGAGGCACCAATTGAGCCATCCAATGTGTGGAAGACTTCCTTCAAATCCAAGGAGATTCTTTTTGACTGCATGGTCATACCTTTCGGGTTAAAGAATGTGCCCGCATCCATCATAAGACTAATGGACGATATCATTTTACCATTCACTAACTCATTCGTGGTGGTGTATTTGGATGACATCTTGATACTCAGCTAGAATTAGGAAGAACACTTCCACCACATTCGATAGGTCCTCCAAGAATTGAGACAACACAAGTTGTGTGCCAATTTGGAGAAATCCAGCTTTGGCATGACCTAGGTTTAATATATAGGGTACATTATTGATGACCAGGGGGTGCATGTGGACCCAACCAAGATCCATTTCATTTAGGATTTCCCAGCCCCAACCACTCTAATAGAGGTCCACATATTTCTAGGTGTTTCTAATTTCTATGATATGTTTATGTTGGGGTTCTCTCATATCACTTATCCTTTGAGTAAAGTCACCAAAGGAGAAGAAAAAAAAAAAACTATTTTGGTTTGAATCTCAATAGATGGTGTTCATAGAGTTGAAGCATTACCTTCTCTCTTCACCAGTGCTCACATTACTAGACTTGCACCAACCATTTCAGATCAAGAAAAATGCCTCTAACTATGCTATTGTGAAAGTACTTACTCAATAGGGACATCCAGTGGCATATCACAGTTACACACTTTGACACATAGCCTTAAAGTATCCCACCTATGACAGAGATATGTATTCCATTGTGCAAGCTTGGATACAATGGAAGAATTACATTTTGGGGGAGGAAACAGTCGTCCATGTAGATCACTGACCTCTGCAGTTCATACAAACAAAAGGGAAGTTGCAGAACGATCTCCATCAAAAATTGGCCACATTCCTGCAACAGTTCCATTTGAACATCAAATACAAGAAGGAAAACACCAATAGTGTTGTAGACTACCTCATCTAACTGTCGATCGTGGAATTAACCACTATGCTCAACTCTTGTGGGAACAAAAATTTTGTTTTGTCGCATCTCTACAAAAGTGATATCAAATTCAGCAACACATACAAGACGCTTATAGAGGGTAAGAAAGTTCTAAATTTTCACCTACAGGATACACTATTATGCCACCTAGGAAACCCTTTTTTTCCTTCAAGTGAACATGCAGAGATGATTTGGAAATTGCACTACAGTGGGTTCGTTGGACATTTCAGGATCAAGAAAAAAATGGCAATACTATAAAAGTATTTCTATTGGATGAACCTTCAACATGATGTCAGGAATTACATCAATACATGCACTGTTGATGCCATTTATAAATCAACCATAAAAAAATGACCTATATACTCTGCTTCTTACCCCTAGTCGGCTATTGGAATCCATATCCATGGATTACATGTCCGGCCTTCCTTCTACCAAGCATGTCAACAATTGCATTTCTGTGGTGGTGGACATACTCTCTAAGATGATCATTATGGCGGTCCAAAAGAAGAATATCACAAAAGAAGCCACTGTTAAACTCTTATTTCAGTGAGTGTGGATACACTTTGGAATCCCACAATCCATTATTTCAAATTAGGACAACAAGTTCCTTAGTAAATTTTGGTCAATTCTCGGGTCTATTTTGGGCACCAATCTCAATAAGTCAACAACTTTCCACCCACAAACTGATGGCTAATCAAAGGTCATCAACAGGATGATCGTACACATTCTAGGCATGTACAACTTGAAGCATCAATGCACATGGGATGAAATCCTCCCCTATGTCCAACAAAACTATAATCGGGCTCTCTGTGGCTCGAATGGCCACAACCCATTTCAGGTGGGCTTGAGATTCCAACCACTATGTCCCATTTATGTTTCATTACCATTTGTAGCTACTAAAGCATATTTGACCCATGTCGAGTTCGAATTCGACAAGGAGAACAACTTTATTGAGCGCATTCAACACAATTTCCAACAGGTCCATGGCATATTAGACAAAGCCCATGTTAAGTACAAGCAACGACATGATCAACAACAGGTGCCACATAAGTTTTAGGTGGGAGACAATCTTTGGTTTCATTTGCAGAAAGAACTGCTAATTGGAGCTCATTGGAAGCTAAAACCACTCTGATATGGTCCTTACACCATTATCAAGGTTGTGGGAGACAATTATTTTTAGCTCAACATTCCCCCATTCCTTGGCCCACACCTAGTGTTCAATGTGGACTGCCTTCGACCATATTTTCCACCATTACTCGACACATTATATATTGCAGAAAAAATCACACCAAAAGAGCTAAAACCCGACTGGATGGAACATGGCACAAATGATCGGATCATTGACACGCATATCAAGAACATTTTCTAGCAGAATATCTAGTTGTATTGAGTTTTCAAATTTGACCAACTCCTACACTAAGGCAAGTGGCTCACCAGGGATGAAATTAAACAAAAGTTTCCTCATCTCATTGAGGAACTCAACACAATGAGGACCATTGCTTCCTAGATGCGGAGGAATGATTCAGGTGGAGATTGCTTGCCACCCTCCTATTCCACTTTGACACCCACAATTTGTTCTTTTAGTTTTTTTAGTTTCCTTAATTGTAGCAAAATTTACTATTTTTTGTAGTTTTTTGTGTCTTGAAATTCCAATCATTTTGAGGCCGTAAACAACGTTTTTTTTGGAAAAAAAGGACCATCATGGAATTTTAACCAATTTTGGTCACTCTAAAGTTGTATTCCTCAAATAGATATTTCTAACAAGGTATTGTGTAAGTCAAAAAGAGATCGTATACCAAAGTTATGTCCCCAGGAAATTGGTGTACCAATTTACCCAAACGGGGCCCATATTTTCTTAGCTTCATCTCCTAGGGTTAGGTTTTTGGTTTTTCAGGGTTTTACCCATTTTTCTCAATAAAAAAAATTCCCTTCAGCCTCATTGTAACACATTTCAGAGACATGTAGAGGCCACATATCTTCTAAGTGATAAACTACCATCACCCAAGCTAGTTTATTTACATTATGTGTGTAAGTTTATTTCAGTTATTTGATATTAATGAAATGAAATATATTTTATGCTGCATCTATGCATTCATGTTTATTTCACTATTTTTTTTAATTTCCTGCATAAATCTGGATCACATGTTTAGCAATTGTGATAGTTTTTGAAGGCACGTCATAATTAATAAGTCGAAAATGTATTAGTTATCCATTCTTTCGACCATAGTGTATATTTCTATAAATATAATTCATGAATATCATGTGGAAAATGAATCAATAGTATGTTATGCCATTTTTTTTCAAACTTTGGATTTGTCTCAATTCATGATGAGAATATAAGAAATGAGAGGTAGCATCACTTCTCCCACAACTAGTAATTTCCCTAGAAATTTCACTAAAATGGATGTGTTTGTTTGAAAAAAATAAGGTGTAGATAAATAATTTCATGATTAATGGAGTGTGACTTCAATTTCCATATCTTCAAAAATTATGGTTAGATATCACATCAAACTCTAAAAGGCTATCATAATTTGTAGGACAAGTATGTACCACATAGAGCCAAGCAAACCCTAACCATAGGCCATTGCTAGAATGTGATACACTTAAGCCCCATAATTTGATGAAATAACATAAAATATAGTGTGAAACCTAAGAACATGAGAGACATGAGAGAAAAACCCTATAAAATATATTTTTGATAATAAAAAATAAAGATCTATGTTCACTTACCTCTTCAAGGGGAAACCTCTAAGACCAGTTCTCCAAATATGATAATGATTCTGAAAAAAATTATTATATAACACATTAATTAATATATATTTAGGCATATGGAGTTTTAACTACCTATGGTACCACTTTAAATAGTATCCTACTAACTAATTAGGAATTTATTAATAAAGAGGACCATTTTTACAATGAATGACTATAAAAACAATTCAGTGGGCCTTATTTAATAAAGGTATCCTCATACATTTCATAAAATATATAAATAAAAGGATTAGGATAGTTCTGTAGCATTCCCTCCTCATTTCACATCAACATTTCACTCAAGGAATAAGGTGAGGAAATTGATTTAGAATCACTAGTGGCTCCGATGTGACATTTTTTGGTTTGATATATATCCATTGGATAAGTGCTTCGCTAATCATGCACTTGTGTATTTTAAACTATTTAGAATATAATATTGATTTTGTCCAAATCCAAATAAAAAATTTCTCATCAAGTTCTAACAGGTTGTTCTACACCTTAGAATTTGATCCCATAACCCTCCTCAATCAATATACATGATAGACTAGATGAATCATGGAGTGGGTTGCGAGAAGCAACTTATAGGTGACTTTTCTAATGCATTGTACGATCTAATAGGCACCATATAACTTAGAATATATTTTCTACATAAATTTTTATTTTAGTGATATTAATTTATATGTTTTTAAATGAAGGAAGAGTTGGTTCCCTTTTAAGAAAAAAACATATGAATCTATGTTCATCAACTTATTGTTTTATTTTTTATTTTTCACCATAATATACTTATCCATGAGGATAAAAATAATTTCTTCTCTAGAGTGAAGTGTTATATTTATTTCATGAACCTCATATGTTATTGATAGATATAATTTCATTCATAGATTGTTTTTTTCAATAAAAAAACTTCATATGGTGTAATTTTGGTACCTCCATGATAAGTGGTATCTACCACAATTCAAGCGAGCATAGTGGAATATGGGGAGCATGTATGTACATATTTTTTCTTCCATACATTGATGATATACTTGTACTATTTGTGGGCTTGTAGGGAGGGAGGATGGAGAGCATGTATGTGCCACATGGGATGGAGACTCTCTATGTACCTTATGCTACATGTTTCTAGGAGAGCCTTGGTTTAGCCATGATTGTTTCACTTGAGTTATTAAGTCATTATGGGATGGATCATTTACCTATCATAAAAAAATTGAAGAAACAATTCATGGAAGGATGGTTTGGTGAACACTCAGCTCATGGAGTAGGCTTATCCAAGTAAGATCCAAGAATTCCAAGATGACATGGGAAGTTCAATACAGTCGAGTCGCTAGGCATTTTAGGGTCGAGAAAACATCAGCAATACTGCATAAGTATTTCTATTAGTTGAACCTTCGACAGGATGTCAGGAAGTACATCAAATTCTGCACTACTTGTGACATTGCCAAACCAACCATCAAGAAGCAAGGGCTCTATACTCCGCTACCTACCCCTAGTCGACCTTGGGAATCTATCTCCATGGATTACATTTCAAGCCTTCCTTCTACTAAGCATGGAAATGACTGTGTTTTCGTGGTCATCAATAGATTCTCGAAGATGGCCATTATGGCAGCTTGCAAGAAGAATATCACAGTAGAAGCCACTGGTAAACTCTTCTTTGAACAAGTGTGGGTTCACTTTGGGATCCCACAGTCTATCATATCAGATTGCAACAGCAGGTTCCTCAACACATTTTGGTCCAGCCTCTGGTCAATTTTGTACACCAAGCTCACCAATTCCAAAGCTTTCCATCCCCAAATTGATGGCCACATAGAGGTCATCAACAAGATGATTGTACACATTCTGCGCATGTACAATTAAAATCATCCACGCACATGGGATGAGAGCCTCCCCTATGTACAACATAGTTATAACCGGGCTCTCAACATCTCAATCGGCCACAACCCCTTTCAAGTGGGCTTGGTATTCCAGCCATTATGTCCATTTGATGTAGCCATTCCATTTGCGGCTACTCTAGCCGATTCAGCTCATGTATAGTCTAAAACTGACAAAGAGAACAACTTCATTGAGCACATTCAGCACGTCTGCCAACAGGTTCATGACATATTGGATATAGCAATTGCTAAGTACAAGCAATGACATGATCAACATCAGGTGCCACACAACTTCCAGGTGGGCGACAAAGTGTGGCTACATTTTCAAAAGGAGTGCCTCATTCGACCCCACCGCAAGCTTTTCCCGCTCTGATATGGGTCGTATACCATCACTAAGGTTGTAGGGAACAATGCCTTCAAGCTCAGTATTCCACCATTCCTTGGTCTGCACCTAGTAGTCAATGTGGACCACCTTCGTCCCTACTTCTGACCTCTACTGGACACCTCTAACATTACAAAAGAACTCACACCAAAAGAGTTAAACCCATACTACATGGAACAGGCCACCATAGTTTGTATCATGGACATGAAAATCAAGAACACTCGCCAATGAAAGATCCAAATTTATGGGATTTTCAATGTTGGCCAACTCCTACACCAAGGCAAGTGGTTCACCAGGGACCATGTTCAGCAGAAGTTACCTCATCTCATGCAGGAACTCAATGCAATGGGGACCATTGCTTCCTAAAGGGGGGTAAATGATGCAGGTGTATATTGGTGGCCACCCGCCTATTCCACTTGGGGCCCCACCATTGTCTCTTTCAGTTTTTCAGTTTCGGCACAACTTACTATTTTTAGCAATTTTTCGAGTCCTCAACTTCCGGAGTTGTTTTAAGGCTCTAAACGACATTTTTTGGGCATCATTTTTCCGATGAATATAATTCCATTTTGGAATTTATATTTGCAGTAACAATTGTAATCTTTGGATAGATCTTTCTAATGATGTATCATACGCGTCAAACGGAGATCGTATGCTGAAGTTACATCCCTAGGAAATTGAAACACCAATTTACCCAAACAAGGCCCATAGTTTTGGCGCTTCATCTCCTAGGGTTAGGTTGTTGGACGTTTAGAGTTCTCTATTGTTTCTCAATAATAAATAGTCCCTCGAGCCTCATTGTAACACAGTTTAGAGGTCAATAGCCACCACATATCTTCTCATATATTCGCTACCAACACCCTAACTAGTTTATTTCCATTCTGTCTGTAAGAAAATTTCATTTCTTCGATATTAATGAAATTTAGTTTTATTTCCACTGCATCTTTGTATTTTTGGTCAGATGTGTATTCTATTTCATTCTTGTATAAATCTAGATCAGTGGTATTAGAGCGGTCTTCTTTTTCTTGATCCTTCTTTGCATGTCCCCAACAAGGTCGAGGTATAAGGAGTTAGGGCTTGATCTAGTGGAACCTTTGCAAGATCAGCATCAAAAACTCCGACAGACGCCCATGGAAAATGAAAAGAAATATGAGGGAGTAGGATATCTTATCAAAATATTACTCGAGGAGGCCCTCGAAAAGTAAAGGAACATGATGATGGATAACTTTTCCTAGATCCTTCAACGGCTGCCCACTGGTGGCGCATCTGCATCCAGCAGCCACTCTGGAGGCACGACTCCCTTTAAGGTACAAGTAAACTTTGAAATTACCATATATGAGGGTAAAATAGATGCAGATGTCGTAGATAGATGGTTGAATATATTATAAGGATATTTCTCGGTTCATGACTTTTCTGATCGGGAGAATATTATTTTTGCAATCCTCAAAGCTACCCCAAATGTCAAGGGCTGGTGTGAAACCTACTCTGAGAAAAATAACGAGATATAACCCTCTCTGTTCTCAACCATACCCACTTGGAATTATTTATGAGATGCCATCAAGGAACAATACTATCTTGTGGGGAGCTATGAGGAAAAGTACATACAATGGACCATGTTGCAGCAACAAAGGGATCAAGATGTGCATGAGCTGATGAATATGTTCCATACCCTACGGATAAAGTTTGGTATCAAATATTCAGAGAAAAATTTGGTGCTAAAATATCATGGTTGTCTACATAGATACATTTAGAAGGAAATGGATTTCCTCAACATCTCCTCACTTGGTACGACATACTGATATGCTGCCAAGATTGAGCATAAATTGAAACAGAAGAAGTGAGACTTTGGATCTGCAAATCAAAAGCAAGGGAAAGGTTCCCCCAAACTGCAAACCAAAGGACAAAGCCAAGGTATGGTAGCCCAAGACAACCTCCCAAAGCCACAAGCAAATAACAACACCGTGAAGCCAAAGAAAGACATGGGGAAGTGGTGTGAGTCCCATAAGAGCTCCACTCACAACACAAGTGAGTGTCGGGCCAAGAATTTGATGGTAGACGAGATGAGGGCTTTTGAATTAGATCCATGCTCTAACTCATGAATCAGAACCCAACAAGGGGAATGAAAAAGGGAAGCAGAATATTGATGTGGATCCCAATGCCAATGTTGCCACTATGAAGATCCAAAAGGAGGAACCAGAAGATCCATAGGAGGTAGAGACTCTCATCCACTCCCAGATGTGGGTAAAGGTTTCCCCGCTATAGTTCATTATTGACAACGGGACCCAAAAGAACCTCATTTCAGCATATGTTTTGAAGCGGTTTGGCTTGCTGACCACAATGCACCTACAACCATACACCATCAGGTGGCTTCACCAAGGATGGGATCTCCGCGTCACCCAGAAGTGTCGCCTTTCCTATAGCAACAAGGCCTTCACGGATGAGGTATTGTGTGACATTTTTCCTATTGATTTTTTTGATGTATTATTAGGCCAACCATACTTGTGGAAGTGACATGCTATGTATGAGTCTCGGCCTCACATTTTTATTGTTACTTTGGGAAATAAGTTGTACAAGATACCTTTGGTACCACTGCCTCCCACTATCTCTTTGGTTACTACAAAACAATGCAATAAGCTCATTTCCCAAACTAGGAAATTTGTTTTCCTGATGATCCGTCCCCAGGGGAAGAAGAATATTGTGGCCACAACCTCTAGACATGGCTCCTCTACATGAAAAAAGCAAATGGAAAAGGTTGTGGAGGGGTATGGGGACATCTTCACCTCACCCAAAGGGGTGCCTCTACACTGTCAAGTTAAGCATCCCATTGACCTGACCCCAGGTGCACCGCTACCCAATGGTTCGATCTATAGCCGCTCTGTTTTGGAGAATGATGAAATCAAGAGGCAGATTCAGGAGCTACTGCAGGAAAGTCACATTTGACCAAGTTCACCACACTATGGGAGCCCAATCATGTTGGTATAGAAGAAGGATGGGACTTGGAGACTCTATATTGAATATCGGGTGTTGAACAAGATCACTGCCAGGAATATGTACCCGATCCCATGGATTGACGACCTTCTAGACGAACTCAAAGAGGAAAAATATTTCAGCAAGATCAACTTGAAGTTTGGGTATCACCATGTGCCAATAAAACCCTCTGATGTGTGAAAGACTACCTTCAAAGCCAAGGAGGGCCTTTTGAAATGGCTCATCATGCCTTTCGGTTTGACAAATGCTCCCGCAACCTTCATGAGGTTGATGGATGAAATCTTGCATCCATTCACCAACTCATTTGTAGTGGTCTACTTGGATGACATTTTGATCTTTAGCCAGACTTGGAAAGAGCACCTCTACCACATACGAGAAGTCCTCCAAACACTATGGCAACACAAGTTGTGTGCGAATTTGGAGAAGTGCACCTTTGGCATGACCTAGGTTAAATATCTGGGATACATTATTGATGAAAGGGGAGTGCATGTAAATCCTGCCAAGATCCAAGTCATTTAGGATTTTCCAGCCCCAACCACTCTAACAAAGCTTCATATATTTCTAGGTCTTAGTAATTTCTACCATAGGTTCATGCTGGCATTCTCTCATATCACTTGGCCCTTAAGTCAAGTCACCAAGTGAGGAGCGAAAGAAAAATTCTTTTGGTCATAATCGCAACAAAAGGAATTTGTAGAATTGAAACATCACCTCTATTCTGCCCCAATGCTCACATAACCAGACTTGCATCAACCATTTGAGATCAAGACAGATGCCTCTGACTATGCTATTGGGGCAGTTCTTACTCAATACGGACATCCAGTGGCATATCACAGTGAGACATTATCTAACACAGTTCGTAATTATCCCACTTATGAAAAAGAAATGTATTCCATTGTGCAGGCTTGTCGACAATGGAAGTAGTACATTCTGGGGAAGGAAACAATCATCCACATAGACCACTGACCCCTGTAGTTCATACAGACACAAGGGAAGTTGTAGAACGATCGCCATCAAAAGTGGTCCACATATCTACAACAATTTCATTTGAACATCAAGTACAAGAAGGGTAGCACAAATAATATTGTCGACTGCCTCTGTCGACCACCAATTGTGGCCATAACCACAATTCTCAACTCTTTTGGGTACAAGTCTTATGATTGGCTACTTCTCTACAAGAGCAATCCAGAATTCAGCCACATATAAAAGGCACTCTTGCGGGTATGCAAGTTCCAAATTTTCACCTCAAAGATGCACTGTTATGTCACCTGGGACACATTTGTGTTCCTTCAATCGAGCATGCCAACATGATATGGGAAGCGCACTACAGTCGAGTTTCTAGGAATTTTAGGGTCGAGAAAACAGCTGTAGTACTGCAGAACTATTTCTATTGGATGAACCTTCGACAAGATGTCAGGAAGTACATCAGATCCTGCACTACTTCTACCATTGACAAACCGACCATCAAGAATCAAGGGCTCTATACTCTACTAGCTAGCCCTATTCGACCTTGGGAATCCATCTTCATGGATTACATGTCAGGAATTCCTTCGACTAAGCATGGAAACGACTGTGGTTTGTGGTCGTTGACAGATTCTCTTATATGGCCATTATGTTAGCCTGCAAGAAGAATATCATAGCAGAAGCCACTGCTAAACTTTTCTTTTAACGAGTGCGGGTTCACTTTGGGATCCCATAGTCTATCATATCAGATCATGAGAGTAGTATCCTCAGCACATTCTGGTCTAGCCTCTAGTCAATGTTAGACACCAAGCTCACCAAGTCCACAGCTTTCCATCCCCAAACTGATGGCCAGAAAGAGGTCGTCAACAGGATGATTGTACACATTCTGCGCATGTAAAATTCAAAAAATCCATGGACATGGGATGAGAGCCTCCCCTATGTACAACATAGTTATAACTGGGCTCTCCACAGCTCAACCGGCCACAACCCCTTTCAAGTTAGCTTGGGATTCCAGCCACTATGTCCCATTGACGTAGCCATGCCATTTGCAGCTACTCTAGTCGATTTAGGTCATGTCAAGTCTAAATCTGACAAAGCGAACAACTTCATTGACCGCATTCGGCACATCTGCCAATAGGTTCATGAAATATTGGATATAGCTAATGCTAAGTACAAGCAACGACATGATCAAAATCATGTGCCAAACAACTTCGAAGTGGGCGACAAAGTGTGGCTACATTTGCAGAAGGAGCGCCTCACTAGACCCCACCGCAAGCTTTGCCCACTCGGATATGGGCCATACACCATCACTAAGGTTGTAGGGAACAATGCCTTCGAGCTCAGTATTCCACCATTCCTTGTTCTACACCTATTATTCAATGTAGGCCACCTTCATCCCTACTTCACACCTCTATTGGACACCTCTAACATTGCAAAAGAACTCACACCACAAGAGTTAAACCTAGACTGCATGGAACAAGCCACCACAGATTATATCATGGAAATTCAAATCAAGAACACTCACCAATGGAAGTTCCAACTGCATCAGGTTGTCAAAGTTGGCCAACTCTTGTACCAAGGCAAGTGGTTCACCAGGGACCAAGTTCAGCAGAAGTTTCCTCATCTCATGGAGGAAATCAACGCAAAGGGGACCATTGCTTCCTAAGGGGGGAGAAATGATCTAGGTGGATATTGGTGTCTACCCACCTATTCCACTTGGGTCCCCACTATTGTCTCTTTCAATTTTTCAGTTTCGGTACAACTTACTATTTTTAGGAGTTTTTCTGGTCCTGAACTTCTCGAGCCATTTTGAGGCCCTAAACGATGTTTTTGTACATCATTTGTCTAGTGAATATGATTACATTCTATAATAAATATTCATGGAAAAATTTTTATTCCTCTGATATATTTTTCTAATGATGTATCATGAGCGTCAAACGGAGATCGTATGCTGAAGTTACATTCCTAGGAAGTTGAAACACCAATTTACCCAAACGGGGCCCATAGTTTTGGCGCTTCATCTCCTAGGTGTTTGGACGTTTATATTTTTCCATTGTTTCTCAATAATAAATAGTTTTTTAGCCTCATTATAACAAATTTTAGAGGTCGGTAGCCACCACATCTCTTCTCATGGTTAAATATTGCTACAGTCCCTTCCTTGGGCATTTTCCAACTGCACTAGGTGTGGGGAGACCTGTTTAGCCCACCTAGGAGGATTTTTTTTTTATCCCCTCTTGGATTCAGGTCTTAGATTTCTAGATCTAAGGGATCCAAGGTTTTTTTCCCAATCCTATATCATACATTCCTGAAAAATGCATTTTTCAGGCATGCCTTGCTAAGCAGTCCAATTTTGTGATATTATAAGATATTCCCATTATTGCTAATTTTCCCTATTTTGGGATATTACAGTGGTATCAGAGCAACTATCTTGGCACAAAATGTGCTTATTGAAGAGCCAATATGCCTTTTCGCGGAAATAAAATACTGATGAAGAAGTGTGGGTACACTAAAGACACATAAGAAAAGGGTAAGATCCCTTTTACTGGAAGTTTGCAGAGAGAAGAGTTCTTCAAAACTCTTTCTCAATATATGTATGAAATGAAATAAGAAATATGGAGAATGATGAGGGAAAGACATGCAAATCCATCAAGAGGATTTTAACATCAAGAAAGCCCCAATAATTCTTACTATGTGTGTGAGCATTCAACCGCACAACCTGATCTGTAACGTTTGAGCATGCCTACTTTCATGTCAAAGAAAGAAGGAAAGTGAGGAACACCAAAGGATGAATCTCTTGGTGATTATCTGTAGGAATACGTGTCTCAATAAGAGAGATTCAAAGTGCATCTCAGTTTCCTAGAGTTCTGTCAAATCAAAGAAGAAATATCCAGCAGCTACAGTAGAAGAAGAGGGTGCATGCAGCACACTTTGGGTAGATTCTCTCTACCTAATTTTGATGGATCGCCTAAGGACTCAGCCAAATCTTGGGTAAGAAAGCTTGACACATACTTCCAGTTGAATCAAGTTTCAGAAGAATAAGCCTTGAGAGTAGCAACACTGCATCTTCAAGGAAAGGATTATGCCTCATGGATATTTGAGTCTTCTTCCTTGAAAGGGATAAATATCTCTTCTTGTGCAAAGTTCACTACGAGACTAGAGAAAATATTTTATGTAAGACTTCTAAGACTTTTGGGGAAAAAAATCAAGCCCTAGAAATCTGAAACTTTGCATGAGTTGGAAGGATCCATAAAGCCAACTCCATTCCTAAACATTATTGAAGGGGTTAAAGACCTGCTACATGATTTTTCGAAGGAAAAAGCCCCACTTCAGCAAGAACACTCTTCCAAAAGAGAAGACATGAGGGTTCTTTCTTCAATAAGAGATCAAGAAAAATGGTCTCTTCATGATGAAGCATTCTCCAATGATGAGGAGAAGGGAGAGAAAGATTAGAGAATATCGTCCAGCACTGTGATAGTAGGGGGATATCTATTTTCATTAGGAGAGGGAGACGAAGCAATGGCTTCCACTAGAGGGGTTCTTGCATCTTTGCAAGGAGTTCTTAAGGATATTACATATGGAGGACATGAGAAGTATGTGTTTATGTTAAGAGGCAAAGAGACAAAATAAACGATGGATCACAAAGTTGATCCACTATTAGAAGTGGAGGGAGAAAATGCTCCAATCAAAGGCACTCTTACACCACTAAGAGGGGTCTCCAAATTTCATGAGACTTCCACACATAAAATAGAGTTAAAATTGCGCAGTGGAAGCAGGGACATGAGGATCCCATCTATTCTGCATAGGAGGATGGTCCCTCAAACCTCATTATCTAGTGGAAAACCACTTGGGAGGCCACCTAATTCAGATTCTATGGGGAAAACCTCACAACTTGCTACTCCAAACTCAGATCCGGGAGGGATTGGAGCACTTGAAGAGAAAAATATAGTGCTGGGAGACTTGGGTAAACTCAGGTAGGAGGGAAATATTCTTCCCCTATCATCATCACCCACTCTCGTTTCTGATCCTGCACTGTGGGAGGAGAATAATGGAAGGAACATCTTTCCAACAAACACCTTTGACATATGAGATGCCAAGGGAAGGATCAGCAACATGAAAGACACTTTTGTTCATGCATCATCAGCTCTGTCATTGTTGAGCAGTGTAGATCTATATTGGAAATCCCCACTGCTAGTGGATTATTCCAAAGATCTTCACACATGTATGATACTTAATGACTAGCTGCATGAAGAGGGATACTTATTCCAAGGAGAATTCATCTATCATCATGGTAGAATATTTTTTTTTAGAGCTTCTAAGCTCAAGCATAAGATACTACAAGTAGCACACAAATAGTTATGTTTCAGCCCCATGTATTCCATGAGAATCTATAACATCATCATGAGGAGATTTGATTGGGAAGGCTTGAAAGAGGAGCTATATCATCATTTTAAAGAATGCATGAGTTATGTGGAGTTGGGGCAGCCATGGGACTCTATGCAAGTGTCATTTCAACCATCTCTTCCTTCTTTGGAAAGAGGAGAAAGATCCATGCACAAGTCCATGTGTATGAGAGACTTTGTTGGTAAATAATATGTTCATGTAAAGCAAGTTTTATTTTTTGAATGTACATGTTATTTTACCATTTTTATGTAGGCCATGACTCCTAAATGGAGTAATGTATCATGTAAATCTCATGGCAACTATTGGGCCATTAAAATTTCTGAATTTGACCACTCCCTTGATGAGCAAAGGGAGATTTTTCGTCATGATGGGTGCTTCCCCAAGGCACCAAACATATCTCTCACCTTCAACAATGGTGAGATGACTTGGGCAGGAAGTAAGTGGTGGGAAAACCACTTACCATGTATTTATTTGAGGCAGGCAGGAGATGCTTTGCGTTGGTATCATATGTGGGATTATGACCCACCTCCTCATGCTCAATTTTTTGATTGTATGTACATAGTTTTGCTTCCATACATTGATGATATACTTGTACTATTTGTGGGCTTGTATGGAGGGAGGATGGGGAGCATGTATGTGCCACATGGGATGGAGACTCTCCATGTACCTTATGCTACATGCTTCAAGGAGATTTTTGGTTTAGCCATGAATGTTTCACTTGAGTTCTTCACTCCTTATGGGATGGGTCATTTACCGCTCATAAAAACATTGAAGAAACAATTCATGGAAGGATGGTCTGGTGAACACTCAGCTCATGGAGTAGGCTTATTACTTGATGATGTCACCAATGGAAGAGGAAAGGAGTTGCAGCACACACCCTATCAGTTGCTTGAGGACAAGCAACATTTTGGAGCGGAGGACTGTAATATTCCTAATTAGCCCAAGCTAATAGGAATATACAGTTTTTTTTCATTTTCTTGTTACAAGAATAAAATTGTAAAGGAGGATAAATTAAATTCCTCAAATAGAAAAAGAAATCAATGTCCATGTAAACAAGGCTAAATCTGGGGTGCCTTAATAAAACTCCCTTAGGTGTGAAAGTGATTGAGGCAATTGACTGGGTCAACAGGACCAAATCCACAGTGTTTTCCAGATGCAAAGTACCTCCTAGATGCACAATGCAGTTCTAGTTGGAGGCTACACATGTGAAAGGAGCTAAACCTTTGAGATGGTTTATGGTTTTGCAAGGCTTTTATCCTATAAAAGGAAGAGGATAACAACAGAAGAAGGTTGTTGTTGAAAATATTATTTTGGAAGAACTTGTCTGTTTAGAAATTTCTTATTCTCTTGGTTGTTTAGTAGAGAAGAGTGTTGTTTAGCACTGGGTGTTCCTGATCAGGAATCCCACCTATTTCCTTGAGAGGCCTCTTGGAAGAGTCTTTCATTTCTTGTCGACTATCAGGAATTTTTCCATGATCTTCTTCCAACTAAAACACAGATCCTGTTTAGTTTTTGTTTGTCTTTGTAAGCTGGAGCAAGTGGAGGCTAGATCTAGTCAGATCTAAGCCATTCTAGTGCCTCTTTTCAGTGGGAAAGCCCTATATCCCCCTCGCGAGAGTGTATCGGATCATTGGAGCTTCAGATCCATACCTTGGCGTTAGGCAAAACTTTTCATCAATTCTATAGCGCGTTTTATCTTCCAGGACTATGTTATTTGCAAGAGGAAAGTTCTAGGGAGTTTTGGAAAACTTTGAGGAGTGATCTCTAGTGATGGGAATCTGCCTCTCACTATGGTGATCCATGGATTTTTGTTCTTATGCATGTAATATTCAGATCTGATTTGAATAATCCTATATATGCTTCAAAAATTATGAATAAATATACAGATCTACTGCATGAGATCTTAGATCTACTCTATATGCTTCATGTTTTGCTGAAAACCCCAAAGGGTATGTAAAATAGAGACAGTCCAGTGTACAGATCTGATATAGATCTAATATTTTGTACACATATATGTTCTAGATTTGAGTTGTAACCTATATCTATTGCATGCTAAATAAAATAACAGTGTCAAGCCTTTGGAAGTGAAATACATTGTTGTAGCACCTCTTTTAGAGGGTTTTCTCATGAAAGTCTTTCATCTTTCTCTTGTACATTGAATGGGCCACATTGTCAATATGATTTCCTGATGTATAAGATATTTATGAACCTCCATATTTTTTCATACTCTTACTCTGTTGAACTGCGATTTTTTTTTGGGAAGTTATTTTAAATATTGTCGCAGTCCCTTCCTTGGGCATTTTCCAACTACACTAGGTGTGGGGAGACATGTTTAACCCACCTAGAAGGATTTTTTTTTGATACCCTCTTGGATTTAGGGCTTATATTTTCAGATCTAAGGGATCCAATTATTGGTCCGAATCCTATAGCATAAATTCCTGAAAAATGTGTTTTTCAGGCATGCCTTGTTAAGTAGTCCAATTTTGGGATATTATAATAAATTCCCATTATTGTTGATTTTACCTATTTTGGGATATTACAGAATATGATTCCATTCTAGAATAAATTTTTGTAGTATTAGTTGAATTCCTTGGATAGATCTTTCTAACGATGTATCATATGCATCAAACAGAGGTCATATGCCGAAGTTATGTCCCCGGGAAGTTGAAACACCAATTTACCCAAACGGGGCCCATAGTTTTGGCCCTTCATCTCCTTGGGTTAGGTTTTTGGACGTTTAGAGTTATCCATTGTTTCTCAATAATAAATAGGCCCTCGAGCCTCATTGTAACATAGTTCAGAGGTCAGTAGCCACAACATATCTTCTTAGAGATTCGCCACTAGCACCCTAGCTAGTTTACTTCCATTCTGTTTGTAAGAAAATTTCAGTTATTTGATATTAATGAAATGAAGTGCTATTTCCACTGCATCTTTGAATTTGTAGTTATATGTGTATTTTGTTGCATTCCTACATAAATATGGATCAGTGATATCAGAGCGGTCTGCTTTTTCTCAATCCTTCTTTCCATCTCCCTAACAAGGTCGGGGTACAAGGAGTTAGGGCTCGACCTGGTGGAACCTTTGCAATATCAGCCTCGCAAACCCCAAAGGACGCCCATGGGGGATGAAGAGAAATATGAGGGAGTAGGAGATCCTATAAAAATATTGCTCGATGAGGCCCTCGAAAAAAAAACGAACGTGATGATGGATAACTTTTCCCAGATCCTTCAACGACTGCCCACCAGCGGCACATCAACATCTAGCAGCCACTCTGGAGGTACGAATCCCTTTAAATTACAAGTAAACTTTGACATTCCCATATTTTAGGGTTAAATAGATACAAATTCCATAGATAGATGGTTGAATCTATTAGAAGGATATTTCTCGGCTCATAACTTTCTTGACCGAGAGAATATTATTTTTGCACTCCTCAAAGCTACCCCCAATGTCAAGGACTGGTGGGAAACCTTCTTTGAGAAAAAGGACAAGACAGAACCCTCTATGTTGTCAGCCGTACCCACTTGGAATTATTTCCAAGATGCCATCAAGGAACAATAATATCCCATGGGGAGCTATGAGGACAAGTACATACAATGGACCACATTGCGGCAACAAAGGGATCAAGATGTGCATGAGATGACAAATCTATTCCATACCCTGCACACAAAGTTGGGTATAAAATATTCAGAGAAACATTTACTGCTAAATTATCGCAGTTGTGTGCATAGATACATTCAGAAGAAAATGGAGTTCATAGACATATCCTCATTTGGTACGATATGCCGATATGCTGCCAAGATTGAGCAGAAATTCAAACAAAAGAAGTGAGACTTTGGATCTGTGAATCAAAAGTAAGGGAAATATGCCCCCAAATCGTAAACTAAAGGACAAATCCAAGGCATGGCATCCCAAGAAAACCTGCCAAATCCACAAGCAAAGAACAACACTGCAAATCCAAAGAAGGACATGGGAAAGTGGTGCGAGTTCCGTAAGAGCTCCACTCACAACACAAGTGAGTATCGGGCCAAGCATTCGCTGGTGGCTGAGATGAGGGCTTTTAAATCAGATGCATGCTCTAACTCCAAATCAGAACCTGACATGGGAAATGAAAAATGGGATTAGATTATTGATGCAGAGCCCAACGCCACTATTTCCACTGCGAAGATCTAGAAGGAGAAAGCAGAAGATCTAGAGGAGGTAGAGCGTCTCTTCCACTCCCAGATGTGGGTAAATGGTTTCCCACTATAGTTCATTCTAGACAATGGGAGCCAAAAGAACGTCATTTCAGCAGATGTCGTGAAGTGGTTAGGCTTTGGAACCACATCACACCCACAACCATATACCATTAGGTGGCTTCACTAAGGATGGGATATCCGCGTCAGGTAGCAGTGACGCCTTCCCTATAGCATCAAGCCCTTCACGGATGAGGTACTATGTGACATTGCTCCTATTGATTTTTCTGATGTATTATTATGCCAACCATACTTGTGGAAGCAACATGTTGTGTATGAGTCCCGGCCTCACACTATTATTGTTACTTTGGGAAATAAGTTGTATAGGATACCAGAGGTACCACCGCCTTCCACTATCTCTTTGGTAATTCCAAAACAATGTAGTAAGCTCATCTCCCAAACCAGGAAATTTGTTTTCCTGATGATCCACCCCCATAACAAGAAGAAGATTGTGGCCACGACCTCCAGACATGGCTCCTCTGGACGACAAAAACAAATGGACAAGGTTGTGGAGGAGTACGGGGACATCTTCACCTCACCCACAAAAGTGCCTCTACACTGTCAGTTCAAGCACCCCATTGGCCTGATCTTAGGTGTGCCACTACCCAATGGACCGATATATAGGTGCTATGTTCTTGAGAATGATGAAATCAAGAGGCAGATTCAGTAGCTACTATAGAAAGGTCACACTGACCAAGTTCATTGCCTTGTGGGAGCCCGATCATGTTGGTAAAGAAGAAGGATGGGACTTGGAGACTTTTTATTGACTATCAGGCACTAAACAAGATCACTATCTAGAATAGGTACTCAATCCCATAGATTGATGACCTTCTTGACCAACTCAAAAGGGAAAAATATTTCAGAAAGATTGACTTGAAGTCTGGGTATCACCAGGTGCCAATCGAACCCTCTGATGTGTGGAAGACTACCTTCAAAGCCAAGGAGGGCCTTTTTCAATGGATCATCATGCCTTTCAGGTTGACGAATGCTCCTGCAATCTTCATGAGGTTGATGGATGACACCTTGCGTCTATTAACTAACTCATTTGTAGTGATGTAGTTGGATGACATTCTGATCTTCAGCCAGACTTGGGAAGAGCACCTCCACCACATCCCAGAAGTCCCCCAAACTCTACGGCAACACAAGTTGTGTGCCAATTTGGAGTAGTGCACTTTTGGCATGACCCAGGTTCAATATCTTGAATACATTATTAATGAAAGGGGGTTGCATGTGGATCCAGCCATGATCTAATTCATTCAAGATTGGCCAACCCCAACCACTCTAATAGAGCTTTGCAGCTTTCTGGGTCTTGCTAATTTCTATCGTAGGTTTGTTGGGATTCCCTCATATCACTTGGCAGTTGAGTCAAGTGACCAAGGGAGGAGCGAAAGAAAAAATATTTTGGTCGAAATCTCAGTAGAAGGAGTTCGTAGAATTGAAACATCACCTCTGTTCCACCCCCGTGCTCACATTACCAAACTTGCAACAACCATTTGAGATGGAGGCAAATGCCTCTGACTATGCTATTGGGGCAGTTCTTACTTAGCAAGGGCATCCAGTGGCATATCACAGTGAGAAATTGTCTAACACAGTTCGCAAGTATCCCACTTATGACAAAGAAATGTATTCCATTGTGCAAGCTTGTTGACAATGGAAGAATTACATTTTAGGGAAGGAAACAATCATCCACATGGAGCACCGACCCTTGCAGTTCATACAGACACAAGGGAAGTTGCAGAATGATCGCCATCAGAAGTGGTCCACATATCTGCAACAATTTCATTTGAACATCAAGTAAAAGATGGGTAGTAGCAATAATGTTGCTGACGGCCTCAACCGACCAACGATCGTGGTCATAACTAGAGTTCTCAACCCTTGTGGGCACGAGACTTCTGATTGGCCGCTTCTCTACAAGAGCGATCCAGAATCTAGACACACATAAAAGGCACTCTTGGGGGGTATGCAAGTTTGAAATTTTCACCTCCAAGATGCACTGTTATGTCACCTAGGACACATTTCTGTTCTTTCAAGCGAGTGTGCCAAGATGATATGGGAAGCACACTATAGTCGAGTCACTGGGAATTTTGGGGTCAAGAAAATAGTGGTAGTAATGCAGATGTATTTCTATTGGCTGAACCTTTGATAGGATGTCGGGAAGTACATCAGATCTTGCACTACTTGCGCCATTGCTGAACCGACCATCAAGAACCAAGGGCTCTATACTCTGCTACCTATCCCTTGTCAACCTTGGGAATCCATCCCCATGGATTACATGTCAAGCCTTCCTTATACTAAGCATGGAAATGACTGTTTTTTCATGGTCGTCGACAGATTCTCGAAGATGGCCATTATGGCGGCCTCCAAGAAGAATATCACAGCAGAAGCCATTGCTAAACTCTTCTTTGAACGAGTGTGGGTTCACTTTGGGATCCCATAGTATATCATATCAGATCACAACAGTAGGTTCGTCAAAACATTTTGGTCTGGCCTCTAGTCAATGTTAGACACCAAGCTTACCAAGTCCACAGCTTTCCATCCCCAAACTGATGGCCAGACAGAGGTCATCAACATGATGATTGTACACATTTTGTGCATGTACAATTCAAAGCATCCATGCACACGAGATGAGAGCCTCCCCTATGTACAACACAGTTATAACCGGGCTCTCCAGAGCTCAACCAGCCACATCCCCTTTCAAGTGGGCTGGATTCTAGCCAATATGTCCCATTGACAGAGCCATGCCATTTGTGGCTACTCTGACCAATTCAGCTCATGTTCAATCTGAAGCTAACAAAGCGAACAACTTATCCGAGTGCATTCAGCACATCTGCCAACAGGCTCATTACATATTGTATAGAGCCAATGCCAGGTACAAGTAATGACATGATCAACATCTGGTGCCACACAACTTCCAGGTGGGTGACAAAGTGTGGCTACATTTGCAGAAGGAGCGCCTCACTAGACCCCACCGCAAGATTCACCTGCTTCGATATGGGTCATACACCATCACTAAGGTTGTAGGGAACAATGCCTTTGAGCTCCGTATTCCACCATTCCTTGGTCTACAACCAGTATTCAATGTAGACTCCCTTCGTCCCTACTTCCCACCTCTACTGGACACCTTTGACATTGCAGAAGAAATCACATCAAAAGAGTTAAACCCAGACTGCATTGAGCAAATCACCACAGATTTTATCATGGAAATGAAAATAAAGAACACTCGCCAATGGAAGATCCAACTGTATCGGGTTGTTAAAGCTAGCCAACTCCTGCACCAAGGCAAGTGGTTCACCAAGGACTAAGTTTAGCAGAAGGTTCCTCATCTCATGGAGGAACTCAACATAATGGGGAACATTGCTTCCTAAGGGGGGAGGAATGATCCCGATGGATATTGGTGGCCACCTACCTATTCCACTTTGGACCCCACCCTTGTCTCTTTCAATTTTTCAGTTTCGACACAACTTACTATTTTTAGCAGTTTTTCGGGTCCTAAACTTCCTGAGCCGTTTTGAGGTCCTAAACGACATTTTTTGGGCATATTTTGTCTAGCTAATATGATTTCATTCAAAAATTGATATTCATGGCAATATTTTTATTCCTCGGATAGAAATTTCTAACGATGTATCATATGCGTCAAACAGAGATCGTATGGCGAAGTTACGTCCCCTGGAATTTGAAACACCAATTTACCTAAACGGGGCCCATAGTTTTGGTGCTTCATCTCCTAGGGTTAGGTTTTCAGACGTTTAGAGTTCTCCATTATTTCTCAATAATAAATAGTCCCTTGAGCCTCATTGTAACACAGTTCATAGGTCGGTAGCCGCCACATCTCTTCTCAAATATTTGCTAACAGCACCCTAGCTAGTTTATTTCCAATCAATCTATAAGAAAATTTCAGTTCTTTGATATTAATGAAATGAAGTGTTATTTCCACTGCATCTTTGTATTTGTGGTTATATGTGTATTCTATTGCGTTCCTCCATAAATATGGATCAGTGGTATCAGAGTGGCCTGTTTTTTCTCAATCCTTCTTTGCATGTCCCCAAACAGGTCGGGGTATAAGGAGTTAGGGCTCGATCTAATGGAAAATTTGCAAGATCAGCCTCGCAAAACCCAACAGATGCCCATTGGGGATTTAAAGAAAGATGAGGGAGCAGGAGATCCTATCAAAATATTGCTCAAGCAGGCCCTTGAAAAACAAAGGAATGCGATGATGGATAACTTTGCCCAGATCCTTCAATGACTGCCCACCATCGATGCATCTGCATCCAGCAGCCAATCTAGAGGCATGACTCCCTTTAAGTTACAAGTAAACTTGGAAATTCCCATATTTGAGGTTAAAATAGATTCAGATGCCATATATAGATGGTTGAATCTATTAGAAGGATATTTCTTGGTTCATGACTTTTCCGACCATGAGAAGATTCTTTTTGCACTCCTCAAAGCTACCCCCAATGTCAAGGACTAGTGGGAAACCTACTCTAAGGAAAAGGATGAGATAGAACCCTCTTTGTTCTCAGTCATACCCACATGGAATTATTTCTAAGATGCCATGAAGGAACAATACTATCCCATGGGGAGCTATGAGGACAAGTACATATTATGGACCACATTACGGAAACAAAGGGATCAAGATGTGCATGAGCTGACGAATCTGTTCCATACCATGCGCATAAATATGGGTATCAAATATGCAAAGAAACATTTGGTGCTAAATTATCATGGTTGTCTGCATAGATACATTCAAAGGGAATTTGAGTTCCTCGAAATCTCCTCACTTGGTACGGCATACCGGTATGCTGCCAAGATTGAGCAGAAATTCAAACAGAGGAAGCGAGACTTTGGATTTGTGAATCAAAAGCAAGGGAAAGGTTCCCCCAAACCACAAACCAAAGGAAAAAGCTAAGGCATGTTGGCCCAAGACAACCTACCAAAGCCACAAGCAAAGAACAACACCATGAAGCCAAAGAAGGACATGGGGAAGTGGTGTGAGTTCCATAAGAGCTCCACTGACAACACAAGTGAGCATCGTGCTAAGGAGTTGTTGGTGGCCGAGATGAGCGCTTATAAATCAGATTCATGCTCTGAATCATGAATCAAAACCTGATAAGGGGAATGAGAAAGGGAATCAAATTATTGATGCAGATCCCAATGCCACTGTTGCAGGCAGAGCGTCTCTTCTACTCCCAGATTTGGGTAAAGGGTTCCCCGCTACAGTTCATTGTTGACAATGGGAGCCAAAAGAACTTCATTTCAGTAGATGTTGTGAAGGAGTTGGACTTTCTGACCACGACACACCCACGACCATACACCATCAGGTGGCTTCACCAAAGACGGGATCTCCGCGTCAGCTAGCAGTGCGCCTTCCTTATAGCATCAAGCCCTTCACGGATGAGGTATTGTGTGAAATTGCTTCTATTGATGGTTTTCATGTATTATTAGGCCAACCATACTTGTGGAAGAGACATGTTGTGTATGAGTCCCGCCCTCACACTATTATTGTTACTTTGGGAAATAAGTTGTACAGGATGCTAGAGGTACCACCGCCTCCCACTATCTCTTTGGTTACTGCAAAACAATGCAGTAAACTCATTTCCCAAACTAGGAAATTTATTCTTGATGATCCGCCCCCAGGGAAAGAAGAAGATTGTGGCCACGACCTCTATACATGGCTCCTCTGCCCGAAAAAAACAAATGGACAAGGTTGTGGAAGAGTATGGGGGCATCTTCACCTCACCCACAGGGGTGCCTCTACACTGTCAAGTCAAGCACCCCATTGACCTGACCCTAGGTGCGCCACTACCCAATGGACCTATCTATAGGGCTCTATTCTGGAGAATGATGAAATCAAGAAGTAGATTTAGGAGCTACTATAGAAAGGTCAAATCCGGCCAAGTTCATCGCCCTGTGGGAGCCTGATCATGTTGGTATAGAAGAAGGATGGGACTTGGAGACTCTGTATTGACTATCGGTCACTGAACAATATCACTCTCTAGAATAGGTACCTGATCCCACAGATTAATGACCTTCTAGACCAACTCAAAGGGCCAAAATATTTCAGCAAGATCGACTTGAAGTTTGGGTATCACCAAGTGCCAATCGAACCCTCTGATGTGTGGAAGGCTGCCTTCAAAGCCAAGGAGGCCCTTTTTGAATGGCTCGTCATGCCTTTCAGGTTGACGAATTCTCTCACAAACTTCATGAGGTTGATGGATGACATCTTGCTTCCATTCACCAACTCATTTGTTGTGGTGTACTTGGATGACATTCTGATCTTCAGCCAGACTTGGGAAGAGAACCTCCACCACATACGAGAAGTCCTCCAAACACTACGGTAACATAAATTGTGTGCCAATTTGGAGAAGTGCACTTTTGGAATGACCCAGGTTTAATATCTGGGATACATTATTAATGAAAGGGGGGTGCATGTGGATTCAACGAAGATCCAAGTCATTCAAGATTGGCCACCCTTAACCACTCTAACAGAGCTTCGTAGCTTTCTGGGTATTTCTAATTTCTACCACAGGTTCGTGTTGGGATTCTCTCATATCACTTGGCCCTTGAGTCAAGTTACCAAGGGAGGAGAAAAAGCAAAATTCTTTTTGTCGTAATCGCAACAGAAGGCGTTCCTAGAATTGAAACATCGCCTCTGTTCTTCCCGAGTGCTCACATTACCAGAATTTCCACAGCCATTTGAGATCGAGATAGATGCCTTTGACTAAGCTATTGGGGTAGTTCTTACTCAACAGGGGCATCCAGTGGCATATCACAGTGAGACATTGTCTGACACAATTCCAAAGTATCCCACTTAGGAAAAATAAATGTATTCCATTGTGCAGGATTGTCAACAATGGAAGAATTAAATTCTGGGGAAGGAAACAATCATCCACACAGACCATCGACCCCTCCATTTCATACAGACACAAGGGAAGTTGCAGAATGATCGCCATCAGAAGTGGTCCACATATCTGCAACAATTTCATTTGAACATCAAATAAAAAAAGGGTAGCACCAAAAATGTTGCTGACTACCTTAGTCGACCATTGATTTTGGCCATAACCATAGTTCTTAGCTCTTGTGGGCATGAGACTTCTAATTGGCTGCTTCTCTTCAAGAGCGATAAAGAATTCAGGCACACATACACTGCACTCTTAGGGGGTATGCAAGTTCCAAATTTTCACCTCCAAGATGCACTGTTATGTCACCTAGGACACATTTGTGTTCCTTCAAGCGAGTGTGCCAAGATGATATGGGAAGCACACTACAGTCGAGTCGTTGGGCATTTTGGGGTTGAGAAAACAGCGGAAGTACTACAGAAGTATTTCTATTGGACGAACCTTTGACAAGATGTTGGGAAGGATATCAGATCTTGCACTGCTTGCGCCATTTCCAAACTGACCATCAAGAAGAAAGGGCTCTATACTCCGCTACCTACCCCTAGTCGACCTTGGGAATCCATCTCCATCGATTACATGTCAGGCCTTCCTTCTACTAAGCATGGAAATGACTGTGTTTTTGTTGTCATCGACAAATTCTCAAAGATGGCCATTATGGCGACCTACAAGAAGAATATCATAGCAAAAGCCACTACTAAAATCTTCTTTGAATGAGTGTGGGATCAATTTGGGATCCCATAGTCTATCATATCATATTGTGACAGCAAGTTCCTTAGCACATTTTGGTCCAGCCTTTGGTCAATGTTAGACACCAAGCTCACCAAGTCCACAGCTTTCCATCCCCAAACTGATGGCCAGATAGAGGTCGTCAACAAGATGATTGTACACATTCTGTGAATGTACAATTCAAAACATCCATGCACATGGGATGAGAGCCTCCCCTATCTACAACATAGTTATAATCGTGCTCTCCACAGCTCAACTAGCCACAACCCCTTTCTGAGTGGGCTTCGGATTCCAGCCACTATGTGTCCCATTGACAAAACCATGCCCTTTGCGGCTACTCTGGCTGATTTAGCTCATGTCCAGTCTAAAGCTGAAAAAGCGAACAAATTTAGCAATTGCATTTAGCACATCCACCAATAGATTCATTAAATATTGGACAGAGCCAATGCTAAGTACAAGCGAAGACATGATCAACATCGGGTGCCACACAACTTCCAGGTGGGCAACAAAGTATGGCTACATTTGCAGAAGGAGCGCCTCACTAGACCCCACCGCAAGCTTCACCTGCTCTGATATGGGCCATACACCATCAATAAGGTTATAGGTAAAAATTCCTTCGAGCTCAGTATTCCACCATTCCTTGGTCTGCACCTAGTATTCAATGTAGACTACCTTCATCCCTACTTCCCAACTCTACTGGACACCTTTGACATTGCAGAAGAACTCACACCAAAAGAGTTAAACCCAAAATGCATGGAACAGGCCACCATAAATTTTATCATGGACATGAAAATCAAGAACATTCGCCAATGGAAGATCCAACTGTATCAGGTTTTCAAAGCTAGCCAACTCTTGCACCAAGGCAAGTGGTTCACCAGGGACCAAGTACAACAGAAGTTTCCTCAACTCATGGAGGAACTCAATGCAATGGGGACCATTGCTTCCTAAGGGAGGAGGAATGATCAAGGTGGATATTGGTGGCCACCCACTTATTCCACTTAGGGCACCACCGTTGTCTCTTTCAGTTTTTCAGTTTCGACAGAACTTACTATTTTTAGTAGTTTTTCAGGTCCTGAACTTCTGGAGCTATTTTGAGGCCCTAAACGACATTTTTTTGGCATCATTTTTCTGATGAATATGATTTCGTTCTAGATTCATTATTCATGGAAATAGTTGTACTCCTTGGATATATATTTCTAATAATGTATCATATGCATCAAATGGAGATCGTATGCCGAAGTTATGTTCACAGGAAGTTGAAACACCAATTTACCCAAACGGGGCCCATAATTTTAGCACTTCATCTCCTAGGGTTAGTTTTTTGGACGTTTATAGTTCTCTGTTGTTTCTCAATAATAAATAGGCCCTCATCCTCATTGTAACAAAGTTCAGAGGTCGATAGCCGCCACATCTCTTCTCAGAGATTTGCTACCAACGCCCTAGCTAGTTTATTTCCATTCTGTCTGTAAGCAAATTTTAGTTCTTTGATATTAATGAAATGAAGTTTTATTTCCGTTGCATCTTTGTATTTGTGATTATATGTGTATTCTATTGCATTCTTGTATAAATCTGGATCAGTGGCATCAGAGTGGTCTACTTTTTCTCGATCCTTCTTTGCATGTCCCCAACAAGGTTGGGGTATAAGGAGTTAGGGCTCGATCTGGTGGAACCTTTTCAAGATAAGCCTCGCAAACCCCAACGGACACCCATGCGGGATGAAAATAAAGATGAGGGAGTAGGAGTTCCTATCAAAATATTGCTCGAGGAGGCTGTCGATAAACATAGTAACATGATTATGGTTAACTTTGCCCAGATCCTACAATGACTTCCCACCGGTGCATCTACATCCAACAACCACTCTGGAGGCACGAATTTATTTAAGGTACAAGTAAAGTTTGAAATTCCCACTTTTGAGGGTCAAATAGATGTAGATGTTGTATATAGATGGATGAATCTATTAGAAGGATAGTTCTCGGTTCATGACTTTTCCGACCGGGAGAAGATTATTTTTGCACTCCTCAAAGCTACCCCCAATGTCAAGGACTGGTGGGAAACCTACTCAGAGGAAAAGGATGAGATAGAACCCTCTCTGTTCTCAGCCATACCCACTTGGAATTCCTACAAATATGCCATGAGGGAACAATACTATCCCATGGGGAGCTATGAGGACAAGTACATACAATGGACCACGTTGTGGCAACAAAGGGATCAAGATGTGCATGAGTTGACGAATCTGTTCCATACCCTGTGCAAAAAGTTGGGTATCAAATATCTAGAGAAACATTTGCTGCAAAAGTAGCACGATTGTTTGCATAGATACATTCAGGAGGAAATGGAGTTCCTCGACATATTCTCACTTGGTACGACATATCGGTATGCTGCCATGATTGAGAAGAAATTCAAACAGAACAAGTGAGACTTTAGATCTCCGAATCAAAACCAAGTGAAAGGTGCCCCCAAACCACAAACAAAAAGACAAAGCCAAGACATGGCAGCCCAAGACAACCTGCCAAAGCCATAAGCAAATAACAACACCATGGAGCCAAAGAATGACATGGGGAAGTGGTGTGAGTTCCATAAGAGCTCCACTCATAACACAAGTGACTATCGATCCAAGTTGTCTCTAGTGGCTGAGGTGAGGGCTTTTGAATCAGATGCATGCTTTGACTTTGAATCAGAACCTAACAAGGAGAATGAAAAAGGGAAGAATATTATTGATGCAGAGCCCAACACCACTGTTGCCACTACGAATATCCAGAAGGAGGAACCAGAAGATCTATAGGAGGCAGAGTGTCTCTTTCACTCCCAGATGTTGGTGAAGGTTTCCCCACTACAGTTCATTTTCGACAATGGGAGGCAAAAGAACGTCATTTCAGCAGATGTCGTGAAGCGATTGGGCTTGCTGACCACAGCGCACACACAACCATACACCATTGGGTGGCTTCACCAAGGACGTGATCTCCACGTCAACCAGTAATGATGCCTTCCCTATAGCATCAAGCCATTCATGGATGAGAAATTGTGTGACATTTCTCCTATTGATGTTTCTGATGTATTATTAGGCCAACCATACTTGTGGAAGCGACATGCTGTGTATGAGTTCTGGCCTCGCACTGTTATTATTACTTTCGAAAATAAGTTGTACAGGATACTAGAGGTACCACTGCCTCCAACTATCTCTTTCGTTACTACAAAAGAATGCAATAAGCTCATTTCCCAATCCAAGAAATTTTCTTTCATAATGATCCACCCCCAGGGAAAGAAGAATATTATGGTGACAACCTTCAGACATGGCTCCTCTACATGACAAAAACAAATGGACAAGGTTGTGGAGGAGTACAGGGACATCTTCACCTCACCCAAAGGGGTGCCTCTACACTGTAAGGTTAAGCACCCCATTGACCTGAACCTAGGTGCGTTGCTACCCAATGGATCGATCTATACACGCTCTATTCTAGAGAATGATGAAACCAAGAGGCAAATTCAGGATCTGCTACAGAAAGGTCACATTCGGCCAAGTTGATCACCTTGTGGGAGCCCGATCATGTTGGTATAGAAGAAGGATGGGACTTGGAGACTTTGTATTGACTATCGAGTGCTAAACAAGATCACTCTCTGGAATAGGCACCCGATCCCATGGATTTATGACCTTCTGGACCAACTCAATGAGGAAAAATATTTCAGCAAGATCAACTTGAAGTCTGGTTACCACCAGGTGCCAATCGAACCCTCTGATGTGCGGAAGACTTCCTGTAAAGCTAGGGAGGGACTTTTCGAATGGCTCGTCATGCCTTTTGGGTTTTCAAATGCTCCCGCAACCTTCATGAGGTTGATGGATGACATCTCGCATCCATTCACCAACTCATTTGTAGTGGTGTATTTGGATGACATTCTGATCTTCAACCAGACTTGGGAAGAGAATCTCCACCACATCCGAGAAATCCTCCAAATAGTACGGTAATACAACTTGTGTGCCAATTTGGAGAAGTGCACTTTTGGCATGACCCAGGTTCAATATCTAGGATATATTATTGATGAAAGGGGGGTGCATGTAGATCCAGCCAAGATCCAAGTCATTCAAGATTGGCGAGCCCCAACCACTCTAACAGAGCTTCACATCTTTCTCGTTCTTGCTAATTTCTATCACAGGTTCGTGTTGGGATTTTCTCATATCACTTGGCCCTTGATTCAAGTCACCAACGGAGGAGAAAAATAAAAATTATTTTTGTCATAATCAAAACAGAAGGCATTCGTAGAATTGAAACATCGCCTCTGTTCTTCCCAAGTGCTCACATTACTAGACTTGCAACAACCATTTGAGATTGAGACTGATGCCTCTGACTATGCTATTGGGGTATTTCTTACTCAACATGGGCATCTAGTGGCATATCACAGTGAGATATTGTCTAACATAGTTCGCAAGTATCCCACTTATGACAAAGAAATTTATTCCATTGTGTAGGCTTGTTGACAATGGAAGCATTACATTCTGGGGAAGGAAAAAATCATCCACACAGACCACCGACCCCTGCAGTTCATACAGACACAAGGGAAGTTACAGAATGATCGCCATCATAAGTGGTCCACATATCTACAAAAATTTTATTTGAACATCAAATACAAGAAGGGTAGCACCAATAATGTTGCCAACTGCCTCAACTAGCCACTGATTGTGGCCATAACCACAGTTCTCAACTGTTTTGGGCACGAGACTTCTAATTAGCCGCTTCTCTACAAGAGAAATCTAGAATTCAACCACACATACAAGGCACTCTTGGGGGGTATGAAGGTTCCAAATTTTCACCTCCAAGATGCACTGATATGTCACCTGGGACACATTTGTTTTCCTTCAAGAGAGCATGCCAAGATGATATGGGAAGCGCACTACAGTCGAGTCGCTGGGCATTTTTGGGTCGAGAAAAAAATGGCAGTATTGCATAAGTTTTTCTATTGGCTGAACCTTCGACAGGATGTCAGGAAGTACATCAGATCCTGCACTATTTGTGCCATTACCAAACCGACCATCAAGAAGCAGGGGCTCTATACTCTGCTACATACCCCTATTCAACCTTGGGAATCCATCTCCATGGATTACATGTCAGGCCTTCCTTCTACTAAGCATGGAAATTACTGTGTTTTTGTGGTCGTCAATATATTCTCAAATATGGCCATTATGGCGGCCTGCAAGAAGAATATCAGAGCAGAAGCTATTGCTAAACTCTTCTTTGAATGAGCGTGGGTTCACTTTGGGATCCCATAGTCTATCATATCAGATCGCGATAGTAGGTTCCTTGGAAAATTTTAGTCCGACCTCTCATCAATGTTAGACACCAAGCTCACCAAGTCCACAGCTTTCCATCGCTAAACTGATGGCCAGACAGAGGTCATCAACAGGATGATTGTACACATTTTGTTCATGTACAATTCAAAGCATCCATGCACATGGGATGAGAGCCTCCCCTATGTACAACATAGTTATAACCGGGCTCTCCATAGCTCAACCAACCATAGCCCCTTTCAGGTGGGCTTGGGATTCTAGCCACTATGTCCCATTGACATAGCCATGCCATTTGCGGCTACTCCGACCGATTTGGCTTATGTCTAGTCTAAAGCTGATAAAGTGAACAACTTGATCGAGTGCATTGAGCACATATGCCAATAAGTTCATGACATATTGGATAGAGCCAATGCTAAGTGTAGGCAATGACATGATCAACATCGCGTGCCACACAAATTCCAGGTGGGTGAAAAAGTGTCGCTACATTTGCAGAAGGAACGCCTCACTAGACCACAATGCAAGCCTCACCCACTCCGATATGGGCTATACACCATCACTAACGTTGTAGGGAATAATTCCTTCAAGCTCAGTATTCCACCATTCCTTGGTCTTCACCCAGTATTCAATGTAGACCGCCTTTGTCCCTACTTCCCACCTCTACTGGACACCTCTGACATTGCAGAAGAACTCACACCAAATGAGTTAAACCCAGACTGCATTGAACATGGCACCATAGATTGTATCATGGAAAATCAAATCAAGAAAAGTTTCCAATGGAAGATCCAATTGTATTAGGTTTTCAAAGCTAGCCAACTCCTTCACAAAGGCAAGTGGTTCACCAGGGACCAAGTTCAAGAGAAGTTTCCTCATCTCATGGAGGAACTCAACGCAATGGGGACCATTGCTTCCTAAGGTGGGAGGAATGATCCAGGGGGATATTGGTGGCCACCCGCCTATTCCACTTGGGGCCCCACCATTGTCCCTTTCAGTTTTTCAGTTTCAACACAACGTACTATTTTTAGGAGTTTTTCGGGTTCTGAAATTCTGGAGCCGTTTTGAGGCCCTAAACGACATTTTTTGGGCACCACTTTTTTGGTGAATATGATTTAATTTCGAAATTAATAATCAGAGAAACAGTTGTCATCCCCAGATAGATCCTTCTAACTATGTATCATACAAGTGAAACAGAGATCGTACGTTGAATTTACGTCCTCGGGAAGCTGAAACACCAATTTACCCAAACGGGGCCCATAGTTTTGGTGCTTCATCTCCTAGGGTTAGGTTTTTGGAAATTTAAAGTTATCCATTGTTTCTCAATAATAAATAGGCCCTCAGCCTCATTGTAACATAGTTCAGAGGTTCGTAGCCGCCACATCTCTTCTCACAGATTCGCTACCAGCACCTTAGCTAGTTTATTTCCATTCTGTGTGTAACAAAATTTCAGTTCTTTGATATTAATGAAATGAAGTTTTATTTCCACTACATCTTTGTATTTGTGGTTATATTTGTATTATGTTGCATTCTTTCATAAATTTGGTTCGGTGCTATTAGAGCAGTTTACTTTTTCTCGATCCTTCTTTGCATGTCCCCAACAAGATCAGGGTATAAAGAGTTAGGGCTCGATCTGGTGGAACGTTTGCAATATCAGCCTTGCAAACCCCGATGGATGCCCATGGGGGACGAAAAGGAAGATGAGGGAGCAGGAGATCGTATCAAAAATTGCTTAAGGAGGCCCTCGAAAAACAAAGGAACGCGATGATGGATAACTTTGCCTAGATCCTTCAATGACTTCCCACCAGCGGCACATCTGCATCCAACAGCCACTCTGGAGGCACGAATCCCTTTAAGGTAAAAGTAAAGTTTTACATTCCAATATTTGAGGGTTAAATAGATGCAGATTTTGTAGATAGATGGATGACCTGAAAAAAAGCTGGGTATCAAATATTCAGAGAAAAATTTGGTGATAAAGTATCGTTTTTGTCTACACAGATACATTCAGGAGGAAATGGAGTTCCTAGACATCTCCTCACTTGGTACGGAATACTGGTATGCTGCCAAGATTGAGTAGAAATTCAAAAAGAAGAAACGAGACTTTGGATCTGAGAATAAAAGTCAAGGGAAAGGTGCCCCCAAACTGCAAACCAAAGGAAAAATCCAAGGCATGGCAACCCAAGACAACTTGCCAAAGCCACAAGCAAAGAAAAACACCGCGAAGCCAAAGAAGGACATGGGGAAGTGATGTGAGTTCCATAAGAGCTCCACTCACAACACAAGTGAGTGTCGGGCCAAGCAGTCACTGGTGGCCGAGATGAGGGCTTCTGAATCAAATGCATGCTCCGACTCTGAATCAAAACCTGACAAGGAGAATGAAAAAGGGAAGTATATTATTTATGCAGAGCCCAATGCCACTAGTGCCACCACGAACATCTAGAAGGAGGAACCGGAAGATCTAGAGGAGGAAAAGCGTCTCTTCCACTCCCAGATGTCGGTAAAGGGTTCCCCACTATAGTTCATTGTCGAAAATGGGAGCCAAAAAAACCTCATTTCAGCAGATGTCCTAAAGCAGTTGGGCTTTCCGACCACAACGCACTTACAACCATACACCATTGGGTGGCTTCACGAAGGACGAGATCTCTGCATTAGCCAGCAATGTTGCCTTCCCTATAGCATGAAGCCCTTCACGGATGAGGTATTGTGTGAAAGTGCTCCTATTGATGTTTTTGATGTATTATTAGGCCAACCATACTTGTGGAAGCGAAATGTTGTGTATGAGTCCTGGCCTCACAATATTATTGTTACTTTGGGAAATAATTTGTACAGGATACCAGAGGTACCAGTGCCTCTTGCTATCTCTTCGGTTACTGCAAAAAAATGTAGTAAGCTCATTTCCCAAACTAGGAAATTGGTTTTCTTGATGATCCACCCCCAGGGAAAGAAGAAGATTATGGCCATGACCTCCAGACATGGCTCCTCTGCACAACAACAAAAAATGGACAAGGTTGCGGAGGAGTACGGGGACATCTTCACCTCACCCAAAGGGATGCCTCTACACTATAAGGTCAAGCACCCCATTGACCTTACCCCAAGTTCACTGCTACCCAATGGACCGATCTATATGTGCTCTTTTATAGAGAATGATGAAATCAAGAGGCAGATTTAGGAGCTGCTACAGAGAGGTCACATTCAGCAAAGTTCATCACCCTATGGGAGCCCGATTGTGTTGGTACAGAAGAAGGATGGGAATTGGAGACTCTGTATTGACTATCAGGTGTTGAACAAGATCACTGTCCAGAATAGGTACCCAATCCCACGGATTGATGACCTTCTAGACCAACTCAAACGGGAAAAATATTTTAGCAAGATAAACTTGAAGTTTGTGTATCACCAGCAGCCAATCGAACCCTTTGATGTGTGGAAGACTTCCTTCAAAGCCAAGGAGGGCCTTTTAGAATGGCTCATCATGCATTTCTGGTTGACGAATACTCTCGTAACCTTCATGAGGTTTATGGATGACATCTTGCGTCCATTCACCAACTCATTTGTAGTGGTGTACTTGGCTGACTTTCTGATCTTCAGCCAGACTTGGGAAGAGCACCTCCACCACATCCGAGAAGTCCTCCAAACACTATGGCAACACAAATTGTGTGCTAATTTGGAGAAGTGCACTTTTGGCATGACCTAGGTTCAATATCTAGGATACATTATTGATGAAAGGGGGGTGCATGTGGATCCAGCCAAGATCCAAGTCATTCAAGATTGGCCAGCCCCAACCACTCTAACAGAGCTTCACATCTTTCTATGTGTTTCTAATTTCTATGGCAAGTTCGTGTTTGGATTCTCTCATATCACTTGGCCCTTGAGTCAAGTCGCC
The DNA here is from genome assembly GCA_034641835.2 of Pinus albicaulis. Classification (NCBI taxonomy): domain Eukaryota; kingdom Viridiplantae; phylum Streptophyta; class Pinopsida; order Pinales; family Pinaceae; genus Pinus; species Pinus albicaulis. The sequence goes on along the minus strand of CM076579.1, from coordinate 1,139,865,391 downwards.
AAGGGAAGAGCGAAAGAAAAATTCTTTTGGTCGGAATCTCAACAGAAGGAGTTCATAGAATAAAAACATCGCCTCTGTTCTGCCCTATTGCTCACATTACCATACTTGAAATAACCATTTGATATCGAGATAGATGCCTTTGACTATGTTATTGGGGCAGTTCTTACTCAACACAGGCATCCAGTGGCATATCACAGTGAGACATTGTCTGACACAGTTTGTAAGTATCACACTTATGACAAAGAAATGTATTCCATTGTGCAGGCTTGTTGACAATGGAAGAATTACAATTTTGGGAAGGGAAAAATCATCCACACAGACCACCAACCCCTGCAGTTCATACAAACACAAGGGAAGTTGCAGAACAATCACCATCTGAGTGGTCCACATATTTGCAACAATTTCAATTGAACATCAAGTACAGGAAGGGTAGCACCAATAATGTTGCCGACTGCCTTAGCTGACCACCGATCGTGGCCATAACCATAGTTCTCAACTCTTGTGGGCACGATACTTCTGATTGGCCGCTTCTCTACAAGAGTGCTCCAGAATTTAGCCACACATACAAGTAACTTTTGGGGGTACGCAAGTTCCAAATTTTCACCTCCAAGATGCACTGTTATGTCACCTGGGACACATTTGTGTTCCTTCAAGCGAGTGTGCCAAGATGATATGGTAAGTACACTACAGTCAATTTTCTGGGAATTTTGGGGTCGAGAAAATAGTGGAAGTACTGCAGAAGTATTTCTATTGGCTGAACCTTCGATAGGATGTTGGTAAGTACATCAAATCTTGCACTGCTTGTGCCATTGCCAAACTGGCCATCAAGAAGCAAGGTCTCTATACTCTGCTACCTACCCGTAGTCGACCTTGGGAATCCATCTCCATAGATTACATGTCAGGCCTTCCTTCTACTAAGCATGGAAATGATTGTGTTTTTGTGGTCATAGACAGATTCTCGAAGATGGCCATTATGGTGGCTTGCAAGAAGAATATCACAGTAGAAGCCACTGCTAAACTCTTCTTCGAACGAGTGTGGGCTGACTTTGGGATCCCATAGTCTATCATATCAAATCGCGACAGTAGGTTCCTCAGCAAATTTTGGTCCAACCTCTAGTCAACATTGGACACCAAGCTCACCAAGTCCACAACTTTCCATCCCCAAATTGATGGCTAGATAGAGGTCGTCAACAGAATGATTTTAAACATTTGGCACATGTACAATTCAAAGCTTCCATGCACATGGTATGACATCCCCCCCTATGTAAAACATAATTATAATTGGCCTCTCCACAGCTCAACTAGCCATAGCCCCTTTCAGGTGGGGTTGGGATTCCAGCCACTATGTCCCATTGACGTAGCCATGCCATTTGTGGCTACTCCGACTGATTTGGCTCATGTCTAGTCTGAAGCTGACAAAGTGACCAAATTCATCGACAGCATTCAGCACATATTCCAATAGTTTCATGACATATTGGATAGAGCCAATGCTAAGTACAAGCAATGACATGATCAACATCGGGTGTCGCACAAATTCTAGGGTGGCGACAAAATGTGGCTACATTTGAAGAAGGAGTGCCTCATTAGACCCCGGCACAATCTTCACCCACTCCGATATGGGTCGTACACCATCACTAAGGTTGTAGGGAACAATGCATTTGAGCTCATTATTCCACCATTCCTTTGTTTGCACCTAGTATTCAATGTAGACCGCCTTCGTCCATACTTCCCACCTCTATTGGACACCTCTAACATTGAAGAAGAACTCACACCAAAAGAGTTAAACCTAGACTGCATGGAATAGGCCACCACAGATTGTATCATGGAAATGAAAATTAAGAACACTCGCCAACGGAAGATCCAACTGTATTGGGTTGTCAAAGACGACCAACTCCTGGACCAAGGCAAGTGGTTCACCAGGGACCAAGTTTAGCAGAAGTTTCCTCATCTCATGAAGGAACTCAATGCAATGGGGAACATTGCTTCCTAGGGGGGGAGGAATGATCTAGGTGGATATTGGTGGCCACTCGCCTATTTCACTTTGGGCTGCACCATTGTCTCTTTCAATTTTTCACTTTCGGCACAACTTACTATTTTTAGCAGTTTTCAGGTCCTGAACTTCCAGAGCCATTTTGAGGCCCTAAACGACATTTTTTGGGCATTGTTTGGCTGGCTAATAGAAATATATAGTTTTGTTTTTATTTTATTGTTTCAAGAATAAAATTGTAAAGGAGGATAAATTAAAATCCTCAAACAACAAAATAAATCAATGTCCATGTAAACAAGGCTAAATTTGGGTTGCCTTAATAAAACTCCCTTAGGTGTGAAAGGGGTTGAGGCAATTGACTGGGTCAGCAGGACCAAATCCACAACATTTTCCAGATGCAATGTACCTCCTAGATGCACAATGCAGTTCTAGTTGGAGGCTACACAGGTGAAAGGAGACTAGTGAAAAGATTTGATGTAAGACATTTTGAGACTTCTTGGGGAAAACAAATCAAGCCCAAGAAATCTGAAACTTTGTATGAGTTGGAAGGATCCATAAAGCCAACGCCATTCCTGAACATTGCTAAAGGGGTTGAAGACCTACTGCATGATTTGCCAAAGGCAAAAGCCCCACTTCAGCAAGAACTCTCTTCCAAAAGAGAAGACATGAAGGTTCCTTCTTCAATAAAAGATCAAGGAGAAGGGTCTCTTAATGATGAAGCATTCTCCAATGATGAGGAGAAGGGAGAGAAAGAGAAAGGAAGATAATCCAGTGCTATGATAGTAGGAGGAGATCTATTTTCATTAGGAGAGAGAGATGAAGCAATGGCTTCCACTAGAGGGGTTCTTGCATCTTTTCAAGGAGTTCCTAAGAATATTCCATATGGAGGACATGAGTAGCATGTGTCTATGTTAAGAGGCAATGAGACAGAACAAAGGAGGGATCACAAAGCTGATCCACTATTAGAAGAGGAGGGAGCAAATACTCCAATCAGAGGCACTCTTACACCACTAAGAGAGGTCTCCAAATTTCATGAGACTTCCACACATAAAATAGAGTTGAAATTGCACAGTGGAAGTAGGGACATGAGGATCCTATCTATTCTGCATATGTGGATGGTCGCTGAAACCTCATTATCTAGTGGCAAACCACCTGGGGGACCACCTGATTCAGATTCTATGGGGAAAACCTCACAAATTGCTGCTCCAGACTCAGATCCAGGAGGGATTGGAGCACTTGAAGACAAAGTTACAACATTGGGAGACTTGGGTAAGCTTAGGGAGGAGGGAAATATTCTTCCCCTATCATCATCACCCATTCTCCTTTCTAATCATGTGCTATGGGAGGAGAAGAATGGAAGGAACAACCTTCAAACACATACTTTTGACATAGGAGATGCCAAGGGAAGGATTAACAACATTACAGGTACTTCTTTTGATGCATCATTAGCGTTGTCATTTTTGAGCAATGTAGATCTGTTTTGGGAATCCCAACTGCTAGTGGATTATTCCAAAGATCTTCACACATGTATGATACCTAATGACCAGCTGCATGAAGAGGGATACTTAGTAAAAAAAAAAGTCATCTATCATCATGGTAGAATATTTTTGGATAGAGCTTCTAAGCTCAAGCATAAGATACTACAAGTAACACACAAAGAATTCCATTTTAGCCACATGTATTCCACGAGGCTATACAACATCATCATGAGGAGATTTGATTGTAAAGGCTTGAAAGAGGAACTATATTATCATTTTCAAGAATGCATGAGTTATGTGGAGTTGGGGCAGCCATGTGAATCTATGCAAGAGTCATTTCAGTCATCTCTTCCTTCTTTGGAAAGAGGGGAAAGATCCATGCACAACTCCATGTGTATGGGAGACTTTGTTGGTAAAGAATATGCTCATGTAAAGAAAGTTTTATTTTCTAATTGTACATGTTCCTTTACCATTTTTATGCAGGCCATGACTCTTAAAAGGAGTAATGTGTCATGTAAATCTCATGGAAAATATTGTGCCATTAAAATTTCCGAAGTTGGCCACTCCCTTGATGAGAAAAGGGAGATTTTTCATCATCATGGGTGCTTCCCCAAGGCACCAAACATATCTCTCACCTTCAGCAATAGTGAGATGACTTGGGCAGCAAGTAAGTGGTGGGAAAACCACTTACCATGTATTGATTTGAGAGAGGCAGGAGATGCACTGCGTTGGTATCATCTGTGGGATTATGACCCACCTCCTCATGCTCAATTTTCTATTTGTATGTACATAGTTTTGCTTCCATACATTGATGATATACTTGTACTATTTGTGGGCTTGTATGGAGGGAGGATGGGGAGCATGTATATGCCACATGGCATGGAGACTCTCCATGTACCTCATGCTACATGGTTCAAGGAGAGCCTTGGTTTAGCCATGATTGTTTCACTTGAGTTCTTAACTCCTTATGGGATGGGTCATTTACCTCTCATAAAAACATTGAAGAAACAATTCATGGAAGGATGGTTTGGTGAACACTCAGCTCATGGAGTAGGTTTATCATTTGATGGTGTCACTAATGGAAGAGGAAATGAATTGCATCACTCACCCTATCAGTTTCTTGAGGACAAGCAACATTTTGGAGGGGAGGACTGTAATGTTCCTAATTAGCCCAAGCTAATAGGAATATACATTTTTGTTTTCATTTTCTTGTTGCAAGAATAAAATTGTAAAGGAGGATAAATTAAACTCCTCAAACAACAAAATAAATCAATGTCCATGTAAACAAGGCTAAATCTAGGTTGCCTTAATAAAAATCCCTTAGGTGTGAAAGGGGTTGAGGTAATTGATTGGGTCAACAGGACAAAATCCACAGCATTGTCCAAATGTGATTTACCTCCTAGATGCACAACGCAGTTCTAGTTGGAGGCTACACATGTGAACGGAGCTAAACCTTTGAGATGGTTTAGGGTTTTGCAAGGATTTTATCCTATAAAAGGAAGAGGAGAACAACAGAAGAAGGTTGTTGTTGAACATATTATTTTGGAAGAACTTGTCTATTTAGAAATTTCTTATTCTCTTGGTTTTTTAGCAGAGAATAGTGTTGTTTAGCACTGGGTGTTCCTGATCGAGAATCCCACCTCTTTCCTTGAGAGGCCTCTTGCAAGAGTCTTGCATTTCTTGTCCACTATCAGGCATTTGGCCAAGAGATCTTTCCAACTACAATGCAGATCCTATTGAGGGTTTGGATTTCTTTGTAAGCTGCAGCAAGTGGAGGCTAGATCTATTCAGATCTAATCCATTCTAGTGCCTCTTTTCAGTGGGAAATCCTTCTATCCCCTTAGCAACAGTGTATTGGATCATTGGAGATTCAGATCCATACCTTGGCATCAAGCCAAACTATTCATCAAGTCTACAACGTATTTTATCTTCCAATACTGCGTTATCTGCAAGAGGAATCATTTTAGGGAGTTTTGGAAAGCTTTGAGGAGTGATCTCTAGTGATGGGAATTTGCCTCTCACTGTGGTGATCCATGGATTTATGTTATTATCCATGTCATATTCAGATATGATCTGAATACTCCTATATATGCTTCAGATATTATGAATAAATCTGTAGATCTGCTGCATGAGATCTCAGATCTACTCCATATGCTTCATGTTTTGCTAAAAACCCCAACGGGTATGTAAAATATAGATAGTCCAGTGTAAAGATCTGATATAGATCTAGTATTTTTTACATAGATCTATTCTAGATCTGAGTTCCAACCTAAAGCTACTGTATGCTCAATAAAATAACACTGTCAAGAATTTTGCAGTGAAATACATTGTTGCAGCACCTCTTTTAGAGGGTTTTCTCATGAAAGTCTTTCATCTTTCTCTTGTAAATTAAATAGGCCACATTGTATATCTTATTTGCTGATTTATAAGCTATTTATGAACCTCCATATTGGTTTCCTACTCTTACTCTATTGAACTGCATTATTTTCTAAGCAATGTTGTTAAATATTGTTGCAGTCCCTTCCTTAGGAATTTTCCAACTGCACTAGGTGTGGGGAGACCTGTTTAACCCACCTAGAAGGATTTTTTTTTTGATCCCCTCTTGGATTCAAGTCTTAGATAATTATATATAATGGATCCAAGGTTTGGTTCCCAATCCTGTAGCATACATTCCTGAAAAATGCATTTTTCAGGCATGCCTCTCTAAGTAGTCCAATTTTGGGATATTATAAGATATTCCCATTATTGTTGATTTTCCCTATTTTGGGATATTATAGAATATGATTCCATTCCAAAATTGATATTTGAAACAAAATTTGTAGTCCTCAAATAGATATTTCTAACGATGTATCATATGCATCAAACAGAGATCGTAAGCCGAGGTTACGTCCCTCGGAAGTTGAAACACCATTTTACCCAAACGAGGCCCATAGTTTTGGCGCTTCATCTCCTAGGGTTAGGTTTTTGGAAATTTAGAGTTATCCATTGTTTATCAATAATAAATAGGCCCTAAAGCCTCATTTTAACATAGTTCAGATGTAGGTAGCTACCACATCTCTTCTCAGAGATTCACTACTAGCACCCTAGCTAGTTTATTTCCATTCTGTCTGTAAGAAAATTTCAGTTCCTTGATATTAGTGAAATGAAGTTTTATTTCCACTGCATCTTTGTATTTGTGGTTATATGTGTATTTTGTTGTGTTCTGCATAAATTTGGATCAGTGGTATCAGAGTGGTCTCCTTTTTCTCGATCCTTCTTTGCATGTCCCCAACAAGGTTGAGGTATAAGGAGTTAGGGCTCGATCTGGTGGAGCCTTTGCAAGATAAACCTTGCAAACCCCAATACACCCATGGGGGACAAAAATAAAGATGAGGGAGGAGGAGATTCTATCAAAATATTGCTCGAGGGGGCCTTCGAAAAACAAGGGTACACGATGATGGATAACTTTTTCCAGATCCTTCAACGACTACCCACCAGCGGTGCATCTACATCCAGCAGCCACTCTGGAGGCACAACTCCCTTTAAAGTACAAGTAAAGTTTGACATTCCCATATTTGAGGGTAAAATAGATGCAGATGTCATAGATAGATGGTTGAATCTATTAGAATGATATTTCTTGGTTCATAATGTTTCCAACCGAGAGAAGATTATTTTTGAACTCCTCAAAGCTACCCCCAATGTCAAGGACTGGTGGGAAACCTACTTTGAGAAAAAGGACAAGGAATAACCCTCTTTGTTCTTAGCCATACCCACTTGGAATTCTTTCCAAGATTCCATCAAGGAACAATACCATCCCATGGGGATCTATGAGGATAAGTACATACAATGGACCACATCGAGACAACAAAGGGATCAAGATGTGCATGAGCTGACGAATCTGTTCCATACCCTGCGCACAAAGTTGGGCATCAAATATTCATAGAAACATTTGGTGCTAAAATATCACGGTTTTTTTCACATATACATTCAAGAGGAAATGGAGTTCCTCAACATCTCCTCACTTGGTATGGCATACCGGTATGCTGCCAAGATTGAGCATAAATTCAAACAGAAGAAGCGAGACTTTGGATCTGCGAATAAAAAGTAAGGGAAAGCTGCCCCCCAACCACAAACGAAAGGACAAATCCAAGGCATAGTAGCCCAAGACAACTTGCCAAAGCCACAAGCAAAGAACAACACCGTGAAGCCAAAGAAGGACATGGGGAAGCAGTGTGAGTTCCATAAGAGCTCCACTCACAACACAAGTGAGTGTCGGGCCAGGCAGTTGCTGGTGGCCGAGATGAGGGCTTCTGAATTAGATGCATGCTCTGACTCTGAATCAAAACCTAAGAAGGGGAATGAAAAAGGGAAGCATATTATTGATACAAAGATCCAGAAGGAGGAACTAGAAGATCCAGAGGAGGCAGAGCGTCTATTCCACTCCCAGATGTGGGTAAAGGGTTCCTCACTACAGCTCATTCTTGGCAATGGGAGACAAAAGAACCCCATTTCAGTATGTGTCATGAAGCGGTTGGGCTTGCCGACCACAACACACCCACAAACATACACCAGCGGGTGGCTTCACAAAGGATGGGATCTCCATGTCAGCTAGAAGTGCTGCCTTCCCTATAACATCAAGCCCTTCACAGATGAGGTATTGTGTGACATTGATCCTATTGATGTTTCTGATGTATTATTATGCCAAACATACTTGTGGAAGAGACATGGTGTGTATGAGTCCCGGCCTCGCACTATTATTGTTACTTTGGGAAATAAGTTGTACAGGATACCAGAGGTACCACCGCCTCCCACTTTATCTTTGGTTATTGCAAAATAATGCAGTAAGCTCATTTCCGAAACCAAGAATTTTTTTTTCCTGATGATCTGCCACCAGGGCAAGAAGAAGATTGTGGCCACGACCTCCAGACATGGATCCTCTGCATGACAAAAATAAATGGACAAGGTTGTGGAGGAGTACAAGGACATCTTCACCTCACCCACAGGGGTGCCTCTACATTGTCAGGTCAAGCACCCCATTGGCCTGACCCTAGGTGTGCTGCTACCCAATGGACCGATATATAGGCACTTTATTTTGGAGAATGATGAAATCAAGAGGTAGATTTAGGAGCTGCTCCAAAAATTTCACTTCCAGCCAAGTTCATCGCCCTGTGGGAGCCCAATCATGTTCGTACGAAAGAAGGATGGGACTTGGAGACTCTGTATTGACTATCAGGAGCTGAACAAGATCATTGTCCAGAATAGATACCCGATCCCACAGATTGATGACCTTCTGGACCAACTCAAAGGGTAAAAATATTTCAGCAAAATGGACTTGAAGTCTGGGTATCACCAGCTGCCAATGGAACCCTATGATGTGTGGAAGATTGCCTTCAAAGATAAGGAGGGCCTTTTTTAATGGCTTTTCATGACTTTTAGGTTGAGGAATGCTCCTGCAACCTTCATGAGGTTGATGGATGACATCTTCCATCCATTCACCAACTCATTTTGTAGTGGTGTACTTGGATGACATTCTGATCTTCAACAAGACTTGGTAAGAGAACCTCCACCATGCCGAGAAGTCCTCCAAACTCTACAACAACACAAGTTGTGTGCCAATTTGGAGAAGTGCACTTTTGGCATGACCCAGGTTGAATATCTGGGTTAAATTATTGATGAAAGAGGGGTGCACGTGGATCCAGCCAAGATCAAAGTCATTCAGGATTGGCCAGCCCCAACCACTCTAACAGAGCTTTGTAGATTTCTGGGTCTTGCTAATTTCTATCACAGGTTCATGTTGGGTTTCTCTCATATCACTTGGCCTTTGATTCAAGTCACCAAGGGAGGAGCGAAAGCAAAATTCTTTTGGTCATAATATCAACAAAAGGCATTTGTAGAATTGAAACATCACCTCTGTTCTGCACTAGTGCTCACATTACCACACTTGCAACAACCATTTTAGATCAAGAAAGATGCCTCTAAGTATTGTATTGGGGTAGTTCTTACTTAACAGGGGCATCCAGTGGCATATCACAGTGAGACATTATCTGACACAGTTCACAAGTATTCCACTTATGACAAAGAAATGTATTCCATTGTGTAGGCTTGTCGATAATGGAAGCATTACATTTTGGGGAAGGAGACAATCATCTACATAGACCACCAACCCCTGTAGTTCATATAGACACAAGGGAAGTTGTAGAATTATAGCCATCAGAAGTGGTCCACATATCTGCAACAATTTCATTTGAACATCAAGTAAAAGAAGCGTAGCAGCAATAATGTTTTGAACTGCCTCAGCCGACCACCGATCATGGCCATAACCACAGTTCTCAACTCTTGTGGGAATGAGACTTATGATTAGCTACTTCTCTACAAGAGAGATCCAGAATTCAGCCACACATACAAGGCACTCTTGGGGGGTATGCAAGTTCCAAATTTTCACCTCCAAGATGCACTGTTATGTCACCTGGGACACATTTGTGTTCCTTAAAGAAAGTGTGCCAAGATGATATGGGAAGCGCACTACAGTCGAGTCACTGGGCATTTTTGGGTCTAGAAAATAGTAGCAGTACTGTAGATGTATTTCTATTGGCTGAACCTTCGACAGGATGTCGGGAAGTACATCAGATATTACACTACTTTCACCATTGCCAAATCGACCATTAATAAGCAAGGGCTCTATACTTTGCTACCTACCCCTACTCGACCCTGGGAATCCATCTCCATGGATTACATGTCAGGCCTTCCTTCTACTAAGCATGGAAATGACTGTGTTTTCGTGGTCGTCGACATATTCTCGAAGATGACCATTATGGCGGCCTGCAAGAAGAATATCACAGCAGAAGCCACTGCTAAACTCTTCTTTGAACGAGTGTGGGTTCACTTTGGGATCCCACAGTATATCATATCAAATTGTGACAGAAGGTTCCTCAGCACATTTTGGTCCAGCCTCTGGTCAATGTTGGATACCAAGCGGACCAAATCCACAGCTTTCCATCCCCAAACTGATGGCCATACAGAGGTCATCAACAGGATGATTGTACATATTCTACGAATGTACAATTCAAAGAATCCATGTACATGGTATGAGACCCTTCCCTATGTTCAACACAGTTATAACCGGGCTCTCCATAGCTCAACTGGCCATAACCCATTTCAGGTGGGCTTGGGATTACAGCCACTATGTCCCATTGATGTAGCCATGTCATTTGCGGCTACTCCGGCCGATTCGGCTCATGTCCAGTCTAAAGCTGACAAAGCGAACAACATCATCGAACGCATTCAACACATCCGTCAATAGGTTCATGACATATTGGATAGAGACAAGGCTAAGTACAAGCAATGACATGATCAACATCGAGTGCCACACAACTTCCAAGTGGGCGAAAAAGTGTGGCTAGATTTTTAGAAGGAGCACGTCACTGGACCGCACCAAAAGCTTTTCCCGCTTTGATATGGGTTTTACATCATCACTAAGGTTATAGGAAACAATTACTTCAAGCTCAGTATTTCACCATTCCTTGGTCTGCACCCAGTATTCAATGTAGACCGCCTTCATCCCTATTTCCCACCTCTACTGGACACCTCTGACATTGCAGAAGAACTCATACCAAAAGAGTTAAACCCATACTACATGGAACAAGCCACCACAGATTTCATCACGGACATGCAAACCAAGAACACCTACCAACAGAAGATCCAACTGTATCAGGTTGTCAAAGCTAGCTAACTCCTGCACCAAGGCAAGTGGTTCACCAGGGACCAAGTTCAGGAGAAGTTTCCTCATCTCATGGAGGAACTCAACGCAAAGGGGACCATTGCTTCCTAAGTGGGGAGGAATGATCCAGGTGGATATTGGTGGCCACCCACATATTCCACTTAGGGCCCCACGATTGTATCTTTCAGTTTTTGAGTTTCGGCACAACTTGCTATTTTTAGCAGTTTTTTAGGTCTTGAACTTCGAGAACCATTTTGAGGCCCTAAACGATATTTTCTAGGCATCATTTTTCTGGCGAATATGATTTCATTCTAGAATCAATATTCATGGCAAAAATTTTATTCCTCAGATAGACCGCTCTAACGATGTATCATATGCGTCAAATGGAGATCGTATGCCGAAGTTACGTCCCCGGGAAGTTGGAACACCAATTTACCCAAACGGGGCCCATAGTTTTGATGCTTCATCTCCTAGGGTTAGGTTTTTGGACATTTAGAGTTCTCCATTGTTTCTAAATAATAAATAGGCCCTCGAGCCTCATTGTAACACAATTTAGAGGTCGGTAGCCGCCACATCTCTTCTCAGAGATTGGCTACCAGCACCCTAGCTAGTTTATTTCCATTTTGTCTATAAGCAAATTTTCGTTCTCTAATATTAATGAAATGAAGTTTTATTTCCATTACATCCTTGTATTTGTGGTTATATGTGTATTCTATTGCATTCCTGCATAAATCCAGATCACCATTGGTTTGAGGATGATATATCATGCTCGTATTCAATTTTTTACTTTGAATTTTAGATATTTCTTACTAAAATTTGTGAGTTGATGTGGGGTTGTGATCTAAATAAATTAAAGTCAAGACACCTCATAGCATACATGTATGATCCATGAATGTACAGTAGACTAGTAGTATACATAAACAATTCTCATGCTTCAACAATCAAACATTCAAAGCTCCATGAATTTGTTCAACATTTCCCTAAATTGTTATGGTTTCATAAACATTGGTCATAGTTACATAAGCATTTTTTTTAACTCCATAAATAGTATTAATGTTTCTACCACCAAATAATGTCTTCAAAAGGGTGGAAAACATCATAAGGTTATAATTGTTCAGGATTTTCTAAACATGGATACTTGGCACTTTTATTTCTTAAACTAAAGGATTTGAGGCATCGAAGGTCAATGTGGAACTCGCATTGGCCTCACGATAATTTATTTTACTCTAGATAATGTTCAAGTATGGATTATTGACTTAGAATTATTAGTCCAAAATCATTGTGTAGTTAACCTAAAATAAATTTATGTTGCACAGAGAAGCATGGATAAAAATATTTTTCTTTTCAGCTAAATATTTTTTTCTAACACCCTATGTAGTGAGAGCTAGTAGGGTTATCACACACAAAGGCAAGAGGCCATGAACTATTGAAATCACTTTCCAAGGTGGTGGTTCTATTATTTTCTAATCCTAGTATGCATGCCAAGTGTTTGATGAAATGACTACTCAATATACTAAGTAGAAATCACTAATTATCAAGTTTTAGGATTTATAGTTTTATTTGATTATTTCTCTGGGGTGGAACAAGTCATAAAAGGCACCCATTCCATAGTAAGGATTCACCATGTCCAAGTCGCTATTCAGGAAACAAATAACTTTGTGGGTTACTTCCGCTAGTTATATGGTAGAAATTAAGCATAATGCAAATAGAAAAAAGGATGGACCAACTGTGGAGTTGAAATAAACATTAGGGCTTGAATGGATGTTATAGGGTTCTCTACGTATTTATTTTCATCATAATATCCCACTCTTTTTTCTTCCATTATTCCTAGAATAAAAAGTCATTATAACATTTTAGGAACATTAATTGTTTGTTTCCTTTCATATGAGTATTTAATATCTCTCAATAGTCATCTAGGGGAGTGGTTAGGGTTTTTTCATTCCTCGACTCATGATGATACCTTTTGGATTTTTTAGAATCTTCTTGGAAGTCCACATATGCCTATATCAACATGCATGAGGAATGAGAATTGACATAGCATCCACTGACTTCTATGGTGGCCAAACTATAGGTTGAATTCCGAGAGCCATAAATACCTCATATGGACTTTGATTGAGGTGATACTTGCATTCTTGGAATTTCGTCAATGAGTATAATAATATTACAATTTTATTATATTTTTTAGAAACATTGTGCCCTAACAAATGGTAATCTAATGCCCAAAATAATCTTTGAACGTTTAGTAAATCTAAACCATAAAATAGGATTTTTGTCTAAAATGAGATCTACAAGTTGATGGATACAAATTTTCCAATAAAAAACTACCAAACTTGTTGAAAAGTGATATGGTTATGTCTTTCAAATCAATGAATGTAGTGAACAAAAATAATTATATTTGGAAAAGGAAATGTTTTCTTCTCTTTTACACAAGAAAAGTCATACAATAATGTCCATTATGAAAAACAATAACTTCTCATAAGTCTTAAATCTATATTACACAATAATTAGACAACTAACAAAATAATATTTTTTTCACCTTCATGTATTTAATCAAAATTGAAAAAGAGGAAAAAATAGTTACTAGATGTAAAAATCTTGCTTAGATAAAAACAATTCCCCTTTTCTTTTAAGTTGCATCATAAGTTGACATATTATGCCATACAATATATTCAAGATGAGGTCTCACTAAATGTTAAATATTAGATATACGTAAGCTGTACTTAATTTATATTACAATGGGTTCTCTTTATTGCCACTAAATGTATGTAGTATAACATAGATAATATATCAATATGTTATAATCAAATTATTAAGTGGGTATCTCTCTCACACACAAACACATTATATTTGTCATGCTATTATTTATATTTTTCTTACTATTATCTAATTGCCAATACAATTCAAAGAGAAATAAATATAGATGGACTATAACACGTGTTTATTATTTGGTTACAGATATTTCAAGTTAAACAATATTAAAACTAGAAAGGAAAGAATTTCTATAAATTTATCTACCACATATCACATCAAGATTCCCAAGGAATTGATGTAGATCATAACTTGTATCTATATATGCGAACCTTTTACTAAATGTCCTTCACATACTACAAAATAACCCTTACTAAAAAATCATAATATTCCCATAGTATTAGGAAACAAGGATACATTGATCACCACATATCATTGGAATCAATATGAAACAAGTATTCATGGCACATGGAATATCTGTCGAAAATAGAAAATTTATGATTAAAATATAGTTTAATGTCATAAATAATATTTCATCATATATATCAATAGAAGTTAATTTTCTAGCTAAAATACTAGTTAACTAGACACAACAATATTATACAATTATTAACCACCATTACATTCTAACACATAATCTACTTTCCACTTTCTTTATTTTTATTTTTCCTTGCAATTGCTAGCATATAGGAATATCAAAGCTACAATATCGTATTGTAATAATTTTCTTTGTAAATTATTTATTATCTTGCATTATCCTCATAGTAATTTAATCTTGGTTTCTTTCCTTGCTTCCTTCATTTGTTATATTTACTATGTTCTACCCTCTATCTTAGTTTACACCCTTAATTTGTTAGATGAACTATGTTTTTCCATCCATTAGAATGATGCTATGTTGAAAGTATTAAATCCCTGATGACAAGCAACAAATATATTAGTAATGAATGAATCTATTTATTTTTATACTCGATTATTTTATTTTCCCCACAAAACAAAGAACCGCGTTATCAATTAAGTAGTTCAATCATAATTGGTGTTACCCTGTGCAGTATGGGAATCATAGTTTGAAATTTTATTTAATTCTTAAAAGAGAAACGTGTTATCAATTAAGTAGTTCAATCATAATTGGTGTTACCCCATGTAGTATTTAACATGGGAATGTGAGTTTGAAATTTTATTTAATTCTTATAAGTGGATATCCACATGTAGATTTTGAATAACTCAAGTTTTTTATTGAACCAAAATAATATATGATTGATGTAATGACTCATAAGCCCTATCATCATTACCTATTTAACGAAATATAATTATCTAAACTTTCAATTTTCATATTGTAGTGATCACCACAAATAAAAAGAAAGAAACTACCCAAGTGAGTAATCATACTATGCAAAAAAAAAAAAAAAAAAAAAATTACAATTCATTACAATATTCCAAAAAATAATTGGCACCACAGACTAGCACACACTAGCAAATTGCATCTGAAATGTTTCATGTTGTGTAACTCACCCCAGTGAAGAGATTGTTTGCCCATGTTTTGAAACTAAAAAGGCACAAAATTCAAACTTTTGTCCTATATTTTGTTGGAAAGAACATATAGAAACTACATAAATCGTTCATGTCTATGATTTTGATGGGAAGAACATACACAAAATATAGAAACAACAAGCATAAAACTAAATCTCATACTATTTTCTGGAACAATGTCTATAGAAATTAGTATGCACTAAGCATGCATACATCTAGATTCCATTGATCTCACAATATTTAACTTCTTGCAAAATACACAATCATTCCACTGTTAATCTTTTGCGGAAAATTAATTTCACATACATGTGAAGCATAAATAAAAACAATCGTACATAACACAGTTGTTTAATGGGAAAACCTGAAGCTAAAAACCCCCAATATCATATATTATGCATCATGGATATCATGTAACAATCTCATACAAAGCTTATTACATCAAGCTCTCAGAACAATCAATTGTCACACACTAATCAGGAAAAATCTACAAATCCACGCACCGATATTTGCCCTCCTGCTAACCTGCCTCCACTACGCAATCCCTACTAAAGAATAGCTCTGAATAAATTTGAATTACTCTTGCCTTGACTTTGCAATCCTCATTGGAAACTACAATGTGTGTGTGATTCAATCAATGCATCACTATAGTCACAACAGATAGTCCATCTTGCCCTTTGACCTATCTCTCCATTGGGTCTCCACTGGAACTTCCATGTACTGTAGTTAACTATTGTATTGTTCAGTTGATTAATGAGTTATTATTTGTGAATTAATTAACTAATTAATTCACTCCACTCTCACTAGTGTATCATTCAGTTAGACTAGATACAACTAGCTCAACTGAGTCTAACTGAGTTAAACTGAATATAACTCCATGAACTACTCTTCCAACTCTATCATAACGTTTCCACTTGAGTTCTAACTGAATCCTCCATGCATGAACCACTAATTTCCCTTGGGAATTGCATAATTCCCTCAACCCACTGATTTTCCAAATCTGTGCACTGAAATTAAGTGCTCCAAGAGAATAAGTTGTTGTTTATTGTCATATTATTATTAAGAGCTAATAATAATTGACACTTCAATTTTTAGATCAACGATCTATAAATAGACTTCGCCAAATATTCTAAAAATAGAATTTCATCTATTTTTCTAGCTTGATCAACCATCCACAAATAACATCCTACAACTTCTGAAATATGATCACCATGTCTAAAAATAGACATAGTCTAAAAATAGACTTGCGCCAAAAATTGCCTGCGGGCCCACTTAGTGAAGGTGAACCTTTTCACGAAGCTCATCATCTTGTTGAATCTCAACAATGTCTTCTTGGATTACTTGGGAAAATTTTTTTTTCTCATAGGTAACATCGCCACTATACATAAACTCTTATAAAAAATTCTATGTGCATCTCTTCCTCACCTTGCAAAACCAATTTGTAGGGATCTTAATAGGTAGCATTTAGAACGCTAGCTTAATAAAAGAAGTACACATCAAAATGAACATGATAATCATCAACAAAATCATCAGAAAGGGATAAAGAGAGAAAAATGAAAATGAATTTGTGCATGTACATAACCTTCCCACTCTGATAAAGGCATCAACAACCTAGTTAAGAAGAGTATACCACAACTGTACCTAAACATTCAGATTTGGACTATCAAAATTGGACGCTACCACTTGGCTTATCCATTGCTATAATTTTTTTCTTCAGCTTGGTCGAATATTCTAATATCCTACAATGCATAACACCATTACTAAGATCATAATTTTTGGATACCACATTACAAAAAAAATCACTGCATGAATATAATTTTAAATAAATTCATGATAATCATACCTTCAATATGTTAAAATTCATAAGGAAAGATGAATATTAAGTAGCATAATGTGTATGTGCGAGGTTGATTATACTAGGATCTTTCCTATAGTGAACATGATATTAGAGGTGTAGTGTGGACGTTAACAACACACACGATATGAGAGGTGTAGTGTGGACATTAACAACACATATTAGTAATGTAGAAATCCACTTGAGCCACACTACACATGCAAGCCTAAGTATTTAGGTACCTTCACCCACATTACTCTCTTAGATTTGAATTTTGCATGAACATTCTCTATATATTAGTGAAAAAAAAAATGAAAGGAATAATTATTATAAATGAATAATGATATCATTACAGCCATATAATTATTATTAGTTCACTAGATATCATTACATCCATATGACTTTACATGTTATAAATAATATATTTTAAAACATGATATGGTCCATTTTCTTCTGTGTAATATTCCTAATTAGCGACAGCTAATTGGAATATTTGACTTTGTATAGTTTTTCTATATATGGTTTGTAGATAAATAAAAAGTGAGTAAAGAGAGTCTAACTCAGTCTAGTAGAATAAGACATTCGCCTAGTAGCACAACGTTGTGACTCAAGGGGGGGGCGGGGGAAGGGGGGCTACACACCACGTAGAGGAGGTGGCCTACGTGCACTCTAGAAGATTCTGTGCAGATAAGTATGAGGATGTGGAGGAGAGAGAAGTTGCGACAGGTTTTGGAGGGAAACCAATGCTATAAAAGATGGAGGAGCCTCCTCATTTGGATCATTCTGGATTTGTTGATTTTAGAGTGAGACTTTGGTCTTCTTTAGCATGCTGGATATTTAGCCTGTCTGCAGCACTGTTTAGTGCACCGAGTGTCTCCGTGCAGAGATCTCACCCTTAGCCCCGGGGGACTTCGAGTGCCTGCTCGGGCAAGGTTTGTTTCCTTGTATTTTGTGAGTCATTTCATTGCTTGGGTTTGTTGCGGAGCTAGAGTTGATAGAGACTATGTAATCACTGGGGGAGAGGATGCAGTCCATTGTGGAGGAGGTTTGGATTGGTTTTTCTACAGACGATTTCGCCGAGTTTTCGAGTAGAGGGTTAGCCTTTTCCCGTTGGAGGTCTTTGGCGGAGTTTGTGGCAGTATTTTAGCTGTTTCTATCCAGCCATTGTACTGTACCTTGGAGGCCAGCGTAATTCACTAGGGAGGCATTTTCTGGTGTCTTTGGGGGGTTGGCCATTCTTGGAGTGGTTTTTGGATCTTTTCGGAGTTATTAAGGAGAGAAGGTTTGCTGATTTTCATCTCATTCCGGCAAGGGGATCAACCCCTATTCTACAGTCGATTCCAGAAGTAGCAACTACACGGCATTTCTCCAGCAGCTGGGACATAGTTCATAGAGAAGCCATTTCCCATCTATTCTGAGATTTTCTTCTCACTTTCCTTGCGCAAGATCACATCTTGTATTTCATTACATTTCTCAGATTAATAAAATGGCTCAGCATTTTCTCTTTATGTTTTCTGGTTGAGTTGTTGTAGTTTCCGTTGTTGCCATAGTTGTTGTATTCTCTTTCTATTATATGTCTGTTGCATTATTATTTTGAGCGCTCTAGTTATATACCACGTGGTGTGTTTATATTTCACTCTTAGACAGAGTCTAGAAAGGGCCAGGTAGCCTCCGGATCTCGTCCTCTTTTCATAGGTGAAATATATGGTAAATGCCCTCCCAGTCTATCTCTGGTTGGAGTTTGCTGAGTTTATGAGATATCCCCGAAACGAGATATTACAGTGGTATCAGTGCATAGTTCTTGCTCAGCCTGTGGTCTATGACATCAGGAAAGAGACCTTACAGAGGCAGGAAGTATAGAGACCGTGAGCGTAGGTTGGAGGCCACCTACGAAGAGGAAGACTGTGCCCAGGTAGAAAACACAGATTATGAGAGAGAGCCTGAGAAGGATGCAGAGGAGGTAGAGCTTGTAGTAGATTTGAAGAAGAAAGTGTTGATGACAGATGACATAGAGGCCAAACAGTTTGGAGAGGCACTCCTCAAGTCGGTGCGGGATTTAGCTCGACAGATTGAGGTGATGGGCTAGAGGTTCACAGCTGTGGAGGCTAGGAAGTGTGAGACTCCACGGGCTTTTGAGGTCGGAGAGGAATTAGGTGCATCCCACCATTTGCCGAAGCAGGGTGCTACTCAGCGTGATGCTCCTCAACCGACGGCTTCTTGTGCACCTACCCGCTCTATTATGCCCTCTTTCTTGCGAGCTGATACAAGGGCAGAAGCCTAGCAGGAGGCAGAGCTCAGGCATTTAGATGAGTACTTTTCAGAGTATCAGTCCTACGGGCAGGAGTTTAGGGATGCTCTCACATTCAGAGATTTTTTGCAGCTCCAGTGCGACAGTAGACCCCACGGCCATCATAAAGGGCACCGACATTACCATGATGGAGATTCCCACTGTGCCTCTAGTAGATTTCATTTTCCCATGTTTGATGGATCGTCAAATAGTTCGACAAAGTCTTCAGTGGAGAAGATGGACATCTATTTCTAGCTTAACCAGATGTCAGAGATAGAGGCCATCAAGGTGGCAACATTACATTTGGATGGTGAGGCCCAGGACTGGTGGTTCCATGGGATGGTGACACTCGGACATTCCACAGTGAAAACATATGTCGAGTTTACTAGGAGATTGATAGAGTGTTTTGACTGGAGGGATCCGGAACAACATTTTGCTGAGCTGACGAAGCTTAGACAGACAGGGAGCCCAGAGACATACATTGCATATTTCTTGAGAGTTTTGGTGATAGTGCCAGATCTATCCACAACACAAATGATCTATATGTTTGTAGAGGGATTGGTAGAGCCAATTTGAGGTCTATTCAGATCCACTAGACTAGCTGCACTGCAGGATGCTATCTGTAGGACTAGAGACTTGCAGGATGCATTTCCCAGGACGCGGACACCTTACCCCCAGAGATAGGGTACCCATCCCAAGGGGAGGGATGTGAAGGTTCCTCCTCCAAAGGGGAATCTAGGACAGGCATAGGTCGATGATGAGGCCAAGAGGGAGTTGAGGAAGAAGTGGCTATGCTTCACATGTCAGGATCTGTGGGCACCAGGGCATAGGTGTGCCGCTGGCAAAGCACACTTCATTGAGGTCTTCTTCGATGACAGCGGGGAAGAGGATGAGGAGAGTGATGAGGAGGTAGGAGATAGTCAGATGACCCAAGATCAGTTGCCGCCTCCACCTCAAGGGATAGGAGGTGCAGCCTTTGCACCCACAGGAGGGGCCCTTGCAGCTTTGCGAGGAGTTCCTAATTATTTGATGTTGCGCGTACATGGGACAGTACGTGGCCAGCGAGTTTCAGTCTTGGTTGACAGTGGGGTAACCTACAATTTCATTGATGCACAGATAGTCGAGCAGAGAGGTATACCGACCGAGAGTTTTGACGGGTTTTAAGTTTTGGTCCCAGGAGCCCAGACGATGTAGTGTGCCCAGTATGTTCCAGAGTTAGCAGTGATGATGGGTACTTACACCGTGACCGATCACTTTTTCGTGGTCAACATACCAAATACCAATGTGGTATTGGGTGTTCAGTGGCTGATTACATTGGGAAGGTCACCACGGATTGGGAGGCCTTAGAGATGGAGTGGGATGACAAGAAGACTAGGAAGCATGAGAAGATCCGCGGGATGCATACTTACCCACCTCAGCCAGTGTCGGCACACTAGATGGAGGCAGATTTCTGGAAGGGTAACACAGAGTGGGCAGTTGAGCTACGGGAATCCGAGGTAGAAACCATCGGTCAAGAAGTTCATCCAGACATACAGGCCATCCTTGAGAGGCATGAGGTAGTATTTGGGGCTATACCACCAGGTTGGCCACCAGATAGAGGGTGTGAGCATACCATCGAGCTGGAGCAAGGTATCCAGGCAGCGATCACTACACCCTATAGGCATCCCAAAGCCTATCGGGATGAGATTGAGTGGGCCATCTAGAAGTTGTTGTCTCTTGGACACATCAGACCGAGCACAAGCCCGTTTGCTTCTTCTATAGTGCTGGTGAAGAAGAAGGATGACACATTGAGGATGTGGATTGACTACACGGCCCTGAATAAGAAGACTCTGAAGAATAGGTACCCTATACCTAGGATCGATGAGCTGATGGATGAGCTGAGAGGAGCTAAGTTCTTCTCAAAGATTGATTTGAGATCAGGGTACCACCAGATTCACGTGAGGGAACAGGGCATTCCCAAGACCGCCTTTAGGTGCCATTATGGGCACTTTGAGTTTTTGGTTATGCTTTTTGGGCTGACCAGTGCACCAGCCACCTTTCAGTCCTACATGAACCACATCTTCCACAGTCATCTGAGGAATTTTGTATTGGTCTTCTTTGATGACATACTCATATACAGTAGGACATGGGAGGAGCATCTCCAGCATATCGAGGCAATACTACGCATCTTGGAAGAGAAACAGTTCTATGCTAAGCTCTCCAAGTGTGAGTTTGGGATGACAAAGATGTTGTATTTAGGTCACATCATTGGAGTGGATGGAGTGACGGTCCAGGAGAAGAAGATTAAAGCCATCAGAGATTGGTCGGAGCCGAAGAATGTGACAGAACTTCGAGGGTTCATTGGGATATGTGCCTATTACAAGAAGTTCATCAAAGGGTTCTCACAGCTTGCTGCACCCCTTACAGATTTGACGAAGAAAGGGGCATTCAGTTGGACAGATACAGCGCAGAAAGCCTTTAATAAGCTTAAGGAGGTGATGAGTAGCTGCCCAGTGCTTGTGCTTCCATATTTTACGTAGCCATTTGTCTTGGAGTGTGATGTGTCGGGAGAGGGCATCGGTGCAGTATTGATGCAGGGGGGACACCCTATAGCTTTTGACAACCAAAAACTCCTTCCGCATGAGAGGTTGTATCCTATTTACCACAAGGAGATGTTGGCCATCATGCATGCATCGGCCAAATTTTGGCAGTATCTGGTGGGAAATAGATTTAGGGTGAGGACTGACCACAACAGGCTCAAGTTCTTTTTGGAGAAGAAGCAGCTACAGGAGAGGCAGCAGAAGTGGATCCGTAAGATCCAAGCGTATGACTTTGAAATTGAGTATGTCAAGGGTAAGAATAATGTGGTAGCAGATGCTCTTTCACGTAGACTAGCCACGTTATCTCTTATGAGCTTGGATGCAGATTAGAGAGCTCGAATTTTAGTTGAGTACTCCAAGGACAGGTTTTCATGTGAGGCGCTGGACGGGCAGGTGGCGGATGATCGGTACAGGGTGGCCGATGGGATCATCTATTATAGGGACAAGATCTTCTTGACTGAGGGATCTCAGCTTAAGAAGAAGATACTCCAGGCATCACATGATTCTCCAGGGGTAGGCCATCAAGGGTTTACCAAAACCTATAGGGCCATTAGAGAGAGGTTCTCATGGAAGGGCCTCAAGGAGGACGTACTCCAGCACATCACGGAGTGCGATGTTTGTCAGAGGAACAAAGGTGAGATGAGCCATCCCGCAGGGTTATTGCAGCCTCTTCCCATTCCGGAGGGAAAATGGAAGAGCATATTGATGGATTTCATCACAGGATTGCCCATGGTGCAGGGCAAGGATTGTATCTTTGTCGTCATTGATCTATTGAAAAAGTATGCACACTTCTTCACCATATCCGTGCATTACACAGCAGTGCAGGTGGCCGAGCTGTTCTTCCGAGAGATTTTCAGGTTGCATGCTCTTCCCAAGACCATCATCAGTGAGAGGGACAACTGCTTCATGGGCGAGTTTTGGCAGGAGCTTTTCTGGCTAATGGGGATGGAGTTGACACCAAGTACCAGTTACCACCCACAGACAGATGGACAGACGGAGATAGTTAACAAGTGGCTAGAGGGATACTTGCGTAACTATGTTAGTGGGCAGCAATGAGCATGGTTGAGATGGTTGCATTTGGGGGAGTACTGCTACAACTTGACACATCACATGTCTATTGGGATGTCACCATTTTATGCTTTGTATGGGTATCATCCTTTATCATTTGCTGATGTGATGTTCAGTGCGAGTAAGGCTCCTAGAGCCAAGATGTGGATCCAAGAGAATCAGGATATCCTTCGAGCTCTCAAGGACAACATGGCTACAACACATAACCAACAGAAGCTGTATGTTGACAGAGGTCGGGTGGAGCGACAGTTTGAGGTAGGGGACTTGGTCTACCTACGCTTACAGCCATACCGACATTCATCACTGAAGCAAAAGGGAAATGAGAAGCTCAAACCGCATTTCTATGGGCCATACAGGATGATACGCAGGATTGGGCAGGTTGCATACAAGTTAGAGTTGCCCCAAGGCAGCAAGATCCACAACATTTTCCATGTATCATGCCTGAAGAAGGCGCTGGGACATAAGGTGACAATGACGGAGGAGCTACCGCTTACAGATGATGAGGGGTACTTGGTGTTGCAGCTGGAGGTCATTATTGATACCAGGGAGAGGCGATTACGAAGTAGGATGGTCTAGGAATTCTTGGTGAGGTAGAAGAATTTTCTGGATGAGGATGCCACTTGAGAGAGCGAGAAAATTCTGCAGCATCCATCACTTTAGTTGCTTGAGGGAAAGCAACATTTTTCCGGGGGGGACTGTAATATTCCTAATTAGCGATAGCTAATTGGAATATTCGACTATGTATATTTTTTTCATATATGGTTTGTAGATAAATAAAAATTGAGTAAAGAGAGTCTAACTCACTTTAGTAGAATAAGACATCCGCCTAGTAGAAAAACGTTGTGACTCAAGGGGGGGGGCGGGGGGGGGGGGGTCAAGGGGGGCCACACACCACGTAGAGGAGGGGGCCTACGTGCACTCTAGAAGCTTCTGCGTAGATAAGGATGAGGATGTGGAGGAGAGAAAATTTTTGATGGGTTTTGGAGGGAAACCAATGCTATAAAATATGGAGGAGCCTCCTCATTTGGATCATTCTAGATTTGTTGATTTTAGAGTGAGACTTTGGTCTTCTTTAGCACGTTGGATTTTTAGCCTGTCTGCAGCACTGTTTAGTGCACCGAGTGTCTCCGTGCGGAGATATCACCCTTAGCCCCAGGGGACTTCGAGTGCCTGCTCGGGCAAGGTTTATTTCCTTGTATTTTGTGAGTCGTTTCATTGTTTGGGTTTGTTGTGGAGCTAGAACTAATAGAGACTGCGCAGTCAATGGGGGAGAGGACGTAGTGTTTCTGCAGATGATTTCTCCGAGATTTTGAGTAGAGGGTCAGCCTTTTCCCATCGGAGGTCTTTGGTGGAGTTTGTGGCAGTATTATATCTATTTTTATCCATCCATTGTGTTGTACCTTGGAGGCCAACGTAATTCACTAGGGAGGCAGTTTTTGGTGTTTTAGGGGGGTTGGCCATTCTTGGAGTGGTTTTTGGATCTTGTCGGAGTTTTTGAGGAGAGGAGGTTTGCTGATTTTCATCTCATTCCAGCAAGGGGATCAACCCCTATTCTACATTTGATTCCAGCAGTAGCAACTACATGGAATTTCTCCAGCAGCTGGGACACATTTCATAGAGCAGCCATTTCCCGTCTTTTCTGAGAGTGTCTTCTCACTTGCCTTGTGCAAGATCGCCTCTTGTATTTCATTACATTTCTCAGATTAAAAAAATGGCTCAATATTTTCTCTCTATGTTTTTTGGTTGAGTTTCCGTAGTTACCGTTGTTGCCGTAGTTGGTGTATTCTCTTTCTATTATATGTCTGCTGCATTATTATTTTGAGTGCTCTAGTTCTATACCACGTGGTGTGTTTATCTTTCACTCTTAGACAAAGTTCGGAAAGGGCTAGGGAGCCTCCGGATCTCGTCCTATTTTCAGAGGCGAAATATTCGGTAATGCCCTCCTAGTCTATCTCTGGTTGGAGTTTGCTGAGTTTATGAGATATCCCTGAAACGGGATATTACATTCTGTATATCTCTCCATGCAATACACTTGGTTGTTAGGAAAGGCTCCATCTACATAAAAATGCAACTCAATAACCTCATTCAATGGTACACCAAGACTACATAGCACAGAGAAAATTTATTTAGGACTGTTTCCCACATATAATGAAAAGTTTCATCAAAGCAAACTCACATTGTTTGCTACCTGGTGGACCTTGGTTATATTTATATCCTGCACAGAAGTAGAATCTTTGGCTAAATCTCGCAGGTCCTTAAGTCATCGCAATGGTTTATCTATTATTTTCGAATGTTGCGAAATGTATTTCCAAGTGCAGTTATTAATATGGAAAGGCCATTAGAAGGAGCACACTTTAGGAAGGTCCAATTAAGTACTCATAGAAATGTTTTAAGGAATGCATAAATTGTTTTTGCGAAGCTTCTTGGGGAGGTGGCACTTAGAAAACATGTTAATTTATCTACTCGTTGGTAATTGAGCTAAGAGAAATTGCTTTAGATAAAAATAAAAATCACCTGATAGAATTCCAACTTATACCATTGATGTAGAGATCACCAATGCGCATTACGGTAAGCCTCCTCCACTCTTTCACGTTTCTTCTTGTTTCTTAGTTTTTTACTTCTCTAGGATTTAGGTTTGTATTTGATTCCAATAAGATATGGGTGTGTGTTAGTAGAATATAGCGAGAAAAAAAAAATGTGGGAATCCACGAGAAATGACGGTGGAGAAGAGAATATATCTACACCATAGAATATTGAGATATTGGAAGAGGTTTACATAAGCCTTGTTTAGACCCAACATGATGTAGTTAATAATCTCAAATTTGTAAAATAGTCACATTAACGAGTTACTTTTTATGTCTTGATTCATTACACACTTCAATGATGAGTATCTTGATCATGTGTTATGTCCACACACACTTATATATATATATATATATATATGGGTGCGTGTTAGTAGAATATAGCGAGAAAACAAAAATGTGGGAGTCCACGAGAAATGACGGTGGAGAAGAGAATACATCTACACCATAGAATATTGAGATATTGGAAGAGGTTTACATAAGCCTGGTTCAAATCCAACGTGATGTAGTTAATAATCCCAAATTTGTAAAATAGCCATATTAACGAGTTACTTTTCAGGTATTGATTCATTACACATTTCAATTATGAGTATCTTGATCATGTGTTCTGTCCACACACACCTAGAAAATATATATAGATATTTATGTATTTTTTTAATACATTGAAACAACAAATTTCACTATGAAGTGATTAAAACAAAACGTGATACTACACTATTAAAATCATAAGTAAATAAATAAGAAAACAAGAACCACTTTATATTCCTACACACTAGAAGGGAAAAAAAAAATAGAGATTAATGCATTTTTTTAATAAATGGAAACACCCTATTTCACTATGTGTTTGCACTATAATACTACACTAAAACTATCCAACCTATAAATAAATAAATATAAACACAAAAAACACCTTCTTCAAACACAAAAAACACCTTCTCGAGTTTTCTTTGCTAATGTTCTTTTCTATTCCTTCTAGTTGTTCTCAATTTTTGTTTTTCTTATTAAGCGGTAAAACCATAGATAAAAGAAGTTGTTTAAAGAAAACTATAAAGGCTAGGGTTCACTCTTCCACTAGTGCTTTAGAAGGACCCATGTGTTGAGCACATCCAACATAATGCTTATGCTTTGTATCTATCCACAATAACCAACACTTCTATGATGTATTTGTATTGTGCATATTTTCCCTACATATATACTTTAGTTTAAAATCTATGACCTATACTAGCCATATCACTATTCCCTTTCTTCTAGCCTATTCCAATTTCTAAATTTTAAAATTAAATTTTTTCTATATTTTCTTACAAAATGAAAATATTTTAAAATTTGAATTATTTTTATACGAGTGTGGGATATATAACTTAAATACTTCTAAATAATTATAAATGTTGTTATTCTCAATACTATGAAATAGATAACAATAATTTCCATGAAAAAGGATTTATATTAGTATACTTCCTCTTCTAACACTATTTGTAGGGCCATGCATTTTTTATTCCACTAGAAAATATACATCATGTATAGCATAAAATTTTCAGATATTTTACAAATTCATAACGTATAAAACATTCATCTAATGGAAAAGAATTAAATAATTGAAATGCAATGACAATTACATTTCAAGTTGGAATCTACCTCTATATCTATATATATATATATATATATAATAATTTTTCTATAAAATATTCCTAATGAATAACATTAATCATCCATCCGATGCTTAGAAATCAAAAAATTGAAGTGCAATTTCATTGAGATTTCAGGTTGGAGATTACCTCAATTTATTGTTAATTCTAGTCTTTTTGTTCATCACAATTATAATGTTTATCGCTATTCTCTATTCTAATTCTAATTTTTATTTTTATTGATAAATGAATTATATATGTCTGACTGAATTATATGTAGAACAATGTATCTATGAATGATATATATGTACAACAAAAGGAAGGAAAGAGAAGAAGCAATGTGGCTACAGGGAAAGTTGCGACCTGAAAATATGTTGTGGAGGACTTGTGATATTTGAATGAGCGGCAGCTTAACATGTTAAGTTAACATGTGGTGTCAATAGAAGTATGCTCAAGAAGAATGTTGCGGGGCAGCTTTAGATATGCAATATGATTTAAAAATTTGGATATATGAATATCTATTGACATAACTGAAGAGAAATTTGGATGAACATTTCTTTCAATATTTGTTACAAAACTTAAACTTTGGATGTACCAATATGTATTCACAAAAGCGAAGAGAAATGTAAAACAACAGGAAACTTCATTTGGATACCTATTACAAAATTTTGGAAAAACGTGAATGAAATGTTTTGAGAAAACGAAGTTCGAAACAATGCTAGAAATTTTGTTGTCCAATAAATCGTACTAAAAAAATTAAATAATATATAAAATATAATGGTTTAAAAAGACGTTGGATAAATTGACAACATAACAAAAAATGTTCAAAATTTGTATTAATGGTCAATACGATATGGATCACTATATGCCTTCGGTAGGTATACTAAAGGTATGACTTATGATGGGAGAGGCTAAAGCTTATTTTCATATAAAAGGTATAGTATTATTAGATTTAATAACATAAATTAAACTAAAATAAAATAATGCAAGTAGCATTTTGTAAAAAAATTAATTTTAATTCTATTTAAGTAATAGATATAGATGAAAATATATATTAAAGTTCTGAAATTTTGGTGAATTTTATTAATTTCTAATATGAAAATAATAAAATATTTAAATGTTTTTTTTTAAAATATTCATATGTACTTTTTCCTAAAATTCTTTTTAGAAAATTCATTATTTCCAATCGCAAAGTACCAAAATTATTGACAATTAATATCATAATACATTTCAAATTTATAAATATAACGAACAACAAAATATATTTTTGGAAAAAAAAAGCATTATCCTTTCATTTACACAAAAAAATAAAAAGTTCTTACAATAATATCAACCATGAAAAACAACCACTTTTCATCAATCTTAGATCTATCTTACATATATAATAATATACATAATAATTAGAGGAGAACTAATGATATAATTAAACAAAAACTAAACAAATAATTAGTATTGCACAATACTTTACTTAATCAATCAAACTTAAAAAGAAAATAAAAAATAATTACTAAATGTACAACCTTGCTTAGATAATAATAATAATAAAAAAAAAAACACCTTTTCTAACATGCAACATTATGGTAATGAACACAAATTGTCTATATTGGTAATTAATCTATTCAAAATATTATGCCATACAATATATTGAAGGTTAGATCTCACTACCGATTAAATATTAGATATAAGTGAATTGTATTTAATTACATCGAGGGATGCATTATATAACCCAGAATGATGTGCAACATTTTTCCTCCAAATCAAAGTAAATCAAAGTAATATCTATTGGCTCATAAAAAAATTAAATAATTGTATAAATAAAAATTTCATTTCCGCTCATAAAAAACTTTAAATAATTTTTTTTTGTTTGTAAATTTAGTAGTTTCTTACCATTTTCTATTTCTCAAAAAAGATAGAGCAAGTTGCAACATATTCACAGATGGTGGCCTCAACCTGCCCATAGGAAGCCAGGTCTGTTGGCCACCTTAAGGCATTAAATGTCATCCAAAATTGTAATTGTTTCATTGGTTTACTCACCGCCATGGTCTATTTACTATTTATTATCAAGCCTATTAAACAACATGAAATATAAAAGCTATTCACAAAAGCATATTAACTTAAAGTCAATTAATCATCAGAAGTGTTTATTGGTGTTGGGTCTTTTGTTCTAGATCCAAGCATATCAAACTGTTGCATCTACTGTAGTTGTCTTTCAATCCTGCCTATATGAGCAGTGGCATGATACTGTGACACCCTTATCTCCCGAATCTCTATTTTTTTTTCCTATAATATTGAAATCACTTGGGGGTTCATTTCACTTATCTGTAAGCTTTGAAGAGCTTTAGCTAGAACAAATTTTAGAGTCCAGTAGGTGTGTATTGATTGATCAAAGAGGGAGAGACATCCTCTCGTATTCCCAGGATCAACAACAAAGTCCATATTCTCCTCCTGAACCTCAATATCCTCTTCTTTAGTATCACTTTCTCGTTCCCATCCATGAATGAAATTCCCAATTTACGGAAAGTTTCCAGCTTCATAAAGTTCAAAGAGATTTTCCATTATCTCCTTTTTCGTCCTTCTTCCTCTCTTACTGGTTTTGACATTGTTTTGCGCGAGATTTTTCTTCCCATTATCCTTTGGTTGGTGTTTTGATTGCTGCCTTTTAACCATTTCATTCCTCTGGCTGAGGATTACGAAACAAAAATTCTCTAAACCTGCGAAGTTTGTGAGAGATCCTGTACAAGGTAACATTTTGTAAACACAGAACACGGTAAATTCAGTGAGTGGCCCCATCGATTTGTGGAGATGCATGCAATTCCTATACAGACACTTGTAATTAAAGATAACTGACCAAGAACCTCATTAATAGGTGCTTGACCCAAATTATCTATCCTACCAGTCTCACAGATGTAACTATCCATCTTGTTTTGCAAGGAGCCTAAAAAGGGGTAGAAATAGAGCAAGGTCATTTTAATTTTACAGGCATGACCACCATAGTAATAGGAGTAGACACCTTCTATTTTTTCATGGTATTACATTCTTAAGATTTCACATAATTGAGCCTGTTGTGCAAAGTTGCAACGGG
The DNA here is from genome assembly GCA_034641835.2 of Pinus albicaulis. Classification (NCBI taxonomy): domain Eukaryota; kingdom Viridiplantae; phylum Streptophyta; class Pinopsida; order Pinales; family Pinaceae; genus Pinus; species Pinus albicaulis. The sequence continues at coordinate 1,139,834,904 of CM076579.1, read as the reverse complement.
GGAAAACACAGATACATTCAAATAGAAGATTTCTACCAAGAATTGTACATGGACCGTGAAAAAAAGGGGTTTATGTCCTACTTGGCTATATACTGAGAATTTTACCCTTCGCACAGTCATTACGATTCCCAAAATAAAAATGATGCATTGTTTTGATTTTGTCACTACTCCTAGATTCACAATGCAAGGCCCTACTGTTACCAATGATTTCACTAAGCAAGGTGAAAAGGACTGGGACAAGAGTCATAACCATAACATACCGATAACCCTCAGGACACAATAGTTGTAGGCTTGGCATGGCAAGACCTGTAGCTTTCACTTCTGCTCCTCCGTAAGTACTGTTGCTAGAAATAATGTTATGGTTGTTAATGTCATTTTTACTTAACCCCCTCCTATGTTTTTTCCTATGTAGGTTTGACAGGAATAGTTGGCATCCCAACTTATAATAATTGTATAAATAAAAAATTACAAATATGTTAACCCAAGGCACTTTGATCATTATTATTAACATTAAAAAAAGACGTATGGTAAATAGAAAAAATATAGATAAACCACAAGTGATGCCTATGGGCCAAATACCATGGTAAATAAAGGAGATATGGTAATAAAAGAGATTTTATTTAGGTGAAGTCTATGGGAGAAATTATTATTAATACCATTCAAAAAAATATTATTAACCCTAATATTAATATGAAAATATTATTATTATTAAATTTAATAAATTTTGATTAATAACATATTAAATTTTTCATATCATGATATATATTAATATATCATGATATATTAACACTAGATATATATGGAAGGGAAGAAAAAACGCATAGAGTGATAGATGTGGAGAGATGGGGAGTGACAAGTGAGAGACAAAGATAAAGTGAAGGAGATGGGAGAGGAGAAATGAAGAGAGAGAGGGAGAGAGGAGTGAGAGAGGTATGGCAGGGTAAGAGAGGTAGAGGGAGACACAAAGATGGAGGGGGGAGAGAAGGAGAGAGGAAGGAAGGAAATGAGAGAGAGAGAAAGAGAGAGAGAGAGGTAGGAGAGAAGAAGAGAGAGAGGAAGGGTGCGAGAAAATGCATGAGAGTTAGGAGGAGAGAGTAAGGGATAGAGAGATGGAGTTGGAGGGGGAGAGAGGGAGGGAAGAGTAAACACATATAGAGTGAGAAATGGAGGTAGTGAAAAGGTACAAATGAAGAGAGAGTGTGTATGTTTAGGGGTGAGATAAAGAGACAAAGAAGGAGAGATGGAGAGAAGAGGAGAGATAAGGAGAGAGGCGGAGAGAGGGAAGGATTTAGTAACAAAGAGAGAGAGAGAGAGAGAGAGAGAGAGAGAGATGGGGGAAGAGAGATGATTGGAGGGAAGCGAGAGTGAGTGAGAGAGAGGGAGAGGATTGGAGGGAAGAGAGAGAGAGAGAGAGAGAGAGAGAGAGAGAGAGAGAGAGATATGGGGGAAGAGGGAGGGAGGTTGGAGAGAAATGGAGAGAGAGAAAGGATGAGAGAGAGGAGTTGAGGGAGAGGAGTAGAGTGATGGGGGGAGAGAGAGGGGGAAGGATGAGAGATAGGACTTGAGAGTTATGAGGAGAGAGAGCAGGAGAGAGGAGGATTGAGGGATGGATAGAGAGATGGAGTTGGAGGGGGATGGAGGGAGGGAAGAAATACATAGAGAGTGAGAAACTAAGAGAGAGGGCGAGTGAAAATGGATAGATGGAGAGAGAGTGTATATGTTTTGGGTGAGATAAAGAGACAAATAAGGATATATGGAGAGAAGGTGGGAGAGAAGGTGAGAGCGAGGGATATAATAAAAAACTTGGAGGGTGAAGAGAGAGAGAGAGAGAGAGAGGGAGAGAGAGAGAAAGAGGATGTGAGAGAGTGAAGAGAGGGAGGGAAAGGGATATGGAGTTAGAGGGGGAGAGAAAGGTAGGTAAGAATAAAGACATAGAGAGAGAAAGGTGGATAGAGAGTGAGAGGGAGTGATAAGGAAGTTGTAGAGAGAGGGAGACAGGACATCAGGAAGAAAGAGATATAGAAGTGGGGGAGAGGGAGATAATGGGAAGATAGACATACAAATGGAAGGTGAAGAGAGGGAAGAATAGAGAGATTGAGAGAGGGAGGGAGGGACATAGAGATTGATAGATATGGTTTGGGAGAGTATGTGTGTTTTGGGGGGGTTGAGATAAGGAGACAAAAAAAGAAAGATGGAGGGACTCGATATAAATATAGATGGAGGGGGGGAGAGGAAATAATATTTCTTGGACTAGATGCATTGATTTCAGTGTACACAGTAATTTATAATACTATTTGATTACTTGCACTAGATTCATTAATTTCAATGTAGATGGTGATTTCTAATCCTATTTGATTGTTTGCACTAGATGCATTGATCTTAGTGTAGATGTTGATTTCTAATGATATTTGGTTGTTTGCACTAGATGCATTTATTTTAATGTAGATGATTTCTAATCCTATTTGTTTGCTTGCACTAAATGCATCGATTGTAGTGTACATGGTCATTTCTAATCCTATTTGATTGCTTGCACTAGCTTCATTTATTTGAATGTTGATGCTCATTCCTATTTACAATTCAGATTGCTTGCACTAGATGCATTGATTTCAGTGTAGATGATTTCTAATGCTATTTTATTGCTTGCACTAAATTCATTGATTTGAGTGTAGATGGTGATTTCTATTCCTATTTGATTCCTTGCACTAAATGCATTGATTTCAATGTAGATGTTGGATTCTAATGATATTTTCTTACTTGAAGTAGATGCATTGATTTGAGTGTAAATGTTTATTTCTAATCCTATTTGATTGCTTGCGTTATATGCATTGATTTCAGTGTCGAAGTTGTTAGATGCATTGAATACAGTGTAGTTGTTGATTTTTGATTTGATGTAATTTGATGTATGATGGTACATTAATTTTAAAGTGATTTGATTAACAATGTGCATTGATTTCAATGTAAGCACAAAACGTTATTGACAATGTATATTGACTTTTTTGTTATAGTAATTCAACCTGTTAAGATTGGAGAGCAAGAGAGACAAGGTATGATGTTTACTACAACAACTCAAGCTAAAGATTTAAATGGTTTATGATATGAAAAGATGACAAATCTAACAGGGTGACAATAAGAATAGTAGAAAAAAATAGTTTTAGATTGATCACATTGAAGACTATTTGTAATTGACAATATTCGTTTCATTCAAATTTTCTATCATTCAACACTATTATTTTCAATTTTCATTCAAAATTTGTATTTTACCTTTTTTCATCATTAAAGATATTAACAATATTTATCATCTCAACAAACTCAAGTAACTCAGAAAATTTAAAATCAAAATGATGAGGTTAATCTTACACATATTCAACATATTTAAAATTATTATATTAATATTAGATATATTTACATATTATTGATAAAATATTGCATATCTTCAATATATTTTGTTTGGCTACACACTACTGAAACCAACCTAGATCCATCTTAACTCCATATCTATCAAGCACTGAGAGGGATCAAATAACTTGATGTGCAAACATTTCCTCAAGTTTTGCACTAAAAAAAGAGGTTTGCACCTCAAGAGATTTGATTCCTCTCAGTGCTTGATAGATCTAGAGTTAAGATGGATCTAGATTAGATTATATTAAGTTATGTTCTCTAAATTTCTAATAAATGTATGCACTACAACAAGGATAATATATAAATATGTTATAATCAACATATTCGTTTTTGCTAAATTAGGCTATTCTATATTAATTGGAGAAAAGAAACATTACATATGCTATAGATGGGGTTGTCAAGATGCACTTAATCAATACAAGTCTTATTTGCTCAGTTTCGAGGCTGCCTCCATGGAGGAAACCAGCCTAGAAAGTACTTGAGATAGAAAATTACAAAATGCGCAGCAGCGCCGATGTTTCCAGATATTAGACAATATTTAGAAGCAAGAGTATTTCTTGATATTCCTTGGTGGTAGCATGCATGAAAAAAAACAAGGAAGAACTGAGTAGCTTTGCAGTCCTCAATCTTCACCTTCATCATCACTGTGAGGTACTTCATCCTCTATGGGGCAGGCGTAAGCCTGCACGGCCACTTCCTCATAATCTGCTACTGGACTCTTGGGTTTGGGGATAGGTGGCCAAAGGATGGGGGACTTCGGATCCTCAGCGTTAGGGATGCGCATCCAAGTTCCTTCAGAATCCATGATCCAAACATCTGTTTCATCGTCTTCCTCCTCCTGAGCTAGTAGTGGATTAGTCTTGTGAGGAGGGGTGATGCACATGGTGCGTGATGGTATACTTCTGAGGACCACAACGACCTCTTTGCATAGCTTGCACAAGAACTTCTTCCTCCAGATTAAGATCGGGGCTCTGTCTAGCAAAATTTTTAGACGAGGAGCCTTGAACAGACTCCAAACGGTTGTCCGCTCCACTATGGTAACATCCAAGTAGAGCCCCTCTCTATCCACTGTGGATGGTTCTTTGGCGCAATCTGGGAGCCATTTCCCAATGAGGAAAGGGAGAGGCTTCAAGAGAATGGTGCGCAGCATAGGAACTTAAAATTTCGAAGACAAGGGGGGCAGAAGGCTAGGGATAAGATGTGCAGACTAGGGTAGTCACACCCTAGATGGGTCTGCGTAGCGCTGCGCTGGGAAGAGGGCTATGCAATGGGCTCGTGGCGGGTTGGGGGGGGGAAGTAGGTGGGAAGAGGGTACTTATTGTGAGTTTCTTTGGGATGAGGGCTCAACCTTTTATAATGTCTTGGGGCACATGCAAGGGGGATGGTCATGAGTGAGCCGCGCTCGCGGCTATGTGCCATAACCAATTTCTTGAGCAGGCTCGAGGGAATAATAATGGTTGATAGTCAGTTCAATCATGTTAATCATTTATTATGATTGCTGCATAGGGGTACCTTAGAGAGGGTAGTGTTGTACCCAGCGTCTCGTCATAAAGCCTTATTATGTTTGTCTCGTGCACATGGCTAACGGTTTGAGGATTCGTAGTGGGTGAGGCTCTGCGCAGTAGATCTCTGTCCTCAAGGGCATGGGAGAGATGATTATCATTCGTGCCACTTCTGGCACCCGCATCTGGGGGTTATAATCAACATATTAAGTGGGTGGGTCCAGAAAAAAATCTACATCCCCTATAATACACATTTATTATTTTATTGCTCATATTTCTAAGTCAACGACTATTAAATTTAACAAGGAAAGAATGTTGAAAATTTTATCAACCACTTACCACATAGAGTGTAACGAAGGAATTGATGTAGATCATAACTTTTATGTGTCTATATTAGGACCTATGACAAAATTTATTTCATATACTATAAAATAACCCTTACTAAGAAATCATTATATTCCCTTAGAATTATGAAACAACGATACATACATCACAATATATCATTGGAATCAAAATGAAACAAGCTGCATTACATAGAGGATACCTGCCGAGAATATAATGATATACCACAAAGATTATTAATCATAATATGTGTAACAAATATGGATCTGTGCACCCAAAAAATGCACTAAGGACAAGGTGAGACAAGCAAATAAGCCCAACAGAGATGCTAGCCTACTAGAGATATTATGGAATACCAACCTTATCAGTATTAGGTATAGAATAATATAAAATTTGTGGCATTAGTTGAAGAGATCTACATTTTCTTGGGGATGGAAATAGGTTTGTTTCTAAACCAAAAAAAACAGAAAAGACAAAAAAAGAGATTCGAAATGTGGGGTAAAGTTTACTACTTTTTCCTTCGATTCCTCATAATTCAAAGATTCTAAAAACATTTACCTTTGAGATGGAAAAAATTCGAAGTAAATATTGATTCCAAGATTTTAAAAGCCTCTCAATTATATCTTAAATAAATAAATAAAATAAATTATAATTTACAGTTTTAAAAATAAAATAAAAAACAAACCCCAGCATCGGAATAATATGATTTTTCACCCAAATATGTGTCTAGACTATCACTAAATCATAACATTTGTTAGGTTCATAGTTAATTAACTTTTTTCAAAGTCAAATGCACATTTGTACTCAACTATATCTAATATATTTAATATATCACATCGCGACTTTAACCCAGTAAAATATCTTAGTATAACCATTGATGTAAATGTGTGAAAAATATTTTTCTTATGAAAAATTGGTATTCTCATTGTGAAAAAGAAGTTTAGGATTTTTTTTTTTTTCAAGTAGAAAAAACGATTAAAATTTTTATAAACAAAAAGTAGTTACGTTATCATTGGTCTCTCACTTTGTTTTTTCACCATCGTCACAAATAAGACAACTATTACATCCTCAAATTCATTAAGAAAATCCTCCTATCCTTTGTAAATCATCTTTGTTTTGTCTATGGAGTATCTTCCTGTCAATTCTTCTACAAAACTTAAATATATCATGCAAGTGAGTCATTGAATCTTGTTATGAGGAGCACGAAAAAATAATTGTGCAAGCATTCACTATAAACCTATTACGTCGTCCAACGAACAACATAAAACAAACTTCAATGTTGCTATGAGTGATCATAGTGAAACTATATGATACTCATACTCCTCGAGTTTGTAAATATGTCATCGTAAAAAGCTTAGAACTTGACAACGGCTGGATCCATAGTAACTCATTTCATTGATAGTAAATCTACAACTTGATTTGTGCATAAAAGAGATTCGATGGGAAGTCTTCTCCACTGTGTGAATGCACCGCATCGAGTTAGTGAGAGAAGGCGGAGAATTAAAATGTGAGTGCTCCCAACACCCATTCGATAATTCCTTTTCAATCTCCCAACACATCTAAGTCATCAAAGAATCAATAGTTTCAGTGCGGTAATTGGTAACTTCACCACCTGCCCACTAAAAATATAGGCACCACATCAACATATTCTTTGTGTATAAGTCTGCATATATCTCTCAGTTGTATCGATCTTTGAAATTGTTTTTGTTGGAGAATCTAATTCCAACCATCTGCTAGGTGTCTAAATTGTCCATCCAAGTGTCTAAATTCAGTTTCAATTAGTCCAGTATGAATTGAATCTAGTTATAGTTATTTAATGTTGATGGCTCCAATGTAATTTTATTTACAAATCCTCCAATGTAATTTTATTTAATGTTGATGGCTCCAATGTAATTTTATTAGTAATTTTGAGAAAAGAAATCCTCTGCTCCACTTCTTTTCCAGTTTTTACAATTTTTGTCATGGTGTTGGAGCTAGTTTGCATAAGACTCCCAAAGAGAACAGCAACAACAAATAAAGTGAAGCAGCAGTGAGAAAGACAAACCGGCATAAAACTCTTTGAGAGAGCAACAGAAGTGTGAAGAAATTGGAAGGCCCCTTGTGCCAAAAAACAACAGAAGAAAGAAAAAGCCAATCACAGCGAAGCCAGTGAAAGCGCGGGCCAAACTAATTGTGGAAAGAAAATTCTAGAAGTAGAAAGGTTGTTAGAGAAGAAAGCCTAGATTTAAAAAAAAATATCGCTGCACTGAAGCACTTTGTTATTGGAGGATGCGCTTTACTAACACACCACTACAAAGCAAGAGAATTACACGGATTCCAAACCCACGCGGGTCCGAATCTGAAGCACCATGTTAATGTGATTCACGCAAAGGAAATCATTGTGTGATGCATGAAGGTACGAGACATTCCAAAACAAATCAACGTATTTCATTAAAAGGATTTTAAAAGCTTTATATTAAGGTTTTTTTAAAATATGAGGCTCATAAACATAGTTATTTTATTAAAGTTTTTTTAAACCAAAAAAAACTTGAAATTTGGAAAGGATTTTTTAAAAAGAGAGATTTTATTTTGGCATGAATTTATTTTTTTAAAAGACCATGTATGAAAGGAGTTTATGACATCATTTTTTTTAAAGAATCATGTGTGAAAGTGAATGTGTGAAAGGATATTTTTTTTGAAAAGGAGATTTAAAAAGGGGTATTGTGAAAGTCTTGTGAACTGTTGCTTTTGTATAGAATTTTTTGAAAGTAAGGCATTTGATTAGCATATGTAGAATTGTTTGTTTTTGGAAGCCAAGTAACGAGGTGATGCGAAAAGACAACAGACTAAAGCAAAAACAAAATATGTTTGAGATCTTTTTAGATCTTGAAATAAAGAGGAAAAATGACGTCTTTGCATTAAAATGCATAAAACAATTTATGGATGAAAGCATTGTTCCCTTGATTTCAGATGCCAAGATAGCCAAGGAGGCATGGGACACCCTTGAGAGATGTTTTGGTACAAGGGGTAGCATTGAAGTTGAAGATGTAGGTCAATATATTGCAGTAGATCTACAATGAGACAAAAATTTTGTTGAATCCCACTGTGCTCAACCACAAGTGGATGATGAGTGTGAAGAAATTGCAGAAGAAGTAGAGAAGGAGCACAAAGATGCTTGTGAACCCCACTGTGCACAACCACAAGTGGATGAAGATTTGATGAATCCAACAACAAAGCTTGATGGCGAATATTTGATGAATCCAACAATAGAGCTTGCTGATGACGACTTGGTAATACAAGCAACAGAGCTTGCAAATGAATACTTGGTGAATTCAACAATTAAGCTTGTTGACGAAAGTAAAAATACTATGGTAAATCTAGTTGATGCAAAATTTGATCAAGATTTGTTGGCTAATGATGACTAGTTGCAGATGTTTCAACAAAAACATGATATCGATATAATTCTATTTGGTGAGATAATCCCACTTGAGTCCGTGGAAGACAACCTATTTGCAGCAGAACAAGTTAGTGAAGAAAGGATAACGATAGATTCAAAGAAAGAAGTATGCAAAGGGAAAGCAGAGATAGAGATAGATGTAGCGAAGGAAGCACAACAGAAGAAAGATTTCATTGCAGAGTAGAAGAACGAGAACCAAGAAGAGACAAAAATCGACATAGAGATAAAAAAATAAACAAAAAAATATTGAGGCATATGAAGAGAAGGAAGCCCACAAAGAGAAAACAAAGATAGAGAAAGAAGCAGAGAAGGAAGCGCAACAAGAGAAAGCACTCTCTGCAAATATTTTTAATTCTAACATTTATTTCTAGTGTGAAGGTACAGAAACACATTATGAAGAGGTCTTAAAGTTCCTTGAAACATGGCTTGCAACACCACATCTTGATGAGGTCTACACAAAAGTTGTAAATATGAATGTTGAAGAAAGCATGCATGACAAACAAGTCAACGAAATTTTCAGTTATTTGATTTTTGAAGAGATAAAATATTATTCTCATCTTATGTTGCAGCAGATTGATGATGAAAAGCATAATAGAGAAGACAATATGTGGCAACATCCCACATAAAAGTCATTTCTTGAAGAAGTTTGGCACATGCTTACACAACCTGGAACAATAGAAGACTGGCACTAGCAAATGAAGAATCTAAGGTTTGAAGACTAAAAAAATAAGAAAATGATCAAACAATTTAGAGGCTACATAATCTGGAAGAAGAGAAGAAGAAAACTAAATCTAGTTCAAGTCAATTTTTTGTAATTCTAAGCCTAACTGAGACATAGACCAGTAGGTATCTTAATTAAAATTTTATGTGGTTGTAATTAAGGGGGAGTTTTGGAGAATCTAATTCCAACCACCTGTTAGGTGTCGAAACCATCTATTCAAGTGTCCAATTTTTGTTCCAATTAGTCCAGTTTTAGTTGAGTCTAGCTACAGTCATTTAATGTTGATGTCTCTAATGTAATCTTATTTAACTCATTCATAATATTGAGAAGAGTAATCCTCTGCTCCACTTCTTTTCAGTTTTCAATTCTTGTCAATTGCTTCCCTCTGGAACCTAAATTTGTAAAAATAAAAAGATAACATAGTTTGGTATAAACATCAAAGTAAAATTATAAAATAACAACTTTAAAATATTGTGAAAACAAGCCCCCAAATCTCTTCTGAAATCCCACAACAAATTCTCAAAGTTATGTCAGATACATTGTATCCTCACATTAGACTGGATTTAATGGAGAGAACCTAAGTATGCCTTTTTCAGCTTGGTATTGGAATCTTTGATTACCGATGTTTTTGAATCTAAAAGACAGGTGTGAAGTTTGACCTAGATGCCCTGGAAATCATTATTACAAAGCGGAATGATGATGTTGGCAAGACGAATATGAGAAAACTATTTTTACACATGTCAGGCTTAGGGGGCAGGTACGTTAATGATTTATGTGAAGTGTAGGTTGTGCAAAATATTTCCTATCTCTTTTGTATGTTGTATATTTACCACACCATTTAATTTGAAGAAAAAAATCATTTTCCCATATTTACATCCTCTTACATCTCGATACTTCACAGCTTAAGCACATCAAGATGACACCATTACCATAGCTATGATACTTCACATGAAATTTTAAAAAAAAAATTGCATGGAAAAAAATTCTAGTTTAAAACAACTGATACACGTTCACACCAATAAAATACACATGTATGGGCCATGAATAAATTTCTTTCTAAAAAGAGTCTAGGCACATAGCTTTCAAAACAGATTTCGATGAATTGGTCTAAGATTTCTCTGATCGATTTTTCAAGTTCGTTGTAGTTGAGTTTTAGTATTTTGAGAATTCCTAGATATAATTATGTTAAAATTTGAAATAGAAATTCATCATCCCATTATAATACAATATTAAATGACTCAAGACAAAAATGGTCCACAACTAGTATTATCTTTGAAACATAAGAGTGGTCACAACTACTTTTAACTTTAAGGAAGGTTAATGTGCTATGTCATGTATCTTCATATGGCTCTATGATATCTTTGGAGATTTTTGTTTTGAACTAATAAAAAATATTCTTAAACACACTAAGTTAAAAAACACAAGAATATTAGATATTTTGTAATTCAAGTTGTTCCTTTTCGGGAAATTTTCTTTTACAAAATTGAATTAAAAATTAGTAATAAATCATAATAATGAAATTAACATAAAAAATATTATTAAAAATATTTTTATTAATGTGTTATAACTTTACCTCGATGCGGGGAGAGGATAATGGTTTAAACAATATGGTTAGGTGTGAATGGGACCCTTGCTCATGAGAAGAGGCAGACGTGAGGTGGGTAACAATGATAGCCAACATCGAACAAATAAAACTCTCGTGAAGGGACAGACTTGGTATAAACGTTGCGTGATAGTCTCTTTGTAATGTTTGTGATCTCAGGGTATGGGCGATTATGTAGGTGGAAGAGATAATGTAGAGTATCAACAAGTTTCAAAGTTGTGCATGCCCAATCATCTATAAAACTCAATCTATGGCATTGTAGTTGGTCGAAGGGAATTGCAGTGTCGCCATGTTGGAAATAACTTTTTCTTAATTTTGGATCCTCAAGAAAACATGTGTTGGTGTTTATATTGCTTCTGGTTCATTCTCGTAGGTGATGGCTTATCATTCGTCAGTTACATGGGCATTTGTCGAAGGGCACATTTTAGAACTCTCAGCATGGTTTAGGTAAATCCTTTCTTGTGGGTCATTCATTTTAAGTGTTTTTCTTTGCTTCAATTTTGAGAGTCGATTACACGATTTTTCCCTTACTAGTCCACCAATGGGGCATTGCATATTGGGTTAAAACTAGTCCTGGGAAGTATTGGTTGCTATTTCCTAGTTTTTGTGAGGTGGGGGCCTAGAAAGGGGTCTGTTGCAGTGGCGATAGCAGACCTTCTCAATTTATTTGTGGCACTCTATCCTGAGGAGGGTAGCAGTTGGGATGTGTGTATGGTGTTGGATATCCATCAACTAAAGGGTTATCCTCGATGTGAAGTCCCAATTAGACCTCACACCATTTAGAGTAAGAGCCCCATACGCAGATTCGTACTGAATGCCATAGATTTTGAAGATTTTCCTTGGCTCTAATTTTCAGCAGGAAAGAAGGATGTAGATGTGGCTTTGAAAGGAAAGTAAGTGTGCCTGGTGAGTGTTCATTTTTAGGTGTGTGAAGGTTCCCTTGTCACGGAGGGATAGAAAGAAGTGTCACTACAAGAAAAAGACCCTCTAGTGGATGTTATAAAGGAGTTTTTTAGTGTTATAAAATTAGCCAAAATTGTCAAAAAAACATATGCTACCACATCCGCTTCTGGGAACAGAGGTTTTAGCGGATCTTTTAACAAAAATTCATCACAACTAAAAAAAATGGGTGGCTGGAGGTTATTACGGATTTTTTTTCATCGGTGTGCTACTATGGCTTTAACACACCGTTGTGTACATGTACACAACACCCCAAGGAGGTCTAAAGAGAATGCATCGGGCCATTAAGATATAAAACAACATCGGGTGTAGTGTTGGTTATACAATTCACGAGGCCGTTCTAATTGGTCTTGGGATTTGAGTGTTGCCCATAGGTCGTATCAACGCACCGGTGCGTATACCTTTATGATGCACCTGTGTGCCATATCACAGAAAGGCACCGAGATTTATAATTGGTATCGATATTCATGCGGTGCACATGGATCATAAAAATGCACCGGTGCTTATAGATACATAAACACCCCGGTAGGCAGTATCATACAAACACATTGATATTTATCACTGGTATTGGTATTTTTGCGGTGCCCATAGATCATAAACACATCGGTGCGTATAGAAACATAAACGCACCAGTTTACAATTACTGACATGCACCGGTTTTCATTTTTATTTTTTTTAGAAACATCGACCTGTGAGAGTCCAATTATTGTGATTTTTTTAAATTCATTATTCATCAAAATTTGACACATCTTATAACAATATTCATATTAATTACATTTTTATTAATGCATTTGAATGTGTTGTTTGGATTGATTTATTATATCATATCATAATTATTGTGGTTTTTAAAAATTCATTATTCATCAAAATTCGACACATATATATCTTATAACAATATTCATATGAGTTAAATTTTTATTAATGCATTTGAGAACGACAATGGAGAACGAAATAGCGACAATGGAGAATGCAATAGAATAAATTATAACATATTTTATGATTATATATATAATATATATGAATAAGACAATATTTATCATACAAAATGGGATAGTTAATGTTTGTATCCCTTTGTCTTTCAATTGGGACACTATGTCCATTACATTAAACAAAATGTCTAATTTCACAAACATATTTCAAAAAATAAAATTCCTTGCTTTGATATCTAAACATAGTGATCATCATATTTTGCTTAAACTATTGTCACTGCTAGAGCTACTTCCATGACTTGGATTATTTTCAGGAATGTTGTGTTCATGGTGTTGATTGTTTTTTTCTTTTCACCTTCCATCTACAAACATAAAAATAAACTGAAATGAGCATATATATATATATATATTGGTGAGAATAATGAAGATTGCAATATTAAATAATATACATCAATGTAAATAAAAAATAAAAACGACGTACCATAGCAACAATTGACTCATAAACTATACACATTCTTTCAAAACCATGTACCATGCCATCTTTCAAAATTTCATCTATTGGTGTAGTTCCATACTTTGTTTCCTGCAAGTTTTATACCCCATAACAAATCATATATTTAATATAAAAGATGTTTTTGTTCTATTAATTTTAGATGGAGCTAAGTAAAACAAGATCAATAGATGCTTACAAATTCCACAAATAAATTCTGATATGCCAACATATACTCACAACCCATATTTAACCCAATTTCAATCAGTTCGTCTGATGGTTCTTCTTTATATTTTAGCACCTGTTTGAAGACATTCAATGATGTTTTTTGTAAAACAACTTAAAAAATACAAAGATGAAATCTAGTTAAGTTGTTATAAGGAAGTAATAATTACTCACAAACTTAGAGATCAACCATTTTCTTCCTTGTCCTCCTGTTTTATGTGCTGAATGGGTTCCATTTTCTTTTCTTTTCTGCAGGAAAATTCATGAAAATTAATATTTAATGCTAAATTATTTATTTACTATACCCAATGATCGAAAAATTCAATGATTGCATATTACATTTGAAGCACGTTGTTGTTGTTGGAAAGAACGTCTATACATTTGTTCAACTAGATCCCTCAAACTTTTGTAAAATTTTTTCCCCTTTCGTTAACATTCAGCACCACTCCAGAGGAGCTAAGGAGCAATCAATTTTCATTTGCATGTTCTATTTTTTTTCTTTTCTTAGAAGAACATTCCTTTTTTGAGTTGTTGGTCCCTATACAACATTAAATAGATGTGAATTAGTAGACTGTTTGACACATGTTATCTAATAATTTTAAATATATTGTTAATGATAATTAAAAAAAGAAACTCATATTGGATTGATAGTACTTTTTCATTCACCCGATTCATCCTTTTGAAAATTTTCCATTAAAATTTTACGCTCTTCTGGTCCTATATCAAAAATAATCATATTGAGCTTCATCATTTTGTGGCTCTGCATGATACATAGTAAACAATACATATTATTTAAACTTATATATAGTTCAAAAGTAATATTTTTTATAAAGAATTTACAAAGAACTTGCCTTTTTTTGTTTTCTTGATATGTTAACAGTGTTTTTGTTACTTGATCTCTTGTCAGACATTTCTTTATCAATTTGAAATGTGTACCATATCATTCATTAATATATTTATAAATAAATTCTCAACTTTTCAGGTAGAAAATAAATTTCAAGACACCAGTGCACCTTTCATGAGGTCCGCACTACCGCCGGTGCGTGGGGATATTAAAACGCACTGCAAAAAAAATATAATACACCATACAGTGCATTAGGTATTGCAAATGCACTGCAAAAAATAGTGCAATAGACCTAACGATGGGTGGGGTATTATAAACACACCACAAAAACAATGTAGTACAACATGCAGTGCTTGCCTAGTTAAATGGAGTATCAGTGCCCTATTTCAGATTTGGCGCATAGATTTAGAAAAAATGTTTTCATTTTTTTACTACAGTACTTTTGTGGTGCACTGTATAATATATTGCACCGGTGCGGTAGAGTATGCAGGGAACACTGATAAAGAAAAATCCATTTTTTCAAAAATTCACGCAATGGCTGAATGGATTGGGATCTGACTATGGAATTCATCCCGTGGGGTGGAAATCAATCTAAAATGAAAAAACCTAATTCTGAAATCATAGAAACAGGGAGAAGAAAGGGTAAAAAAAGAAAAATGAAGGGTTTAGGGTAGAAATGGATGAAACTGCAGAAAAAACTAAAAAAAAAATCAGATTAATAACGAGATGGTTTCAAATTCTATGATACAGGGTTTGAATCACAAGATGTTTGGTTTCTGATTTTCTGAATACTTTTGTTCGAACGTGTTTCGCTGCTCCACAATGCCCTCCTACTCTCTTGCTCTAGGTCTGTCTCCTGCAAATATTTGGCTGAAAATTTTAGCAAAAATAGTGAAAAAATGAAAAGTGTTTACTATTTAAAGAATTATTTTATGAAATTGAATTTTTGAAAATATTTTTCCACCCATTTTTCAAATTGCCTTTTTTTTTCACTTAAAGAAAATAGAGTTTCATTTTTTTTAATTGTGTTTATTCGTTACCAGTGCAAAAAAAGTTGTGACGCACCAGTGCGTCTTATTAATACAATGCACCGATGCGTGTTAGGATGATAAGCACACCGAACTATATAAAGTTCTTTTTTTTTGCATGTAAGATCATAATAAAATAATGATAATTATAAAGTACATGAGTTTATTTTCATTATTTTCTAAAATTTATTATGCTACAAAAATTCGTATTATTCTAGATTTGTTATTTTACATTTATTTGCAAATTTACAAATCTAAATATTTTAATAAAATCATTTCACATTAATACAATTAAATTTTTCACATTAATAGAATTAAAATTTTACAAATATTTTACATACAATTACAGTTAAAAGTACAATTAGAATTAGAATTACAATTACAATTACATTTACAATTTTACATACAATTACATTTACAGTTACAATTACAATTTTACAAATATTTTACAGACAATTCAAATAAAATTACAATTACAATTTTAGAATTTTACATACAATTACATTTACAATTTTATAAATATTTTACATACAATTCAATTACAATTACAACTACAAATACAATTACAATTTTAGAATTTTACATACAATTAGAATTACAATTAGAATTTTACAATTTTTCATATATACAATTACAATCATTTCAGAATAAATTAAATATTACAATTACAATTAAAATTTTACATTAATAAATATTTTACATGGTCATTTAATATTAAATTAATTAATAAACATCATCACGATCATGATAACCGTCGTAAAAACATCGTATTCGACTAATAAACACATTCAAACATAAAATTAATATTATTTATTAAGATCATCACAACACAAACATCAAATATACATCTCAATATGTCAAATAACTCATGCTATCACATATACACATTTATCTGCAAGATAAACATGAAATGAACATATCCAACATGACCTAACAATATGTGCCACATCATGATGATCACCAACATGAAAATTAAGTACAGCTGTAACATGAACATAAAATACATGGACTATATATATATATATATATATATATTATATATATATATATATATATATATATATATATATATATATATAACTGAATAATGTTAAAAATATACAAATGTAATATAAATGTCATGGATCAAGCACTTATGGTAGTATAACAACATCAATAGCAGTACTACAAGTGGATGCCTTCTCAGTAAAGTTAGGTGCAGCCTCGACAGTCGATGGTCGAGCCTGCTCATGATCATGATCACTAGTACTGATGGATGGATCTGCTGGTGGTAGTACAACATCAATATGAGCAGTAGTAGTGGAGGCTTGCTCAGTCAATAGTGCAGGCTCGACGGTCGATGCTCCAGCCTACCCATGATCATGAATAGTACTGATGGATGCAGTTGTAGGCTGCTGACTAGATGTGGCTGATGGTCCAGCCTTATCTCCATGATGATTGCCAGATGCTGCCAGTGGAGCGTCATTCTCATCAGGCGCGCCGCAAGGTGAATGATCATGAGATTCATTTGAGTCGCTGCTTGCACACTGTCCATCACGTGCCGTAGCTCAACTAGGCCTATAGCTACAGACAATCCTCCTAAGTCACATAATAGTTGTCATAGCTTCTATGACATGTTGCATCAAGCCGTACATGTCACACGACATGCCTCTCCACATCTGTAATAGCGTATCATTGGCCTGTATGTCTCTGTAATGAGTGGGCCTGATGCCTACATCAAAAATCAATGCATAGAGTTGGTTGGAAAACTCCATCCTATATCTGGTCTCAGGTCGACCACACCTAGAAAAAGGTGGCATCGGTGCACCATGAGCAGGAGCATGTCTCTCTGCTGCACCGGCCTCATCCTCATCATGATCATCCTCGGCATGAGCCATGTCCTGATCATCATTATCAGGATCCACACCTGGATCATGTGGTGGACCCGTTATCTCCTCGCCATCAAAAGATCCAATGTGTGCAAAATATATACAAGTATACAACAATAATTAGACAATCTCATTACACAATTTAATAAAAACAAGTTAAAGAACATGTTAGAATAAATATAAATAAAACAGTAATATTACCTCTATCATCTAGTGGCTCATTAGTTGTGAAGAGGATGTTGGACACCCTCGCTAATATAAGCCAGCATAAGGACATGGGACTGGTTAGTAAGTCTAGTGAATCATGTGATATCCTGGCTGGAAACAAAGTGTCTCCCCTCTTGGGCATCATCTACCCCCACATGTGCCTCTGAGCCTGAAACATTAGCCTATGAGGCTGTCGAACAAAACTAAGTCTCATCTTTGGAAACCTCTAAAAAAATAAACAAAACAGCTCTGAAGAAAAAGGGAAGTTGACCCTCCCTTGTTCATGAGAATGACATCTATCTAAGGCCATACAAAACTGCTACAAAAAAATGGCAGACCACCTGACAAGTCGTGGCTGCTGTACTAAAGAATCAACATAATATAAAAGCGAGGAACTAATGCATTGCCCATCACTGGTGTTGTGTGAAATGGTTGAAATGATAAGGGAGAGGCACTACACGGCCTGTCTACCAAAAGCACCTATACGTAACTGAGCTCCAGGTACTTGAAACTCTGAAGGAGGCAGTACATGTGCTCCAATGTGTCTATCATAGTAAACTAATTGACTCCCTGCTACAGTTGGCACATCTGGGAATGAGGGAAAATCCACCCTTCTCCTTGATAGTCCTGTAATAAAATAAATATCCTCCTCAGTGGGTGTGTACCACTAGTCAGGACCAGCCTGTAATGCCTGTCAGTGGGCATTCCACCTGTAGATAAGATATCTCAAAAACACACTATGGGTCTTTAGGGAAGTAGCCTCCTCATAGAACTTGAGGAGGCCTACCTTCCTAAGGATCTCCTAGGTATCTGCAGTAATAGGGAGAAGGTATGCATCTCTCTACCTCTCCCAGGCCTCCCATTAGCGAATCATGTCATATTGTTCAGCCTATTTTTGCTGTTGTTCCTCCTCTTCTCTCTGAATCATTTCCATATTAAATAATTTTTCTTTATTAAAATAGACATGTATTTAGGAATATACATATATTTAAAAAAAAAAAAAAACAAACATACAAGTCGATGCACCATAAAACAGTCACGCACCGGTCATGGGGTGTCTTAAGAATGTAGCGCACCGGTCAGAGTGCCCCTAATAAAATACAATGCACCAGCCTCGATGCAGCTATCTATTTTTCAAGCATCGTTAACTTTATCAAAGTTCAGAATAGCAGTGCGTTGACTGAAATATACACCCCGGCACATATAGTCGTGTCAACGCACCAACTTCATGAAAATTACATATTCAATAGTGTGGTCTTTTACTTGGCCGCACCATTGACCCTCTCGAAATCTAGAATGCAGTGCGCTGACATACACTGGGGTGGATAATTCCATCAATGCACCGCACTGTGATTCTTGTGGTCAACGGTGCGCGTGGATAAATGAGCGCACTACCTTTTATTTTATTTTTATTTTTTAAAATTATTCGGGGCGCCTTTCGGTACCGCCCCAGGAATGGTGCAGATACCATTAGCACCGGTGGCAGTGCAGCCTGTAAATTTTACAGGTGGCACTGCTATCCGGTCCGAGCCAAACAGCTTCGACGCACCGTGCGACAAATTTTTATTTTTATTTTTTTAATGCTTATTTTTAAGGTTATTTCAATTTCTAATCCTCTAAAAGGATTAATTATGGAGGAAATAGAAAAATACCTGTACATTTCGCCGTCAAGGAGGCATATTGGCTGTAAAATTTGCAAAAGATATTTTTCCCATTGTTTTTCAAAATCCTAGTTGGAGATTGGTGGCCAATGTAGAGCAGTAGTGCGTACAATGGGTGCAATGAGAGCACCGATGTCAGGGCGGCTCAGACAAGGGGAAATGGCACCAGTGCTTGAGAGCTCTAGAGAAATGAGGAAAGTGAAAAATGAGGTTTTTTGGCCGTAATTTTTTTTTATTTAACCCTGTTCCGGTGCGCAGGGTTTTATAGGCGCACTGGTACGCTTACCTACAACCGCACTGTGCTGTGTCAAATTTTGCATGTTGTTTATAATGCACCAGGGTGGTTCCCTAACACCGCATCGGGATGTTTCAGTTTTGGCGCGAAATTTTGATGATACACCGGGGCGAAATATCTATAAAGCATCGGTGCGGAATATTCATAAAGCACCGATTTTTTGGCCTTAATTTTTTTTTTATGTAACGCTATTCCATTGCATGTGGTTTATAGGTGCACCGGTGCTCTTTGATAAGAATGCACGATGCGTTTTTGTTTTGGCGTGGTGTTTTATGAAGCACCGACGTGGAGGAGTGGTGAAGAACTAGTGCGTTACAGTAATAAGATGCCTCGGAGGTTTGTGTATGTCACACAAGCTATCCGGTGTGACAATGTTTCATGCGCATCGGTACATTCTATGGTAGAGCACGCACGAGTAATTGAGAGCTCAGGATTACTGGAAAAATGAAAAATCTAGGTTATTTTGTTGTAATTTTTTTTTTAATTTAACCCTTTACCGATGCGTGTGGTTTATAGGCACACCGGTTTTGTTTCTTACAAATGAACCAGTTGTTTTATGTTTTTGCACGATGTATTATGACGCACTGGTGTGGTTTCTTTCTATCGCACCAGGTGGTTTCAATTTTGGCACGGTGTTTTATAATGCACCGACACGTAAGAGCTGTGACGCACCGGTGCAATAGAATAATAAGACGCACCGTGTGGATGTGTACAGAGTGCACAGTGTCTGGTGTGCCAATGTTTTGGTCTGCACTGGTGCTTTCTCGGTTCCAGAGCATCGGGGTGACGTGTAATTATAAGCGCACCGAGAGGAAAACATCTGTAAAACCCTTCACCCGCCAACCTCCTCTAGTAACCTCCACTAGAAATGGATGTATGGGGTATTTTTCTGTGGGGATCCTCAAAAAAATCCGCTAGAGGGTCTTTTCCTTGTAGTGGGAGCCTCTAAGAGAGAGGTAGTAATATGACCCTGGAAGAGACACACAAAACCAAGAGTTATTCATCTAACATCCAGCGGAATAGTGCAAAGAAGATGCAATGATCATTACAACCAACTGACAAGAAATATATTTCTAGTATCCCACGTAATAGTTGACAAGGATGGAATAGTAATAGAAACCATTACAATGCATTATCGATGAGATAAGTACTAAAATAACTGAAATAGTTCAATTTCAATAACAAAATTAAAAGGAAATGTGAAATATAAACATATGCATAATATTCTTACAAATATTCATAATCCACCCATTAAGAACATGTTGGCAATGAAAGCTTCTCTTATTAAGTAAAATTTCCAAGAAACATGTATAAAATGAACACAACTAGCTCCAATAGTGTGCCATTGGAACCAGTCCTTTCTCCTCAAAAGAACTAGATTTTCTCTATAATGGCTTCTAGGATGAGCCAACGCAAAAAGTCCTTTTCTCATACAATGAGGGTGTATATATAACCTTTGGGGAGGTGATGTTTCACCATCCTTCTGACTCTTTGACTACCCTCATGATTGCTTCACTTCCCATTACTTTTGGAATTTACATGACCCTTCATATTATGTACATGTCCTTTCAACTTCCACTTTACAATAAATTTTTCCAATATTTAATTACAGATTCCACAAAATGACGTGGCATGTGATGTCTCATGACATGACATGACATGACGCTCATGACATGAACTACATGATGACATGGCAATGCCAGGCCATTTTTTTTATGCTTTCTTTGTGTCTTCTTGAAAATATGGTGGATGTTTTTATTCTTCCATGTCATCTTGATATTTGATATTGTGTTATAGTTCGGTGTTTCTTCATCCTCTCTCCTAATGATCATCTTATCTCTTTATCTCCATATGTGTCTTCTAGCTTGTCTTCCTTCTCTTTCTCCTTTTTCATCATCTTTCCATAGGATGACAAAGTATCTTCATCATATTTCCATAGCATGATAGAGTACCTTCATATGTAATCCACTCATGATAAGAGGATGTTAGTATCATAAACCCCTAGTTTAAGATGGTGTATATTGATCCATTGACTGAGCCAAAAACAGGTGGCAATAAAGGAAAGAGGCTCAGGGACTGCACAATTTCACAACTCAGGAATTCAAGGGTGAATCCTTAGCCTTGATACTATGCAAAGCACAATTTGGGATGGACTTAGGAAGAAAAATGTGCAATCTAGGGGCTTAGTGTGACTTTCTGAGGGGATGGACACTAGATTATCCTATTACGCAATTATAGAAGGTAGAAGAGGTTGTGAAAATACATAATTACGCATATAAAGTTCTCATGGCTGAGGTTTTGACCTTGATGGTATGAAATGTGTAGTACTAATTCAGAAGGAGAGAGAAATATTGTGTAGTTTTTGTATTCAATGAGCTAGGCCAAGGGATTTTAAACTATATTATCCAATTGCATAGATCTGGGAGGTAGAGAAATTTTCATTATTGTGCTATTTCATAGTTCAAGAGCTCAAGGTTTGAGCTTGATCTCATAAACTGTGCAATGGACATTGGAGCCATGTTGAAGGGATGAATTATGCAATTTTGGAGGCCAAGGTTTGAGTTTGAGTACTAAAACTATGCAGTGCACATTCCTAGTAGATATGAACTGGGAATTACATAGGGTTAAGAGGAGAGGTTGTATCTTGATGGCTGGTACCGTGCAATGTGCAGTTTAGGAAGGCCGAATGAGGCTAAGTTGCTGGGAATTTTCATAAATTTGGCTAAGTGTGGGGTAGATGAAACTAATGTGAACAATGATAGGAATTTAATTTTATCACACACTTTAAAACAATACAAAAACACATAGGCCATTTGTAACACATGAACACATATTTCCCTCAATGAAACAACCTTTGTGGCAACTTACGACAAGTGTGACACTAAAGATACTCTTTGCGATGAAAATGATGATAGTTGTGCGATAGTGCTTAAAAATTTGGAAAAGTGTGTGAAATATTTCTACAAGGTAAGATAAACTCATTTTCACAAATATAGCATATCGAGACTTCCAAAAAAATATTGTGGACATCGTGTGGCACTCAACATGTCAAACGATGACAATTTCTACAGTGTGAATGACACTTACGATATGTGAGCGACAATAAAAGTAACACATTCGAGAGAAAAAATAGTAGGAAAATGACACTAATTAGAGTAAAAGAAAGTGAAAGTGACTACCAAAAACATGAATATGACACTTTCGAAACAAAAGGTCCACAGAAGCGACAATTTGCAAAACTCGCCGAAATAGAAGTACAAGTGCAGCTAAAAGTGAGAAATTTTCGATGTCAGCGCACACTAACTATCATAATGGATTGGAAATCGCACATGCAGAGTCTTGATGGACCATGCTATGATCATTAAATCTTGTGTAAAATATTGCACTCATGAAATTGTTAAATGATAAGCTTGTGTGAGCGAATGACTTCGACACTTCCAATCCAAGAAGGGAGCCCAAAAATATCAGCTGATCAATAATTGAACATAGAATGAACAATTATAAAATCCAAAATAGTCTCCAAAATTTGGTTCTAAGAAATATTTTGGAGGGTGTTTTTCGCATTGAAAACACTTGTTGACAGACTGGTATAACACTAGCTTCTCTACCTTGGTCAATTCTTTTGTGTAGGGTCTATTTCTTTAAGAACTATTAATTCATCATTGATATTTTCATGGCTTCCCCACTTACCACATGTATAAACATAGTCCCCTTGACTCCTTTACTCAGTTAGAAAGAAACATGAGATCAACGATCACACAATTCTTCGAATCTAGATAGGGTAATGAAGTTTGTGAGTTTTATATTTTCATATTAGAGTTATTTCATCATTGTTGTTGCTATGCTACCAACATGCCTAGATAGTACCCTGATGGAATTTCTTATTTCACCTTTATTTTCATTTTGTATAGGACTATGCATCGATAATTATTTATTTCATGGGTAGAAGAGTGATCCCAACTTATTAAGACCGGGAGAGGTTGTCCCTTCAGACAGGTATATATAAGACCTCTGATATTTGTTTGCTCATTTATATTTGCCCCTTTTTACTTCTCTATTTGATTCGATCAACTAGAAAACACCAAAACATAAAGACGTGTGTGTAGGAATGAGATTTCTAGAATAAACATGGAGATCATCATTGGACACAAGTCTCTCCTAACACATGGATCATAATTTCAGTTGGAACACCATCGACCAAAATATGTAACCAAGACAAGGAAATTTTCTATTTTTCCACATCCCCTTTTGATCCAATAGAGAATATTCATTCAAGGTCTCATAAAACAAAAGGAAAGACAACACACAACAAGGGAATAAAAAAAAATAAAGGCATAATGTGGCTAAGATAAAACATGATGTGAAACCAGAAAACACAAGACAAACTAGAGGAAACATATGCATGATGAATTTGTGGCTAAACTAAAATGTAACTAGATGTACTCCTAACCTATGTAGATAGAAGGTTTGGATCACGTATAATGGAATTTCCAACGTAGCCACCATAACTGTTCCCGAACTGAAATCACAAATATGTAATAGATTAAAACAAATATAAAAAAATATGCAACAAAAAATATAAGAACTTGAATAGTTTGCAAAAAAAATTGAAATACTTGCCTATCAGCAAAAGGATAGGCCATAACGACCACTTCTAACCAATTTACCTTCTTACCTTTTAAATTAGAAAAATAATTAAACAAACCTCGGAAGCTTCCCACGAATGTGTCTCGATCTACACCAAACTCCTTAGAAAGCGTGGTGAAAGGTCAAAATTTTCCATTTGCGATGGAGTTTTCCAGGAAATATTGTTTCAAAAATTCAGTGATTGGATCATAAAATTCATGATTATGCTTTTGAAAAACCTAAAATCTTTGAAAATATGAATTTTCACTTATACGCATGGGATTACAATGAGAATATTGTGAAGAGAAATATATATGATCATATTCAATAGGCATGTCAAGACAGCAGGGACTTGACATAACCATCCGTGAGTAAATAAGTTCCTTAACCACTTGAAAAGTACCCAAATAGCGATATTTTAAACCATAAAAAATAAAGGATTTAAAAAAAATATCACTGGATGTGTTGATGGGGAAATAGTAAATTGAATGATAGTAATGAGGGATAGAATCATGATTATGTGGGTTGATTAAATCGTGATATTCCCTGCTTATAATTAACAAAGGTAAATAAATTTGAATAGTTTCACAAATTATTTACATAATAGAATCATCTTCCTGCAGTGATAAGTGTAACATATATTTTTCTTATAGCCGGTTACATACTGCACTAGCATCGTAATCAGTGAAAGAAGTAAAAAGGAACTTGAGTACAAGAAACACATGAGACCAGTTAATGTAAAATGAGTGAAGAAGAATTTTATTAATCAAATATTCAATGCATTCATTGACACTCAAGAGGATTTCAAGTGCGATGAAAAAAAATATTGGTGTCAGAATATTCACAAGGAATAGAAGCTTATCGTTTTGAAAAGGATGTGGTAGGTAATACTCCTTTGGGAAAAAATAATATTTATAATAATAAAATTCATAGTTCCATGATTCTATGATAGATACACATTCCAAACCTGATTTTGATACCAAATATTTTCATGAAGATGAATCAACTAAATAAGACTCATGAGGCTGATCTGAAATAAAATCTTAAAATCTTGAAAGACTACATCTGCAATACAAAAAATATCTCAGGAAGGAATTTACATCTATTGAGACCATGAAAACAGAAATATTTTATGAGAGTAACCGGATTGGACTCGTTTAGGGGGTCTTGATAGAGTTGTGAGGTCCTGACATAACCATCAATAGAAGTTAAAGTGCCTTGACTCCCTTACAAGTCCTGAAACTTTCAAGGTGTTAGGGTCCTATAATTTATAGGAGCTCAAGGTGATTGAGTATTTTATCTCAATAATATTATATTGTAAATAATTTTCAATATGCAAATGATATAAAAAAAATACATAAAATAAAAATGAAAATAGGGTACATCTAAAAAAAATGAATAAAGAGGAAAATAACAAAAATAAAGAAAACATTTAAAAGAAAAAAATAAATCAGAACCCCACAAAATAAAATAACATGGAAAGTGATGCAAATTCAAATGGCACTACTGGTAGATAGTTTTCTTTATTTCAAATGAAATAAGATTGTGTGCAACTTGTTTAAAATGCCACAATGACTAGTTTTTTTTGTGTACACCATACTACTTAATCATGGTTGAACAATTTTGAATTTTTATGAATTAGGTTAGAGAATAAAGATTTTCCAAACAACCTAATATTGGTAAATCAATAGCTAGGTAGAAAATGACATTGATTCAACTATTTAATCTGAATCAATAGGAGAAATAAGGGATAGGATAGAATAGTGTTTTCATAAAAAAAAGGGACATAGATTTTCTAGTCTAAATGCACCCCGAGTAGAAATAAAAAAATATATTTGTTTAGCAAAAATAATTCAAGTGTGAAAGGGTAGGTAGAAGTGTTTTCGCTTAGAAAAAGGAATAAAAATTATATATCCTAAGTTTAAATTTCATTATGTAGAAGGCGCATAAAGGGGTATATGTCAAAAAATTACTTTATCCTAAGTATTTTATATTCATTATGTATCAGGCACATAAAATGATACATTTTATTTATGCAAGGTCTTATCCTATGTTTTTGACCCCAAAGCAAATGCCACTACTTGACAAAAAGTCTTATTGCATCAAGTTAAAAGCTCGTAGTTGTCTTTCATCTGATCTACTTGCTCCCTGATCAATGACGCTTGATAGCTTTCGGCACCCCCTCTCCATCCTATCTTTACTTTCGTGTGGGGGGTTTCGTCAGAAATAAGCAGTTTCTCCGCCCAAACCCATTACCACGTTGCCCCCAATCTGCTCTTCGCAACCCCCCTGCCTAAACCACTAACCGCCTACTACCCCTTGTGAAAACCGCTTTCCCTTCGTTTCAAAAACCATGATCCCTACTCGTTACCTCTGCCACTCCCATCATGCCATGTCATTAATATGTTGCCAATCAAATCACTTCCCATGGTCTTTTATCCATTAAACATTTAATTGCTTTTGATGATTGTTAATCGAATGCACCCACGACATTTTCAACAACAACAAACATTATCAAGTTCCTAAACTCTAAGAACATATATGAACTTGATGATTTTGGAGTAGATGATAGGACAAAGACTATTCTGGAAGTGAAGAGGATCATTAAGAAGAATCTAGTTGTTCATCTAGAAGAGAAATGTCATAGTCTGGAGATAGCAGTTAAAGGATTATTTTCCATAATTTAGCCTTTAACACAGAAGGTTCATCCTTCTTTATTTGTAATTAATGATAAGTTAATTTCTTATGAATATTATGTCATAAAACTGAAAGAGAATGCCAGGAAAAACTCCAAATTTGCAAGCATGAAAGGTAGCATGACAAGAAGAGCATTTTTAGAAGCTATGAGTAATTATTTCTTCATCCAACATTAGGTAGATCACATTTTTGTTGTAAAACGCACTTTTGCTAGATACATAGAAGTTGATGAGATTTACCGCAAGGTAATTAACTTGACCATCCCACATCAAGATCAATGAGATAAAATTTGCAAGTTACAAGGTTGAGCAGTAATTAAGAGCCAGTCAGCATAGGCCAACACATCGGCCAACACATCAGCCAGCGCAATCCAGGGATAGGTCTATTCAACAACTGTTTCCTTCAAAACAGTGCTGGTATTCTAGATCATTATACACCCTCCCTATTATTTTGTAACAGTTTGATTTTATTGTTTGATATCACGCCAATAATACATTGTCGGTTAGACAACGATTCTATAAATAATTTTTCTAAATTAGTATAAATACTTCATTGTTTGAAGTATTAAGGGTTGATTGTTGAGTATAATTTCTACTAAGCATTGTATTTTATAATTGTTGGAAGCCTCAATAATACAAGATCATTCTTCACACTATTCATGTGATGCATCTATTGGTGATGGATTTCTTATGTTAATGTGTTATTCAATGTTTTTTATATCTCTGTATTTCTGAAAAGCTTAATTACATAACAAAAAATGTGATCAATAGGATATGTTATTAAGAGCACCCTACTCTGGTTGTTTGTAATTTACATGTCTTTTGCTGAGGTAAAATTTTTGAATACTTCACTGCTCATTAATTTCTATTGAATTCAATATTTCTTCCATTTTCATAATCCATTTAAAATCTTGAAAGATACAGTTAGTGAAACCTAGCTTTCCCTATGAGACTCCTTCAAAATTTGATGAAAATCTAGTTAATTTTAAAGACTCTATAGCCCAATGGAATTATAAAAATTTTAAGAACCAAAAAATCCCAATCAAACAAACAATTGAGTACAGTAATAACTAGCCTAAAATTCACTCAAAACATAGCTAAATTTTACAGAGAGATCCCTCTCTGAAGCGGGCAGGGCTAGATCCCAACTTCCATAATGGTTTTGATGTTGTCCTCTGTTTCTATTCTCACAATCTCGTAAATTACAAAACAATAGCATAATGATTATAGAATCACATTTTGAATAATGAACCAGAGCATGCATGGTGTGAGGACAGCTTCTTTAACTAATTTGAATGAAATGACTATCAATTAGATGAAATCAATCTCGTTCAATAATTTGATCAAATCTTATAACTTCAAAAACCATATTACTCAAGTCGAAAATTTCTTTTGATCGTAAATATATACATGTATAGATCAAAGAAATTTAATGAGAAAGATTTTTTGGTGAGTTATCTTCATGAAAACAGGATATGATATAGGATTGAAGGATGCTCAATGATTTTACTATTTTCATTTTCATCATGGATAATCTCACTTCCTTGTGTCAACTAGTAACATAACTCATCAGATGAAGAACTTTAAGTACATAGATTATCACCATCACAAGTAAATACATCACAAATGGTAGAGCACAAGGGATAGTGAGATGTAAATGATTTTTTGATAATAACATATTCCTTGAATGAATCAAATTATAGATCTAAATTAAAATCTTCTTAAGAAACCAAAATCTCAACATATTCACTTGGGAATTCATCATCAAGTATGGCAACAAAATCATCATCATCAGAATTGTTTTTGCCCAAGACTGTAGATCTCAAAAAATTTATTTTTTTAGATTCACTACTGATATTGCTACAAGTAAACTAGGGAATCATCCCAAAACATAGATCGATATCTATTAGGATATATAATACTCTAAATTGGTTTCTACATGCCTTAAAAAATTCACTCCATTGGTAGTTTTCCTGCATGAAATTTTACACTTCTTAGATGCTAGTTGAAGTGCCCCGTTGAGCGATGAACGCACTTCTAGATAGATGTCACTGATTTACAAAGCATCTAATCCAATGCAAGGCTGCATTGCAGAGGATCTGGCCCACTTTAAAGTGCATTGGTTGACTGGGAGAGAATTTTTCATTGGATTATGGGAATCTTACCAGCTTCTAGTGACTTCTAGAAGTTGTTCCAGCTTTCACCTCATCTGATGCCTTCGAATTTGGAACCCATGAAGTCATTATACCTATTTTCATCCTATTCCCATGAACAAGGAAACCTCTTCATCCATTTGTAGGAAATCCATTCAATGATTTATCTATGTCAAACTACCTTCATCTACTTATAAATAGAGCACTGATCATAGTGCAAAGGAGAGAAAGAATTTGTGTGAAGTAGGGTTATGCTGGTGAGATCACAGCTCTTGGATTTATTGTGCATGTATTGTGATGCTATTGGATTGTTGATGTTGGATGTGATGAGGATGGGACTCAATCTAGATGAGTGATAGTGAATCGATCAACTGGTTGTACTCTTCCTTATAATTCATAATAAATACATTTGTTCCTTTACAAATGAACGTGTCAATGGTGCTATATCTGTAGTTATGAATTTAATCGATTCAATTTGTTTAACTTTAATAGATCATATTTCCTTTATGTTGTTTTTTGTCTTTTGTTTCCATGGTAGGTATCAATCAAGCGAGTTAAGTTGGATTGAGAGTGACGAAAGCAATGAAGGGAGGCAAGGAAAAGCGAAAAGATTACAAGTAGGTTTTCCTCCCTTTATTTATTGATTTTAATGAAAAGGTCAAATATCTTTATTTATGATATTTTAAGTGCACCACCACAGTTAGGAAAAGAATACTTATTTGTAGGTTTGTATTTTCGTAAAATAAATTGGCGACCATACTAAGGATCAAAAGATAGTCCCCGGTGGGTTTTTTTTTGTACATCAACATCTATTAGACTTTACCTTCTTATTTTTAGTCATTT
The DNA here is from genome assembly GCA_034641835.2 of Pinus albicaulis. Classification (NCBI taxonomy): domain Eukaryota; kingdom Viridiplantae; phylum Streptophyta; class Pinopsida; order Pinales; family Pinaceae; genus Pinus; species Pinus albicaulis. The sequence continues at coordinate 1,139,805,076 of CM076579.1, read as the reverse complement.
TAATGTGTCTTAGCAAAATTAGTGCGTTTTATTGTTTTTTGAGAGAGTCCTCTAGCACCAATGCAATTTTGTTCTTAACACAGTGCTCTGCATAGCACTCCTGGCTTAGGGACAATGCTCTCCAATGCACTATCTCTCACTGAGGAGTGTGTTTCCCCTGTGACCAACCAAAATCTATCATATTTTGTCTTTTGCCAAATCATGTCAATGTTTTGCTTGTTGAAGTTTTGAATGATTGATTCCCTCTAGACGCCAGGTTTCCTCTACTCTTCTTGCCTCACTTTGGATTTGTTTGATCAATGTTTATTTGTGTTTTCTTTGTCATTTTCAAATAGTTACAAAGTTAAATTTTAAATTTGATCATTTCATTTTTTTCAAAAAGAGGAGTTGTTGTTTCAGCCTTCATTTCTCTTGAAATTTTTGAGTGATTGTTTGTGCATTAGTTTATTTTTTGTTCATCTAAAATTAAAAGAAATTGAAAATAAAAACATGCATTTTCATATAGGGAATTTATTGCTTCTTAGGAATATTTTAGGGAAATTGCATTTATATGTGCTCATTATTGATTGCATACAATCAGATTTCTCTATCCCTTGTACCTATTTTTTCATTATTGAAAATCAATTCCAAACAAATGTATATCATTATAATTTCATTATAGTAATGTTCAATACATCTCACGGTTAACCTAAAAGACAGACTGATAAGGAAGATCAACATAAAATTTATTTGAATTTATCTAAGGAAGAATTGAAACATTAATGATAAAATTTAGAGGTATAGGCTAGAAGACGTGTCTGGCGTCGTTAAACATACAAAATTTTCGTTAATTGTCTATGATAAATTCCAAGTGTGATACCTCATTCCACGTGTGTAAGTAAATCATAGATCATCCACATAATTTTGGGTATATCGGGCATTGTTCTAGTACGAAATGTATAAGGGGATGCTCTCACTATGCAGTTTCACAATATACAGTGGTAATATGGATTGGGCCTCCACGTACCTTCTCATATATTTGGGAGGTCAAATTTAGGTTGCTTACCATCCATAGGTAACCAATTTGGCCACCCTTTACTGGTGATACACCAAACGAAAAATTCAAGGAGATTGCTTGCACATACATAAGTCCTTGGTTTACTGGGGAGGTATATTGCAGTTCATAATTTCCTGGTAAATTTTTTGCCTAGAATTACACTCTTTTTTTTAAATTTTATTTTTTATAAAATAAATCAGAAATCATGGAAGAATATTAACCCTTTCCTCATCATTCGCGTAGCACAACGAATAAACCTTTGTAATCGCTAGAAGCTACACCTAGTAGATGAAGGTGTGCTAGTCCTAACAAGTTCAGTGCCTCTAGAACTCTTCATGCTACATCATATGATATACTAGAGACATCTAATCCTTTTAGTACCGAGTCTTGAGTCGTTTTGACTGATCCCAGTTTATCTTCTATTGTCAACACGCAACCCTCACAATTACCTAAGGACACTGAAATTCAATCCAATGAAATGGTAAATCCAGAACCCAAGCTTGTTCAACTGGAAGTCGATCTAGAGCCCACTTTTCTTTTACCAGAACATCTTGATCCCAAATTCGAACAACAAGAATTTTTTGCGGTGCAATCGTCTAATCCTCAGCCATCTGTAACAGTCGAGTCGCCCTATTCACTGCAGAGTTTACCGCCTGAAATTTATCTCGGGCTTGATGGTGAAGTTCTTACACCTGTTTTGATTTTGATATAGGAAGAAATTTAGGAAGAGAAAACCCCTTCAACTCCTACTCATTTTGGTTCGAGGCTTCATTTCTATCAATCTTTTTCTCCTTTGACCTACTCTTCTTTTGTTGCTCCTTTTCACTCTCAAGCTCCCGTAGATTTGTTATAGTATTTGATAGGTGATTTAACCATGTGTTGTGGCCTGCAACAACCCCCTCCTTATTTATTATTAGTAATAATACTAAATAAGTGGGGACCCCTAGTTTAAAAATCCAAAAAATTAATTGCTGTTTGTTTTCATTTTCAATAAAACTTACTATCATTAACTTAAGAAAATTATTTGGAAAATCTTTAAATAAACTTAAGTTTATGACAGATTAGAATAAAATATTTCTTTGAAGAAAATATCTCATTCATTACAAAAAAGTAAAATATATCTTTTGCAAAGCAGAATCTTCTAAATTGCGATAGCGCGATCTAAAAACTATGCATTAAAATATTTATTGCAAATCGCATATCGCAGAAAATATATTAACAGATATTTTTCATATCATATATTTTGCGATATTGTGATTTTGTAATGTTATGAGATTTCGATTTGTGAAAGATGTAGATTTTGTGATATTGCGATGATGCAGATTTTGTGATATTGCAATTTTGCGATATTGCAAAGCAAATCACAGATTGCAGGATCGCACATTCTTAAAGCTCATTGTAGGAAGAAAATCTTTCCATGAATCGATATCCATTATGCGCTTTGATTTCAAATTAATGAATGGATTGCAAATTATTAATGAAAAGGATTTTATTTTGATTGAAAGGTTATTTCACATTAAAATAATATATTTCATACACCTTCAGCATTTAAAACTATCCTGTCACCTTTCTCATATCATTATTCTCACTTAATTCGTAAAACCGCAGGCACAAAGAACAAGATAATATACAAAGAAATATTCAGAGTATTATGGGAAAGAAAGAGAAAGCTCCGAGTTTTGAAAGTAAAGAGATGACATCCTTGTACGCAGACACTGCTTGCAATAAGGACACTGGTATCACCACTTGGGAGGGTATGTTTAATTTACTTGAAGAAGAGAACCCAAGGGTAATGGATGTTGCCGCTACTGCAGGCTCAAGTAATTCTTCTAAAGAATCTCTTACAGAGCTGACTTGTTCATTTTTACACCGGGTAGCAGCAAGACCATGAATTCTTCCATATACAGACATGGTAAAATGGGTGTTGGATAGCACTGATATTACGGACAGACAGTTCAAAACTCAAGGTCAAGAGCTCATTGGGTCATTTACTCTAGAAGATTTCAGGCTTATGTATCATTTTCCGGAGCCTCAGGTAACTTACAACAAACAATTTATGGAGAAATTTGCCAAAGAAAATGGAAATTTGGCTGAATGCACCAAGGAATGGTAGAGAAGAGATGAACCACTGAAAAAAGATAAACACGGTATGTACAGTACTGGCTCACTCACTTCTCCATATTGTTTTGCTATTGCTATCCTATGTAGGCTTTTTCGAAAGCCTGACATTAATAATTTTTTGCCTGAATGGCTTCCCTTATTGAATGTTGTTGTTAATGCTACCATTGTGGACTGGGCTAAAATATTGTCTGATAATTTAGCCACGACTATTTTTAATTACCGGTCTAAACGGACTATCTCTCAGAGGATTTATCCTCCTTTTTATCTATCTGCCTATGTTATGGATTCAATCTGCTTTGTTTCTAACTTCCCTTTAATGGGTTGGCAATGGAAAATTCAGGATCCCCTACCCATTCATGTTTATCACAAAGAATTGTGGGAATCAAAGTTCATTCCTCATTTTTAAAACATTTTCCATGGCATAATGTTGCCACTGTATAAAGTGTTATATAATAAGGGTACTCCAATTTTATCCCCTGAAGCAGAAGTAGACATTCTCCCTATCGCAAGATGGTTTGGAGAATAATTGTTTACTTATGTGAGGGTTTTTGGAACCTTGCTTCTCCTCATGTTTTACCTTTGTATGTTCCGGATAAACACATAGCTCGGGAAATTGCATATCAAACCTGTGGAGAGGGAGGTTTGACAAAAGAATTAAAGGATAAAATGAAAGCCATCTGGCCATAATTTCCTGTGTCTTGCGGAGCATTTTCATTATTTGATGTTGGTCGTGCGTTTAAAGAAGTAAACAATATTACATGTTTAAAATTGTTTAAATTTCCGAGAAGGCTATTTGATCCGTATGGTGTTGTCAAGGATTTCACCACTGCATTCAAAGTAAGAGTATTTTCTAGAGAAGAAAATATTTTTGATGATATGTTTCAATACAAATGTTCATTTAAACAAATTTTGCATTTATCTCAAAAAGGGTTCCCCCCAGAAGAATTTCAAGAGTCTAAAGTATACAGAGAAATAAGATTTACCACTATTCCTTTGGATAATTTGCGCTTGGAACCCGCAAGGGAACCAACTCCTAGTGTCAATCTCAGTGGAAACTCAGATACAGAAAGGTCTAAGTCAAAGTCTGGAAAAGAAACTTCTGAACATTCTAAAAAATCTAATAATGATAAAAGTGAAGGCTCAGTGAAGGATACATCTCAATCAAAAAACCTTTCACAACAACAGACTTCAACCACTCCAGAGTTGAATCTTCCACCTCTTAATGTACAACAACCATCCATCAGCACTCAGTTAGATAAAGAATGGGAAACATTTAATGATTTTATTAATGTTGAAGGACATAACATACAAACTCATGTACAGACATCAAAAGGTTTGGTTACAGAAATAAGTGGCAATGTCACAGAAGCAGAACATATACCTATTACTCCCTCCTCTGAGCTTGTACTTAAAATAGAGGAAATTCCTCCTCTGGATATATTTTATAGCCCACAACATAAAGTAGCAGTAAGAAAGTAAAGAAAAAAAAGAAAAATAGAAAGTGTGCTCTCTACTAATGGAGAACAATTGGATGTTTTATGGAAAGATCCTACTACGGATCCAACTGAAAATCTTACTAAATTATCTCAGATTACAGGAGCTTATGCCTCCGCAACTATTGACAAAGCATCTGAGGTATGACTATTATTAAATGAAAAAGAGGATCAAATACAAGTTCTGCAACAACAATTGCAACAATCACATGCTAACAGTGAAGCACAGATACAATTTGAAAAGTTACAACAAGAGTTTCAGCAAATGCAGATCGGATATCAGAAAATCTTGGCCGAAAAAGAGAAACAAATACAGATTATGCAAGAGATGCATAAAGACGACCCCAAGCTTACAGAGTTTATCTCAGAATCTATTTCTTTGAATAATCAACTACTGCAACAACAAGATATATTATGCCAGAAAATATCACAATGGAACTCTTTTTGTCAAGAAAGTGATAAAATCACTAATCATGTCATAGAATTACGACATGATTATGATGTAAGTAATGAAAGAGTTACTAATTATTTGGCATGGAAAAATATAGAGGAAGGAAAAAGAGCAGGAGCACCGATTATCAATGATGGTCATAAAGAAATGCTCTTCAATAATTTGGATGCACAGATCAGAGAGGCAGAAAAAGCAGCAAAGGAAGCAGCTACAACAGCAAGCAACATTACTGATTGTGTAAATGAAAATTTGCACAAAATTAATTTGATTTCAGAAACTATTCCAGGATACCTACCAAAAGCCCAGCAATTGGAAACAGAGTGGAAACAGAAAACTAAGGAAAAGGAAAAATCAATTCAAGGATTGACAAAGTTAAATTGGGATTCTTACTGGACATATCTGGTAAAACCACATAGTCAATGCAGTGCTATTAATTCCATCATTAATTCTACAGAGAATATCTTACCAACACTTGCCGATTCCGTTTTTTCGGGACAATTAAAATCTGAAGTCAGCTAGCCTCCTCTTCTCAAATCAATGTTGGATGCTTGCAAATTCAAAAATCAGATTCATAAGTAGTTAGTTGATAGTTTTTAAATTTAGATTTAGATTTAGTTTTACTTTATTTTTTTCCTAGAAAAAGGACGGTCATTTAAACAGAATCCTAAATTTTTGTAATAAACTATAATAAGATTTAGTTAGTAGTATTTAAATCCTTCTCATGCATTTAGAGAAGGGTCCTGAAATTTGTCAAAAACTTGTCCTCAGAACATGCACTTCTGCACCCTCAGAGGAGGTTTTTATGAATGAATGGAATGAGATTTATTGATATATGTGTCTAATATCTACTACTGATGTTTCATTTTTGTACTCTTAGTAGATGTTGGATTAAGAAGAGATAAATCATTATTGCTTCTAGCTCATGAGTAGAACCAGTTATAAATGGTACTTTTATCTCTTAACTATTTCTGCTTCTATGTTAAAGTAATATTTATGTTCAGTTGTTTATATATTGATGCTTGAATGCTTAAGTTATCATTTGGCACTTATGTATGGTGATAGCTATTTATTTATGCTTAGTGTATGAATATCTTATTATGCCATATGTTTTTCATAACTGTTTCATCTAACTTTTTATACGAAATGGTTTATCTTTATAGAGTTATTTTCTTATAACAGTTGAATAATCTTTATTATCGGTTGTTATTTGAAATTATTTTAGATCGCATAAACAAGATTACATCCCGGGTTTAGTTTAGAATTAGATATTTCTGTTTAAATTAGAATAAAATTTGCATATGATTAGATTAGAAATAGAATAAAATCATTTCACTTAGGAACCTTTTTAGAAAGGAAATATCTATTCTCAACACACACACACATATTGGGAACCTGGTCCCATCATCTCCATTCAGACCCACTACACCAAACGGAAAAGGAGCCGCTAACCAAGGTCCAGACCGAGTGGGTATCCCCCTTGTTGTAGACCCGATTTTCAGGGCTTAAACATATTTGGCGCTAGAAGGAGGGCCACGAACTATGAATGGAAAGTAAATCTAAATATAAATACCATTCTGAGAGTAAATCACCCTCACTATCTCCCCCGACTTCTCCATCGCACTCATAAATTTTAAATCTAGAGCCAGAAGTCGAAAGAAGAATAGGCACTGCTACAAAAACTGAATTTTTAGAAGAATCTGCTATTGAACCTCCTTAAGTTGAATCTTTGATTCATAAACTTCAGCGATTTTCAATATCACCTCAAAGATCTGATAAATCTCAATGCAATGTGACTTCACAATATAACCCTGCTCATCCTCTTACCAGATTATAGAGCGAGAAGCTTGGCATTCAGCCAACTGAATTACCTTTACCTACAAGAAAAAGAGCAAGGAAATCACCTAAAGGGTCTGATAGAGAGACTCTTTCATCATCATCATCCATCTCAACCTCTTCATTACGAAGTCAACCATCCACCCCTCCACTTCAGACTATTGTCCCCCACTCCACTGGAACTTCCACATCACCTTCTCAATCATCTATAATTATAATATCCTCATCTTCCCAATCATAGACATCATCTGCTACATTTTCCTCTGTTAGTAGCTCAGCTATGGCCCAAATGCCATGGAATAATCCAGGGGCAGTCCTAATGCCTGCACCCTTGAGTCAATTACCAGCACATCCTGAAAAATGACTGCCTAAGTTTAATCCTGAAGCAGGCATGCTAGCAGAAGAACATATAAACAATTTTATGCTGTCCATAAATCTCAATCGAGTTATTAATGAAGATGTTGTTGTCTGACTTTTCCCTTATACTCTACAAGGAGTAGCTGGATCATGGTATTTCTCATTACCATCTGGATCCATCACTAGTTCAGATATCTTTCAAGATCAATTTTTGACGAAATTTGGTGATGACAAGTCTACAACGACATTGATCAATGATCTGTCTAATCTTAGAGCGGATTCAAAAGAACTTTTCAAGGATTTTAATTCACGTTTCAATAAATTGTTAAAAAAAATTCCTACTTCTTCCAAGCCTAGCGAAGAAGTGCGAAGTGAATGGTACATTTCTGCTTTACCATCAAACATAGCAATCTTTGTTGATAGGGCTAACAAAACAAATTTAGCAGAAAATATGAAGGAAGCAATAGCAGTAGAGAAACGTATCATAGCCCTAGACAAGAAAAAAGTGATAAAAGAATGAAAATACAAGAAGGTCACTTTTAAGGAAGATCCCAAGAAAAAAAAACCAAAATATCCATTTGATTTAGAAGGATTGCAGAAAGTTTTGAAAACAATGTCTAACGAAATGGTTGACATTAAAAAAAAAGTGGTAGAAACATCTTCTATAAAGTCTTTCAAACCTTTTATAAGAAACCCTTTAACTGATCCAAAGCCACCAAATGCTATTACTAATGCTGAATCAGAAGAAGAAGAAGAGCAAACTGCTACTGAAGAAACTACTGATGAAGAAGAAGTCATAGAAGTACAAGGTATGTGGGATTTTATCCTCCCAGATGAGGAAGATCAAGAAGCATCCCCAGTTAGCACTCAAAGTAGAAATCAACTTGATCCTCCTCAACCTACTCCTAAGTCAAAGAGTGCAAGCTCATTGACTAAGAATAAAGTTACACCCAAGAAAATGACATCTAAAGAAATTCAAACCATCCCAGTCCAGACAGATTCATCAACTCCATCAAGAACACTGATTGTTCCAGATGAAATGGAGTATAATATCATAGAAGACATGAAGAAGACTAGGGATAACATCACTTTTTATGAATTGAGCAAGTTAAAACACCAAGAAAAGGTACTTTTGAAAGAATTACATGTTGTACCAGAAAAACCTTTTCCTGATCCTGTGATTTCTCAAGCTTCCAACGAGATGGGAAGACCTCCAGCTAATGCAATCAGTAAAGTTGATCTAGAAAATATCGCTTTAATTGGAGGAAGGTCGAGATCTCATACTCCTCCATTTATTCTTACTTATGAAGTTTTCAATAAAAATTTGCATAATTGTTTAGTGGATTCTAGAGCTTCATCTAATATTCTACCAAAATCAATATGTGCAAAGTTGAACATTCAACCACAAAAATCTGTTGTGCACATAGTCCAACTAGATCGATCGCAAGTTGAAGTGATTGGAAAATTAAATCAGGTTACCATAAGACTGTCATCTAATCTAAAGGTATGTCAAGTCATTGATATTTTAGTTGCAGATATTCCAGAATTTTATGGCTTAATTCTTAGCAGAGATTGGTCAGAAAAACTTCATGGATATTTTTCAACTTATTGGTCGCATATGTGGCTTCCTTACAATGGTAAACCAAATCAGATAAAGGTTGAATGAGAAAAGCATCAGAAATACATAGTAACAGAACTGGAAGGAGAGAATGAATCAGTTGCATACAACAATAATACCATTGGCAATTACTCAGTTGATTACTTCTTAGGAAATTTTAATGCTCATACTTCACCTTACTTAGAACATTCTGTTTTATCTCAAATAGAAAATTTTTCTCAAACAGATAGTTCTAAATGCATTAATTTTGTAGATACTCCTGTAAATAAATCTTTATTTTGGAAATTATTTTTTGATGGTTCTAAGTCTAATGAAGGATCAGGAGCAGGATGTGTTTTGGTTAGTCCAGAGGGAAACAAAATTATGTTAACTTGCAGACTTGAGTTTGATTGCACTAATAACACCGCAGAATATGAGGCTTTAGTCCAAGGATTATACAAAGCAATCGGATTAGACATCAAATATCTACAAGTTTTCATAGATTCGGAAATTGTAATTAAACAGGTACGCAATACTATACATTGTTTATCAGGTCATTTAAAGCATTATCAATCTTTAGTTCAAGATCTGACTGAACACTTTATAGCGTTTAATATTTCATCAGTTCCCAAAATCCAGAATGCTAGATCAGACCTCCTAGCTAACGTAGCTTCCAAGCTCATTCCTGTAGAAGACTTTAGTCCTGATCGATTTTCAATCGAATTAATATTTAGACCCTCGATTTCTGATAACGTTACCAATTGGAGGATTTTTAATGATGATCTTGATATTGTAAATTTTATAACATCTGAAGGATCTTACACCAATCAGATAATTGATGAAGACCAACATGACAGACAATTGCTCCAAAATAGCACCAATAATGCTATGCCGAAATCAGTAGTCAAGTTAAAAGACCTTTATGATTTGAAAGATCGATTTAAAAGATCTACCAATTCAAAAATTTAAAGTTCAACTTTGAATTATGAATTAGTAAATCTAGGAACTGATGCCAAACCACAAAATATCAACCTAGGCCTTCGCCTATCTCCTAAAGAAAAATTAGCGTATGTTCGTCTTTTGAAACAATATAAAAGTGTCTTTGCTTGGAACTATGATGAAATTAAAACTTATGACACTTCTATCATCCAACATACTATCCCAATGATCAATGATGAAAAACATGTCCAACAGAAGTTGAGAAAGATCCATCATAATTTAGAAAATTAGATCAAATCTGAACTCAATAAGTTATTGAAAGCCCAGATTATTTTTCCCATTCGACATTCTAAATGGGTTTCCATTATGGTTCTTTTTAGAAAGAAGAACAGAGACATTAGAATTTGTATTGACTTTCGAAATCTTAATAAAGCCTGCCAAAAATATAATTTTCCCTTGCCTGCTGTGGAGCAAATATTACAGGCAGTTGCAGGATCAAAATTAATGTCTTTCTTAGATGGTTTCTCTGGCTATAACCAAGTATTGGTTCATCCTAATGATCAATTGAAAAGTACATTCAAAACCAAATGGGGCACTTATGCATATCAAAAGATGCCTTTTGGTCTGATCAATGCTGGCGCCACATTTCAGAGAGCCATGGACATTTCTTTCAAGTGATTAGTTAACAAATCAGTAGTAATTTACCTGGATGATATAACTGTATATTCTAAAAAATGAACCAATCATCTTAGAGATTTAAAGAATATTTTTCAACGTTGTCAAAGGTATGGAATTTCACTTAATCTGATTTTTTTTTTTTTTTGCATTAAGTGAAGTAAAACTTCTTGGATTCATAGTATCAAAATCTGGAATTCATATTGACCCTGATAGAATCAAAGAAATTTCTGAAATACCCTTACCTCACAACAAGAAAGCTATGCAATATTTTCTTGGCCTGATTAATTTTGTAAAGAGATTTGTGCCAGATTTTTCGAGAATTGTATCTCCTTTACAAGCAATGATTAAAGATAATTCAAACTTCAAATGGGGCAAAGATGAATATGAGGCATTCAATCTGATCAAACAAGCAATTATTAATGCTCCATCTTTATCAACTCCAAATTTTTCCGATCCTTTTATTTTGTATACATTTGCCTCTGATAAATCTTATGCTGTGATACTCACTCAAGCAAATCAAGACAAAGCATAAGCTCCAATTTCTTTTTTCAGTTCAAATTTACAAGGAGCTAAATTGAATTATTCAGATGTGGAGAAACAAGCTTATGCTATTTTCAAAGCAATTAAATATTTTAGACCCTTTTTACTTAAAACCCATACAAAGATCATAGTACCGTTTCCAGCGGTAAGAAATATTTTAGTCCAAAAATATGTGGGTGAGAAAAGAGCCAATTGGATTACTTCCTTACAAGAATATGATGTAGAAATTAAACCAGCAAATATTGTAAGAGGTCAAGGTTTTTGCAAAATACTAGCTGGAGCATTGCTTATTTCTGAAAAACCATCTGAAGAAATACAAGCATATGAGGTAAGCCTAAACGATGTTGAATCATTATATGCTGATATCATTTTTTATCTAAAGAATGGATGTGCACCTCCAAATCTCGATTACACTAAGAAAAGAGCTCTAAGGTTGAAGGCTAAACAATATCAGCTTGTAAATGATGTTCTTTTTAGAATGAATTATGATTCTTCTCTTCTTAGATGTCTGGAGAAATCTGAAGATGAAAAAGTCTTGCAGGAACTTCACGATGGGCCAGCAGGTGGACATTATGCTAGAAATGCAACTGCACATAAAATCCTCCGTGCAGGCTATTACTGGCCCACGTTATTCAAAGATTCACATAGCTATGCAAGGAAATGTCAAATTTTTCAAACTACAGCTGGAAGACAAAAGAAACCATCATTACCGTTACAACCGGTCAACATTGATTAGCCTTTTGATCAATGGGGATTGGACATAATAGGTGAGATCATTCTTCACTCTTCTAAACAACATAGGTATATCATTACAGCAACTGATTATTTTACGAAATGGGTAGAAGCAGTTCCTCTTAAGACTGCTAATGCTGAACACATCATCAAGTTTATAGATCAGTTCATAATCACCAGGTTTGGTTTACCTTCTGCTTTAATGTTTGATAATGCATCGTATTTTTCTGGTAATGCTATGACTAAATTTGCATTCAAGAGAGGTTTCAAACTTAAATATTCTGCCAATTATTATCCACAGGGAAATGGGTTAGCTGAATCCACAAATAAAAAATTAATCAAAATAATCAAGCGAACCATTGATCAAAATCATAAAAAATGGCATAAGTATTTAATATATTCTTTATGGGCAGATCGAATAATGCATAAGGCTTCTATTGGCACTTCTCCCTTTAATTTATTTTATCGGAGAGAAGTGGTTCTTCCAACTCATCTAACAATCCCTTCTTTAGCCTTAGTCCAATATATTGATGAAGAACCAACTTCTTCTTTACAATTAAGGCAGATGGAAATAATTAAGCTAGAAGAACAACGAGAAAAAGCCAAAGTAACTCATGCTCATCATCAAGCATTAGTTAAAGCTTCTTTTGATTCAAACATGATAACTAGAAATGATTTTCAGATAGGAGATCTAGTTTTAAAATGGGACAAGGCTCATGAAGAAAAAGGAAAACATACAAAATTTCAACGAATGTGGCTTGGTCCTCTCCAAATTGCAGAGATCTTAGGTCCATATACTTTTATGTTACAAGATTTAACAGGAAAAAGAGAGTCTTTACTTGTTAATGGACAGATCCTCAAAAAATATTTTCCATAGGAGATTATTCTTCTATTTTGTATATTAGTTTTCTTTATTTTTAATAAAACCAGCTATTAATAGTTACGTTGGGAATTCATGAAAAAGATACAAATTCTCTGTTTTAGATTTTATTTCTTAACTTATATAAATATAATTCTTTTTAGAATATTGATCATTATTATTCAAAGATACAGTTAAAAGCTTTAGTCTAGAAATGATACTAATTTTAACTTTGAAAATTTTGATGAAAAGCAACTTCTAGTAGGAAGATGTTTTATATTAGTTCAATGAAAGGTATCTATAACAAAATGAAGATTCTCTGTAGAAAAGTTCTTTCCAAAAAACTCTATCATTGTCGTCCAGAGCTATCTTGAGGAAACAATGACTTCCTCCCCACATAGAAAATTACAATGTTCAGGGAGTAATCCAATGGTACACTTTATCTTAAAGAGTAAGAGGTCTCATCATGAGCCAACTTATCATGATCATAGATATTATATCTTGCTGACTTTGCCAATACTGCATACCACAATAGGGCTATGACTCAAGATTACTGCAATCAAAAGGCAAGGGGTCTCATCATGAGCCAGCTTGTTTAGCAAAGTTATAAATCAAGTGAATATCACTGTCATAAATTGGCTACCAAAACAAGACATTGTTCTTTAAGGGTAAAAAAAGAAAATAAAAGCAATAAGTGTGAATATGGATTTCTCTTTGACAATTGTGTATTTCTCTAAGTGGGACATAGGATCATTGCTAGGTAATAGGTAACCCTGTCGAGGTTATAGACGCTTACTGGCAGCAGTGGCTCTACCTACGACAAATGAGCATATTTAAAAACTGATTTACAGAGAAGCCTTTTTTTTAATCTTTTTAAACCAAGTAATGAATGATATAGATACAAAGACTAGCTTGAGGAAGTGAATAGTCAAAGTTGAACATAGAAGAAATGAAATATCATTTATAGATTAAAGCATAATGTACTTTGTCTTTTTATAATAAAGTTTGATTTTCTGGAAAATTTTCTGTTTTGAAAAGTTTAGAAAATCCAAAAGAAAAGCAGAGATAATTGGTTCTTCCAAGTGAATCACCAATTGTTGTGGCCAACAATAACTCCCTCCTTATTTAGTATTAGTAATAATACTAAATAAGTGGGGACCCTTAGTTTAAAAATCCAAAAAATTAATTGATGTTTGTTTTCATTTTCAATAAAACTTACTATCATTAACTTAAGAAAATTCTTTCGAAAATATTTAAATAAACTTAAGTTTATGACAGATTAGAATAAAATCTTTCTTTGAAGAAAATATCGCATTCATAGCAAAAAAGTAAAATATATCTTTTGTAAATAAGAATCTTCTAAATTGCGAGAACGCGATCCAAAAACTATGCATTAAAATATTTATCGCAAATCGCATATCACACAAAATATATTAACGGATATTTTTCAGATGATATATTTTGCGATATTGCGATTTCGCGATGTTACGAGATTGCGATTTGTGAAAGATGCAGATTTTTTGATATTGCGATGATGCGGATTTTTCGATATTGCAATTTTGTGATATTGCAAAGAAAATTGCAGATTGCAGGATTGCACATTCTTAAATCTCATTGTACGAAGAAAATCTTTCCATGAATCGATATCCGTTATGCGCTTTGATGTCAAATTAATGAATGGATTGTCAATTATTAATGAAAAGGATTTTGTTTTGATTGAAAGGTTATTTCACGTTAAAATAATATATTTCATATGCCTTCAGCATTTAAAACTATCCTGTCACCTTTCTCATATCATTATTCTCACTTAATTCGTAAAACCACAGGCGCAAAGAACAGGAGACTATACAAATCAATATTCAAAGTATTATGGGAAAGAAAGAGAAAGCTCCAAGTTTTGAAAGTAAAGAGATGACATCCTTGTACGCAGACATTGCTTGCAACAAGGACGCTGGTATCACCACTTGGGAGGGTATGTTTAATTTACTTGCAGAAGAGAACCCAAGGGTAATGGATGTTGCCGCTACTGCACGTTCAATTAATTCTTCTGAAGCATCTCTTACAGAGCTAGCTTGTTCATTTTTACACAGGGTAGCAGCAAGACCAAGAATTCTTCCATATACAGACATGGTAAAATGGGTGCTGGATAGCACTGATATTACGTACACACAGTTCAAAACTCAAGGTCAAGAGCTCATCGGGTAATTTACTGCAGAATATTTGACGCTTATGTATCATTTTCCGAAGCCTCAGGCAACTTACAACAAACAATTTATGGAGAAATTTTCCAAGGAAAATGCAAATTTGGCGGAATGCACCAAGGAATGGTCCAGAAGAGATGAACCACTGAAAAAAGATAAACACGGTATGTACAGTACTGGCTCACTCACTTCTCCATATTCTTTCGATGCTGCTATGCTATGTAGGCTTTTTGGAAAGCCTGACATTAATAATTTTTTTCCTGAATGGATTCCCTTATTGAATGCTACTGTTAACTCTATCATTGTGGACTGGGCTAAAATATTGTCTGATAATTTAGCCACGGCTATTTTTGATTACCAGTCTAAACAGATTGTCTCTCAGAGGATTTATCCTCCTTTTTATCTATCTACCTATATTATGGATTCAATCTTCTTTGTTTCTAAGTTACCTTTAATGGGTTGGCAATGGACAATTCAGGATCCCCTACCCATTCATGTTTATCACAAAGAATTGTGGGAATCAAAGTTCATTCCTCACTTTTACAAGATTTTCCATGGCATAATGTTGTCACTGTATAGAGTGTTATATAATAAGGATGCTCCAAGGTTATCCCCTGAAGCAGAAGTAGACAATCTCCTTGTCACAATATGGTTTGGAGAAGAATTTTTTACTTATGTGAGGTTTTTTTTAAACTTTGCCTCTCCTCATGTTTTACCCTTATATGTTCCGGATAAACTCATAGCTCGGGAAATTGCATATCAAACCTATGGAGAGGGAGGTTTGACAAAAGAATTAAAGGATAAAAAGAAATCCATCTGGCCATAATTTCCTGTGTCTTGCAGAGCATTTTCATTATTCATATTGGTCATGCGTTTAAGGAAGTAAACAATATTACATGTTTAAAATTGTTTAAGTTTCCGAGAAGACTATTTGATCCATATGGTGTTGTCAAGGATTTCACCACTGCAGTCAAAGTAAGAGTATTTTCTGGAGAAGAAAATCCTTTTGATGATATGTTTCAAGAAAGAAAAGGAAAAAAAGGAAAATAGAAAGTGTGCTCTCTACTGATGCAGAACAATTGGATGTTTTATGGAAAGATCCTACTACGGATCCAACTGAAAATATTAGTAAATTATCTCAAATTACAGGAGCTTATGCCTCCGAAACTATTGACAAAGAATTTGAGGTACGTCCGTTATTAAATGAAAAAGGGGATCAAATACAAGTTCTGCAACAACAATTGCAACAAGCACATGCTAACAGTGAAGCACAGATACAATTTGAAAAGTTACAGCAAGAGTTTCAGCAAATGCAGATCGGATATCAGAAAATCTTGGCCGAAAAAGAGAAACAAATACAGATTATGCAAGAGATGCATAAAGACGACCCCAAGCTTAGAGAGTTTATCTCAGAATCTATTTCTTTGAATAATCAACTACTGCAACAACAAGATATATTATGCCAGAAAATCTCACAATGGAACTCTGTTTGTCAAGAAAGTGATAAAATCACTAATCATGTCGTAGAATTACGACATGATTATGATTTAACTAATGAAAGAGTTACTAATTATTTGGCATGGAAAAATACAAAGGAAGGAAAAAGAGCAGGAGCACCAATTATCAATGACAGTCATAAAGTAATGCTCTTCAATAATTGGGATGCACAGATTAGAGAGGCAGAAAAAGCAGCAGAGGAAGCAGCTACAGCAGCAAGCAACATTATTGATTGTGTAAATGAAAAATTGCACAAAATTAATTTGATTTCAGAAACTATTCCGGGATACCCACCACAAGCCCACCAATTGCAAACATAGTGGAAACGGAAAACTGAGGAAAAGGAAAAATCAATTCAAGGATTGACAAAGTTAAATTGGGATTATTACTGGACATATCTGGTAAAACCACACAGTCAATGCAGTGCTCTTAATTGCATCATTAATTTTGCTGAGAAGATCGCGCCAACACTTGCCGATTCCATTTTTTTGGGACAATTAAAATTTGAAGTCGGCCAGCCTCCTCTTCTCAAATCAATGCTGGATGCTTGCAAATTCAAAGATCAGATTCATAAGTAGTTAGTTGATAGTTTTTAATTTTATATTTAGTTATAGTTTTACTTTATTTTTTTCCTAGAAAAAGGACGGTCATTTAAACTGAATCCTAATTATTTTTAATAAACTATATTTAGATTTATTTAGTAGTATTTAAACCCTTTTCATGCATTTAGAGAAGGGTCCTGAAATTTGTCAAAAACTTGTCCTCAGAACATGCGCTTCTGCACCCTCAGAGGAGGTTTTGATGAATGAATGGAACGAGATTTATTGATATCTATGTCCAATATCTGCTACTGATGTTGCATTTCTGTACTCTTAGTAGATGTTGGATTAAGAAGAGATAAATCGTTATTGCTTCTAGCTCATGAGTAGAACTAGTTATAAATGGTACTTTTATCTCTTAACTATTTTTGCTTCTTTGTTAAAGTAATATTTATGTTCAATTATTTATATATTGATGCTTGAATGCTTAAGTTGTCATTTGGCACTTTTGTATGGTGATAACTATTTTTTTATGCTTAGTGTATGAAGAGATTATTATGCGATATGTTTTTCATAACTGTTTCATCTAAATTTTTATATGAAATAGTTTATCTTTATTGAATTCTTTTCTTATAACAGTTGAATAATATTTATTATCGGTTATTATTCGAAATTATTTTATATCGCATAAACAAGATTACATCCCGAGTTTAGTTTAGAATTAGACATTTTTGTTTAAATTAGAATACAATTTGCATATGATTAGATTAGAAATAGAATAAAATCATTTCACTTAGGAACCTTTTTAGAAAGGAAATATCTATTCTCAACACACACACACATATTGGGAAACTGGTCCCAACATCTCAAGTTGGACCCACTACACCAAACGGAAAATGAGATGCTAACCAAGGTCCAAACCGGGTGGGTATCCGCCTTGTTGTAGACCTGATTTTCGGGGCTTCAACACCATGGTAGAGAAAACATCCCATCATGTACCATTGGTTACAACTGTGACAACATCTATTGTTGCTTCATCTTTATTGTTTTCGATGACACCAGAGTCTGATCTTTATGGTGGTCCATCCATCCCACTGGGTTACCAGGATTTAATGGAACCTACTCTGGTGTCTCCTCTAGTTCATGGACTTCGCCCATGTCATCATCTGGAATTATTTCTGGCTCATGTCTTATGAGTACTGAACAACCTAACCCTTAAGATCAGGTTGGTTCATCCAATTATAGTCCATATTATCCAGTATCTACTCGATACCCATTATATGAAAGTCAATATGTGTAGTATCCCTATAATCCATATTTTGGGGGACCACATATGTTCGGTCCATATGGAATTACTCCATTGTATTTAAGTTAATCATATGTTGAAATTTTGGTTTGCCAATGGTAGCATACTTTTCTTGCTCAATCGCAAATGGTTGTGTATCAATATCAACCAATTCAACCAGTTTCATCTATGCCTACTACACCTGTCAATTATTTTATGGTTGTTGGTCAGTCTGCACAAGCTGGTCCTTCCACCCATAACCCTAAAGTTTCAGGCCTATAGACTTCGTCTTCCGAGGCTCGTATTCAATAACCATCTCTCTCGGGAATTTCGCCACCATAGGATAGTTTACCTTTATCATAAGCTTCTACTGGCCCTATCTATTCACAGTCGAGTCTGAATTATCTTGGCCGACAACCATTTTATTAGATACCATGGTAGCCATAGAAACCATTCCCACAGTATGAAGTTATCCAGGTCCTGGTCAACAAGCCTACCCCTATATTTGTTACCAACAACAAAATCCATTTGTTATTATGCAGAGGCATATTGCTCAGGCGATTCAATCTTATCCTATTGAGGCTCAAATTGACCTTAATCGATAGTTTCCATTTTTTTCATCACTCGAGTTACCTGATTTAAAATAGTACACCAATGATACCATTCATTATTTACCTTGGTGGCTGGTGATTCCTCATAAATTACCCTTATAAATTCCAAAATTTAACAAAAAATTATAGAGAAGAACCCTCTATGCATGTTATGAATTATAATTTATGGTGTTCATCGAATCCCTTAAATGATGATTTTTATTACGTCTTTTCCATCAAATGCTTACTTGTCTAGTTGTGAAGTGGTGTATTGAATTACCACGAGCTTCGTTTGATAACTTAACACCTTTAACCACAACTTTTTTAACCCACTTCGAGTTATGCATCCCATATGAAACTAGAACGGAACTTTTGACCACCTTCAAACAGACCACTGCTACTCATATATCGGATCATATCCATGAGTGGTGTCGTCATCGTCGAATGGTTAGAACAATAGTTCCTGATCATATTTTAGACAAGTGGTTTATTAATTCCTTTTTTCCATCTATCACTGAGGATGTTGCCAAAGGCGATGTTGTCACTAAAGAGAAAGTAATTTCTCATGCCTAATATCCGGATCTTATTTACACTCAGTCTGGCACGCTATACGCAAATATTCCAAAGGTGTTGTGTCCAAATTTTATTGTTCCTCCTGCTCCATCTTGCCAGGACATTCATTTGGGTGATGGTGTGATTAGTTCTACTAGCGCTCTGGTAGCAAGTTGACTATCTGGTCCTAGACTTGTTGTTTCAAATTAAAACCCTATTGCATCTGATCCTACGTCTTCTTCTAAAATAATTTTCATGTCATTTAACAAAGTAAAAGGTGATAAGAAACCTAAAATAGGAAGAAGGGGAAAGATAAGTAGAAATAAAATTCACAACCAGAGGAAAAATAATCTGATTCATCTGGTTCTTTTAGGAAACCGCATTTTCATTGCTTGATATATGATGAGGAGAATTTTACGTGATATTGTACTCACCACTCAGAAGTCCCAAAGCTTCCTAATAATTCTATCGTATCTGTAGTGTTGACAAATCCTTTTCCGAGCCTAGAAACACATATGGTTGCTATGGATCCTGCTTCTAGTTCACAAGTGCTTATGCTATCCGCCACAAAGCCCAAAACTGATCTCTTTTTTTCCACTCGAAGTAAATATTATAGTAATTTGTTGTCATCTTTAAATGGTTAGTCTACAGATCAACCTACCACTTCAACTTCACCCTTATCTTTCTCTCCTCTACCACCTATTCTTCCAAAGTTAACAATAATGCCATCGAAGGGAGTAGTTCATAAATTGACATTCAACCATTAAGATCCTGCAGCTCAAAATTATAATGTAGTGAAATACGTGGCTCAGCCACTTTCTGTTATGTCAATGCTTGAGGTTCTTCATAATTGTCCCTCCTAGAAGTAGGCTTTGTTTTCCCTGATTGGTTGAATCGATCTGATGGATTCAAATCTTGTAGTCTTTAATCATGCAGTCTATGTGCCACAATTACCAACACAGTTAGCATTACTGATTCAAGTACATGGCCTGAATTTCCTCATTCATTGCACTATCATTAATGAAGGAGCATGTACTTGTATCATGTAAATGAGTTGATGGAAATCACTTGGCTCACTGACTTTTTCATAATCACTGACGACATTGAAAGATTTTGAGGGTCATACATTTAAGCCTTGTGGAATTCTTAGTAACCTACAAGAAGAAATGGGGGGAAAATTAGTTACTATTGAATTTGAGGTCATTGACGAACCCCTCGACTACAATATATTACTTGGAAGACCATGGTTTTATGCTATGGTTGCGGTAGTATCTACTTACTTTCATATGATCATATTCCCCAATAAAGAAAGTATCACAACCATTGATCAACTCTCTTTCTTTGCCTCAGGTTCCCAGGAAATTGGAAGAGTTACATTTGTTCATAGACCCCCACCTTCTCTTCATAACATTGGTGTAGGACTCTTTAAAGATCCTTCCCTAATGGGCACCTCTTTGTTACCCTACAACATCAGCGAAAATCACACATATAGAGACTTGGAATATGATATCTTCCACTTCATATGACTTAAGTAAGATACCAAATTATTCTGAAGTAGTGAGGTTGGATGATATTATGCCGCTAATTCCAATTAAGCTAGCATAGCAATCAATTTCCTTGACTTATGCGGCCAGTCCAAATCCTTTGTCAGCGACCATTTGAGTTGATCGTTCTTTAGATTTTGGTAGTTCTTCAGATCCATTTTCACACGTATTCTCGAATGATGAGAGAATTATGGAATCCATGATTCCAGAAGAAGAACCATGGGAATCATCACATCAACAATCCCATCTTCCATATTACAATGAAGATAATCCATTTGAACTATATCACCTTACTTTCGTTTATTTTCTGATGAATTCTATTCCTATCCACGCCATCGATTCTGATAAAAACCCATGAAAAATCTAAGAAATGATTTCTATCAATATTTTGACCAAACCATGTATTGGAGAAAATATTCATGTCAGTGCATCTTTTTCTCCATCTAAACTTGACACATACCGCTCTCTTTTTCGTGAATTATGAGACATATTTTCTTAGTCATATGAGGAAGTGTTAGGTATCGACTCTAGCATTGTTGAACATAAGATTAAAATGTATCCTGATGTTTAAGATGGTGTGATAACGCCTTTTTCCTTTTCACCCTAATAAAGTTTTTTCCATTAAAGAAGACGTTGAAAAACTTTTGTGTGCTGGATTCATTTACCCTGTTCCGCTTATTGATTGGGTATCTAAAATTGTTGTTGTCATGAAGGAATATGGGAAAATTAGAGGTTGTGTTGATTATCAGGATGTTAATCATGCTTTTAAAAAAGACAACTATCCAACTCCCTTTATCAACGAAATTATGGATGAATGTGCTAGATGTGAAATATTTTATTTCATGGATGGATTCTCTGGTTACAATCAGATTAATATTTGCCTAGAGGTACAATATAAAACCGCTTTTATCTATCCCTGGGCACATTGGCTTATCACAAGCTCCCTTTTGGTTTAAAGAACACTGGGCCACATTCCAGAAGGAAATGAATTATCCTTTTCATGACATCAAGCACATAGTTCAACCATATCTAGATGACCTAATTGCACAGTCACAGAAATGGGCTGACCACCCGTTACATCTGAGAGTGACCTTTTTACGATGTCATCACTATAAAATACACCTCAATCCCCACAAATGTGTGTTTGGTGTTGATTCTGGTCGTTTTCTTGGATTCTTCGCGTCGAAATATGAAAAGAGGCTTGATCCATTGAAGGTTGAGGCCATTATTGATTTTCCTTCTCCTTCCAATCTGTTTCAGTTACAGAGACTTCAAGGAAGGCTAGCTTTCTAAAGAGGTCCATTTGTAACTACATCAAAATGGATAAAGGATTTACTCAACTCTTGAAAAATGGGGTTTCCTTCCATTTGGATGAGGTTTTTCAATCTTCCTTTGTTGTTCTTAAAGATACCCTGATCCAAGCATCATTACTCTATCTCCCAAATTATCAAAGAGATTATTTCTTGTATCTCATCATTGAAGATACAATCATCGCTATGGTTTTAGTCCAAGTAGAAGATGGGATTGAACACCCGATATATTATTTGAGTCATAATCTCAATGATAAAGAAGTTAAGTACACATACATTGAGAATCTCTCTTTGGCAGTTGTTCAATCTCTAAAAATATTTCGCCATTATATCCTTCTCCAAAAGACCATTGTCATTTCATATTGTATCCCTATGACACACATTTTGTCACGTCATTTTTTTGGGAAAAAATATTCAAAATGGATCTTCATTATGAAGGATTTTGATTTGGAATTCATCAATCCAAGTCGAAGAAGTCTTTGGTGTTTTTTGAGCTTATTTGTGACCTTCCTTCGAGTAGCACCGACCCTACTATGGAACCATCAATTCTGGATGAGTATTTCTTTCTGATCTAATCATCTGACCCATGGTATGGATATTTTCGGCCCAATACATCTCACTCACAACAACGACGTATTTGATACCAACCCAAAGATTATCTGATCGTTAGGGATACACTTTATCGCCGTGGCATCGATACAATTTTTTGTATGTGCCTCACACATGAGGAGGTCGAAAAATTTCTAAATTATTTCCATTTTGGTGCATGTGGTGGGACTTTTTTTGGTTATGCTATCACACAGAGGATTATCCGCATTGGTTACTTCTTTCCTAACATATTTTGCGACTGCATTATCGTGGTTAGAAGTTGTCATTCTTGCCAAATATTTGATCGTAAAACCCACTTTCTTCTAGCACCAATGCATCATGTCATTGTTGTTCGAACATTTAAAAAATGGGCCATTGACTTCATGACATGTAACCCGCCCTCGATGGGGGTGGCATGGGTATATTATTGTCTCCATTGACTATTTTACCAAGTGGGCCAAGGCCACGCGACAGAGAGCTGCATTTTATTTTTTTTAACACATGGTTTCATGGTTTGCTGTACCATAAGCCATAGTCACAAATCATGGAAACAAATTTTGCAATCACATGATGGATGAGTTGACTGCCAAGTTAGGACTGTCGCATGATAGTTATACCCCTTATTATCTGCAAGCTAATGGAAAATTTGAAGCTATCAACAATATTCTTAAGTGTATGCTTCAATGCATGATTGGGGTTCATAAAATAAACTGACATTTGATCCTATACTTAGCTCTGTGTGCATATAAAAACTCAATGAAAAATGTGACTGTATTTACTCCCTTTCAGCTGGTTTATAGTCTCGAAGCTATCTTACTGATACAATGAGAAATACCATCATTGAAAATTACAATTGACATGCTACCTAAGACTTCTGAATAAGAGGCACATCTTTTAGATCTCATCCATCTAGACAAAATGTGTCGTGAAGCCACATTAGCCAACGAAGCACATAAGAGTCAAATCCAAGGGCAATATGACCGCAATTTCAAGTCTCACACTTGCTCAAAAGGAGACCTAGTTTTTCTTTATGGTTAGGAAGTTGATAAGATAGGAACAAGGAAATTTGAACCATGATGGCACGACCCCTATATTTTCAAGTGCATTTTGGCTAAGGGTGCCTACGAGTTAGTAGATTATGATAGGATTCCATTATCATAGCCTCGAAATGGGATGTATCTTAAAAATTACTATGCTTGATTTTCTGTAGTAAACACTGTATTATATTTTTTTATTGCATGTGTGTATTAGTGTGTCTTTTATAGTTTTTCATGTGGTTAGTAATCCGATTTTCATTTTTTTCTGATGTCAGAATATTTGGAACCATTTGTTGGATAGGTCGATGGTGCTAGTCGTAGCTCTCAAAATTTATCCTCTGCAGCATGGCTATATTTTCTCCAAGTGGTGAGATAGTGAGTATCCAAGGGATTTGTATTGGTCGAACAATGAACAATATTGCTAAGTATATCGATTTGATTGAACTACTATTTTATGCCATTTCACTTGGAATTCACTGCATCATCATCAGGCTGGACTCACAACTTGTCGTACTACAACTTACGGGTGCCTCTACTGCCCAAAATCTAGCAATTCATCACATGTTCCTTAGAGTTTGTCTGTTTGAAATACATTTTGAGTACATCGAATATAAACATATTTCTAGAAACTTTAACACTCTGGTTGTTTCATTTGGTGAATTATGTGTTATATAGACATTTTTAACATATGTAAAGATATATTTTCAATTCACATCATACAATTGAATAGGATTGCACGTAATTAAAGAAAAACACTGAAATTAAAATATATTAATATCAATTATTTTACAAAAATTGTGTCCAAGACACATTGGTCATCTGACCTCAAAATGTATACAAAAATATCATAATCTAAGTAAAGTTAGTGATTATCATCATAGCAAGTCACTGCTTGGGCTATCCTGCGCAATAGCCTTATCCAAAGACAAGGCGCACCAATGGTATGACACTTCAACCTCATAGGTAACTCCTCGATTTGGGCATCCTATATCCCAAGAGTTAATCCCTTCACATGCTGCTGCAACCTAGAAATATTTTTGGCTAAATCCAAATCATGTAGGACTGCTCTCCTCACATTCCTCTGTACTGGTTCTCCTACTTGTTTTGCACGAACCACTTGTAGAACAATAACTACATATACATATATAAAATATCATTATTTTAGTCTTGGAAACATCAAAAAACAAAAAATATGTAGAAAACCCAAAAAAATGAAAAGCATGGTCAATGTTTTACCTATAGCACCCCATTGAGTGATGACTGGTAAAATCAAATATGGATCTCCATGGAAATCCATCCCTGCATATGGATGCTCCTCAATGAAGATATTTTGTCTTCGGAGCCAACTAAATAATGCAGTGGAAAATGTGATCAATGACTAACCAACATTTCTTGCCATCAGCTCGACCCATCTCTGCATCCATGGATCTCTAGGACCAGCTAATCCCAGTGTATGCATCAATGGAACTCACTCCAAAATAAAAGTGATTACGATCAACCCATAGCTGAAAATTTTAGTCTTTCCACTTTTAACCTTGGTCAGTTGTTCTTTCATCTAAAGGAGTACTGCTTGAACCCAGTTCAACACTGTTAGCTTGAGACACTCAAGCACATACTGCATGTATGATCTGTTCACAACATGTATTGTCACGCTATCAGCTAGCTTTACGATAGTGAATAGGAGCATTCACAAAGTCATATCATGAGCATCTTTGATATTTGTCTTTCCATATTCGCTAGGCTCATTTCTTGGTCGAAAAAAATATCAGATGTAGTCCTTCACTGTTTCACCTCCATGGATGGAGCCTGCAAGGAAAATGGGGGCACCACATCTCGATAAACTTGTGATAAATTAAATTTCATCAACCAATATTGGGAGCACTTTGTGCCCAATGTGAGATTCCTTTAATGCTAGTTCCCATGAACGGATCAAGGACTGCAATAGGTCCATGTATTGCCTCATCCTTGACAATATAAAGTACTTGCACAACCCATGATCTATGAGGGCTCTCACAATCATAGGATCATTTTAGGAAACCATATCTTGTTCTTCATGTTATTTTTCTCATCATGTAATCTGTCACACCTCCAATTGTCATACTTTCTAACCTAAAATTTTATTTTTATTTTTCTTGTGTTGACAAGTATTCATTCTCTACTAGCAACTTTTCCACTTTTAGTAAATTACAATTTAACACATATGATAGGTTTTCAATTCCAACATGCACTGATTAAATTCACTAAAGTGGAATGTAATAGATCAAATTAAAGTGCCACTTTACAAACCCTACATACATATATATATATATAATTCTATATAGGTATATATATCAAATATCATACCCATAGAAATCTAAAATGCCTTTTTCTTAACTCCAATATATATGTCAAGGTTGATCTATGCACATATATATATAACTATACATATATATGTAAGCCGATACTATTCTACCCATAAACAATTATAAAGTGCGCTTTATACTACCTCCATATATATATCACGGTGTATATATTTATATATATATATATACATGTATCGGTATATGCTATTTCCCCCATAACCAATCATAAGTACGACTTTATTCCACGTCCTATATGTTCATATGCCGACCCATAGACACCTGTGTAATTATTTAGTGGAATTTTTAATAACCTTTTTGGTGTTTTCGTTCCCTACGATGGTTAACCCATCTCATTAACGAAGGTGGATCTATCTCTTTACTTCAGACAGTCGCATTATGTATCATGATTGCATTTCATTATAATTTGAATCGCAGAGTTGGGTTTGTAATGGTTTTCCGCCACCTACTTTGGAAGATGGTAAGTCAAGTTGGCGTAATGTATTATTATGAAAAACTGACATAACTCGCGTGAATTTCGGTGGCGGGGATATGTGTTACAGTGGTTGCAGTTAGCTTGTGACTACCGATTATTTACCTGCACCATGATCCTTGCAGGTACCAACTCCAGTGAACGTCGGTTTAACACGTAGGGTTTTCATTTTGCTGAGATCGATGAATGCACTGGAGTGTTCAGTTGGTGTACCAGAGCCGGTGGCAGACGGCGTTCTCATCTGTATTCGGTACTTCAAGTATCACATCGGTTCAGTTTTATGGACGGGAGGATGAACGCGTCACATGCAGAGTCGAGCAGTTCTGCGAGGTTAACTTGTGAAAGATTAACGTATGCTACCGGAAGTCGACGCGTATTAGGGTTTAGTATCTGATCTATACTACAAATCTGCAACGCCCTTAGGATGATGCCACTGCAGATAGGGTTAGGGTTTCGGATCTCCTTTTTAAACCCGACCCTCTTCATTGTAATTTCAATCCCTGTATTCAGCCCTAATTTCTCTCTGTGGAGTAGCGAAACCAAGGGATTAATATGCCAGGATCTGCGCATGCTCGTTGAGGCAGGATGGTCCTCTGATTCGGCGCGCGTTCTGTATTTCTTGGTTGCAACGCCCACAGTCGTTCCCACGTCTCTGGGCATTACGAGGGTAACCTATTCTTTTAATTTCATATTGTTGTGTATTATTAATTGTTAGTTTCCCAGAGCTTACGCTTCTGATATCAGTGTAATTTCTCAATAGGTATACTGTGAACAGCTCAGTGTGCACTCTCATTTCCTGAATGTTTCTATTACCTTCCGAGTATTTACCATTGAAAAGTCACTATGTTTTAATGGATGACAACGTTGATCGCTTGACTGCGATTCTAATTTTGTACTTCTCCTAATTGTCTACGCAGGTGTGAAATGCAAGCTCGACCATATCCCTCTACAGCGATGAGCCGAAAGGATCTTGGTCGCAGAACGAATTAAGGGTTATCGTTTTCTCTCGTTCTCCTTATTACTGGTCGATTCGCTAGTTTTCATCCAGTAAGAGTTGGGTTATTGTTAGACCAACCTATCTACTCGTATATCCCTTCGGGTGAGATATACTGTCCCGTCTACATATGGTTAATGCCCATCATTTCTTATTTGCATTTTTCTCTGTTTAGTTCAGAGCCAACGATTCTGTGTATCATTTATTTTCCCCTTTCGAGTTAGTTATATTTCCTATCTTTAGCATGCATAAAGTTACGCCCTCTGGTTACATAGAACCCGCATGCATAAAGTTACGCCCTCTCGTTTTGTCTGCCCTTTCTACTGAAGCACGGTTTGATAATAATGTTTTGTCTGTGTAATACCCAAAACCCGGCACTGTCGCCGCCTCCTTACGTTTGTTTACTTACTCGTATGTTTTAATAAAGACTTTCTGTTGACCATAGTTCGGCAGAACTTCCATATGGCGATTAGAGGTCCTTTCTATAAACTCTATCTCTGAACCGAGTTTTAAATTTAGCTTATTATTAATTTCCGAGAGTTACCTATTTTATCCTTTGATGTTATCATTCTTACAGGTATTACCACTCGTTCACACTCGTTCGAAATGGAACAAGGGAAATCTCGCGACAGATTCAATGTTGTTTTTATACATATGTATCTGAATTTGTTTGGGTTCATAGTCGCGGCGATTAAATTTGACTTTTTTAAAATACACATACATGCGTTCCAGTGACCTTTGAATATCTGGCATTCTTCTTATATTATTGCTTTGCCGGTCTACTTGATTCGTATATAACCATATCATAGATACTTTTAACATACATCGTTGACCCATAATAGTTTTATTTATATTGCCTTTGTAGCATATAGCCTCACGTATAGGTGTATATGTATATAGGTCGTAATCGAGTTTAACAATGCCCCAATTGGTGGGATACTCGATGCCTATTAACATGTATATACACTTTTGGCTTATTTAATTTCTTTTTCATGCATATATAATATATGAAATCGATAGTTATATTGATGAGCTACTTTGAGCATAAATTAACTCGCTTATCCAAATGTTGTTTTCAAGGGTTATAATTGAAGTTAAAATACGAAATATTCCATAGCAACTAGGAATAGTATAACCATTCTTTAGTGTAGATTTACTTGTGATGAAATAAGATTTCAACTACTCAAAATCCCTTTTTTTTTTTTTTTGAAGTATAACTATATGTATTTCATGGGGCTTGTCTAGATCATATTAAGTGTAGTTCAAGTGATTTTCCATGCTACTAACTTTCGAGAAGTACCGGGAGATTTTAACATGCTATCTATACACTTAGAACTTTTATAATGCTCATAGAGAATGGAAGAAATGTTGTTTTTTTTTTTTAAAATCTAATATTTTGCTTCCTTTCTTTCTGTTATGTATCATGTAGACTTCATTACTGATATAGTATTTTTCTAATATTCAGAAGAGCATAAAATATCCCATTTGTATCTACAGGAGACAAATAATATTTTATTATCTATGAGGACTAAGAAACTTCAGATTTAAACCAACCTGGGTTTAGAAGTTCTGTAGTTTCTACTTCATAGATCTCTCGTCTACA
The DNA here is from genome assembly GCA_034641835.2 of Pinus albicaulis. Taxonomy (NCBI): domain Eukaryota; kingdom Viridiplantae; phylum Streptophyta; class Pinopsida; order Pinales; family Pinaceae; genus Pinus; species Pinus albicaulis. The sequence goes on along the minus strand of CM076579.1, from coordinate 1,139,775,868 downwards.
ACTAAACAGAACCTAGAGGGTGAATACCTTAGGAAAGGTTCTGTTAAATGTAGTACTAAATCAATCATCCCATTGAATTAAATTTTATATGTAGCCAATTCATACCATAATAACTCAAAATCACAAGAAATTTAGAACATACCACAGTCTGCAAGTGACCAACCTCCCAACCTTAGCATCCTCTTTATCTCCCAGGATTCACCCCCGAGCAGAGATCACCTCCTAGAACAGATCAACCTGTGATCTGCCTAGGAGCAGCTTATTTAAGCTCATAATTCCCCAAAGCATGTTTCTAATTATGCATCCAGAATAGCAAGAGGCTTTCTTTCCTGTTTAGCCTAGGCTTCCCATTTTTGGGATTCTTTAAAGCTGCTTTAAGCTTTTCCTCAGCTTTTCCAGCTTTTTCTCACCTCTTCCCAACTACTCCTCTTCATTGGGGAAATTTAGATTCCTCCTCAAATCTAAATTAATTTCTTTCAAGGATTTTTTTGAAAGATTTTTTGGGGATTTGTTGCCTTATCCATCCTCATGGATTTGGCAAGTAATCTCTAATTCTCTTTTTGGTCAAAATGCACAATCATTTTATTTATTTCCTCAAATAAAATATGTAAATACATTCACACCATACTCATCCCTTGGGGTCCACCCCCTTAGGATTAAAGTTCAAATGTCTAACTTTAAAAATTCAACACACAAATTGGGGGTGTTACATATTCCCCCTCTGAAAATAAACACCGTCCTTGGTGTTGTTATTCAACTACTAAAGTTCATTTAAACAAAAATGGATATTTCTCCATCATTTCAGCTTCCCTTTCCCAGGTGGCTTCTTCAGCAGTAAAGTGCTTCCACTGCACTTTTACTCTGGCCACTGTTCTGTTTCTCAATTCAATTTCTTCCTGCTCCAATATTTGAAGCCGTTCTGGTAGAAACTCCCCTTCTGGTTCCACCTGTACAACATTCCAATCAACTATGTGAGAAGCATCATGCACATATCTTTTTAATAATGAAACATGAAACACATTATGCACTTTAACATGGGGTGGTAAGGCCAGCTTGTAAGCCACTAGTCCCACCCTTTCTAAAACTTCAAAAGGCCCACAATATCTAGGTGCAAGTTTTGCACAACTTCCAGCATAAAGTGTACTCTTTTTGGGTTTGATGCGTAAATACACATGATCCCCCACTTTGAATTCTCGGTGCACTCTTTTCTTATCAGCATAGATTTTCTAGCGATCTTGTGCTGTCTTGATATTCCTTTGTATCTATTTGATAATTCTTTCCATCTCTTGTAGTGCATCTGGTCCCAACACCAGTTTATCCTCTGGTTGACTCCAGCTCAAAGGAGTATGACACTTTCTCCCATAAAGTGCCTCAAACGGACTCATCTTAATATAGGATTGGTAGCTATTATTATAGGCAAACTCAGCTAAATGAAGATACTCTTCCCATTTTGATGGCCTATCCATCACGTACATTCTCAACATATCCTCTAAAATTTGATTTGTCCTTTCTGTTTGCCCATAAGTTTGAGGGTGATAGGCAGTACTAAAATTCAACTTAGTACCCATCCCTCCAAACAATCCTTTCCAAAACGCTGCTGTAAACTTAGCATCTCGATCTGAGACAATTACTTTGGGCACCCCATGAAGCCTTACTATCTCCTTCAGGAAAACATTTGCTACTTGAGTTGTTCCGAAAGTAGATTTGACTGGTATAAAGTGAGCAGCTTTGGTTAAAGTGTCTACTACTACCATTACTGAATCATGTTGGTATTTGGTTTTGGGTAGTCCTGTTATAAAATCCATGGAAACTGTATCCCATTTCCATTCTGCAATTGGCAAGGGATTTAAAAGCCCTGCTGGGTGTTGATGCTCAACTTTGACTAACTGACATTGCATACATCTACTTAAATACTCTGCTACATCTCTTTTCATTCCTGGCCAGAACAACTTCTTCTTCAAGGCTGTTAACATCTTTTGGTATCCTGGATGTCCTGCATAGGGCTATTTGTGATATTCATCTAGTATTTCTCTTTTCAATGACTCTATATTTGGAATATACAACCTGTTTTTATAATAGAGCAGCCCTTGCTGGTTTTTAGTGAAATCAGTTTTACCCCTTGTCTGTAGTTTCACCAAAAGTTCTTCATAATTGGGATCTTGAGTTGTTGCTTTTCCCACCAATTCTTCTATCTCCATATGACCACTACTTCCCATGCTGTTTAAATTTTGACAAGCATTTCGACTTAATGCATCCGCAACTTTATTCTCCTTCCCCTTGATATGCTTGATATCCATATCAAATTCACTTAAAAAAGACAGCCACCTGGCTTGTCTTGCATTCAGGTCAGTTTGGGAGAAAAAATATTTGAGGCTGATATGATCAGTCATCAATGTAAACTTCTTCCCCAACAGATAGTGCCTCCACATTTTTAAAGCATGAATAACAGCTGCAAACTCCAAATCATATGCACTATAATTTTGTTCATGTACTTTCAGTTTCCTAGATTCATAGGCAATGACTGAATTTTCCTGTAACAGGACTCCTCCCAGCCCTTCTCTGCAAGCATATGTACATACAACAAACTCTTTATCAGGATCAGCAATTTTTAATATAGGAGCTGAAATAAGTTTCTGTTTCAATTGTTCGAAACTGTTTTGACATTTCTCAGTCCACACGAACTTAACACCCTTCCTTTGTAATGAGGTTATGGGATTTGCTATAGCAGAAAATCTCTCCACAAATCTGCGATAATAGCCTGCAATTCCCATAAAGGATCTTACTGCTGAGACATCAGTGGGAACTAGCCATTCTTTAATGGCTTTTATCTTTTCAGGGTCAACTGCCAACCCTTTTTCAAAAATTATATGACCGAAATATTAAATTTTATCTTTATAAAATTCACATTTACTGAACTTGGCATATAGCTGATTTTCTTTCAAAGTTTGCAACACTATTCTCAGGTGTTCCTTATGTTCTTCCTCATTTTTGGAGTAAACTAAGATATCATCTATGAACACAAGAACAAATTTGTCTAAATACTTATTCAACACACTGTTCATCAGGCACATAAATGTGGCAGGGGCATTTGTCAAACCAAAAGGTAGGACTACAAATTCGTAATGCCCATACCTGGTTCGAAATGTTGTTTTGCTGATGTCTTCTTCTTTAATTTTAAGCTCGTGATAACCAGTCCTTAAGTCTATCTTGGAAAAGACTGAAGCTCCTCTCACTTGATCAAAAAGATCATCAATTCTAGGAAGTGGATATCTATTCTTAATGGTCAACTTGTTCAGATGACGATAGTCAATGCACATCCTAAAAGTTCCATCCTTCTTTTTCACAAATAAAACCGGGGCTCCCCAAGTTGACACACTTGGTCTGATATACCCTTTATCTAACAATTCCTGTAATTGCATTTTCAGTTCCATTAGTTCAGGAGGGCTCATTCGATAAGGTGCTCGGGAAACAGGTGTTGCTCCTGGTACAAGATCGATTGAAAAATCAATCTCTCTTTTGGGGGGGAGATGAGGGATTTCTTTGGGAAAGACTTCCTTAAATTCTCTCATGACTGGTATAGCATCCAGTAACTCTTCCTCAGTTTTCTGTTCTATTTCTTCTACATGCACTGCATAGACTTGGTATCCTTTTCTAGCTGTTCTTTTCAATTGTAGGGCTGATATTTGCCTTACGGAAATGGACTTGGGTTTCCCTTTTAATGTAAAAGGTTTCCCATCTTCATCCACACCATGCAGGGTTTTATCCCAGCAGTTCATTAGAACTTTCTTCTTTTCTAGCCAATCCATTCCTATCAGCAGATCATAGGATCCTAATGGCAATATGTTCAAGTTTACTTCTGTTAAAAACCCATTTACTTGTATTGCTGTTTTGGGCAACTTATGAGTGACTTTTCTCTTAGTTCCAGTGGCCACCTGTACCAACCATGACTGCTGAAATTTTTCAGGTTTAATTTTACATTTTTCTACAATTCCAGGACTAATGTAACTCAAAGAAGCACCTGGATCAATCAAAACAGTAATAGGTAGGTCAAAAATCTTACCCTCCATTTCCACCATTGTTGCTTGATGTTCTGCTTGTCAATTTTCCAAAGCTGCACTGATAGTTGGTATATTTCTGGCTATGTCATTTACTGTTGTTGCCTCTTGCTCCCTGCTGATCATGTGTATATTTCGATGGGGGCAGTCTCTCATCATATGGGGTTCTCCACAGCCCCAACACTTCAAAGGTTCCTTCATCCTGACTGCCCTTTCCTTTTTATTGTTCCCTTCTACTGGTTTTGAAGCCACTTGTGACTGAGCAGTTTGACTTTCTTTTGGTTTACTGAATCTTTTCCGCTGATGATCTCTACCAAAATTTCTTAGATATGCTGGTTTTGGTCTTTTACCTTTGAACTCACCCTTGCTCTGCCAGTTCCTCCCTTGTTCCGCTTTACCTTTAAATTGCTGATAGCATAATCTTGCTTTTCTAACAGCTTCATCCATGGTCTTTGGGTTGTCAAACTCAATTTTCTCCTTGTATACAGAAGGCAAACAATTTAAAAACCTTTGCACTTTTGCCTTTTCTTCCCTAATGTAAGGAACATACCTCAGTAAATTAGTAAACTTAGTGACAAACTCATCAATAGTGAGTTGTCCTAGCCTAAGTTCATGGAATTCTTTTGCTTTATCGTCATAGTAACGTTCATTCAAATAACGACTTTTGAACTTAGTCTGAAAATCTTCCCAAGTAACTGTCTTTTCGTCAATGGCATGCACCATTTTTGTCTCCTCCCACCAGAGTGTAGCTTTTCCTTGTAGCTAGTACACAGCTAATCTAGCCTTCAGATTGCTCTCATATTCATAGACTTGGAAATACTTGATCATGTTCAGCAACCAAGCTTCAGCATCCTCCTCCTTCTCCCCATCATAGGAGGGAGGTTTGATCTTTCTGAATTCTCCCTGCAACTCTCTTTTCTGCTTATGTTGGTTTCTAGCTGCATCCTCATCCTCAGATTCATCCATCTTTCTTTTTCCAGAACCTTCACCTTCCTCGCTGTTCCGGGAAGTTAGCTCTCTGATGAGTTTTTCCTGCTCCTTACTGGCTGATGACAACATGTCATTTTGGCTTCTTAATTCAGCCAACTCTCGTTGCATCCGGTGCAACATAGCCAGTACCGGGGCATTAGGATCTGGAGTAGCAAACTCATCCCGCAGATCCACATAAATCCCTTCACCTTCAGCCATTTCAACTATACATACTTACAACACAGATTAGCAAAGTTTATAAAACTTCAGAAAAACAAAATATGTAATAAGCAGTGAGCAAACACGACAGCCCAATTTGTTGTAACTAGGGCTCCGATACCATTTTTCACACCTCCAATTGTCATACTTTCTAACCTAATTTTTTTTTTCTTTTTTTCTTGTGTTGACAAGTATTCATTCTCTACTAGCAACTTTTCCACTTTTAGTAAATTACAATTTAACACATATGATAGGTTTTCAATTCCAACATGCACTGATTAAATTCACTAAAGTGGAATGTAATAGATCAAATTAAAGTGCCACTTTACAAACCCTACCTACATATATATATATATATATAATTATATATAGGTATATATATCAAATATCATACCCATAGAAATCTAAAATGCCTTTTTGTTAACTCCAATATATATGTCAAGGTTGATCTATGCACATATATATATAACTATACATATATATGTAGGCCGATACTATTCTACCCATAAACAATTATAAAGTGCGCTTTATACTACCTCCATATATATATCACGGTGTATATATTTATATATATATATACATGTATCGGTATATGCTATTTCCCCCATAACCAATCATAAGTACGACTTTATTCCACGTCCTAGACGTTCATATGCCGACCCATAGACACTTGTGTAATTATTGAGTGGAATTTTTAATAACTTTTTTGGTGTTTTCGTTCCCTATGATGGTTAACCCATCTCATTAACTAAGGTGGATCTATCTCTTTACTTCAGACAGTCGCATTATGTATCATGATTGCATTTCGTTATAATTCGAATCGCAGAGTTGGGTTTGTAATGGTTTTCCGCCACCTACTTTGGAAGATGGTAAGTCGAGTTGGCGTAATGTATTATTATGAAAAACTGACATAACTCACGTGAATTTCGGTGGCAGGGATATGTGTTACAGTGGTTGCAGTTAGCTTGTGACTACCGATTATTTACCTGCGCCATGATCCTTGCAGGTACCAACTCCAATGAACGCCGGTTTAACACGTAGGGTTTTCATTTTGCTGAGATCGATGAATGCGCTGGAGTGTTCAGTTGGTGTACCAGAGCCGGCGGCAGACGGCGTTCTCATCTGTATTCGGTACTTCAAGTATCACATCGGTTCAGTTTTATGGACGGGAGGACGCACGCGTCACATGCAGAGTCGAGCAGTTCTGCGAGGTTAACTTGTGAAAGATTAACGTATGCTACCGGAAGTCGACGCGTATTAGGGTTTAGTATCTGATCTATACTCCAAATCTGCAACGCCCTTACGATGATGCCACTGTAGATAGGGTTAGGGTTTCGGATCTCCTTTTTAAACCCGACCCTCTTCATTGTAATTTCAATCCCTGTATTCAGCCCTACTTCCTCTCTGTGGAGTAGCGAAACCAAGGGATTAATATGCCAGGATCTGCGCATGCTCGTTGAGGCAGGATGGTCCCCTGATTCGGTGCGCGTTCTGTATTTCCTGGTTGCAACGCCCACAATCGTTCCCACGTCTCTTGGCATTACGAGGGTAACCTATTCTTTTAATTTCATATTGCTGTGTATTATTAATTGTTCGTTTCCCAGAGCTTACGCTTCTGATATCAGTGTAATTTCTCAATAGGTATACTGTGAACAGCTCAGTGTGCACTCTCATTTCCTGAATGTTTCTATTACCTTCCGAGTATTTACCATTGAAAAGTCACTATGTTTTAATGGATGACAACGTTGATCGCTTGACTGCGATTCTAATTTTGTACTGCTCCTAATTGTCTACGCAGGTGTGAAATGCAAGCTCGACCATATCCCTCTACAGCGATGAGCCGAAAGGATCTTGGTCGCAGAACGAATTAAGGGTTATCGTTTTCTCTCGTTCTCCTTATTACTGGTCGATTCACTAGTTTTCATCCAGTAAGAGTTGGGTTATTGTTAGACCAACCTATCTACTCGTATATCCCTTCGGGTGAGATATACTGTCCCGTCTACATATGGTTAATGCCCATCATTTCTTATTTGCATTTTTCTCTGTTTAGTTCAGAGCCAACGATTCTGTGTATCATTGATTTTCCCCTTTCGAGTTATTTATATTTCCTATCTTTAGCATGCATAAAGTTACGCCCTCTGGTTACATAGAACCCGCATGCATAAAGTTACGCCCTCTCGTTTTGTCTACCCTTTCTACTGAAGCACAGTTTGATAATAGTGTTCTGTCTGTGTAATACCCAAAACCCGGCACTGTCGCCACCTCCTTACGTTTATTTACCTAACTCGTATGTTTTCATAAAGATTTTTCGTTGACCACTAATCAGCAGAACTTCCATAGTGCGATTAGAGGTCCTTTCTATAAACCCTTTCTCTGAACCGAGATTTAAATTAAGCTTATTATTAGTTTCCGGGCGTTACCTATTTTATACTTTGACGTTCTCACTCTTATAGGTATTACCACTCGTCCGAAACGGATCAAGGGAAATCTCGCGGCAGGTTTATTTTTGTTTTTATACATATGTATCTGAAATGGTTTGGGTTCTATGTCGCGGAAATTTTATTTGACTTTTAAAATATACATACATGCATTGCAATGACCCTTGAATATATGGCATTCTTCTTATATCATTGCTTTGCCAGGATACTTGATTCGTATATAATCATGTCATAGGTGCTTTTTAACATACATCGTTGACATATAATAGTTTTATTTATATCGCCTTTGTGGCGTAGAGCCTCACGTATATGTATATATATGGTTGGTTCGTAGTCGAGTCTAACAAGGCCCCAAATGGTGGGATGCTCGATGCCTATTAACATATATATACACTTTTGGCTTATTTAATTTCTTTGTCATGCATATATAAATATATGTAATCGATAGTTCCATTGATGAGCTACTTTGAGCATAAATTAACTCGCTTACCCTAATGTTTATTTCAAGGGTTATAATTGAAGTTAAAATACGAAATACTCCATAGCAACTATGAATAGTATAACCATTCTTTAGTGTAGATTTACTTGTGATGAAATAAGATTTCAACTACAGGTTTCAAAATCCTTGCTAGTAACTCTGTTTTTTTTTTTGAAGTATATCTATATGTATTCCATGGTGCTTGTCTAGATAACATTAAGTATAGTTCAAGTGATTTGCTATGCTACTAATTTTCGAGGAGTATAAAGAGATTTTAAAATGCTATCTATACCCTTAGAACTGTTATAATGCTCATAGAGAGTGGAATTTTTTTCTAGAAATTTTGTTTTTTTAAATCTAATATCTTGCTTCCTTCCTTTCTGTTATGTATCATGTAGACTTCATTACTGCTATAGTATTTTTCTAGTATACATAAGAGCATAAAATATCCCATTTGTATCTACAGGAGACCAAATAATATTTTATTATCTATGAGGACTAAGTAACTTCAGATTTAAACCAACCTTGGTTTAGAGTTTCTGTAGTTTCTACTTCATGGATTTCTGGTCTACAACTAAACATAACCTAGAAGGTGAATACCTTAAGAAAGGTTCTGTTAAATGTAGTACTAAAATCAATCATACCATTCAATTAAATTTTATATGTAGCCAATTCATACCATAATAACTCAAAATCACAAGCAATTCAGAACATACCACAATCTGCAAATGACCAACCTCCCAACCTTAGAGTCCTCTTTGTCTCCCAGGACTCACCCCCGAGCAGAGATCACCTCCTAGAGCAGATCAACCTCTGATCTGCCTAGGAGCAGCTTATTTAAGCTCATTTTTCCCCAAAGCATGTTTCTAATTCTGCGTCCAGAATAGCAGGATGCTTTCTTTCCTGTTTAGCCTAGGCTTCCCATTTTGGGACTCTTTAAAGCTGCTTTAAGCTTTTCCTCGGCTTTTCCAGCTTTTTCTCACCTCTTCCCAACTACTCCTCTTCATTGGGGAAATTTAGATTCCTCCTCAAATCTAAATTAATTTCTTTCAAGGATTTTTGAAAGATTTTTGGGGATTTGTTGCCTTATCCATCCTCATGGATTTGGCAAGTGATCTCAATTTCTCTTTTTGGTCAAAATGCACAATCATTTTATTTACTTCCTCAAATAAAATATGTAAATACATTCACACCATACTCATCCCTTGGGGTCCACCCCCTTAGGATTAAAGTTCAAATGTCTAACTTTTAAAAATTCAACACACAAATTGGGGGTGTTACATAATCAACATTATTATCCAATCAAAGTCTGAAATCACACCATTGGCTTAGTTAGGATCTATTCCATGCAAGAAAATAGAGAAATTGTGGGCAAAAACCAAGGTACAACTTTCTGAATTACACTCAACGCACCCCTAAGTGGAAGACAGAGCGTTGTAGAGGAATTGGACCTCTTTCCAACCTCTCTACAACGCACTTTTTGACATCTAAGAGTGCATTCATCCTAGGGTGTTATATATTTACCCTAGGAGCCGAAAAATCCTAAAAATGTGCATGAAACTGAACAAGAATGCAATTAATAGGAAGAGGAGGTTAATATCTTCTACCTGGTCCAGAGGACATGAGAAATGATCCACATAATGTGTCACAATTAGCTGCTAAAGTTCGAAGTTAAAGTAGGCTCAAAGCACTAAAATTCGAATGGTAAAGGGGAAATGGTAAAAATGACTTGGTAATTTCTTAATTTAATAGTATTTTTAATTAATTTATGCATATTTAATGAAATGACTATGGTTTTTATCCATTTTTACTATTTTAAATAGGTATTGTTAATCCATTTGAAAGTTCTTTGAGAAAGTTTATAGCTGATTATAGTGAGTTAGTTGTGCATGATCGTGAAATGAAATTTTGACCACAAAACACATTTTTATCTCTTTTTTGAGATTTTTTAAATACGAAAAAGGAACCCCCCTGGAGTTCTCTTTCAGCTCTTTTCAGACTCCCAAAATATGAAAATATTGTCAAGCACTTGTCCTTTTGAGCTCGTTAAAGGAATGGAAATGACATCTACTCAATATAAGTTTAACCTTTATCCGGACTGAGATAGATTATGATTACGAAAAAGGAAAAACCTAGTCAAACATGGCTAGGAGGTTCTCTCAGGTATTGTTTTACACTCTTTAAATCAGAGGGATTATTATATGAGAAATAACTTGTGAATTTTTCTTTTAGTTCCTTTCTCAAACTCTATAGACATGAAAAAGGACTGATTTTTCACTGTTGTTAAACTCGTTAAAGAAAAAAATAGTGGCAAACTTGTCCACAATGATAAGATTGATTTTCACCTTTACTAGACTCGTTAAAGCATCAAATAGAGGTGAAATTTTCCATCATGAAAAGATTGAGTTTCACCTTCGATAGACCCATTAAAGAATCAAATTGCGATGGATCACCCGAAGGTTGGAATTATACATCAATAATATGTTATCCTCCTCAATCTTGTTAAAACAAAAGGAGGTATTGGTCAGCGATGTCTGGGGAAAATTGGAAAGGGATAACACATTTTATGGTAGCAATTCGCTCTTGAGCATGAAACTTATTCACTTCATCTCCGTAATTTTTGGGTTGGGTAATCTGCTTGACTGTCTATCATGCTTATGTTCTATCATACCATCCATCGCTTTGATTTTGGCTCAAATGCTACCAATTCATTCCTTGTCACTGGTATGTTCAAGAGAAGTCACGCATTTATTCCTCATACTTTGCAATACTCATAAACCTTCATTTCATGACCTCCATCCCTCACAATACTTCATCAGTCACATTCTGTCTCCAAAATCATTACTCTCTTTTTGTGTCATTGATGGGGGAAGCATCAATCCCCTCTTACGATGAGTCACTTCCTCGCGACATTAGTTCATCATCCAAGAAGTTGACTTAGGAGCGACCTTTCAGTACCTTGGATCTTGCTTACATTAAAAACATGTTTCTCACTTCCAATGATAGGTTCACATCATAGGCCTTCGGCTAAGAGACATTTTATGATACTCGAAATCAAACCATCTATTCACACCATGTAGAATGTATTGCAATACCTTGAGAGCCATTGTCATCAACTGTGGTTTCTCTCGCATCTATTAACGTCTCACATCATTGGCTAGTAATCAAACAATTTCTTCCCATGTTGGACTTCACGTCACATATTCGAATAGTTAGACTTGTACTTTAAGATATCAAGTGAATGAGATATAAGACCCTGGATCTAGTTTCATCAATTTAGGTTGTGATTTCAGTTGAAGTACTAAATCATCCATATGGTGGTCATTACTCAGATGGTCATCCTATCATGGGTCTATATTTGTAGACAAGGCTATATCCGTAGACAAATTTCTGATGTTATGACAGTTTATGTGTTTAGTATGGGATATGCCTCCCTCAAAAATTCATTTCCAAGATGAAAATATATCGTGATGTGATGTATTGTAATTGATGCAGGTCACCTTCCACTTCAGTTCCTCCTCATAACATTGTAAATAAAATCACTCAACACTATCATTTTTGACTTCTTGATTTAGGGGGTAGTTGTTGCAGGTCAACATGGGCATCATCCCAAAAAACAAATCAATATCTATTAGGGTCTATCATACTCTAAATTATTTAATACATGCCTTAAACGAGTCACTCCATTGGTGGTTTTCCTTCATGAAATTTGTACTGCTTAGATGCCAGTTGAAGTGCTCCATTGAGCCATCAACGCACCCTAGACAACTTTAACTACTTTGTGGAGAGTCTAATCCCATGTAAGTATGTGTTGCAGAGGATATAGGCCCACTTTAGAGTGCATTTTTCGACTAGGAGAAAATGTTTCATTGGATTCCAAGAATCTTCCCAACTTCTACTGACTTCTAGAAGTTGTTCCAGCTTTCACCTCATCTGATAGCTTCAAATTTGGAACCCATGAAGTCATTAAACCTCTCATTCTCCTATTCCCATGAACAAGGAAACCTCTTCATCCATTTTTAGGAAAGACATTGAATGATTCATTTATGTCAAACTACCTTCATCTACTCATAAATAGAGCACTGATCATAGTGCATAGGAGAGCAATAACTTTTGCTAAGCAGAGTTATGCTAGTGAGATCACAACTCTTAGAGGTATTGTGCATGTACTATGATGTTGTTGTATTTTTTATGACGGATGTGATGAGGATGGGACTCAATATGGATGAGTGACAGTGAATCAATCAACTGGTTGTACTCTTCCTTCTAATTCATAAAAAATAAATTTGCTCCTTTCCTAATGCACGTGTCAATGATGTTATATGTGTAGTAATGAATTTACTTGTTTCAATTTGTTTAACTTGAATAGATTGTATTTCATTTATGTTGTTTTATGTCTTCTTTTTTCCATGGCAGGTATCAATAAAGCGATTTAATTTGGATTGAGAGCAACAAAAGCGATGAAGGGAGGCAAGGAAAAGCGAAGAGATTATAGGTAGGTTATCCTCCCTTTATTTATTCATTTTGAGGAAAAGGTTAGATATCTTTATTTCTGTTGTTCTAACTGCACCACCACACTTAAGGAAATCATACTTATCCATAGGTTTTTATTTCCGTAAAACATATATTAACTGATCTAATACTAGCCAAGAATGAGGAAACCTCATCTTCACATGGAGTATTTTAAAAAATATTGAAAACATTCTCACCTTCCCATTCCTCTACCTATGTAATGTGACTACCTCAAACCGATCACAATGTGGACTAGAAGCTTTAAAATAAAGAGAGTGTGAAAAAATAGTTTGCGGAGCGGACTGATCAAGAGGATCATGGCACAAAGAGTGATGTCATGTAGATGATAGAGGATAACATAAATTGAAATCATATTCTAGAAGAGATAAACACAACTAAGAGGTGTTTGTCTAACATCTAGCAGAATTGTCCACAGAAGATGTGACAATCATTACAACGTATCGACAAGAAATATATATCTAGTATCATGAGGAATAGTACACAATGATATGACAATGATAAAAACAATTACAACACATTATCTATATGTTAAGTACTAAAATAACCAAAATAGTTCAACTATGTTAGCACAGATGAAAAGAAACATGAAATGCAAACATCTACAAAATAGTCTTACAAATATTCCTAATCCATACAGGAAGAACGTGCTAGCCATGAAGACTTATGTTATTAATTAAAATTTTCAAGACACATGTATATAATAAACACCACTAGCCCCAGTAGTCGATAACTGGAGCCAGTCCTTGCTCCTCAAATGAACTAGCTTGTCTCTCTAATGCCTTGCAGGAGGAGCCCAAGCCCGGAACATCATTTTCTCATACAATGAGGGTGTATATATAACCAATGGGGAGGTGATGCTTCACCTTCCTTGTGACTCTTTGACTACCCTCATGATTGTTTGACTTCCCATGAATTTTTGACTTTACATGACTCTTCGTATTCCATATGTGTGATTTTGACTTCAACTTTATAATACATTTATCCAATATTGAATCACATATTCCAAAAAATGATGTGGCATGTTATGACTCATGGAATGTCATGGAATGACACTGATGAAATGGACTACATGATGACATTTAAATGCCAAGCCATTATTTTTTATTGCTTTATTTATGTCTTCTCGAAAAAATGGTGCATGTTCTTCTTCTTCCTCCTCCTTATGACATGGGGATGAGGAGTATTCCCTGTGATATTTATCTTTCATCTTATGTTATATTCTGGTTTTCCTTAGTCTTCTAGCCAGACGATTATCTTATCTCTTTAGCTCCATAAGTATCTTTTAGAATGTCCTCCCACTCCATTCCCTTCTTCATGATATTTCCATATCATGATAACGTATCTACATCTACAATCCACTCATGACAAGATGACATCAATATGATAATCCCTTAGTCTAAGATGGTGCATATTGATCCATTCAGTGAGCCAAAACTATGTGGTAGGGTGGGAAAGAGGCTTAGTGATTATGAAATTTTGAAGCTCAAGTAGTCAGGGGTGAATCTTGAGCCTTGATACTACACAATGTGTAGTTCATGTTGGAAAAGGGAATGAAATTGTGAAATATTGGAGCTAAGTATGACAAGTTGAGGGGATGAGCACTCGATCACCCTATTGTGCAATTCATGAAGGTAGAAGAGGTTTTTCTATTCTAAAATTACACAACTCAAAATCTTAGGGTTTATGATTAAGCCTTGAGACTGCGTAGTGCGTAGTACTGATTGGGAAAGACAAAGAAATATTGTGAAATTTTAGGAATCAATTAGTAAGGCTAAGGGATTTTACACTGTCTCAACTAACTACACAATTATGGGAGGAAAAAAATGTCTGGAAATTACTCAATTATGCAGTTCAAGAGCTCAAGGTTTTAGCTTGATCTTGAATAGTATGCTATGTGGAGTTGACGCCAAGATGGAGGGTTGAAATGCACAATTTTAGAGGCCAAGGCTCGAACTTGAGCATTGAAACTATGTAGTCGATAGCACTAGGAGACAAGAGTTTTTCATTGAATAGTTTTAAGAGTCAAGGTTGTAGCTTGAGGGTTGGGACTACACAATGTGCTGTTCGGAAAGGCTGGATGAGGCTAAGATATGAAATTATGATTTTGTGATCCATACCTAGATTGCAAAGAAATCATTCGGTGATAATCACATGAGAGAAAATATTTTCGATGTTTCTTAGACCAAATAATGTGGTTCATGTTCATGAGAAGAGGAGGAACCATATCATGGCATCAAATAAATAGACGAAGGTATATGTTTACTAGTTGTTGGAATATAACAGCTAGTTCTGACTGAAGAAATTTTAGTTATAGTAAACATTATAAACTATAATTATTTGTATTAATAAAATTTTTTATTCAAGGGAAGGAATTAAAAATAATAACAATGATAAATTGAATAAATCAAACAATTAGATGCAATAAACAAATAAATAAATAAATATATATATGTGTGTGTGTGTGTGTGTAATTAAATTTAATGGGAGAAATTATATTTTATTATTACTAGTAATATATTAATAATAATAAATTTTGATTTTGTTATTATAACTAACTATAATAATATGGTCAAACCTAAATTTATATGAAAAAATAAAAATAAAAATAAATTAATCCATTGAGAAAAAAAAACAAAGCCACAATAGGGATCTAACACCTGCTAATATTCAAACCATAATCTCTATTCAGATTTATATGCCTCCTCTGAATTTCTAAGGCATACCTAAAATTATGGTGATGAAAGTGATCAGTCCTACCAAGAACCCTAGCTTCTTCAATGAATATGTGATGATTTGTCTATTTTGCATGTTATTTCAAAGTGGGGGAGTGATACCTTCCATGTTTAATGTAAGCATCATGCTCATAGATCCTCTAATTTATTGATTGACCAGTTTCAATAATATACAAATTCCCACAGGAGTAAGGGATGATGTAAACACATTTCCCCTAGCTAGGTTTTACAAGGTCTTTTACAGTTCTAAGAGAGCTTTCAATGGTGTTTAGGGGCCTAAATGTGGAAGGAACCTTATGTTGTTTTAGGATCCTAGCAATCTTATCTATGGTCCCTTGGATAAATAGAATATGAACTCCGAAGGGCCAATCCTTAAGATCTTTTTTATTCTTGGGACCTTTTTTTTCCTTAAGGAAAGCTCTAATACATTAGTGCCTGCAATAACCATTATTATTAAATACACTAAGGAGGTGGGTATTTTCTTCATTAAAGTAATTCTTATCAGAGACTTGTAACACCCTAGTGGCTAAGTTGTTGATAACACCTTGCTTTTGAGCAACAAAATGATGCAAACTAGCCTAAATATATTGCTCTATGGGAGTTTTTTCCCAACGAAATTGGTGGGAGAAAGAACCATATTTTATTTTTGAAATGATAACATTGAAAAAATATATGAAACCATCAAAATCACATTTCATACTGAATTTTATGGAATGGGATTGTTTCTTAAGATGTTGCAAAAAGAGATCCAAATTTTCCTAACCATGGGACCAAATGACTCAAGTGTCATCCACAATCCTTTCTAAAGGTTAGGTTGAAATAAGGCTAAGGATAAGGCCTTGTATTCAAAGTCCTCCATGAAAATATTATCCACCACAATGGAAAGGGGGAACCAATACAAATTCCACATGTTTTTTGATAAAATTTCCCTTTTAAACTAAAGAAAGTGGAGGTGAGATAACTTTCAATTAAGAAAGTAATATCTTGATCCATAATGTGTTTGATGAGTTCAATGGCCTCATATATAGGGATATTGGTGTATAAGGATACAACATCGAAGATCATTATATTATCATAAATATCCATCCTTAAACCCTTTAACTCATTGCCAAACAAAGAAGAATATTTGACAAAATATTTTGTTCATCCAACAGGAGGCTTAAGCTTACTGCATTACAAGAAAAAAGCACATTGGTGAGGGTCATGCTTGTGACGGACCTTTAAGGTCCGTCACCAATGTCACATATGGTGACGGTGCTTAAAAAACCGTCACTGTAAGTGTATATAGTGATGGTCCTTTATGGTCCGTCACCAAAGACATTTTCAAGGACACTTTTGGTGAGGGTTGTTAAAGGCCCATCACTGATTCTCTCTTTGGTGACACTTCTAGTGACAAACTTTTAATGACCCTCACCAATGCTCTTTTTGTTACTTTTGGCGATGGTCAAAAAATGTCCGTCATCATTGATAATTAAAAAACCGTCACTATAAGTGTATATAGTGATGGTCCTTTATGGTCCATCACCAAAGAAATTTTCAATGAGACTTTTGGTGAGGGTCGTTAAAGGCCCATCACTAATTCTCTCTTTGGTGACACTTCTAGTGACAAACTTTTAATGACCCTCACCAATGTACTTTTTGTTACTTTTGGTGACGGTCAAAAAATTCCCGTCATCATTGATCATTCCAATGAGTTTTTGATGACGCTATGTGCCTATTAATATATTTTCTGTCAAAAGTTAACGATTTAATACCATTATTGTGGAGCATTTTTTATAATATGTCCAAGGCCATAGTGGTTCGGTTCAGTAAATATTTTTATAAGTAATTAGTGTTTATCATTTCCCTCAAGTAATGACTAGTCGAATATAGATTTCCTATGAGTCAACACATGATTCATATATATTAAGTTTATTATCTAGAAAATTCCCTTTAGATAAAGTTCCACTATTGTGTGTAGGAAATATATTATTTAATACATAATCAAGCTTTGACATTTCTATTAATGAGAAAGACCTAACGATCCTCACCAATCTGGGCATGCCTTAAGTTAATTATTTGGCACACACTAACATTTCTTAGCACCCCACATGTATTGGAACATCTTTATACCTAGAACATATCGTGATGACACTGACGCCCAAGCACATGGTGGCATGTGCTAGCACAACATGGAACTCTCCTAGCATGTGTTGGCATGCTGCATATAGTCCCTAGCATGCCCTAGAACACCTTGATTGAATGCATTGACATACATTATCACTTGGCACACAATGCCACTTGGCATGTATTGGGACCTATTATTAGTGTTCCTAGCATGCCCCTTTTCAAGAATATAATGTCTTGACTTATTAACCCTCTTATTGGTTCTTCCTTTTGATTCCTTGACACATATTGACATACCCTGGCACCCTGCACCACATCCTTAACACCTACCATGTATTGGCATATCTTGGCACTATTAATTGGCACGTGATATAATTAGCACATCGTGGAACTCCCAAGCATGCTTTGGGAATTCTTGACATGCCTTGATATTCCCTAGCATGCCTTACCAATGCTTAGCATACCTTGTCAGTCCCTCCTTGGCATGACAACTAACACTCATTAACACTAGTATCTGGCAAATGTTCCTCATATTCATTAACTTCCATGAATTTTTTGCCTAGTGCTCCCTTAATGTTTTTTCCTAGTAATCCTTAACACTCATCAACATGCATTATCACTCTCTAGCACACCTTAACACTCTTCAACATTCCCTTCCACTTCATAACATGCATAACACTAGTCCCTGACACATATTGGCGCTTGGAAAGTCTTAGCATGTATGGAATACGTTAAGATGCCTTGGTATGATTTGGCATGGTTTAATATTAAATTTATTTGTGATTATCAATTGTTGGAGAGTAGATGAGAAGGAACAAAGGAATACTTGGCACTTAGAATGCACTAAGACTTTGCACCTGGCACCTAGTGTTGGTGTGCCTAGAATGCCCCTCTTGGAAAAGGTAAATTGATGACTTATTAACCTCTTATGTGTTCATTTCCTTGTAGTTTAAATTTTTTCTCCCTTTGTTGTCTTGACAGTCCCTGACACGCATTGACACACCCTTGCACATCTTGGCATGCCTTATCACTTGGCACATCTTAGCATGTTTGACATGTATTCCCACTATCTGGCACATCAAGGGGGTGAAGAGAGATGTAGTCCTAAAGTAGGTCGAGTACGAGCGCTGAGTAAGGGTTGCTAAAGGGAGGTCATGATCATCGTCCAAGAGCAAGATCATCATGTGAGGGTTTAGAAGAATGTTGCATACCTTAAGGGTCGGTTTGCGCTAGGAAGTAGGATGGAATATTGTTGGTTCTCTTCTGGCAGATCGAGCTTAAGAGAGGTTTCTCATGAGAATCTGGGCATGTGATTTCAATGGTGTCTTTGTGTGAAGGCCACATCAAATTCTGAAATGTTGAAATTTGCAACAAGAAACAGTGAGATTGGAAACCAAAAAGGACAAAAAAAAATGCACCCACACTGGTGAGGAATTTTGATGCACCAGGAGTGAGGAATGTGGGGCATCTAATTTATTTTTCCCTTAAATAAATTGGACAATAAATTGTAATTTCATCTCATAACAACTTGTGTCAGTTAATTAAGTCATGATGACCGAGTTAACTCAAGAAATTCAAGTACTTGAGGGTCTAAGATGAGGCATCTAAAGGGATTCTAATATTTTTGAGGTCTAGTTGAAGTTGATGCATTAGTGGGGTGCAAGTGTAATTAACTCGATTAAATGAGTTAAAATCAGTTTAACTGGTTCTCACTGAGTGATGAGCTAGTGAGAGGTCCAGTGAATTAAATTAGATTTAATTCACAATGAGTGATCAATCATATAACTCATAATTTGTTATTAATAATTGCATGCATATCAGTTTCGAGGAATACCCAGTTGAGACAGAGGTTAAAGGGAACATAACTGTTAGTTGTATTCAGAGAAAATTTCCCATGTGCAAATATAAAGTCATTGGGATGCCATGATGGAATGCGCAATCAAGGAAGACTGATTTTCCTAATTAATAAGGAGTTAATTTCCTAGGAATTGCATGAGCAAGGTAGGCTGAAGTAAGGATGAGAATTGGCTAAGTACTAGACCGAGTTTGCCTAGATCAACGGGATACAATTGACATAGTTCTGGAGAATCTCATGAGAGATTAAGCATTAATGTACTGTTTCATAATTCCTTGACTTAATACACAATAGAGATAGAGGGGTTTTGAGCAGTTTCTTTCCCCAAATACATCATGTTGTTGTGTGATTGATAATTTATTTCTCTTACTTATATGTGATTGTGCGATTGTGTTTTGTTTCCACAAATTGTAGGAAGGATTCAATATCTTGTTTTAGTAGATTACAAGATTAGATTGAATCTCGTTGGTTAGATTTTCTACATGGTATCAGAGCAGGAATTTTTTGGGTGGCGAGTTTGCAGAGAATATTTGAATATTTTGGTGTAAAATTTTCAAAAAAAAATAGAATATTTGGATTCCTCGCGAAAATTTACCCAAATGGGAAAAAAAAATCGGTCGAATAGGAGCTCGGATGAGGGAGATATCATCGATTTAAAATCAACTCTATTTTAGAAAATTTTTGTAACGTCGAGACAATTACATTGTGCGTGAGTCAAGAACCTATATGTAATTGAGGTACCATATGCATGCAAATCTTTGAGGAGAAAGGCAGAATTTAGAGACTTGGTGGTTTAGAGGGAGCATAAATTACCTCTCAACATGCATCCTCATGAGAAGCAGTCTTAGAAGGTTGTGGAGTACCTGCCACAATTGGAGAAGCATAGAGGAGACTAAGTGGAAGCGTCCACTCAAGTAGAGACCTCCATGAGGGGGAAATTTCAAGCCAGATGGGAAGAGGGAGCATCCATACGTCGAGGTGTAATGTGGGGTTATGTGTAGACATAATCCCAAGATAATAAATTTGGGCAAGGTCCATTGAGATGGCGTGTCTCATGGATTGAACCTGGCTACAAGGAGCCCACAGTACAATAGTAGTAGGAAGGATCAGTTAGATTTATGTAGTCAGATGTCAGCAAGACAGAAATCAGAGTGACAGATGTCAAATACTGGATTACAAATCGGAGTTATAAATAGTTCAAAGGGCACGAATGCAGATGTCAGAAGCAGCGCAGAGAATCCAGTACTAGATAGGTGTAGTAGCTAGCAGCAGTCAGAAGACTCTGATGACAAATGCATTATACTAAGTAAGTTGTTCGGAGGCTATTTAGTTTCAGGATTTGCAAGTGCAAACAACACTAGAGAAGTGTAGCATGCAGAAAATTCCAAAGGTACCGGATGGGGATATATTGAATTCCTTTCTTGTTGAGAGGGAGCGTTGAAATTTACAACAAGAAACAGTGAAATTGGCAACTTATAGAAAGGACAAAAAAAAAATGCACCCACATTAGTGAGGAATTTTAATGTACCGAGAGTGAGGAATGTGAGGTGTCTAATTTATTTTTCACTTAAATAAATTGGACAATAAATTGTAATTTCATCTCATAAAAACTTGTGTCAGTTAACTAAGTCATGATGATTGAGTTAGCTCAGTAAATTCAATTTAAGGTGATCGAGGTGGATATTGGTGGCCACCCGCCTATTCCACTTGGGCCCTCGCCTTTGTCTCTTTCAGTTTTCAAGTTTCCTTAATTATAGCACAATTTACTATTTTTGTTAGTTTTTCGGGTCCTAAACTTCCAGAGCCATTTTGA
The DNA here is from genome assembly GCA_034641835.2 of Pinus albicaulis. NCBI lineage: Eukaryota > Viridiplantae > Streptophyta > Pinopsida > Pinales > Pinaceae > Pinus > Pinus albicaulis. The sequence continues at coordinate 1,139,754,670 of CM076579.1, read as the reverse complement.
GGCCCCAAACGACATATTTTGGGCATGAAAGGTTTGGTGATTTCTTAGAAATTGCATTAGCAGTTGTAGTCCTCAGAGAGATCTTTCTAACGAGGTATCATGTGCGTCAAACAAAGATCATATGACCAAGTTACGACCCCGGAAAGTTGGCTACCCAACTAACCCCAACGGGGCCCATAAACTCTTGGTGTTACATCTCCTCGGGTTAGGGTTTTGGTTGTTTAGGGTTTTATCTTATTTTTAAATAATAAAAAATACCCTTCATCCTTATCGTAACACAGTTAAGAGGAACATAACTATCAGTTGTATTTATAGAAAATTTCCCATGTGCAATTATAAGGTCATTGGGATGCCATGATGGATTGCACAATCAAGGAAGGTCGATTTTCCTAACTAATATGGAGATAATTCCATAGGAATTGCGTGAGCAAGGCAGGCTAAGAATTGACTAAGTATTAGACCGATTTTTCCTAGATCAGCAGGAGACCATTGGCAGAGTGCTAGATAATATCAAGAGCGATTAAGCATTGTATTGTTTCATGATTCCTTGACTTAATACAAAATAGAGATAGAGGGTTTTGAGTAGTTGCTTTCCCAGATACATCTGGTGTTGTGCGATTGATAACTTGTTTCTCTTACTTATATGTGATTGTGCGATCGTGTCTTGTTTCCAAAAATTGTAGGAAGGATTCAGTATCTTGTTTTAGCACATTACAAGATTAGATTGAATCCCGTTGGTTAGATTTTCTACATGAAATAGAAGAGAGGGTTGATACCATCTTGCCTTGTGGTGGTTAGTAGGTGGCAAGGTCTGTGATAAAGAACAACATAAATGGAGGAGGGCTTGCACTGTAATTTAGAGCCATAACAGAAGTCGACGTAGGCGTAATATTGACTGATTTAACCCTAGTTTGAGGGTCGACATTGAGATCTGAAGTTCATGTCAAGATTCTCTCAAAGAAATGCCCAGAATCTATGGATCCATATGAGCTAGGTCGAGTCCCTTATGGAGGCAAGAGTCGTGTTTTTTCTATGTGCGGATAGGGTTTGTTCTACAAAAATTAGAAGTACATAGTATAATGCCCTAGTTAGGACAATTTCCTAGCATGTTTAGTTCATAAGGTATGCCCTTGAGACTGTGACAAATTTGTGTAGAAGAAGACGGGTTGTGACCCTTAGAGCGAGGTTTATTTCTGCAATAAAGACTGCAGATCCGGAAGATGGTTTGCAGATTCAGTATGTGTGGAGACAATAGATCCAAAGGAGGGTGGAACCTGAGTAGAAGATTGCGCATGCAGAAGAAATGTGCCATATGAAGAATGGATTGACATGTAGAGGAGTTGATTTTGGTGGAATTTCCATAGAGTTTTAAACAAATATCTGAATAAACCTATAAAATTTAGTAAATGAGCTATTAGTGGCTGATTTGTAACCCTAGTTCAGTCATCTACAAACTGTTAGAAGTATGATAAGAGGAGTAGTTCATATTTGTTCATAGATTGGACAACAAAGATCAAATTGTTGATACACAAGAACAGTGATCTTGAGAGGACTCAAACCATTGTTAGGTGGCAGATTTGAAGAGCCCTAGATGAAGACAATATTGTTGGCCCTAGATCAGTAAAAATAATTGACTGTGGTTGGGCAGATTGATGGTAGTCCAAGTACAGTTGGAGGTTTGTTAGGTTAATGTCAAAGAAGAGCCCTGACTCTTGTTCTGGTGAAGGACAACAAAATTGGTAGAAGGTTAGGTGTATAAGGCCTAAGGATGTGCATACTTTGAAGGACTAAAGTAACAGTCAAGTGGGCCAACCAGCTAGCCCTAGTTCACTATATTGTAGAGGATTGATTCAGAGAGAAGAAGGGAAGCCTCCATAGCCCTGGACTTCTCATCTTGGAGCTATAATATGGCAAAAGTGGGCTTACCAAAGAGTTGTTCACAAATGGAATTGTTAAGAACTTATTACCACTCAAACTAGTAGTGGACCTAAAAGGGGTTCCTAAGAGGGCAACTGCTAGGACAAGGGAAGCGATGGAGGCTTAGCCCATTGTCACCATAGCTAAGGCTCCTTTCTCTTCACAGAATTTCATCGATGGGTGGAGACTTGGTAGTTTAGGAAGTCACTTGTGGCATATAGGTCAATGAATAGGTGGGAAGTGACCCTCGAAACCCTTTCCCTAAGATAAAATAAAGAGTGGGACTTGCTTTCCTTTTAAGCAAGTGAATTTATCTTCTAGGGAGAGAGGAAGGGGATTGAAGGGTTGAGGGAGAAAAAAAAGACTTATGAAGGAAGTTCTTAATCGCTAAAATCCTTTGGGAACTTGGATTCCCAAATGGTCCTTGATGAAAGGCCTTTGACACCAAATGGGACCACACGAGGCCAAGTGGACCCAGCCCAGGTTCGGGGATGGAATTTAGCAACCAATGATGTTCCTATCTTGGACAAGGTGAGGGGAAGGATTAGACAAGAGTTTTTACTTCAATAGGTAAAATTGATCCTACTAGGTTCTATCTTTGGGACCACCTAGGCAAAACTTGACCCTAGAGCTAGGGCTTGAGGAATCCGAATATTCCACCTAGGCAAAACTTGACCCTAGAGCTAGGGCGTGAGGAATCTGAATATTCCACCGTCGGAATTGACCCAAGTTCTGAGGAGAGTGAGGGCACCCAACAACACAGCTGCCTTTAGGAGATAGAAGTTTTCCTCTAGCTAGATTCCTAGGAAATTGTTACCCCAGGTGACCTAATGGGGCTAGACCTAGGGAATGTGAAAATTTCTTAATCTAAGAAACCCTACTGCAGTATCTTGATTTACTTCTCCTACTTGAATTAAGTTACAAGTTAATTTATGAAATATTTAATAAATTAGCGAAGTAAATAGTAAATACAACTAGCAACCTACGCATACAAATCAAATATTGAATAACATGCTCATAGACAAAGTGGCAGACATATTTTCTGGACAACTGTCCCTGGAAAAAACCCAACGCGGGAAAACCGGTGCAGCTAGCTCTAGAGGGTTTTCATTATTATGCAGAATCTAAGTACAACAATCCTGGGCACCAAAACTAGTTCACCCAATAGAGAAATAAAAATGGCAGTAATACGCTGCTATGAATCCCTCTACATTAGCCTGAAAAGGCCTATGTCAACCTCTGCGTTGCTCAGTAAGGGTCTATGTCACACCTAAAGGGCTTACACTTCCCCTATGTTGCCTCGACTGGGCCTGCGTCAGCTCTACGTGGCTCCTACTGCCTCTGCGTTACCCCTGTCGGGCTTTGGCTGGACTGAGTGGCTCCTGCTGCCCCTGCTGCTCTGGCTGGCTGGAATGCTTATGCAGAAAAAGCATAGGTAAGAAAGAATTCACTGGCCAAAGGTAACGCATAACAGTCAGAAAAATTGAAGAAATGAAATGAAAATAGATCAATGTACACAAATAACTGAAATAGCTCAATGGGACTAGAGAGTAAAAGGTTTGACAACAACAATAAGTGCTTATAGCATTAGCTAAGAGAACATACGAGACTAGTTCACGAGGTTAAAATGTTGTATAATTGTTGGCATAGGAAAACTGTAGAATTGTTAGAGTAAATCTTTGTAGGTACCATTAGTTGGTGATCATCGATAATCATTTCATTTCATCAAATACCCTGATGAATGGGCCTTACAAGATATTTCAGTAGACAAATGCCACATAAGTTGTGCGATGGAAAAATATTCACACTATATTGAAGAAAACACCTACCAAATAAGGATGATGTTTCAAATTGGGCAAGAAACAATAGAGAGATAGACATCGAAAAAGTTAAAATGCTAGGGCAACAGGAAAGCAACTAGGTAGCATGGTACAAAGCACAACAAAGAAAATTATAAAAATGGAAAACCCTACAAATTAGCACCCATCCAAACATCACACAATTTTTTCTTTAACCCTAGTTAGGACAATTTCCTAGCATGTTTAGTTCATAAGGTATGCCCTTAATACTGTGACAAATTTGCGTAGAAGAAGAATGGTTGTGACCCTGAGAGCGAGGTTTATTTTGCAATATAGATCGCGGATATGGAAGATGTTTTGTAGATTCAGTATGTGTGGAGATAGCAGATCCAAAGGAGGGTGGAACCTGAGCATAAGATTGAGCATGCAGAATAAATGTGCCATATGAAGAATGGATTGACATGCAGAGGATTTGATTTTGGTGGACTATCTAGAGAGTTTTAGACAAAGATCTAAAGTAACCTATACAAAATTAGTCAATGGACTGTCAGTGGCTAATTTATGACCCTAGTTCAGTCATCTACATATTGTTAGAAGGATGATAAGAGGAGTAGTTTAGATTTTTTCATAGATTGGACAACAAAGATCAAATTGTCGATACACAAGAACAATGATTTTGAGAGGACTCAAACCATTGTTAAGTGGAAGATTTGAAGATCCATAGATGAAGAGAATATTGTGGGCCCTAGATCAATAAAAATAATTGACTGTGGTTGGGCAGATTTATGGTAGTCCAAGTACAGTTGGAGGGTTGTTAGGTTACTGTCAAAGAAGAGGCCTAACTCTTGTACTTGTGAAGGACAACAAGATTGGTAGAAGGGAAGGTGTATAGGGCCTAAGGATGTGCAGACTTTGAAGGACTAAAGTATTAGTCAAGTGGACCAGCCAACTAGCCCTAGCCCTAGTTCACTAGCCCTAGAAACCATTTCCCTAAGATATAATAAAGAGTGGGACTTCCTTGCCTTTTAAGCAAGGGACTTGATCTTATAGGGAGAGAGGAGGGGGATTGAAGGGTTGAGGGAGAAGAATATGACTTATGAAGGAAGTTCTCAATCCATAAAATGATTTGGGAACTTGGATTCCCAAATGGTCCTTGATGAAAGGCCTTTGACACCAAATGGGACCACATGGGGCCAAGTGGACCCAGCCAAGGTTCAGGGATGGAATTTAGCAACCAATGATGTTCCTATCCTCGACAATGTGAGGGGAAAGGATCAAGCAAGATTTTTTACTTCGATGGGTCAAATTGATCCTACTAGGTTCTAGCCTTGGGAACACCTAGGAAAAACTTGATCCTAGAGATAGGGCTTGAGGTATCTGGAGATTCCACCATCATAATTGGCCCAAATTTCGAGGAGAGTGAGGGGACCCACCAACGCAGTTGCCTCTAGGAGATCGAATTTTTCCTCTGGCTAGATTTCTGGGAAATCGATGCCCTAGGTGACATAATGGGGCAAGACCTAGGGAAAACTGGAAAATTGTGAAAAAATGGGGGGAAATCATCACCCTTCTTGACGTACTAGTGCCTAATTCACTTGGGGATATGGAGTTAGGGATGATAATAAGCAAGAATTTGGTTTCTTGATCAAGGAGGCCCATAAAGTCAACTTCGTCCAATGTTAGAGGAATATGAAAAGTGACCTTAAAGAATTTATACTTCATACAAATTGTGCAATATTATTGAGATAAAATGGTCTCAAAGACATTTCATTCATCTAACAATGGCCCATACATTAAATAAGCTAAATAGACACATAATTCCACATTTCCATCATGCAACAATTAGCCCTAGTTATAGTGAATTCAATAGCATGCAACAACAAGAATAATAGAGTTAAATTATCACTCAAAATGTTAGAGAGTATATCCAACTAGCTTCACATTTGCAAAAACAAATCTCCAACACAAAAATAGCCCAAATCCATACATCAAAATGCATCCATCGTCCAAAATAGTCCTCCAAGGAAAAATGTGAAGTTATCTAAAGATAGAGAGACCCCAAGTCAAGTGATGATACAAATGAATCCAACTAAATCCTATCTATACATTGATTAGGAGTTGATCATTGATAGAGGAAAATTGAGGAGTTGCATAATGGGAGGCAAGAGGACCTACCATATGTGATGTTCAGGACATGTGGACTGAAAGGGCTATGTGTGGCCACCATCAAAAAGTGGTTAAAGTGTTGTCTTGTTCGAGGTAGATTGGTTATCAAAAGACTAACACCAAGCCCTAGTTGTATTCATTATATCAGTGTGATTGTAAAGGGTCATGATCCGTGGTACAAGAGCTCTAGCCTATTCTATTATAGTTTTTATTTAACGAAGAACGGTTCGAAAAAGTTAAAAATTGTCATGTGCACTAGTTGATTCCCTAATGTGTGTAGATTTCGTTGTGCAAAGTATATGTGTTGTGGCACTTGAGTGTGTTTGCATCAAATATTCTAAGTCCAAAAAGAAATTCTCGTATGTCATTGAAATTCAACGTATACTTTATTCACCTAAAAACTACATGTAACTCATCTTAGGCTACTCATGTCCAATCTCAACTCATCCCACTTAACAAGTTACCAAGACAAGGCTTATCACATCCAATTGTGGTTGTAAAAAAACTAAGCAACACAGTTTATATATTGACATACCTTAGCACCTGGCATCTCTTAAATGCCTTGGCATGATGTGGCATGTGTTAGCATCCCCTACATTCCTTGGCATGCTTTTGCACACCCTAACACACCCTAGCACTTCCTTACATGCCTTGGTAGTTTAGCATACCTTGGCACTACCTAGCATATACCCTTGTCACTCCCTCCTTAACACATCTATAACTCATTGACACTCATTGTCACACACTCTTATTCATTCATTTCCATGCATTTGAAACTAGTGTTCCCTTGTTTTTCCTTGGCACTCCATAACACTCCTTGACATGCATTGGCACACCCTAGCACCTGGCACATCTTGGCATGTTTCCATGGCCTCTAGCATACCTTAGCACTGCCCAACATACTTTGTCACTCCCTCCTTAGCACACTTGGAACTTATTGACACTTCTTGTCACAATCTCTTAATGTTCATTTGCATGCATTATTTTCACCTAGTGCTCAATTGTGGATCCCTAGAGCTTCCCAGCATGTGTTGGTACACCCTGGCACTTGGCACATCTTGGCTGCATGCCACTCTGGCACACTAGCATGACTTAACGCTGCCTAGCATACCATGTCACTCCCTCCTTAACACACCCGAGACGCGCTGACACCCCCTGTCACACACTCTTATTCATTCATTTCCAGGCATTTTGACATAGTGCTCCCTTGTGTTTTTTGGTACTCACTAACAATAAACACACATTGGAACTTGACACATCTTGGTATGCTTCCCTAGCACTCTAGCATACCTTGGAACTATCTAGCATATCTTGTCACTCCCTCCTTATCACTTTCCATCTCTTGGTGTGCCTAACATGCCTTAATGGAACCGTCTAGCATGTGTTAGCACTTATTGAAATTCCTTGGCACACCTTGGCACTCCCTAATTGTCATGCCCTTATAGATAGCCTTACTTTTTTGCGACTTGGGTACCCAACCAAGTTATTGAAACAATAGTGTTGTGTCTAACCTAAAGTCTCGACTGCTTTGTCTAGCCCATTACTGCAATCGTAGGCTTTCCTCCTACAAGTCCTATTTTAAAATTATCCTAACACACTTCATCCTTGAGACACCTAGAAGTCACTGATATTCCTTGGCACACACTCTTATTCACTCATTTCCATGCATTTTGACCTAGTTCTTCCTTGTGATGCCCTGACACTCCCCAACACTCCTCGACATGCTTTGAAACTATCTAGAATTTGTTGGCACACCTTTTCATTCCATGGCATGCCCTATCATTCCTTATTTATCATGCCCTCACAACTACCCTTATTTTTTGCAACTTGGGAACCTAACCAAATCCTGCTTTGACTACAATAGCCTGACCAAGTTATAGTTACTATAACTATAATATTCCTTGTTCACTTAAGAACTTCCTATAACTCATCTTAGGATACTCACGCCGAATCTCAAATCAAACAACTTAATAAGTTACGAAGACAAGGCTCACATCCATTCGTGGTCGTAAAACAACTAAGCAACATATTTTACATCTTGAAATGCCATAACACCTAGCACGTCTAACAATCCCTTGGAACTATGTGGCACCTGTTAGAATCCCCTGCATTCCTTGGCATGCTTTGGTACTCCCTAGCGCATCCTACCATGCCTTGACACCTAACACACCTAGAAGTCACTAACACAAAACTTCAAGCCCTTGAACTTCAAGATAACCCAATATTTACAATTGTTTACAATAATACTTCTCCTCTTAGAGTTGGGCAGAGAGGGAGAATACTTCATTGATGCCAACCTTGTAAATGAACAACCTTACCTACTCATTGGTTGGACTCTCCACCACTAGCTGAAGAAGTATATGTGCCATGAATCAAAGATGATATCATAACATGAGTTATTGACAATTGAACATAATTGTCATGGATATCATGGACAATATATGGTGAGAATTTTTCAAACTTAGGAAACATTTTCTAATACTCTACTTAATCTATGGGTGGTAGGGCTTCAATTTTTTCCATTTACTAGGAAATCTCACCCTAAAATTCAACCATTGAAAAATAAATCCTATGCTAAATCACACCTACCTTCTTATTTTTAAGATCTTCGTGAGAACTCACCTATGACCCTTAAAGTCAGTGCCCTTTAGAAACTCAAATGGTGGAATGGAAGGCGTTTCAATAAGAGGTAAACTCCTTTATCCTCCACCTTTGTCAAGACCTCTAGAGACACCTACAATCTATACCTCTCCTTCGACTCAACATGAAATTTTGTTTTTTTCTACTTCCTTTTTTCTACTTCCTTCAAGGGCATACTCATAAGAAGAGCTCATGGTTGAAATATTACGACAACAAAATGGGGCACACTATCTCTTTATAAGGTTTCAAGGGAGGGGTATTGGAAAATAACCATCGCATCCCCTACGACCCTTAAGACCTTCTCAACACATAAATGAAACGATAGACTAATAGCTAGACCCAAAGATAAATCTCAATGTTTAAGGCAAAACCCAAATAGAAAGAATCACACCATGGATTAAACATTGGCATTGAGTTTGGGTAAAATTAAAGACCTCCTTTCAAGATCACAACCTTGCTTTTAGCATTTTCAAATCAAAGGTTTAAAACCCACATTAAAAATGGGAGATTTGCACCTTAGAATTTGTAACCTTTACCCAAGACGAATCGATCTAATGGACTAGCTTGGATATGTCAGGTCTTGGATTTCTTGAGTACCCAATCAATGTTTTTGAGGCTAACTCCATAGCTCCAACGAAATTTAATACTATTGAAGAGACAACTTGAAAAATGTCTCTAATACGAGACCTTTTTCCTTCCTTTTGATTGATTTACAGTAAACCTTAGTGCCTCTCCTTTCTTATCTTCCTCTTCCATTCTCCAAAAAAAATCATTAATATTATATCATAAACACTTTATATAGGTAAGCATTGAAATCATTTTCCTCAACTCACGAGGCACCTTTACACCTCAACCCATGCAAGTGGACCTAAGTCCATGGTACAACCCATCATACTCTGAGAGGGTTCTAATTATCTCCTCAAAACTAGGGCATAACACATCTTACAATGCCAAATGGTTAAGACATCTCAAACTTGTGGGTTTTTTCCTTCATGAAACATTATATAGCTATTGCTCATCAAACACAATGCACTAACATCACTAATGCACACCAAAAGTACAAGATACCCATAAGATGTGGCCTACACCCTTGCACCTCCCCGATGCTCCATGAAAAATCTACTCCAATGGTCACCTTCTAAGTTCCAATAACTCCTTTTGAAACACGAAAAAACCACCTATATATGTTGCAACAGCCTTGCCAACTTCTTTAGTGGGTTCCACATATATTTCACATTTCTTCTTTGTCTTGCAAAGTGGTAGTGCCAAGGAGAGGGTATCAAATTCGATCAAAGAATGTTCAATTAATACCACTGCTAATTTTTCTTCGTGCAACTTGTCAAATATCTTAAGTTTGCTTCAAAACTTCTCATGGTGCTTAACTTTCTTCTCTACACCTCTAAGTGAGACTACAACCCACAAAACGTCTCTAAGTATTCCACCTCTTCAACCCTTGTTAGAGTCTTCTTAGATGTGCACTCATGCCTCAAGAATAACACAACACTAGCATACCAAATGTACATGCTCGTTCCATATTTTAATGCCTCGCTAAAACCACATTATCACACTCCCTAAAATGAAATGTCCACATCTTGAGACAAAACACATATTTTACTTATGACAACCTAAACTATGAGAGTGACTTCGAGATGACTCTATGTTCTCAAGATGAAAACATAGGCTCTTAGAACCCCATTCACACAACCATTTGAATATATTTAACCTAAAGAAGAATATACACCCTACTCCTTCCAAATTTGTCATATGACATTTAAGAGACTAACACTTTTTAACTATTAAACCCTAAACCCACTTACCATAAACCCTCTTTTGTTAACACCAACCCAATATTAAATATATATCTATATCTATCTATCTATATATATATATATATATATATATCATAATAATAATAATAATAATAATAATAATAATAATAATAATAATAATAATAATAATAATAATAATAATAATAATAATAATAATATATATATATATATATATATATATATATATATATATATATATATATATATATATATATATATATATATATATATATATATATATATATATATATATATATATATATATATATATATATATATATATATATATTTTTTTTTTTTTCAATACAACTAAGTTAAAAATACTTTCACATTAAAATTTCAAAAATAGAACATTCCTATGCTAACAAATTTTAATAATAAAATAATTACATAAAATAAATAATCTTAAAAATATATTATTATTATTATAATACATATAACGAAAAAAAAAATGCTTTCATCACAACCAAAAATATACCATAAATGCTTTCAACTACTATTAAAAAAACTTTGAAAACAAAATTATAGGATTATTGTTTTTGTTTTTTTGGATTATTTAGAAAACCTGCGGCAACCCAAATATTCCAAAGTGGTATTTTTTTTCGATTTTTACAGGGCGGGAATGAAATCACTTACTCTCAAAGTATCTAAATTGAATATTTTCCCTTTGCACAGGGGCGGGAGTGAAAACCAGATTGAAGAGACTTGGGATTTGGGGTTTTTAGCAGACTGGATATTCGATCTCGAACCCCACCATTGGCTCTTCAGTCCATTGACAGTTGACGGCGCTACATTTGTTCACTGCTTTTCCACAATTTTTAGTATTCCACTACTATTTTTTTCGCATCCATGCTTGTATGTTTCGGCTTAATCTCTGTGCTGCATTTTGTTACTATTTGCAGGGATGACGTTGGCTTCTGATGAGTTGGGGAGGCCATTTTTCATAATAAAGGAGCAAGAGTAGAAGATCTAAATGAGAGGTTTAGATGAAGGCCAGCATTGTGGCCAACAGAGTTGCTGTGAGAATCCTCTGCACCTCACTCAACCTCAAGGGAATAGAAAAGATGTTTCAGAGACCCCGACGACAATGTCACCATCAGTAAGCTTCTGTTTCATTTATTTATTCTCTATTTTTAGATCGGTGAAACCTCTTAAATTATGAAAATAAGTAGAATTTTTTTTTAAAAGTATGATTCATGCTCACAGCTATTAGTGCAACCTTGGATACTACTACACCGGCCATTCTATGCTTCGGCTTTGAATTCTTCAAGAATTGGATACTGCAATTAAGAAAATAATTAAGGCCATTCTAGCATTTGTTTTTTAATTTTTACTATTTTCATCGGTTTTGTCATTTTAATTACAGTGGATTGTTTTATTTTCTTCTCTGGTTGAAGATTTTTGGCGAGCACAATGGTTTGAATGTATATCCTCTTCCTCATCTTTGTCACTAGAAAATGCTAGAGTTTCTTGAATAACAGTTAGTTCTCTGCCACAATGTTCTCTAAGTCTTCTTAGAAGCATGAACCGACTTTCTTCCAAACACATTAGAGTTTCATGTTTATCTATGCTTTGCTACAATTACAATGTATGTTCAAGCAAAGACAAGTTTATACTACAACTCTTATGGAATACAATTTTTCATAAGTATAATGGTGAAAAGTTGAAGACCATTTTAGAAAGTCTGTGTTATTAGGTAAAGGAATATTTTAGAAAGCAATGATGGAGAAACACCCTCCTAAATAGATCTTCCACATTGAAAATTTAGTCTGCAAAGATGCCCATTTTGTCAAGGCAACACTTAACCTAGCCATGAAAGTTATTATTATCCTAAAAGTATTAGAAAAGTATAATTCAAAATAAAAGCGTATGTTCGAGAAACAAACAACATCACAAATCTAGTTCAAGAAACTTGTCATATAGAAAACTCAAATTGAACAATCCAGTGATCGTAAAACTTGGAAAGATTGACCCAAATTCAAATATAACAATCACAAAGTCAAAGGAGAAAGCAATTCAAGAAATTTATTAAATTGGAAGGATAAGTCAGAGACCTGTCACGCCTACTACTTGATGTTTGTCAAATACATAACATCAACATTTTAGGCATACGAAGGAGTGAATGAAACAATGGTTTGTTCCAATGGATCTATAGAAAAGTTGTTATAGGTTTTAGATTTCTCAAAGAAATGTGTGTTTGAATAGACCATCTATATGTACCAGAAGAAGGAAAGGGTGAAGTGTTATTGTTCTACATTTTTTTCTTTTTCACTGAACACTAGCAATAAATTATTGGTGAGGTGGAGAGGGCGCCCTTGAGAAGAAGGGCATACATTTTGGAGGTGACCTGGCTATTGGCAGACTTGTAACGGAAGGCTGTGTTTTCATAATCTAGTGCTTGTGAGTAAATAGCTCCCCCCCAATTTAGGAGGATTTTATCAGGTAATCCCTTACTGAAATCAACTTCCACGCATATCCGTGCAAAGGTCACAATACCCTTCGCTAGCTTGTGCGTGTTGACATTAATGAATCAGCCTAGGGCATTACCAATATCGACTAAAATATCAAGGTGCATTAAGTTAAGAGGTAAATTAGGGAGTTTAACCCAAATAAGAATGGCCAAATCTGGCATTATTAGGGGTTAAAATCTACAAACCATGGTTTAATGGAGAGCCCTAATCAGCCCAAAACCATGTTGCAAGCTCAAGGACCCCCTGTCGATCCCTCTGGTTCTTGAAATATACTATAAAGTATCCCTCTGAGGAGAAGAACAGATAACTGTGCTTAGACCAGGTCTTAGCCACCCAATCTCGAAGTACATATGCTAAAGGCCAAAATCCATTAAATTGACAAATTAGAGCATGCTCCATGTAGTCAACACTGAGAGAGTCAGATTAATTTTTTGGCACACCAATGGATGGGATTTTCTCGATTTGATCCACAAGAAAGGCTGGCATTGAGAGCTCCTTAGGAGGCTGGTTCACAATCCCTAGCTTTAACGCTTCTTTTAAAAGATTTGGGCTGAGAGGAAGAGGGCCCACCCCTTCCTTGAGCTTTGCCTCACAATCTAGAAACTAGATTTATTATTGTGTTGTTTACTATGTTGTGCTCACTTAGTTTATTTGTATCCTAAAGTTGTTGGCCCTCATAAAGGAGATGCATAAGGTAGAGGGGATCTCGGTCCATTCTTGAATCTTGGCTGCAAGGGAGGAGACCAGATTCGTAGCTCGCACTTGCAAACATAGTATCCCCTCGAGAGGGGTCCCACAAGAACTCAGAAAAACAAAAGAAATGAATCCTTGATTACAACTGGGGGGGAAGGTGGATTCAGCTTCATACAACTCTCCAAAACTATCTTCCACTCATTATGATTGGAGAAAGGGCAGGCCTGCACCAAGCCTTTTAAAAGAAGGCCCTTGACCACTACAATGTTGAGAAATCTAGGGGATTTAGTGTTAAGAGATTTCTCTTCATTAGTGACTGTTTGTGAATGCCTTTTAACTTCTTTAGATTAAGATATTTTTCTTATTAGATTATTAGTGTTCTTTCTTCATCAAACAGTAACCAATGCATAAACATAAATAGAAAAGAAACACAACATGTAGGCTATGAGCCAGGGCCAAAACCTCTCATTCTTTGAGAGGAAAAGCTGCACTAATTCTTCTTATAGAGATTCCAATTGACAAATACCAAGACCAAGGCCCTTGATATATTTTGCCACTCCAAGACCAAGACATAGTCGTCTTCCTTGATCCTTTGATCTTCAAATCATAATCCCTATAGCAACATCCAAACATAGTGATTCATCACTGAACTTCATGTTATCACTACAACATCGAGTAGCACCAAGTGTTGAGAATTTAGGTGGTTGGTGATTAATTCAATTTCTCTTCTTGATAATTACTTGCGAGCTTATTTGAGTTACTTTTGTCTTCTCTTCTTTAGCTTATTTAGTCTTTCATCAAGTCAATTACCAAAATACAAAAGGCACAAAGTTAGGCTCTTCAAGCCAGGGAAAAACCTCTCCCTCTTGGAGAGGAAACCCCACGAGAAATTCTTCTTATAGAATTTCAAGATGACAAGTACCATGACCAAGACGCAGACCCTTGACCTATTAATGCTTCCAAGACATTGCCACTGCTTCTAAGTCTTCCTTCAATACCGATCCTTCTTTTCTTCAACAAATTGCACTGATCTGCATCAACCTTAGAGAACTCAGTTTCTAAGTTCGTCTTCAGAAACTTCTTATTTCTTATTCAAATATAAGAGACTAGATCGTTTGAAGTCTCATCATTCACTTGTCATGCATTTGGAGATGTGTAACCTTTCTGAGAGTAGGAAGGTAAATCATAGGTTTACCTTCCTCCTTTTCCCATACTTATACTAGCCCTTAGACTTATCATCACATCATGATCGTTGAGCTTAACCCTTCGCATAGCATAACATTTGAATGCTTACAGTCATTACAATACATAGAACACTGACCTTATACTATTAGTGAATTCATTACAAGTTTGACCATAGCTTCTTCATACTAATCCGCATTCACTGCTCCAGAATGCTACACAGAAGAAAACTGCACTTACTGCTTCCATTTTTATTTTAACCCAGACTTTATTATGAGGTAACTATCACAGGAATGTCCGCAATTCTGTCCTTTAGCCCGTACTTTTCTCCTTCCTGAAATCTGCACTTTTATGCTTCCTGAAATATGCATTATTTCCTGTCCAGAGATACGCAATTCCTTGGTTCAAATGACCATAGAGTTGACTGTATATAGGCATCATGTCACTGTTGTTAGGCCAACCCTTCAAGCTGATTGGAGGCTGACTAGATCACTGTGTATATAGGTCGACATATAGTGCAATTATTCCAGTGTTTAATGAGGGTGAACATTACAAGGTCCTGGAGCATTTTGATGACTACTCTTCATATTTATGACCCTTAATTACATTTATAACTAGTAGATGAATCCTAATAGACATCAAGAAGAGGTCTATTGACCTATAATAAAATATTTCTCATGAAACCCATGAAGCAAGTACAACAAAAATACATTTTATTATCTTTGTCTTCTTCTTTACATAAATACATAATTACATAGTCAATATGAAGACCGATCCTAGTTACACTTTTCAACACCAAGTAGCTTCAAGAATCTTAGCATCATAACATCAGTGAGCACAGTACCTAGAAGTGCCGAGGTTATACATTATGATATAGCACCTGGCATTGATCAACACCGTAGCATAGAGTATTATTCTTATTAACACAGTACCTGAGACCTTTGCTGAGATTTATGAGACTCCATGGTGTACTAGAAGCTCTTGCTGTGGTAGCATCGAACCACACATACCAAATCATAATGCAAAATGCCCTCGGATTTGCTTGGACCCATGCTCCCAAGGGTCCCAAAGCAAAGAAATTGGATCTCGAAGAAATGACGTGGACTTAGACAAGCAGGATTAAGCCTATATGCTAAAGGAGAAGCTTCTAGAGGCTACTAAACCCACTCAAGAGGTAGCTAATTGCATTTTTTTAATTGTTTAATTATAGGAATTACTGCAAGAAATTTTCCCATGAGGGACTTCCATTGGCTTAGTTCTTGGGTTTGAATGGTAGATATTCTACCAAAATTGATGACCTTTAACAATCAAACCTTTATTTTTTGGAAAGAAAAATGCAAGGAGAAATGAAGAGGAATTAGGCATTTATAAAGCTCTAAACCCCCTTCATTAAGCGCATGAGGCCTATTGGGGCCTTCTCGTAGGCCCCAACTTGTTTTAAAAAAAGTAAAAATAGCTTTTCCAATTGTCTTGGGACTAGCCCTACTCTTTGGGGAGTGTTCAACATTCTCTAGACAACATGAATATGCAGATTGTGAGCGTGCTCTTGAAAACAAGGTTGTGGGGGAGAGCCTCCCCCTATCAAACCCGCTCCTTGAGTGCGCTCCCTCGAACCTGCTCTCGAAGCGCACTCCCAGAGCCAATGCTTAGAGGGTGATATTAATGACAAAGATCCCTATACGAATCTAGAGGTAATGATAAAGATACCTTTGGTTCAATCTATGTTTTTTTATGTCTAATTCATCATTCTATATGCTTTTGTTGACATATATGCATCAAAATATAAAATATATATATATATATATATATATATATATATATATATATATATATTAAAAAAACGCTACTCGAAACGCTCCTAGACCGGGAGCTTTTGAAAATGGCGCTCCTGCTCCCGCTCTCGCTCCCTGTTTTCGCTCCCGCTCGCAAGTAACCTTGCTTGAAAACACTCAATCAGGAGTATTTTGGGAGTGCACTATTGTAGATACTTGCTTGAAAGTTGAGCAAGGGGAGTGCTTTCCTACAATATTTCCTTTTCCTAGGTTTTTCTTAATGGAGACTTGAATGACTAACACATCGAGAAGGATATTGTTATACAACATCTACAAATCTTGAAAGATATTATGATGTGGTTTTTATTAGCAAATCTCAAAGTAGATATTATTAGGTGACATATAGAAGCATGTTACGTGGAGTGCCCATTTTTTGGATTTCAAGTGGAATTCTATGTTGTTTGGTCAATTATTGTGTTTGTACATTATGGTTTTTTCCAGTTTGCTAGGCTTCCTTATCAACCTTATCTCTTTGGTGAGTTATGTACTTCATAGGTAGGGGTATCTTTTTCATATCTACTATCCTTCACTCTTGGTCTTAAATAGGTTTTTATTCTTCTAGGCTTAGTCCCTTATTTAACTAAGGGACTAAATGCGTCAATCCTTCGGGAAGTCTGCACCCAAAGATGGCCTTTTACGCTGAGCACTTCCTGGAGATCAGAGATGGACTCATCACTCGACCCCCTTATACCCTCCAACATTGGATGCATGCCATCAGGATCCCCCTTGGGCAGCTCAGAGTTGGATCGCACAAGCTTCGGGTGGAAACAAACCACCATATTGACAGGATGGAGAGGATCTGTCAACTTTGTCACTTACAGGAGGTGGAAATTGAGTCACACTTCATATTTAGATGTTCTGTCTACTATGGGATCCGCAAGCACTTTTATTGCTTATTAGCCAGCTTCCTTAGATACACCAACCAGAGATGCTTGGCACTTTACCACCGTTTGACTCTACTCCAACTTCCGTCCGCCTTGGCCACCACACAGAGGATCACTGACTTCTTCAGAGCACTCCCAGCATCGCAAGGCACCAAGAGAGCCACCGATCGATCCTTAGACCATGACTCCAGGTCAGTGCGGATCCGGGAATCTCGTCCCACTAGACCCCATCAGCGATCCAGAACCAGGCACCCCCCCACCTCCAGGGGGCACCCCAAATCCTCCCGACGACAGCGGCAGCAGTCCAGCTCCTCTTCAGGGCAACAAACATTGACAAGTTTCCTTCAGTCCTCTTCTAACGGCCTCGGATGCTAGGAGAAGGAGTCTCCCCCCACTCAGGAGGCTCATCCTTCTCCTCCAGGACTTCTTCACCACAACTCATTGTCAAGATGTTTCAGTCATCCAGACTTTTACTTTCGTATTCTTTGTAGTTTTTCTTTTCTTGCTCTTATAAATAAAGGGGACCCTTTGGTCCACTAGCTAGTATGCTGTAATCATTGTAACCAGCAGTCCCATTGACCCTTTTGTGGTCATTCGTTGGACGTTAATAAAATTATCTTATCTTTATCTATTACTTTGTCTTCCCTGTTAAGTATATATTGTTTAATGACCATAATGTTTATTTCAAGGGTTGTGGTTCATTTTTCTTTAATCTATCCATCTCCATTTCTGTCTCACTCAGAATGATGTATTGGGAACATCACTAGTAGAGCTTTGTATGGAGAAGGAAATATAACCAATTGAATTGTCAAAGTAATGTTTGTTATCTTGGTAACTGAGATAAAGGTGAAGATTCCGACAGTCAAGTATGAAGGGAGGGTATCAGGGATGGCAAAAAAGATAAAAGAAGTAACATTTCCCTGGCCTAATGGAATTTGTCTGGGATATCTTTTAAAAACATCATCCGAGAATTGTTTACAATTTTTTTTTATATCAGCAAATAATGGACCCTACCAGAATTATTGTAGTGAACATATCGAAGTTAAAAATCCATTTCCCTATGTCAGATTAAAATGAGGTAATAAATAAAAGAGTACATAAGTTGAAAGTTCATTGAACAAATGTATAAATTAGGATGTGCATACGAATGCCAAATAATGGAATAAAAACCCTTTTAGATAATTCATCCATCCATTCTTCAGGAACTTTGCTGTCCACTATGATGTAGGCTCTGGTTTGTAGAGTAAACAAGAAATTGGATGATGAACACAGGGTGGTCTTTGGCTGTTTACAAGGGTGATGAGATTGTGGAGCAATTGCACTAATGCTTTTAGCTAATCTTCATAACTCAATTTTTGTAGCTTCCACAATTTGGTGTGTAGTCATATTGTAAATTCAAAAATTTGGCTAATAAATAATAGTTATGTAGGCCCCAGGGTTGGCTCAATTAGTTGAACCATATGCCAAAAGCATGTTGTTGATGGGGATGGCATAGGTCACAGGTTCAAAGCCAGTCGAGTCTGTCAGGGTTTCTAGCTGTTGTTGTGGCTGGTGGTTGTCCTGCTCTCCATGGTGGTCTTTGGTTGTTTACAAGGATGATGAGATTGTGGAGCAGTTGCACTAATGATTTGAGTTAATCTTCATAACTCAATTTTTGTAGCTTCCACAATTTGGTGTGTAGTCATTTTAAATTCCCAAATTTGGATAATAAATAATAGTTATGTAGGCCCAAGGGTTGGCTCAATTAGTTGAACCATCTGCCAAAGGCATGTTGTTGATGGGGATGGCATAGGTCACAGGTTCAAAGCCAGTCGAGTATGTCAGGGTTTCCAACTGCTGTTGTGGTTGGTGATTTGCCCGCTCTCGATATGGATATTTGGGGGAAGGGGGGGTGGGGGGATCTTGGGAGGTTTTCTTTGAAAAAAATATTTATTCATCCTTTTCATATGAACCATGAATCATGATGTAATTTATTATGCTTTATTGTTTAAGAAGTAAAATATTGAAATATATTTGCATTTATACTGTTTTATATCTTCTTTATCTTTCATGTTCTCATTTTTTTTTTTGAAAATTTCTATTTTTGGGATTCACGCTTCCCAGTTCCTAATTTTTTTTTTCCATCCGCATTCTTTCTTCTGGAAACATTGTTATCAGCTACATGTACAAGAAGATTTCAGAGTATTTCTGATGTTTGCATCAATTTTTTTTCAGCATTATTAAGAGCAGTAACAATACAAAGACTGTTTGTCCCTCCTTTAACAACTAATAAGCATAATGGGGATTTATTGTACATTTTATGGATTGCCTTGTTTTTTGGCTTGGGTTGTCATCATTGTTGTCTGAGCTTATCACTGTCAGAATGATTAAGTGAGGCAGCTGCTCCAAGCACCTCTCCCAGTGGCTAAGTAGCACCTTGTTGGCATCCACGTAGTCGCTTGCTCTCTTTGAACCATCAGTGTACAATCTAATCTCCTTGACTTTGAAATTAGTTTTGATTTGAACTGGGAAAGCTGGAAAATGCGGTCAAGCTTGTAGCAATGTTCTATCCTTAACTCAATATCAGCAGCCCTCTTGTATTCCTCATGCTTCCACACTCACTTAGCAAACTATGCCATAGATTTTTCCATTTCCTCCCTGATGATTTCTCTCACCTCCAACTTAAAAAACAGAGTATTATCCTCCAGTCATTGAAATCTCTCACCCACACTAACAAGTGACTCGTGAATTTATTGTTTGAGGAGCACATGTTCAAGGAAAAATTTCACTTCCCAAAGGGTTGCTTAGTATCATTCCACATTGAGGACTCTTCCTGCCTATGAACATATTGCTGGTCAATCTGGACTGTCTCCTTAGAGAATTTCCATCGTTTTTAATTATGCAATTGACAGGCGCGACCCTCTTTCCTCAGAGTTCCTTGAGGGAGCGTTTGGGCTTTTCTCCTCTCCTTTCTAGCCTTCTTCTAATTGCTAATGGCTAATAGAGACTGAGATAATGCATAGAAAAAGTGAATTAACAAGCCCAGTTCTTCTCCAGGTGTGAAAACAAACAGAAACTTCATAAGAATTAAACTATGATTTATACTACTCACTAATGGCTGCCACCATTGTCACAAATTATGGAGGGATTTGCCATCAGTCCATAAATTTGATGTCCTGCAACTTAAGGTATCCTGCCTTAATCTTTCTAATTGAAAAAATAGGGACATCTATGTCAGCTCCCCAAGGCCTAGTGTTTTTTCTAAGTCTCAACATTTTGAATTACTATTAATTTCAATAATTCATTATTATTCCTTTGAACCTCAGGTTTTGAAAATCTTGATGTCATATACTTGCCACTCAATGGCATGTTAGAAAGCCAATCAGCAACCTTGTTGGCTGCTCTTGTAGCATAATGAGATCTATTTCTAACCTTTCTGCTGAAACCTCCTTTTAATCCATTGACATTGGGGGTTCAAACTTCCAAATTCGAGAAGAAATGCATTCTGTCATCACAACATTGATTATAATCTGAGAATTCCACTCCATTCCATTGCCACTCTTTGCAGGCTAGGCCTAGGAAAAATTTAACTCCGCTATAAGATCCCTCATTCCTGCTTGATTGTTGATGTCGATTCCTATTTTCTCCATATATAATGCAATCATGTCCCCATTCCTGCTCGTTATTACCCTTCCACTGACTTCTCTTCTGGGATCTCTTTTTGCAGCCTTATCAAAATTTGACTTAAATTGTCCTCCCTTTGGGGGTTCTATTTTGATGATGACTAGCAAAGCAGAAATGAAGTCTATATAGGTTACCGAATATAAATATTGAGCTTCTCTTATCAATAATTCATCCACAGTTAATAGCTAGTCATGTACCTCATTACACCACATGGAACAAAAAGTAGACAGATAACTAAATTTTTGCTAACTTACACTTAATCTTCCTAGGGAAAACAGAGCAGAGACTCTCAATCACTGCCAAATCCCAATGAAGGAAGAGTGGACCAGATAGCTACAATTACCAAACAAGGCAACACACTAGTGAGCGCGGAATTGAAGGAGAACTAAATACTAGTCCTGATTATCTTTCCAAACAGATTAGAAATGGTGTAATTTGTGTTCTCACCTGTCTTCTAGATCAATCGACACCCCATCTTGCATTGAGAGTTGGATTTAATAGATTCTGCTAAAGCAACAAAGGTTAAAGCCTTTGTGGTTGATACTACTGCAAGGACTGACCAAAGATCCACCCCGCATCCCTGCAAAATGGCCTCGATGTCGAAATGTTATTTTTCAACACATTGGGAAAGGGATGAGCCCCCCCCATCCTTGTGGAATATTGTACTTCCCACCATACTTTTACCACAGGTATGATTGCATGATATTCTCTAAATGCTGAAATTTAGTCTTACTAGGCAACCAACAAGATACATAATAAACGTGTGAGGCATAGAGGATCTATCCAACCCCCTTGTCAACTTCCCATCTAATGAGAGGTCCTTATGATGCAAAAATCAATTCTTACTCTAAAAGTGTTGAAGACATGGTACACCAATCTTGGATAGCCACTGATGAAAGCCCCACTTCAAAATTTCAAATGCAATGCCTAGATACCTCACAATTACCCTCGGTCGAACATAAGTCCAAGCTGTGGGAATCTAGTAGGTTGAGAGTCTAACTCTAACAACTAAGAAATTGTCTCGTGGTCACTAACCACAACATCTAATGTAGATCCAAAGATGTGCAAACAAGTATGAGCACAATCAACCAAGCTCTGCTTAACACTCATAGAAATAAAGGATCCATTAGCAAAATGATTGTTGACCATGTCTAACCCATCAGGATGTAAGATGTCCTTCACTTGCCCCTAAATGCCAGCAACTTCAAATAGGTGAGCCAAGGCATCCATTGTCAAATATACAAATCTGGGGCAAAGGGGCACCCTTGACAAATAGATTGATTTAGCAAAATTTCAGGGGATAATGAGTTACTAACAAGGAGAAATGTTGATGCATTAGAGATTAGTGTGTTCACCATGGCCACACATCGTGGTCCAAACTTCAGGTACAGCTGTTCAAGAGGATCTGCATTCAAGTGAATTGCATGCAGGTTCAGTTGTTCCATATCATACAAACACAAAGCATCGGAAAGATTGCAATCCTGGTGAATTAAATTTATATGATATCAAAAAAACTATCTGCCAACAAAATGTACAGGAAGCTTACAATGATGCAAATTGGTTAAAAAAAGAAGCCCATAGCTTATTTAAACTTGGCTTTCTAAGTCTTGAGCATAGTGAACAAGTTGAAGATGTCTATGATTCTATTTCATTTAGTGTCTTAAAATTTTGTAGACTCTGAGTTACCAAATGAAGTAGATAAGCTTAAGAAATACTTAGCATCGACATATCATATCAACTTATCTATTTTCCGTTCCATACCTGATTCATGGGCCATAAATCAAGTTTTCCTTATAATGCCTTTGCATCAGTTGCATGAGAAGCCAAATACACAGGCAACCTGGGCTGATTTGACATGTGACAGTGATGGAAAAATAGAACACTTTATTGGACCTAGTGGGAAGGTTGAAAGTGTGCTCTCTGTGCACCATTTGTGTGAAGGAGAACCGTACTACATGGGATTGTTCCTTGCAGGTGTTTATCAGGTATCCTCCAAACCTTTAATCATCTTCTCCGTGATGAACCGTATGTCAGGTTTAATGTTTAAATGGCCAATCTAAAATCTGTGCAGGAAATATTGGGAAGTGCTCACAACCTATTTGGTGGAATTAATGTCATTCATGTAAGGTCTAAAGGACCAGACATTGTAGATAAAGCAAGTAACAGCAAGGCCAAAGGGCAATACGGTTTGGAACGAATAGTGCGGGGTCAGACGGTAGTACAAGCAAAACTAACATGTATGTGATGAAGCTTCAATCTACAGAAAACAAGGCTGGTAGCCACTATCTCAAGCCCATTCCAAGGCCTCTCGAGTTTAGATTACGTGTCTAGAATAATTGGACCCTGTACAAAACCTGTCTACTCTTCTTGAACTACTTTCCATGCAATTGAGAGCCATTGCTTTAGCCATGATCTTGTATGAGACACCGAGGAAAGTAATGAGGCTCCAACCTCCAATAGTGCCCCTAGCTACATTCTTGGTAATGTGTTTACCAAGGCCTTGATTGAGAGATTTAGATAGCCTTTTAGAAGAGAAATTTTCAGCTGTCAAACAATAGAAATAATCTTGTATTGTGTTCAACATGGCCTTGTGGAAATCAGAACGAAGGCCATCCATTCCTGATGAAAAAATCACAACAAAGGCCATCCATTTCCGATGACTTGATATTCTTCATAGAACTAAGAGCTAAAAAAACCCCTCTCTTTCGAGAAGTCACTATCCAATTTGACTCAATCACTACACCAATAGATAGAAATCTTGCATGGAATGACTCTACAATGAGCGTTCCTGACATCCACCACATGATCTGTAAAATCATTAAGAGAAAATATTTTGAAAATGCAATCGGAACATGCCTTTGACCTTTGTTTGATCCTCTGCAAGATATTCATCCTGCTGATGCAAACGAAGAATCTTGTAACTGTCACTTTTCCTTTCAAGTAGTCAAAGTAGACTTTGGAATTTGGGTCCTTCATCCTCTTCAAAAAATCCACTATAGTTGAGAATGCACCCTGGCACCCCTTGAAGGACCACATTGTAGTGATCCCTCTCAAGGAAAATGTGTATCTCCTTAAGTGTAAGCAGAGCATCCTTCAACTCTTTTAAGTTTTTTACTTTTGCGGGCCATCATTCTGTCTCACCCATTCTATTACAAAGAAGACATTTCTCATACCCATCCTTATTTTGCCTCTGCTTTTCAAGATGATGTCATATGATTTGAAAGATCACATCCATGCAGTGTGGTCATCTTTTTTCTTTGAATTTACACCATTAAGCACTGGTATCACAGATTGTTAAAATGGATCTCTGGTAATGATGAAACTGTAAACCAAAAACAAAGCACAAACTCTAATATTTTAAAATATTGAAGGGGTGAATCAACAGTTACTATCCTGAGCTATTTTTCTATCTAACATAAAGACTGCTTGTTTCAACTTTCTTGTTTCTAATCAAGTCAATGCCCAACATTGACATTTATAAAATTGCTAAGATACATTGATGATACTTGTTACCTCACAAACCTGCACTTTAAGTGGTAAAGCCTTAAAACACATGTACAACCTTTAGGGGAACTAAGAGGGTTTGTTTGTTTCCACCACAATATTTTCCTCTCTTGCGTTCTGTTGTCTATCGCCTGGAACAAGGGGGGTTTCCTTAATTAAAATATGAGATAGATTTAGACATAGATTGTGATGTAAGACTGGGATTAGTGGGGATTAGTGCCTATCCATTTAGGGAAAATGGATTCAAGCGGCAACCTTCAGAGGGTTTGAAATTGTGAATGTTACAACATGCCAAAAACTCAACCTATGAATTTTTTTTCCAGATTGCAGAAATTACAGAGAGCCCTTACAAAGGTGCTCCTTAATACACAAAAATGGAAACAAATGGGTGATTGTACTAGAAACTGCAAATGTGTCCTACCATGAACTGAAATGACAACAGTAATTTGTATAATTTAATAGTAATCGACAAGGGAAATTGATAGGAACACCTCAACCAAAGCCCTTCTTCAAATGACAGACTTTTTCCTAATATGAAGCCTAATTTTGTGGGAAAATTTTAATGAGTTTCCAGCAATAGACAAACAACAATATGGATGCAATGATGAACCTGATCTTACAAAAGAAATCCTTGAACTTTCTTTCTCTAGTAGATCTTCAACTAGGCTCACAGGGGAATTTCCCATTAATCCATCCATGCCTTTACAATGGAGAGAGCTTCTACATGATGCCTTTTGTAATCCCCACTGGGATTAGTGCCTATCCAATTAGGGCAAATGGAGTCAAGTGGAAACCTTCAGAGGGTTTGAAATTGTGAATGTGGATGGCACGATAGTACTGTTACAACATGCCAAAAACTCAACCTATGAATTTTTTTTCCAGATTGCAGAAATTACATAGAGGGCCCTTACAAAGGTGCTCCTTAATACACATTCATGGCAACAAAAGGGGTGATTGTACTAGAAACTGCAAATGTGTCCTACCATGAACTGAAATGACAGTAGTAATTTGTCTAACTTAATAGTAATTGCCAAGGGAAATTCATAGGAACACCTCAACCAAAGCCCTTCTTCAAATGACAAACTTTTCCCTAATATGAAGCCTAATTTTGTGGGAAAAATTTAATGAATTTCGAGCAATAGAAAAACAACAATATGGATGCAATAATGAACCTGATATTACAAAAGAAATCCTTGAACTTTCTTTCTCCAGTAAATCTTCAACTAGGCTCACGGGAATTTCCCATTAATCCATCCATGCCTTTACAATGGAGAGAGCTTCTGCGTGATGCCTTTTTTCATCCTCCTAGCCAAAATGTTCCCATTAAAAGTGCTTATTTGACCAAATGCTAGGGTTTCTTGTGCCACGTGTATGTCTTCTCATTGGAATGCTTTTCAAGGCAGTTTCTTCACATCCACTCCCATTAGAATAACATTATCTGACAAATCAATAGGGAGCTCTTTAAGATGTGGACTCTCTTGATTAGAGAAGAACATGAAGGATTTTGCACTTGCCTAGGTTTAAACATGGTATGATGTGCATTCTATTCCAATGCTTTATTTGGTATACCATTCTATGCATGGATTGAATGATTTTGGACCTAACAAATATACTTTGCAATGTGTCAAATTTGAACCTTCTTCGTATGTTATTATCCTTGCTCCTATTCATTTATTCCTTGACATATTCATCCCCTTTTATTCTAGTTAGTAAATAAGGCTTTGTTAATGAAGTGGGTCTACTTTTGGCCTAAATTCCATAACCAAGTTGTATCTATTTCATCAAAATTATGCAGGACATTGCCTAGGACCAACTGCCTAGGCTTAGTTATTGATGAGATATCGGACAATAACACAAATTGACAACATTAAATCATGACATTGTGTTCTTGAGGGGAGATTACACTTGAGTCTCCATGATGATAACACATTTGATTTACACTTGATCACAACCCGCTTGAAAAACATATTTTGGCAGGCCTCAAGGAGAACACGGGGTGGCTCTGGGTCCATAACATGTACATGACTTTAATCACTTCCTGATGGTGTAAGTTCAATGACTACCTCCACGTGTTGGGTAAAAGCTATGTGAATGGAACTTGATCGGTAGTGTTTGCCTCAAGGATAATGAGGGTAGGCTTGGGTTTGTAATATATGCACATGGTTCATCACCTCCCAATGCCATAAGTTCAATCCCTTCCTATCTCCCATGGGTGAAGCCTGTGAGAATGGAATCTTGACCAAAGGTGTGAAACTCCTTGCTACTAACTGGTAGTCCTAAGC
Source organism: Pinus albicaulis (assembly GCA_034641835.2). Taxonomy (NCBI): domain Eukaryota; kingdom Viridiplantae; phylum Streptophyta; class Pinopsida; order Pinales; family Pinaceae; genus Pinus; species Pinus albicaulis. Next base: position 1,139,727,808 of record CM076579.1, on the reverse strand, counting down.
ATGTTGGGCATTGGTGTATTCTTCCCATATCTGGATGTTGTTTTTACATTTTTGAGCAAACTTATTTAGTTATTTGGCCTTTTCTACCAAGGGAGTCACTGTGTTGGGGGGTGCTCAAGGGATATGACACTATAGGATGGCAGGGCGGTTAATGAATTGTATACATTTAGCTTTAAAACATGTTTCTCGTAGAATATTTTGATAAGAATGGCTCTCTGTTCGTGAGGAGTCACATCTGGAATTTCATTGCAAGGGAGAATTTTTCTCAGCTTTGTTATTGCTAGTTACATCCTCCCCATTTTGGACTTATGGATAATTTTGTTTGCAGGTTTTGTGGCTCCCATGATACATGTCTAGTGCACTCATCACCTACAAGGACTTATGGTCAGTTGTGGGCAAAAGTTGTGGAATTCAGCATAACAGACTATTCAACTACATCTTCTGTGGGTTAGGACATATGGACAATTCAACCTAAAAAGGTGATGTAATCAGTGCATCTGCAGTGGTTGCAACTTGCAAATCCTCAGGTGTGGACAATTTAGCCTAAAATGGTAGTGTGATGGGTGCAACTGCAGTTGTTGTAAAGCCTTAGGAGTTGTGTGTGTGCCATGACTCATGAGGGATGAATTCATATTTTGTACCCATTTATTTCAATAAGTCCCTAATTAAGTATTGGTTTAAGACTCGAGACTATGTTCTCTAGTGATAACCTCAACTCAGAAAGTTGTATATGATATCTCCTTGTCCTTGACTCAAATATTTTAACTCCAAACCTTGTACTTGTTCCCTGACTCAAAATTTTTCTAATATGATATAAAATGTTAAGTCATGTTGAAGATGAATTTTATTACTATAATTTTTCAGTATTAGGAGAATTTCTTTCTTTTTCCTTTTTTTTTGGGGTATTAGGAGAATTCCTAAACTTACTGCCTATCTCTGAGGAGGCACAGGGTCATGTCTGAGGGACTGACCCTATACTCCTGAACCTAATGCATTATGCAACTTCCCACATACATGCTAGGTGTGTTAACTGAGTTTCAAACCTAGGTGGGGCCTCAATATGTCTCAACAAAAACTTTCTTCCTTGGACTAATCTGGGGGAGGTTCAGGATCAACCTTTGTGGCTACCTTATAACACCAAGAGTATATCCAGCAACCTCTAAGCCAGATATAAGCCAGATATACCAGACCTTATGATTTAGCAAGAGCGTTATAACACCAAGAGTATATCCAGCAACCTCTAAGCCAGATATAAGCTAGATATACCAGATCTTATGATTTAGCAAGAGCGGAGACTAGGAAATGGGGAGTCTACTCCTTGAGGCGAGATCATAGTAGGCCATATACTCAATGGGATTTGAACCGCGGTCTCGTTAGTTTCACCCAGTGAGGCCATATTCTCAATGGAATTTGAACCACGGTCTCATTAGTTTCACCCAGTGAAACTTACCGTTAAACCACATATCACTATATAATTAACTATTCTCTATTACTTTAAACATTTCTAAAAAATTAAAGTCCCTGGCTGATTGGATTGCTCTAACAATGAGCCGCTTGCCCTTTCATGAGGTGGGTTAACTGAGTTTTGAACTTGGGGGGGGGCTCAATATTGGTCAGTAAACACTTTCCAATGCAGGTTGTCCACCATTTGGCCCAGCACAATAGGCTAATTAACAATTGTCTGTTACTTGAAAAATTTATGAAACTTTTAAGTCCTTGGTTGGTTAGATTACTCAAACACTGAGCCACTTGCCCCATGCAAACACTTTCCAATGTAGGTCATCCAATGTTTGGTCTAGCACAATAGGCTAATTAACAATGTATGTTACTTGAAACATTTCCGAAACTTTTAAGTCCTTGGCTGGTTGGATTGCTCTAACACTGAGCCACTTGCCCCTTCATGAGGGACGCCCTTAATGGTTCAACATAGATTTGTGTATTCCTATTTCCAACACCCTCTTCAGGCCACACTTTGGCCCCTGACTAACCTCAAGCAAAACTAGCTATATCCCCGTCTTGAAAATTATACATGCTAATATTTACCCTAGATTTTCCCTTGGCCAGTATGCTGTTGTACTACTGAGCTACATGCCCCTTCATTGTGGGCATCATTAATGGTTCGACCTAGATGTACGAATTGCTATCTCCAACAAAGAAAACACCTAATTTGGAAATAAAGCATCAAGACTAAACGAAAGAGAATGTATAATGAACAAAGTTTTTATGCCAACATTCTACCATATTCCAAAGTTGTCATGTTTGACTTCTAAGTCATTTATATAGATTTTAATCATTGATTTACGTTTAATTGAGTATAATTGCAGCCCAAATCATTTCATATTTAATCATCCCTGAATTAGGTGTGCTCATGCTCCTAAGTCATGACTTTTGGACCTGTGTGTGGAAGTGCTCGTTACTCTGTTTCCAAAGGTTTTGAAAGTGGTCATTTCAAAAGTCATCCCCGTTTCCAAATGTTGTTCTTACCCTATTTCAGGCAAATAAGACTTCAAAATATTGCGCTCTTGGTTGAATCGAAAATTTTATTTGCATATTAAAGACTGGGAATCCAAAAGGAAAAAGTGGTTCCATTTAAAGATATGTGCAACCTAAATTATCCAAATTCTTTTTATTACACTCCATCCATCTATTTCGTTGCAGTATTCCTAGTCCTTTAGTATTCAATTATAACTCTATAAAATCAAGATGGTCATCCATATTCAAAGTCTTCTGATTTTCTTTGCGTTACATTTTAATAAGGATTTCTATTTCCAAGTAATTCAACTACCAAAGGTAGTACATGCGAGTAGAGAAGTAATTCAACTACCAATTATTCTCCTACCTAGTACATGCTTTGATAGATTATATCAAAAGTCTTACCAATACAATAACATTGATTGTTGTATGTGGACATTTTTGTTCAGGATGGTCCATTACATAATCAAGATGAGGAGCTGGATCATGCAATTGCATTTTCTCTTTCCGAAGAACTAACCAAACCAAATGGTATATGATGGCAATTTCATTTTTTTACAGTTACTTTCAGTTTAATTATATCATTTACCTCGATGCTTTTCATATATTCAACTAAATTTTTTTTGCTTAACAAGACTTTGTCATTTTCATGTTTTAGTGAAATTGTTTATGGTTTGATACTCTCATACAACCTTTATCAAGTTACATGCACCCTCATTAGAAAAAACAAGAGAATTTTGCTTGCCATGACTATCTTTATTTGTCATTGTTGACTTAAGAAAGTCTTTTAGCTAAGAAACTAGTTTCAAGGTTATGGCATAACTTGTCATATAAATTGAACATAAGTTATATCCAAAATGTTAACTTGTAAACTACTTAGCTGGTTTTAGGCTTTCCATTTAAAATCTACTTTAGTTTGAACTTTAAATGAGTTGTTCCATAGACTTGAATATTAAGATATTTTGGTGTAAGGATTAAAAATTATCCTGTAAGGCCTCTTAGTTATTCATTTATTTTATCTGAATATAAAATTTACTATTAAATTAGAACCACTCGGCACAAATACGTCACATATCAAGATCATACTTTGTAGAGTGTCGTAGAATAAAAATAGGAGCAAGGACACTGAATTCTTTTAGTTTTCTTGGTTTTTATTCCTTTGGTGTATCTTTGCACCTTTAGGGGCAATTGCTAGTTTAAAGTCTAATTCTTTAAAGGGTGCTAGCTCAATGGAAGCACCTGCTTTACAAGCAGGAGGTTGGTGGTTCGATTCCATCGTGCCCTGATATTCATATATAGGGAATGACGAAGATCAGTTTTTGGTGACGGATGCTCTTTTGACCATCACCAATGAGTTTATGGTGACATTTTTTGACCCTCACCAAAATATGAAATAGTGACGGTCAACGAATGCCACCATATATACACATCAATAGTGACAACCATTAAAGGTCCGTCACCATAAATCATTGTTGTTGAAATGAAATGGTGAGGGTCACTGTTTGTCATTATAATCATTATTCGTGATGGACCTTGATGTCACCAATGAGTTTATGGTGACGGTCAATGAACGTCGGCATATATATATGCACCAATAGTGACGGCCATGAAAGGTCCATCACAAAAAATCGTTGTTGTTCATATGAAATGGTGACGATCACTATCCGTCATTATAATCAATATTCATGACGGACCTTGAATGTCACCACAACACATACTTTCAGCGACGCCACCTTTGGTGACGTTCAGTTTTTTGGTGACAGAGGCTATTGTCCGTCACCATTTCTCATATGAAATGGTGACGGTCACTATCTGTCACTATAAATCATTATTGGTGACGGACCTTGAATGTCACCACAACACCTATACTTTTGGCGACGCCACCTTTGGTGACGTTCATTTTTTTTGTGACCGTTGCTATTGTCCGTCACCATTTCTCATATGAAATGGTGACGGTTACTATTCGTCACTATAAATCATTATTGGTGATGGACCTTGAATGTCACCACAACACCTATACTTTCGGCGACGCCACTTTTGGTGACGTTCAGTTTTTGGTGACGAAGGCTCTTTTGACCCTCACCAATGAGCTTATGGTGACCATTTTCGCCCCTCACCAATGTGCTTTTTTCTTGTAGTGCTGGCTAAAAAACTAGCAAGGTGGTATGTTGGCCCTTCTATGGTGTTAAAAATGGGACACTTGCAGGTCCCTTCCTTATGAATATTTGGAAGACCATAAATCCTAGGAGTGAGAGGGCTATTCTCAATAAGCTTCTTTCTATGGGAGCTAACCATGTAACTAGATTTTATGGCTAGAGAAACTATTTTATAAATCTTCTTCATGGGCTTCTTATTCAACTTCCTATAACTCCCACTATTACAAAGCTAATCTAACATTTTTCTTCAGTAACCCTCTTTGTCTAAGATGACAGCAACACCCCCTTTGTCAGCCTTAAGAACAAAATTGTCCTTATTATTTTTTAAGGCTTTCAAGACTTCCATTGTACAACACATTTATCCAATTTTGAATTACATATTACACAAAATCATGTGGCGCCTGATGACTCATGACATCTCATGACATGAGACTGATGGCATGGACTACATGATGACATGAAAATTCCAATCCATTATTTTTTTTTATTTCTTTGTGTCTTCTAGAAAATATGGTACATTTTATTCTTCCTTTCCCTCCTTTTCACTTGAAGATGAGGAGTCTTCCATGTGATCTAGATCATTCCTCTTTTGTTATAGTTTGGTGTTCCTTCACCTTCTTTCCAAATGATGATCTTATCTCTTCAACTCCATATGTTTCTTCTAACATGTCCTCCTTCTCCATATCCTTGTTCATCAGCTTGCCATAACATGATAAATCACCTACATTTTCAATCCACTCATGACCGTTACTAGGATTAATCCCTATTGTGGATAAGAGAAATATCCCTAGTACACTAATGAGTAACTGGAAACAAACAAACAAAACAATGGTGCTTTCCTTAGCCTATAAATGAAACATGAAACATGTAGTATGCGAAAGATCACTTACCTATTAACAAACTGCTTATAAAATTCCTTTCAGTGCTTTCCACAACCAAATTTTCCCATATGTTTTACAGTCTTTCCAAATGCTTTCCACAACTTCTCTATGATGTGCCAAAAGAGATCTGTATAGAAAAAAAAATTCAAAGGGATCAAAGAATATCGCATATAAAATAAAACGTAAATTAAATCTTTATTTTACCATACAACATATAATAGAATAAATAATTAGTTATACACAATGTGAGTGATCAAGGAATCCCACAAATAACATCAAAATAGACGCAATTAAGAAAGAAAAATTACTTTGTATTAAAATAAAAAGGTAAAATAAGCTTACAACCTGATGCCTTGATGTCGCAAGCCTCTTCAAATGGTCTCCTTTGCTTCCCATAATGACAAGCTCTTCAAACCCAAAACCAACAGCATGAGTTTACCAATCCAAGTCTCTTCTAGTCTCCCATTCCAGTGTTGAATTTATAGCAAGGATGAGGAGGTTTCTAGTTCCACTTGTCAATGGATATGATCCTTAAGAAAAATATTTCGGTTTCATATACCAAGGGATGAAGCACAGGTATGTAGCGGTTTGAGGTTTCTAATTTGGATAAGATTCCTCAACCAAAGCTTCTATACCTTAATTTTTTATTTTTACGTACGTGAATGGACCTACACAGTTTTTGTTAAGGAAAACTGGCATATATGTGTAGTTTTTGTGTAGAAAAATTGTGCATGTGCGGGTTTTATTCAGGAAAACCGCACATGTGCTCAAAAATGGTTTTTAAGAAATTAAAACCAAAATTCCTCTTGTCCTTGGTATTATGTTACTTAAAGCTTCATAATATATTCACTTGAGGCACTCGATCATATGGCGAGATATCTGGATCGACAGTCATGGTGACAAATTTTAGTGTAACAAATTCCCCCGTAAAGTGCAAAGCCAGAAAAACTATTTGATGACTGAAGTGCTTTATCATTTTAAAGGTTCATATCAAGGACCAATTGGTTAAGGACCTAAAACAAAAAATCAAGGATTACCATATCATTTTTTCATATAAACATCATTGAGGTAGGCATTCCCATACTCAGAGTAAACCTAACTCAATGAACTAGTAGGGAAATACACAAAGATCCATGTCAATAGTAGACATAGTATGGATGCAACCATCAATGGATCTATATTTACAATCATGAATATTTAATAACTCTAGACAGCCTGGATGGATGAAACTATATCAAGGGTCTTGATCTCCATCTCTATCAATGCACAAATATGATCATGCGAGTGAATGTATTGAAGTCGAACATGGTAGAAATCACTTGATTACCGGTCAATTATGTGAACCGTTAACAAGTGTAAGGGAAACCACCAATAATGTCAATGGTCCTCAAGGTACTCCCAATACAGTCTATGGAGTGTGATTAAATGACTATAAGTCTAACACCCATATAATCATTTGATCAAAGTTCAATGATGAGAACATATTGTCGAAAGAGAAAAACCTGTCATTGAGGCATGCTGGCTCCAAGGTATAAAAATGTTTCTAGATAAACTTCCTAGATAGTGATCTTAAGTCGATAGGAAGTGATCCATCACAAGAGGGCCTATGAAATGAAACTCATGTCAAGTTTTGAAGAACAATATTTGAAGTAATTGAGGATTGACTCAGGGATGACCAACACAATTGAAGGTTATGAATAGCAAGGTAATTTTTACTGAGGGTGGACTTCTCTTGAACATATTGGCGACACTACACGTGATTTGGCAGCATTTGACTCAATGATAATACAAAAAAATAGCTGAAGGCTTTCAATGAGGTTTTATTAACTGTGAGGAAAATGGATTTCCAAACCCAAACATAGATGTGATGATGTGTCAAGTTCAAGAGTGACATACTACCTTTAATAATACAAAAATGAATGTTATTTACAAATTCCCCCCCACCATTACTAGAAAGTACCTCTTTATTTTTGTCAATCTCGATGAGGATAATATTTGCTTGTGATATAATCTCATCCTTCGAACGAGTCCTTTGAAGTATTTTTAGCGAACCCTAGGAAATGAGTTGTTCGGTCTCATTGTAATTGACGAGTCTGACACTGTTTAAGTTTTACGAGTCCAGTGTAGGGTTAAATTGATGTTATTTTCATTTTTAGAGAGTCTAAAAACACACAAAATGAAAACTCATTCAACTCTTTCAACATAAATTTTTAACTAGCACGGAGAAAGTAAAACTTGGTGTTTTTCATTTTTAGGGAGGTAGAAGAAAAACATAAGTAAACTCCAAATGTTCTTTTTCATGAATTTAGTCCCTTAAGCCCAAAAAAGGATAAAATAATACAGGAGAGAACTATATTGGCCATTATTAGTCAACGTATACCTTTTTCGTAAATAGTATAATTGAGTTCGGAAAAGGAGTAAAATTATTCTAAATAGACGACTATTCATTTACTTTTACGATTTCGAATAGTCAAGTGCTCAGCAATATTTTCATGTTTAAAGAGTATAAAAAGATCTTAAAAGAAAAATCCATGGTTTTGCTTTTTCGTAAGTTCTAACGAGTTCGAAAAAGTGATAAAATTACTCATATGGCCACTAAATTTATTTACAAGTAGGAAAAGATGGAAAGAACTCAACATTTTCATGTGTTTTACAAGAATGAAGGATATAAAAATAATCTCAGGATTTTCATGACTTTAATGAGTTTTGAAAATAATAACCAAAATGGACTCAAGATAGGTTTCATTTTTATACAAGCTTGAATCAAAGGAAAACTATTCTTGAAAGTAGTTTCATTTTTACACAAGCTTGAAACAGAGAAAATTGTGCTTGAGATGGGTTTGTTTCATTTTTATACAAGCTTTAAACAAAGGAAAAATCATGCTTGAGATAAGTTTCAATGTCCCCCAAGCGTAACCTATAAGGGAACATGACCCCCAAGCTTCATTTCATTCGCCTAAGTAGACTACTAGTTACTAATAGGTGGATGGAATGAAGGTTCATGTATGAGATCAGATGAAAGACTCGGCTTAATTAGGAGAGGATTTGTTTCATATTTTAACGAGCTTGACACATGAAAATAACTATGCTCATAGTGACCCATTTCATTTTTTAACGAGCTTGACACAAGAAAAGGGATTATGCTCATATAACCTTGTTTCATTTTTTTAACGAGCTTGACACAAGAAAAGGAGCTATGCTCGTAGAACCTTGTCTCAATTTTTTAGTGAGCTTGACAAAAGAAAAGAACTGTCCTCATAAGAACCTATTCTATTTTTTAATGAGTTTGAAATAGTAAAAGAACCATCCTCATGACCTGATTAATTTTTTAATGAGGTTGACACAGTAAAACAACTATCCTCATGGGAACCTGATTCATTTTTTAACGAGGTTGACCCAGTTGAAGAACTATCTACAAAGACATGATTCATTTTTTAACGAGTTTGACAAGGTAAAAGGAACTATCCTTAGGACCTGATTCATTTTTTAATGAGGTTGACACATTAAAATAACTATCCTCATGACCTAATTCATTTTTTCACAAGGTTGACACAATAAAAGGAACTATCCTCATGACCTAATTCATTTTTTAATGAGGTTGACATAGGAAAATGAACTATCCTCATGACCTAATTCATTTTTAAAAAAAGACGACATGGTAAGAGGAACTATCCTCTTTGAAAATTGTTTCATTTTTTAACGAGGTTGACATAGTATAAGGAATTATCCTCATTACCTCATTCATTTTTTAACGAGTTTGAAACTGTAAAATAACTATCGTCTTTACGTGATTCTTTTTTTAATGAGGTTGACATAGTAAAAGGAACAATCCTCATGGAGAAATGTTTCATTTTTTAACGAGGTTGACAAAGTAAAATAACTATCCTCTTAAAAACTTGTTTGATTTTTTAACGAGGTTGACATAGTAATAGGAACTCTCCTCATGGAAACCTGTTTCTTTTTTTAATGAGATTGACATAGTAAAAGAACCATCCTCAAGGGAACCTTGATTATGGCTTCCAAGTGGAAGAAACACATGTCAAGGGACACATGTCGATCATGGCTTCCAAGAGGTCTTCATCAGAAGGAAGAACATTTCTTTGGAAGGAACCGATGTCAAGGGACTCAATAGCGATAAGGAAATCATGTTAAAATACTCCCATAGGATTTACCATGTCAATTACTAGATCTAAGTCAAAGGAAGCAAAGAAAAAACTGAGAGGCTTGCTTGCATCGGTAACTGAAAAACATGGGACTAGTTCCCACATAATTAACCTGTGGCGGGGTAGATACCACTTCCGCATAAGGAAAATTCAGGGGTGTCAGATTATTGGTAGTTGAATCAATACTAACGAATGAAAGCTAGTCAACAGTCACAATGTTTCCATTGTGAGGGAAAGACATCATGTGAAAGAGTGTTAATACTACAAATTTCATTACATAGGCATAGTCTCACCCAAGGAGAAAATTGAAATCAAGGGGCCTTGGACTACCATAAGCTCAATACTGAAATTTTTTCCTGCTAAGGTAATAGCAAACTTCAGAAGGACCCCTAAAGGCTCACTAATGGTTCTATTAAAAACTGATAGATTTTGAGTAATAGGCACAATATGAGGGGAACCCAAAGCCTTCCAAGTAGTTGAGGATAAAATACTAACAAAATCACCTTCATCTACAATTATGCGACGCACATTCTTACCACAAGCCTTCACAATGCTTTGGAAAGGGATGGAGGAAGGAAAACGAAGCTCTAGCATCTACTACAATTAAAGGAAAAGACCTCAGTACTTGGAGGGGGTTCTATAGAAATAGGTGAAATGCCCTGATGTAGAAGAATTTGATGTAACAAGAAGAACCTAAGCATAATTAATTTCACTCTCTACAGGGAGAGTGGGATCGACCAAATGTGAATAGAGTCGACCACCTGATCAACTAATGGATCATCAACCTCAATGATATGGGTTTCACTCTCCAATGGAAGAGTGGGATTGGCTGTAGTTGGAATTAGATCAATCACTTCATCGATTGACGATAGGTTGGGAGAAATTTTACAATAACTAGTTGGAAGTTTTTGCTGTGGAATGGTAAGGTTTTCCAAAAAAATTTAGGATTCATCCATGTGAGGGAAAATGTGAGTTTGATGACTACCTTTGCATAACTTTACCCTTTTTCCTAGGAACCTGACAATCACTGTTTAATGGATCAATAGTATGTTGATGAGAATTTTCATACCATACTCTTAAGACCTTAGGGATACCAGGACAATTGATAAGGAAGTGCTCACCCTTACAAAGTTTGCAAGGGTATTTTGGTTTGCAATGCATGTTGAAGGATTCATCAATATTACCAACACTTACAACCACGGTTGGCTGGTTGAATTATTTCTTATCCTTCTTCTTCTTCTTCTTCTTCTTCCTTTCTTCTTCTTCTTAGCCACCTGGTTACTAGCATCGACGCTTTTACCAAGAGAATAAGAAGAAAGGGAGGAAGACATGTTGGGAGAAGAAGGTAAAGGGTCAACATGAGGTTGGTGATGTTTATATGGTGAAATATGTTGAGGTAAATCATCCAGTTGAGGTGGAACAATTAGAGTATTCGAGGCCAACAAGGTTTAAAATAACCATACTAGTAAACCTATGGTAAATCGAGGTAATGGAAATGTACCCATATAAGGAAGACCAACATTTCCAAAGTAAGGAAAAGTAATAAGATTCTTTTTTAGAGGGGTTCCTTTGCTGGTAAATCCCATAACAATTTCCACTAGATTCCATTTCAGCGAATTTTGTTAACAATTTTAGAATATTAACAATTCAAATTCAAAATCCACACCTAAGGTCTCTAAAAAGTAAAAAAAAAAACGAATATGTACTACCAAATATAAGAGTCAAACCACACACAAACAATATGTTTCCACAATAAAAACACTAGTTGGCAATGAAATCCAACGTCATGGAAATTAATGTGGAAAAATGGCAATCAGAAAAGTTACCCTGACAACCTGCTTAATGAAATAGTCTGGTGCAAGTAACTTCACTATGCCATCTCAAAGTGAAGAGTACCCTCTATAAAGTCCAAGTGAGTCTAGTCAACGTCTTCTCTAGGTATAGTGGGACCTTCCCTCCATCGTCACCTTGGGAAAAATCCTAAAGATTATGGCCACTAACATCACCAACGGAAACAAATGCACCTGGGGGAATGGTCTATGATCCAATATCCATGCAAGGGGAGAGTATCAAGCTCAATCAACTTTAAATATCCTCAACATGGTAAATATGAGGTTTGCTAAGAAGTGACCCCAGGCTCCTCGACAATGGTTAATCCGAGGTTTATGATTTGTATTACCTGCATGTCTTCTATCTTCAACAATGAGATAGGTATGATTACCTCACTGGGTCTAACATGACCTCATTCTTGACTCTTTTAAGAATAGCTTCCTAGAGTACAAATGCATCAATTGGAAATTTGCCTTACCGCAAGATACTATTGTTTTTTTTAACTGATTTGGAAATTTAACTACAACCTATTCCAAAGCACAGGCCTAAGCTAAATTGGTGGAATGAGCCCTAGAAAATTTAAAAAATATCTAGATTAATTTTATTAAGCGGTGTGCTATTTTGGTTGTTTTTTACTGAAAGGGTAAATGCATATGAAACGAGTGGTGTTATGACCCGAACCAAAACTAAATGCAATCGAATATGATAATGTAATATTTTCACTTCGATGAATCCTAACTATAGTAAAGAGAGAGGTTCCATTCACTTCCAACAATGTATAAAATGATAAATAAGAGAAAATAGAAAAAATTATCTAATGCACTAATTTCATCAAGAAAACTAATGTTAATCAATTCAAAACAATTTTTATTTTTTTATTTTTATGGTTTTAAAACAAGCATAGAAACATGCAAATTCAAATCATAACTATCTTTAAATGAGAAACACTATATTTTCAATCAATGAAATGACTCTTTACAATAGGCCTAAATAAATATATGATGAGATTTAATAAAAGAAAAGAGATTGACACAGCCAATTCCAGAAGTGAAATACTCTTTTTTGATAGATCACCAAACCAACAAAGCTGAAAACCCAAAATTGTAAAGATAACTGATTTTCCTCAAAAATACAATCAAAGAAACTCATCTAAATCTATTATTTATTTTTCAGAATGTAAGCTATACAATTGTAATCAATGCACAATTCACTTGAAAACTATGCAAATGTAATCTATGCACAATTTTCATTCATGTCCTGAAAATGAGAATTCTAACTTATGCAAATGTAATCTATGAAATCAAATTCTCAAACACTAGGTAATTCCAAATCAGAAAAAGAACAACAATACTATTATCCTTCACTAATGTAATCTAAGGAACCAACCAAGTGTAAGTAAAGAGAATTGGGTGAGAATTCCAAAGGTCAAAAGTAAAAACACTCAAAGGTGATTGACACTCACAATTTTTGCAAAAACAAAAGCAAAAACATGCAAAAATTGTTAGGAAACTGAGGCAAACCTTGAAGTAATCACCAAAGGATAAAAATTAAGAAATTCCCAAAAACAAATATTCAAAACACCCGATTATCTTAACAAAGACTCAATGAGACTGTAAACAAGCTAACAGGATCATAAAATCAAAAAATATGGACTTAAATCAGAGAAACCTTAATTTTTTTCAAAATTTTACAGGGTTGTGCAGGTACACAATCGAGTTTAGTGTGCATCCACACAGTTTCTAAAGAAAAACTGTGAAACTTTGTGCTCTGTTTTTGAACAAAAATAGCGCAGGGCGAGAAAATTAAGAAAAAAAAAGAAAGGCTTCAAACCAGAAATTTCAATTCTTAAAAGGTTATAAAGGCATCAAAGGTTACAAAAGGAGAAATCTTTCCCTAGTATCATCACCATTTTTTTACCAGGATTAATCCCTCTTGTGTACAAGAGAGATCTCCCTAGTACTCCAACGAGTAACTAGAAAAAACAGACAAAACAATGGTGCCTTCCTTAGCCTATAACTGAAACATGAAACATGTAGTATGAGGAATATCAGTTACATATTAATGAATTTCTTGTATACATGCTTTCAACGCTTTCCACAACCATATTTTCTTCAATTCTTTACAATATCTCTAAGTTCTTTCCACAACTTCTCCATGAAGTGCCAAAATATATCTATATAGACAAAAATATTATAGGAGATCAAAGCATCTCGCATATAAAATCGAAAGTAAATGAAATCTTTAGTTATCATAAAAAATATAAATGAATCAATAATCAGTTATAAACCATGTGAGTGATCAATAAATCCCACAAATAACATCGGAATAGAGGCAATTAGGAAAGAGCAATTACTTGGTATTAAAATAAAAAGGGAAAAGAAGCTTACAACCCCGTTCCTTGATGTCACAAGCCTCCTCCAATAGTTTCATTTAATTCCTTTGATGACAAGCTCTTCAGACCCAAAACCAACAACATGAGTTTACCAATCCAAGTCTCTCCCAGTCTCCCATTCCTATGCTGAATTTATAGGAAGCATGAGGAGGTTTCTAGTTCGACTTCTCAAGGGATATGATCCTTATGAAAAGGATTTTAGTTCCATATACTAAGGAATCAGGCACAGGTATGTAGCAGTTCGAGGTTCTAATTTGGATAATATTACTCAACCAAATCTTCTATAACTTAATGTTTTATTTTTATGTGCATGAACAGTCGTGCACACTTTTTGTTAAGGAAAACTGCACAAATCTACCAATTTTTGTATAGAAAAACTGCACATGCACGGGTTTTGTTAATGAAACCCACGCATGTGCTGAAAAATGGCTTTTAAGAAATTAAAACAAAGATTCCTCTTGTCCTTGGTATTATGTTACTTCAAGCTTTATAGGGGATTCACTTGAGACACTCCATCGGATGGCGAGATATCTGAATCGACAGTCATGGTGACAAATTTTAAGGTAACAATGACAAGACGACATTAGTGTGAAAAACCCCTAATATAAAATGGTTCATATTGATCCAATCACTGTGGAAAAATTGGCTGGAAGGTTGGGAAAGAGGCTCAGTGACTATGCAATTTCGAAGCTCAGGATGTTACGGGTGAATTTTTAGCCTTGATACCATGCAATGTGTAGGTTAGGTTGGAATAAGGAATAAAATTGCACAATATTGGAGCAAAATATTGATACTTTTATCGCAGAAAATTACCATATTATGTGTTAGGGCCTAAATCTACCTCGGGATGAGAAAGGAAGAATCTAGGGTAACATCAAACCACACTTAACCTGATAGCTAGCCCTACCAGATCGGGAGAGGGCTCTCTCCTTATCAATATCAGCAAAAAATGATCAATGAAGATTGAGATGACTTAATGTGAAGACTGATTTTAGGCTAGGTATGTGTGCAAAATAATTTGACTGATTTTAATGATGTTTTGTTGTTTCAAATGGAAAGGAAGATTTGGGTCTAGGGAATGAGGCTCAGTTTTGTAGAGATCTCAATGGGGAAAGGTAGAAAATTGATTTGACACTTCAATTTGAATGAAATGGAGAGCTTTAGATAGGTGAGGAGTTGAAGAGGACAAGAAACCTTTAGGGATCCTCTTCAAACAGCTGAAAACATAAACAACTAAACAAACCCTAGGTAGAGCACTGCAATTTCAATGAATTCTACCTTTATCCTTGTTTGTTTTAGTTAAAAAGAAATAAGAGAGTGAATGGCATGCATAAAATAGAAGTAAACTTACATTTACAGAGAGAAACACAATATCAAAACAAGATGCCACATGAATCCCATAGAGTGCTGCGAACCCTGGTCTATTCCTTTGCCAAACTACAGAGATGAATGTACAATGATGCTCAAAGCTTTCCCAAAAGTCAAACCTATGCTAATGATTGAGAAAACATAAGATATAGGCAAAAAAAACTAATCCTAGCCTCTAGGGGTTGAGCTCATAAGATTAGGAGCTTTTCCAACAAAATCTAAACTGAGAACTAAAAAGTATGCAGTGGAACAACTTGCCTCCAAAAACTAGGAAACAGATTCATTCAGTTGCAAACTACCTTTTGATGAATGAATCTAGCTCTATGAGGGAAAATTTAGCATAATTACATCAAAATCCATCAATTCACATTAAATTACATCATGACTTTGACAATTAGAAGGAAAAATTTTAAACTATGAAAGAACTAGGCGAAAAACAATGTTTTTGACCAAAAATGAGCAAAATTCCTCCAATGTGTCGCGCCTGATTTCCCTATGCATAGCGCCTGTTTGCAGCTGATTTTTGAGGCCTTCCTGATGTCAAAATTTTCTCCAAGTGGGCTCGTTTGAAAGGTCTACCTGTCTACTTTCCAGCACAAGTAGAATTTTTTAATTTGGCCTCCATTTTCCCCTCCAAAACTGAGTTCTCCCAAGACTACTTCTTGTGTGTGAAAAAAGGGGTAGAAAGGTCATTTTTGGGGTATTTTTGACCCTTTTGGGGGCTCAAAACCTATCAAAATTTCTTGGCCATTGGTATGCATGCATATTTCTCAATGAAAAATCCAAAAATTCTAATTTTTCCTCAAAATGGGGTCTCCATCAAAATTGAGCGCCAAGTGGCATGGCACATTGGGCAGAAAAACTTGTGTTTTAGCCCAAAATTTTCAAAAATGCAAAAAGTGTCCCAAATTTTTTGAAGGTTTTGCTGAGTGTTCTCCATCAAGTGTTGTGTTGGGCTAAGGAAGCCTCACCCAAGATCTGAATTCTATCATGCTCTTTTCGCCTCTTTGATACACTCTTCAACTTGGCCTTCAAGTTCCTGATTCTTGCTTTGCACACCATATTTATTGACAAGTAGTGGTATGTCATGTTCCTCAACACATTTTTCTCATTTTTGGCCTTGTCTAGTATCCTTTCCTAAGTGTAATTTTGTTCTCTCAAGCCAAGATTCCTTGTCATGTTCAATCTCTTGCTCATACCCATGATCGTTGTCTCTTTCCATTGTTTTCCTTTGGTTTTGAAAAATGTGGTTGTAAATGGATGGTTTTGTAGATAACAGTGTGAAAATATGGTGGAGGAATTAAATGGGTAGATTTTATGGGAGAGAGTGTAAAAATGTATGTGTGAACATAGTTTAGGGATGGGAGTAAGAGTTTTAGGGATGTGAGTAGGGTTTAGGGAGTGTAGGGTTTGGGAAAGTGGGATTAGGGATAGGGGTGAATGAATTTAGGGATATGGGGGATAGTAATATAGGTTAATGAAACTAGAAGAGAAGTGAGGAAAAAAGGTGAGGGAGTGATGACCACAAAAACAAATGTACAAGTCCTAAGAAATCATGTCTTGAGAAAAAATTGCAAGGAAGTAGGGTTTGAAATTTTTTTACTAAATCTTCATAAATATCTTAAGACACACTTTCATTGGAATTTGCAGAGTTTTTGACTTACTTTGGACCGAAGGAAGCCAAGAAAATTGGGAATTTGGATAAATTTTTGGTGAAAATGGCTTGCAGCTTTATGCACCGCGCCACAAACCCAACGCGCCGCGCCCTCTGTATGCGTCGTACCAGTGTAATTTTCATACCGTGGAAGGAGGCCCAATGCACCGCGCCAACACTATGCACCACATTGCTCACCCAATGCACCACACCCTTGAAATTTGCACAATTTTCCCTCAAACTTGTTCCCTTTCTCCAACACGAATTTCTCTTGTTCAATTTTTCTTCTTTGAATGCCAATGAGCTCTTTGAAGATGATCAAAGGGTTTATATACAGTATCTTTTATTTTTTCACTCATAAAACCCACTTCTATAGTGTTTTCATTGTGACACTTTGTTTTCAAACTCTGTTTTAGGTAGTTTTGCTTTATTTTTCCCCTGATTAACTGAATGACTTGATTTTTTGTTTGCCTTGCAGGGGATGGAGTTGAAGAAGCTTGGTAAGGTGACGAGGGTTTCCATTGAAGTTATTTACATGTGAGAGAACTGAAATTACATCAAATTTATATATAAAAACCTAAAATACTCAGTTTTTCCTCAAAATAGGGTTTTGAGGAAAAATACATTTCTGAGCATGCGATTATGAAATTTATTGGTATTGGGACTTTATTCAACCTCCTCGTGTGCCCGCTAACTTTTATTGGACATTTTGAAGACCTTTTTTGATGACCCCCTAGAACTAATGAAACTGACACCCTACAAATGACTCTTACGTATTTAAAGACAAAAAGTGACTGCAGATGATCTTGATGAATGGAAATGGTCCAGCAGGTAAAGGAAATGAGGGAAAATGTACAACAAGCCACTACCGTCAGATGATCCATGCTCCTAATGGAATGCAGCTGACTGAGTGAGACACCTAATATGCAATGAAACAAGAGAATTTGATCACTGACAAAGGGATGAATATACCGACACTAACAGTGGCTCCAATGTGGATGGTAGCTCCTTGGAGGTGCCAAGAACTACAGATATTTGGGAAAGCAAGTAGTGCCTTCATCCATTGGGCTATGTAGTAAATAACTTTGACAAACCAAAACCAGACTCTTGACTCAATTTCAAGACTGAAATCTGACTCAAAACTGACACAATTTCAAGACTGAAATCAACTGAAAGACCTGAGTCAACAAGCTAACTCAAAAGTGACTAAGACCAAACTTAAAATTTAAAGCTTGATGGCAGTACATGACCACCTATGTTTCTTACAAGACAATATACCATCAGGCTATATCAAAATGCCAATGTAACCAATCAAGTAGATGCCTTCTTGATTGATTCTCCTGATGAGATCCTCTGGACAACAATAGATACTTGCAACTGGGCATCCAAAAGCATAGTTGACTATGATCTCCTTCATCACTAAACACTGTAATGATTACCTTCACTACTGACTGTAATAGATTTTCCACTGGATCCTTAAAAACATGAATATTTTCCTTATGTTGAAGAGACAAGGTGTCCTTTTTTCTTGATTCTGATCTCTCTTCATAATATACCTTAGTAAGAGTGTGTTCCTGGTCTTTGAAAAATTCTGAACAAGTAGGTGAGAAGATTCCCTCTTGAAAGAACATTTCAAAACATGAAACATAGGAAGAAGAATTTGAATGGCAGTTCTGATTGCTCTGGTCTTCTATAGTATGAATATATTTTTGATCATCTTCATATGATATAACAACCAGATTTTCATGTTCCTTATCACATTCATTAATCATAAGAGAAGAAACTTCATATGACTCTTGAAATCCGAGACTAACATTTCTATCATCTACCAAAGATTCATCCAAAGGAACTTTTTCACTTACTTGAACAAAGATCCGATCTTGTTTTTCATAAAGGGAATGGATTACCTTCTCGTGGAGACTCTTTTCTGATGGAATGAGAACACTCAGGTCTATAACTCTGTTTTCTTCATTTGAAGTGACCTTAACAATATAACTCTCCTTTATGGGATATGGAACAACATTTTCTTCCTCATGTCTGATCATTTTCCTCATGTAATCACCATATTAACATTTTCCACCATCAACAATCATATCTGAACTTGATTATATTTTATTGAGGCAACCAGATGTTCAGTTCATATACTAGACCAGAGATTGACTGAAGTAGCATTCATGTACTTTCGCTAATGCAAAGCAAGAGCATTTCGAAGGCTACCTGGCTAACTTTAGGCTCCATTTGTATTTTATAAAGCAAACAAAAAACTTTCTTCCTGAGTGGTGTCGCCACTATGTTAGGGCCTAAATCTACCTCATGCTGAGAAAGGCAGAATCTAGGATAACATCAAACCATGCTTAACCTGGTAGCTAGCCCTACCAGATCAGGAGAGGGCTCTCTCCTTCTCAATCTCAGCAAAAAATGATCAATGAAGATTGAGATCAATTGATGCGAAGACTAATTTTAGGCTAGGTATGTGTGCAAAATAATTTGATTGATTTTAATGATGTTTTGTTGTTCCAAATGGAAAGGCAGATTTGGGTCTCAGGAATGAGGCTTATTTTTGCAGAGATCTTAATGGGGCAAGGTAGGAAATTTATTTGACACTTCAATTTGAAATAAATGGAGAGCTTTATACAAGTTAGGAGTTGAAGAGGGAAAGAAACCTTCAGGGATCCTCTTCAAATAGCTGAAAACATAAATAACTAAACAAACCCTAGGTAGAGCACTGCAATTTCAATGAATTCTACCTTTATCCTTGTTTGTTTTAGTTAAGAAGAAATAAGAGAGTGAATGGCATGCATAAAACACCAGTAAAATTACATTTACAGAGAGAAAAAAAATATCAAAACAAGATGCCACATGAATCCCATAGAGTGTTGCAAACCCTGGTCTATTCCTTTGCCAAACTGCAGAGATGAATGTAAAATGATGCTCAAAGCTTTCCCAAAAGTCCAACCTATGCTAATGATTGAGAAAACATAAGATATAGGAAAAAAACAACTCATCCTAGCCTCTAGGGGTCGAGCTAATAATATTAGGAGTTGTTCCAACAAAATCTAAACTGAGAACTAAAAAGTAGGCGGTGGAACAACTTGCCTCTAAAAACTAGGAAACAGATTCATTCAGTTGCAAACTACCTTTTGATGAATGAATCTACCTCTATGAGCGAAAATTTAGCATAATTACATCAAAATCCATCAATTCAAATTAAATTACATCGTTAGTTTGACAATTAGAAGGAAAAAAGTCAAAATGTGAAAAAACTAGGCGAAAAACAGAGTTTTTGACCAAAAATGAGCAAAATTCCTCCAATGCGTCCCGCCTGATTTCCCTATGCGTAGTGCCTGTTTGAGCTTATTTTGGAGGCCTTGTTGGTGTCAAAATCAAGTGGGATTCTTGGAAAGGCCTGCCTATCTGCTTTCCAACACAAGTGGAATTTTTGAATTTGGCCTCCATTTGCCCCTCCAAAACCGAGTTCTCCTAAGACTGCTTCTTGTGTGTCAAAAAAGGGTAGAAAGGTCATTTTTGGGGTATTTTTTACCTTTTGGGGGGCTCAAAACCTGTCAAAATTTCTTGGAAATTGGTAGGCATGCACATTTTTCCATGAAAAATCTAAAAATGATGAGTTTTCCTCAAAAGGAGGTCTCCATCAAAAGTGAGCGCCAAGTGGCACAACACATTGGGCAGAAAAACCTGTGTTTTAGCCCAAAAATTTCAAAAATGCAAAAAGTGTCCCAAATTTTTTGAAATTTTTGTTGAGTGTTCTCCATCAAGTGCTATGTTGGGATAAGGAAGCCTCATCCAAGATCTAAAGTCTATCATTCTCTTTTCGCCTCTTTGATAGCTTCTTCAACTTGGCCTTCAAGTTCCTGATTCTTGCTTTGCACACCATATTTATTGACAAGTAGTGGTATGCCATGTTCCTCAACATGTTTTTCTTGTTGTTGGCCTTGTCTAGCATCCTTTCCTAAGTGCAAGTTTGTTCTCTCAAGCCAATATTCCCGGTCATGTTCAATCTCTTGCTCATACCCATGATCACAGTCTCTTTCCATTGTTTTCCTTTGGTTTTGAAAAATGTGGTTGTAGATGGATGGTTTTGTGGATAACAGTGTGAAAATATGGTGGAGGAATGAAACGGGTAGAGTGTATGGAAGAGAGTGTAAAAATGTATGTGTGAACAGATTTTAGGGATGGGAGTAAGAGTTTTAGGGATGTGAGTAGGGTTTAGGGAGTGTAGGGTTTGGGAAAGTGGGATTAGCGATAGGGGTGAATTAATTTAGGGATATGGGGGATAGTAATATAGGTTAAGGAAACTGGAAGAGAAGTGAGGAAAAAAGGTGAGGGAGTGATGGCCACAAAAACAAATTTACAAATCCTAAGAAATCATGTCTTGAGAAAAAATTGCAAGGAAGTACGGTTTGAATTTTTTTTACTAAATCATCATAAAAATCTTAAGACACACTTTCATTGGCATTTTCAGAGTTGTTGACTTACTTTGGACTAAAGGGAACCAAGAAAATTAGGAATTTGGATAATTTTTTGGTGAAAATGGCTTGCAGCTCTATGCACCATGCCACAAACCCAACACGCCGTGCCCTCTATATGTACCGCGCCAATGTAATTTTCATATTTTGGAAGGTGGTCCAACGCATCGTGCCAACTCTATGCACTGTGCTACTCACCCAATGCACCTCACCCTTGAAATTTGCACGATTTTCCCTCAAACTCCTTCCCTTTCTCCAACACGAATTTCTCTTGTTCAATTTTTCTTCTTTGAATACCAATGAGCTCTTTGAAGATGATCAAAGGGTTTATATACAAGAGCTTTTAATTTTTCACTCATAAAACTCACTTCTATAGTGTTTGCATTGTGACACTTTCTTTTCAAACTCTGTTCTAGGCAGTTCTGCTTTATTTTGCCTCTAATTAACTGAATGACTTGATTTTTTGTTTGCCTTGCAGGGGATGGAGTTGCTGAAGCTTGGTAAGGTGACCAGGGTTTCCATTGAAATTATTTACATATGAGAGAACTGAAATTACATCAAGTTTATATATAAAAATCTAAAATACTCTATTTTTCCTCAAAACAGGGTTTTGAGGAAAAATACATTTCTGAGGTGGCGATTATGAAATTTATTGGTACTGGGACTTTATTCAACCTCCTCATGCACCTGAAGACCATTATTGGAAATTTTCAAGACCTTTTTTGATGAAACCCTAGACCTAACGAAACTGAAACCCTAGAAATGACTCTTATAGATTTAAAGACAAAAAGTGACTGCAGATGATCTTGATAAATGGAAATGGGCCAGTAGGTAAAGGACATGAGGGAAAATGTACAACAAGCCACTACCATCAGATGATCCATGCTCCTAATGGAATGAAGATGACTGAGCGAGACACCTAATATGCAATGCAACAAGAGAATTTGATCATTGATAGAGGGATGAAGATACCGACACTAACATTATGTACCATTTCCTGAGCTAGAAACACTTATGGAATCATACTTCTATGGCACCAAAAAATATCTGAGTGAGAAGGATATTGTTAAATTCTAGGTGAAAGAGCCATCAAATTTTTTGACATACAACCACCAACACAAACAAAACAAAGTCTCTCATGAGGGCCTGTTAGCTCTTGGTTATCCTAACTTGCATAATATATGGTCAAGAGAGTGCAAATACATTTCTTGAATGGTGGGAAGTATTATTGAACCTGGTTATGAATGAGGTGAATTTTTTCAACTGGTAAAATTTATTGGCTTGATAGTTGAGAGTGTATTTAGTGAATGCCCAAAATCCGCCCAAGGGCGGGGAAGAAATATTCTACATGTATGAATCTTTTCTAGATGCATTATATGTACATAATCAATTCCCTGGCATGGACTAGACTTGGAAACCCCAAGACCCTACCATGGACATCCACTTAAAACTTCTCTTAGATTGCAACCATCAAGGATTAATGGAGAAGTGAACTAGCCACTTTCTCAGTCCATTTTATAAGATGATATTTAAGGAAGAACCACCTTACATGTCATGTGGAGCTATGGAGGAAGTAGTGGAGATATTGAATTGGTTTGGCTCACAGGATGGAAACTTCCTTAGAATTTTAAGTGGTCAGAAGTCACTTCATATTTGGCCAACATATGCCACAAACAAGATTTTCATGCAAGAATTTTCATATCATCTCTCCAGAGGGTTGTCACCAGCTTTTCATAGGAAGAAGAAAGCATCATTTCCAACTCTTCATATTCAAAATGTAAGGTATAAGGTAAAGAACCTAAAAGTCATGTATACCGAATGAAAGGCAATAGAAAATTTTTCATTTGGTACTCGCGACTCTAACAAGTACGATATATGTGGTATTTTCAAAGACCATTGTGCGTGAAATTTCATTAGCCACAAGTGGATCCATGGAGAAACTATTAAAATTACTCCAAATCTTGCCAACCAATCAGTTTTGCAATAACCTCACTGTTAACTCCACAGAAGGTAGGTACACCAGAAGAAGTGCTAGTAGAAGGGATAAACATCGCACAATATAAGGGAAAGATAATTTGTTCTTATATTTTATAGGGAGAACAAATCCACAAGATGAAATCAGATCCAACTATTATGAAACCATATTTAGTAGCAAAGGCGAAGAGGAAATAGAGGATGCAGAGAGAAGAATGAATGAAAAGGGAAGAGTAGAGGAGATTGGAGGAAGAAATGTAGAAGCAAGAAGAATAAAAGACATAGAAGAAGGAAGAAGAAGAGATGTGAAGCAAAATATCAAAGGAAACAATATAGAAGCAAGATGAAGATCAATAAGTGCCCTCACAATCAGTAGAGGAGGAGAGCGGATAGATGTAGGACCACCAACTTGCTCACTATATTGAAGAATTGATAGATATTGATTACATGGAGGTGGAACCAAAGACGCAAGATCAATATGTTGACCATATTCTAAGCATAGAAAAGGTCACAAGCCAGTTTCCACCATCTCTGGTCGCATAGTTAGCTCCACGTGAAGAAGAGGAAGTTGTTCCTCTTGATGATGATCAACTCATGGAAATGTACAATATATCGTACGATTAACTTCATATGAATATTGTACAAGTGTGTAAGAAGTATTTTTCGGATGAACTTACATCGCCTGCATTCATTAGAAAAATGGATATAGTGGCAAACATCATGAAGAATCTCAATGTGATTGTCGTAGTCAAATTGGCCTTCACAGGTGTAGCAAGGTAAAACAATTAGTATTTGATGGTCGATAATAAGTAGTTGACACATAACTTACAGGATTTTAGGAAAGAGGCATAACATCTTCACACAACAACTCATAACAGAGCATTTGCATAGGTCCATATGGAGAAATGAGGATATCGATATGTGGTGAATTACCAAGACTTGGAGAGACCATGTGGAACCTATATGAGGATCTTGTTACCATAGATATGGTGGTTATCCACTTGCATGAGTTGAAGGAGAAGTGTAAAGACTTTTTCAAAACTCTCAAAATGTACAAGATTCCATTCTCGCTATGCATGAATGATAAATGTGATACAAAGGGGCATTGGTTGACCTGGGAAACAAAAAGAAGCAATAGGCAGAACTAAAGAAAGCAAGAGTTCAAATGTTGATGTAGAATAACAAGAAACTGTCCTTATTCATTGCTATCATTCAGGACTCGTATGTACTATTATACAACAATATGGATTCCTTGGTGAATACACAGTTGATCCCATTAGTTGGATCACTAAGAGAAGCTAAACCTGGGGACCAGTCAGGGAGGAGATCGAAGAATACTTTGAGCAACTTAGATAGATTGCTACCAAGGAATATTTGGAGCTCAATAGAAAAAACATGTAGAACTATCTCACTGGCCCTATCCAAGTGTGAAAAATGTTTATCATGCACCAGAAGGAATTTAATATGGGTTCCAAATCACTGTACCTAGATTCCATGGAGGCTAGATTCCTCTTCCAGCGAGAAACCATCACATAGTTTGGTGATTTCAAAGTACAGTACCAAGATTTCCACTCATACGTGATCGAAACACATAAAATAGAAGTTTCTAAGCTTGATTTTCCCCAAAATAAAAGGTTATAGTGTTTTTCTTGTAAGGATTTATAGTTGTCTCTACCCTATTTTATCTTATATGGGTATGAGTGTAATTGTAGTATTCTTTTGTAAATAATTTGTACATGAATTTCCAAGAGCTAATTGAGGAATGTAAAAAGCCATGATGTAATGTAATTGAATAGTGATTTGTAAAGAATTTTAAGGGTCATGATGAAAGTCAAAGAGTCACAAATGGGAATGTGAATAGTCACCACTGTTTTTATAAATACACCCAGGTCATGTAAAGGGATTTTGGGGAGACAAGGTTTTAGTCTAAGATTACACTTAGAATAAAGAGCTGGGGATTTTTGTGAAAGATTTGGATATTTTGTAGCATATAAGGGGTATATTCCTTTATAGGGGCAGGTGATGCTGACTTCACGTTCCATTATTGGGACTAGTGGCCCAACAATGGTATAGGTATGATTGGAAATTTCAATGTGATAAAAGCTCGTAGTCGATAAATTTTCATGAATATGTTGTGAATATAGTAGGACTATTCTTGTTATATTTGTAATGCATGTTATTTATCGTACACTTATGCTAATGAATTTTTTTTTTATATTTGTATGAATCTTGTTGAATGTGTATTTTTGTATTATTTCATCATTGTTAACCTGTGAACTATTTCACATTTTACCTTGCGATGTCTTTATGATCTTCTGTTTCTTTTAATTTATGTTCTGTTATAGGCTTACAATGGTCTCACTCATTTTATTTTCATGTGGTGGAACCTTCATGCATCACACTTGAATTTATACAGGGTCACACAATTTCTCTCACCAGAGTCACCATACATCACCCTATGTGTTATTGTAGCCAAGGCATATCATTAACACCCACTACATCGGAAACTGAGATATATTTTTGGATGGGACTTCTACACCAAAAAATGTGAGGTCTAATTGGGATTTCATATCAGGGAGGTCACCCAAATATTGGTTGGTCGAGGATCATCAACAGGTAGATATAAATTGGAAAGTAATGAGAATAAAAAAAATGAATTATATGTTGAAGATATGATTAGTAGATATAAATTTTTGAGTAAAAATATAATTCTTTGGTGGAATAATTGAAGTGAGATGTTGAAATCCAAGTCTTTAATGTTGACATTTTCAGAAATAATTTCATATTGGGATTATTATTAATATTGATTAATATCAATGAAATTCTCAGATTTTTTAATCTTCGTAGATATTTAATCCATATTTTAAATTCATAAGTGTATTGAGTCCATTTCTTGGCAGATAATTAAGAATGTTTGGAAAACACTATAATAATATCATCCCTTTGAATTCAAATTTTTTTAATATTATTCTATGATAAATGTAATTTATTTATTTATTTAATAACAACATTATATTTTAAATATTTGATAGAAAAAATATTTGCACTTACTATTCAATCATTTTGGTTTGGGAAAAACTGTGGAATGAATATGAAATTCACTTCTTCAATATTGGATGTTTCACACTCATTCTATAGTTCTTCTTCAATAATTTCATATAAATTAAAACTTTGAAAATCTACACTTGCAAATAATTATGCTTTCTAATTAAAAAAAAAGTGCATTCTATACATATCATGGTAATGATGGATACAACAATGACCATCTAGTTTCCCAACAAGGTTATATATCTATTTTATATAATGATGTGAAGCAAAAATAAATAAGAATTTCAAATTTATGAAATAAATTAATGCCAATTCATATTTGTTTTAGTTGAAATGCAAACCCCATCACTAAAACGATAATAACAATTCATGTCATTATTATATCATAAAACTGTATCCTTATTGATAATCAATATTAAAAACTAATTTCAATCTTAAATTAACTAGCAATTGCACCATCACCAGATTTTGCAAAGGAAACGCCATAAGATTCTTAAGTAAGATTTTTAAAGACATCCAACAGTTGCTAAGGTGTGCAAGCTAGTAATCTCTTTGATTTTAGAGTTACATTGAAATTGCAAGCCTACGGTAATTACTTTTACATTTTGACAATCCAAATTTGAAGAAGGCACAAAGAAATATTTATGACATGGATGGCTGAGAATAATTCTTTGTATGACGAAAAATTAGGATCTAGTGATGGCGTTGCTACAGGTTGACCAGAGAGTAATATGGTTTACCTTCTCCTTTGCACAAAAAATACAAATGAATCCCCTGCTCAATCACTTTGCGATCTTGAATCATAGAAATTGAATTTGCATTCTTAATGGTTGTCAGTCGATGAGCTATCACCATGCTCGTTCTCCCCACCATTATCTTTTCCAGCTCCTTTTGAAAAATCTTCTCTGACTGGTTATCTAACGAGCTTGTTTCCTTGTCCAGCAGTAATATGCTTGGATTCTTTATTATCGCCTTCGCTATCGTAATCCACTACTTTTTCCCTCCTGATAAGTGAACTCCTTGGTCTCAGCAGTTTGTTTCATATCCCTCCCCCAAAGAGCTGCACAAATCCAAGTTAATTTCCCAATTTGTTTCGTATTCATCTTGCAAAGAGATGCACAAATCCAAGTTAATCTCACTGATCTGGTTGAATAAATCCTAATCTATTCCATAAATAATTATTTCAATTGAAGTTGATTCAGTATGTCGTAAATTACTACATAAACACTCTGTTTCAATTGAACAATTGCAGTATTTACCTAATGAAGTCATGAGACTTTGCAGTCGTTGCAGCTTCAATAATCTCCACCTCACTTGCATTCTCTTTTCTGTAGAGAATGTTGTCTCGAATTCTTCTTCCAAAAAACATGGGCTCTTTACCTACCAGAGCTATGTTACTCCTCAGACTCCTCAAATTGAACCTCTTGATGTCACTGCCATCAATTTTCACCGATCTTTTTAGGGGATTGTAAAACCTTTCAATTAATCCAATGATAGTTGATTTTCTGGATCCACTTCGTCCTAAAAGAGCCATGCTTTTGCCAACTTTTATCCCTAAGCAAAAGTTCTTGAAGATCATAACATCTCGACGAGCTAGGTAAGAAAAGTCCATGTTTCTCAGCTCCACGCTTCCTTCTATCCTATCCATTTTATCACCCTTCTCGTCGTCCAGGTTTATCTAGCTCTCTCTATCAAGGATGCCAAACATGGAATTGACTACATCATAGCCTTTAGAAATGTCGCTGCTCATACTTCCCACTTCTCCTATCGCTATTCCAGTGCTCATCAGAATGAAGAAAACCTGGAAAAGAGCTTTCAGGGTGATTTTTCCTTTCTCTACAAGGTGTCCCCCATACCAAAATTCTGGAGCCACATTACCTATAGTGATGCATTGTGATGCTCCGAGGGCACTTCCTGCAAAAAAATATTGTTTGATATTGTCTCTGCGAGGTCCTTCTTGAGTATTTTCGAAGAGATGGAGAATCTTGTCCTATGAAGAGAAAGCACTAATAGTACGATGGTTAGCAACAGAGTAGATTTACAGAGCAGGGAAGTCAAGCTAATCATACCGATCACATTCCCTTTGGTTTTAGTTTTCTCAGGCACCGATGCACCGTCACACTGGAATTTTCATTGAGCTCTATTTGGATATAAAAAGAGACGCAAAATTTAGTTAGTTATTTAGGTTGGGGGAGGTATTGAATCTAATGGTCAAAAACATTTAATTCATCTAACATTTCATCCAATGGCCCAAATAAGGACAGAGTGGCTGCTAGGAAAGTTGTTTTAAAGTAATAACACCTTACGGTGTAATAATTCTACAAATATATATAAAACAAATAGATGTAATTGAATCCTAATTAAGCTATAATTTTTGTTATACTTAGTTTTATTAATTGAATAATATAGTTTATTTAATTTCATATAAAAAAAATAGCATTTTTATAATGACTAGAATTTATTGGTTGTAAATTGATTCATATTAATTACCACTAATATATGTGTGTGTGTGTTAAAGTTGATACTTTCATCCATCGAATGAAAATATTATTCAATTTTATTTTGATAAAGTGGACTTCCATCTTATGAATGTAGTATTCAATTTTACTTTGATAAAGTGGAATTCCACCTTATGAATGGTTGAGTGAAGCCAACAACCAACCACCTTACAAATGCTTGAATGAACTCAATGAACCTAGTGCTAACAAAGTGAGTGAGTATAGCATGCGCTTGTGTAAGGTTAATTTTATTTTGAGTACTTATATTTTATTCTTTCATTTGTTCCACCTGACACTTGTTTCTTATTAGCTAAATATTTACGTTTCTAATTTTAAAAATACACATGTTAACTCATCATTGAGAATGGAGGAAATTAGACATCGCCCTCCTACTTGGTTGTAGAATGTATATTTCGACATAATCACATTGACTTGTAGCCATTGCATCTAATTGAAGTGTCACATTTCATGTTGACGCATTTACTAATATATTTCACCTTTGGAGTTAATTTATAGTTCTATCAACTTTGACCTAAGTTAAATAGTGGTTGGGTCAATATATATATATATATATATATATATATATATATATTCTTTTATCTTCTATAGAGTGGCTCGGTAGATTTATTATTCATATAAAACTTTGAAGGGATTGATTATTGTATTTATTCCACAGATCTTACCTTGAAGGGAAATATGATAGGTATATCCTTTAGATCAGGGGAAAAAATATTTCATATAAATATAATATATATTTGTACTAAGTTAAGCTTACCATATTAAATTGTTCATCTATAAACAAATTACAAAATAATTTACTAGTGTATTTTACGAAATTTTATATAACTAAAAAATATGCAAAACAATACAGCGATGAATTCCATTTGGGTTTTATATAAATAATAATGAAAAAAATGTGTTTTACATGGATCTATGATTTCAATTAATTTATATATTCTATACATTACCACTTAAAACGATAACACTAATAAATATAGATCAATAAATTCATAGTATCTTGATATCTAATTTTACATTGAAAAAACATATATAAGACTCACAATGTTTAATTTGTATTAATAGCACCACATTATTAAAAATTTACTGTTGGGTTGAAAATAAAATTTTGAATGACAAGTTGATGTGCAATGTCTATGTAAATTTTGGTGAGGATTTCTTATCTACCAGATCCCTGTAAACTTTTCTAAACATTTCCAATCATTAGGGAATCTCCCAACCTCTTCCTTGGGTACACTAATTCACCACAGCCCCCGAGGTGCAATGGGGTTATAGGAGATATGAATACTCTAGAAATTCATGGTACATATTAACAATATCAAGAGGTTCCCAATCAAAAAATATGAACAAACACCAAAATCATAACAACACTGAACTTAGTCATGCAAACATAATTTTACATTAGGAAAAGCATTCAACATTAGGGAGAATAAAAGGTGAGTCTGTCATAGATTTGTCTTATCTACTAGCATTTTTTAATTTTTCCACATTTCTTTTCATGAAAAAATGTCAATTTATTAATGTTAAATATTCTTGTTATTCACCTACCTATGTATCACAATTTTATCAAATAACCTCCTAAATTTCATTTTTTTTTGTTCTTTTAAGAGGTTAATTTTTGTTAGCCAAAGCCATGTTTTCTAATTCTTCTCTTGGTTGTCCAGTGATCCCACTTTATATTCCCTTATTTCCCTTGTTATGCATTTACTTTACCTATGTTAACTATTAGGTATCATATTTATGTATTTAAATTCCCCTACTTTTTCTCAATGGTAATTTTTTGTTTAAGATTCAAATTCTATGCTTATTCCATATGGGGGGTTCTCATTATATTATTTTTCCTTAATGTTATTTTGAATATTAAATTCATGTATAGATTCCCCCTCTTTTGATTATTAGATTTTGATAACATTTTTTTGTCATTATTTCTAAATTTAGAATGTTCCCATATGTTTTGGAATAACTAGGTATTTTTATTTAATTAATTCATTTTGATTTAATAAAATTTGATATAAAGCTATCCCCATAATTTCTTTTTCCAATTTTTTCTAAAATTTTAATTAATATTTTACTATGAAACGTTATTTCTATTTTTCCTTCTTAACTTATGTGTTTTATAAAATTAACTTGAATTTCAATTACATTTTTCTCTCTCAATACCTAAGTCTCCAAGTCTTTGCTTCCTTTTAAAAACTTATGAAATATCAGTGGTGCCACACAGTTTCCTTCAATTATTTATGACTAATTGAGGGTATAATATGCGTGAAAGTGGAGAATACCATTATATTTTGGGTCTCCTCTATTATGTGGATAATGGTGACTAAGGATTAATGTGTCGACATTAATGTGAAACCTTATGAGTTACCAAATTCATGGTTTGTTATGAAAGAAGCTCCAAAAATAGAATAAAAGAGAGATCAACGCCTTAGAAATTAGCCACTTTGAGGGGGAAACCTACGATACATTACATAAATGAAAAATTCTTGGATGATACAAATGAAAAAACCTCCTTTCTATATATAATAGTCCATGGGGTCACAATATAATCCTAGCCGACCTAACAATAATAATTTGAGGGCGCAATAATAACAATATGGGGGTTACATGGGTACAATAATAAAAATAAGGGGGTTAGACTAACAAAAATAAGGGATTATTCTAGTAATATAGGGACTTAACATGCTCCTCTCCTTAAAAAAAATGTTGTCCTAAATGCTTGAGTAGCTTCAGGTGCTTCTGTATAGAATTCTCATCCTCCCATGTAGAATATTCAGTGGGGAAGTTCTTCCATTTGATGACATACTCTGAAATTGATCGATTTCGTATCTGTCGAGTTCTTGTTTTGGTGACTGCTTCAGGTTCCAATACGGTTTTTTATTTCTAATCAAGTTCTAGCAATATTGTTTGAATTGGAAGTTTGTCCCCTATCACCTTCTTTAAGCATGAAACATGGAAAATTGGATGCACTCGTGAAGAAGAAGGAAGCTCCAATTTGTATGCCATAGTACCAATCTTTTGCAACACCTTATAAGGACCATAGTACTTTGTCAATAATTTATTATCCTTCTTAGCTTGCTTTAGGGACATTTGTTTGTATGGTTGTAGCCATAAAAATACCCAGTCTCCTACACCAAAAATTCTCTCGTTGCGATGTTGATCTTCTTGTTGTTTCATTCGATTTTGCGCCAAATTTAGGTTATCCTTCAAGAGTTGGAGAACTTCTTGTTGATGTTCGATGTGATATTCCACTGCTTGAACCCTAGAATTTTCCCTTAAAGAAGATGTGATGGATGGTGAATGATATCCATAAAGTTTCATAAATGGGGTCATTTTTGTTGTAGTATGGAAGGAATTGTTATACCACCATTCAGCGAGAGGTAACAACTTGAGCCATTTTTCTTTATTAAATAATGAATATATTCTTCCAAACAATTATTCACTATCTCATTTTGACCATTGGATTGACGATGATAAGATGAGCTATGAGCTAGTTAAGTACCCGAACAAGAAAATATTTTTTTCCAAAAATATCTTGTAAAAATGGGATCTCTGTCACTTACAATAATCTTCGGGTTTCCATGGAGCTTTTGAATTGTTTCCATAAATTTAGTAGAAATTGTACTAGCTTTAAATGGATGAGATAATGCACAAAAGTTTGCATACTTGGTAATTCTATCAACTACCACCATGATGACACTCTTTCCTTTAGACTTAGGTAAACCTATGATAAAATCCATTGAAATCTCGTCCCAACGTTGGCTTGGAATGGATAAAGTTTGTAGAAGTTTTAATTGTCTCAACGTTATTTTTCTGGAAAACCAAACATTCCGCCACAAACTTTTGAATATCAGATTTAAGGCCATCCCAAAAAATTATTTCTTCACCCTGTGGTAAGTTTTTAAAAATTCTGAGTGTCCTCCTAAAGGAGAATTGTGCGATTCCAAAAGAATCATTTTTTTTAGTTGAGAATTATTGCAAATATATAAATGATCTTTGTACCATAAGGAATCATTTTTCCAACTAAATGTATCAGATGTATTAGGATGTTGCTATAAATTTTTAATGAGTGTCCACACTTCTTCGTCCTTCTTCCATTCATCCCTTGATTTGGTTATCCAACCTAGTTGGATAATAGAAATAGCACAAAGAAATGTTTCCACCTCTTCATCCTTTCTTGAGAGTACATCTGCAACAACATTTATCTTCCCTTTTTTGTAGATGATTTATAATTCATAACCCAACAACTCTGTGACCCATTTTCGCTACTCCTCTAAAGATAGTCTTCGTTCCAAAAAGTGTTTAAGACTATCATGATCATTTTTTACCTTGAAGTGTGTTCCCAATAGGTAAGGTTGCAATTTATTTAATTCATGTAGTATTGCCAACATTTCATTCTCATAAATAGACTTTTGTAAATACTTTCCTTTGATTGGACGACTTTTAAAAGCAATGGGTCTTCCTTCTTGCATTGAAACAACACGAATTCCATTTCCTGAGTCATCACATTCCACAATAAAGGTTTTTGTGAAGTCTGGCGTAGCTAAGACTGGTTCTAGGCACATTACCTCTTTAAGACGTTCAAAGGCCTTAGTTTCTTTAGGAGTCCATGAGAATGCATATTTCTTTAATAATTTTTTTAGGGGTGCTGCTATTCTCCCATAATTCAAAACAAACATGCAATAATACCCAATTAGCCAGATAAATCCACACAAATGATTTATGTTTGTGGGGAATTTCCATTCCTTAATGGATTTAATTTTGTTGAGGTCTACCTTAGCAACCTCGTGAGATACAATATGACCTAGATATTCCACCTCTTGTACTCCAATGAAAAATTTGGATGTTTTTTCATATAATTGTTTCTCCTCCAATAGTTTGAGCACCGTATCAACATGTTGAACATGATCCTTCCAAGACTTGTTATAGATTAGTATATCATCAAAAATTACTAGCACAAAATTCCTAAGGAAGGTTTTGAAAATGGAATTCATCAACCCTGGAAATGTAGAAGGTGCATTGGTAAGGCCAAAGGCATGACCAAAAATTCATAATGACCCTCATGAGTTCGAAATGATGTTCTTGGAATATCTTCATTCTTCATTATAATTTGATGATATCCTAAACGAAGATTCAACTTGGTAAAATAAATTTCTCCATGTAATTCATCCAATAATTCATTAATCATAGGAATGGGAAATTTATCTTTAATAGTGAGCTTATTTATCTCCCTATAATACAAACATATGCACCATGATCCATCCTTCTTGTGCACCAATACTATTGGAGAAGAGAAATAACTTTGACTAGGTTGAATTATACCAGCCTCTAACATTTTTGCAATCATATGTTGAATTTCACTCTTTTGGACATAAGGATATCTGTAAGGCCTGATGTTTGGAGGAATACTTCCTGGAATCAAATGAATAGCATGATCATTATCATGAATAGGTGGGAGTCCTTCGGGAGTTTCAAACACCTTGGAATGATTTTCCAAGAATTTTTGGACATCTGGAGAAATAGATGATTTTGATGTTGGAACTTCTAGTGAGCATAATTGTGTAATTAAAACTCATTGTTCTTTCTTTAGAAGATTTTTCATGAAATTAGAGCTTATTATCTTTCTTGTCTTCCTGTGATACCCCATAATTCGATTTCCTTTCCTTCTGAAAAAAACTTCAAGAAAATTTCTTGAAAATTAAAAGCTACCATCCCCAAATATTGTAACGATTGTACTCCTAGTACAACATCAATACCTCCCATTTGGATGGAAAGAATTAGAATATTCAATACATATTCTCCCATAGCTAGCTTGATATTATGGCATTTTCCAGAGAAATTTATAGTTCCTCCATTTGCAACCATCACTCGACTTTATGGTGTTGGGTATAGGAAACAATTCAATTCCTTGGCTACCTTACAATGAATAAAATTATGGGTACTACCCAAATCAATCAACACTATTACCTTTTTCTTCTTGATATGTCCTTCTATCTTGAGAGTTTGAGGAGTGGTAATTCTTGCCAATGCATTACATGATATGGTCTGACTCATTTCTTCTTCTTCTAGGGTTGTTTCTTGGTGTAACTCCTCTTCTTTTGAAGTTTCTTGTTCATTTTCTTCCTCCTCTTCACAATCTATTTAAAATAATTTCTTCTCAGCACACTTATGACCTTTAGTGTATTTTCTATCACAGCTGTAGCAAAGCCCTTCTGCTCTTTTTTCTTCCAATTTTTGTTGTGTCAAACTTGTAGGTTGTGGAAGTCTAGAGGTAGCAACACTTCCATCTTTATAGATATGAGTGGTAGACTTCCTTGTCGCCATAATTTTACATTCAATTTTTCTTTCCAACATGAATGCCTTCTCCAATGAATCAAGTTCCCAAATGCGAACTTCAGTTGGATGTTATCCTTTAAGGTCCCTATGAAGACATCAATATTGTGTTCATCTGGAATATCATTTACCCTTATATTCAATTTTTGGAGGTCCTCAATGTGCTCCACTAGTGAACCCTTTTTTTTTAGATTTATCAATTTGATAAAGAAGGTGTTTCTCTTTGTATCATCATAGTGTGCTATCATTTCCTTTATAAAAATTGACCAAGTGACAATTTTTTTATGGGAGCCAAGCCATTGATACCATACAAATGTGTTTTGCTCTAAATGTAAATTTGCAATGCGTACTTTTTGTGTGTTTTGCACATTATTGAGATAAAAATATTTCTCCATTTGTACTATCCATGTTAGAGGATCCTTGCCATCAAACTTCCTCATATCCATCTTTAGAATATGGTGGTTCTTCAATCCAACATTAGACTTTATGAAATCATGATTAAAGTTTATTTTGTTCTCATCATGAGTTTCCTCTACTATATTTTTTCCATTAGGAATCATTTCTTGTATTAGCTTTGACAAACCTTCCTTCAAACCTTCCATTTTTTCTTCCATACCATTCTTCAAACCTTCCATGTCTTCCTTCAAACCTTCAATTTTTTCTTCCATACGATTCTTCAAACCATCTAGCTTAGCTTCGACACTTTTCTTCAAAACATCCATTTCATTTTTTGTTTCTCATTGCGAGAGCAAAATTTGGTGCACTTGCTCTTGTAATTTTGATATGTCATGTTGCATTTCTTCATCTTCATGAGCCATAGTAGAGCCTTATGAAGGCTTAATGGGTGTTGAATTCTTTTTATGGGGTATTTTAGAACCCAATACTAATACCTATTCTACAATATGCCCTTGGAGTAAATTCAAATTGATTCTTCAAACAAGACTCATGTAATTCAGAAAAAAAATGCAAACCTTTTTCTTGCCTTTGAGGAGCTCGTTATTGAAATTCAATTATATTTGTTTTTTTAAATATTCAATATATGAAATTCAGCCCTGTAGTATCACTATGAATCTTCTTTAGAATGCCATAAATCTAACCTAATTTAGATTCTTCAATGTAAAGTTATGCCCAATCTCCCACAATCACCTAATTATGGACTCATTCAGTAGAGAGAACTTGTACGACATGCCACGTGTCATTGTTTCCTCCTTAGGCTTTGAAATTGATACATAGGAAACTAAAGTCTGTGTATTGGCAGCCACATTTTACAGAATTAGAATCCACCGCGCAGAGAGATAGTTATGACGATTTTCCAAAGGTCACCTCTTTGAGATGAAATTTAGGAGCTTGAAAAAACCCTAAGTTCCATAGATCATATCTTCGAAAATGTCGTGAACGAGGATTTGAAATTTGTATAGGAAGTTTCGCACAATTTCATCTTTGCTCTATAAAAATTTCAACTTCTGAAACTTCATAGAAAAAACGTTATAGCAAAAATTCCACAATGACATATTTTAGTTGAAATTCGGGAGCCTAAAAAGAACCTAACTTCCACAGATCATATCTCCGAAAATATTGCGAACCAAGCTCTGAAATTTTTACACGACATTCCTCCAGATTTTGGCTTAGTTCTGTAAAACTTTCAGCTTCTGAAACTTCGTATAAAAAAGGTTATAGCGAAAATTCCATGATGATCTGTTTGGAATAGTGAAACCCTAGAATCCAAAGCTCCGATACCAAATGTTAAGAAAATAGATCCAAAAATAGAAGAAAAGAGAGATCAACGCTTTAGAAATAAGCCATTTCGAAGGGGAAACCTCCAATACATTACATAAATGAACAATTCTTGGATGATACAAATGACAAAAGCTCCTTTCTATATATAGGAGTCCATAGGGCCACAATGTAATCCTAGCCGACCTAACAATAATAATGTAAGGGCACAATAATAACAATATGGGGGTTATACGGGTACAACAATAACAATAAGGGGGTTACATTAATAACAATAAGGGACTATACTAGTAATATAGGGACCTAACATGGTCCAACCATCAAAGAATTATGAGACTTCAAGGTGAAATATTCCAACACTTCAAAACCTAAACCACCACTACAGTCCTAGTATATCAGATTAGGGACGTTGTCCCACCCCTCTAAGGAAAATGCAATCTGATCCATATATCCCCATCAACTTTGCATGAGTTATTTGAAACCATGTAACATATTATTAGATCCTCTAACATTTCATTTTTATTTTATAACAATATATAGTGCAAATTTTGATATTTCAACTCCAACTATACTCAATAATGAAACCAAAATCAATGCCTAATCACATGCATATGTGTCATTGTGGTCCCTACCACACTAGAAAAAAAAAATCAATAATATTTTATCATAATTATTAGTCATTATAAGGAATGAATAATAAGAAACATTAAATTCAACAATATCACACTAATATCATAATCATCAAGATGTCCTATATGGAAAATAAAAAAAAAATAACATCATAAGTAATCATCGCACATGATATTAATTAAATCATTAATGTCGATTTTCTTCAAATAATAAATAATATATCACAATATATGTTTCATAATTCAAATTCAAAGTAAAAGAGTTTTTCCCAAGTAAATATAGCATGGGGAACAACATTAAACAAATAGTTAATAATCTTCTAAAAGGAGTGCCCCATAAACATATTAATATCAACCATGTAGTGATCGTACCTATTCTATTAAGCCGTATATAAGTCCCATGTTAACCCAACAACTTCTTATGAAGCCTTATATATTAAAAAATTACATTTCTATTTTTATATTGTTATTTAGGCTAGAACCCCTCGTGGTCTCCTTTTATTATAATTTTATCCTTTGTCTCCTATTTGTAGAATAACTAGGCCTAGTATTAAACCATAAAATATTGTCTTATCCATTGTTCTCATTGTAAAAGGATGTTTCTCCCTCAAAGAGGAGTGTAATTATTGGTTCTTATAATTTTAAAGGCACGAGCATCATAACATGTGGAATCAAAGTTGATGATTCTATGGTTTTTCTGCTTCAAATATGTCATCATGTAATTTTCACTATAAAGTTTTTTTGGATATTTCACATGGTGAAACTTGAATAATATTGAGAAGAAATATCAAGATATGTATGGTTCAATTTTCAAAATTTGGTTCCTTATACTTTTTAATCTAGACCTTATGGAAGTTAGGGTTTTTTAATAGTCTTGAAATAAATTGTAAGCAAGTTAGTTTGGTGTTTTTGTTATATCTTCCTATTTGGGATTTTTTAGACTATGAAATATTTAGCTATTTTAGGAAACATATAGAAGTAGGCTATGTACAAATTTCAAAATATATTTGATGAATTGGACACATGGCACACTAATTAAGTTTGTTCATGGAAAGAGGCCAAAATCTTATCGAGTTTTTGGAAAGTTGCCATAAATTTCACTTGACATATAAAATTTAATTCAAAGCTATGGAATTACAAAAAATACATCCAAAAGTATTACATAAAAAGTTTTAAATCTAGAAGGCCTAAAATATCAAATATATATCAACAAAACTTCAAAAAATTTGATGTTCGCCAAAATAAGGTATGTAATATACTAGTGACATATTCATTGATTAGTAGATGAGTTTTTCCTTTTCGTGAATAAAAGGTGTAATAATTTTTAATTAGTAGATCAATTTTTCCTTTTGGTGACTAAAAGTTGTAATAAATAGGAGTGATATTATTATTTTTCAACGTCCCTTCAAAAAAAACTACTACAACATCTAAATATAATGAAGGTTTTTCCTTGACTAATGAAGAAAGGGAAGGCTTAGAATTAAGGTTATCTCAATTAGAGAGGAATGTTACTGAAATCGATGGAAGTATGTTGAAAAGGCGGGATTTTCAGGTTCTCAAGAAAGGATTTAAGGATAAATTGAGAAGAATATGAATGAAAATAACAAATCAATATAAAATAATATGAGTTAAAATAAGGAAGGAATAGAAAATAAGATGAATGAAAATAGGGAAGAAATAGAAAAAATAATAAATCAAAATAAGGATGAAATATAAAAGTTGATGATTTCCATGGAAAAAATTCTAATGGATATGCTTCCTAAAAGCTATGTGGAGATCCAAGGAAAATATAAAGATAATGAGAATCATGTTGTTGAGAATCACAACTGAAGAGCATAAATTTTGAATCACAGAACAATAATTGTGAATTTTCAATCCAATATCCACCACATCAGGAATTTAAGTTAGCACCAAGGAACTACCATATTCCAAATATGCATATGAAGAAATTTGATGGCAATGATCTTGTAACATGTATATTTTAAATGGAACAATACTTTTATACACACCAAGTGGAATTCTTACAAAAGGAAAATATTTCATCCATATTTTTAAAACAAGACCAACATGTATGATCTATTAATGGCTTTGTGAAAGAAAAAAGGTTTTCATTATATCTTGGCTCATTTTTATGGAGGAATTGATAGAAAATTATGGCTATATAAGAGAAACAATGTATTTAGTCAATCAGTAAATCTTCAACAAAAATTTCCAATTACAAAGCACATTCAACAATTGCAAAACTTGACTCTTAGGGTAAAGAATATTTTGGAGGATAATTGGTTATTCCTATTTATGGAAACTTTAAAATAAAACATCCAACATATAGTGTGTGTCTTTGAACCTAAATATATAGAACATTATTTCAGTATGGAAAATAAAGTTTAAAGTAAAAATATGGCCACTAGAAAATTTTCCACTAATAACTATAGAGAAAATCATGCTCCCTTCCTAAATTGACAAGGTTGAATCTTAAAAAAATGGATGAAACAACAAGAAAGGAAGTATGTTTTTAATGTGAAATCAATTATAATAAAGGGAATAAATGCAATGAAAATAAATTATTTTACATAGGTTGTGAAAAAATGAATAATATCATGTAATCGAAACTTTACAATATCTAGAGCTAGAAGCGATTACTCTAAATAATCTTGTCATGCATTGGTTAACATTAGTAATCTAAAACTCCTCTATATAGGAGGATATATAAAAAATTAAAATTCAATGGTTGATTGATTTATTAATTACCCATAATTTCATCAATTAATATTTGGAAAAATGGCTTAATTACATTGTATATCCAACACTAGAATTTCAAGTGATGATTGTAGATGGATGTATCCTTGGGGGTAGCATAATTTTTTGAGATAATTATATAGTATTAATATGAATATGGGGGATCATTAATAGATTACTCCGATGATTTCAATCCAAATGGGTGGTTTTGATGTTGGATTAAGGCCCAAATGGTTACAATCATTGTGAATAGTGTCATTAATTTTTAATATTTTTTCATAATATTTTTCTCATAGGGAAAAGAAATTGAACTTATAGTTATCCATGGGAAACCCAGTAAGTTCATAAGATCTAATAGTATGATTAAATTACTAGAAATGGACACCAAGATTTAGTTGCAATTTTTTCTTTTCATTACGTGTTTGAATTTCTATATCCTCTTCTCCAAAAAGTTATCAACAATATTTCTAAAGTATTTGGATAAATTCCTAAAGGTGTCTCCACTATTTGATATTATGACCACCCTACTCATTTACAACTTGAAATTGTACCACCTAACATTAGGCCTTACATATATTCACTTGCACAAAAGAGTGATATTGAGTGTATGGTTCATGAAATTCTAGAGGCAAGCATCATTCACACTAGAAAAAGTGATTTCTCTTCACCAATGGTGATGGTTATCAAAAAAAAAATTTCGTGGTGTATGTG
The DNA here is from genome assembly GCA_034641835.2 of Pinus albicaulis. Classification (NCBI taxonomy): domain Eukaryota; kingdom Viridiplantae; phylum Streptophyta; class Pinopsida; order Pinales; family Pinaceae; genus Pinus; species Pinus albicaulis. The sequence continues at coordinate 1,139,686,730 of CM076579.1, read as the reverse complement.
TCAATATTACAGATAATTTAATAAAATTACAATAAAAATTAAATTTCCTATTCATTTCATTTTTGAATTACTAAATTAATTGCATGTAGAAATGGTATTTACTAAGTGGGATCATTATTTTGGATATGATCAAATCAAAATAAGGCAAGAAGACATTCCCAAAACAACCTTTATAACACATTAAGGTGATTATGAGTTTTTGGTTATGACATTTGGACTTGCAAATGCACCTTCAACATTTCAAAGCTTGATGAGTTCTATGTTCAAACCCTTGACAATTTATGCTAGTAATTTTTGGTGCATGTTAATCTACAACAATTCTTGAGAAGAGTATGTGAAACATGTTAACATGGAGTTGATGTTATGGAAAGAGAAGTAACCATATGAAAATTCTTAAAAATGTTCCTTTGGGTTTTAATAATTGGAATTTTGGTTCATACTATATCACATGATTGTGTCAAGGTGTATCCTAACAAGATCAAGGCTATGATGGGATGGTCAATCGGTAATACCTCGAAGAAACTCAAATGATTCTTAGGAGTGACAATACATTACTATAATTTTGTGAATAATTATAGTGAAATAGAAGAATATATAACAAAATTATTAAATAAAGAATCATTTTCTTACAGAGGGAGAAACCAAATTTTTTGAAGAACCTAAAGCGGCTGTTTGTACAACTCTCATCTTGGTGACACCTAACTTCACAAAAATATTCACTAGGGAGTGTGATGCCTCATTCCATAGCATTTGTGGAGTTCTTAGAAAATAAGGAAATCCCCTTTCCTTTCATAGTAGTGAACTTAAATAAAATAACTTACTCATATCCATCAAAGAAAAATAGATGTGTTTCATACTACATGTAATTAACTAATCCATACCTAATATGAGGACAATTCAAAGTAAAAAAATATCATGATAGTTTGACGTAATTCTTAGAGAAAATACTATCTTTAGAAGAGATAAAAAAAGGGTTACAAAGATTCTGAGTTATGACTTCGAAATTATATTCAGAAAAGAAAAAAGAAAATGTTGTGGAAAATGCACTTTCATACAGAGAAGAAGGCACAAAGTCTTTATTATGTGTAATTTGAATTTTTCGATGTAAAAGGGTGCAATGAAAAATAATATAATTGTTGTAATATGAGAATATATGCAATATCATTCAACAAATACAGGAGGATCTTGATGTAGTAGAAAAAAATACATGGAAAAATGAATTTTATGGTATCACGATAACTTATAGTTATGTAATAATTCTCAACTCAAAAATAGGGTCCTTTTGGATTTACAAGATTCTCCTATAGGAGGAAATTTAGGGTTCCCAAATACCTACCATAGGATCAAGAAAGATTTTTTGGAAGGTATTAAAATATATGTGAACAATTTTGTGGTGGAATGTGTCGTATTTGAACAAAATAAAGGAGAGACTCTCAATACCATAGGGCTCATTCAGCCATTATCCATACCAAACCATCATTTTGAATACCTTTAATTCGATTTGATTACAAGCTTACCCAAGCCTAAAGATAATAGTGCCATTATGGTAGTGGTAAATTGAATGACAAACTATGCACATTTTTTCTCTCTTTTTTATCATTTTAATGAAGGAAGTAGGGAAAAAACATTCCTTGAAATGGTCCAAAAGCTACATGGAATACCAAAGATTATTGGAAGCAACAAAGATCCAATTTTCACTGGAAATTTTTGTACCAAATTAGTTTCTTCTTTGGGTTCTCAATTGGCTCACAACTCACCATCCTCAACTTGATGGGTAAACCTATATTTTAAATAAATGTTTTGAAGTATATTTACATTGTTTTTCATATAATAATTATACATAATGGGTTACATTTTTTCCATTGTAAAAATGGTGGTACAACACATCCTTTTATAATTCAACAAAAAATTCACCATTTATGGAAATTTATAGATATCATCCTACACCCATCACATCACCTTTTAAAGTGAGTATAAATTCTCAACTAGTAGAGGAGAACATATAAAACAAAAAAGAGGTTCTCCAACTATTGGAGGACTACTTGGTTGCAACAAAAAATAGGGTGAAATAACATGAAGATAAACATCACAATGAAATATAATTTCAAGGCAGGGGTTGTTTATTTGTGAGAATAAAATAATATAAACATATTTCTGTTGGAAATGTTGTCATTGATGGCAAAGGAAATGACAAAGGAGGAGCACTTGAAACAACAAAAAGGCAAAGAGAGCATGGAACATGAAGCAGAGGTAGTTTTAGAAGGGTTATTTGATTGGAGATCTGGAAAGGTAGCAAAGACATCAGAGGAAACAAAGGAAAAGGAGATGGAAAAGGAGAGAGCTTCTAGGGAGAGACAAGGTAATTAATTGAAGGGCCAATTGCATAACTGGGCAAGACCAGGAGGGTTTTGTAGTTGATTTCATTTGCATATGTTGATGAAGAACTATGGAATTGTGTGTATTGTAACCAACGGATTAATGGCAATACTGTAGTAGGGTTAGTGTGAAACTCTGTATCATTGGATGAATTAGTGACTCAGTGTGACTTATAATCAGGAAGAATCAATCACTGTGTACATTCCTATTTGTTTAATTGCCTGACTCAATGTATACAGGACAAGTTATATGCATTATGGAATGAACCAAAACTGTGAACCCATTGCAGGTTGAGAGAAAGGGGTTGATTCTTGTAATCCCTGATTTATTGAATTATGGGAAAATATGAATTGCTAATCTCTATTTGGAGAGGCATTTTTTTCCAGAAGTTATAATTGATTCATACATCCTGAAAAACCTCTAAAGTTGGAGGGTTCTGGTCTCTTCGAAATATGTGTTAAGTATGGTTGAGTAAATCTGAGTAAAGGGATGATGGATTCGATTTCTGTAAAAGCACAAGATAGAAAATGAGTAAAGGATGTAATTCTGTATGGTGGATTTGATAGGGTTGACCCACTTGCTAAAGAATGCAATTGAATGGACACCTGATCGTAGAGCATGTTTGCTGGAATACATATATATATGGCCTTTGTTAGTTTAGATGCCCTTTAATGTATATTTGCATCCACAAATAGGGAAGAAGCCTATACATTCCAATCTCCGTTGAGAGTATGGACCAGTTCAAATTATATATAACTTGAGTTACATTAACATAGTCGCACAGAGGAAGAACAATTAAAACAGAGTTATGCTTTCACGGAGAAAAGAAAGTGAATGAGACTGTGATTGAGTATTGGGAATCTGGCCTGTGTGGCCAATTTCATAATAGGCAGAGGCATGAAGCTATGTGTTTACTGAAGCGGGACCTTGAAGGAGGAACCTGAGCATAAAGGATTCCATCAAAACTATATAACAACATTTCAGTTAGATGAAATAATGTTATAACGCAGAGAAACGGGTTGGTGTTAGTAACCGGATCACGAAAAGACAACAGAATGCGAGGTTAGGTGGAACCCCAAGCCAAAGGGGAGGAACCATGAAGACTGAACAGTAAAGGTTGTTTCTGGTTTTCATCGCACCACCTTTACACAGTGGGTGGTATTCAAGAGATTGGGAGCGATTCCACAGGACGGGTGACACGTGTCCCTGAGCGAATTTTCAAAACTGCTCTCACTGTGCGCCATCACGCGTTATTGTTCATGCATCTTCGCCAAGCGATATCCGTCTAATCAAATGAGGTGGCACGACACGATACCAACCATTATATGGAGACGATAGTTAAACGTTGGGACCCACTCCATCATGTAAACTTAGAGAATTAACTCTCGTGCTATTTGGTTGCGCGATAATTCGTTATACTCGTTGGATCACCGAAAACGAAGCGACATCATCACAGTCGTTGGATGGACATGATGGTTTACGAGGTATGTATTAAGGGTGTGGGACCCGATTTCCCTTCGCATTATTGGTTCAATATACGTTGTTGTGTTATGCTGAGATCTTAACCCCCAAGTCGAAGATTAAATATTGTTGAAGGGCCCAAAATATTATATGGATATATATTACTGCTGGGTTTTAATGTAAGTCAGTGGCGCGCTAATATATTTTACGAGGAAATCATGAGCATGTAGGAGTATATCTATGTTCATATATATATATAATGTTGATGCGTCGGGGTTTAAGCCAAAGTCAAGGATACTATGCAGCATTTCGAAACACTAGTAGAAAAATGTATAATATATTGGTATATTACGTTTATAATATGGTTGCATAACCATAGATGAATGAGAAACTATCAAAGCTTCCGCATAGTTCTAGAGTATCCAGATATGTTTATTGAAATTTCCAGTTCAGAAGTAGAATGATAAATTGCACAGTAGTTATATTAAAAGACAGTTATATGTACAGCAATTATATAATTGCAATGAAAAAGAAAGCCTGCAAGAATGGAAGAGAGAGAGACAACGGCAGAAAAAATGGTACAGGGAAAAAGATGAATAGACACAAAGGTGAACCAATGTATACAGAATAGTCACTCAATAAAAAATAAAAAAAACAAATCTAGTAAAGCCAAAATCTACAAAAGGAGTTGAGTGAAATTGAAGTGTGTAACTGAAAATGTGAATGTGAATGTAAATGTTGTAATTAATTTTTTTATTGTTTGTGATGCGTTGGAAAGTCTCCAAAAGGAAAACAAAACTCCCACTGTAATATTGAAATTAATGTATATTGTTATATTTTTCTGAATGAGCGGGTAAAATAAATGAGAAGGCAGAAGGAAAAAAGTCAGGACTATTCACTTCGAATTCCCTGAGGAATGTAAAGAGTCATGTGATGAACTCTATATATAATATCACATTTATACGCACAAGAGAGGTTAGAGAGAGTGAGTGAATAGAATGAATAAGTGAAGCAATGAGGCAGAGAAGAAAGATGAGCTTAGAAGAGAAGAAGGAGAAGTTGATAGAGAATATGAGAAGATGCAGAGATGATACAGGGCAGATATGAGAATAGATGAACAGCAGAGTAGATGGAACAGAACATAGTTGATATCCAAGGTAAATCAGCAAGTGTTTCTCTTTTGAAAGAGAAAGGAAGTTGGAGCTTCCCTATCAAGTTGTAGCTTGATAGATGTCAGTTTTAGATGACTGAGGTAGGAGCCTCCTGTAGGTTTGTGCCTGCAAAAAATATATGGGAGTTGGTGCTTCCACATCAAGTCGTAGCTGACTGAGGTTGGAGCCTCATGTAGGTTGGTGCCTGTAGAAAAATGATGGGAGTTGGAGCTTCCTTGCAAGTTTTAGCTTTCAGAATTGAGGTTGGAGCCTCCTGTAGGTTGGTGCCTACAAAAAATTAGTGGTGAGAGGGAGTTGGAGCTTGCCTTTGCATCACAAAAATAATATGATGGGGTTTTCTCCCTTTGTGGGTTTCCACTTATATCTGGTGTCTCTGTGAATGATGTTTATGTGTTGATTTGGTTTATATCATCTGCTTAATATTTGTTGCTCTCATATTAAGTCTACTATTACATTATATTAATTCTTGCTGCTCACATTCTAAGATTACTCAAAAGTTAAGTTAAACATGAAATGAAGGTGTAAAAAAGTGTTAGTGAAAAAGTTTTAAAAGTCCATGAATGTGTTAAACTGATTCACCCCCCCCCCCTCTCAGTTTAACTAAGGGTTCAACAATTGGTATTAGAGCTGGTTCCTTTGGTGTAAGCTAAATAGCTTGAAGGAGATCTGGTTGAGTCATGGACTATCAAAATGCACCTGTGTTAAATACAACAAAATTTCCTGAATGGAGAGATAAGGTTAAAATAGGTTTAATGGCCTATGAACCTGAGGTATTGAAGCTTGTATGTGATGGTTACTGCAAAGACTCACCCACGGTGAAAGAACAACAGAGGAATGCCAAGGAAAAATGTGTGATATATAACAGTCTTCATAACAAGGATCTTGAGTTAATAATGGATTTAACTTCAGCAAAAGAAATATGGGACAGACTGCATTTCATGCATAGAGTAGACACTGAGGATTGCATTGTCAAGAAAGAGAAGAAATTTAAGAAGAAGAAAAATTCATTTCAAAAGGAAAATGTTCAAACACATGAGGTACCTGATAGTGTGAATGGTAGTAAGAACCATGAAGAAATTCCAGCTGAAGAAAATGCCAAACTAGACACTGCCTTGACTGAAATAGAAAGACTAAAGAATGAAAACAAAGACCTTAAGACAGTGGTGCAAATATGTGATGAGAAAGCATATGAATATATGAAGGAAATCATAGGACTGAAGACACACCTTGAAGAAGCACAGAAAATAGAAGACACTCTGCTGCAACAAATGGAAGAGAAAATTATGGAATGTGAGAGACTGGAAGAAGAAGTAGTGAGCCTAAGAAATAATTTAGAAAAATCCCAAGAGAACTATTAATGAGTACACTTACAATGAAAAGCTCTGGACAGTTGGACCATATTCTAAAGGCTCAAAGGTCACCTCTCATAAAGGCTGGGATAGGATACGAAGGTGAAACCAGTAAGTCCAAGGTTAAAGATAACAAGAAAATCATCTTTGTAAAAGTTTTAAAGGACAATGAAGTAGCTCAGCAGATTACTAAAAAAATAGAAGCCAACAAGAACAGGATTTGTCAATAAACAAATAGAATCAAGCAGCAACATGGTAGGATAGAGAATGAGAAGATGAAACAATTAGCTGCTAAAGACTCATATGATGCTGAAGATGAATTGAATAAATTTGGAAGATGTCAAAGGAGGTTCTTTCCTCCTATGAAAAATATCACATGTTTTACCTACCACAAACAAGGACATACTGCAACATGTTGTAAGACAAAGAAAACCCAGTCCAACCTACAAAAGATGCAGCAAAAGAGAAGAACCCCTCAAACAAGAGAATTGAAAAGACAATCTTTCACCAGGTACACAAATCATTTCCATGGCTACTGTTATGCATGCAATAATTTTGTACATAAAATTGTTGATTGTAAAATTTATTCAAGAAGGGGAACAAATTATTATACATCAGCTCAAATGTACTTTGACAAAATAAGATGTTATGTATGCCTCAAACTTGGTCACAAAGAAAAGGACTGTAATCTGCCATATACATTAAAGAACTCTAGATAGATGATGGGATCAAAACAGATCAATCAAAACTATGAATCTAAAAGAAGAGAAAACATTATGATGAACCCCAATAAGGTATGGAAGTAAAAGATAAAGGGGGAGCCTATTATCTCAATAACATAACGAATCCTCCATAGTCAAAGGGGGAGCTTCTCTAGGAAGCAAAGCAAAAATCCATCCAGTGACAAATATGAAGCAACATCCCAGGGGGAGAGCAGTTCATAAATGGACCCCATGAAATCAGTATGAGAAGAGCTCCATGTAATAAGAACAGTTATGAGATCAAGAAGATTATTTGAAGTATTCAATAGCTCACAGATTGATAGAAGGAGAAAAAGTAGCAAGAAACCATGATGATAGAAGAAACATCAGTAATGAACTTGTAAGCTAAGAAGATATCAACACATTAAAGGATGATCACATAATACATCATACTGCTAGAATTAACAATGAACCCCATTAACAATGTTGAGTAAGAAAGGTGCCTGTCATCAGTTCAATACATCTCTCATCTAAAAAAAGTTCACTTGAAGGAATGCAGTTAAGTGAGCAATAATTATTTGAGTAATTAGCCCATGAAGATACATAGAAAATAAATTGAAGATGTCTTCCTGAAGATTTGAATGTTAGAACAGTTGAAAGTGTATATAAAGCATCAATGATTCTGGAGTAGTCTAAGAAAAGAAAATGTAGTGACATTCTTTTAAACCAGAATGACAGAATAATAAAAAGGTTAATGATGCCAAGATTAGATTCAGTATATTGATGATTGTTTGTATGAACACTGAAAAGATCAATAGTAGAAACTATGGGTTCATGTGCTAGCTAAAGTGAAATCTCTGCATGATTTATCAAAGTGGCATTTAGGCACAAGAAACATGCCTATCAACTAAATATCAAGTGTTATCAGTGGAGTAGCAGTATGGTACAGGTCCTCAGGATCAAAGGACTATGGCAAGAATGCATCAAGGTAAAATTCCCAGGGTTATCTGCATTCAACATGAAAAGGGCAGTAGCAGTGCTAAAGGATCAGTATCTAATTTACACTTGAAGTAGTATATTGAGCACCGAAGCAATATCTTTTTCTATATATAATTTCATGCCTTCCTGAAGTTGGTACATGTATATCTTCAAGGCCTATTTTTTAAAGATCAGTTACAAAAATGTGTGAAGTCTGTTTGCTGAGTTTTCAATTAAACATCTTGAATATGGTTTTGTGGAAGTTCATTATGATAGAATAGTCAAAGTATCTGAAGAATAAAGGACTAGCTATGATTACCATCTGAATCTCAAAAGTTTTTTTTTTAAATCATCTAAATCCTACTTCAGCACAAAGGATTTACTGGTAATCCACCTTTAAAGAGAGATTTATCATTGACATACATACCTCCTCATGTCATAAAGAAAACTGCATGATTGATAAATAAGACTGACCAATACATTAAAGGATTTGTTTTGAAAGTACAGTGTGCAAGCAGTAAAACTCATTTGGTCTCTTATATTGAAAGATATTACCTAATCTAACAATAAGTTGTAAAATCATGTTTGATTCATTGTTCACAACAACAAGAAGGACCTTTCAGTATTTAAGTGTACTATCCTTGTCAGCATCCTAGTTCATATCATCACCAACATGCAAGAAAGGTGTACCATAGCAATAAAAGATATATTGGCATCATTATCATAATTGAACAAGTTTGGTACTGAAGATGAGTATTGCAGGAGAAGATATATTCCATCTACAATCTTCCTCAACAGAAATGTCTTAGCTCACTACATCAGACAGAGACAGAAGTATATTTGAAGCCTTTCAGTATTTTAGTTTTTGATCCAATCATACATCTCTGATTAGATAAAGCTGGTACAATGTGTTCTATGAAGTGTCATTATCTTCACTTTTAGCTCTATACAAGTGAAACAAGTCTATGTGTTTGAATTGTATCAATTTACAGTGTATATTCAAAGTTCTATAATCCTCAAAAGTGTTCTCTCAATGTACACCAATTTGGAGCAGTAGGGTACAAAGTCAGAAGAAGAAGGCCTAAATACATCTCAGAGAAAGGAAATGAAGAGATAGGAAGCACTCTAGGAAATGTGCAACCCTTTGCCATTGATGTCAAAGGGGGAGGAAAAGCAAGTAACAGAAGATAGGGTCTTCTAAAAGAATCCAGATAGAGGAAGTCTTGGAGGAAGCATTGAGTTATTGGTGGATGGGTTTCCATCAATGCCAAAGGGGGAGACTGTAGGAAATGTTGCCATTGATGGCAAAGGAAATAACAAAGGAGGAGCACTTGAAACAGCAACAAGGAAAACAGAGCATGGAACATGAAACTGAGGCAGTTTTAGAAGGGTTAGTTGATTGGAGATCTGGAAAGGCAGCAGAGACATCAGAGGAAACAAAGGCAAAGGAGATGGAAAAGGAGAGAGCTACTAGGGAGAGACAAGGTAATTAACTGAAGGGCCAATTGAATATCTGGCCAAGATCAGGAGGGTTTTGTAGTTGATTTCATTTTTATATGTTGATGAAGAACTGTGGAATTGTCTATATTCGAACTAATGGATTAATGGCAATACTGTAGTAGGGTTAATGTGAAACTCTATATCATTGGATGAATTAGTGACTCAGTGTGACTTATAATCAGGAATAATCAATCACTGTGTATATTCCTATTTGTTTAATTTCCTGACTCAATGTATAGAAGACAAGTTGTATGCATTCTGGAATGAACCAAAATTGTGAACCCATTGCAGGTTGAGAGAAAGAGGTTGATTCTTGTAATCCCCAATTTGTTGCATTATGGGAAAATTTGAACTAATAATCTCTTTGTGGAGAGGCAATTTGTTCTAGAAGTTCTAATTGATTCATACATCCTAAAAAACCTCTAAAGCTGGAGGGTTCTGGTTTCTTCGAAATATGTGTTAAGTATGGTTGAGTAAATTTGAGTAAAGGGCTGATAGATTCGATTTCTGTAAAAGCACAAGATAGCAAATGAGTAAGGGATGTAATTATGTATGGTGGATTAGATAGGGTTGACCCGCTTGCTGAAGAATGCAATTGAATGGACACCTGATCGCAGAGCATGTTTGCTGGAATACATATATATATGACATGTGTTAGTTTAGATGCCCTTTAATGTATATTTGCATCCACAAATAGGGAAGAAGCCTATCCATTCCAATCTCCGTTGAGAGTATGGACCAGTTCGAATTATATATAACCTAAGTTACATTAACATAGTCGTGCAGAGGAAGAACAATTAAAATAGAGTTATGCTTTCATGGAGAAACGAAAGTGAATGAGACTGTGATTGAGTATTGGGCATCTGGCCTCTATGGCCAATTTCATAATAGGCAGAGGCACGAAGCTATGTGTTTAGTAAAGCGGAACCTTGAAGGCAGAACATGAGCGTAAAGGATTCCATCGAAACTATATAACAGCATTGCGGTTAGATGAACTGATGTTATAATGCAGAGAAACAAGTTGGCGTTAGTAACCGGATCACGGAAGGACGACAGAATGCGAAGTTAGGTGGAACCCCAAGCCAAAGGGGTGGAACCACGAAGAGTGAAAAGTAAAGGTGGTTTTCGGTTTTCATCGCACCACCTTTACACGATGGGTGGTATCCAAGAGATTGGGAGCGATTCCACAAGACGGGTGACACGTGTCCCTGAGAAAATTTGCAAAACCGCTCTCACTATGCGCCATCGCACATTATTGTTCGCACATCTTCGCCGAGCTATATCCCTCTGATAAAATGAGGCGGCACGACGCGATAAAAACTGTCATATGGAGACAACAGTTAAACGTTGAGACCCACTCCATCACGTGAACTTGGAGAATTAACTCTCGTGATATTTGGTTGCCCAATAATTCATTATACTCGTTGGATCACCGAAAATGAAGCGACATTATCATAGCCGTTGGATGGAAATGATGGTTTACGAGGTATGTATTAAGGGTGTGGGACCCGATTTCACTTTGCATTATTGGTTCAATATACGTTGTTGTGTTATGCCAAGATCTTAACCCCCAAGTCGATGATTAAATATTGTTGAAGGGCCCGAAAGGTTATATGGATATATATTACTGCTGGGTTTTAATGTAAGTCAGCGGCGCATTAATATATTTTCTGAGGAGATCATGAGCATGTAAGATTATATCTATGTTCATATATATATAATGTTTATGCATCGGGGTTTAAGCCAAAGTCAAGGATACTATGCAGCATTTCGAAACACTGGTAGAAAAATGTATAATATATTGTTATATTACGTTTACAATATGGTTGCATAACCATAGATGAATGAGAAACTATCAAAGCTTCCTCATAGTTCTAGAGTATCCAGATATGTTTATTGAAATTTCCAGTTCAGCAGTAGAATGATAAATTGCACAACAGTTATATTGAAAGACAGTTATATGTACAATAGTTATAGAACTGCAATGAAAAAGAAAATCCTGCAAGAACAAAAGAGAGAGAGACAGCGGCAGAAAAAATGGTACAGGGAAAAATATGAATAGACACAGAGGTGAACCAAAGTATACAAAATAGTCACTCAACAACAATAGAAAAAAAACAAATCTAGTAAAGCCAAAATCTAGAAAAGGAGCTGAGTGAAATTGAAGTGTGTAACTGAAAATGTGAATGTAAATGTTGTAATTAATTTTTTTATTGTTTGTGATGCATTGGCAAGTCTCCAAAAGGAAAATAAAACTCCCACTGTAATATTGAAATTAATGTACATTGTTATACTTTTTTGAATGAGCGGGTAAAAGAAATGAGAAGGCAGAAGGAAAAAAGTCAGGACTATTCACTTCAAATTCCCTGAGGAATGTAAAGAGTCATGTGATGAACTCTATATATAATATCACATTGATATGCACAAGAGAGGTTAGAGAGAGTGAGTGAAGAGAATGAAGAAATGAAGCAGTGAGGCAAAGAAGAAAGAGGAGCTGAGCAGAGAAAAAGGAGGAGCTGAGCAGAGAAGAAGGAGAAGCTGATAAAGAATCTGAGAAGATGCAGAGATGATACAGGGCAGATATGAGAATAGATGAACAACAGAGTAGATGGAACAGAACAGAGCTGATATCCAAGGTAAATCAGCAAGTGTTTCTCTTTTGAAAGAGTAAGGAATTTGGAGCTTCCCTATCAAGTTGTAGCTTGATAGATGTCAGTTGTAGCCGACTAAGGTAGGAGCCTCCTGTAGGTTGGTTCCTACATAAAATAGATGGGAGTTGGTGCTTCCACATCAAGTTTTAGCTTGATAAAATGTCAGTTGTAGCTGACTGAGGTTGGAGCCTCCTGTAGGTTGGTGCTTGCAGAAAAGTGATGGGAGTTGGAGCTTCCTTGCAAGTTGTAGCTTTTAGAATTGAGGTTGGAGCCTCCTGTAGGTTGGTGCCTACAGAAAATCAGTGGTGAGAGGAAGTTGGAGCTTGCCTTTGCATCACAACAATAATAAGATGTGGTTTTCTCCCTTTATGGGTTTCCACTTATATCTGGTGTCTCTGTGCATGATGTTTATGTGTTGATCTAGTTTATATCATCAGCTTAATATTTTCTGCTCTCATATTAATTCTACTGTTACATTATATTAATGCTTGCTGCTCACATTCTAAGATTACTCACAAGTTAAGTTAAACATGAAATGAAGGTGTAAACAAGTGTTAATGAAATTTTTTAAAATTCCATGAATTGTTAAACGGATTCACCCCCCCCCCCCCCTCTCTGTTTAACTAAGGGTTCAACAATTTCCCTCAAGCAACAAAATAAGGACAATAACTTATCTCTAATTTATGATAGCCCCTATAAGGTTTTGCATAAGATTTTAAGTATGGCTTACAAATAGGAGTTTCTTCCATATTCACATGGACATCAAGTCTTCCATATTTTTCGCCTAAAAATTATTGTGAGTGACAAGATCCTAATCCACAGTATTCTAGCATAGGTTAATGAATAAGGGAAAAAATAAGTACAGTTGGAAAAATAATTGGAAATAAGGGCTACGGAGTTGAGAAATCAAGAAATTATGAAATACCTAATCAAATGGAAGAACATACTAGTGGAATAAGTGACATGGTAAGATTACCTGTGTTAGAAACCATGAAAATACCGAGGGGGCACAACGAATTAATGTTTTAACAATTTTTAAGAAGTTACCCACTCTAAGTAAAAATTATAAACAACATAATAAAATTACCATCACACCAATCTCACAAATTCTAGACACAATACTTTAATGTGGAAACCCAACTAGGAAAAACATAATCTCTTTTAAATTATGATGCAAAATAAATCTACAAATTCATATCATATCAATTTCTGTATGCCACAACTAGTTGAAGGAATCAATATCCTTTCTCTCTACAAGAATAAAATTGTGGAATTTTATAGTCACAAACCTAAAGGAAACTCCAACTCCCTATTTATAAACACAAATTCTTGTTGGGCAAGCACCTACCTACATATCCTTTGAGATCCCTCTTTCATAAATTTTAAAACTTCGATGTTGAGGCTTCAAATGCATTATCATTTTTTCTATTTATATCTCCTCTTCCTCCCAACACACACATCTATCTATTTCTTTTGTTCATGTCCCTATTCTCATAAATATTTTTCAAATTTTATATTGTCTTATAAATATTTACAGATCATTTTATTCTAAGTTGATTGGCTAATTTTGGTTTTAAAAATGAATTTAATTCTAGTTCAATTTTGGATTTAATTGGTGTCCATACTCTTGTTTCAATTTATTTAATATTTATGATCTATTGTTGTTGACAAAAATATTCTTATTTTTGTTCCTATAAACATCACAATATTTGAGTAAAATAGCATTACAAAATTCTATATATTTTGTTAAAAATCGGTGTTTAGACTACAGTTAGTTGTTCTTCTAACTATGGCACTAAAACACCAAATTTGGAAAAATACCAAATTTTGTCTTTACATTGGTTGTAATTCCTTATACTAAGAACCATGGACCATCATATAGGCCTACTTCCTTAGGTGCATGGCCCATAACCACTTATCACTTTATATATTAAAGTATTTTCCCATATGATGAACCCTTCATGACCTTGCCCTTACCTATTCGATTACATTTATGTGCTGATGTCATTATACCACATCAACATGCTAACATTACCATCCTGCTATCCATGACACGCCATCCTATGATACACCACCATGTTCCATCACCATACCATTCTGACCTCCACGTGAGCTCCACCTATGCCTCTCCACCTACCTTATTTGACCCCATCTTTCAAATCAATTTGTCATAAATCAATTTCACCAATTTTATATTATTGACTGGGGTTAATTACAAATCCCCCCTATGATTAATATTTAATAGTGGGTATTGCACTTATTTTTTTCTATCAATGACCCCCACACACCCACCTCAAAGTGAACTACATATTGATCCCTTACACACTTACCTCGAAGCGATACGCAAATCGATATTCATTGATTGAATCCAATGTTTTTATTAATTATGCCCCCTGTATGACTAAAAAATAATGGAGGGGGGTATGCAATTTTCCATTTTATGTGCTAACTCATCCCTATCAACACCTAGAACTCTCCCCTTAATCCATTTGTTTTGGATCTACTCCAATGTAACCATTTAATTTGACCTTAGTCTTAGAACTAAAGGGGCCTAACATATTTGAACATACCAATCCAAAAATCATACTTTCTCTCATTATCTGGAATCTGGTTCTTTATATATAAGTTGACTACGATTGAAAGCCTAATTCCTTAGAACAAAGTCCTCTTTCGGGCCCACTACTTAATGATCAACCCTTTTTCAAAATAATATTCACATAGGAAAACATTACAAGAATAACCCTTGGGTACAAACTCCAATGATTTTCCACTTCATGTGATGACAACAACAAGCCATGTGGTGGCCCTTAAGTGGTGCCACATGTCACTATAATATTTCCCACATGGAAACCCTAAAAGGTTGAAAACACTTTCCACATATCATGTGTACATAGATACCACGTTATGGCCACATGTAGGCCACTTCACTAGCCCTATCATTAGCCACATCTTCATTACTTTACGTAGATAAATATGTCATCCACGTTAATTTTAGTGCTTTTATTTGGTAAAAAATCAAAGGGAGAGATTCTCTTGATTCACTGTTCAATGGAACTACGATTTGAGAAAAGTAGCGCCACGATTAATCTTGATTTGGCCCTTTTTAGATTTGGCATTATACACATATCCCTAGATTTCTAGATATTTGGATGTCCCGAATTCTTCCAACCATATGGATATTGCTAAATTATTCCAAGTCCTTCCAACAATATGGAAACCACCATACTTCCAATAGTATGAATATCACTGAATTCTTCCAAGTGCCGTTTTTTTTTCCAATAGTCTAAATATCATGGATACCTTAGACATCACAAACCTCCTTCAATTCAAAACACATTTTCTCATAAATACTTGAGGGTTTGAATAAGTGTAATATACTATTGGAAATACTTTTTAAAGTAATATTGAACTTAATTACCTTCATGTTCTTTTGAACAATTTACCTATTGCAAAATTTCCTTCAAATATAGGCTACATTTAATCATTAAAAAAATCTTACCAAACTTTTAACAAAGACCCCGAACTTGTATTAATTTATTTAATTGATACCAATGACTAGTATTTAGACAAATGATAATACTTTTCTCAACATCTCCCTCTTTGTTATTGATGGAAACACCACCAAACATTGTTACCATATTTTAGGACATTGATGACTGCTCCATCACAAAATCACTCTAATTATGTTTTTTTTTTTCCTCATTATCCATATTTACTATTGAGAAGCCAATATTTGTGTTAACTTCCCTTGAATATCATCATACCAATTATGACTAGGAATCACATCATGGCAATGTTTGCTTATTCAATGCCTTCTCATTCTCCCCCTTTCGTGTTAACGGTAAAGAGTTTATTTTATATCCATGATGTACGATACCGTAACAAATCTTTTAGAATTCATGTTTTACATATTACAAATTATTACTGATTTAATTTAATATATATAATGAAATACGTGCACACAACTCAAGAAACAATTTCTTGAAGAATTATTCGTAAAACTAATTTAAATATTCATGAAACCAAAATTACTATGCGAACGGAAGGGTGAAGAGAGGAACTTGATTCTTTGAAAAGGTTTCATAGAGGATTGTCGATGTAAGAGCATTACAGCTTTCACGCCGTTAAATATTCAATGTGAAAAGCTTAAAAATGCTGTTTTGATTTTCCAGAAGAATTTATATTCTTTTATGTAAATAAATTGTATTTTTAAGATGGTATATTTTGTGAGTTTTAGAATTAATGAGTCATAGTTTTAGAAAATATATGAATAGATGATATTTTTCCATAAGGAAAATGAAAATCTACTTTCAAAATAATGAGATATTATAAAAGTTTATTGAGTGATTTTAGAATTTAGAAAATATGATTTATGGATGATTTATAGAATAATTTATGGATGATTTATAAATTTATTTTAATATTTTGAAAATATACTTCATTTCTAAACTTTAATTATTGTAATCCTATAGGCAAATAGAAGGAATGACCAAATGCATATAAAATCAAGTGAAGAGAGAGGAAAAAGTGTTTTTGATTAATTATATGTACAACATTTGTTGAATGAAAGTTGTTCGTATGGGGAACTCAGCGCAAGATTTCTTCATCTCATACCTAGCGACTATTGGCTATAATAGAGTGGCAGAAATTATCGATTTGACATAGAATACCATGGCAAGAGCCTCATTGGGTTGATGGATTCCAAGCATTAAAAAGAGGAGTTATTTGTGCATCAATTTATTAAAAGAATTTACATATATATGAGATCAATATATATTATATTATATTATATTTCTTTTAGAAAATAAATTACATATGCATGAGATTAATATATATTATGCTACATTTCTTATAGAAAATAAGTAAATGTTTGCATGCAATAGAATAGATATTTTTCAAAGAGGTATATGTTTGCATGTACGAAAAATAGCTACCATGCAAAATATTATATCTTTGCGCACAAAAATAATTGACACGCATGTAGAAGTTTAATTTCTTGAAAATATTACATGAAAAACTCAAAAAAATATAATTTAATGAGACTATTCTTGGAAAAGAGTTGCATGGGTTATTGAAAAATGAAGACAGTTTAACAAGAATAATCTTGAAAAGATTTGCATGAGATCTTGAAAAATGAAGATAAGTTAATTCTTGGTTGGATTGGATGGGTTCTTGAAACTGTTTTTATAGATTATGAACAAATAAATGTTAACTAGAGTAATTTCTTCAAAATAATCTACGAGTCATTGTGATGCATGTTGTTGTCCTAAAAAGACTGCAAAAAAATTATATATTTTTTATGCATGTATAGAACAACTATTTGGGATATATTTTTTGAAAATGTAATATGTATTCTTGCATGTATGGAAATAAAAACTATTATGATTTATTTTGTAGAATAATATCTATAGAGGTGTACAAAACAAAAACCATGATGTTAGTTTTCTTGAAAAGAATATTTTCTTATGTACATATAGATAATTTGTTAGTGTTTTTGGAAACGAATGTGTTGTTTTGTGCTTGGTTATTTATTGATCTTGCATGAAAATAATAAGTCACTATCATATATTTCTTGCCAATAATAATATATGTTTGAAAAAAGAGGAGAATATAATTATTGCATTATACTTTTTGAAAAGAAAAATGTAATTTCATGCAATAAATATGTTATCTTTCCTTTGGATAAGTACATGTATCTTCACAAAAGAAATAATAATTTTCATGTTATATTTATTCATAATCGAGCATGTATTTCATGTACAATAGGTATTAAAAATAGCTCTCCTTGTAAAATATGTTCTTAGAAAAAACATGTATTTGCATGCACAAGAATAATAAATTAGTGCTAGCTTTCCCTTGGAAACATTATGTATTTGCATGCAAGAATTTACTAGCTTTATTTTGCAAAGTTATGAATATTCATGAAGGATTATGTTAGATTTATTTTGATAAAAGATTATGTATCTACATAAAATTGTAAAATTTTTATGTATTCACATGAAAAACCTTGGTCACTGTGCTACGTTCCTTTAGAAGAATAAGGACAATTGTAATGGTTTCCCTTTTGGAAAGGATGGTGTGCTTGTGCGAAGGGAATATTAGTTAATATGGTATTTATTTATAGACATTATATAATAGTGATATGCTTATAATTAATACACATGTAGTGATTATTAGAACAATCATATCATAATTTTTTTTTACATATCATGTATGCACATGAGTAAATGTTGAAGCAACACTAAAAGATATTCATTATTGGATGATTATCTAATCAAAGTTTTCTGGAGAACAAATAGTAGGAAATAATGGTGACTTATGCAAAGGCTAGATTATTCTTAATATTATGATAGGTAAACAACTAATGGTCCATGTTGATTGAGAAATGCCAGTTGCAAGATGATCTACTGATGGGAAAAAATAGTTTGGGGATTCATGGGAAAATGATATGATGATAATTGTAATAAATCTAGTTGGACAAGATACTTTTAAGAATTAATTATATGTAATTTTTTATGAAAATGGTTAAAGGATAGAATTTCTTACAGTCCATCGAGTGCGGAGTGAACACCCTCATGAGCATTTAAAAATAAAATCAAATGTTTGTCGGTTTTCACCCTACGAATTTTCAAGGATATATCGGTGTCTAATGATGTGATTTCTTGTTGTGCCATTTTTATGATGTCGATTACTTGAATGATGTGATGTTTATATTATCAAGAATGTTCTTAACTAAATAATTTAAAATATCATGGAATTGATGATGTAAAAATTTCCTAACTTCATGAATTTCCCTGCAAGGTTACATGAGGCATGATAAATAATGACATAAATGAATAGTAACTCATAATGTTTCCTTAAAATTTGCACTCATAAAATTGGAATATATATGTCGATAAAATATAATAAAACATGTGTTGCATCTTTGAACAATCTTGATCACTCATCAGTAATAGTGAAGAGTAACTAACAACCCTTTTCATCCATACTATTATAATAATGTTGATGGCTTATTTAAAAGAAAATGATTTAACTACAATTCCATACTTATAAAAAGGAACACATATAATGATTATGTGTGAAACAAATAAATGTAGAAAGGAGGGTTTAATCCTTGAAGAGAAAAATAGAATGTTACAGGACATTGAAAGAACCCCTTTAGATGTTAAAATTAACAATGAGTCAAGTGGTAAGACTTGACTGTAATGGCTAATTGATGATTGAGCCTTGTCATGATTGAATTTAAGATCGTTGGTAGCATTGATTAATTAGTATTGCATGAATAACTATCAAAACCTATATGCATGCATTCATTTTGATTAAAGCTTATTGGAAGTTGTAAACAAGTGATTATGGTAGTTTACTTCATATTGCTAATCTAGTGGTAGCAACACATTGTGGAATTGGGAATGGTTGGATCGTTACAATAATTTTTATTGACACGTACACATTGATGATAAAGTAGTGTCTTTGAATGATTAATTTTTTGTTTAAGATTTTATAAAAATGCAAGAAAATACTATTATTTCATAAATGAATATTTTTTTAACCATGCATACCTACGATTGCAAGGTCTTGAAGGTGAAAAAGAACATGGATGATGATACAATAGTGCTTTTAAAGGGACTGATTTGATAGTTCTACTAGATTTATGTACTAGCAGTAATCAAACAATGTTGATTACCTTGTTTGTTTAACCCTCACAACTTTACGAATGTATGACAATCAACATTATGAATCAACATCTTATATTGAACTAATACGTCGAATACTTTAGACATGGAACTATTATTGGATTAGATTGCTATGAAAGCCAAGTTTAAACTTTTATGATGATGCAATCAATTTAATTATTGTTAATAAATAAAATTTTGGAAAATAAGAGTAGAGTTAGAATATTTCTTATCAGATTGGAAACAATTTTTGGTGGTCAAGTCCAAGACGGACCTTCCCTAAAAATATCCTAGAACTTCCTCGGAGAAAATAATTAGAAACAAATGAATTTAACATGATATGATAGAAATATCATATTAAATAAATTATCTGGAGAAATATACTAAGTTTGGGTGGAGTAAATCATTCTGGGATAAAAAGGGAGCATTTAAAAAAAAAGTAAAAAACTAGTGTAAGTTTAATGCTTGGAATTAATTGGAAAGTAGCCATGTTTTGTGTCAATGTTTTGAGTCTATAACAAGACTCATCATTAGAACAAAAACCATACAGAGAAGAGTAAGAAATGATAAATATTAATATGGCGTGGAAGGAAATGTAACATCTAAGAGCTAACCAAATTTAATTTTTTTAATTAATATTTAAGGAGAATTAATAAATAAATTATGAATTTTATTATATTGTAGAATTTTGATTAATAATAGATAGTATACGTAATGAAGTTTAATAATTATAGGGGTAATAATTACTTTTTAATAGATTAATTAGATCCGTTAATCTTTACTTCTTAAAAAATTGTCGCAATTTTAAACTAATACCTTCCTTCACGTTCATAAAGCATAAATTACATAAAGAGTTTAACAAAAGGGCATTTATCGATCAAGAAAATATTTAATTCGTTGTGAAATATGAAGGATTTGTTTCTATATGAATCATTTATCATCATTGTCAAGCCAAAAGCATCTTGAACCGCCTCAGAGAATTTTCCATGACCTATAAAGGACTATTGATGTTGCCGCGGCTCTTAAGGCTAAGAAAGAATGTCGTATGGGAAGAGACAGGAAAAATAAGAAAATTGAAAAATTGAAAATAAGTACCTTCCAAGGTAAAAATATAAATGTGAATAATGATACACCTTGGATATTAAAAATTTTTGTTGTACACTCTACAATTAACGCAAAAGGAAATATGAATGCATCCATAACACCACCCTTATTACCTTAGGAAACTTTGATGAAGAGCATTGATACCACAATTTGAAACAAAACATGGACAACTCGAATATTTAGAAATTAAATGGTAGATAAATAAATATCATTAAACACATGAAGCTTCTTAGGAGTTGAAAAATGTAAATTAGGTTGAAAAAGTCACGAAAATCACCCATGTCAACCAGATATAAGAAAATGTGGAAAAATCAAAAGGTAAAATTAGTAACAAGTGGAAAAATGTCTATCAACAAACACTGGAAACTTCATGGAAACCAAATAATGAAAACTTAGATAACAAACCAACAGTAAATGTGTCAGTAGTCCATATCAACCAACTATGAGTCTATAGAGGTAGTATCTCTAGGAGAAACGACTTGAGCACCCATATCTCCACTAAACATGTAGATAAAGAGCTCAAATATGTAAATGTATACGTCATTGTGGATGTTGCTCACATCAGCGCAAATAACATGGGTATCAAAAATGTTGTTAATATTGCTTCTTATGAGTTAAGTAGGGATGAAGTAGAGGGCTTATGTAAAGGCCTTAGCTTTTCCTTAGCCCCCAAACATATTCCTATTGAAGAAATTATATAGCCTTGAGGATTGGATAAAATTTATAAGGAATAAAGATAAGGAATAAATGAGACAGGATTTTCCAATCATATTAAGAAAGGAAAAGCCCCCAGAGAGAAATTTGAGTCATGGATAGAAAATTACCATCATAAGTCCAAGAAACAATGATAACATTTTCATATTGAAAGCGTACAAAGGGGGTGCATAGTAGTAATGGAAAAGGAAGAATATGTCACCAAAATGAGGGACCACTTGTATAATAGTGGAAAATATAGGAGGCTCAATGAAAACCATATTTCTAAGATTACCAAGGTGGTTATAAAGGCCATCAAGAATTTTAACCTTGAAGATAAAAAAAGAATCTCATTTCTCGAGAAAGTGAAATTACCCCACAAATTTAGGAGGCCCAAAAAATTCGTAAATAAGCTTCCCCCCTCAGACCCATTGTCAATACTATTGGGGCACCCGCATATGAATTAGCCAAATATATTGCAACAAATTTGGCTCTAATCGTTGGTCAAAAAAGTTCATACATTAAATACTAGAATCATTATATGGAGATTATAAAGAAAGAGATTTTGGATCCTGGTTATATGATTGTAAGTTTTGATTTTCTCCAACACTTCACAAATATTTTGTTAAATGAAGCTATACAAGTGATAAAAGAGCTCAGAGACCCCCAAACTGTGAGACTTTCATAAATTTGTCTTCGTTCTACATTATTTACCTTTCATGGTGAATTATTTGAGAAAACGTATCGAGTGGATATGGAGTCCCCACTATCCCCTATAGTAGCCAAAATTTTATGGAAAATTTTGAAAAGGAAGCCCTAGAAACCTTCCCTCTAAAACCAAAATACTAGTTCAAGTTTGTTGATGCCACCAGTGTAGCTTGGGCACATGGTGATGATGAGTTAATAAATTTTCTAGACTACCTTAAAAACTTATGTAAGGATATCAAGTTCACTATGGGGTTTGAGGAAAACAATTTCATCCCATTCCTCGACGTTCTCCTCCTTAGGAATGAAGATGGATCATTAGGAAGAAATTGTTCATGAATAAAGCCCACAGCAACAAATACCTTCAGGGAGAATCACAACATCATCCAAAATTAAAAAATGGAAATGCTCAAAACCCTCTTCACTAGAGCACTAAGAATATCTAAATTACAACATCTAGAGGAGGAGGAAATATTTGAAGAAAGTATTTGCTAGAATTGGGTAAAAATATAAAGACATCATAAAAACCATCAATAAAGATAGAACCAGAAATGGTGTGAAACCCTCTTCGAAAAGCTTCCAAATTTCTAATAATAAGGCCTATCTACCATTCATTCAAGGAGTCACAGAGAAGGTATTAAGGTTTCTCAGCATGGAAAATTTTAAGGATGGACATTTATCTTAAAGATTAGAAACATTGGCGAATCTTACATATCCACAATATGCAAAATATAAAATGCTTGGTGATAATTTAGTAAAAATATTCAAACTTTTAATGATTTTATATAGTATATATAAAATTTTGGCGATTTTTAAGGTATACTATTTTTTTCTTATAAAATTTGGGTGAATCATTTTTAGGAAAAAATGGGAATTATAGAATCTTTTTTTTGGAATGAGCATGGAAAATTAGCTCATCTGCGAATATTAGCCCCTAAAATTTTCCCTGGTTCTCAGAAAGTAAAATATTGATACCTATTTTCAACCCTTAACAACCATGAGACAGAATATGAGATCAGTTAAATAAAATATTTACATCTTCAACACAAAGGGGTTTATAAGGTCTCATGTTCATGAGGAGAATGTTATATTGGTGAGATAGCAAGGTCCTTCAAAATTATATTTAAAGAAAATTGTGCTAACATAAAAATTTGTAGAACTCAATCCTCAACACTTGCAAAACACTCATCAAGAACATGTCACCATGTTGGCCTTGAATATGAAAAAATAATCACCAAATAAAAGCATAAGTATAAACAAAATATCGGTGAAATTATTAAGCATCCTTGTAATCTTAATAGAGATGGGGGTTTGGAAGAAAGCATGAGTTGGATCCCCTTACTCACTCAAGTTCCAAATGACTAAATCTCCTCTACCTTGTTCCCTTATGCTATTAGCCCTCATTTGACCTTTCCCATTTCCATTTCCATCATATTCATTTTACCTCTAAATCTCTCACTCCATCCCCCTTCTCCTTATTCCTTCCATTCTATCCTTACTAATTCCTAGTCTTAATAGCTATATCATGTAAAAATTATCTAATAATTAACCATAAATATCACATTAGTATCACTTATAATATTTATTATATTAATAACAATAAGAATTAATTCAAATTATGAGAATTATTATTATTATTAACTTTATTAATAATTATTATTACTAACTGAGTGAGTTTATAATAATAATTATCACTATTATTTTTATAAATTTGAGTTTATTAGTAGTATTAATTATGTAATTAATACTAAATATAATAGTAAATAATGCCAATAGTAAGAAAAATTATAATTATTAACTTAATTATTATTAATATTAATAATGGTTAAACTATTAATAATTATTTCCCTTATAGTTATTAATCTTCATCAAGTATAATATCTATTATTAATAATAATTATAGAATCTAATAAAATTCATAATTTATTTATTAATTCTCCTTAAATGTTAATATATAAAATAACTAATTTCTCGGTTCTTACATAATACATTTCCCTCCACTCCATACTAATATCCATAATTTCTCACTCTTCTCTGTAGGGTTTTTGTCCTGATGATGAGTCTAGTTATAGACTTGAAACATTGACCCAAAAAATGGCTACTGTGGAATTAATTATGAGAATTAAAATTACAAAAAATACCCACCACAAAAATCTTCAAACAATTAGAGAAAGAATTTTTTTCTTATAAAAAAAGTTCGAGGCAAAATTGTTGGCATACCCAAACGGATGACACATCTAAAATCTGCTGGGAAGAAAACTTATAAAATAAAGCATTAAGGAATCAATGGTATTGTCGATTCAAGAGGAGAGTAGATATTAGCTCGGGGGGGGACTCTCAGAGGTGGATCATGGTCACGAGGAACATGTTTGTTTCCTACGTGAATTTCCAAATGGTATTTATGGTTAGCTCTTTCATTATGTTGGTTATCAATATGATATCTGTGCACAAATTCAAAATTGTGTATTGAAATCAATGATGGATATATAACATTTGAACTTGTCAGTTTGAAGAAATATAGTAATATTTTGTTAGAACTAAAATTATATGTATTTATGCATGAAGATATAGAAACATAGTATACATCCTTATTGTAGGAGACTGGAATCTAGACTCTACATATAAAATAAAATTTGGAGGATTTTTTTTCGTGAAGGATATTAGGTTATGTATATTGAAAAATATGTGTAGTTATTTTGGATGAATTAAATAGGATATTTATTTGTTTAATATAATTCTAGCTCGTGAGGCAATAGATCTAAATTGGAAAGAGTAAAAATGGAATCACGGATTGTGAAAGACTATTCTCTTAGGGAATAAAAATCCAAATTACTTGGGTATTATTTGATTGTACTTTAACTTATCTAGTAAATGTAAATTTAATTGCATATCATGTCGCCATCATGCTAGAATATTGTCCCCTTTCTAGAAGTTGAACCAGAAGGCGCATGGCTAGTAGGTCCAAGGATGCCCAAAGATTTATTTTTTGAGGTCTAATTTCTTCACATACCAAAGAATTTTTTTTGGATATAAATGCCATGAGTCTCAATATGATTGTAATTACTATTGGAGAAAAACATAGTAAATTCCAAACAACACCAGTGAGAGATAAATACTAGTGGAAACCACAAATAAAAGGGATGTCACTGCCAAGAGGCATCCTATATTAGACAAATTGTCATCATTATGAAAAAATTGTCATGGATGTGAAAGTCACTCAACTTGGTTGTAGAAACCAGTTCCCATTTTTTGGGAGGAGAATTCTTTAGACCAATATGGTTCTCATAGTAGAAAAGTTAGTTAATTAGATAAATTATGTACTAAAGATTAATTTTATTTATATTTGTGTAATAATTTTGTGTACATAATTACAAGAAAGGAGACTAAGACAGTATGCACTTGATGCAATTATTGATCTTTTTTATGATTAGAGAGCTAGATGCTCTCTCACTACTTGTAAAAGTATTGTGTGGAGGTCTTTAGTAGGGAATAATATTGTCTCCACTTGGTACAATGATTTATCACTTTTATGATTAGAGATATAGGTTCTCCTTGAGTACTTGTGGAAAAAATGAGATTCAAGTATCACCTGATTTTTCATGAACGATTGGTAGTTAAAAGTGTTTCATTTGATTGAAAATTATATGAATAAAAGTAATGCGATTGCAATTAATATGATCATGTGGGATTTGTTAATCATACATTTTAGGGTGATTACCATGAAGGTTTTCAAAACCACCCTAGGTGCTTGCTGTTTAGATTTTAAACCACTCTTAGAGTGTTTACTAGAGCTTAGAAACCACGTAGACTTTAAAAAAAAATCATATAGAGGCAATGATTTCCAAGAGTAATGTTAAGTTATTATATAGATTATAAGTTGTTTCTGTGAATTTGAATAATTTCTCAGTGTTTATTGTTTTGGAATAATGTCTAAGTACTTATTGTTTTGATTATCATTAAAACATTATTATTTTAGTTATCATTAAAACATTCTTGTTTTTCTGATGAGTATTTCTTGGAAATAAAATCCTCCATTTTTAAGGGGAAGGAATCCCTTTTGTGTTGCTTAGATTGTTACATCATGAGTAAAATTTAAAGTTCCAATGAGAAAAGAACACTGAGGATGATTTTCTCTTTAAAATTGGGGAGCATGTAATATCCATGGCGTAAAATACCATAAAAAATATCATAAATTCATGTATTACATATTACAAGTTATTACAAATTTAATTTAATATATATAATAAATATGTGGATGCAAGTCAAGAAACAATTTGTTGAAGAATTCAATGTAAAACTAATTTTAATATTCATGAAACTGAAATGACTATGAGAACATAAGGGTGAAGAGAGGAACTTCATTCTTTAAAAAGGTTTCATAGAGGAGAATTTATGCAAGATCATTAGAGCTTTCAAGCTATTAAATATTTGATGTGAAAAATCTTAAAAATACGGCCTTGATTTTTTAGATGAGTTTATAATGCTCTATGTAAATAAATTGTATTGTCCAAGTTGGTATATTTTATGAGTTTTAGAACTAATGAGTCATAGTTTTAGAAAAACTATGGAAAGGTGATTTTTTTCCATAAGGAAAAAACAATATACCTCGAAAAGCATGAGATTCTAGGGATACCTTGAGTGATTTTAGAATTTATAAAAATATGATTTGTGGAGTGATTAACAGATTATTTAGGGATTGATTTTAGAATTTAGAAAAATATGATTTGTGGAGTGATTTATTGATGATTTATGGAGTATTTTTAAGATTTAGAAAAAATATTAATATAGAAGTGTCCTCAGACACATAATTTTATTGATAATGGAAAAGAAATTACATAGAAAATTGCAAGAGTTTACAAACGTAAACTTTCACTAATTTGCAATTAGGAAACTAACCTATTTATAAGCTATATGTCCTAAATCTAGTTATGGACCACTTGAAAAAAAAAACAATTGTCCATTTACAATAAATGATCTTCTATCCAATCTACTAACTTTATTCCTATTTTAGAGCCTAAGATACGACTCTATTCTAGAGTCCTATCTTTGCTAAAAATATTCTATTTCTAAGTGTCTTTAATATTTATTAAATATTCTAATTTAATAAATATTTTTATCCTAACTCTACATTATTATATTTGGATCATCTAACATTCCCCCTTATGATCCAAAGATACATTACAACATATACCAAGTTCATCCCTGAACTTAGTAAATTTTATTCTGCCAAGAGGTTTGGTGAAGATATCGGAGATCTGATCTTCTAAAGGACAATAAAATAGCTTGATGACATCCTTTGCAATGAGTGATCTGATATGATGATACTTGGTGTCCACATGCTTTGTCTTTGAATGAAAAACTAGATTCTTTTTAAGCTTTATTGCTGACTGGTTGTCGATGAACGAAGTAGCTTCTGCTAGAGGAATTCCCAAGTCCTATAAAACTCTACGAAACCAAAAAATCTCACATGTTGCTTCCCATGCTAATATGTATTCTTCTTCTGCTGAAGAAGTGTCCATTGTAGCTTGCTTCTTGCAACTACAGGATACTACAGCTGACCCCATGTGCATTAAATAACCTGAGGTTGATGCCCTATCATCAACACTGCCAGCAAAGTCGACATCTGAAAATCCACCAAGACCAAAATATTTTGTTCCTAGATATAAAAAAGAACTCTTTTAGTTTCATTCCAGTGGTTGTCTCGTGGTTCCTGCATAAAGCATGAAATAATATTGATGGCATAAGAAAGATCTGGTCAAGTAGTTGTTAGATAAATCAGGCTACCAATCAACTGTTGATAAGTAGTGCTATCCACAATTTCACCCCCTTCAAATTTTGAAAGTTTCAAGTTTTGTTTCGTAGGGGTAAGAACAAGATTGCAATCCCGCATTCCAAATCACTAAAGAGTTTATACTCCATAATTGCTCTAACAAATTAAGATATGATGTGGATGTTGGAATACTTCAACTCCAAGATAGTAGTGCAGTAGTCACAAATCTGTCAACTTAAAACCTGCATGTAACTCCCTTTTCACCTGTGCAATGTGATCATCATTTTTTCAAGTGATAATCAAATCATCTACATACATAACAGAATCACCATATTTTTAATTTCTTGGTGTACATACAAGGTATCATCAGATTCACTTCATTGAAAACCAATTTTCCAAAGGTATTCATCCATTTTGGCATACCAAGCTCGGGGAGCTTGTTTTAACCCATATAAAGCCATTATTAGTTTGCAGACTTTATGTTCTTGTCCTTCAATTTCAAAACATGGTGGTTGTGTCATGTATGCTTCTTCCTGTAAATCACCGTTGAGGAAAGCACCTTTTACATCCATTTGATGAACTTTCCATCCTTGTTGAGCTGCTAAGGCAAGTGTGAGTCAGATGGTGTTCCATTTAGCTGTAGGAGAAAACGTTTCCTCATAATCTATCCCTTCCTACTGTGCAAAACCCTTAGCAACAAGTCTTGCTTTATACTTGTCCATATCACCATTTTTCTTGTACTTAATTTGGTAAACCCATTTGCATCCAATGGGTTTAACATTCTAAGGAAAATGAACAAGTTCCCAAGTGTTATTATCTTGAACTTTCTGATATTCATCAACCATAGCTTGTTTCCATTCTTTACGTTTTACTGCCTCTTGATAAGTAGAAGGTTCAGTAAAATCATTTTCTATCAAGGAAAAATTTCCTTCGTTTCTTTGTGATCCCCTTGTTCCCATTTTATTCTCTTCATTAGGCCTTACATATTTCAAAAGTTGAACTGCCCATTTTGGAAATTGATGTTCATTGGTTTGAGATTGTGAAAAATCACCATCATTGTAAATAGGGTTGATGTAAACTGATGTTTGTTGATCAACCACAGGTTCTGGGGGTGGAGAGTCATTTTCAGAAGAGCTGCTGCTGCTAGGAGAGTTGGATGATCTGCTAGAAGACCTATATGGTGCTGGTGAAGAAGACGGACTAGACAAATCATTTTCAGATGAAGGAAACTCAAGTTCATATCAATTTTGTGAATTTGGTTGAATTTGTAGATTCTCGTTTCTTTTATCACTTTTTGTTTCTAACTTTTGAAGAAGACTTTCAACTTCTTCAACACTCTTAATCTCATTTACATCAAAAATCACATCTCTTCTTACAATAAATTTCCCATTTGAAAAAATTTAGTACCCTTTCATCTCATCAGAATACCCAATCATTGTGCACTTCAACATTCGTGAGTCAAGCTTATTTCATTTTTCCTTCGGAACTAAGGCATAACATACTAATAAAAAAAACCTGAGATGTTTAACCCAAGGTTTGAAGCTAAACCATGCTTCATAAGGTGTGATTTTGTCTAAAGAAGTAG
This sequence comes from Pinus albicaulis, assembly GCA_034641835.2. NCBI lineage: Eukaryota > Viridiplantae > Streptophyta > Pinopsida > Pinales > Pinaceae > Pinus > Pinus albicaulis. The sequence continues at coordinate 1,139,657,012 of CM076579.1, read as the reverse complement.
TGTTAGATCTATTCCTTAAGTACACAACGGTATGAATTTCTTTAGCCCAATATAAAGGACTTAACTTTTTGAAAGTTAACATAGATATCGCCATTCCTAATAAGGTACGATTCATTATTTCTACTGCTCCATTTTGCTGCGGAGTGTATACATTGGTAATATGTCATTTTATGCCATTATCCATGCAATACATTTTGAATTCATTTGAATTGAATTCTCTGCCATTGTCAGTTCTAAGAGTACCAATATTCTCCTTTACTTCATTTTCAATAAGCAGACAAAAAGTTTTGAACTTTTCAAATGTTTCTGACTTTTTCTTCAAAAAATATACCCAAGTCATCCTGCTAAAATCATCAATAAAGAGTAAGAAATATTTGCATCCTCCAAGTGAAGTTGGTAAGGGTCCACAAATATCACTGTGAACCAACTAAAAATGCTTGTTTGTGTGCCATGAACTTGTAGGAGAAGTATCTCGATGTTGTTTTCTAAAAATGCAAGATTCACATTTTGCATTTTCCCTTTTGAAAGTTGGAAGTCCGTTAACCATTCCTTGTTTTTGTAACTAAGAGAGACTGTCAAAGTTGATATGGACATATCTTACATGCCACAATCTGATCAGTGAAATGTCTGTACTTGCTGCTCCTGCAAAGTCATAATTTCTTGGAATAACTGTCCCTTTCATCCTTAACAGTTTTCCATCTTCATAACATGTCATTACTGTTTTGATGTTCTGTTTGAATGAGTTAATTTTGACTAAGACATCTTCCATAATCACCATATGTCTTTCTTGACGAATCGTGACTAAAGATAAATTTTTTTGCTTAAATGTTGGACATACCATACATTTTAAATCATTCTTTCTCCAATGCCTGGTAAAAAAAAATTAACTACACCTTTTCCTGAAGGAGTATGTTTTGTTTTATCAGCAAGATAGATTGAATTTAGATGGAATTTTTCGAAGCTCCAAAAGAAATCTCGTCAAAAAGTCATGTGTTGAGTTGTGCCTTAATCCATAATTCATGCATCTTCATAATCATTTCTAAGAAAGGTTGAAACCTATAAAGCTGTTGATTCTGTGTTGGTGAACACATATTTGGAACCATCAGGATCATCTTCATCATTTGCAAATTGTGTAGAGTTTGGATGAAACTTGGGAATTTTCTCAATAGAAGTTATACAATCTTCTCCATAATGGCCAACTTTGTTACATCTACTGCAAACAATTTGACTGAAATCTCTGCCTTTGCCTTAAGACTGTCCTCTTCCTTGATACTTTCCTCTACCTCTTCTTTTTCCTCTATTCTGAATTTTTCCTCTGCCTTGATTATATCCTCTTCTTTGATTTTTTCCTCTTCCTTGAAAATTTTTCCTTCCTGAATTGTAACCTATGTTGAAATTGTTTCCTCTTCTTTGACTGCGACCACGACCTTGGGCTGCTTGACTTTGATTGAAATTTCTTCTTCGCTAGTTTCTTGACTATTAGCTAAGGAGTTACTTGAACTGGCCTCAATGAGGAAGACATCTTCCCAAATTTGTTTCTTCTTCCCAAAGTGTTTATCATGTTGGGCTAACATGTCACTCAATTCATCAAACTTTATCTTCTATAAATTTCGAGTTACTTGCAAAGTTTCCAAAAAATATGTGTAAGATGATGGCAATCCAACAATTAAAATTGTAGTCAAGAAAATTTCATCGACAGCTTGAAAAGAAACATTTATTGTTTCTTTCTTGATGTTTTTAAGCCATGAAATATACTCAAGGACATCACCATGTTTAGTTAATTTCTGTTGAAGCAATTTTAATTGAAGATCAACCGTATTTGATTCAGGTTGTGTATTAAAGTCTTCTTTGAATGTACGTAAAGAAATCCATGCATCTGAGGAATTTTCAATATGTATGTACATTTAATTATCATGGAAAATTTTAGGGGCTAATATTCGCAAGTGGGCTAATTTTCCATGTTTTTTCCAAAGAAAAGATTCGCCAATTTCAATTTCTTATAAAACATGATTCGCCCAAATATTACAATATAAAATTGTTTTACCTTAAAATTCGCCAACATTATAAAAAGAGTATATATAAAACCGTTATAAATTTGAATAATTTTACAAATACATCAATAAAAATTTTATTTTTTACATATTAGGGACTAGTGAGATTCGCCAATGTTTTAAACTTCAAGATAATTTTCCATCCTTAAAATTTTCCCTGTTAATTATTAACTGAAGCCTTTATAAGAGCTAATGCCTTGGCATTTTTTACTTCCCATTTTGCAAGTGAAGTTGCATCTGTTGGTTTATTACACTTGATGTTGCCATCACATATTTCATGCCACAATTCATTATATATGAAAGTGCTTTCAATTAGATGTTTCCATGTCTTATAAGATTTGATCCTTTCTAGCTTATCAGAATCACAGAACATATTAATTAACTTTGACATGGTAGTGTTGAAGCAGTGCACCAAAAGAATCAACCACAAGATAAAAATGAGCAACTCGTCACATGGAACATGCCACACAAAAAATAAATGACACACGCCACGCAAAGAGAAAAACGATCTATCGACGCTTGGCCTTGACCCTCGTATAGTTGTTGAAAAAGGAGAAAAATGACTGAGATTTGCACTTGGCTCTAGCCAATTTCTCATTTAGTGTTTACAATGAAATCTTTGCAAAATTTGACCACTTCACAATGCCCTTACAAATTTCTTCTCAAAAAAAATCTACACCCCCTCAAAGTAAAAGGTAGTTTGAGTTACAAATAATAACCCTTATTTCTCCAAAATAAAAATTCTACTTATTCCTCCAAAAAAAATTGCAACATTTTCAAATTTATTTTTTTTACTTCACCTTATTGCTCCAAAAAAATACAATTTTCACCTTTATCACTCCAAATTTTACAAAATATTACGATGCTCCTTGTCCCTAAAAAAATAATAAAAAATAACATGAAATATATCCCTTACTCCACGTATTTATCCTTCAATATTAACCTTGAAAGCCACATTGTTGTCGGCATCATTAGAAAATTGAGCAAGGGTTCGAACAAGGATTTTCTGGTTTCTCATCTCTTCCAGAACTTTTTTATACAAGAATTCACCAATTAAAGAGGTTTCAAGCCCTGAATTGTCCCAGCAACTTGTTCTCTATGTGATGAAAAATGAGGAATGTTCTCCTGGACCAATGAGGAGAGACAAAGCCAGACCATAATTTGTCAATATATTCAACACATTTTGTAGTACATTACCAGTTCCATATTTGGAGAAAAAGATCCACCTGCTATAATTGCCGCGTTGAGGAAAAGTGTTCAAGAAGCTCAAAAATGGTGTTAGTGATGATTGTTGAGCCTATTTTTGGAGGGCATAGATTCATGCCAAAGGTTATGGACATCTAGAATTTGTAACTGAAGAAGCGGATTCGAAGGAAATGAAAAAAATGGGCAGGATCTACATAACGAAATAGAAACTATAGATCTTGGATGGACTATAAATCCAACAGAATTTGGCCAAGATCATCGAACACACCTTTTTCATATATTGGACAAGCGACAGATACAGTTACACAGGTTGTTGGAACGTAAAGTGTTGTGGATTTGTGTTAACAAAAAAATATTTTATAACTACAAGAAGAAAAATGAAATGAGTGTCTACATATAATGGAGAACAATGAAAAATCCTTATAAAGGTTGTCAAAGAGAAGCCAAGTGATGGTATAAAATGGGAAGGATCGAAACTGGATTTGCTTGGTCGTGTTGTCAGACTTGATTTTGCTACGGAGTGTGGTGATCAAAAATCTGGTTATATTGTTGTTTTTTTAAACGATTCGACAAGAATCAAGAGAAGGATGATATTCAAAATATATTGACAAAGCATTTTGTAGATGTTGAAAGCATTGAGAATATTTCAATTCCCAAGGACTATGACTCAGGAGTCTTCAAAGGGTTTTCTTATATTGAATTCAAGCATAGTTCTTCACTGTCAAAGGCACTAGAGTTGGGTACTGATGAGTTGTATTTTGAAGAATCAATGGAAAGAAGTGGAGGACAACTCAGATGAAAGTGATGATGAACCAAAGGCCAAACAATAGAAAGTCCAGGTAGTGACTTTACAGAAACCGCTGGTTTTTTTTTAATTATTTCTTTTTTAAATCAAAAGTTATTTGAGTGACTTCCAAAAGGAGCATCATTGGGCAGAGGTGGTGTTGTGCCAAAAGGAACGTTGAAGGGTTGTGGAGTAGATGATTCTGGATTTGGTTGAAAACTAGACAGAGGACCCTCAAGACCAAACAACCATTGAAACGGTGAAAAATGCCCAGTGGCAGTGGCGGAAGATGGACCAGTAGTGGTCTTTGGGGGTAGCGCAGAATTTCAGATTTAACAAAATGAATCAAATAATCTAGAATTCAATAACAATAAAGTTTCTTTTCCTTGAAAAAATAAATTTGAAAAATGTTGCATACTAATTCAATTGAAGAACAATTTACTAGAGTTTTGCATAGGCTTGTAGAGCCGGAATCTCCTTCTCTCTCAGCTTTATTAGTGAAGCTCTAATACCACATTAATACAAAAGTGTCCTCAGACACGTAATTTTATTGACATAAAAAATTGCAAGAGTTTACAAACGTAAACTTTCACTAATTTTCAATTAGGAAATTAACCTATTTATAAGCTATATGTCCTAACTTAATTTCATTATGGACCACTTGAAAGTACAACAAGTGTCCATTTATAATAAATGATCTTCTATCCAATCTACTAACTTTATTCCTATTTTAGAGCCTAAGATACGACTCTATTCTAGAGTCATATATTTTCTAACAATATTCTATTTCTAAGTGTCCCTAATATTTATTAAATATTCTAATTTAATAAATATTTTTATCCTAAATTTACATTATTATATTTGGATCATCTAAAAACTATTTCATTTTTTAATTCTACTTATTGTGAGCCTATGGGAAATGAGAAGGAATGGCCAAATTCATGTAGAATTAGGCTAAGGGAGAGGAACAAGTGTTTCTAAATAATTATATGTAGAATTTTTTTTGAATCAAAATAAGCCTGTGAGGAACTCAGTGAAGGATTGCATCATATCTTACCTTGCCATTGTTGTCTATAGAAGTGTGACATAAAATATCAATTCCCCATAGTATACCATGTTAGAAGTCTCATTCGATGAGGGATTCCAAGAATTAAAAGAAAATTTATTTGTGCATCAAATTCTTAAATGGATTTTCATATGTTTGAGATCAATATCTATTATATTACATTTCTCTTAGAAAATAAATTACATATGCATAATATTCATATATATTATGCTACATTTATTTTATAAAAGAATTAAATGTTTTCATGCAAGAAAATAGATATTGTGTAAAAAAGTATATGTGTATAGGTAGAAAAGTAGCTACCATGCAAATAAGTATATTTTTTCATGCAAAAATAGCTGGAATGCATCTAGAAGTTTGGTTTTTCGAAAATATTACATGAATTATTGAAAAAATAGATAATTTAATGAGACTAATCTTGGAAAATGTTCCCATGGGTTATTGAAAAATGAAGCCAATCTAATGAGAGTAATCTTGAAAATATTTGCATGAGCTCTTGAAAAATGATTATAAGTTAATAAGGTAATTCTTGAGTGGATTTCATGGGTTGTTGAAGGGATTTTTGTGGCATATGAAGAGGGAAACTTTAACTAGAGGAATTTCTTGAAAATAATCCATGAATCTTTGTGACCCATGTTGTTTTCATAAAAAGACTGCACGAAATTTGTATTTTTTTTATATATGGATAAAACAACTATTTGGGGTAGATTTTTTGACAAATGAATATGTGTTCTTGCATGCATGGAAAGAAAAAAATATTATGATTTCCGTTGGAAAATAATATATTTATAGGTGCAGAAAAAATAGCCACGATGTTATTTCTCTTAAAAATAATATTTTCTTATGAACATATAGATATAGATATTTAATGAAAATAATAAGCCATTATGATATATTTCTTGGAAATAAATATATACATATTTTCATGTAAATAAGAATATAATTATTGTGTTATATTTTTTTAATAGAAATATGTAATTACATGCAATAAATATGTTAGCTTTTTTTTGGATAAGTACATGTATCTGCACACAAGAAATAATAATTATCATGTTAGCTTTATTTGGAATAGAGCATGTATATTCATGTAAATAGATATTACTAATAACTCTCCTTGGAAAATATGATCTTGGTAAGAATGGGTAGTTTCATGCATAAAAATAATATCGTTATGTTAGCTTTCCCTTGGAAGGATTACATAGCTGCATGCAAGATTATGCTATCCTCCTTTTGGAAAGATTGTCCATTTTCATGCAATATTATCTTAGATTTATTTTGGGAAATGGTTTTTTGTTTGCATGAAATTGTGAAAATTTTATGTATTCACATGAAAAAGTATGGCCATTATGTTAGGTTCCTTAAGAAGAATAAGGAAATTTATAGTTGTTTTCCTCTTGGAATGTACGGTGTATTTGTGGGAGGGGAATGTTACTAATTTAGTATTTATTTATAAACATGTTATAATATTTATATTATTATGATTATTTCATGTTTATTTATTATTAAAGGAATCATGTTGCAATATTTTGTTTACATTTCATGTATTGACATGAATAGATGTTGAAGAAACACTAATAATTATTGATTATTGGTTGGTTATATAATCATGATATAATATTTTGTTTGAAATAACAATGGAATGGGAGAATGGTGAATTATGAAAACGATAGATTATGCTTAGATTTTTGGTAGGTAAACAACTAATAGTCCAACTAGATTGTGGAATCTCATCTGTAGGGTGATCTGCTGATGGGAACAACTGGTTTGAGGATTTGTGGGTAAATGATGTCATGATGATTGTAATAACTTATAGCTGGAAATGTTTCTTTTGAGAATTATTTATATGTAATATTTTGTTACAATGTTTAATGGATGGAGTCCCTTACAAGCCATTGTTTAAGGGGTGAACACCCTTGCAAGTTTTTAATAATAAAATTAAACGTTCGCTAATTTTCAACCTATGAGATTTCAAGGATATGTTAGTGTCTAATGATGTGAGTGCTTGTTGGGACATTTTTATGATGTGATTAACTAAATGAATTAAAATAATCATGGAGTTGAAGTTCAAGTTAATATGTTATAATAATGGAAGTTAATTATTGTGTAACTCACTATTATTTTACTAAAGATTACTATATGTAAGGATGGTTTATGTAATTGACATTAAAGGAATATGGAAAGAAATTTAGAAAAGTTACACATTGGTAAATGTTGTAAATATTTCTTAAATCCATACATTTTACTACAAACTTATCGGGGGATGTGACAGTTTAGATACTCTCCTTGCAACTAATGTCCCCATTTCGTTATGTTGTGCTAAGGTGAGAATCTTGTGGAACTCTTTTCTCCTTGGAAAAAATATCTCTAATATTCATCTATCCCTGCACTTATTTGAATAGTCTCCCTCCTTGCTTATGAACAAGGCTAGCTAAGAGCAGGGAGAGAAATTTCTCCCAACTTCTACCTTAAATGATATATTATACTACTATTGTATAAAATATCCAAAAAAAACCATAATGTTTATTGGTCTAAGCCTCATATATTCTTTCAATGTTAATTGTGCAGCTCCATGTGTGATTGTTCACTATTATTCTCTTCCAAACATATACCATACATTAACATTACCTTATATATGCCATCTTTTCCTCTTATTGAATGTTATTCATTTGAGATATATTTAATTTTAGGACTTTAACAAACAACTCTTATGCTATATCTCATCTTCAAATATTATTATATTTTCACTTCACATGATATGTTGTTGTGTACTCCCCTTGAGATTATGTTTCCTTTTTCCGAATTCTATCTTGTGGACTCTTAGTGACCCACCATATCCTTCCTAATTATATATTTCCTCTAAAGTGTGCCTTATATACAAAATTGATCTGTAAATTGTTGTGGATATTCCACTAGACAGTTCATCCAAACAAATATAATAAAAGTATATTTAAAATTTGAAATTCTACATGATTTCAATTTTATTTCTTTTTAGATTTATGCATATATATATATGATTTTAAATAGGATATGCATGTTAATTAAAATTATGGAGGAAAATATGGTATCAAAGTAAAATATCACAAACAAATTGTCACAAGCTCTAACTTGGGAAACCCATTCAAGGGAAAAAACTAGCTCGAAGGTGGGGTTGTTCTACTCTCGTTATCTAAATAGAAAATGGATGTGAGTACAAAGAAGTATGGAATATAGCCTATGAGCTACTATAATGCACAAATAAACTTTGTTTTCTCTATCTCCTATCCCTCATAGATATTTTTTTCTTCAGCTATGGAACAAATTCACTACAAAGAATGGAACCCCTTTTCCTCCTAGTGGCCTAGTTTTAACGCAACCTGATATCCTACTAGTGGTTAGGTTTGACTACCATCAATGTTAAATAGAGTTAAAATAAAGCACCTTCTATGTTTTTCTTCATAATAATCATATGGATATCCCCTGTTCAATGAATTATGAGGGTTGACATGGAATCCTCTCAAATTATGGTGGTGAAAACAGAAAGGTCAAATTCTGAGTGGCATAAATTTCACATATGATCTTTCGTTGACATAATTATTGCATAATTTGAAAGGAATATATGTCTAGAATATGAAAAAAAGGTGTGGTGTTCTATCAAAAAAGTTTTTCCCCCAAATAAAATCATTTGATTCCTAAAAATTTTATCAAAAGGTTTCAAACCCTGATTCGCCAAACTAGTCTCGTCGGTAAAAGGGGTCTTATGAGTTGATTCCTTCACTTTTTCCACTCTAAATGAATCAATCTAAGTGAAAAATAATATAATAATCTAATATTAATCACACCTCCCTATTTTTTCTGGAAATAGGTTCCCAAAATATTCTACTAAATGAGGTGATGAAATATTTCCTCCACCTTATCTTAGGTGTGCAATTTAGACTTTCCTAGAAGTCATCCTTGCAACCTAAAATGCAAAACTTCATGCTACCCATGTATTTTTGTTTTTAACCTCTTCTACATAATTGTATCCTTTTTCATCTCTTCCTCAAAATATGTTGTCAAATCCTCCATAGAAGATAGCACCTATTCCACTTCTTGTAGCATGGAAGGCTCATAGACTTTCAAATTCTCTAAATTCACAGCTAAGTAAATGTTCATATAATGGTAAGATAAGACGATAAGAATTATATTCCACCTTTTCTAGTATATTGAATCGGACATACTACATAGCCTTTATTTTCCTTCCACACCCCTGCAGCCTCTCCTTGTTAAATTGTAGCCATACTTTTACTCCCACCTCAAAGGTTTTCTCTATTCGATGTTGATCATGCCTGGATTTGTATTTCTCCTATGACCTGTAGTGTTTCTTGTACCTGCATATGGATTGGCTTGATAATATCTATAAATATTTTATCCCTCAAGGAATATCCTGTAACATCTTCCCACACTCCTTCTTGCTACTCATATGCAATATACAAAGGTGAAGGTAGGAAATATCTAAAACAAGTTCCAAATGGGGACTTTCCAATAAAAGTGTGGATTCTTTTAGAATGTTAACTACTTTTGTCTTCATATCTATCTATTGATGCATTTTTGTAGATATCTTCAACTTTATGTCCAATTTCTGCCAAAATGAATCCTAGTATCCACTTAGAAATATTATGTCGCTATCTAAAACAATGCTCCATGGTACCCAAAGTGCACCTAGATGTGACCAAAGAACAATTTTCTTAATTCTTTCCCACTAATGGTATTTTTATATGGAATCAGAACACACATGTTGTTGAACTTGTCAACTACCATGATCAGGTAGTCATGTCCGTTCTTGGTTTTTGGTAAAACTCCCACAAATTCCATGGAAATTATCTTGTAAGGAAAGGTGAATGTATGCAAGGGATGATATAGACCATGTTTCTTCTTTCTATGCCTACTATTACAATAAAATATGCAAGGGATGATATATACCATGTTTCTTATTTCTATGCCTACTATTACAATAAAACATGCATCCTCTTATGAACCTACCTACCGACTCTTGCATCTTGGGCCAATACATACTCTACAAGTTGGCCATTGTCTTCCCTACACCAATGTGACCTGCAACCATAGAGATGTGAGAATTTCTAATCAGCTGCAAATACTCAAATTTACAAACACACTGATTATTGAACCTATATAGAAACCCATCCTAAAGATGGTAGAAACCATGTTATTTAGATCATGCACATCAATATGATATTGCAACTATTTAAAAAAAATACCTAAATTCCTCATCCTATGAATATTCCTCTATATATGAATCATGGGTGAATGAATCCATGTGCTTCATAGTTTCCAAAGTTATGATATTTCACGTGTGTGTCCTTGAAATAATGTCATCCAACTTATTTTTTGGCCCTTCTTGTACTTAATCATTAAATGAAACTATTATAGAAACCAGATCCAGTTGTAAATTTTGGTATGTCATTGTTTACGCTAGGCCTATAGGTACTATAATGGCTAGTGATTTGTCTGGATTATTGGCTCCTTTATCATCAAACGGTTCTTCCACTTTTTAGCAACTTGTAAGAGGGCATATATATCCTTTTTATAGGTAGGGTAGTTAAGCATTTCCCCATGAAATAATTTGGAATGTTAGCATACAGACTTTCCTCCCTCCATCAAGATCTCTCTTGTATCATAGACACTCGCATCGGTATCCACTTCAAAGGGCTCCTATAAGTTTGGTAATGCTAGAAATGGTGATTTAATAATCTTCTTATTTACCTTCTCAAAGGCCCCCTTCTTAATATTTCCCCACAGGATTCTCTTTTCACCTAATTTTATATCGTGGAGTGGTGTTTCTACTGCTAAAAATGATCCTATGAATTTCCTCAAGTACTATGATGCCCCAATGAAACTCCCAACCTAATAATCACAAGTAGGAGCCAACCATTTCATGATGGACCCCATCTTGGTAGGATCGACCTTTATTTATCATCTGCCAATCACATTACTTAGATACACCAAATATATTTATGCAAACTCAGACTTCTTTATATTTTCTAGTAGCTGGTGTTTCTTTAATGTCTCCAACACTTGTGTAAAATTTGAGATGTTCTCCTCAAAGGTAGCATTGTATACTAGTATACCATCTAAATATAAGATAATAAATGAACCTATGAAGGGGTTCATTACATAATTAATTAATGTCGTAAACCTAATTGGTGTATTTCATAGTCCACATAGAATTACTGACGAGTCATACAAAACCATCAAAGTTTTGAAGGAATTATTCCTCGTATCTTCTTGTATGAATCAAACTTGGTGATATGCAAACTATAATGCCATCTTGGTGAAGTATTTTTATTTTTTTAATTGATATAGTAGATCATCTATCTTGTGGAAGGCATACCTATTTCTGAGCATGAACATGTTAAACAAAATATAGTATTTACTCATCTGCCAAGTCCCATCCTTATTTGGCATAATGATGATGGGTGACCCTCATGGTGATGTACTTGGTTGAAATAAACCCTATTCTAGTATTTTTTTCAATTATTTCTTCACATCACTTGCTTCACTAACAAAGTTCCTCTACATCCCAATGTTTGGTAATGGGGAATCGAGCAATAGCTGGATCTAGTGCTCCAATTCTTTATTAATCGGTAACCCTTTAATCTCCTAGAACACATCTCGTATGCTTCTAGAAACCCTCCCAGTCATTGTTTCTATCTATTAATACACCCCTTGATGGATCCCTTGACTCTTACTAACTCTTCTTGTTACACGCGATTTTGTCACCACAACATTCAACAGTCAATATGGATCTATCACCATCCATAATCATGCTTCCTTAGAATTAAAAAATTTATATTCCTTAACGAAGTCTTGGAAACTGGGAAAATAACTCTTAAATATGGCTTATGCACTTTTTGTGGTCACTTATTGTGCATGCGCATATATTACTAAGCTTACCTATGGATTTTTGCAGTCTATTTCCCATTAAAACCTGTGCACCCCATTTAACGTAAACTAAAGGCGAAAAGTAACTTTTATAACCATAGTTGGGCGAATATTATTCCAACTAAAAGCCTCTGAGTCACGCCAGTTCGAGACTAAATCCCTCCAATTATGGAACTTATCCCCTTGGATCAAGGAACCATAATCCCCTTATTTCTGGATCACACCCCTCTATTGGTGGATCTGAAACCTCCTCAGTTTCTCCTATAAATTGAGCTCAAAATTTAGGGTTAGGGGGTTCAATTATGATAATATTATGTTGGTCATTTTAGAGTGGAAAACTTATTAAACCAAGGAGGAAGATTGGGAAGGAAGAAGGGAGGAATCTGTATGGCATCAAGGCTTGGTTATAAGATTTCTCTTTTCATTCCTGAATAATGCATTTGGATACTTTTTCTCATTCTGTTTTTTTAGATTAATTAAAACAATTACAATTCTTAATCTCCTTGATCATTAAGTTAAGCTAGTATTTGGATTACTACATACTTCATATGCTTTGATTCTTTTCATGTTTTTGATTGAATGTTTCTTCTCATCATTGTAGGACTTCTTCAGCACAATTGGCAAGGTCTTCAACAAACATGTCATTGAAAGGTAAGAGCATTATCCTCTCTTTTCTAGTTTTGATAATATGAATGCTAATAGCTTAGGGAAAGAGATATTATTATGTCTATTTTTTTTCTATTTATCTGTTGGGATACTAGAGAGATCACTCTTGTCCGCAACATGGATTTATATGGGTAACAAATTAGCGACTCCACTGGGGAACGACTTAGTTTTTCTTGGTTCTTTTTGGTTTAGCTCTCTGATTTTTCTTGTTTGACTATGTCTGACTGTTGTTTGGTTTATGAACATTTAGATCATCTAAATTAGAATGCCTTATGTTTATTTCTTTGAATTTTCTCTCCTCTGCACGATTTTTTTCATTAACAGAGTGCATTTTTACACAAGTTCTTAGTTTAATATAGCACACATGCACACCGGTTTTCGCTGACTACCTGCACACCCCATGAGAATTTTTGAAAAAAAGAATTTTCTCTCTCCCATAGTTTGATGATAACTTTCTAAAGGTTTTACATGACTTATACCAACCTTTAGAGTTTGTTTGTGAACTCATGTTAATTACCTTAGTGTCTTTTTTATAAATCATTCATTTTTCATTTTCGGGTAGGGTTTGCCCTAGTTTGCTAAATTGCTCTTTTTGGAAATATAGATCACTAATTTTGTCATTTCCCTCTAGATTTACTAGGTTTCTTGTTATTCCTTCTTGTTAGGAGTGATTAGTTTTTCTCATTTTCACAGGAAAACTTCTAGATAATTGAAGTACAATTTGTCTCAGAAAAGTAGTCTTTTATGAAATTGCTTCTGCTTGTTAAAGTGAAAAAAGGGATTTATTTTTCTTTCAGCTAGAGGAAATAATGAAAGTGAACTAATAGGTATAATTAGTTAAGAGCTTTCATTTTTGAAATTTTTTTATAACTTTTAGGGTTTTAATAGTTGTTTTTTATTCTGAAGAATTGAAATATTTTTTGCTCATGAAATTGCATATTTCGGCTTTGAATCAACGAAAATTTTCATTACAAAGTGGTATTGGTTATGATTCAAGATTAAATTGATTTCTTGATGAAAAAGGAATGTTATGGGATGTTTTAGGGAATTTTCACTTCTTTGAGTTCAAAAAATCCTTCTACTTTCCCTTAACTAGGAATTCATTGAAATGAAGAGTTACATATTCATTGTTGATGCATTTAGAGTAATTTTTTGAGTCAGTCATAACATCATTGAGTTTAATTTTCATACCCCTTTGCGTAAACAACAGTGAAATTCATACAGTGCTTAGTAAATTTCATCTAGATATTTTTACATTTTCTAGGGCTCTTTCCATCAATCTTGTTAAACATTAGTGCTTTGGAATAGGGAGTAATTAACATTCCAAAGTAGTTAAAACAAAAAAAATAACATCTTGTGGTAGGGAAAAACCCAATTTTTGCACTTTTTCTCTGGGAATCTCTTCTTAAAAGAGTCAAGAATGAGGTCATGTTGGACCCAATGGAGTAATCATACCTACTTCATTGGTAAAGATAGAAGATGCACACGTATTATAAATGGTAAACATCAGATTAAACATTGTTAAGGAGCCTGCTATCACTAGTTATTAAACCTCATATTTACCATGTGAAGAAAATTTCAAGGGGATTGAGCTTTGATACTCTTCCCTTACGTGTATATCAGGCCATAGAATGTTCCCCTGGTTGAATTCTCTTAGTTGGTAGCCTTATTGTCTATAATAATAGGATTTTTCCCAAGGTGATGGTGGAGGGAAGGTCCCATTATACATGGAGTAGATGTTGACTAGACTCACTTGGACTTTCTAAAGGGTAGCCTTTACTTTGAGATGGCATAATGGAGTTACTTGCACCAGATTGTTTCATTAAGAAAGTTATCAGTGTAACTCTTCCGACCATTAGTGTTCCACATTGATCTTTGTGAGGTTGGATTTCATCACCAAGTGCTGATTTTATTGTGGAAACATATTGTTTGTCTGTGGATTTATTCCTATATTTTGTAGCACAATTTCATGTGTTTGGTTAGTTTTAGATGCCTTAGGTGTGATTCAGAATATTTTTATTTTAAAAGATAAATTTAATTACAATAAAATACTGAAGCATTCACATATAAGGCATGTGGAAAAACTCGAATATACACCCAAATAATTAGAAAAAAATAAAACCGAAAGGGTTCAAAACGCCGTGGAGCTAGATCATTCAACAAGGAGAATCATCTATTCACTGAGAATCTTCCTCCTGACCTTATTAGAATTGAATAAATCACTGACAAAGAAGAAGAAGTTGAAATTTCCTCTCCTCAAGTATCTTTAGATTTAAGGTATAGTGAATGATTCTACCCTTTATATTTTCGTTGCAACCATTTCTGATATCATCCTTAGTATCTTCAATTTACTGATTTTTTACATTCTTTTGGTTACGAACATCCAGGACACATAATTCCATGTTACTCTTTACCTAGGTATAGTATATCAAACATGGCTTCTAAAAGCATGTCTACTGATTCATCCATGTTTTCATCTTATCTATAAAGCTTTTTCTATGGTGGTCCTTCTATTATTTCTGTTTACTAGTCGCTTTCTGTAAAATTTTCAGGAGCATCTCCTTCCCCTAATGCTTCTACTATGTCGACTGGATTATTTTATTCTAATACCCAACCTTTGACTACGAAGCATATTTATATGTTTTCTAGGAATACCCATAAATCTATCTCATCAGGTGGCTACATTCCGCCTGAACAGAAAAAACCTCTTCAAGGGAAACAACCTATTAAAGGGAAACAACCTTTTCTGGGACAACGATCTTTCACTTGAACTTATCATATGGTTGTAGGGCAGCTTATTCTTGGTAATTATCAAATTAATGGTCCAACGCTTCAAAGTGGCTATGTTCAATAATATGCATCACACCCCTCAATGGGAACTCCTTATCTAGGGATGAACACTATATGGAACCCCTCGTTTATTCAACATCCTTTTCACCCTACCCCGAAAATGTCTTATAATCAACCCGCTAAGCCACTTGGACAATTTCTTTACACCTACATCCAAAAACCTTTTCAAGGTGCACTTCAAATTACTGCAAGGGAATATGTGCTAAGTATTAAATAAGCTAGTCTGAGTACTCCTAGTAATCTCATCCCATCTGTTGTGTAAGCATATTTTCAAAAGCCAGGTACACCCATCCTAGGATTTCTCCAATTTTCTATTGCTACAACCCTTCAAATGGAAATTCCAACTGTTACACATGATATCCCTCAGAGTACTACCAATCAAACAGGACCTATAGTCTATTCAATTCATCAAGCATCCTTTGGACAACCTGGCATAATGTCTATGTAAAAAGGTCAACATTTTGTAGATCAACCAGTTCAAGGGAAACCCCTTGTAGGTCAACATTTTAATGGGAAACCCTTTGTAGGTCAACCCTTTTAGGGAAAAGGTCAACCTATTTAAGGTCAATTTTTTCAAGGCCATCCATTTCAGAGCCAATTCGAATATGGACAATTGGGACAAAATCCAACTTTCCATACTCAACGATACCCTGGTCATACATTTTAGATACTCGATCAAACCAAATTCGGTATGGATAACCCTGCATATCCTAGAGCTATGCCAATTCCAATTGCTCAAGCTATCCCAATTTTTCCTGGATACCCTCCTCCATGTATTGGAATTTTCCCTCAAGTTTATCAATTCGCTCAGCAAGACCCTAACACACGGGTACCTTTTATAGCAAATTTAGATTTACTAGACTTGCCTCGGCTAACGAATGACCTGATTTAATATCTTCCATTTTCCATAGCCATGCCTACTAAGTTTCCCAGTGACATTCCCAAGTTTGAAGGAAAGCTAGGATAGGACCCCTCAAGCCATGTTAAGACTTATCATTTTTGGTGTATGTCCAACTCTTTAGTCGATCATTCCATTTTTTTAAGACTTTTTCAAAGAACTTTAATCGAAATAGGTGCGAAGTAATACATTTAGTTACGGGGAGGCTCTTTCAATAACTTCAATGCCTTAGCAACTTCTTTCCTTACTCATTTTCGGTTAGCAGTCCATTATGATAATGACACATAACTTTTGACTTTACTTAAAGAAATTACATGTATGTACATTTCAGATC
This sequence comes from Pinus albicaulis, assembly GCA_034641835.2. NCBI lineage: Eukaryota > Viridiplantae > Streptophyta > Pinopsida > Pinales > Pinaceae > Pinus > Pinus albicaulis. Next base: position 1,139,640,239 of record CM076579.1, on the reverse strand, counting down.
ACATTCACAAATGACGACATAGATGTTTTTTAGTCAATGTTTTCATCCTCAATCAAATTCTGGCTGACTAGTTTATCAAATCATTACTCCCTAAGATTATTGAATATGTAGATAAAGGATTCATTGTAACGGAAGAGAACATTATCTCCCAAGCCCAATATCTATACCTTCTTTATACACAGTTTAGTACTTTTTATGAAAATATTCCAGATTTACCTTGCCCATGTTAAATTACTAGGACTCCTTCCAATTCTCATGCCACAATGGTGTAATCGGTACATTTAACACATCAAAGAGTAAAAAAAAAAATCCAAGTATACTACTCGAATCATAACTTTACCTGATTCACCTAAAGGAGACTCTTCTCTAGAAACTTCTGCCGAAATCCATGTTGTAGATTTGTCTACTACCAAAACTAAATAATCTAGGAGTAAAAAGAAAGGGAAGGGTAAAAAAAAAAAAAAAAATCTCCAAAACAGAATGCAAATAAAACCAAACAATCTGAAGAAAAAAAGGAAACATTCTTATCACTATTTTATCTGTAATGAGGATTGCTACACAAAAGAGTTCCCACATCAGGCCTAGGTATCTAAATTTGTCAAAGGTTCACCCACACCCGTTATTCTTAGAGGTCATTTTCCTTTGCAAGACAAAAAAATGATTACCCACAATCTATATTCTTCCAATTCATCAGAAAATATCCTGATGATGTCCTCCCAGGTCATGGTTGCAACGAGATATCAATATTACAGATTTAAGATTCTTGTAACTTGAAATGAAACGAGATCATCCAGGCAACCTATGGTGTCAACTCCTCCTATTTTTGAACCATTACACATAGAGAAACCTAGTCCAGATTTAGTCATTAAACTGCTTGCTAAAGGTGTACTTCAAAAATTGGCCTTCAACCCACATGCGAGAGCCTCTCAAAATTACAATATTGTTGAAGATCTGTCTATGTCACCTTCAACAATGTCATCCCTCAAAGTGTTGCAATATTTTCCATCCCAGAGGAAGTTATTATTGTTAGTTGTTTGAGAGATTGACCCTCAAGGCTCTAATCTCATAATATTTTATCTTGAGAACTTTGTGCCTAGAATCCCACACGAAATGAATTTTAAAATACCTGTTTTAGTCAAATATAGGCGAGTTTTCGCACAGTAATTGACGAGTGAGCATCTACGTGCATTATGTCTTTGGCTTGATGGAAAAATCTTGGTTATCCAACAATCAATAAATCACCCAAAATCCTAAAATCCTTTGATGGAAGAGGTTTTCATCCATTTGAAATTATGCAGGATTTACCCATAGAGGTAGATGAAAAAATTGTTAAGCTTGAGGTGGAAGTCTTCGACACCCCTCTTGACTACAATATTCTTTTGGGTCGGAGTTAGTATTATTCCATGACAACTTTAGTCTCATCATTCTTTTGGTTAATAATGTTTCCTCATAAAGGAAATATTGACAAAACGGATTAGTTGTCATACTACGCCTCAGATCCTGCCTCTACGGATAGTATCCCATATTGCAGAAAGTCTGTTATTCCTTACAAATATTTTAGAGTAGGACTACTTAAGGATTCTGATCTTATGGGAACTTTCTCCATATCTCCTCCTAAATTTCCTCGTACTATTTCCAATATCAACATTATTACATCAAGCACAATACCATTTTATGACCTATGGATTGTGCCTTTAGAATCTGAGTTAGACTACTATGGAAATGAAATTCCTTTGAGTCCATATGAATTGGGAAATGTAGCGGTTTAATTGCTTTTTGACCTTTCATCAACTGATACTAATCAAGTGAATGTGATCAATGATGAGTCTTCTTCTCTACCAATTTTAACCACAACATCTTCTTTTGATCCTTTCAACGCATATTTTCAAGTGATGAAAATATTCAAGAAATGTTGTCATTGGATGAATTGCCTTGGGAAAATCTTCCCCATCACTCCTCTTTTCTACTAGACCTTGATAGAGTTGAAAAGGACTTTTCAACAATCTTTCTGACTGAATATGTTAAGGAACCAAAAAATCCAATGTCAATGCTTCATTCAGATTATGAGAAAAATTTAGGAAACATTTCAGCAACAATTCCAATTTACATATCAATCAAACCAAGAATAACTTAAAGGGTTCATATATGTGCTTCATGCTCAATTGACAAAACTAACATGTACAAAGCCCTATTTCAATAATTCTGTGACATCTTTGTCTAGACTTGTAGGTTTTAACCTTGCACATAAATTATCTGCAAATGAATTCTTAAATACAGAAAATAAACAATAGTGAGATCATAAAACATTAAATAGATATACACATATATTTTTCCCCTTGATCCCAAAACGAGACTACCAGCTTGATTTTTAATTATACTCCTTTTAGTGTTACAACACATATATATACATTCCGAAGAATTCATAAACCCCAATCCATTAACCCTAAATTAGAACATAACCATAGTTCCCCTAATCGGATCTACAAAATATCTGGGGAAAAAAACCATCATGCCCAAATACTAAGTGAAAACCCATGCACAAACCCATAGCCAGGTCTGCTCACCTAAAATAGGGTCCAAAAAAAATTTTCCTAGGGCGCTACCCCAGACCCCACATAGGGGGATAGCCACCCCCTGCTGCACCCAACACAAGCAAAAGGGGGGTCTCTCTCCCCTCATACCCCTGTTTCATGCCTGCTTGTATTTGTGTAAAGAATATAACAAAAACCCAACATTCTCCCACTTGTTGTTTTCTTTCCACATGGGGCCAGTGGAGAGCTTATTCATTTCTCTAGCCCTACAACACCCATTTTATCACTACGCCAAGAGAACTTCTCTGTGCTTACAAAATTCGTCAATGCATCTGGAACATTATTCAAAGTGTCCACCTTTACCAGCAACAAATTTTTATCCTCAACCATATCTCTCACAAACTTATACTGAACATCAATGTGCATTGTCTTTGAATGATAAGTAGGGTTCTTAGCTAAGAATATTGCACTTTTCCTATCACGGTCTATCCTTATAGCTCACTACATAAACCCCATACTTGAACACAATCTCTACAACTGAAATTCTTCCTTCCTTGCATGAGGGGATGCCATGTGTTTCTCCTTTGTAGTTGAAAGAGAAACTACAGATTGTCTTTTACTCATCCAACTGTCTGCACCTCCAAATAGGCTAAACACATACCCACTTTTAGATCTTCTTTGATCTAGATATCCAGCCTAGTCCGCATCACCAAAACCATGGATGTCCAAAACTCCGTCCAATCCTGGTCTTCTCTCGTAGTATAAACCATAATAACTAGTTCCATACAAATATCTGAAAACCCATTTCACTGTTTTCCAATGCTCTTTCCCTTGTTCTAACATAAAACTACTCAATACTCCCACTACATGTGTGATGTCTAGTCTAGTATATACCATTTCATACATCACGCTACCCACTTCACTTGCATATGGAACATGGGACATATCCTCCACTTCTTCTTTTGCCTTGCGACATTATTCAAAAGATAGCTTTCACCTAGGAGAATAGGAACATTCACTGGTTTACTATCATGCATATTGAACCTCTGAAATATTGCATACTTCATATGGTTTATCCAAAGCTTCCTCATTGCCCAATCGCTCTTAATTTCCACGCCAAAAATATAGTTTGCAGAACCAAGATCCTTCATGTCAAATTTGAAGAAAATTGGATATTCAAATCCTATATAATTTCTTTGTCATTTCCAACAAAAAATATATTATCCACATACAAGACCAAATAAATAACACGGTCACCAATTAATTTAAGATACACATAATGATCCTCTTTGATTCTGGTGAAGCCAAGTCCCCATACATAAGCATAAAATTTGTAATACAACATCCTTGGTGATTGTTTTAACCCATACAAATATTTTTTTAACCTCATACCAGTTCCATTTTACCCTTCATCGTAAAGCCTTCAGGTTTCTTCATGTAGATCTCCTCTTCTAGATCCCAGTGAAGAAATTGTTTCTTCACATCTATCTGTTCTACCTCAAAATCCAACGCAACAACAACATATAAAATTAATCTAATAGAAGTAACCTTGGAAATAAGAGAAAATATATCACCAAAATCAATTCCTGACACTTGGGAATAACCTTTTTTCTACCAAACGAGCTTCATATTTCTCCACCTTCCCTTTTTACATTGATCTTCTTCTTAAGCATACATTTTCTCTTGATGGGCTTCCTTCCAGCTGATAGCTCCACCAGATCCCATCCCTCATTTTTGTGTAACGATGCCATTTCATAAACCGTGGCCTCCTTCCAGAGTTTTCCATCCATTGAATCTATTGCCTCGCTGACATTATTGTGATCATAATCAATGATAGTTAAAGAAAAATTTGAATAGAAAGAAGATGGACTATACCTTTCGGGTTGCCTTCTTTCCCAAACTGATCTTCTCGTAGTCGGAGTTTGTGGCTCTTTCTCTTCTGAATCTTATTTTTTTGTAGAGTCCAATTCATCCTCCTTTAGCTCAAACTCTATCTTCTCATGTTCCTTTGGTAGGACTTCATGTTTAACAACATCTTTTACCTCTCTAAACACCACATCTCGGATGTACACAATCTTCCTTGTTTCTGGGTTCCAAAGATTGTAACCTTTATAGAATCCTATACCCAATAAAGATGCACCTTTCATATTTATTATCCAACTTGGTCCTTTTATCCTTTGTAACATGTACATATGCATCACATTTGAATACTCTCAGATGTGAAAGAAATGGTTTCTTACCAGTCCATACCTCATGTGGATTCTTATCTTCCAATGCCAATGAAGGTGATCTATTAACTAGGTAACATGCATTCTCCACCGCCTCTGCCCATAATTCTTATCCTATCCTAGTACCACTGAGCATGCTTCTTTCCTTTTCCATCAACGTTTTTTTCATTCTTTCTGCAACACGATTTTGTTGAGGGTTGTATGGAGTAGTATTCTCTCGTGCTATACCACACTTCTTAGAGAACTCTTCAAATTCCTTCTTGTAGAACTCTCCACCATTATCTATCCTCAACACATTTATTTTCTTCTTTGTCTCATTTTCCACTAGAGCCTTAAATTTTTAAAATATTTCAAACACTTCATATTTCTTCCTCAAGAAATATATCCATGTATTCCTTGAGAAGTCATCTATGAATGAAACATAGTACACAAACTTACCTAGTGATGGAACTAAAACAGGTCCAAGCACATCACTGTGCACAAGCTCTAATATCTTGTTCTCCCTCTTAGAACCAAAAGGAAAACTCACTCGATTCTACTTACCATATACACAATGTTCACAGAAATCAGAATCCATAGAGAAATTTGACATACCTTCCACCATAACATTACCATGTAGTATCAAAATGCCCTTCTCTCCAATATGTCCAAGCCATTGATGCCATAGCATGGTCTTTTCTCGAGAGACTACTAGGCTTTCTGGTCCACTTTCAAGAAGCACAAAACTATTTCACCTATCAATAACAGTGTTACCCTAAATCTTGTATAGAGTTCCAATCCATACTTCTCGCATTAATAACATTGATTCCCAAACCATCTTATAGGTATCTTTCTCAAACACTATTTTTACACCTGCATCATCCATCTTTCTTATAGAAATCGAATTTCTAGCTACTGTAGGAATATGAAAAACACCAGGAAGTGTTCTAATCATTCCACCATGTAGAATCAACTTGAATTTTCCATGTATGAAAATTACAACCCTCCTATCATCCCCTAAGAAGACATCATCATCACCATCATACTTCTCATACTCATATAACCACTCCCTATGGGGAGTGAAGCGAAAGGATGCACCTGAGTCAATAAACCATGCCTCATGATATACATGTTTATTTGAAGAAGAAGCCAAATACACATCCCCTCCTCCATCTCAGGTGGTTTTTTCCTCTACGAAATGAGAATCATCATATCCCTTCTCCTTATCCACAACTTTAGATCTACAATCCTTTTTGAAGTGCCCTTCCTTTCCCTAGTTCCAGCACACCTTTACAGGCTTCCTTGGAGATTTAGATCTCCCTCTAGATTTAGATATCCCACTCAAAAACTTATTTCTCTTTCTTTTTTGAGACCTTCCTTTGACAGATAAGGAAAATCCATTATGTCCCTCCATATTTCTCTATCTCATCTCCTCTGATAGCAAGCCTGATACAATTTCATCAAAATTGAAGGTACTTGTATTGCTACCTATTGCGATAACTAGATTGTCTGAAGAATATGGCAGAGAACAAAAAAAAATCATGCAATTAAATTCATATAATATTTTAATATTAGCATATGAAAACTAAATTACCATAGTACTGAAGGCATTCAAATGCTCTATCACCGAGTCTCCATCCTTCATCCTTAGGTTATACAATTTTTTTCCCTACGAAAAATTTATTGACGAGAGACTTAGAATGGTACAAGGTCCCTAACTTTACAAACAAAGTCTTCGTTGTAGCCTCCCCAAATACATTCAACAATACCAGATTTGAGATACACAGCCGTATTATGCTCTTTGCCTTCTGATCCAACTTCACCTAGTCTTCATCTGACATTGTCATTGGTTTAGTACCAGGATCTACTACAATCCACTGATCTTTATCCACCAACAGATCCTCTATCTTGAGCTTCAATAACTCAAAACTCCAACCATTAAATTTATCAATCTCTATCTTTCCACTCCTCACCATATTATTTCAACGCAATAATTGATCCTATAGATCGCCCATTGAATAGGGTCTACCATAGGCCTGAGGAAAAATCCCCTGAGCAGCAAAAACATCCCCTTGAAGAAAAAAAAACTATGATACCAAATGTAGGCTTTAACCCTGTAAAAAAATTATTTGTAAAGGAGTTCTGAAATATAGAAAATAAACAATAGTGAGAGCATAAAACATAAAAATATATACAGAGATATTTTCCCCTGGATCCCAAATGGGGACTAATAGCTTGTTTTTTCATTGTATTCCTTTTAGTGTTACAAAAAATACATATACATGTTGGATCATTCATAAAACCCAATCCATTAACCCTAATTAGAACATAACGATATCTCCCTTGACCAAATCAACAAAATACTAGGGGCATGAAACCATCATGCCCCAAAACCATGTGAAAACACATGCACGAAACCATAGGTGGGTCTGCCCACCTAAAATAGGGTCCAAAAAAAATTTTCGTAGGGAATTACCCTGGACGCCGTATAAGGGGATGATCACCCCTTGCAAACCCCTAGACAGGGGGGGGGCTACCATCCCCCTCTTACCCCCAGCTTTGCACCTACTTCTAGTCGTAGAAATAACATAACACAAACCCATCAACTCTTAAAAAAAAATTACAGGAATTCATCCTAGAATTTTAGTTCATGAAATTAAGACATATTGGGATCCTGAACATATTATACAAAGGCTACGTCCAATGCATCCATGAAAATTCGCTGTTATTAAATATTAGGTTGAAAAAATACTTCATGCAAGTTTTATTTATCCTATTCCATTGACAGATTAGGTATCCAACATAGTTCCGGTTACCAAGAAATAGGGAACTATTAGAGTATGTGTCGATTATAGATATATGGATAAGGCTTGTCCCAAAGACAATAATCCCTGATCTGGATTTATGCAGGAATGCAACAGAATACATAAATAACCATAAACATAGAAATACAATGAAAATAAGGCTTCATTTCATTAATATCAAATCACAAAAATATGATTACAAACATGATGGAAATAAAATATCTAGGGTTCTCATAGAGAATCTCTTAGAAGAGATGTGGTGGCTACAGACCTCTCAACTGTGTTATAATGAGGCTCGAGAGCCTATTTATTATGGAGAAATAATGGAGAACTCTAAACGTCCAAAAACCTAACCCTAGGAGATGAAGCGCCAAAACTATGGGCCCCGTTTGGGTAAATTGGTGTTTCAACTTCCCGGGGACGTAACTTCGGCATACTATCTCTGTTTGAGGCTTCAAAATGGCTCTGAATTTTAAGGACCCAAAAAAATACTAAAAATAGTAAGTTGTGAAAAAACTGAAAGAGACAATGGTGGGGCCCCAAGTGGAATAGGCAGGTGGCCACCAATATCCACCTGGATAAATCCAACCCCTTACATCAACCAAATTGTTTATGATTGTTCCAGAAATGAAATATTTTCATTCATGGATGGATTCTCCACTTACAATCAAATAAACATACTTCCTGTCGATCAGCGCAAAATTGCATTTATCTATCCATGGGGCACATTTGCATATTGTAAATTACCTTTCGGATTGAAGAACGTTAGCGAAAATTTTCAAAGGGCCATTTCTTATGCATTTAATCAACATCAAACATATTTTCCAACCCTACTTGTATGACTTACCTTCTCATTCTATGCATTGACAAGATCATCCTACTTATTTACATGCCATTTTTATGCGATATAGGCATATATCCATTTGACTCCACACAAATGTGTTTTTTATGTACAATCAAGATGATTTTTGGGTTTCATTGTTTCTAAGGAAGGCATTCGTGTCGACCCTCTAAATATTAAGGCTATTTTAAATTTACCTCCTCCTTCTACTCTTCACCAACTCCACAGTTTGGAAGGGAAAAAAACCTTTAACGATGTTTTCTCCCTAACTATTGAGCGTTAACTAAAGGTTTCACTTGGTTATTAAAAAAGGAGTTCCTTTCATTTGGGATGAGCTTACTGATAAATTTTTCGATGCACTTAAACATGTGTTGACCCATTCACCATTGTTGCGTCCACTTGATTATCACCGAGATTACTTTTTGTTGATTTGAGGCTTCTGCGATTTGTGTTGTGTGTAGAATTTTTTGGATTTATCGCATCCATTTTTTGTTAGAATCGACGTTTCGATCCAATCCTCTATGGTTAATCATCAGGATATATCTATCCTAATGATGAACCAGAGAGGATTGGTTCGAAATGTCGAGTCTAAAAAAAATGGAGGCGATAAATCTGGAAAATTCTACACATTACTTTTTGTATTTCTTCAAGAGGATGAATCCAGCAATGAATATGTGATTTATTACTTAATTCGGAACCTTACACTGACTAAAATGAAGTATACGCATTTTGTGATAACAGCCTTGTCATCTTTTTAAGTTGTCCAATGATTCCTTCACTGCATACTATTATGTAAAACTACCATGATATCTGACTACAACCCTATTATGTAAATTTTGACTAAATAACTACTAGGGGGGGAATAATCAAAGTGTATAGTTATCCTACAAGAGTTATATTTGGAATTTGAAAAATCCAAATCCAAGAAATCACTAGTATTTGTTGACCTTGTGTGTGACTTTCCCTACACTAAATCTAAAACCATGGCAGCAGATCATATTCTCGGTGAATCTTTGTTTTTGATCAGCACTTTGGATCATTGGTATGGAGATATCATTATATATCTTCAGACCCAAAAAAATTTTCCTGACCTTTCATGATCTGATCAGCGTATGATTCAGTAACAATCTCAACAATATAACATTGTTGGCGACACTCTTTACCATCGTGGTATCGATTATGTCTTTCGACGTTGTTTAAATCATGAAGAAGCTGAAACGGTTTTAAATGACTACCATTCTAGAAAATGTGGTGGTCATATGTCTGGGTTTTCCATAACACAAAACATATTGTACGCTGGTTATTTTTTATTTTCATTCTTCAAATATTGTATCCTTGTGGTTAGAAAATGTCACAATTATCAATTTTTTTATAAAAAGATGCCAACATCTCCCACTCCACTTCACCCAATCATAGTTTTCAATCCATTTCAAAAATAGGGCATTGATTTCATTACATGTAGCCCTCACTTAGATAAGGGGCATGGGTCCATTATTCTAATTGTATATTATTTTACCAAATGGGCCGAGGCGATGCCTACATTTAAGGCTGACAATGAAAATGCATCTATTTTCATATTCAATCATGTGATTGCTAGGCTCGATGTCCATTAAGCCATCATTACGGATCATGGTAGCCACTTTTGAAACATTATTATGACTAAAATTTCTACTCAGCTTGGACTATTCCATGATAATTCCACAACTTGTTACCCACAGGCCAATGATCAAGTTGAGGTTGTAAGAAATTTTTAACCAATATGATTAAACAGATTGTAGGAAGTCATAAATCAGATGGGCGGACCATGATTTTCTCAACAATTTGGGCATAACGTACCTTTTGTAAAAACATCTACAAGGTTTACTCACTTTCAAATTGTTTACAGTTTGGAAGCTACCTCTAAAGAGGAAAAGCACTTCTTATACTTAACACAATTATATGATAACTTTCCGCATTGCCGCATTAGTTGTTCAAGCTCGTAAAAAACGTGTTAAGGCACAATATGGTCAAAGCATTAACCCTCGTGTATATTCATAAGGCGATCTAGTCTTAGTATATGGTCAACCTCATGATAAGCTAGGCACTGGTAAATTTGAACCAATGTGGCATTACCCTTACATTGTTAAGCATGTGCTTGCAAAAGTGGCCTATGAATTAATTTATTATGAAATTTTCGCTTTAGATAAGACCAAAAATGGGCTTTACCTAAAGAGATATTATGCATGATTTATCTTTTGGAGGTCTTCATTGTATATTAGTTACATTTTTAGGAAAAGTTTGCCTTAGATTAGTTATTTTTCTTTGCAAGTTTCTACTATATTTTCTTCGTATATTCATTACTCTCGATATTGCAGGTGTTGAAATTCCTTAAGACTTACATTGGCTTTGCTGACAATGCCTATTGTAGTACATAAAACCTATCTCCTTTTGCTTGGTTTATGTATCTGATCCCTAATGAGTTAGTTTCTATTCATGGGGTTTGCCTCTGTCAAACAACAAACAATATTGCAGAGTATAGTGCAGTCATTGAGCTATTGATTGATGTATTTCATTTGGCATTTGGTGATGGATTGTTAGGTTAGATTCACAACTCATTTTGTTACATTTAAATGGTATTTATGAAATCATAAATCCATTATTGTTAAGAATGTTTTAGAGGGTCCGTCTCATGGGAATACAGTTTGATTACATTGAATATCAACACATTCCAAGAAATTTAAACATGTTAGTTGATGCATTGTCTAATCAAGCTTTAAATAGACATTTTCAACATTAAAAAAAATAAAAATAATATTAAATCCATATTGAACAAGATACTCATAGACAAAAATTAGTAATCATCATTTGGTCAAAATAGTTGTTTATCATAGTTTGTCAAAAAATATACATAATCTATGATCATAGGTCTCAAACACCTTATGATCTAAATATACTGATACAAAAAAAAAATGTTGTCTAAAAAAACCAGCATCCATCCATGATGATGATCATGATAGTAGAGTATAGCACACACCACTCGACAAAGGTATCATTTGAATGGACCGGGAACCCCAATCACATGCCGCTGGTATTAGAGAGGAAAATCATCTATCCCAGTATCTGGGATATCTATGGCAAACCTCTACAGATTATGTTCCAACTCTATGAGGGCTTCAACTGCGTCAGTCTGTGGTGGAACTGCTACTATAGGTTTTAATCCTCATCATCAAATCAACTAAGCACTGTTGGTCGTACTGGGCCTACATCCGCATTAAATTTTTTTGATTATCATTATTGGATGATAAAAAATCAAATAAAAATTATAAAACATAAAAACTCAAAATGAGATTTTTACCTAACCCATCCCACTATGCTCCAGGTGGGAGTGTTGTATCAAGGTCACCACTAAAATATACCCTTGCATAGGGGAAGTCTTTGATCATCAAAATATGGCTTCTTGGCCATATAAAGGAGTGAGGTATATATCAGAAAATAGGACCACCATCGACGCCATGGAGAGTCATCAACGAAACCCATCGCAATATGTGAGGATCTCTCCATCCCATAGGATCCACTAATTGTTGTTGTGGTATGAAGAGTGGAATCATATCTTAAGAAAAAGGTATAAGAATGGCACCACAACCGAAATTCTTCAACTTACCATTCTTTGCTAGAATTAGTTTTCCTTTCATGTTGACAACTACTCCTTCACATGAGTTGAATATTGTTCCCTCAGAATATGCAACAACTGCATTCATTTGTGCTTTGGTGGCCATATGGGGGGGCACACTGCCTCATAATATAGTAATTGTCAAAGCAATAATCTTAAGATCAAGTTTTTCAATCATTTTTATATCGATTCCACCATCTTTTAGTTGTAAATCCTAACTGTAATATTTCACCATATAGGAAGCAATGTGTTTCTCTCTTTTCCATTTTCCAAATAAAGAAATGTCTCGTCCCCTATGGCGAAAACAAGTGAGTAAATAAATATCCTCTGCATCAGTGATGAGCCTATGAACTCTAATGATAAAACATTGTTCTTGAATATCCTACACATTTACCAACTAGGTCATCATCTCTATAAATTCCATTCCATATATAGACCAGAATTTGTATATTCCAAAATTATCTAAAGCCTGAAGCATTTCTCGGCTATCAATTTCCTCATTATCATGTGTTTCATGTCCGCATTCTCTCCTCTTGAGCATGGTTATTTCAATTTTCCTGCAAACAATCATTAAAAAGCATTTGAAATATTTTGGAAGAACTTAGAGAAATTTTGGTGGAAATAAAACCATTCCTGAAAATCCCCATGACACTTGCGTAGGTTTTCTTTGTACACAATTCATTTTTGTGCACGTTCTGTATAGAAAAAATGCACTCGAATGATAATTTTTTGTGTTAAAATTTATCAGGGTGTGCAGGCCTGAAAAGGAAAACCTTCGCACCCCCAAGGTCGATTTCTAAAAATGTATTTTCTCCAAATTATAATATTAAAGCCTAAAATGAAAAATAAAATTGACAGAATTCAAGATAATGGAGTCATTAAATACCTAGAATTGATGATTGATGAAATGGTTCACCGGTTCGCCCCATATCAACTTCAAAAGTTCGATTGTTAAAACCCTGTTTTACTGCTTTGGAAAGAAAATGGTGAAAATGACTTGTTATTTTCAATTTTTATAAGTTTTTGTTAATAAAATAATATTCTTTTATTCTTTTGACCTTTACAAGTTCAAATTTTTAATATTTTACCATAATTGAGAACATGTTATTGTAATTTTTGAGTTTTATGTGCAAAGAACGAGTTGTGTTTAAAACCAAATCATTTTGACGATAAAGTAAGATTTTATCACTTTTTCTGACTCTCGAAAAACATGAAAAAGTGAAACCATCGAGTTATCTTTTAAGCCCTTTTAAGACTCTCTAAAAATGAAAATATTTTCGACCACTTGAACACTTGGACTCGTTAAAATAAATGAACATTCATCTACTCAGTATACGTTTACCCCTTTTCCGGACTGAATTACGCTAATTACGAAAAAGGTATACGTTGACTAAGCATGGTCAATAGAGTTCTCTCCTACATTATTTTATCCTTTTTCTTGTTTGAGAGACTAAATTTATGAAAAATAACACTATGCAATTTAGTTTTTTTTCTTCTTCTGACTCCCTAAAACCGAAAAACACTGAGTTAATCCTATGCTCAACTTGTTAAAATTAAATTGTACAGTACCTGTCGATCACAACGGGACCGAACCACTCCTTCCTAAGGTTCGTTAAAATTAATAAGATGGACTCACCTGAAGAATGAGCTTACACAACAAGAAAATGTTATCCTCCTCAAGCTTGAAAAAATAAAGAGTTACTTGCGAGTAATGGTCGAGGGGAAGCTAAGAAAAATAATCCATCTTTTATACTTGTTTTAGAAGAAACATGTCACTCTTGAACATGAAACATTGTCACACTCATGTCTGGGTTGGGTAATCCTTTTTTCTTATAGTTAATCGAACCTCATTGAAAGTATTCAGTTGGTTTTGGGTACTATCTATATGTCAAATGTTGCCAAGTCATTTACAGTGTCATTATGTGTTCAAGAGAAAGTTCAACTTCAATTAATTTTTCATCGAAATTATTTGTCTACATTCATGTTAACTATCCCTAAGTTAATCCTTGCAGAATATTTCTTAAAAAATTGAAATAATGGTTTCATTTCATAGGCCCTCCTATGACAGAACACTTCCTATTGACTTCAGTTCATTATCTAGGAAGACGATCTAGAAATCTGATCCCTACCTTGAAATTTGCATGCCTTAATATCAAGTTTCTTGCCTTTGACGACAAGTTTTCATCATTATACTTCTATCAAATGACTCTATGAGTGTTTGACTGCCACTCATTCATTCACATTTCATAGATTCTACTAAGGTACTTTGCAAGCCATTTTCATTATTGTTGGTTTCTCTCACACTTGTTAACAATTTTCATCATTGACTGGTAATCATATGCTTTCAACCATGTTTGACTTTGAAACAATAAATCGTGAACCCTAATCCCCTCTATTGGTGGATCTGAAACCTCCTCATTTTCTCCTATAAATTGAGCTGAAACTTCAGCGTTAGGGGTTTCACTAATGATAATGTTATGCTAGTATGTTTAGAGTGGAAAGCTTGTTAGACCAAGGAGGAATATTGCGAAAGAATACAAGACGAACCTATACAACATCAAAGATTGGTTGTAATATTTCTCTTTTTATTCTTAAATAATGCATTTGGATACTTCTTCTCATTGTTTTTTTTTCAGATTCATTAAAACAATTACAATTCTTAATCTCCTTGATCATTAAATTGAGCTATTATTTTGATTATTACAAACTGTAGAGGCTTTTGATTCTTTTCATGTTTGTGATTATAGGTTTCTTCTCAGCATTGAACCACTTCTTCAGGACAAAAGGCAAGGTCTTCAACAAACATATAACTGAAAGGTAAGAGCATTAACCTCACTTTTCTAGTTTTGATAATCCAAATGCTAATAGCGTAGGGAAATAGATATTCTTATGTCTGCTTGTTTCTAGTTATCTGTTGGGATACGAGGGAGAGCACTCTTGTATGTAAGAGGGATTTATTCAAGTAACACTTCTATAGGCTAATTTTCTCTCAAAAAAACTAAAACATATTTTTTATTGGAACTAATCAATTTCTTACCTTACTTGGCACTTACTATCATAATTTTTTACTTTCCTTTTGTTCATTGATGGTGAATAATTTGTCATCCTTGACTAGTTGATTTTGGTTGGATCTCTGCATGAATGTTTCATCTCACATGTACATCTAGCATATCCCAAACACAACTCAACATACATCAATGTGAACAAAATCTAGTTCTAATTCATCAATAAAAGTAGCACTAATAGCAAATCTAATTTTTCACTATTTTTATACCTTCATCCTTGAATGCTTATTTACACATCCCAATGGATATGGGTTTGGATGATCACAAAATTCAAATCCCAACTTCTTGACAAGCTCTGATGCAATGATATTTTCTTGCAATTATGAACCAAATCGAGCATCAATATTTTACTTGTTGAGTTGTATATTTATATGGAAGATTTTGGTGATTTATGTCTCTTCTTGTTCATCAAGGCTACTAAGATTCAAATGTGTTTCTAAAATTTTCTTGATTTTAACAAAAATAAAATAAAAGTCTTTATTTTGGCTGATTTCCACATTTTTGTATGTTTAGGATATTCCGACACATAGGAAATAGTTAAGTATAACTTGGTCTAGAATAGAATTAGGTAAAGTGTGTTTCTTTACTATGTACCTTTGTAACTTGTAATCTGATGGTTACGATCTGTAGTGATTTGACAGTTCATTCTCTCCTCGGTATTACAAACACTTGATTCGTAGCTTAACACCCGATTGGTCGATGATATCTATATAAAGAGAATGGAGGGTCATTTTTACAGTAACCATTTATGAGATAAGCTTATGTAAATTTTCTTGATTTAGATTAATGAATTGCCTAAAGTGGCCACATTGGTTGAGGTCATGTACTCTTTCCCTCTTTGATGGTTTTATCCACGTCAAATACTGGTGTATAGATATGTGAACTATTTTTGAGTGCTGACCGTTGGTGTTCGATCTAAGGAACTTACCCTATAAATTCGTACATGGTATCAGAGCTATTTTGAGGGCATCATCCATTGTTTATCCAAATTCAAACTTAGTTTGACTACATGTGACTGTCATTTTCCAGATCTATTGTTTCTGACCACTTTCGGGCCAAGAGAACTAATATTTTGTGTCTGGAGCCTCTATTATAGTGAGTAACCACTTTGGTTTCATGCGAAAAGGTTTCCAGTGCCCCAAGTTATGCCATTTTAGATCTGGAGGTATAAAGCATTTTTTTTACAGTTATAATTATTAATCTCTTTGTTTATTTCAATTTATAGTATTTTTTTAATTGTTGGATATAGACCCTATTCTCTGTGTACGCTCTTTTCTCTATGCTGTGTACAATCTCGGCATATCAGAAACATGAAGACAAGATTTTTCTGCTATGTATGCTCTTTCCCCGTGACTTTATGCGATCTTGGGAAATCAGAAATAGCGATAAAAATATATAGTTGCCAGTAGGACTAACCACAAATCTAACATTCTATCGTAATGCTTTTACTTTTTTGTTTGCTGGATTGTGTTTCTTTTTGCAGGAAAAATCATGCACACACACACAGATATATATATATATATATATATATATATATATATATATATATATATATATATAAAGCCCTTCCTCCTTCCAAACAATTACAGATTCATTTTGCTAGCTCACTTGGTGTAAGGTTACTTTATGAGAATATATGTCTTGGGTTCAAGTCTCTTTCTCATGTTTCTTTTTCTAAAAATATTTTTGTTAAGTTACTTTTTCTTAAAACGCCTTTTGGCAAGTTGTCGGTTTGAAAAAAGGTGGCTTAATTTAATAAGCACTTTGTAAAAGTGACTCTCACTTATTTATTAAAGTGAGTCACATAAAGTAGTTTTTTTTAAAGTGATATTATTGTATTAATTTTGGAAAAGGGAGTGGATTTTTTTTTAAGTACAAATTCATCATCAACTTTTAGCCTATCGCGTAACTATTCAACATTTACTACAACTATTTTTCAAAAAGGCATAAATTTTTCATCCGTAATTCATTTTTAGAGTTGTTTTTTTTTTAACAGACCAAATTTTTCAAGATATTTCCATTAGAGCAGTTGGTTTTAGCCTTTTCAACTTCAATTTTTTTAAATGGAAAGTGCATGCTCGATTATTCTTCACAGCACCAATTATTTCCAATGGCTATCCCACATGGTAGAATTACTTTGAAGTAATTTAGGGATTTATAGAGTAGCCACAGGATAAGAAACTAAACCTACTGATGGAGATAAATCTGCTAAATCCAAAAATAAATAAGATCAAGCATGAGGGTTGATAGAAATGTCCATTTCTCAATATCCTAGATTTAATATCCAATAAATTGACTCCGTTGTTGAAGCTATGAAAAAGCTAAATAATGTTTTTCGCATTAAAAATTAAATTAGGGCCCACTAGCTTGAAAATGAGTTTCTTACTTTGGACCCCAATAATTTCTCCTCTATTGAAAATTGTTTTTCCAAATTCAAGACCCTTAGACTTTTTTTAGAAGGTTGTAAGGAAAAAAATAAATATCGTAGACTTATCTATTCCATTCTTGCTAATATGGTACTCTTTATTTTATTCCACCTTCCATTCCACTAGAGAAGCCCTCATTTCTGAAGGAACAACCTACAAGTCCCCCTCTTTTGATGTATTTTATGATTCTTTGATAAGAGAACAAGAAAAACTCTTACACCTTGGTCTTATTAATATTGGAAAATCTTCTAACAAAGCCTTAGAAGCCCAGGAACAACCATATCAAAAAAATCCTAAGAAGAAACATCCTAAAAAGGATGGTCTTTAACCAAACAAGGGTCTTAAGAAATTTTAGTTGCAAACTAAAAAAGAAACACAACAAACTGATAAGGAAAATAAAATGAAAAAGGAAGAAGATAGATAGAGATTGCAACTTTTGTAATCATGATGGCCACATAGAGTCAAAATGTTTTAAGAAGATGGAAGCCTTGGAAGCAACAATGAAGAATCACAACATCAATTCGGAGAACTCTTCAACTTCATCTTCAAGAATGTCACTTTCTTCTTGTGGTTTTCAAACATCAAGATTTGGTTATGCATTGAATGCATCTTCTTCTTCTCATTCTCATGAATGTCTCATTGATTCTAGAGCCTCTTACCACATGGCCAAAAATAAATCCATGTTTTCATATTTAAATGATTGTAACACCAAAAATATTTATGTTAGTGCTGATAGATCTCTTAGAGGTGTAGGGTTTGGAACCATTCATCTAGATAGTGGTCAGTTTAATGATGTATTATGTGTTCATACCTTGTCCTGCAACCTTATATATGTTTATCAGATAACTCATTCAGGTGAAAGGAAAACAATATAATTCTCACCTCATGATGTTGTAATTAAGGACCTCAAATATTCTAGATATATTTTAGCTACTTTCATTGTTCATTATTCCACAAGGTTGTATAATTTTGACAACTTTGGGTCATGGTGTCTTCCCTCCATTTTTGTTACTCATGATGATGAAGTGAGCAAACTTTGGCATGAGCTATTTGGTCACTTAAACTATCGCTCTCTTCAATCTCTATGTAAATAAAATATGGCGACAAGTCTTCCTATGCTATCTTATCGAGGTGGTGTTTGTTATGTATGTGTACTCAGAAAACATCATTGTGATATTTTGACAAACATACCTCTTGGCACGCTTCAGCCCCTTTGCAACTTGTGCACAGTCATTTATGTGGTCCACTTCCAATTGTTTCTTTCTCTAGATACAAGTACTTCTTAACTTTCATTGATGACTTTTCCAGATGCACTAGGGCATACCCTGTAAAAATCAAGAGTGAAGTTTTTAACATGTTCTTGGCCTTTAAGACCCTTGTTGAGAAACAATTTGGACATCGCATTCTTATGTTAAGATATGACAATGCAGAAGAATATGTTGACAACAAATTTGTCCACTTTTGCACTGAGCATGGCATTCAATTTTCACATAATTTTCCATATACTACATAGAAAAATGGTGTAGCTAAAAGGAATAATCACACTCTAAAACAAATGGCTAATTGTATGCTTCAATCTAAAAGACTTTGCCTTAATTTCTTTACAGAAGAAATTAAATGTGAAAAGTACATTGTAAATCGCACACATACTAAGGTTTTAAGAAATACAATTAGAAGAATCCTAGAGGTCAATCAAACCAGATGTAAGTCACTTTCGTGTTTTTGGAAGTGAAGCGTGGGCCCATATTCCATATGTGAAACATATAGCCTTAGAAACTAAGAGTGAAAAATGCATTTTTTTGGATATTCTAAAGTTGTCAAAGGATATAGACTTCTTCAACCAAAATCCAAAAATGTAATCATTAGTAGAGATGTAAAATTTTATGAAAATATATCGTCATGCGAGCCTTCTTCAGCAGGCATGCCACCTTTGGCGTTCGATCTTGATTCAGCAGGCATGCCACCTTTGGCGTTCGATCTTGATTCAGCATATGGGCCACCTCTCTCTATCTCTTATATTTTTGACAAAATTCCTTCTACTTCAGATGATGACACCGAGGATGACAATCCTCCTCCGCCTCCACAAGATCTCCCTTCAGCTCCACAACTTCCAAGATGGCTCTGTTCTACTCAGGATGCAGCAGGTGACCCTGCAAATCAACGTCGTACATGTTCGCAATTCGAAACAGATTCTTCCTTAGGCTCAAGTTATAGAAAATAGTGATCCACACACCTTTGAATAAAATTGAGGTCATCTAGATTGGGATGAAACTATGAATGAATAATATCATTCCTTATTGGGAAATGATACTTGGGATCATGTTACTCTTCCAAAGGGAAGAAAACTTTTCAGATGAAAATGGGTTTACAGCACAAAGTTTGGACTAGATGGTAAAGTCGATAAACATAAAATTTGTCTTGTTGCTAAAGTGTCTTCACAATTTGAAGGCATTTATTATAAAACATTCTCCCCCCTTACCAAAATGAATTCTATCTCCCTTGTTATTTCCCTTGCTGCCTCCTTTAAATGGGAATTCAATCAAATGGATGTTAAATATGCCTTCTTACATGGGGATATGCATGAATAAATCTACATGGAACAACCCCATGGATTTATCAAAAATAAATATAACCTTTTTTTTTCCTTAGGAAGTATCTCTATGGTCTCAAACAAGCTCCTCGGACTTTGTATGCAAAAAATGGATAGCTTTCTCTTAGATAATTGCTTCTCTAGATGTCATTCTGAAAACACTATCTACACCAAGAAAGTCGATAAGTCCTTAATAATCCTTGTTATTTATGTGTATCATACTATCATTACTGGTAGTGATCCCAACCATATAAACCATGTGAATTATAGCCTCCAAAAGAAATTTGAAATGACATACTTAGGACATTTCAATTATTTCCTTGATCTTCCAGTCTTGCAATCCAAATAAGGTATCACCCTTTTTGAGTCCAAGTATGCATGTGATATTCTACACCACTTTCATATGGAAGATTGTAAGCCAATCCCTTCTCCCTTTCAGAGTGGAGTCCAACTTTCAGTCGCTTGTACTTCCCATGAAATTGATTCTACCTTATACCATCAACTTGTTGGTAAAATTATATACCAAACCCATACCCGTCCCAACCTTTCCTTTGTCATTGGTCTTGTTGCTTGGTTTATGCACAAACCTCATGAAAGTCACTGGAAAGTAGCTAAAATAATACTTCAATATATTCAAGGTACAATTCAGTTCGAGATTCATTACAGTGCAAGAACATCTCCATTGTTGATTGGTTTCACTCATTCTGATTGGGCTAGTGACCCTAATGATAAAAAATCTACTACATGTTATGTATTCACTCTTGGTTTAGTACCTATTACATGGTCTTGTAAGAAAAAAAGTGTCATCTCTCTTTTTTTGGAAAAAGTAGCGTATTGTGGTGCAGTTGAAGAAAACAAGGAATCCCTGTGGCTTCGTCAGATCCTGTATGAATTTGGTCTTCTTCAACAGCATCCAACTAAACTTTGGTGTGATAATCAGAGTGCCATTCTGCTATGAAAATATCCACTTCAAAATCCGTGTGTGAAACACATTGAGATACACATACACTTCATCTAAAATCTCATTCGTGGTCATGTTCTTGAAGTGCAGTATCGTTCAACCAATGATCAAGTTGCTGATATCTTTACAAAGGCTCTCACAAAAGTGAAGTTTACCAAAATTCGATCTATGATTGGAGTTCAAGAAAGTTACCATTAAGGGGGGATAGGCTCTAATGTCTCCTTCCTTATCCTTTTGTGTCACCTTTTTAAATCCTTAGATCCTATCCGAAGTTGTTTTTAAGGGGGGATGTTAGGATATTCCGACACATAGGAAATAGTTAAGTATAACTTGGTCTAGCGTAGATTCAGGTAAAGTTTGTTTCTTTTCTATGTACATTTGTGACTTATAGTCCAACGGTCAGGATTTGTAGTGATCTGACGGTTCATTATCTCCTCGATATTACGGACACTTGATCTATGGCTACACACCCGATTGGTCCATGATCTCTATTTAAAGAGCATGGAGGGTTATTTTTCCAATAACCATCTATGAGAGAAGCTTATATAAATTTTCTTGCTTTATATTAATAAATTGCCTGAAGTCGCCGCCTTGGCTTAGGTCGTGTACTGTTTCCCTCATTGAGGGTTTTAACCATGTCAAATACAGGTGTACTGATCTATGATCGATTTGGGAGTGGTGACCTTTTGTGTTTGATCTAAGGAACTTACTTTCTAAATTCATACATTTATTTTTTATTTTTTACGACTTCATTTCTTTCAATTTGTTGTTATCTTTCCAATAGTTCAAGTTTCACTTCATTCTAATTTATGGTTTGAAAGATATCCTTGGAAACACTTTGGTTATTTCTATTATCTCAGCATAAAATATGTAAATATGTATTTTATTATGTTATTATAAATCAAATAAAACCAATTTTAATAGATAAATAAATTTTAAATAATTTAGATAACTTAATTATTTATTTAATTATTTATAAGTTAATGATGCTAATCTTTAATTGATTTGTAAATATAATTTTTAATTACTTTATTAGTTTTGTTAATTATTAATCTAATTTCCACGTAAGTACAATTTTAATTTAATTAAGCCATTATATATAAATTGTAAATAATATATCATTATTAATTAAATATATATATATATATATATATTTAAAATAAATTAAGTAACATAATAATAAATAAATTAAATATAATGATAATAATAATATAATTTTATTTAAAACCATTGGATTCAATCACTACTGAAATTACTCGGGAAAAATACCCAGGGGATTTTATATGGAGCACCATCGACAACTCTCGTCGTATTTTTCTGAGGGTAATGTGGGCTCACTTCATATAACTCAGGAAGAGTGCATATATATCAATTCAAGGCATAAAATATATGATGGAATGGTGTTGCTTTAGTTGGTCTAATGTCATGAGTGGAGAGGGGGTCCCACTCTCTAACAATGTTGGCCCCCTTCCATGTGCTCTCTCCTCCATTCATTCATATGTACATTAATCCAATTCATTCACCTTGAACTAAAACACCAACCCACCCTTTTTGGATTTTTTAGTTTTATATTATTTATTTTTGTTTTATTTCAAATTCCTGATTTTTCTTTATTTATTTAAAATTTTTGAATATATTAAAACTAAAACATTAATAAATTTCCCAGCATTGTTATTAAACCGAACTCACTTTGTATTAACACCCATGTTTTGAGAGACAATATCTTGAGTTTTACTCTACCAAATCAGGAAAATGAGAGCTTATTGGGAATATATTGTCATGGATAAAAATTTGGAAGCATTAATTCAATTAAATCTAATTACTTGTTATCCAAAAAAATTCAAGAGAAATGATAACTATGACTTTGCAGGATTTCGTTAGATTTTTTTGGAAAAAATTCTTTGGGAAACAAGATTTGTTGCCACTAATTCATTCCTAGATTGTTCAATTGGCATTCATATTTTCACAGTGAGGAATGAAAAGAAGGGGTTTTTTTCTTTTGTTATTTTATTCAAATTAATTTTAATTATTAACTTCTTCTTGACAGTTTTTCATTTAGAGTTTTCTATGATTTTTTTTATTTAATTATGTTTTTGCATCATTTTTTTAAAAATAGTTTAATAAGATCATTCCAAAAAGTCTTGAAAAAATGTGATTGAACAAAAAAATGAAAATAAGGAATTTCCCAACTAAAAAAATGAGATCCCAAATATTCATTCAATCACATTTCAACAACTCTAATTTTTGGAGTTTGATTTGTAAATTAGAAATAAGGGAATGAATCATGGTTCCTATTTTTTTCAAGTAGGGTACTCTTTTCATTATTGTAAAGAATCTGTTTGTTTTGGGATTAATGGGTATACTCAGATGTTAGCTTGGGGGTTTTCCTTTTGATATTATGACTTCATTGTAGAGAGATTATGTACTATTGTAGCTCCATTATCTATTGGTAGAGATGAATGTCTTGCTAGGATTGTTTGGGAAATTGATTGTAAATATAGAACATGAGACACACAATTTTAAGATTGTATTTCAAGTACTATTATTTGTGAATAAAATATTATTAATTTATCTCATATTTGTGGGAGTGATTCCATGTTTTAGTACTATTGTTTAACGTGTGAATTTCAGTATACAAGTCGTTAGAACTACTTTAGAAGCTCAATATTTATCAAAAAAACACATGTTAAATCCCCATTATCTTTAAATATTTTCACTTGGAATTTAGGAACTATTTCCTATGTGTCAATTTATAGTTCTTATATTTATTTTTCTACAAGTAGACATGGATATAGATTATTTCATTGCATTTTTTAAAGTATCCTTTTAAAGGAAAATTTCCATTAGTGGTTTTTTTAAACCCTAATGTCAACTTAAGGAATGATTTCTTGCAAGCCAGTTGTGAGAAGGTATTTCTGATATCTCTTCTTTTTGGTAATTTCTAGAAACATCATAAATAAACGGGGAGAGTGAGCGGAACCAGTTGTAATCACCATCTCAAACGGATAAGGGCCTAGTTGGGGCCTTGATTGGGTGACCACCTCATTGTTGGTTATGGTCATTTTTAGCCATAAATATCGTGCCATAAGTATATCCTCAATTTTATTTGTTTCTTTAATTTTTAGAAGAAGTGGTGCCAAATTTTCAGAGTTACATTTTTATTTTTCAAAATTTTTAATCATATTTTTTTTTCATTTTTAAATTTTTCCTTAGACTTTTAATTTCTTCAAAATAATTGATTGATTCACCTTCCACGTCTACTTCAACAACTATTTCAACAAAATCTGCCTATTCTTCTTCTACAGTGTCCAAATCTACGAGCATTAACTATTTTTTACTTCTTTTAGGTATATCCCCATCAAAGGATGGTTCAACTTCATTTTATGAGGAACTAATATCATCTTGATTATAGACATTGTTCCTTTTGATATTCTTATACTTCCATAGTTTTAGATAATTATCCTTACGCTCATGTTCATTTTTTTTATGTTGGACATTTAGATTCATAATGACCTAATTTACCATTATTAAAACATTCTAAAGGAAACTTACCTTTCAATTTGGCACATCCCATCTTCAATTTCCAAAAAAAAAAATGCATCCTCTTCATTTGATTCATAACATGACTTGTCTCAATCTTCATTGGAATTTTTTTCAACTTTCAAGGCTACCTTATTTAATTTATTGTTTACTTAATAGAGACCACTTATCCTGTCCAATATTTCCTTGGTGGTGGCATAATCCATAACTTTGACCAAATTAGATTCAAGAAGTATAACAAGGAGTGCATTCATTGCCTTGGAATTATAAGTGAGTTCAAGCTTATCACCTTTCACAAGCACCAGTGAGGCTTTCTATAACCACCTTGCACTGTGTCCCATAGATATGCAGCATGATACTGTGTGAAATTATTCATCATTACGTTCCAGAATGCATAGTTTGTTATAGTAAATATAACATCCTTGTTGACGTGACTTCTATCCTAGTTAGACATTATTTAATCTACCTTCAACTTATTACATTGTTGTTGAAGGGACATATATTTTATACCTATTTTTAGAAACCAAGAAAATACTAAGAGAGGGGTTAAATAAATATCTTAACCATTTTTAACAATTTAATTTCTCAAACTAAAAAATCTTAGCAACATAGTAAAAATACCATCACACCATTCTCATAAAGTCTAAAAGCAATACTTTTACATGGAAATCCAACTATGTAAATCACAATATATTTTCAATTATGAAGCAAACTAAAGATACAAATACATATTAAATCAATGTCTATAAGTTACAACCTACTGAAGTATTTAACCTTCTTTCTCTCTACAAGCACCAACTTGCTAATTTTTATGGGCACCAACCTGAAGGAAGCACCAACTCCCTTATTATTATTACCAATTGATAGGAAGCACCAACAACCTATTTTCAAGGAACCTATCTGTAGAGCCTTTTACATCCATCTTTCATAAATTTTTAAACTTATATATTAAGGCTTCAAACACATTATCAATTCTTATATAGATCTCCTCTTCATCCCAATACACCACCATTTTCAAATTTTTTTGTCCATGTTCTTATAATTTAAAATTTATTCAATAATATTGTTATCTTTTAAGTATTTAGAGCTAGTAATATTCTCATTCGATTTGCTAATTTTGTGTTTAACAATAAATTTATTTCCAGTTCAGGTTTGTATTAAAGGAAGCATGTTACAATTATTTGTTTACATTTCATGTATGTACATGAATATATGTTGAAGAAAAAATAATAAATATTCATTGTTGGATGATTATCTAATCATAATAACAAATTTTTTTGGGAACGACAATGGTTGGGGAGAATGGAGGCTTATGAAAAGGCTATATTATGCTTAACATTGTGGCATGTAAAAAACTCATGTTCCAACCAGATTGAGGAATTTAAGCTATAGGATAATATATTTATGTGAACAACTAGTTTGATGGTTTGTGGATAAATGATATCATGATGATTGTAATAACTTATAGTTGGATATGTTGATTTTAAGAATTATTTCTAGGTAATAATTTAAGACAATGATTAATGTATGGATTCCCTTACAATATATTGTGTGAGGGGTGAACAACCTTGAGAGCATTTAATAATAAAATTAAACCTTTGTTGGTTTTCACCGTACATGGTTTCGAGGGTATATCAATGTATAATGGCGTGATTTTTTTTTCCCATTTGTATGATGTTGATTCCTTATCTGATGCAATGTTTATATTATCAATAATGTGATTAAATAACTATGTTAAAATAATCATGGAACTGATGCAAGGTTACATCAAGAAATTTAAGTTAATATGGTACAACAATGGCAGTTAATGGTTGTGTAAATCACTATTATATTACTAAATATTAATCTTTGTAATGATGATGGTTTATATAATGCTCATTGAAGGAATATGAAAATTAATTTATAGATTTACACATTGGTAAATGTCTTAGAAATTCCTTAACTACATATATTTTCCTACAAGGTTATCGGGGGATTTTATAGTTTAGATAATCCCCTTGCAACTAATGTTCCTCTGTGATTATGTTGTGATAAGGTGAGACTTTTGTGCACCTATTTTCGCCTTGGAAACTTGATCTCTAATTTTCATCTATCTATGCACTTATTTGAATTATGAAGAAGGATCATTAAGAGAGGAGAGAGAAATTACTCCCAAGTTATGATTTAAATGCTCAATTATAATACTAATTTATAAATGAGCCAAAAAACATATTAATTTGTGCAGTTCTAAGTGTCATATATGCTTTCAATGTTAATTATGTAGCTCCATGTGGGATTATACATTATTATTATTTCCTAAACATTTAGCATACTTTAGAATTACCTAATATATTGCTTCTTTTCTTATGCTTGAGTGTTATTCATGCGAACCTATCTTTACTTTTAGGCCTTTAACACAAAACTCTTCTTCTATATCTCATATTCAATGATTATTATCTTTTTCATTTTGAATGTGATGTTGTTGTGTACTCCCCTAAGACTATGTTTCCTTTTTCCAACTTCTATCTTGTCCATTCTTGATAACCCACCATATACTTCCTAATTCTATCTTTCTTCTGTAGTGCACCTTTTGTACAAAACTGATTTATAAATTTTCATGGATATTCCATTGGATAGTTCATCCCAACACATTTGATAAAATTATATTTAAAATCTAAAATTATACATTATTACAATTTTATTTGTTTTCATATTTAGGGATGTGTAGATTCTTGTTAGTAGAATAGGCATGCAAATTAAAATTATGTAGATAAATATGGCGGAAAAATTAAAAAAAAACTCACAAATGCATTTTACACAAGATATGACATAGGAAACCATTTTAGGGGAAAAATCTAGCTGGAAGATGAGATTGTTCTACTATCTTTATCTAAATAGAAAATGGTTGTGAGTACAAGGAAGTATGGTCTATGGCCCATGGGCTACTACAATGCAAAAATCATTTGTATGTGCTATATATCCTTTCTCTCTTACTAAATTTTTCTTAAGCTATGAAACAAATGCACACAAAAGAGTGAAACCCCTTTACCTCCTAGTGGCCTACTTTTAACACAACCTGATAGCCTAGTAGTGGTTAGGTTTGACTATCTCAAATATTAACCAAAGTTATATTAAAGAATCTTCTAGATTTCTTCATCGTAATAATATGGCTAGTCCATCTTCCATGAATTGTGAGGCCTGACATGGCATCCTCTCAAATTATGGTGGTGAAAACACTAAGGTAAACTTCTGAGATGCATAATTTCCCTATATGAACTTTGATTGACATAATTATTGAATCATTGGAAATGTCTCTCTAAATAGAATAGGTGAAAAAAGTTTGGTGTTATATCATAATATTTTTACCCCCAAATAACATCATTTCATGCCTCAAATTCTATTAGAAGGTTTCAAACACTAATTCACCAAACTAGTCTCATCGCTAAAAAGGACCTTGTGAGTTGATTCCTTCATGTTTTCCACTCTAAAAGCATCGAGATGGTTGAAAAATAATACAATGATACAATATGGATTAGACCTCTCAATTTTGGGAGGTAATATGTTCTTAAAATCTTCTACTGAATGAGGTTATGAAAATTTTCTTCCACCTTCTCTTAGATGTACGATTTAGAATTTACTAGAAGTTGTCCTTTTAGGCTAATATAACAAATTTCATTTTACCAATGTCTTGTATTTTATAAACTATTTTACAAAAATGTATCCTTTCTCAACTCTACCTAAGCATCTGGTGTCAAATCCTCCATAAAAGGTAACACCTGTTCCACCTCATGTGGCATGGAAGGCTCATAGATTTTCAAATTCTATGCATTCACAACTGAGTAAATGCACGTAGATTGGTAAAATAAGTCGATGATAATTATCACCCACTTATTCTAGTATATCAAATGGACCATACTAACAAGCCTTTATTTTCTTACTACGCCTGTGTAGACTCTCCTTGTTCAATTGTAGCCATACTAAGTATCCCACCTTAAACAATTTCTTTATTCGATGTTGATCATGCATGGATTTGCATTTATCCTTTTACTTGTAGTGTCTCCTTTAGATGTATATGGATTGGCTTGATATTCTCTATAAAATGTTTATCCCTAAAGGAATGTCCTATAATATATTCCCACACTCCTTCTTGTTGTTGATATGCAATGTACAAAGGTGAAGGCATAAAATATGCAAAACATGTTTCAAATGGGAACATTCCAATAAAGTTGTGGACTGCTTTATTTTAAGAACGTTGTATGCCCTCAAACATTGCACCAAATTCCTATTAACCATTTTTTTTCCTCATATCTATCTATGAATGTAGTTTTGCAGATCTCTTCAACTTTATATGCATCTTCTCCCACAATGTATACTAGAATGCATTGAGAAATCTTATGTCCCTATCTGAAACCATGCTCCATTTTATCCAAAGTGCACCTAGACCTAACCAAAAATAACTTTTTGGCTTCTTTCCCACTAATGGTATTTTTAGAAGGAAACATAACACACATCTTGTTGAAATTGTTAACTACCATGAACGGGTAGTCATGTCCCTTCTCGGTTGTTGTTAAAACTCTCACAAATTCCATGGAGATTATTTCGCAAGGAAAGGTGGATATATGAAAGGGATGATATACACCTAGTTTCTTCTTTATAGTCTTACTAGTACAACAAAGCATGCATCCTATTATGAACCTAGCTACCCACTCTTGCATCTTGGGCCAATAGATGCTCTGTAAGTTTTCCATTATCTTCCCTACACCAAAGTGCCCTACAACCTTAGAATTTTGAGCCTTTCTTATCATCTCCAATCACTCAACTTTACAAATAGATAGCTTATTCAACCTGTGGAGAAACCCATCCTCAGGATGATATTCAATAGCATTTTTGTCATCGTGCACATGACTATGAAATTGCAATCATTGAAAAAATCCATAAATTCCTAATGCTTTGAATATGCCTCTTTTTATGCATCGCGGGTGAATGGCCCCATGTTCTTCATAGTTCGTAAAGTTGTGATATTTTATATGTGTGGCCTTGAAGCATGTCAACCAAATTATTTTCTTTCCTTCTTATACAATCATTAAATGAAAAAACTGTATATTCCACATCCTCTTGTAAATCTTGGTCTCTAGTCGCTTACTCTAGCCCTACAAGTATTTTAATGGCTAGTAATTTTTGTGGATTATCATCTCCTTTCCCATTAAATAGTGCTTCCAAATATTCACATAATCCACCATGGCATAGAGCTCCTTGTCATAGGTAGGGTATTTAAGAATTTCCCCATGAAATACTTCAGAATGTTACAATATATACCTTCCTCTTTGCATCAAGACCACACTTGTGTCACATGCACTCGCATCTATCTCCACTTCAAAGGGACCCTATAAGTTTGGTAATTCCAACAATGGTGTTTGAGTAATTTTATACTTTATCTCCTCAAAGGCTCCCTGCTAACACTTCACCAACATGGACCTCTTTCCACCTACTCTTATAGCATGGAGTGGTGTTTCTACTACTTAAAATGAGCCTATGACTTTCGTTGGGTGATGTGATGCCCCAATGGAACTCCTAACCTGAGAATCAAAAGTAGGCACCGGATTTTTCATGATGGCCTCCATCATGGCAGTATTGATCTTCAGTTATACTCCACCTATCACATAATTGAGGTACACCAAATACTGGTATGAAAACTCACACTTCTTTATATTTTCTAGTAGTTGGTGCTTATTTAATGTATCCAACACCTATGTGAAATGTGATATGTGCTCCTCACAGGTTGCATTGTATACTAGTATATCATCCAAATAGAAAATAACAAATGAATCTATCAAAGGGCACAATACATTTTTAATTAATATCATAAAAGTAGTTAGTACATTGCATGGGCCACATGGCATAACTAACCACTCATAAAAACCTTCCCTAGTTTTTAAAGTAGTCCTCCAAGTACCTTCTTGTATGACTCGAACTTGGTGATATCCAAACTATAATTCCATCTTGGTGAGGTATTTTACTTGTTTTAATTGATCTAGTAAATAATCTATCCTAGGCTGGTTGTACCTATTCTTAAGCATGATCATGTTCAATTCCCTATAATATATACACATTCGCCAAGTCCTATCCTTATTTGGCACAATGATGATAGGTGACCATCATGGTGATGTACTTGGTCAAAAGAAACCATATTCTAGTAGTTGTTTCAATGATTTATTCACCTCATTTTCTTCTATAACCAACTTCCTCTACTTCCCAATGATTTGTAATGAGGATTCCATCAATAGCTAGATCTTGTGCTCCACTTCCCTCTTAGGCGGTAACCCTTTATGCTCTGTATGCTTGTAGGAACTCTTCTAGTGATTGTTTCTATTTATTAATGCACCCCTCCAAGGATCCCTTTCCTCTTACTAACTCTTATAAAAAAACATATTTTCTTAAAAACAATAAAACATAGTTTCTACAGGAACTGATCAAATTCTTGGCTTGGTTGGAACATACTAGCAGAATTTTTGACTTACCTTTGTGCACATTGAGGGTGATTCATTTTCCATCCTTGACAAGTTGATATTGGTTGGATTTGTGCATGAATATTGCATCTCACAAGTACATGTAGTGTATCCCAAACACAACTTCACATACATCAATGTCAACCACATCTAGTTGCGCCGAGAGGCGCATCTACAGCCCAGTATGACCCCGATGTCAGGTGGGTCACGTCCTCAATGTCGGCTGAAATTTAAATTAAAAAAAAAAAAAAGTGTCGGCTTAACAAATAAGTTTTAATAATCATATAAATAAACAAAAAAATAAAACAACTCAGCTCTGATCGAACATAGAGGTGAGTAGTATGCTGTGAATGAAGAGACGGATGCTGTGAATGAGGTCGAGCTGATGCTCAATTGTGTTAAAAGGTCTCTGGAAGATGAAATTGGGTTGAAGGTGAAAACAGAATAATTTCGAGTCCACCCATGAGAAGCACAGCACTGATCAGATGGGTTCAGATAAGCAAGGCGAATTAAGTGTTGAGGCGAATTCTGAAATTGGGTTGAAGGCTCAAACAGATAATAATTTTGAGTCCACCCATGGAAAGCGCAACATTGATCAGATGGGTTCAAATAAGCAAAGGCGAATTAACATTTGTGGCTAATTCTGAACAGACGACGACGATGTTCACCTATCATGACGATGTTCTTAGAGACCCTGATTTATTTGTAGACCTTGCATGACTATATTGACAGTAAGGAAGCTTCGTACGGGTCTCTGTGGGGATGATATTTAGCTGTTGAACGAACATCCCTTCATTACAAATGATTTTGGATCGCCACAACAAGAAGAATTTGGAATTGGTGGACGCAATCTAACTTTCGACCACCAGGATGGTAATTGTAATGTATTGAGAAGAAACTTTGCCTCGAATTGTATGTTAAAAGCATATTCCAAGCGGAAGTGTTTGTAGCCGCTTTCTTTGAGCTGGCATAGTTTTGAAGCTCTCTGTAACGTGTCTCTCAAAATTGTATCTTACAAGACGAAGGCCAATGCGGATTCTTCGTTTTCCCTTAACTGAACTTGTAGTTCCCCGTTATTTAATTATTTTTATCCTTTTAGAAACTGTTCTGGCAGTTCTGCATACATTTTTTTAAAACGTCATCGATAAAATATTTAACCTCCCTCTCAAAGACTTGCTAACAATCTCTACTCAAGCTGATTACTGATCGTCTCAGTTTGACCTAATTCTATTTCGGGAGGATACTATGAAATCACTGGATTTCGAACGCTTCAATCTACTAATGAGTTAATAGATTTATTTTAAAATATTGCGGTCACTTCATATAAGCTTAATTACAGTCTCAATACCATTAAAAGAAGCGTTTAAAGGCAGGCATAAATTTGAATACATACCTCCTTTATGAGACGGAGATTAAGCTATTTTTATATTATCCCATTGTCATTCCAATTTTGAAAATATTTTGGAATTTGAGTTATATATTGTATTATAAGGAAGTTTATAATTTTATGAATATTTTGGAATTTGATAAATAATTTGAAGTTAATGAATTTAGTGTATCCAATCTTTAATCTTAGACTTGATTTTTTAGTGTAATGTAAAATTTTAATATGTTGGAGTGTATATAGATGTGTAGATGTCATGTGAGTAATGTAAATTTTTGATATATTTACCACTTTAATACCAGAATACCATGGGCCAAAGACTATATTTATAAAAGAGGTATGGTAAATAAATAAAATATAAGTAAACCATATATATGGTAAATAAATAAAAAGTCGTTTTATTTTTACTCCATAATCCTATTTATATTTATGAACACCAAAAGGTAGTTTTATTTAGGTGAATCCGGAGCTAAATACCATGGGCCAAATTATTATTAATACATGCCAAAAAAACATTATTAACCTTAATATTATTATTAATTTTAATATTCACATTATTATATTATAATATTAATATTATTAAATTTAATTAATGTAAAAATGTACCACTTTAATACCATGGGCCAAATTATTATTAATACCATATTTATAAAAGAGGTATGGTAAATAAATAAAATATAAAGAAACCATATATATGGTAAATAAATAAAAAGTCTTTTTATATTTACTCCATAATCCTAGTTATATTTATGAACATCAAAAGGTGGTTTTATTTAGGCGAATCCTGAGCTAAATACCATGGGCCAAATTATTATTAATACATGCCAAAAAAACATTGTTAACCCTAATATTAATATTAATTTTAATATTGGCATTATTGTATTATAATATTAATATTATTAAATTTAATTAATGTAAACTTTTGATATGTCTGAGTGTATAAAAATGTACCACTTTGATACTATGGGCTGAATACCATGGGCCAAATTATTATTAATACCATGCCAAAAAAACATTATTGATGCTAATATTAATATTAATATTATTATTAATTCTAGTATTCACATTATTATATTATAATATTAATATTATTAAATTTAATAAATTTGGATCATCGTAGGTGGGTATTTGAGTACACTATATGCATTGCCTATACCAGGTAACAATAAACATATAAACGTAAATGTAAAAATAATGTTTAATATTTAACATTTAAAATTTAATCTAATGTCGGCCCTAAAAAATCACTTTTCTCCCTACATATATAAATTTAACACAAACAAAGTCTCAAATTTTATTTTTGAGGAAGCATCTCTGTGATTTTGTGAATAATGAAATAATATTTGTCAGAAAGGATTTCGGGACTTGTTCGAAAGTGGTAGTAATAATATTTGTGGGAAAGGATTTCACCATCAACGAACTTATTTCGATTGATTTGGAAAATAATATTTGTGGGAAGAGGAGCTGCAATTGATTTTCAGGTTTCATTTCTATTGCTCTTGCATTCTATTTTTTTCTACCTTTTTGTTTATGTAATGTAAACTTTTGATATGTCAGTGTATAAGGCACATGTGTAGATGTAATGTGAGAAATTTAATGTAAGTAAATATTTGAAATGTACTGTGGTATATTTTTATTTAATTACCAGGAGTATGATAAATAAATAAAATCTTTTTATAATTAAAGAAAAGGAGAGAGGGAGAGATGTAGTAACATAGTTGGAGGGTGAAGAGAGAGGAAGATATATATGTGGGAAATAAATGAAGCGAGAAGAAGGAAGAGGGAGGATGTGAGGGAGTGGAGAGATGGAGGGAAAGAGAGATGTAGTTCAAGGGGGGAGATAGGGAAATAGATGGTAATTTATAATCCTATTTGATTGCTTGCACTAGATGCATTGATTTCAGTGTAGATGTTGATTTCAATGTATAGGAGGAGAGATGGAGGGAAAGAGAGATGTAATTGGAGGGGGGAGATAGAGAAGATGATTTCTTGCACTCAATGATTTGATTTCAGTGCGGATGGTGATTTATAATCCTATTTTTCTTGCACTATATGCATTCATTTTAGTGTAGATGTTGAGAGAGAGAGAGAAAGAGAGTAACATAGTTGAAGGGTGAAGAGAGAGGGAGATATATATGTGGGAAAGAAATGGAGAGAGAGGAAGGAAGAGGGAGGATGTCAGAGAGTGGAGAGATGGAGGGAAAGAGAGATGTAGTTTGAGGGGGGAGATAAGGAAGTAGATGGTGATTTATAATCCTATTTGATTGCTTGCACTGGATGCATTAATATCAGTGTAGATGTTGGCTTCTAATATTATTTTATTACTTGCAATAGATCCATTGATTTCAATATAGATTTTGATTTCTAATCTTATTTGATTACCTTCATTAGATGCATTGATATCAGTGTAGATGTTGTTTTGTAATCTTATTTGATTGTTTGCATTAGGTGCATTGATTTCAGAGTTGACGTTGATTTCTGATTTGATGTAATTGGATGTAAATTGATGGTACATTAATTTTAAAGTGACTGGATTAATATTGTACATTGATTTCAGTGTAAGCACACAAAATTATTAAAAATGTACATTAATATGATGATTTCTAATCATATTTTATTGCTTACACTAGATGCATTGATATCAGTGTAGATGTTGGTTTCTAATCTTATTTTCTTACTTGCACTAGATGCATTGATTTTAGTGTAAATACAGATAATATCAAACTCTAGATCCAGAGTAATGTATTTACATAGGGAGCAAAAAGTGGAGAGAGAGAGAGGGAGTGAAAATGGACAAATAGAGGAGTATGTGTATGTTTGGGGGTGAGATAAAGAGAAAAATAAGGAGATATGGAGGGAATGGGGGAGAATGAGAGAGGGAGGGATATAGTAACATAGTTGGAGGGTGAAGAGAGGGAGAGAGAGGGAGATATAGAGAGAGATAGATGTGGGAGAGAAAGGGATAGAGGGGAAGGAAGAGAGAGAGGATGTGAGAGCGTGGAGAGAGGGAGCGAAAGAGAGATGGATTTGGAGGGGGGGGGGAGAGGGAAGATATTTCTTGCACTCATGCATTGATTTCAGTGTGGATGGTGATTTCTAATCCTATTTTTCTTGCACTATGTGCAGTGATTTTAGTGTATATGTTGAGAGAGAGAGAGTGTGTGTGTGTGTGTTGGGGCAGGAAAGAGGATTGGAAGGCAAAGAGAGAGAGAGAGAGAGAGAGAGAGAAATATAGAGGAAGGTAGGAGAGGAAGGAAAAGAGAGATGGCATGAGAGAGAGGAAGAGAGTTATGGGGGAAGAGAGAAAATTGGAGGGAAAAGAAAGAGAGAGAGAGAGAGAGAGAAAGAGAGAGGGAGATATATATGTGGGAAATAAATGGAGAGAGAGGAAGGAATAGGGAGGAAGTGAGAGAGTGGAGAGATGAAGATTGAAAATAATTTGAGATTGATCACAATGAAGATTATTTGTAATTGACTACATTCTTATTATTTTCATTTTCTATCATTCAACACTATTACATTGTCACTTTGCATTCAAAAAAATTATTTCGTCATTAAATTTATTAACAATATTTATCATCTCAAAAAACTGAGGTAACTAAAAAAATTTTAAAATTAAAATGACCAGATAAATATCATACATATTTAGTATATATAAAATTATTATATTTATATTATCTGTATTTACATATTATTGATAAAATTAATCATATTTTCGATATATTTTCCTTGGCCGCACACGACTGAAACCAGCTTAGATCCATCTTAACTCTGGATCTATTAAGCGCCGAGAGGGATCAAATCTCTCGAGGTGCAAACCTTTCCTCAACTTTTTCACTCAAAAAAAGAGGTTTGCACCTCGAGAGATTTGATCCCTCTCGGCGCTTAATAGATCCAGAGTTAAGATGGATCTAAGCTGGTTCTAATTAATCAATAAAATCAACACTAATGGGAAATTTAATTTTTCATTATTTTGTCACCTTCAACTTTACATCCTTATTTAAGCATTCCAATGGATATAAGTTTGGATGATCAAAAAATTCCAATCTCAACTTCTTGACTAACTCATGCAATGAGATTCGTCTACAATCCTAAATAAAATAGAGCATCAATCTTTGTCTTTCAATTTGTTGTCATTTTCCAATGGTTCAAGTTTCAATTCATTCTAACTTACGGTTTGAAAGATATCCTTAGTCAAATTTTAGTTTTTTTTTTTTTTATTCTATGGACATATAATATGTAAATATGTATTTCATTACGTTTTTAGAAATTAAATAAAATCAGTTTTAATATATAAATAAAATTTAATTAATTTAATTAGCATAATTATTTATTTAATTATTTATAAGTTAAATAGGTTAATATTTAAATAATTTGTAAATATAATTTTTAATTACTTAATTAGTTTTGTTAATTTAGTTAATTGTTAATCCAATTTTCATGTAAATACAACTTTAATTTAATTAATTATTTTTATTATTTAAAATATTCCTTATATAAATTATATATATATATATATGCTATAAAATAACCTAATTGAACAACTAATAATACATAAATTATATAATAATAATAATAAAATTTTATTTAAAGCCACTCGATTCCAGCACTACTTACATCACCTAGGGAAAATACCCAAGGGATCTTATATGGAGCACCATAAAAAATTCTCGGGGTATTTTTCTGAGCCTGACTTGGGTTCACTTTCATAACTCACAAAGAGCACATATATATTAATAGGAGGCATCAAATATATGATATATGGGTGTTTGTTTCATTGGTTTATGTTATGAGTGGAGAGGGGGTCCTAGTCTCCATCCATGTGGGCCCCCTTCCATGTGCTCCCTCCTCCATTCATATGTACATTACTCCAATTCATTCACCCTGAACTCAAAACACCAACCCACCCACTTTTCACTTTTTTAGTTTTATATTACTTATTTTTGTTTTATTTGAAAATATTTATTTTTAATTATTTCTTTTAATATTTTTAAATATATCAAAACTGAAACATTAATAAATTAATACTATTAAACATAATTCAAATAGTATTAACACAAATATTTTTAAACATAACTCAAATAGTATTAACACACATATTTTGAGATACAATATATTGAGTTTTATTCCCCTCAATTTGGAAAATGAGAGTTACTTGGAAATATATACCATGGAGAATAATTTGGAAGCATTAATTCAAGTAAATATAATCATACGGTATCGTGTAAATTTAGAAGAAATGACAGCTATGAATTTGCAATCAAAATGGATTTCTTGAGTTTGTTTGGGGAAAATTTCTTTGGGCCAATAAGATTTGTTGTCATTAATGCATTCTGATATTATTCAATTTCAATCATATTTTCATATTCAGCAATGGAAAGAAGGGTTTTTATTTTATTATTTTATTCAATTGAATTTTAATTGGTTAACTTGTTCTTGACGGTTTTGCATTTTGAGTTAGGTATCAAATTTTATTTTGTTTTTAATGAAACTGAGTTTCTGAGCTAAAAAATGAGATCTTATATCTTCATTCAACCATATTTCAAAATTCCAAAATCTCTCTTTTTTGGAGATTGACTTGTAAATTATAAATAATGGCTTCAAGAATGATACACGGATTCTCTTTTTTGCAAGTAGGGTACTCTTTGCGCTATTTTAAAGAATATGTTTTTTATAGCATTAATGGGAATACTCAGATCTTAGCCTAGGGTTTCCCTTTTGAGATTAAATCTCTGTTGTAGAAATAGATCCATTATCTTTTGGCAGAGATGAATATCTTGGGAGGATTGTTTGGGAAATTCATAGTAAAAACAAAGCATGAGACACAGTATTAAGATTTTATTTCAAGTACTATTATTTGTGAATAAAATACTATTATTCTATGGCATATTTGTGGCAATGATTCCATGTTTTACCACTATTGTTGAACATGTGAATTTCAGTTTATTGCATCAAATATCTAATATAATAACTACATAGATAAACTATTTGTGTGTTGATTTCATTTTTCATTTAAGAAAATTTATGAGAAACTATTTACCCATAAATTTTTCATCATTAATTGATTAATAGTCTTAAAAATGATGTGCACTACTTCCTTGCTTCAGTGACTCATATTTTCTTATTTTAATTTGTAGACAAACCATGTCATGCATTAAAGATACCAGTTGTTAGAACTACTTCAGAAGCTCAATATGTATCAAAATATCCATGTTAAATCCTCATTATTGCTAAATATTTGCCCTTGGAATTTACGAACTATTTCATATGTGCCAAGTTAAAGAGGTTATCTTTATTTTTTTGCAAGTAGGCATGCATCTAGATTAATTCATTTTATTTTTAAAAGTATCATTTTGTAGGATCAATTCCATTAGTGGTTTTTTTGAATCCTTATGTCAACTTAAAGACTGTTTTCCTTCAAGCTACCTATAAGAAGGAAATTTTGATACCTCTTCTTGTCGGTAATTGATAGAAACATCAAAAATCAATAGGGAGAGTGAGGGGTAAATGAGCCCGTTCGAACCAGTTGAGATCATCATCCCAAATGGATAAGGGCCTATTTTGGGACTTCACTAGGTGATATCCCCATTGTTTATTATGGTCATATTTAGCCATCAACAATGTGCCATAATCGTATTTTCAATTTCTGTTGGTTCCTCAATTTTTAGAGGAAGAGGTGCCAAATTTTTAGAGTTTCCTTTTTCCTTTTCAAAGTTTTCCATCATCATTTTTTACATATTTTTTTTCCTTAGTCTTTGAATTTATTATAAATAACTAATCAATTCACGTTCCAAGTCTATTTCAACCACTAATTCATCAGACTCTGCCTACTTGTCTTCTATAGTGTCTAAATCCACGAGCATGAACTCTTTTGTACTTCCTTTAGCTATATCCTTATCAAAGGATTGTTCATCTTCATTCTATGTGGAACTATTAATATCTTGAGTATAGAAATTTTTATTTTTGATATTCTTGTACTTGTGTATTTTTCTATACGTATCCTTATGTTCATGTTCATTTTTATTTTTCTCTCTTATAGATGCATAATGACCTAGCTTACCATTATTAAAACATTTGAAATGAAACTTACCTTTGTATATGCCACGTCCTCTCTTCAATTTACTAAAAAAATATACCTCCTCTTCATTTGATTCCCAACATCAGTGGTATTAATATTCATTAGACCTTTTTTCAACTTTGAAGGATACCTAATTTAATATATTTTTTCCTTCATAGTGACCACTCATCTTGTCCAATATTTTCTTACTGGTGGTGCAATCGATAATTTTGACGAATTAAAATTCATGAAGTGTAGAAAGGATTGCATTCGTTGCCTTGGAATTATAAGTGATTCAAGCTTGTCATCTTTTGCAAGGATCATTGAGGCTTTTTATAACCGTCTTGCACTATGTCCCATGCATCTGAAATATGAGGCTATATGAAATTCTTCATCCTTACCTTTTAGAATGTATAGTTTGTTCCAGTAAAGC
Organism: Pinus albicaulis; assembly: GCA_034641835.2. Classification (NCBI taxonomy): domain Eukaryota; kingdom Viridiplantae; phylum Streptophyta; class Pinopsida; order Pinales; family Pinaceae; genus Pinus; species Pinus albicaulis. Next base: position 1,139,600,266 of record CM076579.1, on the reverse strand, counting down.
TATGATCCTTATTGTTGTGAATTATATCCTAGTTGGAAATTTTTTATAATATTCCTTCAAGTTATTAGATTTTTGTTGAAGGGACTTAGATTTGATACATATTATTAGAAACCAAGAAAATACTAAGAGAGTGGTTAAATCAATATCTTAACCATTTTTAATAATTTACTTTCTCAAACTAAAAATTATCAGCAACATAGTAAAAATACCATCACACCAATCTCCTACTTTTACATGGAAATCCAACTAATAAAATCAAAATATATTTTTAATTATGATGCAAACCAAAGCTACAACTTCATATTAAATCAATCTCTATAAGCTACAACCTACTAAATTCTTTAACCTCCTTTCTCTCTGCAAGTGAAAACTTGCTAATTTTTATGGGCACTAACCTTAAGGAAGCACCAACTCCCTATTTATCATCATCAACTGAAAGGAAGCACCAACTCCCTATTGCATAAGAACCTACATTCACATATTTTGGCATCCCTCTTCCATAAATTCTCAAAATCAGATCTTCAAGCTTCAAAAACATTATCAATTTTTCTATTCAAATCTCCACTTCATCCCAACACACACAACTCTCAATATTTTTGGTTCATGTGCCTCTACTCTAAAATTTATTCAAAAATTTCGTTGTATTAAAAATATTTAGAGATAATTTTATTCTCATTTGATGTTCTAATTTTTTATTTAACAATCAGTTTATTTCCAAATTAGCTTTGGATCTAACTGTTGTCCATATTTCTATGTCAATTTCTTTAATTAGTTTTTCCTATTTTTATTAACAACATTATTTTTATTGTTTTACATGTAAACATGGCAATCTCTCTTAAAAATAACATTATGGATTTTTCTTTTTTCTTTTCCAAAACTAGTGTTTGGGCTACAATTATTGTTTCTTGTAATTTATGCAATAAAGAAAAAAATTGGACAAAATGCCAAATTTAGTCTCCAACTTTTTTTTATTTCCTCATGCTAAGAACCATAATTCATGACCTCAACCTACCTCTTTTGGAACCTAGCTTGTAACCACTTATCACTCTGAAACATATTATATTTTCTTATATGACCAACCTTTCATGACCTTGTCCTTATCTAAGTGATGGTGCTAACCTCACCATCTTGATATAAATATCATATAATCCTTTGATGCACTACACTAATATCTCGCCATGCCATGTTGGCCTCCTCGTTAGCTCCACCGGTGTTTGAATTCTTGACTTATTTAACCCCATCTTTTGAATAGGATTGTGTTAGATCAATTTCAATGTTGTTTGATCAACAACTAAATTTAATTTCGAATCTCCTCTCCCCCCCCCCCCCCCCCAATATGATCAATAGTTAACTAGGAGTGGTTTGTTATTTTTATCTTTTGTGACTAACCCCTACATGCTTACTTAAAATTGTGCCATAGACAGATCTTCATCACTTCACTCCAATGGTGTTTATTAATTTTGGCCCCCCTTGTGTGGCTTATTAATAATGGAGCGGGGGTCTCAAATTGTCGTTTTTTGCTCCATCTCATCCCTATTTTTGCCTAACACTTTAAACTTAATCCTTTTGCTTTTTCTCTACTCTACTGCAACCATCCGCAATGACCTTCTCATGAGAACTATAGGGGCTTAACCTATTTCACTATACCAATAAGGAATCTCTACATTCTATCATGATTTGGTATCCACCTATTTTTATACAAGTCAAATATGCTTAAAATCTTGAACCTCGTATATGCTAGACCTAAGTCCTATTTTGGTCCAAATTCCCAAGCATCAACTCTTTTTCAAATTAATATTAACACAAGTAAAATTCAAAAATTTACCCGTAGGCATGAACCCCAATGATTTTCCACATTACATGTGTATGTCATCAGTCCACGTGGTGGACTCTTAGTGGTTCCATGTTTTACTTGGATGTGGCCTCCTTGGCCACCCATAAGGGTTAAAAACACTTGTCACATGTCCTGTGTAAATACCTACCATGTCATCAAATTAGGCAAGTGATGGCCATGTATAAGCCACTTGACTAGCCACATCATGAACCACACCATCATTCTTGTATGCAGATCCATTCATAATGTAGGTCAATTTTGGTGTTTTTATATTAATAGGAGGCATGAAATATATGATGGATGGGTGTTTGTTTCATTGGTTTATGTTATGAGTGGAGAGGGGGTACTACTCTCCATCCATGTGGGCCCCCTTCCATGTGCTCCCTCCTCCATTCATATGTACATTACTCCAATTCATTCATCTTGAACTCAAAACACCAACCCACCAAATTTTCACTTTTTTAGTTTTATATTATTTATTTTTGTTTTATTTGAAAATATTTATTTTTAATTATTTCTTTAATATTTTTAAATATATCAAAACTGAAACATTAATAAATTTCCCAACACTACTATTAAACATAATTCAAGTAGTATTAACACAAATATTTTTAAACATAACTCAAATAGTATTAACACACATATTTTGACATACAATGTATTGAGTTTTATTCCACTAAATCTGGAAAATGAGAGTTCCTTGGAAATATATCCCATGGAGAAAAAATTGGAAGCATTAATTCAAGTAAATATAATCATATGGTATCCAACTAAATTTATAAGAAATGAGAGCTATGAATTTGCAATCAAAATGGATTTCTTGAGTTTGTTTTGGGAAATTTTCTTTGGGCCAATAAGATTTGTTGTCATTGATTCATTCTGAGATTGTTTTAGGAAAATTTCTTTCCTCATGCTAAGAACCATAATTCATGACCTCAACCTACCTCCTTTGGAACCTAGCTTGTAACCACTTATCACTCTGAAACATATCATATTTTCTCATATGACCAAGGCTTCATGACCTTGTCCTTATCTAAGTGATTGTGCTAACCTCACCATCTTGATATAAATATCATGTAATCCTTTAATGCACTACACTGATATCTCCCCATGCCATGTTGGCCTCCCCGTTAGCTCCACCAATGTTTGAATTCTTGACTTATTTAACCCCATATTTTGAATATGATGGTGGTATATCAATTTCAATGTTTTTTGATCAACGACTAAATTTAGTTTGGAAGCTCCCCCCCCCCCCCCCCCCATATGATCAATAGTTAACTAGGAGTGGTTTGTTATTTTTCTCTTTTGTGACTAACCCCACACACTTGCTTAAAATTGTGCCATAGACCAATCTTCATCACTTCACTCCAATGGTATTTATTAATTATGGGCCCCCCTTGTATGGATTATAAAGAATGGAGCGGGGGTCTGCGAATTGTCATTTTTTGCACCATCTCATCCCTATTTTTGCCTAACACTTTAAAATTAATCCGTTTTATTTTGCTCTACTCTAGTGCAACCATCCACAATGACCTTCTCATGAGAACTATAGGGGCTTAACATATTTCACTATACCAATATGGAATCTATACTTTCTATCATGATTTGGTATCCACCTATTTTTATACAAGTAAATTATGCTTAAAATCTTGAACCTCATATATGCTAGACCTAAGTCCTATTTTGGTCCCACTTCCCAAGCATAAACATGTTTTCAAAATAATATTAACACAAGTAAAATTCAAAAATTTACCCCTAGGCATGAACCCTAATGATTTTCCACATTACATGTGTATGTCATCAATCCACATGGTGAACTCTTAGTGGTTCCATGTTTCACTTGGATGTGGCCCCCTTGGCCACCCATAAGGGTTAAAAACACTTGTCACATGTCGTGTGTACAGACCTACCATGTCATCAAATTAGCCAAGTGATGGCCACGTATAAGCCACTTGAATAGCCACATCGTGAACCACACCATCATTCTTGTATGCAAATCCATTCATAATGCAGGTCAATTTTGGTTTTTTTATTTGTTAAATGATTGTAGGGTCATATGCTCTAGACTCACTCTTAATTGAAATTGCGCTTTGAGAAAAGTAGTTCCATGATTAATCTAGCTGCACTCCTTTTTATATTTGGTACTATGCACAAATCCCAAGATTCCATAGATTCTTCCAATAGTTCGGATATCACCAGATTCTTCCAAGTCCTTCTTACAGTAGTACGTATATCACTATATTCTTCCAAAACTTCTAGATATATCTATAGTTTTCCACATCCCATATTTTTTCCAATATTCTAGATATCACAGATACCTTAGCCAATATAAACCTCCTTCACTTCAAAATAGTTTTTTCTCATTAATACTTAAGATTTCCACTTAGAGCCATATATCGTTGGAAAGGTCCTTGAGAGGGATATCCAACTAAAAAACTTGAATGTTATTTTGAGAAATTTACATATTGAAAAAATTCGTTCAAATATAGGCTACATCTCATTATTAACAAACTCTCACCAAACTCTCAACCAAATCCCCTTGAACTTGTATTCACTTATTCACTTGAAATCATTTAATAGACTTGACATTAAGAAGAACCCTTTTTATTATCAAGTTGCTCATGGATAAGCACCCACAAATATTAAATTGTTGAGGAAAATTTTCTTTAAATTCGAGGGACATGTTAATCCCTAGATAAGGCACTTCTTAACCAAAAAATGTTGTCAGCTTGACAGCATTGAGAAGGAGTTGAATCAAAATTTTCATAGATGGACAAAATTTTTCACTTTTTTCCTTTCTTTCACATTATATGAATCATTCATTAATTAGTTTCACATTGTAAAGAAGATAATATAAGCATGAAAATCACTTGAGAAACAACCATAAATAGAAATAAGTGTGAGAGAAGTAATAGATAAATGAAACACCATCAAACACATAGAAAAACTAGATGGTAGGTGGAAACCCTTACAGGAGAAAAACCACCATATTTAGTTTGTCTTCTTCGTATTATTATCAAAATATTCTTCTTACATCATCCACTTGCCACCACTAGTGTGAAAGTCCCATTTTTTTTATGCATGTGAGGAACCACTTTCTCCATACCACTACATGATGGAAGCCACCACTTCCTCAATTGTACACAGGCCCCAACCTCCAATATTTTCTTTGAACACCACAAGAGGGAAGCCACCACTCCCAATTTATCATGCCACGACCCAGAGGAAGCCACCACTCCTTGAATGAGAAAGCCAACATTTTCTCACTGAAGGTCCCAACCTTCAAATCATTATGAACCACATTTCATCCATTTTCAAATTAGGACCATGAACTCTGCACAAAATAACTGCGAGCCTTGTTTAATATATTTTTATAGTGGACCCACTAAGTATTATTTTCTCAATTATAACAAAAAAATCTATTGCAATCTGCAATAAATATATGCTCTCATAAAAAAAATATGCTCTTCAAACCCTAGAACCAAACAAACTAACCAAGAACATACATACACTCATTCCCTGATCAACAAATATATCAATAATAACAAAGATATAGTTACATCAACATGACCAAAAACCCTAGAAACACTTAAATAACACTATGACGAGATTAATAAAAACATTCCCTTTTTCAACACTCAACAACATTATACTTTGATTACATAGGAAACAAACTCATGCATACAGTAGGATGACTATGAAAATAGCCATGGTATCAATCACATAGTGGAAAACAATATACATACAAACTCCTCAACATTAAATCTCTGGTCACTAGTCATATCTCTCACACTCATCTATAACACATGCAAATACAATGTTAGCCATAAAAACTTAACAGTGATACCAATGTGAGCACTAAATTATGGTATAAGTACCTCCTAGCTCCAAAACGCACTATAATTTTTTATTCTAGAAATCCAACACAGATTCTAACCTCAAATAGGAACTTACTGCAAATTAGTTTCTCTATTAATCGCAGCTTCAGTCCACCTCACACACGAGGTCTCTAATTGACTAGTGATCTATCTAGGTGAGCCACTCTCTCCATTGATCCTTTATACACTATTTCATACATATTGTCCAACAATTCTATAATCTAATAGTTGGCACATTTAACTAAGATCCCAACTCACTAATTGGACCAAATCGGGATGAACTAAGGCACTACTTATAACCATTTCAGACCATTTCAATAATCACTTAGATAATCAATGTGTTCATAATAGATCTTGACTATATTTCTCTGTTTGGACCAAATCGACCACCTCATTGAGATAAAATCAAAGGCATTATCGATGAACAAATAAGCTATAAATTGCAGACCAATTGAATTAATTTGATTTTTGGCAAACCCATGGAAAAATTGAATGGATTTGCTCATCTTCTTATTTTCGTTGGTTACGGATAGTGAAATAGCCATATAATAAAGATCATGGGTATATTTTCACACGCACACATATGGAAGATTGGATCAATGTGGTAGTGTCATTTTGTAACAAACACCCCTCCCCATCTCTTCACCCAATGGGAAGGTTTTTACCAAATAATCCAACTGATATTGTGTTGTCAAAAAAATTGGATTATTTACATTTTTTCTTCCCAATTATATATAGTAATTTATTTTCCCCAAAGGAAAATCATAATTTTGTTCAAAAGAAAAAAATTACCTTTTGTAGATGCTAAAAATAATTCGATCACACCACCCTTACATGATACACAAGAAATAAAAACTAATAAAGAGATAACACTAAAAATATTCTCTTATACCCTTCTTTTTCTCCACTTTTCACCAACCACTAGAGTTGGGAGTGGAAGATAAAATGGCCATATGATTTGATTCTATATTTGCTGGATTTTCTTTATCAGAGTTCAAGCTCTCTGATGCATGAATTATTCTAGACTCACTAGCTTCTTTTAAAGAAAAAAAATCCCAATCTGGTACTCTTGAGTTACAATGATAGTTACTTTGGACAAAAGCATCAGAATTGCCTGCTCCACCCCTCTCTTTTCTATAATTCCTTAGGAATTTTGTTCAAGAATATTTGTAGTATTATTTAGGGTATATTATTCCTCTGCATCAGTTTCTTATGGATATCAAAACTATCATACCTTTGGATTTTGTGCTTTTGTCATTTTTATTTTGTGATCTTTCTTTTCCTTAGGACACAAGTTTTGAAGATGATCGGTTTGAACACAAATAAAACATTTGAATGTCATTTTTTAAAATCTAGAAACTCGGTCCACTACATATTACTATGAATAAAAATAATGTGGTAGGTAAACCTTTACTCTATTCCACTTGTACATAGATTCTGAAAAATATGAAAATTATTTTTGTGACTCTATCCACATCCACCTTAAGTAAATTACCTAAATAATTGTTGATTCCTTCTATATATTTGAAATGGCTGAAAATGGAGGGAAATATTTTGTAACCTCACCCATCCCGAAATTTTTTATACCAGCACGGTATTTCCATCAAATTTAGAAAACCATGGGATCATAAATCGACATGTGTTACCCCAAGACCATGGTCCCTCATTTAAAACAAAATCCAGATATTTTGTTGTATCAAATTTGATGATAAAAAATCCCCTTGAACATAGGTTAATATCACAGTTTGCAATCCAAGTGGAGAAGATTCAGTGATACAAATCCTCTTTCTTGCTTGAGAATATGTTAAATCTACATCTAGCTTCTTTGGATTGAAATTCGAAGTGGAGCACTAAACTTTTTTGTTCCCCAATATAGGGACCAGGAACATTGGGGTGTTGATCAAAATTTTCATGCATTCCAGACCTTCCTTTAACTGCATCCTTGAAGGATTTTGGACCCTTATGGTTACTATATCCCTTACATCCTCCACATAATCTCATATTAAATATGATGGATGAGACACATTTAATACCATAATATTGTAGCTTGGAAGCATCTTGCATTGATCTCCCTACATATATAAAAATTTGAAGATTTAATAGAATCCCCAGACTTTCTTGGATCTTCTATTTCAGTTCTTTCACCAGATCATTGGTCCATACCATTATGACGATTGAATTCCTATCAAGATATTTTATGAAAATTTAGAAAGGTCTTAACTGATTTGGAATCTCACAATCGGTTCCACATCCAATAGAGTAAGGACTAGCCTCATTATGAATGGAAGGATCCATTGTTCTAACTAGGTAATTGTTTGGAAACTGGAACCCTTCATTTCTCCCCCATTCCAATCTCCAAACACAAACTTGTTTGATCTCCCTATGGGAATTTTATACACTTTGACACCAAGGAGAAATGGAGGCCCAAACATCCACCAGTAGGATCCACTTTGTATCGATACCAAAATCATGGTTTCGACATTGGAAATCGACTTCCACCTCCAAAATAAACTTGAAACTTGGAAACTAGGATTATAGTGTGAATAAATAAGACTAAGACCTCTAGGAGGATTAAAAAATGTGACATCAATAATAATGGAGGAGTTATTATTAAGGGAGTTCTGCCTCATAGTCCCATATCATAGGTCAGCAAATTAAAGTGATAGATCTAACTAGCACAATGCCATAGAGCACTCAATATAAAAAAATAAAATAAGATCCTATGATAATATGCATTGATAACTAGGAGATCATGCTCATAGAGGAGAACCCTATCATTATGATTAAAATAACACCACCGATCTCCCAAGGAAAGTTGCAAAATTGAGATTATTCTCTCCTTAATTGAGATGAGAAAACCCGATACAGAAAGAGATCCAAGGAAGGGGGGTGAATCTGGTAATTTGTGTGAGAGATCTAGTGCATGGAGTAATTCCACCACGACCTATTTAGAATAGATATCTAGGTCAAAAATTTAAGTGTAAAACATGAAAAAAGTGAATCATTATGGAAGCGAAGGCCACACTGCAGGAAACTGTAATTTGTTTCCACAAATCCATCATCATTCTCTAGGTGTTTGTTATTTATATATTACTATTATTTATAAATGCCTCTATGGATTCCTGAATGGAATCAATCCTGAGTGATGTAAAACACCCTTCATTTTCCTCCTCTACGTAGATATTGACATTACTATCCTTTATGTCTACATAATATTCCTACCCCATTAATTATTGTCCTCTTCGTGTTGTAATTGTCTCCCAATATAGCATGGGAGTGCATAATTCATGTTGCAACCCAATTAAACTGAGAAACTATTCTATGAAAGACACACCAAATAGCCTTCAATGGTTGTTATACCAATTAAGTCTTTCATATAGTAAGGAAAATTCATACATCCAAATCAAGAAATCTACTAAGCTCTGGAATCTGTGTCCCTTTGACTCAACCCATTTTAATATATTTTTAAAAATTATTTACATTGCATATTCATGAGGAATATCGGGTTGGAGTTGTCACACACTAGGAGAAAGTGGCAAGCCCATGACAGTATCTGTAAACTTCATAAATGTATAACTCCTCTTTACATATCTCTAACTATTGTAGCAAGCCATATTAAACCATAATTCCAAAAACATGTAGACTTCCATACCATAAGTAGTCATCAGTATTTTGATAACAATCCACCACTCGTGTTGACATCAGCACAACTTTTTGTTTCATCCTAAGGTTGAAATCATTACCAACATCATGCTACCAAAAATCTCCACCTTTGGAATTTATGACAACCTTCATACTTAATACTAAATTTATCTTTATTCATCTCTGGTTGGCTATTCTCACTCCTTGTTAGTATTTGATCTCACTCTCCCCCTTTGAAATCCATGGCATTAGGTGATTCAAACCTCACTAAAACACCATGATGACAACAAATGAACTCTACAAATATCATTTTTTCCCTGATGAATATGATTAGATACAATGCTCCTCCAAAATAAACATTAGAAGCAAGGAATTTCATTCCTTACACTTGTATCTTCAAAAAACAATAGAAAACATTAAAAATTGGGCCAATAATGACCTTCCACATTCCTAAACACACTACCCCTGCACATGTATTGGGGTTGCATTCAAATTCTTCAAGCTACTCTCCACATGAACTTTACTACTTCCTTTTCCTACTTGACACATGCAACATGCTACATCAACTTGACCAATACTCCATGACTAAACGAAGAGCCTGAAAATATAGGGCATATAATGTTTATATAGGGAAATATCAATGAAATAACAAATATGACACCAAAATACCATAGATGGATGAAAAAATACACTCAAGGGTTCCTTACATGCCAAAAATAAGATGACTCTATTCAATGCATGCCTAACACTAGGACTAGTCAACCAACAAAGAAAATGATGAAAGTGATACCAATATAAGGATATATCTTGCACTCTAGGTTGCATACATAGTTGAAATAAATACTCTCTACTGTGCATGCCAAATAACTCTCTCCCATATATGAACCATACTAGGGTTACTCAACCAAACTAAAAAATGATAACCATAACAAATTCATAGAAGGTTGATTCATAGCATCCAACTCATGATTATAACCATATATATCTACTATAAAAGAATGAATTAAAGAAATATGTAAAATAGTATTCAATCATTGAAACCCTAAATGCATACATAGCTCCCGCCAAGATCACATACCTTCTGAATTTCTTACTAATCTTGAGGAATTTATTGTGCTTATATGATCTTGGTCTTACTATGTTGCTACTAAAACTCATACTCATGGCTTCTGGTGCTTACATACACTTCCCCTAAGACCATGCAAACCTTGTACTCTTCTTCTGCAATCATTTATGAATAAGTCTAATAATACTAGCTTATGTTGGGGACTATATTTTCTTACTTTTACATTTATTTCTCTTTCTTCCTCCAAAGCATGGTAGGCTATTTCTTGCAATGTACATTCTCATCTATTTTTTCACTAGGCTTATTTTGGATATGTTCCTCATTTTTCCTAATCTACCTTGATAAATCGAAAAAATTGTAGTCTTTGTCCATGTGAGTGAAATTTCAAAAAGTGTTACACCTCACATAACTAGTATATAATGCTAGATGATCAAATATTTTATTAAACATACTATATATTTGCTTTTCATTTATCATACTTCTACTTCGTGCACCATATTTGCAATCAACTACCTCATGGAAAAGCATGTTACATGGAAAATAATAACCATGAAATGAACTAGTATACATCATGTATTTTGATCTCATTATAGAATTTTTGAGCTCTAAAATGGGCCTCCTAAGAAATATTGGAAATAATAAAATAAGGTTAGTTTACATCATCAAATTTTAGAGGGAAAAAAGTGAAAAATAAATTTTCAACTCGTATTTTCAAGTTATCTCCCTACAAATTTACTAAAATTTAGAGCATTGGTACTCATTCGATGCAAAATTTAATTCCTCATCCAAAGAGTACACATTATGCATATTTTTTATGAACCCTGTTACAAAAAAAATGAGAAATACATGAAAAATGTGATTGCAATCACATTTTTCATATATTTTTCATTTTTTGTGTAGCGAGGTCCATCAAAAGTATGCAAAATCAGTAGTCCTTGGATGCGGAATTAATTTTTCCATCCAAAAAATGCTTCTTGAAATTTTAATAAAAATGTATGGAGATAAGATGAAAATTTGTTTTATTTTTTAACTCCAAATATGGTGAATCCTCCCTCATGGTTGAAATCATAATCTTGAATTATATTGGTTCTTATAAATTTTATTTTGGTTGTACATTTTTTAGGCCCATTTTAGACCTCAAAAATTCTCTAATCCTTGGCTTTTCAACTTGCTGCATACTCTATGGATTGGATCCATACAATTTTCTTTTGGAAGTGGTTGGAACATGTGCAAAGTTATGACATATGTAACAATGTACATCATCCATCAAAGGAGTGAAAATTTTTTGACTTCTCCTTTGAAATACATTATATTCTTGTCTAGGAGTTAAAGGTATTCCAGTCATAGGTGTTCCTAGAGGTTTTCTTCTTGGTTGATGTGGATGTGTTTCCTCCTTCCTCTTTTGTTTCTCACATTGTTTCCATTATCTGATATAGGTTTCTTAGGTGTTTCATTATTGTTTACATGTGCTTGTTTGCTAAAGTCTCCATTATAAAAGAAAAGACCATATGTGATCAAAGGATATCTTTGGATATTAAGTAGGTTTTTCAAATACTTGGTGCTTATTTTCCAACTAAACTAATTCTACTTCTTTTCTAGCTCTTTTCTCATTGCAAATACTTTAGCCTCAATTTTTTCAACTCCGCCCTCCTTTTATTTCATATGCTTGATCATGAATTTCTCAACTCTTTTATCCTCTTGTAGCTGGATCTTAAAGTTGATGAGTTCATATTTTATTTCAATCTCCTTGCCATAAAAAATCTGCAATAATCTCTTTTGAGGAATATTCTCATTCATTACCCTTCCTACTTCACTAGTTAGCTTATCGATTACAACCATGGTCGACTCATGTTCAACTTTAATAAGAGTTTACTAGTATAAAATGATGAAATTAGTAACTGAGTGACTAAAAACATTAGTCACCATACTTATTTCAAGTGAATTACTACTAACATTGAGAAATTTTAAGTTACCAAACTAAAAATGACTAATTTAAATGACTAATTTAGTCTAGGGATAAAATATATGACTAGATAAGAATTACCCAACCGAAAATGACTAACTTAAATGAATAATTTAGTCCAAGACTAAAATATATGACTAGATAATAGGTGGCAAAATAAAAAAAGGACTAATGTAAATGGTTGTTATAGTCCAAGAATAAAAATATGACCAACTAACAAGTACAACACGTACATGAATTAGTCATTACACTAGTCATTTTTAATTGCGTCACTCTGGAATTGAAAAATTGCAATTTTGATATTAAAGTGTTACATTTCACTAAGTTTTAACACTGCAAATGGATTCAAAGACCCCATGGTCTTTGAATCAAATTGTAACATTAAGATTTAGAGACAAAGGGTTCTCTAATTCCATATAGTGTTAAAATTTAGGTATATGAATTCAATGAACCCTTAAAAGAGTCTATGAATACATTTATAAAGATAACCCTTAAATAAAAATGGTTGACCATGGTTGATTTTCATAATGAGACAATATTTGTGCTAATGTGGCAATGAAACCCAACAAATTTATATTTGGTTTCATAAACCCAATGTGAAACCCAATACCAAAAGCCCTTATTTTAAACCCTCATTTTATAATTCTAAGAGGGAAATTTGAATAAACTGTAATGTTATGTAACATTACAACAACAAGTACAAGATTTATTATTATCTTGTGATAATATTTTTCACAGTGGTTGACCATTGTAGTCATGTTTACTAACGTTGATTATGATACCCATGTTGACTATAGTTGACAATGTCAACAAAATTCAACCATATTTAATGTGGTCAACCATGGTAGACCAAATTCAACCAAAGTGACTATGATCATGGTTGATGATCGTTGATGAAATTCAACCATGGTTAATCATTGCTGACCATCATTGGAAATGGTTGATCATGGTTGACCATGGTTGATCACAATTAACCATAGTTACATTGACCATGGTTGACCATATTCAAGAATGATCAACTGTGGTTTATCGTGGTTCACCATAGAGACATTGATTAACCCTTATGACCATGATTGATGATCATGGATCATGCTTGGCCATGGAATATTATGGTTGACGATGGTTGACAATGATTGACCATGGTTGGACATGGTTGACCATGCTTGGCCTTATTCATCCGCGGTTGACCATTTTCCACCATGGTTCATCGTTGATCATGGTTGACTGTATTCAACCATAAAGCATCATGGTTGAAATTCACTGACCATATTCAACTATAAAGCATCATGGTTGAAAGTCACTGGCCATATTCAACCATTGGTTACCATGGTTGACCTTATTTGACAATGGATGATCATGGTTGATGAAATTCAACCATGGTTAATCATTGTTGATCATTATGAAAGAGACCTTAATCATGGTTTATCATGATGAAAAAGATTTTAATCAAGGTTGATCATGGTTGATGAAATTAAACAATGGTTAATCATGATTGACCATTGTTGACCATGGTTGATTTTGGTCTACCATAAAGACATTGTCCACGGTCAACCATTTTTAAGCATGATTAACCATGGTTGATCATGGTTCACTATAGAGACATTGATTAATCATTATAGCCATGGTTGATGATTTTGGAGTATGCTTGACCATTGAAGATCATCATTTGACATGCTTGATCATGGTTTACGATGATTGGCATTGATTAACCATGGTCGAACATGGTTGAGCATGTTTGACCAAATTCAACAATGCTTGACCATATTCAACCATGGTTGATCATATTCAACCATGGTCCATCGTGGTTGACCATGGTTGTCTATATTCAACCATTATTAATGACGGTTGACATTATTCAACCATGTTGATCATGGTTGACCTTATTACCATGTTTGACCATTAGTGACCATAGTTGCTCATCATTCACCACACTTAACCATGATTGACAAAATTCAACTAAAGATGCATTGATTATGGTTGATCAATGAATAGATTTCATCAAACATGGTTGCCTATAACTAAGCGTGATCATGATCAGTTATTTAAACATAGACTACAAAAGGTGACTTTGTTTGAAAATGTTTAACCAATATAGTTGACTATAATAATTATATATTAAACATTTTATTAATTATGTATTAATGCTTTACTTAATATATTAATTAATTAATATTAATATCAATTAATATTATTATATTAATTTAAACATTTTTAAATTAATATTTATTATTATTCAACATTTTGAAATAAAATTTTAAATTAATATATCAATGTATTAATAAATATTTCAATTCGCTAAAATATATTGATTTAAATATTATATATAATATTTAGTTAATATATTTAAAAAAATTAATATTAATATTAATAGAAATATTAATATATTATTTAATATTAAAATGTTACTTTAAACATGTTTAAATTAATGTTTAATATTATTTAATAGTTTGAATTATAAATTATTTATAATCAAACTATACCAAAGTTATTGTCATTAATATTATTTTAAATTATTAAAATTATAACTAATAAAATATTATTATTTATTTTTAATATTTAATCATATTATTGTTTAATACACTTAAAGCCACATTTTAATCAAATAATTTATTTTAACCCAACAAATTTAACACCATAAACTAAATATTTTCTTATGCAAAACAACCATAAACACAGATTTATATTGAAAATATAAATAAACTACATGCTATAAATTTCCATTAAATAAACCAAACCATAAAATAAATTTCCATTAAATAAAACATATAAACTTATTTCAAGTTGATTCATTTTTCCATAAAATAAAACCCATCTGGCCAATAAATCAAACACAAACTCCATAATAATATCATTAAAAAAAAAAAAAAATTGATATTCTCTTACGCTCAAAAGTAATGAAAATTTTTGATACTTTTTACGCAAAATTAATGGAAAATAACATGTTTCAAAAATTATATTCTTAAATAATCAATCAGAAAGTAACCACTAACATATGGTATAAAAAACTATTCAAGCTTAATCGAAAGAAGAGAGTCAAAATCCAACATGTTTCAAAGTTTATATTCTTAAATAATCAATCAAAAGTAACCACTAACATATGGTATAAAAAACTATTCAAGCTTAATTGAAAGAAGAAAGCTTATAATCTTAAATAAATAATCAATCAAAAGTAACCACTAACATATGGTATAAAAACCTATTCAAGCTTAATTGAAAGAAGAGAGTCAAAATCCAAAAGCTAAGGTCCAGAACCAAGAACAGGTCTTCCATCAAAGTTGAGTATGCCAGCTGAATCTTCATCGGAAGATATTTCTATTGCCTTTGTGAATGGGGTGGACAAACCAACATAGTAGTCCGCCAACCTTGTGGTGTTGTTGTCAGAGGTCTTGAATTAAGGCAACATTTCAACTTATATTATCTCGTATCTTGGATTCGTGATTTTGATTTATTCATTGATAAGCAATCGATAATGTTCTAAAACATTCTGCACCTGGCCAATGATTTTCTGGAAGGTTTGCATGACATTAACATTGATTTTATTTCCAAGGATAAGATGTGTCCTCCTACATCTTTAGATGCAAGAAAAGAAAATCTAAAATTGCATAATGAACGTATCCGTTGTGTATCAGCAACAAATTTGAACTTCCATAATGTGATTAGGAACTTGCATCAAAAAATTCAGAAATAGAAAACACAGTGGCATCATGGTATGTAACATCATGACGAACATTACTGTTTTACCATGTCAAAAAGTTGGGGCCAACTAAAACCCCTCGCAGGAAAAGCCCAGATCGTCAATTCTGTGGAACAATGAAGAAAAGCTAAAAACATCATCGCCATCCACAGTTATAGCTGCTCGAAAAATCTTGAAGAAAGATCATTGGCATTTTTATACATCATTACAAATACATCGAAAAAGTTTTTATAAATTGACCTCAAAATAGCCTAAAACAACAGTTTTACTTCTAATTTAAAGCTTCATGAAATTACTCTATTGAATTCACAACTGTTACTTTTAATGCTTCGTACTTCAAAATGGTATAAATGGACTTATATTCAATCAATTCAACCTGTGCATTATAATACAATCCCACTACATCAACCACATAATGAATGGCATAAAATGAAAATTTGGTGTAATAAAAATATATATAATATATATCTCACATAACTATTAACTTGTCATAGTCCTCTTCATTTTAGTGTGTTTTAGGGTCCATGATGCAGACACACTGTATATGTAGTCTAGGGGCTCACTATGCCTCAAGTGAATTTATACGTGAATTAATGGCATCTCCATTACAAAACTATGGTAATTGGACTAGAGAGTATAGTGCTAATTAATAATAATAATGAAAAATACAAAGATTTGTGTTCGGAAAATCT
The DNA here is from genome assembly GCA_034641835.2 of Pinus albicaulis. Classification (NCBI taxonomy): domain Eukaryota; kingdom Viridiplantae; phylum Streptophyta; class Pinopsida; order Pinales; family Pinaceae; genus Pinus; species Pinus albicaulis. Next base: position 1,139,583,497 of record CM076579.1, on the reverse strand, counting down.
ATTGATTGTTAGTGTGAATAAAGATCTATTATTTGAGTTCTCAAAGGAGGTTTCCTTTACTTTAACTTGACTTTAATGATTGTTTATCTTTCTGGTTCAAGCAACAAGAATATAGTTTAGTTCCCCGGCATATTATCTAGGGTATCTCGAGGAACAAAAATGTTTTTGTTTTCCATGAGTTTGTTCACGATGTGAGTTTTGCCTACATTTGAGGCCTTTTTTTCATAAATAGGTCCCTCCTAGCCAACCTCTAGAACTGTTTGAGATAATGCCTCATTTATGATGCATACTAAAGTTTAGGGATTGATTTGGTTTGTTGGAGAATGTTGAGAGATTCTCTCAACCTCTCCCTCCAAGAGTGGAATAAGTTGGATCTCACTCCAACTATATATATTTGATGTATCTCAGTTTATTAAGAGTAATATAAAAAAATAATCTATTGTTTTTGTGTGCAATGTCTACTTTTTCATGATTTCTAATTTGGTATCAGAGCAAGGCTGGGCTTAATCCCTAACGGTAGTGCCTAGAAAGATGTGAGAGTCTGCGTAATTGGTTGTCTGTCCATAGGTGTGAAAGTGAAATGTCTATTTTTTATTTTTATATTTTGTTTTGTGTAAAATATTTCAACGTGTTATAGAATTGTTGTCTGAGTTTGTCTTCCGGCCACTGTTGCTACCAATGGGAGGAATAGGAGTCTGATGTGATCTGCACAGAGGAAAGAACGCTGACTGAGTACAGTGTTTGATTGTTGCAGAGGTGAATGTGATGCGGGGGCATTAGACAATAGCCACCAATGTAAGAGGTTTTGTCCACATGTTGTGGCTAGGAGGGTTCAAATCATTGAATTGTAATAGCTAGGTGTCAATACCTTGGTTGACTGTTTCATTTAGATTTGTTAGAATTGTAGAAGTCGAATAGTTAGGTTCGATCCATCTGTCATGTTTCAGTTAGTTGAATAATTGTAATTAGGCTTTTGATTTTCTAAATGGTCTTCATAGAGGAACCGAAGAGACACATTGTAATGTATATAAATTGTATCCCTCGGATGTATTGGGGATAGATTTCTGCAATAAAATATTGTGGGTTAAGAAATTGCTTCAGGTTGAATGAATTTTAGTTCCTGTTGATTATCAATTGTCTTGAATTGATATTGTGAGGAAATTTGTTTAACTGTGAGAAGATTACACTTTGTGTGCATATAGTCTCTGAATGGAACTATTATACAGTCTCCGCATCCTTCTGTCGATTATTTCTCTTGAATGATCCGAACAAGTTCTGTGAATTAATCCCACCGCAGGCGAGGCCTGTGTAGAGAAATCGTGGTCGTCAAACTCTGCTTAATGATAGTGCAACCCTGCTTACGCAGAGATAGAATTGTTTTGCTATCGGGATCCTGACCCGAGGCTTGAGCTGAGTTAACAAACGGAGAGCACAGGAAGGAAGGCGATTAACCGTGGTTAGTCACTGTTCCAAAACCGCGAGTGGATTTACGAACCCGGATTGCCCATATCGCACCACTTTTGTGGAGTGAGCGGTATTTCCAGATCGGGAGCAATTCCATTGAATGGTGGACATGTAGCACACGGTGGGACCGTGAAAACCACTTTTCCGAGCGCCATCACATGCTAACGTTCGAATAGGGAGGCCGCACGATATCGTTGAATGTCGTCGATCTAGAGGGAAGCCATCGGACGATGGTCTTATTCGAAAGATGAACGAAGGATAAACAAGGTACGGTGCGAGAATTTGATTGGGAAATCGATTCTATATGTGGGGCTGAAACCAAAGGTCCATTATAATTCATTTGTTTAAAAGGCTTCGGGTATTTATATAAGGTTTGAAGGATTAAAAACTTGGTTATAAGGTTTGGCGGTGGAATATAAAGCCTGAGAAATATATTTCAAATTTTCAAAGGTTGTCGAATATGTTTATTTATCAAATTCCTCGAATTTGATAAATGACACCAAAGAAGTTGGAGAAGACCACGTGGATGAGGAGAACGGGGTTTAACAGGAAAATGCTGACAGAGCTACAAAAGGAGACTAGCTCTCCTTAAGGATCTACTTTCAGTTTTGTTGCTGTCATTTGTGGTATCAGAGCTGTTGTTTTCGAGTTGTTTTTGCAGAGAATTAACATGGCAATCCGAGTTGGTAGAGGTGTTGGCAGAAGCAGACCTGTTGCCAATGCAGAAGTGTTGGGAATTTTGCAGAGGTTCAAGGCCAGAATGGATGCCATGGAGCGAAGACAGCCCAGAGATTCTGAAGACTTCAGTGAACCTGAATTAGAAGAAGCGGAAGAAAATGTTGAGATTCCTCCTGACATGAGGCTCCTCGGAACTGTTCTGGGGTCTGCAGTTAAGCCCAGAATTGAAGTGTTGAGTTATGCAGGGGGACTGAATCCAGAGGAGCTGGTGGATTGGATGAACGAAATGAACAAGTGCTTCGACTATGATGAAATAAGCGAAGATAAGAAGGTCAAGTTTGCAGTAACAAAGATGAAGGGACATGCTGCACTTTGGTGGGATGGAGTGCAGGCAGAAAGGAGGAGAGTTGGCAAGCAACCTATCAAAAGCTGGATCAGAATGACGGCTAAATTAAAAGGTAAATTATTTCCTAGTGATTATCAACTAACATTGTTTAGGAAAATGCAGAACCTGAGACAGAGGTTGTTGACAGTAAAGGAATACACAGAGGAATTATATAGAGTAACTGGGCAATTTCAAGAAACACCGAAGAAGACTGCTAGATATGTGAATGGTCTTAAGCTGGAGATCCAAGATGAGATTGGTCTTCTGTCTCCTAAGACAGTGGAAGAGGCCTACCAGATGGACTTGAAAGCAGAGGAGAAACTCCTGAGGAAACAGTTTTCCAAGAAGAGAGGTACTTTCCAAGGAAAGGGAAGTCAGGGTGGTAGGGGAAAGCCTACTACACCCAGGGATGGAGCTAATAGTAGCTCACCTCCGAATGCATCTACAGAGGATGATGCAAGAGGCAGAAGGGGTTCTTATAGAGGAAAAGGAAGAGGAGGCAGAGACAGAGGCAGAGGTAGAGAATTGAGGTGCTATAGATGTCAGCAAGTGGGACATAAGCACTATGAGTGTCTAGAGAATGTGGGTGCTGGTCCAAGAAATGTTGTTGTTGCCCAGGCTGGAGAAGAGGCAGAAATTGAAGAAGAAATTCTACCAGAGAGGAGAGAGTCCTTGGTGGTAAATAAGGTCCTGTTGAAGCAAGCCAAAGAGGTCACTGAACCTGCATAAAGGAAGACTTTTTTTAAGACCATATGCAAAGTCCAAGGGAAATGCTACCAGCTAGTCATTGATAGTGGCAGCACAGACAATCTGGCTTCCACTGAGGTGATAGAGAAGTTGAAGCTGAAGACAAGGGAGCATCCAACTCCCTACAAGGTGTCCTAGTTGCATAAAGGGCACCAGCTGGTTGTAAAATAATAGTGTGAGATAGAGCTGCAAATGGGAAAATGCAAAGATAAGGTCCTATGTGATGTAATTCCCATGGATGTGTGTCACATATTGCTGGGTAGGCCTTGGTAGTTTGACAGAGAAGCAGTGCATGATGGCAAGAAGAACACTTACAAGTTCTTCAAGGATGGGGTATATCATACATTGATACCCATGGAAGAAGGAGAGCCATCCAGCAGAGTGATTGATCCAAAGACCTTGTTGCTGAGCGGGAAGGAATATCTGCAGCAGATAGAAGAAGAAGAAGTAAGCTTTTCTTTAGTTTGAAAACCTAAGGTAGTTCTTACTTCTACAAATATTTTTTATTTGCCAATAGAAATCCAAGAGATGTTAGACAATTACTGTGACATTGTTGTGGATGATTTACTTGATGAGCTGCCACCTGTGAGAAAGATTAGCCATCAGATAGATTTTATCCTTGGTTCAAATCTGCCAAATAAGGCAGCCTACAGAATGACTCCCACAGAAAATGAGGAAATCAGGAGACAATTACAGGAATTGGTGGACAAGGGACTGATCAGAGAAAGTTTGAGCCCATGTGTACTACCAGCAGTATTGAGCCCAAAGAAAGATGGAGGCTAGAGGATGTGTATTGATTCCAAAGCATTCAATAAGATCACAATCAGGTACAGATTCCCTTTGCCCAGAACTGAGGATTTAATGGATTGTTTGAGTGGTGCTAAATATTTTTCAAAGATAGATTTGAAAATTGGATATCATCAGATCATAATAAGAGAGGGTGATGAGTGGAAAACTGCCTTTAAAATGAATGAAGGACTGTATGAATGGATGGTAATGCCTTTTGGGTTGTCAAATGCACCTAGTACTTTTATGAGACTTATGAATGAAGTATTAAAATAATTCATTGGTAAATTTGTGATAGTGTATCTGGATGATATATTAGTTTTCAACAGAACTAAAGAAGAACATTTAAGGCATCTTAATCATGTCTTGAAGAAGTTGCACCAAGAGAAACTGCTAATAAACTTGAAGAAATGCTCATTCATGAAGGAAGAGTTAGTGTATTTGGGCTTTGTTGTTTCTACAGAAGGATTGAAGATGGACCCAGAGAAGGTTAAGGCAATTGTGGACTGGCCTTCACCTAGGAATGTTTTTGAGGTAAGAAGTTTCCATGGACTTGCCAGTTTTTACACGAAATTTATAAGAAACTTCACTAATATTAATGCACCCATCATTGAGACAATAAATAAGAGCAAACAACCATTTAAGTGGACTACTGAAGTAGAAATAAACTTTAAACTTTTGAAGCAAAAGATAACTGAAAATCCTATTTTGATTCGGCCTGATTTTACTAAACCATTTCAAGTGAAGTGTGATGCCAATGGAGAGGCCATTGGAGCTGTGTTGATTTAGGACGATATGCCTGTAGCATATTTAAGTGAGAAGCTAAATGAAACCAGAAGAAATTATTCCTCTTATGAGAAGGAATTCTATGCAATGTTTCAGGCATTGAAAAAGTGGAGACATTACTTGATGTCAAAAGAATTTGTACTATATTCTGATAATCATGCTTTGCAGTATATTGTACAGTAGCCCAAGTTGAATCATAAGCATGCCAAATGGGTTGAGTATCTCCAAGGTTCTAACTTTTTTTTGAAACACATAAGTGGCCAAGCAAATAAAGTAGCTGATGCTTTGAGTAGGAGGCACATGCTTGTTCAAGAAACAAATTTTGAAGTTGTAGGATTTGATTTTCTCAAAGAATTGTACAAAATAGATTCAGATTTTAAGGAAGAATTTGAGGCATGTTGTAGCCCTGTTCTAACAGATAGAAGCCAGTGGCTGGATTATTTCTTGCAAGAAGACTTGTTATTCAAAGAGAAACCAACTGTGTGTACCAAAATGTTCCATGAGAGAAAATTTGATCAAGGAGAAGCATAGTGGTGGACTTGCTGGACACTTTGGTACTGATAAAACTTATGAGCAGCTGAGTCACTTCTATTACTGGCCCAAGATGAGGACAGAAGTGGATAATTTTGTGAAGATTTGTAAAATTTTTCAATATTCCAAAGGAAGGAGCTAGAATGCAGGATTGTACACTCCCTTGCCTATTCCAGACAAGCCTTGGGACATGGTGAGTATGGATTTTGTTCTAGGATTGCCCAAGACTCAGAGAGGGAATGATGCAGTCTTTGTTGTGGTGGACATATTCTCCAAAATGGCACATTTTATTCCATGTTATAAAACTATTGATGCCACCCATGTTGCTAACTTGTTTTTCAAAGAAGTTGTTAGATTGCATGGGTTGCCCAAGAGTATTGTTTAAGACAGAGACACTAGATTTGTGGGCCATTTTTGGAGGACACTATGGAAGAAACTTGGTACCAAACTGAGTTTCAGCTCAGCTTATCATCCCCAGCCTGATGGACAAACTGAGGTAGTGAATAGGAGTCTGGGAAATTTGTTGAGGAGTCTTGCAGGAGAGCATCCCAAGCAGTGGGACCATATTTTTCCCCAGATAGAATATGCATATAATGACTCACCAAAAAGAAGAACAGGGCAGAGTCCATTCCATATTGTTTATGGAATGTACCCCAGAGGAATATCATAATTAAGAAACCTGGGAAGGGCAGAGATGAGAAGTGTTGATGGTGAAGAATTTGCTTCAGAGATCCAGGCCATACATGAACAAGTTAAACAGTAGCTACAAGGCAGCATCATCAGATACAAAAGCAGAGCAGACTTGAGCAAGAAGGAAGTCCATTTTGAAGTAGGATATTTGGTTTTGGCACACTTAAGAAAGGAGATATTCCCAAAGAAAAAGTACAAAAAACTGAAGTTCAAAAAGATTGGGCCATGCAAGATACTTAGAAAGTTTTCTGCAAATTCTTTTGAGATTGAATTGCCACCTAATGTTGGAATATCTCCCATTTTTAATTTTGCAGATTTATACAAGTATGAGGATGATGGTGCAGAAGAAAGATCAGTGGACAAGGAACAGATTGAGTGGAAGGAGCAGCTACCCCCAGCACAACCATTGCAACCAGAGAAGATATTGGACAGAAGAGTCTCCAGAAATACCAGAGGACAAGAGTACTTTCAGTACTTAATCAAATGGAAGGACAATCCAGAGGAAGATGCATCTTGGATGACTGAAGGAATGTTGTAAAATATAAGCAGATCAGTGGAAGAGCTCATGGACAGGAGCGCATGAAGATAATTGCCCTCGGGAATCTGATGCAGGGGCATTAGACACTAGCCAGCAATGTAGGAGGTTTTGTCCACATGTTGTGGCTAGGAGGGTTCAAATCATTGAATTTTAACAGCTAGGTGTCAATACCTCGGCTGAATGTTTCATTTAGATTTGTTAGAATTGTAGAAGTCGAATAGTTAGGTTCGATCCATCTGTCATGTTTCAGTTAGTGGAATAATTGTAATTAGGCTTTTGATTTTCTAAATTGTCTTCATAGAGGAACCAAAGAGACACATTGTAATGTATATAAATTGTATCCCTCAGATGTATTGGGGAGAGATTTTTGCAATAAAATATTGTGGGTTAAGCAATTACTTCAGGTTGAATGAATTTCAATTCCTGTTGATTATCAACTGTCTTGAATTGATATTGTGAGGAAATTTGTTTAACTGTGAGGCGATTGAACTCTGTGCGCATATAGTCTCTAAATAGAACTGTTGTACAGTCTCCACATCCTTTTGTCTACTATTTCTCTTGAATGATCCGAACAAGTTCTGTGAATTAATCCCACCGCAGGCGAGGCCTGTGTAGAGAAATCGTGGTCGTCAAACTCTGCTTAATGATAGTGCAACCTCGCTTACAAGAGATAGAATTGTTTTGCTATCGGGATCCTGACCCAAGGCCTGAGTTGAGTTAACAAACAGAGAGCACAGGAAGGAAGGCGATTAACCATGTTCAATCACTTTTCCAAAACCACGAGTGGATTTACGAAGCCGGATTGCCCATATCGCACCGCTTTTGTGGAGTGAGCGGTATTTCTAGATCGAGAGTGATTCCATTGAATGGTGAACATGTAGAACATGGTGGGACCGTGAAAACCACTTTTTCGAGTGGCATCGCACGCTAACGTTCGACCAGGGAGGCCGCGCGATATCATTGAATGTCATCGATCTGGAGGGAAGCCATCAGACGGTGGTTGTATTCGGAAGATGAACGAAGGATAAACAAGGTATGGTGCAAGATTTTGATTGGGCAATCAATTCTATATGTGGGGCCGGAACCAAAGATCCATTATAAGTCATTTGTTTAAAAGGATTCGTGTATTTATATAAGGTTCGAAGGATTAAAACCTTGGTTATAAGGTTTGGCGGTGGAATATAGAGCCTGAGAAATATATTTCAAATTTTCAAAGGTTGTCAAATATGTTTATTTATCAAGTTCCTCGAATTTTATAAATAACACCAAAGAAGTTGGAGAAGACCACGTGGAGGAGGAGAACGGGGTTTAACAGGAAAATGCTGACAGAGCTACGAAAGGAGACTAGCTCTCCTTAGGGATCGACTTTCAGTTTTGCTGCCGTGAGAATGCCTCTGAATAGAAGCCAACCATTTTCTGCAAAATGCAGTGATCTTCTATTTGAAACTCGTCTGGTATAAATGCAGGGCCGCCTTGAAGGGTCGTCAACTGAGTTTGAAGAACTGTAAATTACCAGCGCAACGGCTTCATCCAATTTTAGAAATGGCTGGCAGAGTCCTCGAATGTCATATGCTCTCAATCTCTCACAGACGGAGACTGATATGCCTACGAATGATTGGCAAAGCCCTAGAATTTCGTTTTCTCTCAATCTCTCACAGAGTGACAAGATTTCTCTCGAGGATCTTTATTACAATGCAAACTTTGAGTAGACCATTGTCCACAAGGGCATCACAACGAGAAACGTGTTCTTGGAGGCCGACGTTTTTCAGCTTCAGGGTCCTGAAATACCTCGCAAGCCAAAAATTTCATTATTCTCTCCCGTATAGCCTGCGGCTCGAACATAGAAGTGTGAATAGATCGCTGGAGAGATACTCCTAATTTGTCAACAATAGATCCACATTGTTTGTCGATGTGAATTATTTCATATCTGAATTTTTTATAAACTAGATTTTAGTGTAAGCTTACTGGACTGTATTTGGGAGAAAATATGCTTAAGGGAATTTCAAGAGTAAATGTTTGATCGCCATCAAAGACAGAGGTGAACTGTCCATCTCACGCTTCTGCTGTAATTGGGCAATCCACCTGCCTTGCATCATTTTATCGTTTGTTTGCTGTGCTTTCTACTTTCTTATCGCTGCCTATATTGTAGGAGAAATTGCAGCTGCCTCTGCATTTGTTTTATATTATATTATGTGAAATTTATTGTGTATAAAAAAAAAAAACCAATTATTGAATAGATTTACACAATTTAAAATAGTGGTTCTCGACATTCTTCGGTGCCGAGAGAATGTATCGCTAATTTAATTGTGAGAATCTGTTATATGTTGTAGGCTCTTGTTGTACTTCGGTGCTCCAAGATCGAAAATTACAGGTTACCTTTACCTTGCCAATTTGTAAGTGTGTAAAGGTCACTTTGTAGGATTGATCGTTGATCATATTCTGTACCTAGAATATTCTCCTATAGACTGTTTAAATTTATTCTTCGGGGTTATTTCATAGATGGAAATATTTCCATAGGATAATTCAGTGTTGATACTCTTCTTCGGGGGTGTCAAGAATATTTAATCTTACAAATTCAACATTGATGGTCAGAAGCAGGTGTACTTTAAATGGGTTGAAAGGTAAGCTCGAAGATGTGGAGAAAGAAAGAGCGGAATCTACAAGACCGCGGAGTGGGTAGAGTTGCTGATGAAGACCAGCTAGAAATAAATTTTGTAATTGTGATCTCAGTATTGTAAGTTTTCTGTAATGTAGGCATTAAGGGGGGGTGTTTGAGATAATGCCTCATTTATGATGCATACTAAAGTTTAGGGATTGATTTGGTTTGTTGGAGAATGTTGAGAGATTCTCTCAACCTCTCCCTCCAAGAGTGGAATAAGTTGGATCTCACTCCAACTATATATATTTGACGTATCTCAGTTTATTAAGAGTAATATAAAAAATTAATCTATTGTTTTTGTGTGCAATGTCTACTCTCTCATGATTTCTAATTGAACCTGAACCTTTATTAGGTATGAGATTGGAATGTCTTCCCTTGTTGCTATTTTTTTCGATTGAGCTTTACAAGATGGTCAATGTGGCTGTGGAGTTTTCATTCTCCTGCATCAAGGGCTTTCCTATCATTTCTCTTAGTTGGATTGGGTTGGTCCTAATTGCAGAGCATGATTGCTAACATTGTGGGGGTGCTCTGTTGTGCTTTTTGGCTAGACATTAAGGAAGTTGTTATATTTGTGGATTCCAAGATTATCATCAATTTGGCTAAGGGTGTTTCTTCTTTTTGTCCTTCTTAGCTTTGAGATTTGTCCTTCTTAGCTTTAACATTGGATGTTCCCTATTGGTTATCTGAAAATTTGTTTTAGGAGAATATCTTTCTCACATATTTTCAGTAAGCAGAATTCTGTGGCAGACTTCCTATCCAAGAAAGAAAGCTCTTTGGCTTCCAGATATGTTCAATATAAGATATAAGTTATAAGATGTTCATTGATAATTTTGAGAGTCATGTTGGGTTTTTCTCCCTCTGATTGAGGGAGTCTGAGATTATTGTTTTTTGGCCTTTTCCTGTATAACTTCAGTATGTAGTCTATTGAGTTTTTGTCAGCGTTCTTATAGGGGCCCTCTATTTTGTCTTAATCTGGTTGCTCTTGTTTTTTTGGGTTGTAACTTACCCATGATCATGAGGAAGTCTCTGGTCCCTAGTATATCTATGTAAATTGTGCTAATGTTCTACCTTTTTAAGCATCTGGTCCCTAATTTATCTATGTAAACTGTGCTAATGTACATCTACTTTTTCTTTGTGAAAAAAAAAAACCTCTATTATTCATCGTTCCAATCCAGATTTTCCACAGCTGGTTAGTTAATTTGACATACGTTGAATATCAATTGATGATATACGAAAGATTATGGAAAGACAAACAATATCACAGCTCAATTCAAAAATACTTCAAGTAGAGAGCCCTCATATGAATGATGCAACTTTTTTTTTCCAGCAGCCAGACAAGGGTTATATCAAGCAATTCGTCTATCCTGTTGTGCTTGTACTTTGGATACAATTCACTGTCACAAATCCCCTTGCTGTCACATATTTCCCTCGATCTGACACTCTCACGATCCAATTGTACACAAAGTACACAATTGTGATTCACGTTCAAAGCTGGTTTAGCCAGAATGATAAACCGAGTGATGGACATGAATAGATTGATATATTGTGGAGTCCATGTCAAATTCACAGTCACAGTCGATATCAATCGAACGAAGGATTGTGTCCATACGAAGATGTTGATTTGATGAAAGTAACATGAAGCTATATTAAATGGAATGGTTGTGTAAATTTACCATCAATTTCATCATTGAGTGAGATCTTTGTATCAAGTATATCAGATTCCTCCAGTTTAGTGGAAATGGGCAAGGAGGTTGTTTGCATCATAGTTACCAAGTTCGGCCGTATTGGCCCAAAAAATTCGTAAATTCGGTGATTCGATTCGATTCAGCGAATAGTTCGTTAGATTTCGATTCGGTACGGTTCCACCGGGGTTCCAATGGCTCAAGTGTTCTGACGCCTTCGCTGTTACATGCTGAACGGTGCTGTGAAGTGTTCTGTCGCCTTCTCGGTTACCTGTTGAATCGTGCTGCGCTGTTACTTGCTGAAGTGTGCCATCCCCTTCTTCACTGTATTTCAATTTTCAACCTGAACACAGAAAAAGAAAGCAAATTTATTAACAAGCTTAAAACCAAGTACAAATACAAGTATAATTTGACGGAGTGGCCTTACAAATTACCCATCCATCAATTTTAATTCTCATCATAACAAGGATTAAAATGACAACAGAGCATTTTTCATAATCACGATTAAAATGACATAAAATATCCTTTTAGCATTTGTTGCTGAACAGGCATATCAGAATGATAATTAAGTTTAATTCCTGCATTTGGCAATCATGAATGGGTTACATTTTACTTAGCATAAAGAACTTTGGATCAATGTAATAAAGAATTTTGGATGAAAGTAACTGCAAGGACATCTGCAAGCCTGCAAGGACAAGGAATATCGATAAAGAATGCTTCTGTGTTTGGGAGAATATAAGTTAGGCTATGCCAGCTTGTATTAGTGAACAATAATGCCAGGATCAATTAGTTTCCGAAAGTTCTTTTTTAATATGGAGATTTATTAGTAAATTTGGTAATTCATATATGGAAACAAGTAAAAAAATCACAATTCATATATAGAAACAGTTAAAAAAAGCACAATTCTAATTAAAAAACAAGTATTTTCTATATAAATTTTTTTTATAAAATGACAAATTGTAAAATTATAAAATTATAAATTGGAAACATAATTTCTATATTGGAAAACATTATAAAATGGCAAATTTCAATTTCAAATGGATAATCCTATTAAAAAAATGAATTTAATATTAAAAAAAATTATAAAATGAAAATCTTAGTTGCAAATCCGTAAATCTTATACACAATAATAGAAAAACACAATAATAAAAAAACGGTAACTTCTATATTAAAAATAATTATAAAATGGAAAATTTCAGTTTCAAAGAGATAAAAATAAATATATAAAAAAGGATAAATCCAATATTAAAAAAAATTATAAAATTAACTCTAACTTTGTGTTTTGTGATCATATTATTAGATTTTATTTTGATTCTCATTATTTTTAAATTATTTAAGAGAGAAAAGGTCTACAAAGAAATTAATTAATGTTGGAAATTAAGAAATGATTTAATGAATTTTTATTAAAATTTTGAATATAATGACAGTTCATTAAAAATAAATAAATAAATAAACATAATTTTTTTTTTAAATATTTGTAATATGTATAATATCGAATTTTTTCCATATCGAATTTCGAATTTGGTAACTATGGTTTGCATAGAGAGAAAGGAAGGGTGTTGTTATCAGTCCTAAGGTGCCTCCTCCCCATCCCAAGGGAACCATCACAATTCTTGAATAACCTAGTGCGCCAAGGATATGAAGCTGTAATCAATGGCGTTGAGAAGCAAAACAATTCGCATTCAACATGTGGCATAAGAACTCATGCAGAAAATTGTGACCATCGATTATCCAATCAGTTAATTCAGTTTGTCCAGTATATTAAGACAAAGCATATTCATATGAAATCACCATAATCCAAATAATTTTTAAATTTTAAAGATTTGAAATTGTTGGACTGCAATTTTAATGGAGACCACGATTAGCTTAATAATATTATTTTTATAGTTAATAATAATTGATAAATTTGGAAAATAGTATAATTCAAAATTATAATGGGTTAGAAATAAATCTGATTTAATAAATAAATAAATATAGAAAATTGCTTTTGGGATTAATCTTAATGATGTTATAATCTTAAAGGCATTTTTTCTAAATTATGGACCACAAAAGTTTTAAATTTAACAAAATAAATAAATAATTATAGTAAAAATGATTGGTTAAAGTTTGTCTTAAAATTAATTTTGCTTAAGTTTGTCTTAAAATTACTTTCGGTTGACCAAAAGTTTTTTTTTTTTTTGAATAAGAGGAAATAGGTAACCACCCAATACCTATGCCTAACAGCTCTTTTTCCTTGGATATGAGGAAGTACTTAATGGCCCATACATCTTGAGTGTGTCTAATGGTTAAGAGTGTATGTTTCCTCCTAAAAGGTCACAAGTTCAAAACCGTGCATTTTGATATATTATGTAAAAATTTGACAACAAAATAATGCATTTTGTAATTTACATTCAATCAAAAATAGAATGGTTTTGATGTTACCATTAGGTTCGGTGTTATATATATAAACATATTAAACATATATAATTGAATTATATCTATTTAACACTAAACAATATTAGTTTATATATATATATATATATATATATATATATATATATATATATATATATATATATATATATATATATATATATATATATATATATATATATCATATTAAATTAAATAAAAATTAAATTATATATATATATATATATGATTTACAATTTACTATATATATAAATTGGTATGTCATTTCATAATAATTTTCATGTGAAATTATAGAAGAAACAAGAGTGATAGTTGCACAAAGTATAGTCCCTAGCTTTTTTATAGTTATAAGTATGGAACTTGTTATTCAAAATGCTTAGTTTTCCTACTCGTTTCTGCAATCTGTCATTATTCCCATCTCCACACACTTCTTCCATACATCTTTGCCATATAGATGACTTTTTCCACACAAACACTACTCAACAGAATTTTTTCCCCACGTTTGTTATTTCTAGCAGACTTTCCTACTCAATGTTTTAAATTTTTTTTACGCCACACGTTGTCATTACAAAGATTTCGTGGCAGTTATTGGATCAATTTTTCATGACAATCTAGAATTACCATATGTCAACCTAGATATGGAAGATTATTGCATGGGTAAAATTTAGCCCCTAAAATTTTTCTTATATTATACAGTTTCTAAATAGTGTGAAGCTTTGAATTCCACATGTTATCTATTGGAGTAAATAACACATACTTGTATTAATATATATCATCATGATTATTTAACTATTAGGTTTATTGACCATTATTGTTAGAGTTCTAGTACCTACGAGAAGGATTCTATTACTATTATTTGGAATTTTTTTAGGCCTAGTTGGTTGAGAGATTATCTCTAATTATATAGCTTTGTAGTATGGAATGAGGATAAGGATTCAGCGTCCAAGATAGTTTTACTACGTTGAGACAAATGGTATTGAATTTATATTTGTAACATTATTTGGTTAATGTAGATCTCTCAACATTTTTCTGTGTTAATAACTACCTATTCTCAGAGCTTAACTTTGTATCGAAGCATCAAGTCTAAGATCGACTCCCTCATGGGAGGGCCTAGGAACATGCATAAAGGAGAGTAAAATAGTGTTTTTTGTGCATATTTCCGTGTTCCTATGTGGTGGGTTTGTTGAAGGACCTATCAATGTACAAAATAATTATTGAGGAAGAGCACTAGATGAGAATGCAGTTGTGGAGTGCAAAGTTTCCACTTGTGTAAGTTGTGGTGTGGCTCAAGAATGAAGCATATTTTTGGAATGTTGATGAGAGCGATCAATGTCTAGTGGCCAAAGAAATCCCAACATATAACAATGTTGAGTATTGGTTTCATGGAAAATTGGTTCGTGTGCTTTGTATTATTCCTAACTCATTATTTTGGTGGATTATTCTTGTTTGGGCCTAAGCTAAGTGTACCAAAGACCATAATCTTATAAATTCTTTGGGGTATACCGTCTCTAATAAGGCATATCCTCCTTGAAATTTTTTCGTTTCCTTTTTTACCCATTTATTCTTCAAGTTAAAACCATTGAAATTAGTGATAGCAACATGGACAACAATTGTATCACATTGGTGGGGTTACTCAAGAGTGATAATTTCTTATCTACTCAAATAATTCACTTCCTAAACTATTTTTTCTATTCAATCTCAGCTTGTTGAAGTCTCAAGAATGGAAATGAGGCATATTTCCAAGACACTATGGATTAAAGGATGAAGAAATATAATTTAGAGAGAGGAAACATTGAGAAGGATAGGTACCCATCATCAAAGATGGAAATTGAGCAATGCATGAGTTGCATGTAGAGCAACCTATTCTTTATGCTTCCCAAGATATCCAAACTTTGATCTATGTAAGCTTGCAGTTTATCTCATCCCCTTCTCTCATCTCCATTACTTTAATCGTTCATTCTGCACCACTTGCATCAAAGGGATTCAAAATTTATTGTCTTTGAGCTCGCCCAATAGATTTGGCACTATGAGAATATGATGTGTGAGGTTGATCCTCATCATGGTTTCTATATATTAGCCTATAGCATGTTCGTAGCAAGGATAAGGATGAAACACCGACTAAGTACAAGATCATTGTTTTTTTAAGTCAAAAAAAAGAAAAAAATAGAGGTATTTTAGGTAAGGATGATGCAATGTTTTTCCAAGAAGTAAGTTCTTCAAAAAAGCATGTGAAATTTTCCATTCCATCCCTTTCTTCTAGTATAGATCATAAACTAGATTGTTTTGTATCTAGTATGTTATGATGGTTCAATACACAATACATGAGAGATTCCTCATGTTTTATATGCCATGATGGAATGGATACAAGCATCTTCCACAAGGACAAAATGGGTTCCAAGGAGAGAAAAAAAATATTTACACTTGTTAAAAACGCAAGTAGAAATGCTTCTAAGGAAAGGGGGAAGTTGGCCAATGATCATTATGTAGAATGGGGCTTATGCTTGATAATGTAGAGCATACAAATCTATGTAGCTTACTAGAATATGTGATGAATGCATTTGGACATATGACTTAAGAAAAGATATAGGAAAATTTGTTGTAAATCAATGCTTTCGAAATATGAAAATTTATTTCATGTCATGAAATCATCAATCAATCTATTCAAATTTATTGATCCTATTTAACTCAATATAAGTATAGTTTTTTTTTTTAGAATTCATGACTCGAACAAATACCAAGTAGAATTTGGAGATCCAAGCCATTCATTTATTGAATATGCCAAATATAAGGAAAAGAATACCCACGTTACAAGTGATTGTAAAGGCTAATTGTGTTCCTATGATTGTGCCATTATCTCTTGCTAATGTATTTAGTAGTGCTACAATGTATTGTTATGTGTGTATAAGATCCCTGAAACCTTGCAACTACTAATGAGAGAAATCCGATATACAAAATATATAAGATTTCTCTACCAAAATTTTGTGAAAAGAAAACAATGAATAGAAACACATCACACATATATCAAAAAAAATATCTATGGAACCCAACTGGGAAAAACATGTATTGCTTGTATTAAATCAATTGATCCATATGATCTATTACATAGAAACTACTTCAAGCCTAAAGCTCGCTTCAATACTGATCAACTCTCTACAATAATTTCCCAGCACTTGGGAAAATAAGGCCTATTAGGAGCTCCTATTTTCTAACGCAATTCTTCCACTAAAAAATAGAAATTTATCCTATTTCCTTGTGCAATTCCCAAAAGAGTTTCTCAACTTGCTTCTCAAGCTCTGCTCAAAAAACATGTGTACCATAATAAATACAATTTCTGCCTTCGTGTAATCTTAATAGGAAATTCTAATTACATGAACTACTTGGTGTTATGCAGGATTTACGATTGCAGATAGAACTATCTCCCCTAGGTTCGATGGCCAACCTAGAACCCAATGATTTCCTTAATATAAATAGATGATGGAATGAAACCTACTTGGAATTTTTCACGTGCTTTGTTCCTTCTTCAATTTGACTGCTCCAATTCCAACTTTGATTTCCAAAATTAGAACCTGCACAGTCATATAACACAAGTTAAGAAACTACAAGATCTATGTAATATCATCTAAGTACTCTACTCAATAGATCAACATGGTATTGAAAATATATGAAATAATGACATCACATATAACATAGTTACCAATCAAATGAGAAAATTACCGATTACCCAATTTTTGAGATGGAAAAAAAAAAAATTTGATTTTGAAAAGTGGTTATTCAGAATAACCTTTTTTTTTAGCATATTTTTAGCACTTTCAATTCTCTTATGAACATTTTTTTTTAATGTTATTGATTTTCATGTCGATTTTAAAAAGTGGCAATGCAAAATTAACCTCTTTTTTTTGGAGATTTTATTTTTGACACTTTACATTTTTCTATGTATTAAGTATGAACATTTGTTTTAAAATGTTAGCGATTTTCATGCTCATTTTGCAAAATGTTGATGTAATATCAACCCTATTTGTTTAGAGGACTTATTTTTTACACTTTAGATTTGTAATGTATTAATTGTGGATCATTTTTTTTAAATATTGGTGATTTTCATGTTAGTAATAAAACATAAGAAAAAAAAAATCAAAATTAAAATCAAATATAAAAAATGCATATATAAAAAGCCATCAAAATGTAAAAAAAACAAAATTACCTTGTAATTAACAAAATGTAAAAAATTAAAAATTAACCAAAAAAATAAACATCAAAAACATTTTTTTTTAAGTTAAAAAAGAAATCGCATAATTATAGATAATTAAAATAACAAAATTTTAAATTTTAAAAATTAATTAAGAAAAAAAATTTAAAATATATATATATACATATATATATATATATATATATATATATATATATATATGGACCCCCGCCACCCATGGGTAGTCGGGCCTAGGGATGGGAGGGTGGTGAAGTTGTGTCCAACTTTGATTCCTAGCCCAAGACTCGACAACCCATGGGCGGAAAGTGTCCATTTAGAAACAATAATAATAATATTTTTTTTTTTAAATTTGAAATTTAATGATTTTAAATAGTTTTTTTTTTAATTATTTTAGTTTAGTTTTATTTTATTTTTAATTATTTTAATTTCTTTTTTAAATTATTTTGATTTATATATATATATATATATTTTTTATTTATTTATTTTAATTGTTATAATTTTTTTATAACAAGGTCCATCGAAAGTATGCAACATGGGTACTCCTTGGATGAGGAATTAAATTTTGCATCCAACGAGAACTCCCGCTCGAAATTTGAGTAAAAACTTGGGGAAGTAAGTTGAAAATACAAGTCAAAAAAATAGTTTTATTATTTTTTAATATTTTTGTTTTTTTACTCCAAAAATCATGAATCATCCCTCATGGTTGACATCATCATCTTGAATCCTATTGGTTATTATATGCTTTATTTTTGTTGTACATTTTTCTTAGGAGACTTATTTTAGACCTGAAACGTTCTCTAACAAAACATGGGAAACTATGCTTCAAATTGGTTTCCTTCTTACACAAAAGCTTGAAATGGAGAAAAATTATGCTTGGAATAAGCTTGTGCAGCCCCATCATAATGACTCAATTCAAGGTACATACCCCCCAAGCTTCATTTCATTCACTGAATGGTTGCCAACGGGTGGATGGAATGAAAGTTCATTTACGAGATCAAGTGAAAGCCTCGACTAAGAATTTACGATATCTAATCAATGAGTCGAATTAGAATGGGATCGGTTTCATTTTTTAATTACCTTGACACATGAAAATAACTATACTCATGTGACATTGTTTCATTTTTTAAAGAGCTTGACACGGGAAAATGAACTGTGCTCGAAAAACCTTGTTTCACTTTTTAAGGATCTTCACACAAGAAAAGGAACTTTGCTCCAAAAACCATTTTTTAATTTTTTAAGGAGCTTGACACAAGAAAAGGAACTTTTCTCTAAAAACCTTATTTCATTTTTAAGGATCTTGACACAACAAAAATAACTTTCCTCCGAAAACCTTGGTCATGGCCCATAAGAGGCCATGGCTTCTAAGAGGTTCTCATTATATGGGAGAACAATGCTCTGGAAGGGATACATATAAAGGGATCTAACGGAAAGATCTGTCTCTGATGCCCCTAGTACATGATGCACTACAACACCTACTATATCATCAGTAGACGGAGGCATGGAATAGGTTCCCAAAAAATTAACCTGTGGCGGGGGAGATACCATTTTCATATAAGGACCATTTAGGGATGCTAGTTGACTCTGAGTCAAATTGGGACCAATGAATGAAATATGACCAATGGTTACAATTATTCCTTCATGAGGGAAACACATCACAAGAAATTTCAAATAGACAAGAGCTCCCATGACATAAACATAGTCACGCCTAAGAAATAAAATGAAATCCAAAATGACTTGGAAAACCATCACATCAATATAGAAAGTCTTTCCGCCCAAAGTAATAGGAAACTTAGGAAGGATCCCTAATGGTTGACTGGTTCTTATGTTAAAATTTCCGTAGCACCTAAATGTTGCCAAGAAATTGAGGATATAATACTAATAGACATGACTTCATCTATTATTGTCCCAGGTACGACGATATTATAAGCATGCACTATGATATTGAAGGGAACATAAGGAGGAAGAGGATATACTGCCAGTCAATTCCAATCAAAGGAAGTGACCATACTACATGGATGGGGTGTCGTGGGAATGAGGTAAATTCCCCATTGCAGTAGAGGAGCAGGAGAACTGATCCCATGTATCATGGGAAAGGGAGGAATTCCCCCCTGTTTCAAAAGAATGGGAGGATTTTCCCCATGTGTCACTGGAATAGGAGGATTCCCCATTGTTCATTGGAATATGAAGAAACAAGAAGAACCTGAGTGGTATGAACTTCACTCTCTACGGAAAAGGTATGATCAATTGAAGGTGGAATCGGGTCAACCACTTTCTCATCCAATGGGTTTTTAGGAACAGACTCATAAGATTCGCATTAAGAGAGAGTGGGATTGATAGGATTTAGATTCTGATCAATCACTTCATCAACTAGTGGAATATTGGGAGAAAAATTTGAATAACCAGTCGAAAAACAAGGTTGATAAGCTATAAGGTTTTCCAATACTTTTGTGGCTTCATCGAGATAAGGAAAAAGGTGAATAGTATTATCCCCTTCTCATAGCCTATAGGGAAATTTGACTTTACTCTTTTTCACATGGACCTTACCATCATCAGGTGAGGTTTTATCATGACCATGATATCTAGAGGATGATGAAAAATATTTATGTGAGCCTATGGACCACACTTCTAATATCTTGGGAATACCAGGATAATATCTAATAAGGTGGTCACCCTTACATAACTTGCAAGTGAATTTAACTTTAGAGGGCTGATTGGAATATTTATCCATACTAGTTGCATTGGTAGCAATGGCTGCTTGGTTGCCCCCCTACTTATTTTACTTCTTATTCTTAATCCTCTTCTTCTTTTTCTTGCATTTCTAGTTACTATAATCAATAACTTCACGAGATGAGGAGGAAGAAAGGGATGAAAAAACAACAAGTGAAGAAGGAAAAGGGACAACTTTAGGATCAACTTAATGTTGATATTGTTCAAGTGGAGGAGAAATTGGTTGAGGAGAAATTTGGACATTCAGAACGATAGTGGATCAAAATAACCAAACTAGTAAACCAAGGGTAAATTTGGGAATGGACAACATTTCCATATAAGAAACACCAATATTTCCAAAAGGAGAAAAAGGAAAAGGATTCTCATCAAAGGGTTTTCCTTGATTGGTAGACTTAGGAAATATTGCCATTAGTCTCAACCTAGGATATACTAAGGAGTTATTCTACATAGAGGATGTTATTCCATGGTAAATTAATTGATTTTATAAATTAACAACAAAAATAAATAAAAAAGGGTTATCTATGGATAAAATTTTACCAAGCAACCATGAACTGCAATATACACCTTGGAGAAATAAGCACTTAACGTACACGTAGGAAATCTCTCCGAATGTTGTGTTCAGTGTATCAAGGTATACAAGGTGACCGATAAGCTTACGTATGGAAAATATGGAAACCTACAAGGAACTTTCAAAATATACGCGATGGTAAGTGGTAGTGCATTCCGTAGTAATGTTGTCTAATGCATTATTGTTCGATGAGAGCATTCTCATATAATTTTAATACATTGAGTGCCATCCAATATATTCAAAGGTATGTGGAGAAGGATTTGATACAGTGATGTTGGGGAAATATATTTCTATTATTTCCAACATTAAATTATCCATCCGAGGCTCCTTAGCTTCGAGGCACAAGAGCAAGGAACATAGGATCAGAGCATCTAACCTAGACTAGAGTAAGAATCAACTTGTTTTTTATGTACAAAATTTCTATTTCTAATTAAAGCTAATAAACTGAGGAAAATATGCTCAAAAAATAAGAATGAGAAATTCTAATTACTGTTCAAAAATGAACTCTAATCTACATCTGAGAAATATTTTAATTGTAACCCAATAAATACAAATTACAATTTTAATCGTAATCTAACTAAATGAAAACTCAATCTAAGATATGTTTAATCTAAGTACAAGAATCCAAAACTAATTCAAAATAATCCTAAACTAAATATCAATCTCAAGAGAATTCAATCTCACTCAAATGATGTTTAAACTAAAGAAATTGAACAATTCAAAAAAAACTACAACTAATATAATATTCTCAGGATATGAGAAATAAACAACCATAAAAATGAAATACAACTCTCTTTAAACTAAGTATATTCTTTACATAACTCAGAAATCCCATATTTGAAGTGATTAAACTTATAAAACTCTGATTTCTATCAGCCTTCAATCTTATTGTCTCTTATGCCGAATAAACAAGAAAATTCCAATCAAATAAAATCTAGTTTCTATTTCTTATTCAGTCTTAAAATAAACTAAATTATTTAATAACAAACTTGAAACCACAAACAAACACCTTATTAATAAGCTTACTAGTTGTAAGGCTACCTTTTAATCAACACACCATTCAACTAATAGAAAAGAAACTTCTAATCACACCATTCACTTGCTGGAAAGAAACACCATTCGCTCGCTGGACTAAACCTCAGATGAACCCTGTTTCAAACAACTTGGAAAACCTCACACCCCTCACATTCATGCACTGAAAGAATTAGAAAAAGGAATCAAAAGTTCTGTTTTTTTACAATAGCGATCAAACCTTCAGAGAATCCTCAACCAAATCATGTTTCTCACCAAATTAATCCATGAATTAAATGATATCACAGCTAGTTCAAAATAGAGTATTAATCCTCTCGTTTTTAGCATATAATAATTATTCATGAATTATTCTCTACTAGTATTTTCGATCGATTTATACTTCTGCAACAGTTATTCGTGTTTAGGTATGGGCACATCTCAATTAAAATGATTGTAACTTTGATCTCAATTAAATTATATTGCGATTATGGAAATTATTCGAAACCAAACTACGAGTTTAATTAATAATTAATGAAACGAGTATTGTGTTTTGTTGTTCCTAAGCACTCTTCTCATAAAAATGATGTTGCATAAGTTAAAAATAGGGAAAATAAGATCATGGATCCAATTTCATTTTTTTGTCCCAAACATTTATCAGATAAGCATAATGCTACAAAACAC
Source organism: Pinus albicaulis (assembly GCA_034641835.2). NCBI lineage: Eukaryota > Viridiplantae > Streptophyta > Pinopsida > Pinales > Pinaceae > Pinus > Pinus albicaulis. Next base: position 1,139,560,948 of record CM076579.1, on the reverse strand, counting down.
AATATTGAATAGGAAATGAACATAGAATAAAACCAATTTGATTTCCAAATGTATGATATGGTAATTAACCCTTGTATATTCCTAAATTAAAAATTCTCTTGAAATACTCTGTGCCATGCAATTGTGTTAGAGAAATAATTCACATGTTAAGAATTAAAATATCATCAACTTTACCAACATCATCATGAATTTGGCCCAACGTGTATTTTTTCTTTTATCCTCCTCAACTTTACCATGGGATGTTTCTTACTGGTGATCTGAAATTTTTTTTTTAGCAAAATATCCTTCTCACATATTTTCAGTAAGCATAATTTTGTGACAGACCTCCTATCCAAGCAAGAAATCTCTTTGGCTCCTGGATATGTTCAATATAAGATATAATTTGTTGATTGATAATTTTGTGAGCCATGTTGGGTTTTCCTCCCTCTGATTGAGGGAGTCTGAGATTGTTGTTTTTTGGCCTTTTCCTATATAACCTTATTATGTATTCTATTGAGTTTTTTGTCAACGTTCTTATAAGGGTCTTCTATTTTGTCTTAATCTGGTTGGTCTGTTGGTTTTTTTTGGGTTGTATCTTACCTATGATCATGGGAAGCCTCTGGTCCCTAGTATATCTATGTAAACTGTGCTAATATACTACTCTTTTAAGCCTCTGGTCCCTAGTATATCTATGTAAATTGTGCTAATGTCCCACTCTTTTAAGCCTCTTGTCCCTAGTATATCTATGTAAATTGTGCTAATGTACTATTTTTTTAATAAAAATGCAGTTTTTTTTTTCTTTGTGAAAAAAAACCTCTATTATTAATCGTTCCAATCCAGATTTTCCACAGCTGGTTATAGTTCATTTGACATACGTTGAATATCAATTCATGATATAAGAAATATTATGGAAAGACAAACAATAATACGGCTCAATTCAAAAGTACTTTTAGTAGAGAGCCCTCATATGAATGATGCCACTTCTTCTTTTTAGCAGCTAGACAAGGGTGATGTCCAGCAATTCTTCTATCCTCTTATGCTTGTACTTTGGATACAATTCACTGTCACAAATGCTCTCACTGTCACATATTTCCCTTGATATGAAACTCTCATGATCCAATTGTACACAAAGTACACAATTTCGATTCACCTTCAAATCTTGTGCATACAGAATGATAAACCAAGTGATGGACATGAATAGATTGATATATTGTGGAGTCCATGCCAAATAATATTTTTTTTCTCCTTGAGAAAATTCAGAATCACAGTCGATATCAATCGAACGAGGGATTGTGTGGATACGAAGATGTTGATTTGATGAAAGTAACATGAAGCTATATTAAATGGAATGCCTGTGTAAATTTACCATCAATTTCATCAGTGAGTATCAAGTATATCAGATTCCTCTAGTTTAGTGGAAATGGGCAAGGAGGTTGTTTGCATAGTGAGAAACGAAGGGTGTTGCTATCAGTCCTAAGGTGCCTCCTCCCCATCCTAAGGGAACCATCACAATTCTTGAATACCCTAGTGCGCCAAGGATCTGAAGCTGTAAGCAATGGCATTGAGAAGCAAAATGATTCACATTCAACATGTGGCATAAGAACTCATGCAGAAAATTGTGACCGTCGATTATCCAATCAGATAATTCAGTTTGTCCGATTGATATTAAGACAAATCATATTCATATGAAATCACCATAACCGAAATAATTTTTAAATTTTAAAGATTTGAAATTGTTGCACCCAATTTTAATAGAGACCAGGATTAGCCTAATAATATTATTTTTATAGTTACTAATAATTGATAAATTTGGAAAAAAATTATAATTAAAAATTATAGTGGTGAAGAAATAAATTTGATTTAATAAATAAATAATATAGAAAATTGTCTTTGGGATTAATCTTAATGATTTTATTAATCTTAAAGACATTTTTCTAAATTATGAATCACAAAAGTAATGAGTTTAGTAAAATAAATAAATAATTCTATAAAAAATGATTGGTTAAAGTTTGTCCTAAAATGATTTTTGCTTAAGTTTGTCTTAAAATTACTTTTGCTTGGCCAAAAGGTTTTTTTTTTAATAAGAGGAAATAGGTAACCACCCAATACCTATGCCCAAGATATCCTTTTCCTTGGATATGAGGAAGTATGTAATGGTCCATGTAGCTTGAGTGGGTCTAGTGGTTAAGAGAATGTGTTTCCTCTTAAGAAATCACAGGTTCAAAACCATAGGAATAGAGTATGTGTGCATAATAATAATAATAATATGGTGGGTCTAATGGTTACGAGCATGTTTTTCCTCCTAAGAAATCACAGGTTCAAAACCATGGAGTAGAGTATGTATGCATAATAATAATAATAATATGGCAGGAGTGAACTAATACTGGAATTCCAAGTTGCACTGCTTTATTTGAGTCAACCTGAATTTAAGAATAACAACTACTAACAACTATATTCACTAAGTTATAATAAAACATTTTGTCATTTACCTGATCATTATTGTTCGAGTTCTAGTATCTATCAGAAGGAGTCTATTACTATTATTTAGGATTATTTGGAGGCCTAGTTGGTTGAGAGATTATCTCTAATTATATAGCTTTGTAGTATGGAATGAGGATAAGGATTCAGCGTCCAAGATAGTTTTGCTACGTTGAGACAAATGGCATTGAATTTATGTTTGTAACATTATTTGGTTAATTTATATTTCTCAACATTTTTGTGTGTTAATAACTACCTATTCTCAGAGCTTAACTTTGTATCAAAGCATCAAGTCTAGGATCGAATCCCTCATGGGAGGTCCTAGGAACATGCATAAAGGAGAGTACAGTAGTGTTTTTTGTGCATATTTTTGTGTTCCTATGTGGGTGGGTTTGTTGAAGGACCTATCGATGTACAAAATAATTATTGAGGAAGAGCAGTAGAAGAGATTGAAGTTGTGGAGTGTAGAGTTGCCACTTGTGTAAGTTGTGGTGTGGCTCAAGAATGAAGAATATTTTTGGAATGTTGATGAGAGCAACCAATGTCCAGTGGCCAAAGAAATCCCAACATATAACAATGTTGAGTTTTGATTTCATGGACAATTGGTTTGTGTGCTTTGTATTATTCCTAACTCATTATTTTGGTGTATTATTCTTGTTTGGGCCTACATGAAGTGTACCAAAGACCATAATATTATAAATTATCTGGGGTATACAGTCTCTAATAAGGCATATCCTCCTTGAATTTTTTTTGTTTCCTATTTTACCAGTTTATTCTTCAAGGTAAAACCATTAAAATTAAGACTGGAATGAAGTTATAGGAACATGGAAAATTTTTTTATCACATTAGTGGGGGTACTCAAGAGTGATAATGTCTTATCTACTGAAATAATTCACTTCCTAAACTATTTTTTCTATTCAATCTCAACTTATTGAAATCTCAAGAATGGAAATGAGGCATAGTTCCAAGACACTATCGATTAAAGGATGAAGAAATGGACTTTAGAGAGAGGAAACATTGAGAAGGATATGTACCCATCGTCAAAGATGGAAATTGAGCAATGTATGAGTTGCATGAAGAATAACCTATTGTTTATGCTTCCCAAGATATCTAAACATTGATCTGTGGAAGCTTGCAGCTTATCTCATCCCCTTCTCTCATCTCCATTACTTTAATGGTTCATTTTGCACCACTAGCATCAAGGGGATTCAAATTTGATTGTCCTTTAGCTCGCCAAATAGATTTGGGACTATGAGAATATGATGTGTGAGGTTGATCCTCATCGTGGTTTCTATCTTATAGCCTATAGCATGTTCGTAGCAAGGATAAGGATGAACCATGGACTAAGTACAAGATCATTGTTGTTGTAAGTCAAAAAAATTAAAAAATTAAAGGTATTTTAGTTAAGGATGATGCAATGTTTTTCCAAGAAGTAAGTTCTTCAAAAAATCATGTGAAATTTTCCATTCCATCCCTTTCTTCTATTATAGATCATCAACTAGCTTGTTCCATATATAGTATGTTATGATGGTTCAATACAAAATACATGAGATATTCCTGATTTTTTATTTGCCATGATGGAAGGGATACAAGCATCTTCCAAAAGGAAAAAATGGGTTACAAGGTGAGACAAAATGTATTTACACTTGTTAAAAAAGCAAGTAAAAATGCTTCTAAGGAGAGGGGGAAGTTGGCTAATGATAATTATGTAGAATGGGGCTTCTTCTTGATAATGTAGAGCATAAGAATATCGGTAGCTTACTAGAATATGTGATGCGTGAATTTGGACACATGAGTTAAGAATAAATTTAGGAAATGCATGTGGGAAATTGGGTGAAAATTAATGCTTTGGCAATATCAAAATTTATTTTATGTCATGAAATCATCAATCAATCTATTCAGATTTATTGATCCTATTTAACTCAATATAAATATAGTTGTTTTTTTTAGAATTTCGAAAAAATAACAAGTAAAATTTGGAGATCCAAGACATTCATTTATTGAATATGCCAAGTATAAGGAAAAAATACCCATGATACAAGTGATTGTAAAGGATAATTGTGTTCCTATGATTGTGCCATTATCTCTTGCTAATGTATGTAGTAGTGCTACAATGTATTTTTATTTGTATATAATATTTTTGAAACCTTGCAACTACTAATGAGAGAAAACCGATCTACAAAATACATAATATTTCTCTACCAAAATTCAATGAAAAGAAAACAATTAATAGAAACACATCACACATATACCAAAAACAATATCTAGGGAACCCAACTGGGAAAAAACCTTCTTGACTATATTAAATCAACTAATCACTATGATCTATTACATAAAATCTACTTCAATCCTGAAGCTCCTTGAAATATTGATCAACTCTCTACAAGAATTTCCCAGCACTTGGGAAAATAAGGCATGTTAGGAGCTAACGAAACATGGGAAACTATGCTTCAAATTGGTTTCCTTCTTACAAAAAAGCTTGAAACGAAGAAAAACTATACTTGTAATATTCTTGCATGCCCCCATCATAATGACTCAATTCAAGGTACATACCCCCCAAGCTTCATTTCATTCACCGAATGGTTTGTAACGGGTGGATGGAGTGAAAGTTCGTTTACGAGATCAAGTGAAAGCCTCGACTAGGAATTTACGATCTCTAATCAATGAGTCAAATTAGAAGGGTTTTTTTTTCATTTTTTTAATTAGCTTGGCACATGAAAAGAACTATGCTCATATGACCTTGTTTCATTTTTTAATGAGCTTGACACAGGAAAAGAAACTGTGCTCGAAAAAACTTGTTTCATTTTTTAAGGATCTTCACATAAGAAAAGGAACTTTGCTCCAAAAAACATTGTTTCATTTTTTAAGGAGATTGACACAAGAAAAGGAACTTTGCTCCGAAAACATTGTTTCACTTTTTAAGGAGCTTGACACAAGAAGAATAACTTTCCTCTGAAAATCTCATGTATTGGAATATGAATAAACAAGAATAACCTGAGTGGTATGAGAATCACTCTCTACGGAAAAGGTATGATGAATTGTAGGTGGAATCGGGTCAACCACTTTCTCATCTAATGGTTTTTCAAGAACAGATTCATGAGATTCACATTAAGGGAGAGTGGGATTGATAGGATTTAGATTCTGATCAATCACTTCATCAACTAGTGGAGTATGGGGACAAAACTCTCAATAACCATTCGAAAAAAAAGGTTGATAAGCTATAAGGTTTTCCAATACTTTTGTGGCTTCATCCATATAAGGACAAAGTTGAATAGTATTATCCCCTTCTCATATCCTATAGGGAAATTTGACTTTACTCTTTTTCCCATGGACCTTACTATCACTAGGTGAGGATTTATCATGAGCATGATCTCCAAAGGATGATGAAAAATATTTATGTGAGCCTATGGAAAAAACTTCTAATATCTTGGGAATACCAGGATAATCTCTAAGAAGGTGGTCGCCCTTACATAACTTGCAAGTGAATTTAACTTTACAGGGCTGATTGGAATATTTATCCATACTAGTTGCATTGGTAGAAATGGTTGCTTGTTGCCCCCCTACTAATTTTGCTTCTTATTCCTCATCCTTTTCTTCTTTATCTTTCCTTTCTGGTTACTGTAATCAATACTTTCATAAGACCAGGAGGAAGAAAGGGATGAAGAAACAACAGGTGAAGAAGGAAAAGGGACAAATTTAGGATCAACTTAAGGTTGATATTGTTCAGGTGAAGGATAAATTGGTTGAGGAAGAATTTGGACATTTAGAACCATAGTGGTTCAAAATAACCAAACTGATAAACCAATGGTAAATCTGGGAATGGAAAATGTTTCCATATAAGCAACACCAATATTTCCAAACCGAGGAAAAGGAAAAGGATTCCCATCAAAGGGTTTTCCTTGATTGGTAGACTTAGGAAGTATTTCCATTAGTCTCTACCTAAGATCTACTAAGGAGTTAGCCTACATAGAGTATGTTATTCCATGGTTAATTAATTGATTTTATAAATTAACAAAATAAAAATAAAAATAAAGGGTTATCTATGCATAAAATTTTACCAAGAAACCGTGAACTGCAATATACACCTTGGAGAACTAGGCGCTTAACGTACACGTAGGAAATATTCCTGAATGTTGTGTTTGGTGTATCAAGGTATACAAGGCGACCGAAAAGGTTACCTTGGAAAGGATAGAAACCTATAAGGAACTTTCAAAATATATGTGATGGTACATGGAAGTGCATTCTGTAGTAATGTTGTCTAATGCGTAATCATTTTATGAGAGAGTTCTCATATACTTTTAATGCATTGAGTGCCATCCAATATATTCAAAGCTACGTGGAGAAGGATTTGATGACGTCAAGGAAATATATTGCTATTATTTCCAACATTAAATTATCCATCTGGGGCTCTTTAGCTTCGAGGCACAAGCGCAGGGAACATAGGATCAGAGCATCTAACCTAGAATAAAGTAAGAATCAACTTGTTGTTTAAGTACAAAATTTATATTTCTAATTGAAGCTAATCAATTGATGAACACATGCTCAAACAATATGAATGAGAAATTCTAATTACTGTTCAAAAATTAACTCTAATATACATTTGAGCAATATTTTAATTGCAACCCAAGAAATACAAATTACAGTTCTAATCGTAATCTAACTAAATGCAAAACTCAATCTAAGATATGCTTAATCTAAGTACAAGAATCCAAAACTAATTCAAAATAAGCCTGTGGTAAATCTGAATCTCAACAGAATTCATTCTCACTCAAATGATGTTTAAACTAAAGAAATTGGACAATTCAAACAAAACTAAAACTAATCTAGTTCTCGGGAAATGAGAAATCAACAAGCATACAAATGAAATGCAACTCTCTTTAAATAAATTGTATTGTTTACCTAACTCATAAATTCAATATTTGAAGTGATTAAACTTATAAAACTCTGATTTCTATTAGCCTTCAATCTTATTGTCTCTTATGCTAAATAAACAAGAAAATTCCAATCAAATAAAATCTAGTTTCTATTTCTTATTCAGTCTTAAAATAACTTAAATTATTTAATAACACAATTGAAATCACAAACAAACACCTCATTAATAAAGAAATCCTTCTACTACTCGAGATTCTACAATTGAATTCAAACTTATTTCAATGAAATATCACACTGCTTACTAGTTGTAAGAGTACCTTTTAATCAACACACCATTCAACTAGTAGCAAAGAAACTTCTAATCACACCATTCACTTGCTAGAAAGAAACACCATTATCTTGTTGGACTAAACCTCATATGAACCCTATTTCAAATAAATTGGAAAAGCTCACACCCCTCACATTCATGAATTGGAAGCATCAAGAAAAGGAATCACAAGTTATGTTCTTGATAGTAGCGAGAAAACCTTCTGATAATCCTCAACTAAATCATGTTTCTCACCAAATTACTTCATCAATTAAATGATAACATAGCTACTTTGAAAAAAACTATTAATCCTCTCGTTTTTAGCATATAATAATTATTCATGGATTATTCTCTGCAAGTATTTTCGATCGATTTATACTTCCGCAAGAATTATTTGTGTTTAGGTATGGGCAGATCTCAATTCAGAGGACCGTAACTTTGATCTCAATTAAATTATGCTACGATTATGCCAATTATTCGAAACCAAAATACGAGTTTAATTAATAATTAATGAAATGAATATTGTGTTTAGTTGTTCCTGAGCACTCTTCTCATAAAAACAATGTTGCATAATTCACATAGGCATAACACTACAAAACTCAACATTGAATAGGAAACGAACATAGAATAAAACCAATTTAATTTCCAAATGTATGATATGGTAATTAACCCTTGTGTGTTTCCAAATTAAAAATGCTCTTTAAATACTCTAAGCTATGCAATTTTATTAGGGAAATCATTCAAATGTTAAGAATTAAAATATTTTTTGGTATTTACATATTTGAGGAATGAAATCTATTATATTCAGTTCACACTTATGAAACAGGTTAAATATTTAGGTATGGCATGAAAATTATAATTATGAAATCCAAAGGAGGTTCGCACTCTTAAATGGTGATCAAATGTAATTTCTATGATCTATAATAGTTGCAGAACTTGTTTCCATGTGGTGTTGGGTCCTTGCCTCTCCTAGATCAAGTTCAAGTTAAATAAATGCCTCTTAAAAATTGAACAAAACCATGGCACTTACAGGAAATTCACAATAGAATTAAAGTTGTGTTAAAATTCAAAACATAAGTTTATATGCATACATTATTCTAGTCCTTATGAGATAAATCAAAACTTATTACATTAATACCTTCGATCTATGGTTCCTCTTCCCCCTATAGATGCTACAATGTACATTATTTATACAACTCAGTTGATGAGAAAAACAAATAATAACCCTTTGAATAACAATAGTAAGCTAAAAGAGGCCACATGCAATATTCTAGAGAGCCTTTGAATGGGTCATGGTTGGATTAATCCTGATCATGTCAAGGATGGAGGAACGATTTCATGTTTATCACCATACCATTCAGCAGAAGGCGTGCAAAACCGAACCCGAATTGACCCATTCAGGTCGTTCACGTTCAACATGATTCTATACTTAAATGGAATATTCCCCTGACCGTAACTTCCTCATAATGTTGAATTTTTCAAATTGTTTCTGGGTTACTTTAATGATGGCTCTCTAAACAAAACCCGCATGTTGTAATTTCGAGATTCTTTCCCATTTGATCACAAAATTCATATTTTAACCTATAGTAATCTCATTATGTACTTAGCCTTTTAGTAATTAGTTTCACTAACTTGTGAACAATTTCTGCGACAAAGGTACTTAGCAAGACCGTCATTATAAAATCATGGTAAAATCATATTTAGTCATAGAAGAGTTAAGAAAACTAATAACAACCAAACATGGAGTGGAAGAAATAGGTTATTGAATCAGGGTAAGAAATATGTTATGGAATTAGGGTAAGAAATGGGTTAAAAGTACACGCATATAGGTTATGAATGGTAGTATTGTATGATCAAAACATGGGAATTTTTAAGACCCAACATCCCCCCATGCCTGAAGATTAGCATTTCCACATGCAAACAAACACTTTTCTCATTTATATATTTTATGGGATCGTGGCTTTGGGAAACATTGGTTCTTGTGTAGCAACATTGCGTGAAGATTCGAGGGTGTTGGTTCTTCTAGAGCAACACCATTCTTATTTGACTTCCATAGAATTAATTTTGAGAGAGATACAAATTGAGAAAAGGAAATAGATATGGTAGGAGGCCATAATGAATGAGATGATAAGTGATAATGGAAAAGGTGGGTGAGATGAGGTGGTGATGGAGATACTTTATGAGATGACGTGATTGCATACACTACTCTTGTGAGGCCAGTGGTTATGGATGGTTCCTTTATGATGGGCAATAATGAATTCATCCTTTACTGAATACATTCAATTGAAAATATTTGTAAATTTAGGAGGGGAAGGCACTATAGTTTCTGCTTTTTTTATATGAACAAATATCTTTTCTTTTCATGATTGTGACCTTATTAGAGTAGCATGCAGTATATTATGAATGATGAATTTTCAAATGGAGGTTATATGGAAAATGGAATATGTGGTGGTTAATCATCAAATATTTCTTCAATCTCTAATGAATTAAAGAATCCTAAGCCAAATTTACGTTAATTTACCTTTACTTATGATGTACTTGTTGTTGTAGGATGAAGTCGAAGATGAACTAGAACATGACTGAAAGTTGGAGTTGGAATGACCTTTGATCTGGAGATGAAATGGTTGGAGCTGATGTGTATAGTGATATGGATATGTTGAGGAATACTGAACTGAAGATAGTAAAGAAGATTGAAAAATGAAGGTCCCCTTCTCCCCCATGCCTGAGGATTTGTATGTCCCCAAACAAAGAAGGAAGGTGACTACTGCAAATGATGATCAAGCTATTATATGGAAACCTTTATTGAAACACAATGACTACTACAAGAAAGTAAATGCTGGTACAAAGAACCAAATTGCTGCAAAATTGTGTTGAGATCTCAAAACCATATATTCTTCAACCGCTACACACCCATGTGCAATCTTTCTTATGTAAATAAATGGCGTTGATGTCAAACATAAGCAAGAATAATTGGATTATTTATCATAGATGATGGTGTTAACCAATGCAAGATATCCCACCCTTGATGTCAATGGGAATAAAGGCACCAGGTACATTCTACTAGCCATGAATATATTTGTCGGAGTTGAATGGACTCCATAATTCATCCATAAATAAAAACTGATGTATTTCCTTAGTAGATAACAAGGATACCTTCCATTAAGGCATTCAGGCTCTTAGGTACCTTATATAACCCTAACCTTGGTCCTAGATAATGTGTTGATGTTGAGACAAGGCTCGTTGGCAAGTGGGCCTTAAGGAATCCCACATCAACCATCTAGATTACTAACATAATAGTTTAAAAAATACATGATTTGAAGAAATTATACAAATTTACAAACTTTATTGGGAACCTTGCCCACCAGTTACCTGGTTTTCAAGCAAAGTCCTTGTCTAATTGCGCCATACAAGCTAGTTTTCACAACAGATCAACCTTCGGTCTAAGAGAGCGCTCTCGCATAACCATCCACCTTCTCCACTTGAAGAGATTGAACAAGAGTAGGAACAAAGTGCTCCTCAAGTAAATTCACCTCCTTTTCCTCAAAGGTTGATCCACCCTATCCAACACACCCCAAAAGAGATTGAACTTTTGGGAGAATTGAATAATTTGTGTGTCAAGATACCCCTTCTTCAGGCTATTAAGGACGCTATCATATATAATAATCTTATCAAGGAGATATGTTTCAAAAATCCTTGGAGAATGAGGAGAGACACCCCCAGCATCAATGTTGTTGGAAAATTATCTGATCTAATGCTGAGGAGAGTTATTTTTCAAAATACCTAGAACCTGGAAGCCTAGTAGGAGATATTCACATCGATGCCATAATTTTCCCTCATACCCTGATTAGTATTGGGGCTACAATAAATGTGATGATTAAGGAAACCATGTTAAATTTGAACCTTCAAGGGGCTTTGAGGAGGACCACCACAGTGTTGTAACTTACAGATAGATCCACAATATCTCTTAAGGGAGTTGTTGAGGATTTCGTGGTCTTCATTAACGCTTGGGAGTATGCTACTAATTTCCTGGTTCTCCAGCCCAAAACCAAGTTCAATGGTTATCCTCTCATCTTAGTAAAAGATTGGTTTTACACTGTTGATGCCTATATTATTTCTAGGGCTAGGAACATGACTATTAAGAATGGAACCCTATCAAAAAAATAGGTATTGTATCCTCTTGCGCAACCCTCTATTGAAAATTATTTACCCTTATGGTTAGATTATGAGGAAGAAGATGAAGTGTATCACACAATTACCTATCGAATCTGTAACCTAGATTTTGTTTCAAGAAGGAGGAAACCTAATTAAGATGACCTCATTAACTGGATCCTTCATAACCAAACCCCCACTACCATCCCACTTGATGAACTTGTGAAAGAATCTGGGAGTAGTCCTTGGATTGAGTTATGATCGATTGACTAAAGTCCTGAAGATGTCAAAATTTTAGAGTTTGTCCCATCCATAACCTTAAATATCAATCCCTCTATCTAGGCTAAATAAGAAGAAAAATTACACAAGATAATTAGAGAACACTTATATTCTTTTTCTTGGGATTATAAAAAAATGAAATGGATGTATCCCTCATATTGTACTCATAATATTTACATCAAAAATGGATGAAAACCTGTACGCAAACCCTAGAGGAGAATGAATCCATCCCTTAAGGACATAATTAAGGAATAATTACAAAAGCTACTTGATGCAGGGTTCATATACCCCATCTCATATAGTAAGTGGGTGTCCCATCTATGATTAGTCCCAAAGAAGAATGGAAAGTGGAAGATATGTGTTGATTACAAATAAATTAACAAGGCCACAAAGAAAGACCATTTCCCTTGTCCCTTCATTGACCAAGTCCTAGATGGTCTTGCAGGGAAGAAGTTATTCTATCTCTTGAATGAATTTAATGGTTACAATTAGATCCAAATCAGCAGAGAATACCAATAAAAAACCACAATGACATGTCCTTGGGGTACTGTTTCCTATAGATTCCTCCCATTCGATCTATGCAATGCCCCTAATACTTTTTAGAAGGAATTTTTAAGTATCTTTGCTGAAATGTTTCATGACTCTATGGAGATATACATGGATGATTTCACTCCTTATGGGTGTGACTTCTAGGAGGCCCTCTATAATCTGTGTAAAGTCTTGAATAAATGTATTGAAATTAATCTCTCATTGAGCTTGATAAATGTGAATTCTTAATGAATACATGCACTGTCCTTGGCCATTCCATATCTAAGGAAAGGATATAGGTGGAACCAAACAATATTGTAATCATCAAAAGGGTCCCTGCCCCTCAAAATCCGAGAGATGTTAGGATTTTCTTAGGCTTAGTTGTGTATTATAGAAGGTTCATCAAATATTTTAGTAAATTTGCTTCACCATTGTTTGGATTGTTGGCCAAGGATTTATATTTTTGTTGAACAATTAACTACTAGGAGGCCCTTGAAATATTAAAATAAAAACTAACTAGAGAACCCATCCTTAGGGATCCCAAATGGGCAGTTCCTTTCCATATCCATTCATATGCATCAGATAGAGCTATAGGGGTAGCCTTGGGACAAATATATGATAAGTTTCCTTATGCCATTTATTTAATTAGTAAAAATATGTCTAAAGATAAATTGAACTACATTGTCACTGAAAAGGAACTCTTACCTGCAATACACTCCTTGAATAAATTCATGAAATATATTGTTGGATATCAAAAAAAATTTATACTGATGATGCAACCATTAATTATTTGATGGATAAGGCTGATGTGAATGCTAGGATAATTAGATGGTTTTTATTATTACAACACTTTGAATTGACTATCATTGAAAAATCAAGGAAAGATAATGTGGTTACAGATTTCTTGTCCAAACTGACTTTTCCTGCAAGTAATGAGGATATGGTGGATGATAAACTTCTAGATGAGAACCTATTTTCCATCTCAGTCCTTTCTCCTTGGTTTAAAGACATAGTCAACTACCTGGTTATTGGTAGGTTTTCTTCTAATTTGTCATCTAGGGAGAACAGAAATATTGTAAGGAAGAGCTCCCCTTTAACCTAGATTGGGGGAAAAATTTTCAAAATGGAACCATACCATATATTGAGGAGATTTGTAAGGGAATATGAAGTCTTTTACATCCTCTAAATATGCCATGATGGACCTGGTGGGTGTCATTTTTCTACTAAGAGGAAAACCTTTAAAGTTCTACAGGCTAGTTACTATTGTCCACTCTACATCAAGATGCAAGAAGATGCACCACGATATGTGATTGGTGACAAAGGATGGAAAAAACCACACCCAAGGATGAGATTCCCTTACAACCTCAAGTGGCCTTAGAGCCATTTAACAACTGTGGCATGGATTTAATTGGGCCAACTTATCGACCATCATAACAGAAGAGCTACATCATTATGTGCATTGACTATTTGACAAAGTGGGATGAGGCAAAGGTTTTAAAAGCAACGATAGAGTAGAAAGTGGTTTTTTTTTTAGAGAAAACATTTTATACAAATTTGGGTATCTAAGGGAGATATTCATCGATCAAGGAGTACAATTCACATAAAATATGATTGAGGATCTCATGAGGCAGCACCACATAAAACACAAGACATCTACTCGCTATCATCGTCAAGGAAATGGAAAAGTAGAGGTAAAAAATAGAGAATTGGAGAGAATCATCACCAAGGTTGTCAGCAAAAATAGGAGAGATTGGGCAGACATATTAGTAGAGGCCACTTTGGCCTACAATAGCACTTGGAAGACCACCATTGGATTTACTCCATATGATTTGGTTTATGGGAAGAAATATTTGCTTTCTATTGAGTTTGAATATAACTCTTTGAGAATGGTAGCCCAATTGGACTTACATGTCACCATAGCATAGAAAGAAAGGTTTCTCCAACTAAATGGCTTGGATGAATTCAAAATGAAATCTCCCCTACACACTGAAGTTATACAACTTCAAAGGAAGGTCTAGCATGACAATAATATAGAGGAAAATAATTTTTAAGAAAGGGATTGGGCCATGTTATGTGATTTTAGGTTCATGGATTTTAAAGGAAAATTAATGAAAATATGGTTGGGTCCATACCTAGTAGAAAAGTGTAATGAAAATGGATCTTTTCAAATCAAAAACATTGATGAGGAAGGAATTTTATTTCTTTTAAATGGTCATAGGTTGAATATATATACAAGGCCTTTGTCAAATGAATAATTTATCAGTTCATTCATAAATGAATTAAATGTGATTGGGAGATTCATAGCTTCCAGTCCACAAAAATCCTACAAATTTTAGAAAAAATAATAATAATAATAATAATTCCTAGAAGAAATCCTCTATGAGGCATCTGAGGCCAACTCTAGGGTTGAAAACCTATATCAGGCAGCCCAGGAGAAAAAAAAAAGAGGAAAAAATAATAAAGATCCCTAGGTGAAAACCTCCTTTAGGAAACCTAGGGCAGGTAGGCAGATTGAAAACCTCCTCATATGAAGTATGCGTGTCTCAAGAATAAAAAAGAAAAAATGAAAAAAGAAAGAATTAAAAAATAAAACAAGTGACAATATTACCATGTCTCCTAACTTTTCTCTAATTTTTCAGGATTACACATAGTGGCAGATTTCATGGCTACAAGCCAAAAACTATGAGTTATAATCCATCCTTCCATCCATCAACATCATATCCATCATCTCCAGTCATATGGCCATATTTTTACACCATCCCATCAACACAAAATTCAAATTTCACCTCCTCTCTATGATGCTAGAGGAAGGACCTGTATTTCTACAAGAAGGTCCTGTAATGCTACATAAGGAGCCTGTAAAGCTACATGAGGGATATCTAAGATGGAGGATAGCCCAAAAGAACATTATGGCTCTAAGAAATGATGAAGAATAATCTCTAATGATTTTCCATCATCTATCCATCACCCATCCACTCTATTTCACCAAAACTTTGCTCAAATTCTCCACTCTGTCCTAATTTTAAAAAATAACACAAAAACCATCAATTTTATTCCTACAAGGGTTTACACTACTCATTAATCACCCTAAAACTGTCCTCAAGACCTATCATCATCTCCCTCAACACCCTCATGCAAACTAAATACTCCAAGCGAAAATAAAAGGATTGTTACAAGAAGAAAGCTCTTCATCATGTAGCAGCCAATGAAAACACCACAAAGATCACAAATATTATTATTTTTCCCCATAAGATGGGATGATGAAGCCTTGTTTGTAACTAGGAAGAAGACACATCACTCTCATGGATGATTTCCACCACCACCCGCAACTTGGACATTAGAGAGTCACCTGCACACACACAGAAAAAGCAACAATCAAGGTATCGTAAGAAATGAAGACATGCACAGGAAATTACTACAAGAGTCAACTCCCTTGATATTAATGATATATGGTCCAGCTCAAGCATGCAAACCTATGTAGCAGTTCGATCCTCAAGTAGGCTCATGTATGGCAACCCTCACCTCCTCTCTATGTGTAAAATGATTAATGTATGTAAATGTCGAGGAAGGATGTTTTAATAATACTAGAGGTGTCTATTTAGCTTGGCCACCCACAGATAGTGAACTAAAGTTGGTGTCTGTCACTCATGCAATGTGGAAATGTCCCATCAAATGAGTCGGTATAATAAATCGTGAGGTGGTGATTACGAGGGAATGAGGAATGATTACCAAGAGTTCGGACAATAGTCCAGAAGAAGAAACCCGTGTAGATGCCATGTCACCACAACGCTCCAAGATTCGACTAAAAAATGGAATATTATGTACTCAGGATAGACTTCTCTTGCATATTCGCTCATCTAAAAAATGGTTAGAGAGAGGACATGTTCTGGTATTCCATCGATTAGTTTTGGTACCCCGTTCTAAAACTTCTACAGGAAGGAGCTACAAAAAGGTTTGAAATGGTTGTAGGAGGGCCAACAAACTTCTATAGGAGGAATGAGATGGTGAGAAGGGGCCACAGTGGTTAAAATTGGTCTCCAAAATACCATACACATCCAGGGTTTCTTGAGAATAAGTAAGTGACATCCATATCCCTAGTCCTTACACCCAATTGCATGAAAATTATACTTATATTTTATAGCTTGTGGAAGTTTAATTTTTCAAGTAGAAGGTCTCTTTAAGGACTGTAGTGGTTGGAAGAGAAGATAATTTTTTGACAAGGAATTATAGCATCATTTGCACTTAGTGCTACGAAATAATTAAACATTGTCTCACCATTGAAGATATAAAAAAATATACCATTCCCTTACGTAATTGGCACAAAGGAGATACAACAGAAGAGACGGGGGGAGGATTCAACGAGTGGGAACCCTCATACAAAAATGATTTTCCTACACACTCCTGTGGTAAACATTTTCAGAAGACACCAATGGTTAGGATTCTTTAAGTTGTTAAAGGGGTATGGTGATCACCTTATTCTTGAATTTTCCATGGCACTGAATTCCCAAGGAGAGGGCAGTGCCACCACTATGGTAAGAGGGTTAGTTATCTCTCTCAAACCTAAAACCATTAGCAGAGGGACAACCCTACCTCTAGGGATCATATGGAGCAAGGAAGACAAATCCATGAGTGTCACCGCTAGAAATAATTTCTTCATTTTAAAAGAGAAGCCTGTTGAGGATAAGAATGGGGTCTGAAGGGAAATCCTACCTTATCCTGGGGATGAGTTAGCTTACCATATCCTCAAGTAGATAACATGTCAAGGAAGAATGAGTGTCGTATATTCTTACCACTTCATATTACTTCATGATTTGAGATTCAAGGCATAATTTCCTCTTCCTCAAATACTTAGTGTGCCCCTCTTTCTCCTACAATCAATCATAGAGATGATTTAAAAGGTGAGGGAGGTAAAACACCAGCATCTATCTCACCATGGCCTCATCAAATTGATAGTAATTCATGCTTTGAGAAACTTGAGAATCCATGTCATATGGAAAAAAATTATAGACATGGATATGGATTCTTTCATAGGGACACCGACCATCACCCCTGGGGAGACACCTGCCTCTAGAATTGGAGGTAGGGAGGGAAAAATAGAAGATGCAGAAGAAACAAAAAGAGAGGAAGATGAGGCAAAATATACAAAAGAAAAATAGAGAAAAACAGAGGGAAAAAGAGGCAATAGAGGCAAAGGAAGGAGAAGTACAAGTTTATATAGAAGAGGAGAAACAAGTGGAAGAAACATTAAGTCCTAAGGAAACTACTGAACCCAAAGAAGAAGATAAATCACCACACAAAACAAACTTATCTCCAAGATATACTGAACATGAGGTAGCTACAACTTTAGCTACATTAGGGACTCATATTAAGCCTAAGAGGAAGTGACAAAGGCAAGGGCCTCGATATTTTAAGACTAGAAAAATCACCAGAATCAAACAAGGGAGATCACAAAATCCCACAAGGGTCCACATCATCTTTGAAGAATAGAAAATAATGAAAGAGGAAGTAGGACCCACTGAAGGAATACTTTAATAGGTAACCTCACTTAAACCCAAGAAAAATACATTTATAACATCTATGAGTAGGCCTCCCATGAGGTCAACTACCTTCAAATGGCCCGAGACACAAGCAATCCTCTAACAAGAAGAAAAAGGGAGGCTACAGGAGGGCCAAAGTGCTACAGGAAGGGAAACGTGTGCTAGAGGAGGGGAAAAGTGTGCTACAAGAGGGGAAAAGTGTGTTAGAAGAGGGGCACAGTGTGCTACAAGAGGGAAACAATGTGCCACATGAGGGGAAAAGTATGCCATAACAACTATAGGAGAAGAAAAGTGAGCAACATGAGGTAGTAGCCTCCCAAAAAAAAAATTTGAAGGACTCCCCAAAGCTTCAATATTCTAGTCCATAGCCTAGCCCAGGGTCCTACTATAAATTGATTGAAGGGGGAAGGATCAGCCTTGGAAATATTTCAATACCACTTATTTATGAGCTAGAGATAGAGAGGGGAAGAATCCATAAGCGAATGAAAATTTATAATTCAAAGAATATGGAAGATGTGGGACTTATAGAAGAAAAATTAAATGAGATGGGAAATGAATTGGCTAATACGAGACTCGGGGAGTCTATGATAAAAGAGTAGCTACATGAAGAGAATATAAGGTTTAAAGAGAAATTTCAAGAGAATAAAGCCTAACTTGTCACCATGGAAAGTATCTATATGGAGGCCTTGCAATGGAGGAATCCTTCAAAATCATATGCTCTATTTCTCAAAGAGTAGTGGCTACAGTACCAAATCAGAACTAGAGCATAGTATGGTTCTCTTCCCTTCCAAGACTACATGTAGTTTATTGAGTTTTGCAAACTAACTAGTATGGAGGACATAAAAAAGGTACCTTAATTATACATGCATAATCTCATCTTGACATATATGAACTATTGGGATCCCAATTCAATAATTAGAGACAAATAGCTAATGGATTTGGAATATGTTTTGACACATGAATAAAAAAGGGACGAGGAGCTGAAGAGAGTAATGGAAAAAGAGGAGAAGGACCCTTTATACATCATAGATGAGCTAATGAGCCCCAAGTCTCTCATTACCAATCATAGCCTCATCTCCAATGATGATTTTTTTGGCACCCAAGTACATTGAAACCTAGGAGCGAGTCATTCTTCACTTTGAGGATACCTTTAGATTGTTAGGAACATACAGTCTACAAGCTTTCCAAAGTAGATGACATGCTTCACCCCACAGTCTGAAAGTAAAATAATACCACTCTCCTTAAAGGCTAAATAATTCCATGGAGAAAACATGATTTTACAAGAGATTCATGCAAAGAATGAAGATCCAATCAATAGCAATGAAACTCAATCCACCTTTGTTGCTAGGCCTATAATAAGGAAAGGACCAATCAGAAGAGGTGAAGGAATGCACTAGGGTAGAAAAAAAGTATGATTTTACTCACAAGTAGGCACACCATCTAAGGTGGATTAGGATGTCATGGAGGCCACCAAGTCAATGAGAGAGCTTCACATGTATGACTGAGTTTCTCAGAGGGTGAGAAATAATTTAGTAGGGGGTGATGGCAAGGCTCATCGATAGGGACATTATAAGGGTCATGATGCCATCTTCCAAAATTAGAACTATATCTTTCTTAAATTTATTCACATTTTTAGTTATATTATTCTTAGTGATAAGGTTAATAGGTTTTTTTCATAGCATGTTCCCTAATGTGGTTTAATTGCAGGGAACTAGAGCATTTTTTAGATATTTTTCCATGTAGGGGCTCGAAGGATACAACAAAGAGATAATCTTGAGGGTTTTCCACCTCCTTAACTCCCTTATTCATCTTAATATCACAAAACTCTCTCTCATTAACTGCAATTCATTGGTAGCCAAGCCACTACTAGTGCAAGTGAGAGTTAATGAGGGACAAGATCCACAACTATCGAGCTGAACAGAGACAATCGCTCCTATTTCCTACAGAGTTTCTTGGGCAAGTCTGTGTGTTGTAATTTTTCCTTCCTAAACCTTGTAACAAGAATGTAAAATACTTCTTCCACTACAACAACATTCACTACAGAATAACCTACAAGGTCTACAAAAAGTGCTACAGGAAATTTATAGGTTGTTACAGGAAGCTTGTTAGTGGAAATAATCCCCCTCAAAACTCTAAGAAGGAAGAAGCAATCATGAGGGAAAGGGTAAGTAAAAATTTTATCCACCAATACTTGGCACGAAAACCCTTAGAAAAATCTCAATTATCAAGAGCATACTTTGTAGCTACTACATATTTAAATATCAATAAGAAAGATCAGTTAATTTGTGTCATTAAGGATAAATTTTCCTGGGTTGCATGTTGGATTATATCTTCTCCTCATAATCAAAGAAAGGAAATTTATTCTCCCTTTTTTTCCACAAAACCTCTCACTCCTATAGTAGAAAATAGAAACTCCTTGTTACACATTGATAAAATTTTATTGAAGTCATGAGAGGAGGAGAATCAACAAATACTTCTGAAATACTAAAACCAAGAGGGAGAATCAAAGGAATGATGGTAAATTGTGATAAACATAAATCTTATACAACATGGGAAATTAAATCCACATCGATATGGGACATCATGAAAGTCATCTGAGGCATAAGAAAAGAACAACATGGAAAGAATATGGATAGGTTTCTTAGAGGATGAGCAACAGTTTCAGTAGGGGGGTATTACGAGCATCCAAATTAGACACAAATTAAGGCCCATATGACGTTACATAGGAAAATAGGCTATATAAAACCTCTCCTTCTACACTTAATATTTTTTTTTTATATTTAATATGTTCATTAGCAAGGTTTAGAGATAATTGAATATTTCTGCCTAATATTATTTATTTTTGTAGAATATTGTGAGAATATTGGGAAGATTATGAATATTTGGAGGATATAATCGAGGAATTCCTCCCAGGTATGGGAGGATCAATATTGGATATTAAATGAACAAAATATCATGAAATTATTGACAAATTATGGAGTTCCAGTGATTGAGAAAATCTAAGAATGTGTTCCCTAACTTTTAATGAAAATTCCTAGTGTTGCGAACTAGATACACTATTTGAGAAAATGCCATGGGGTATTTTTTTTTTGTTAACTTGAATTTTTTTATGACCCAATACAATTGGAATCAACTCAAATGGAACTCATTAACATGTTCCAAAAAATATCATAAAATTACTACTATTTTGCTACAAGGGACTTCAAGAAATTCTAGATTTGTGAACTAGTAAAACAATCCAAGTAGCTTAATGATGAAGATGAATTTTAAAAGATTTTATAAGGATTAATAATGCTTGTGACTGTATAAATAACCTAAAAAATAACTCACTTAAATCATTTTACCAAATCCTACAACAAAATAACCATCAATATTGAATGCAGAAATATGAAAAACAAGAATAGGAGATGTGTGTGAATAAGAAGTGAAAATAAGAAAATAAAATTGCACAAAAGGTATCTGAGGATACTGGAATAGAAAAACCTAATGATAACTAGTCATATGAAGTATAATAAGCTTTAGAAGCTAAAAATGGCACCAAACTTCATTATTTGAATCATTTCAGGTAAATCCCTACTAGAAATGAAATTGGAGCTACTAAATAACACATTTTCTCCACAAGAAGACTAAGAAATACATGCATCTAGAGGAGAATTATAATTAATACTTATAAAAATTTATTGGGAAGCATTATCCTTGAAATGATAAAGCTTTCACCTCCGAAATCCCTTAAATAGTGGAACTGGTTCCCAAGACTAGGAATTTACATTAAATGACAGGGAACACATTCCTCGATTTTATCAATCACCGAAGATCCAGAATTTGTCAATAATTTTATGATATTTTGTTCCATTTATTATATATTCTTGATCCTCCTGTACCATGGAGCAACTCCCTAGACTATCTCCTCCTCCAAATCTCCATAAACTGCATAACATTCTCACAATATTCTACATAAATAAATAATATTAGGCACACATATGTAATTATCTCTAAACCCTCCTAATGAACATATTAAAGCTAAAAAAAAATATTTATTGTAGAAGTATAGGTTTTATATATCATTCATGTTCCTCACTAAGGTTATATGGGCCATAATTTGTGTCTAATTTGGAGGCCCATCATACCCCCCTACTGTAATTGACGCTCATCTTTTGAGCAACCTCTCCATCTTCTTTCCATGTTTTTCTTCTCTTATGCCTCGGATGAATTTCATGATGTCCCATACTGATGTGGATGTAACTGAACCTATTGGATAAGCTTTATTTTTATCTCATTTTTCCAGCATTCCTTCGATTCTCCCACTTGGTTTCAGTAATTCAGAAGTATTTCTTGATTCTCCTCCTTGCATGAATTCAATAAAATTTTATCAATTTGAAATAAGGAGTTTCTCTTTTCCACTATAAGAGTGAGAGTGTTATGAAAAAAAAGGTAGAATAAATTCTCTTTTTATGATGTCGAGGAGAAGGTATAATTTAACATGAAACCCAAGAAACATTATCCTTAATGAAAAAAATTAACCGATCTTTTTTACTGAGATTTTAAATATGTGGTAGCTACAAAGTATTATTTTGATAATTGAGAGAGTTTTAATGGTTTTCATGCCAATTATTGGTGGAGAAAATTTATACTTACCCTTTCCCTCATGATTCTATCCTCTGACTTTTCTTAGGCCTAAAGCCAAAGGAATATCTTGTACACTGTCAATATTACATCCAAGACATTGGGATGATAAAATATATAGATGGTAAATTTATCTCTAATAAAAATATTTAGTAACATGTTTTAGGTGCAAAATAGTAGCATATGGTGATTTCTAGGGAAATGAGTCAACAAGCATTTGAAATGGTTAGTAGAGTGAGTGGAAAATTAATTTTCATTTATACAAAAACCTCATTTTATCATATCTATAGGATATTTGACTAATCGGTTATGTATTTTGAATAGTGTAATGTGAAACATTTTCTCTTTGTAGAATATTTCTTAATACTATGTCAATTTTTCATTTCACATTTGTGTATTAAAAAATATTCATCATTATGCAATGTTAAATAAAGTGTCTTGTTATGTGTGTGAACAATTAGTGTTGTGAAAAAGAATGGTTGTTTGGAGAAAGGAAAATAAAATTTAATTTTCAGTGTAACATACACTTTCATATTCAATGTTGTAGTCTTCTACATAAATTTCCCATCAGCATATTTCTTTCCCACACCCATTCTGATTTTTTACATTTTTGAATTAAATACAAATTATTAAATATTTGATTAAGTACCTTTTTTATGCATGTGATGAAGAGGTGTTGTGCGCAACATTGGGTGTGTGGAGCAAGCACAGGAAGCATTGATACATTGTGTGGCCCCCACATAGCATGTACATTTTGGTAATTGGTAATGCAATTGTGTAATTTTGGGCATCATTGGGAAGAGAAATAGCATAAAACTAATATAATGTAAATGATATGTAAGGATATATCATGTGCACATTTGTATTTGTTTAATTGAATATTAAAAAGTACTGATATTTCTTGGTAGTGGTGTTTTCTATTAATTAGATGAAAAACATTGGGATGGTAAAAAAATCTGGATGCTAGTTTTATCTCTGATACAAAGGTTTTTTGGAATTTTTCATACGTAAAATAGTAATAGGTGGTGACATCTAGGGAAATGAGTAAATAATCATTTAAAATTTCTAGTGGAATTAGGAAAGAAGCTATTTGGAGTGATACAAATAATTGATTTTCTCATATCGATAGGAACTTTCACTAATTGACTACCTATTTTGAATAGGGAAGTGTGTAATGTTTTATTTTTGAAAAATATGTTTAAAAGTTGAGAGTATTGTCCGAGATTTTGTTGCCTTACATAAATTGTTATCTCAGAATTTGAGGCCACATAAAATCACATTTTTGTCTTTCAATCATATTTGAATGATGTCTCTAATTATCGATTGACAAGTACGAAATTATGAACATAAGGTCATCACGAGACAATGTTAATTAAATATTGATGAAAAATTAGGGTTCTGGAAGTGGAATGTCATTCCAAAGGAATATTTTTATTTTAGAGTAATGTAGTGTGATGTTCCTTGTTATCGATAGCTATTATAGGTTGGAGATGTTATTCAAGCTTAATTGGAAATTGAGATGTGATTTTATGTGATTCCATTTGTGGCATAAATAGCTTTCTCGATGGTGTTGCTTTTTTTATTTCCATTATGTGTGATATTAGCATTTTTGTTACCAAAATCAATTGAATTGAACACATTGAACATAAAGATATTGGCATAAACTATTGGTTCGTGGTTGATGGTAGTAGTGCAAAAATACAAAAGCTCCAACAATACTCCCAACTTTCAAACGAGTTCTCCTTGCATACTTTTCTATTCATGGTTATTATTGATAGTATCTTAACTAATTTTCATGATGATAGGTACTTAATATTTATTTTATGTGGTAAATTTGTGTTTCTTACTAAATGTATCTCAATGATATTAAAGTAGAAGCAAAGTGCAAAGTAAATAGACAGGATGGTTTTGGAATTTTGAAATTTATTTCCATTACGTTATGTAAACATTGGCCTGGATATTTTCAATTGTTATTTATTGAGTGTGTCATGTGTAATAGTTTTCACTTTGGTGATAGTAACAACTATGGGAGAACTAGTGTGCAGAGCAAGGAACATAAATGTTTTTGGTGCAATGTTTTTTATGTTTTTATGTATTCATTATTGTTGAATTTCATAGAAATAAGATGTTATTATAGGTTAATATTGTAAAATAGGAAAATTTTGTTTTTTTTAACAAATCTATAGACATAATACTAATAGGAGTTTTTCCTTATGTGGAGATTATAATGAAAGATTTCATCATGTGGATGAAGCTTGTCTCTATCCTAACACAATGAAAGCTCTCCGTACTATGCACAATCTATAAATAATAAATAACTAAATTTCTTAATTACATATAGATAACCATAGTAATAAATGAGGTGGTTTAAATTCTAAATTATAAATATTGGAAAACTTTACTACACCAATAGTACTCAACCTTCCTTGAATGTTAATATTAGAATATGCAATGAAAGAGGATTTCATTGTGCGAAGTGCAGAGGCTTCCTTATAAACGTGGCAATATAGCTATTACATATCACATCAATCTGGTAAAATGAATTTCATCTTCCTCCACAATGAAGGCTTGATCCATATCTCTATATTTTGAATTTTTTCACAACAGTGTTCCATACTTTAACATGCATTGTCCCTTCGCACATTTCTCCCACACACCTTTCATCAACATAATAATAGATTTTTCAATGAAATATTTCATCATGACGAGGAAGAAAATAATAATTTAAATAACTCATGTTAGACATTGTATAGCCATAATTATAGGAGACTATTTCATTGTGCGCAACTTACAAATAAATCGTTCATTGTGGGGAGGAAGATTTTTTTTTTTTTTAATTCGAAGAACTTCATTATACATATATTACAATAAAATATTTCATTGTACATATGAAGCTACTTGCACACATGGGTAGTCAATCAATTGAATACTGAAAAGAAAGATATGTATCTACAACGTTGTTTTCTATTAAGCAGAGGATATACATTGGGACAATAAAATATCTCGATTCCAACTTTAACTACAATACAAATATTTCATAGCATGTTTAAAATGCACTAGATGTTAGCTTTATCTACAATAAAAATATTTCATAACATGTTTGAGATGAAAAATAATAATAAGTGGTGACTTCTAGGGAAAAGAGTCAACAAGCATTTGAAATGGCTAGTAGAATGAGGAAAAAAAATAATTTACAGTGATACAAATAAGTCATTTTCTCATATCGAAATGAAATTTTAGTGATTGACTGCATATTTGAAATAGTGGAGTGTGAAATATTTTCTCAATCTGGAATGTGTTTAAAAGTTGGGAGTATTGTTGGAGAATTTTTTACCTTATATAAAATATTTATTTCGAAGTTGGCATCACATAAAAAATCATCCTTGACTTTCAATAGTATTTGAATGGAACATCTAATTTTCATGTGAAAAATGTGAAGTTTTGAACTTAAGAACATTGGGGGACAATATTAATTCATTTTTAATGAAAAATCAGGTTTCAGGAAGTCACATGTCATTACAAAGGGACAAGTCTATCTCATAGCAATGTAGCGTGATGCTCCCTTATTATCCATAGCTAGTACAAGTTAGAATATCGTTCAATCTCAATTTGAAATCGAGATGTGATTTTATGAGATGTAATATCTAGCATAAACTAATAATTCATGGTTTGTGGCATTATTTGAAGAATACTTTAGTGTATGGAAATATTTTTTTGTCCAGTATTTCGTATTATTTCATATTATGATCAAATATTTGTGTTTTATACATTGTATATGACCCCTAAATAATTGTGGTAATATTATTCTTTTTCCTTGAATTGTGCAACACGCTTGAAGGCATTCATTTTTAATTTCAAATGAATTGTGATGTTTATTTCTATTTGCATTGAAATTTTTGAAATTTCCTCTATGTGATTTTAGCATTTTTGTTACCAAAATCAAATGATGTGAATGAATTGAACATAAACCTGCTGACATAAACTATTAATTGGTGGGAACGCATTGAATATAA
This sequence comes from Pinus albicaulis, assembly GCA_034641835.2. Lineage (NCBI taxonomy): Eukaryota > Viridiplantae > Streptophyta > Pinopsida > Pinales > Pinaceae > Pinus > Pinus albicaulis. The sequence goes on along the minus strand of CM076579.1, from coordinate 1,139,534,183 downwards.
ATATGTTGGCATAAAATATTAATTCGTGGCTAGTGGCATTAGTCCAAAAACACTTTAGTGTATCGTGATAGATTCTTTTCCAATATTTCATATTATGATCAGAGCCAATCCTTGTCTATGTTCAATGATTTCAGTTTAGTATTGTGCAGGTGGTAGGTACATAGAAGAAATGTGTGACGCAATATATGTGGATCCATCCAGCCGTCTTGAATGCATTTTTACAGTTAGCTTTACACCATAGTATTCAAAATCGCATTTCAGTTCATTTGTAAATAAAATTTTGTTCGGTTTTACATAGTGATGGAGACCAACTATCAAGTCGATTCATGGTGGAAGGTATTTGAACGCATCTCGACGTAATATTTATTAGTGATTATCCTAGCACATATGACTATTTACAAGCATTATTGATAGTTTCTTATCTAATTGTCATGATAATAGGTAATTCAATTTTTTTATATCATAAATTTATGTTTCTTATGACACATAGATCAATGTTCTTGAAGCATGAGAAAATTGCAAAATAAATGCACAGGATGATTTTGGAATTTTGATTTTTTTTTATTACTTTCTATAAATGTTGGCTTTGGTGTCTTTAATTTCTATTTATTGAGAGTGTCATGTGTAACATTTTTCATAGTAGTAATATTAATAGTTGGCGATTGTGAGGATAATGAAGAATTGTAAACTTAAATGGATTTTGAAAACATTATTCATTGGCAAAGAATTTTTTAGAGCAAAGTGAAAATCGGAAGTAGAGGAAGGAAAGAGGCTATTTTCAGTGATACGATTAACTCCCTTTCTCATATCAGTGAGAACCTTGATTGGTCGAGGAAATATGATTGGTATGTGAATTTGTCAATGGAATTTGGAGTAGTGGATTAGCGAACACTTGGTGTATTTGATTTTAGAGAAATTTCTTATCTATGTGTAAAAAATTTTGATTCAAGAACAAGAAAAATTATGATAGGAGTGGCAAAGATTCATCTAAATCCCAAGGCATTTATAAGGTTACTCAAGTTACTAGAAACGAACAAGTGTTTAAAATTTTTCGATGTGAATAGTTTCCTAAAGCCATAAGCAAGTGAGATTGAAATTATTAGATAGTTGATTTCCCCAACTCCTAAGGTTCCTTTTGATATTTTTGTACTAGATATTCCTTTGTTGACACAATCCTTTAGGTACTTTTGTTTGTACTTTATTCACGTGATGGGATGAGAAAATACAAAAAATGTTCTAGAGTTTATTTTCTATATAATTTATAACTCATACAAAAATATTATATATTTGAATAGAATTTTTTCATTTCAATGAATTATATTTTTAGTTATTTAGTTTATTGAAGAGAAATATATTCTTTATGGTCGCATATCTGATAACAAACCCTATGTTAATCCACATGTTTGGCGATTTACCCTGCAATCCAAAATTAAGTTTTGGTGGGGAACCAACATAGTTCTGGTATCCTATATTGTGGAAGAGTACAATTTCTTTAATTTTTTTATTAATTCAAGATGTGTTTGTAAAGCAAGTTTATTGCATCATAACTAGACAAGAGGCTCCTCAAATATTTGTAAAGGGTCAATTTGTCCTATCTTACAAAGGGGAGAATGAGGAAACATAAAGTAATATGGTAATTAAAACTTATGGTTTTAAACATTAGCCATTATTGTTACCAAGTTTTTTTCTAGATAAGTATTTTTTGCTAAATTCTACAGGCAATATCTTCATTGGCTAGTTACATTTGAACATAAAAAGAAAAAAACATTATTTCTTTTATGTTTACTATCGGAAAAGTCACTATGAAGAATACAGCTAACACTATCAATCTTGCAAAGTATTTAAATCCTTTTAGCTTAAGTGAATTTGAGTTCATTGAAGGCTTTGAGACAAAAAAAAAAATTTGGGGAACACCTAGAGTCTATTACGTGCAAGAACTTGTTTCCAATAACTAGAGAGTAGAGCAAGGCAAGTAAAAGTGCACCAAAAAAAAATTCAAAAATTTCTAATAGGTGTTGAAGAAATAATTGAAAAGGATATCATCAGCATCGGAGGAAGATACAAGAAATGAGGAATAAATCCTACAGGGAAATCTCAATCTTCGACACATGGTGTTGGTGTGTCTTCATCTACCAATCAAAAAAATAAAAAAAATACTGGAAGTGAAATATTGGTTGACGATGGGATATTAGATGGAAAAAATGATGAAGAGACTCTTCATATAGTAACTCCAGAAATATCGCACACTGTTGAATCAATAAGATCCAAGTGTCCTCCTGAAATAGGGATCATTGAAGAGGATATGGAATGGAAGTTGATAGCACCATATTACCTTATTGGATTAGTACTTGTTTTCAAAAAAATTAGAAAATAATGGAGAAAATTACCAAAGAGTACACTAATTTCGATGACCACCCTATCACATTTCAAGAGGAAAATTATGAAAAAGGCAGAAAAATATTAAGGATTGAAAGAGAACAATTTTGCAACAAAAAGGTTATTGATAAAGCAGAAATGGATGTTGATATATCTAGAGTTGCAATGTCAACGCTTATGACATTTCATGAAGATACTCATGATGTGGTTGCAGATTCTATTAGCCGATCAGAAGAATAAAATACAGAACTAAAGGCAAGAATAAAATATCTACAAGATGCTCTAAGCACAGGTCCTTTTTTTATGACTCCATTGGTAATACCCAAAATTCCATTGGAAAATTATACTCCCGAAACATCCCATAGATTTGATAAACCTGTAAATGTTCTTAATGCAATGGAAATCATATATTATTAGTAATATATCCAAAATATTGTGAGGTATTGAATCTACATGGAAAGAAACTTTTGATCTATGGAGTGTTTTGTAGAGACTTAAGTCATCTATCGAGTGGGTCAAAAGTGAGCTTGAGGGAGACAGGGAATTCATAGACAATGACTTACTAAATTTTATTCGCAAGCTTGAATTACTATTTGATCTAGATAAAGAAATACAAGGAATACCATATGTTGATCGGATGAACCAGTTCAAAGTTGCATGGTCTGAGAAAATCATAACATTAGAGGACATTATTTTTAAATGTGGAAGCATAGAAAATAGAATAGTTGATACATATCTCAAGGAATTAGGTATTTTTCAGGATTTAAATGGTTCATGGATTACATATGATCCTGGATCAATTTTTAAAGATAGGTTGATGGTTTAAATGGATAAGATAAAACAATCAAAGGAAATATAGTTTAATGATATAACTTATTTTACTGCAGAGGAAATTAGCAAATGGATAATTACTTTTGTTAATTTTAACAAAGATTGCTCTTTCTTGTCTTCACAATTGCAAGAATATAGACATATCGAAGAGGATATATTCAATAAACATGTTAAATATGAGATTATTATTCATCTGATGAAATATTTCACTAAATCTAATGTGAAGGAATTCCTTAAATAAATCATTATTATGAGAGACGAATAGCAGCCAAAACATTTTGAGCAATGATTTTTCATATTGTAAATGTTTTAATATCTTTGAAATTTCACTTTTATGTTTATAATGTTTAGTTATTGAAGTTTTCTAGGTATGTTATGAAGAAATAATCTAATTCCTGAATGCAATTTCTTATTTTCCGTTGCAGGTGCCTTTTTGAAATTATAGTCCACGAGAGCCCAATCCTAGTCCCCTTTGGGACAAATGGATTTAAATTTTGTGATTTAAGTATTATGATTTTGATAAGTGATCTATGAAACAAAGACTATTGTTTTGGACCATGAATATATAGTCAATCCTTGTTTCAATTTTGAATAACGTATTCCAATTCTTAGTTTGTTTACCAATTATGTAAAGAATTTTTGGATAAGTTTTTTCATGGGATGTTGTATAGGTCTAAAGTCCAGGATTTTTTCCAAAAAAAGCTAATTGAACACACTTTTTTCAATATTTTCTTTGATATTTTATATATTAGCTAGTGTTTTGTAATTCATGAAAATTAAAATGAACTTTTGTTTATTCTATCCTAGTACTGAAATTGTTTACCAATTATATCAATAATTTTTAGATAATTTTTTGCATATTATGCTCTAGATTTTGTACCGTTCTTCAAGAACATTGATCTAGGAGGCTCCAGAGACACAAACAGGACAAAGAGGGATTATGAAAGCTCACAAATAAAAGTGATGGAAACATGGAAAACATAGTTTCAGGTTGAATATCTCGTCATCCTGATCGCAACAGTGTGAACGGATCTTCAAACTGAGTCTGTATGGAGAAGTTAGAGACGGTCAAAGTTCTAGGGTTGAACGAGTGACTTGGCAGGTTAAAGAAGGCACAATTTCGCCAAAATACGACTACTGGATTTTGGGCAGCTCCAACCAAATTCCAAGTGTGGCTTCATTAAAATGACTCCTACGGCCTATTTTTGGATATTTTGAGAAAATGTGGTTTGTTATAATAAAAAAATATATATATAAAAAAAAGGCAAGGGCAGGCCATGATCCACACCCTTACCCGGACCACATCACAAAATATATATTTAAAAAAAGATCTGGGTCGGAAGCCATGACCCCACCACCCAATGGGGGTAACAAAAACATCTATATTAAGGGTGGGGTGTGGGCTATCAACCCTACTGCCCCTGCTCACCTTATATATATATATATCATATATATGCGAGCAAATGATGGAGAGCCAGTGGGTGAGCGGCCCGATGCAGGTCCAGCACCCCACCTAAAACATTTTTTCATTATATTAAAACCATGTGTGCCTATTTCAAGAGGGGGTAGGGTTTGACCTCCCGACCTCCTCCCTCCAACTTGGATCTCTAACCGTTGGGCCAAGCGGCTCCCTTGGGGAGTCCGCCCAACTCAAAAATATATAAGCTCGACTCTTCACCAGTGCACCTAGGCCAAGTAAAAGTGCAGACAGACACAAATTTTTAGGCAAGGATGGTGCACCGAGTTCAAGGGAATATTTTTTATGCCAAAGGAATATTTTGATTCCAAGAAGGTAAAATTTCTCTATTTTAGAATGTATTTAACTTTATATGCATTTTAACCAAAATTTTGCAAGGAGCCTGATGGTGCACCTAGATTTTCCTTTTCATCAACGGTTTTGAAGATTGCCTATGGAGGAGAATCTTCAAGAATATTGAGGGAATCTTTGAGATTCCTTACAGAATGAAATTCGTCGGTGTCAAAATGAGGTTAACTTTATACTCATTCTTCTCAGAATTTTGCAAGGATGTTGATGGCGCAAAAATAATTTTGATCTGAGGAAGAGATCTTCAGATGGCCCACAAGAATGAATCTTTGAGGAATCTAGGGGAAATCTAAAATATTGTTGTAGCCCTAGAATTTCACTTTGTCAAAATTCAGAAATTTGAGAGTCGATTTTGTACTATTCGATGCCATGAATATGATGGTGTATTCAAATTTTCCATTTGACCATTCCATTTTTCGGCCATTTTTCAAAGTGGAGTTGCAGGTGTTAGCATTCAATGTGTGAGCAGTCATTTTCAGGATATTCGACGCCACGAGATTGATGATACAGCCAGATCCATCAGTTTATTATCCTTTTCTTTAGATATCTCGGGTATATGAGGTATATATAGTGTGATCATGTACTTCTTTGTCTCTTTTCTCTGAGATGCATTGTGTTGTATAGATCCCTATTTGATGTTTGATGTGGGATCTTGTTTTTTCTTGATGTGAGATGTAATTTCTATCATGGATTTGTTTTATGTTGTTTGAGATCCCTTTGTTTCCATGTTCAGCGGGATACTCTAAGTCACCATTCAGTGAGATTGTCATGCTGATAGGAGTCATTTTTTTGAATGAGAGTTCTTGTAGTGGAACATCTCGTGGAGAGGTCCAACCACTCCTATGTGAGGGATTTTTCCTTGTATGACAGATAGAATACCATCCATGTACATCATCACTATTTCCAACACTTAATATAGTGGCCTACACCATCTTCACACCGAGGCCCAGAGACATTCTCCCTCCTAGTTGAACTCTGTTATCCATATCTTATGTTGCTAATGTTTGTTATGTTCCTCTTGATTATATCTGCATGTGTTCATTAATGATTTTGATGATATTTGAGTCTAACACATCAGCTGCAGGAAAATGTCTTGGTTTAAAGGGTAGCAAAATTTACCCGGTTCAAGTGGTATCAGAGAGGTCTTCTTGCTAATTTGGATTGCAGGCGTGAACCATTGAACATTCGTTGAGTTGAGCAATAGAGGATGTCAAAAACATGTATTAGACCATGCTCAGGGTGTTTGAAAAGGTGGACAGGTTGTACGAATATTATGAGAAACAAGCAATAGACAACGTTGAGTTGAAAGCACTTCTACAAGAGGAGAAGGAGGACAAACATCGATTGCAGCTTCAATTGTAAGCCATGAGAAATGGAGGAATTGAAGTGTAACAATGAAAGTATTCAAGAAGATCATAAGGCATCGAAGACGCTCCTACAACAAGATAAGGAGATGAAGGAACGATTGTAGCTTCAGCTTCAAGCCGTGACAGAGGCCTTGGAGGAAGTGAAGTACAATGAAGGCTTAGAGAAGCATTATTCACCTATTTTAAAATCTACAGCTGAGGTAAAAAATGTTTTTTTCTCTTTAGTTTCATCTTCATATGGTATCATTTCTATTGGAAGGGTGGACATACCCATTACAGCAACCGATATGAGACTCCTTACCAGGATGGGGTAGAAAGGATGAGGACTTAGCATTCATTTCCAAGGCATAAATCAGCCATTGGAGGTTGTGTAGATACCTCGCTAACCATGTTTGGGATAAACTGAAGGAGAATGCTCAAAGGTGTCATAAGCCCCCACGACAATGTGGAAATTTTCAAGGAGAGAGAATTATGGGAACACTTCACCATCATCTTATGACAGCGCATATTGTAGAGAGAAAATTGAGGCATGCTCTCATCGCCATACGGACATCAAAGGAAAAAAAACATTTTTGAACTCACCAGGGAAAAGTATTGATGGTAACACTTCACCATCACCCCATGAAATTACATGTCGCAATAGAAGAGCTGATACAAGCTCTCATCACCATGATCACACCAGAGACCACTAGGGAAGGTATAAAAAGTCTCGATATTCCCAAGTTCATTTTGATTATAAGCATGTTTCTAATCATGTTTACATAACTATGTCATTGCTGAGTGTTGGATAAGAATGGCAGCACAACGACAGATGAGACATGGAAAGCCTTCCCCACAGCAGGGAAAGAAATTAGTTAAGCAGGTCTGGAGGAAGAATACCTTTTGCATCCATTGCAACCAAAGTGGCCAAGCCACGTATTCGAGGCTCCATCCAAAGCATCACCTTAAGGACGAAACATTGGTGTATGAACCGGTTGAAACAGATCTTCGACAAGAAAATGTGTCGCAGAGAGATGACCCATTCACTTTGATAAGTGAGAGATGGTTTTTCGAGATGTGGTAGTGTGTCATGGCGATGTTGGTAAATCATATGTTGCATTTTTAATTGTAAAAGAAATGATGTGTTTTCCATCGCTTGTTAAGAAACCATGATATTTTTTTCCTTGTCTTGTAAATCATGTGATGCATTTGTTTCATGTAAAAGTGATGTTGTATCTTCCATCACTTCAAAATGAGACAATGATGTTTTTGGCCTTGTAATTATAGTTAGGGTGTGATTTCCATTTTAATGTAAGCTTGACCACCGAGTATGTGTTATAAAATCGTGGCAAGTATGGAAATTTTTGGGTCATAGTTGGTCATATTTGAGCATGTAATCTACAAGAAATTGTACTATGGGTTTGCAAGGGATGCAGGTGTCGGTTCATTGCTTATGGCTCCGAAGGAAAAAGGTGAAGGAGAAGGAGGGGTGACCTCTTTCACGACAATTGTGGTGCATAAATTGTACACAGAAGTTGCAGATTATTGTTGATGATTTTGGAGGAATAAAAGCTCCTCAGTGGGGAGGAATGATCTAGGTGGCTCCAGAGACACACATAGGACAAAGAGGGCTTATGAAAGCTCAAAAATAAAAGTGATGGAAGTGTGTCAAACTCAATTTTAGGTTGAATATCTCGTCGTCGTGATCACAAAGATGTGAACCGTTCTTCAAACTGAGTTTGTATCGAGAATTTAGAGCTCGTTAAAGTTATAGGGTTGACTAGTTGACTTGGCAGGTTAAAAAAGGCATAATTTTGACAAAATACGGCCATTGGATTCTTGCCAGATCCTGCCAAATTCTGGGCAAAATTTGGCCTCATTAAAAAGACTCCTACTACCTATTTATAGATATTTTCACAAAATTTTCTTAGTTATAATAAAAACAATTTTTTTTTATAAAAAAAGACAAGGGCGAGCCATGACACACACCCTTACGCCAACCACATCACAAAATATATATTAAAAAAAATATATCAATCAGTGGCCAAGAACCCGCCGCCCAACGGTGGTAACAAAAACATTTATATTAAGGGTGGGGCATGAGCTGTCAACCCCGCTGCCCCTACCCACCTTATATATATATATATATATATATATATATATATATATATATATATATATATATATATATATATATATATATGGAAACTAATGACGAAGAACCAGTGGGTGGGTCACCGGATGTGGGTCGGCCCTCCCACCTAAAAAATTAGTTTGCTATATTAAAACCATATGTGCCTATTTTGGGAGGGGGAAGCGTATGACCACCCGACCTCCTCCCTCCAACTCGGATCTCTAACCGTTGGGCCAAGTTGCTCCCTTGGGGAGTATGCCCAGCTCAGAAAAATATAAGCTTGAATTTTAACCAATGCACCCAGGCTAGTTCAGAGTGCAGACGGACATGCAGTTTGATGCAAGGATGGTGCATGCAGTTCAAGGGAATTTTTTTTTATGCCAAGGGAATCTTTTGATTCCAATAAAGTAAAATTTCACTTTGTCATAATGTATTGAACTTTGTATGCATTTTAACCATAATTTCGTAGGTAGCGCAATGGTGTGCCCAGATTCACTTTCTCAGCAGAGATTTTTCAAATTTCATGTGGAGGAGAATCTTCAAGAATCTTGAGGGAATCTTTTAGATTCCTTGGAGGCCGAAATTCGCCAGTGTCAGAATGAGGTCAAACTTATACTAATTCTTCTCAGAATTTCACAAGGATGTTGATGGCACAAACAAAATATTGATCTGAGCAACAGATCTTCAAACGACCCACAGGAATGAATCTTTGAGGAATCTACGAGGAATCTAAGAGATTCTTGTAGCCCCATAATTTCACTTTTTCAGAATTCAGAAATTTTATAGTCGATTTTTCACTATTCAACGCCACGAACCTGATGTTGTATTCAGATTTTCCATTTGACCATTCAATTTTTCGGCCACTTTTCAAAGTGGAGTTGCAGGTGTTAGCATTCAATGTGCGAGCAGTCGTTTTCAGGATATTCAATGCCACGATATTTATGGTACAACCAAATCCAACAGTTTAACATCCCTTTATTTAGATAGCTCCAGGATGTGAGGTATATGCATTGTGATTATGTACTTCTTTGTTTCTTTTCTATGAGATGCATTGTGCTATATAGATCCTTTTTTGATGTTTGATGTGGGGTCTTGTTTTTTCCTTGATGTGAATCGATTTGTTTTATGTTATTTGAGATCCCTCTGTTTCCATGTTCAGCGGGATACTCCTAGCCACCATTGAGTGAGATTGTCATGACGATAGGAGTCCTTTTTGTGAATGAGAGTTCCTGTAGTGGAATATATCTTGGAGAGGTCCAGCCATTCCTGTGTGAGGAAATTTTCCTTGTATGATAGAGAAAATACTATCCATGTACATCATCACTATTTCCATCACTTAATCCAGTGGCCTACACCATCTTGACATCTAGGCCCGGAGATGTAGTCCCTCTTGGAAAAACTTTGTTATCAATATCTTATGTTTCTAATTCTTGCTATGTCATCTTGATTATATCTGCATGTGTTCATTAATGCTTTTGATGAAATGTAAGTCTAACACATTAGGAGAAGTAAAAGCTATTGGTTTAAAGGGTAGCGAAATTTACCGAGATCAAACATTGATTGAACTAGGGAAAATTTTAGGGGCTAATATTCGCAGGTGGGCTAATTTTCCATGATTAGAAAAAAAAAAATATTCTCCAGTTTCCATTTTTTTGAAAATTGATTTGCCCAAATATTATAGTATAAAATTATTTTACTCTAACAATCACCAAAATTATATATATGCTAATATAAACTAATTAGAAATCTAATTATTTGTAGAAATATATCATCAAAAATTTTACAATTTACATACTGCAGATTAGTAAGATTCAAGATTTCTAAACTTTAAGATAAACTTCCATCCTTAAAATTTTCCCTGGATTGAACATAAGTTTAGAAGACTATTGTTTTGAGCTTTTATATTCTATGTAATGGCCTGTAATAGATTACAATGAAAATTGTTTATCAAGATTTTTGGTTGTCATATATCTATTCCATTTTTAATGTTTATCTTAATCATATCTCTAGTGATTAGTAATTGAATCAAAATATAATTTTTGTTATTGTAAATGTGTTGGTTAGTTGTCAAGGCTTCTAAATCACAAAGACCAATTACTTTGTTTAAGCTCTCTTTATTTATTAATGCATGTATAGAAGCCAAAGCTACAGGGATAAATGTTTCATCGTATTGAGCTTCCTTGTGCAGAGCATTCATTGTGCAGAGTAATCTTCTTCTACATAGTGAAATCTCCACACAAGGAAACATTCACTATTACTAAATCAAATTTGTTTAATAATTTTTTTTATCAATTTCTAAAAAAATGAGGGACTTATCAGACAATAAATTATTTTGGTCGAGTTGAAAGAAGGATCTCATAATAATAAATTAAAGTGTGGCTTTTATTTTTCAAAGTGTTGTGCAAAAACTCCATATTTTATTTTGTAATAGTCAATGGTAATTATTCTTTGTAATTAATTTAGTTATTTGGGTGTGCATTTTATTTTCTTAAAGAAAATACAAATATAAAGATCTCATGCTAGAAGTAGAATCCTATTTCATTGAGTGGAGCTTACATTAAGGCTTTCATTGTGTGGAGGAAACTTCCTCCGCACAATTAAATATTTCATTAAAAAAATATAAACCTAAAAAACATAAATATAAATTAGATTAATTTAAATTTATGGTGAAAAAAAATTTATTTAATAATAAATTTTATCAATTTCAAAAAAAAATTAACACTATTATTATGAAATAAAATTCAATCATTTATGAATGCATGCAGGGAATATTTCACGTAGCAAACTCTGAACCGTAATTGTAACAACATTTTTCAATGCGCGAAAATTTCATTATGCGGAGTAAGATTATCTTTGTTTTAATTGGATACTAATTTTAATTTCATATATATGTAATAAATTCCCCTCAGCAACAATGACCCGCATTATTAATTGATTAATAATATGTATTTTCATGTGGGAGAAGCATGTCCAAGAAGAGGACCAGAACATTGCAAAAGAAAATCTTTGTTCCTTGCTAGTAGACCCATTATGTCACACAACATTACTTCTTTAAATATATTAAAATGACACATAATTCAATATTTCACAATAATAATAAATATTCAATGCAAAAATTTCATTATAAACACCTCTGCACTGTGCATAAAATGTTGGATATAAATTTTATGGTACTTTGAATATTCTTTGTTTCAAAAATCATTTTGGTGTTTTTTATTGTCGATTTCACACTTCCACACTATGCACAATGAAAGGAAACTCCACTCATTTTTCTCTACACTTTTGCATTACGCACATGTGGTTTATCAACATTTTGATAGAATTTTTTATACATTTTTCGAAATACGAAGAAGGGAATTCATAAACTATGTAGAGTTTGGAAATTCATATTCAGCAATAGTATATATTAGTTTATTACATATCATATTTTTTAATTGTGCAGAGCCCGAAAATTGATATTAAGGATATACTAAGTAATACTAAGCTTGAAAAATTATAATATTCCTTGTAATGAATGAAGTAGAGATGCATTGCAAATAGAAAAGGAACAAAATTAAAAACTACCGCTATGTACAACAACAACAAAAAATTCATTGTGCAGAGTGTGCTTTCTACATTTTCATATTTTTCATAATGACATCAACTCAATATGAATATGTTTCAGCATTATTTGGGCAAATGAGTGAATCAACATGTAATCAGGAACGGTAAACACTACCACATTTAAACTAACATTGAGATATTAGTGAGTGCCAAGTGAACTAGGAACTTGTTTGGTAATATAGATTTGTTCATGGTTTTCCTTGTAGATCGTTTGATAGCATGTAAGCTAGCTCTCATTATTGCGAAAAAATCCCAATTTGATTTTTGTATATCAATGATATTAATGCAACAACAAATTGTGATGTACATGGAGTAGATGGTTTTGGGATTTCTCGATTTGTTTTGGTGTTGTCTACCAAGGCCACAATTTCACTCAGACAACAAATTTGTTGTCGGAAATTGGAAAAATAATATTAAAAAAGTTTGATTGTGAGAGATTTTAAATCATTTTCTGAGAGTTGTAACCAAGTTTTTCTAAAATTTATGCTGCATTTTCTAAAAATCATGTCATAATTTCTATTTTTTTATGGGAAAAATTGTGGTATGTTTAGACTACATCAATTCTTTCCACTAGTTCCCTTAAACATCCACTTTGTTGTTTTGAATTGTTATTTATTTAGAGTTTCCTGTGAAATAGATTTCACACGCAGAATAGTAAAAAATAACGCTAATGAAAAAATAAAAAATTACAAACTAGCATTATAAGTTTGAGATTCATTTCGGCATTGTCTACCAAGTCGAGAATTTCGCCTGGACAATGATTTTTTTGCTAGAAAATGGTGAATTTTTTTTCAAAAAGTTTGACTGTTGGAGTGTTTCGATATTCTTTTAATTGCAAAAGTTGATTCAGCACCATCAACAATCAGTAGGGTACCCAAAATCCTAAATATTTCCAGGTATAACCCGACTTTAAAAAAAATTATGGATATTTTGAAAATCATGCCACAAATTCTATTATTTTTTGGGTGAAATTGTGGTATGTTTAGGCTATGCGAATTATTTCCAATACTCAATGTAAACTTTATCTTTGCTATTTTGAATTGATATTTATTGAGAGTGACCTATATAATATATTTCACATGCATAATTGTAACAAAAGGTGATTATTTAGCATATTGATAAATATATACTTAAAGGGCATTAAAAAATTTACTGATTGATAGAATATTTTGAAAGTACAAAGAATAAATGGCTAGTATGTAGGAAATAAGATATTTGTACTAATAAGATTAACTCAATTGCGCTTATTCATGATAGGTTTTAGTGCTCAGTTGTGTATTAGCGATATGTGAATATGTTAATGGAAGATAAGAATAGTGATAAGACTTAGTCTAGTGGATTAATGAATGTTTCACGTGTCTTAAAAGTGTTTGATTCCAGAGAAATCATTTATTTTTGCGCATGTTAGGTCCCTATATTACTAGTATAGTCCCTTATTATTGTTAGTGTAACCCCCTTATTGTTATTATTGTACCCCTGTAACCCCCATATTGTTATTATTGTGCCCTTAAATTATTATTTTTATATCGGCTAGGATTACATTGTGGCCCACTAGGCTTACATTGTCGCCCCATGGACTCCTATATATAGAAAGGAGGTTTTGTAATTTGAATCATCCAAGAATTTTTCATTAATGTCATGTATTGGAGGTTTCCCCCTAGAATTGGCTTATTTATAACGCATTTATATCTCTTTTCTTCTATTTTTGGAGCTGGTTTCACAACATTTGGTATCAGAGCTTTGAGATTATAGGGTTTCCCTGCTCCAAATAGGTCAGCGTGGAATTTTTGTTATAACTTTTTTTATACGAAGGTTTAGAATCTGAAATTTTTAGAGTACGAAGCCAAAATCCTGAGGAACATCTTCACAAAATTTCAGATCTTGGTTCGTAATATTTTAGGAGATATGATTTGTGCAAGTTAGGTAATTTTGCAGGCTCCTGAATTTAACCTAAACAATTCATCATGGTATTTTCGTAATAACTTTTTTTCTACGAAGGTTCAGAAGCTACAATTTTTATAGTGTGAAGTTATAATCCTAAGGAACATCGTCAAAAAACTTCAGATACTGGTTTGAAATATTTTCGGAGATATGATTTGTGGAAGTTAGGGCTTTTTGAGGCTTCTGATTTTCATCTCAAAGAGGTGATCATGGGAAAATCTTCGTAGCTCTCTCTCTGAGCATCGGATTGGAATGCCGTAAAAGGTGGCCACAAGTATATAGACTTTAGTTTTCGGTCTATCAATTGTAGAGCCAAAGGAGGAAACAGTGACATGTGGAAAGTCATACAAGTTCGCTCTATTGAACCAGTCCAAAATTGGGTCATTGTGGGAGATTGGACATAACTTTGCCTTGAAGAATCCAAATCAGATCAGACCTATGGCATTTGAAAGAAGCTTTAGAGGGCTACTACAGGGTTGAATTTCAGATATTTAGGATCTGCAATTATAGATATAATTCAATTTCAATATCAAGCTCCTCAAAATAAAGTAAAAGGTGTGTATTTTTTTTCGGAATTGCATAAGTCTTGTTTGAAGAATCAAGTTGAATTGATTCCAAGGGCATATTGTAGAATAGATATCATTATTGGATTCTAAAATGGCCTCTAAAAAGAATTCAACACCCATTAAGCCTTTATAAAGCTCTACTATGACTCATGAATATGAATAATGGCAACATGACATATCAAAATTACAAGAGCAAGTGCAACAAATTTCGCTCTCGCAAAGAGAAAAAACAAATGACATGGAAGTTTTGAAGAAAGGCATGGAAACTAATATGGATGGTTCGAAGAAAGGCGTGGAATCTAAGATGGATGGTTTGAAGAATGGCATGGAATCTAAGATAGATGGCATGGAAGTTGGCATGGAATCTAAGATGGATGGCATGGAATCTAATATGGATGACATGGAAGCTAAAATGGAAAACATGCTGAATGATCTAAAAGCAGACATGGAAGGTTTGACAAAGTTTATACAAGAAATGTTTCCTAATGGTGAAAATATAGTAGAGGAAACTCATGACGAGAACAAAATAAATGTTAATCGTGATTTCATAAAATCTAATGTTGGCAGGAAGAACCACCATATTCCAAAAATGGATATGAGGAAGTTTGATGGAAAGGATTCTGTAACATGGATACTACAGATGGAGCAATATTTTGATCTCGATAATGTGAAAAACACACAAAAGTTACACATTGCAACTTTACATTTAGAACAAAATAGATTTGTATGGTATCGATGGCTTTTCTCCCGTAAAAAAATTGTCACTTGGTCAATTTTTATGGAGGAAATGATAGCACATTATGAGGATACAAAGAGCAACACCTTCTTTAGCAAACTGATAAATCTCAAACAAAAGGGTTTAATGGGGGAACACATTGAGGACTTCCAAAAATTGAATATAAGGGTAACTGATATTCCAGAGGAACACAGGATTGATCTCTTCATAGGTACTTTAAAGGATAACATCCAACATGAAGTTCGCATTTTGGAACCTGATTCATTGGGGAAGGCATTCAGGTTGGCAAGAAAAATTGAATGTAAAATTATGGCGACAAGGAAGCCTACCACTCACTTCTATAAAGAGGGAAGTGTTTCTACTCCTAGAATTCCACAACCTACAAGGTTGACACCACAACAATTGGAAGAAAAAAGAGAAAAAGGGATTTTCTACAGTTGTGATAACAAATACACTAAAGGCCATAAGTGTGCTGAGAAGAAATTATTTTACATAGATTGTGAAGAGGAAGAAGAAAATTAACAAGAAGAGGATATACACCAGGAACCAATCCAAGAAGAGGAAGAAATTAGTCTGACCATATCGTGTAATGCATTGGGAAGAATTACCACTCCTCAAACTCTCAAGATAGAAGGACATATCAATAAGAAAAAGGTAATAGTGTTTATTGATTCATGTAGTACCCATAATTTTATTCATTGTAAGGTAGCCAAGGAATTGAATTGTTTCTTATACCCAGCACCAGAATGTCAAGTGATGGTTGCAAATGGGGCAACTATAAATTGCTCTGGAAAATGCCATAATATCAAGCTAACCATGGGGGAATATGTATTGAATAGTCCAATTATTTCCATTCCTATGGGAGGTACTGATGTTGTACTAGGAGTACAATGGTTACAATCTTTGGGGACGATAGCTTTTAATTTTCAAGAACTTTTCTTAAGATTTTTTCAGAAGGAAAGGAAGTCAAATTACAAAGTATTGTAGGGAAGCTGGGAAAGATAATAAGCTCTAATGTCATGACAAAGCTTCTAAATAAAGAACAACGAGGCATAATTGCACAATTATGCTCACTAGAAGTTCCAACATCAAAATCATCTATTTCTGGAGATCTCCAAAATGTCTTGGACAATCATTCCAAGGTTTTTGAAACTCCAAAAGGACTCCCACCTATTTGTGATCATGATCATTCTATTCATTTGATTCTAGGAAGTGTTCCTCCAAAAATCAGGCCTTATAGATACCCTTATGTCCAAAAGAGTGAAATTGAACGTATGATTGCAGAAATGTTAGAGGCTGGTATAATTCAACCTAGTCAAAGTTATTTCTTTGATCCTGTAGTATTGGTACACAATAAGGATGGATCATGGCACATGTGTCCAGATTATAGGGAGCTCAATAAGCTCACCATTAAAGATAAATTTCCCATTCCTGTGATTGATGAATTGTTGGATGAATTGCATGGAGAAATTTATTTCACCAAGTTGGATCTTCGTTCAGGATATCATCAAATTAGAATGAAGACTGAAGATATTTTGAAAACAGCATTTCGAACTCATGAGGGTCATTATGAATTTTTGGTCATGCCTTTTGGCCTTACCAATGCACCTTCTACATTTCAAGGGTTGATGAACTCCATTTTCAAACCCTTCCTTAGAAAATTTGTGCTAGTATTTTTTGATGATATACTAATCTACAGCAGGTCTTGGAAGGATCATGTTGAACATGTTGACAGGGTGCTCAAACTATTGTAGGAGAAACAATTGTATGCAAAAACATCCAAATGTTTCTTTGGAGTACAAGAGGTAGAATATCTGGGTCATATTGTATCTCATGAGGGTGTTAAGGTAGACCCTAACAAAATTAAAGCCATTAAGGAATGGAAAGTCCCCACAACCATTAAGTAGTTGCGAGGATTTCTCAGGTTAACAGGGTATTATCGCAAGTTTGTTAAAAATTATGGGAGAATAGCAGCACCTCTAACAACATTATTGAAGAAAGATGCATTTTCATGGACTCCTGAAGCAACTAAGGCCTTTGAACATCTTAAAGAGGCAATGTGCCTAGCACCGATCTTAGTTACGCCAGACTTCACAAAAACCTTTATTGTGGAATGTGATGCCTCAGGAAATGGAATTGGTGCAGTTTTAATGCAGGAAGGAAGACCCATTGCTTTTTAAAGTCATCCAATCAAAGGAAAGTATTTACAGAAACCTATTTATGAGAAGGAAATGTTAGCAATACTGCATGCACTAAAGAAATGGCGAACTTACCTAATGGGAAGACACTTCAAGGTAAAAACTGATCATAATAGTCTTAAACACTTTTTGGAACAAAGACTATCTTCAGAAGAGCAGCAAAAATGGGTCACAAAGATGTTGGGTTATGACTTTGAAATAATCTAGAAAAAAGGAAAGCTTAATGTTGTTGCAGATGCACTCTCAAGAAAGAATGAAGAGGTGGAAGCATTGCTTTGTGCCATTTCTATTATCCAACCAGATTAGATAACCGAAGCAAGGGATGAATGGAAGAAGGACGAAGAAGTGTGGACACTCATTCAAAAGTTGCAGCAAGATCCTAGTACATCTAATACATTTAGTTGGAAAAATGATTCCTTATGGTACAAATATCGCTTATATCTTTGTAAGAATTCCCATGTAAAATAAAATATTCTTTTGGAATTTCACACTTCTCCTTTAGGAGGACACTCGGGATTTTTAAAAACTTACCACACGATGAAGAAATAATTTTTTGGGATGGCCTTAAATCTGATATTCAAAATTTCGTGGCGGAATGTTTGGTTTTCCAGCAGAATAAAGTTGAGAAAATTAAGACCCGGGGTCTTCTACAACCTTTATCTATTCCAAGCCAACGTTGGGAGGAGATTTCAATGGATTTTATCACAGGTTTACCTAAGTCCGAAGGAAAGAGTGTCATCGTGGTGTTAGTTGATAGAATTACCAAGTATGCACACTTTTGTGCATTATCTCATCCATTTAAAGCTAGTACAGTTACTACTACATTTATGGAAACAATTCAAAAGATACATGGAAACCCAAAGGTTATTGTGAGCAGCAGAGATCCCATTTTTACTGGAAATTTTTGGACGGAGTTATTTTCTTGTTTAGGTACTCAATTAGCTCATAGCTCATCTTATCATCCTCAATTCGATGGTCAAACTGAGATAGTAAAAAAAAATTTGGAAGGATTTCTTTGTTGTTTTGTATCTGATAAACAAACACAATGGATCAAGTGGTTACCTCTCGCTGAATGATGGTATAACACTTCCTTACATACTGCAACAAAAATGACCCCATTTTTGGCACTTTATGGATATCATCCACCGTCCATCACATCATCTTTAAGAGAAAATTTGAAGCTTCAAGCAGTGGAAGATCACATCGAGCATCAACAAGAAGTTCTCCATCTCTTAAAGGATAACCTTAATTTGGCACAAAATCGAATGAAACAACATGCAAATCAACATCGCAGTGAGATAAATTTTGATGTAGGAGACTGGGTATTTTTACGACTACAACCATATAAACAAATGTCTCTCACGCAAGCTAAGAAGGATAATAATTTATCACCAAAGTACTATGGTCCTTACAAGGTGTTGCAAAATATTGGTACTATGGCATACAAATTGGAGCTTCTTGCTTCTTCACGAGTGCATCCAAATTTCCATGTTTCATTATTAAAGAAGGTTATAGGTGAAAATATTCCAGTTCAAACAATATTGCCCGAACTTGATGAGGAAGGAAAAATCATATTGGAACCTGAATTAATCACGGAAACAAAAACTCGACAACTACGAAATCAATCAATTTCAGATTATCTCATCAAGTGGAAGAACATACCCACTGAAGATTCTACATGGGAGGATGAGAAATTTATACAGAAGCACCCATGGCTACTCAAGCGTTGAGGAAAACACTTTTTGAAGGCGAGGGGCATGTTAGGTCCCTATATTACTAGTATAGTCCCTTATTATTGTTAGTGTAACCCCCTTATTGTTATTATTGTACCCCTGTAACCCCCATATTGTTATTATTGTGCCCTTAAATTATTATTGTTAGGTTAGCTAGGATTACACTGTGGCCCACTAGGATTACATTGTGACCCCATGGACTCCTATATATAGAAAGGAGGTTCTGTAATTTGAATCATCCAATAATTTTTCATTAATGTAATGTATTGGAGGTTTCCCCCTCAAAGTGGCTTATTTCTAAGGCGTTGATATCTCTTTTCTTCTATTTTTGGAGCTAGTTTCACAACAGCGCACAAAATTTTGATTCAAAGAGCAGAAAAAATATGGTTGCAATCAAGACGACTCTATTCCTTTGAATTTCAAGGCATTGAGATGCATATATAAGCTACTAAACCTGGATATATGCTTAAAATTTTCATAAGAAAATATATTTTCGGAGTAACAAGAATGGGGCATGAACATCATACAAGAATTTATTTTTCCAACTTTTGAGGTTCCTTTCGATATTTTCATTCTAGATATTTATTAGTTTTGAAATTTGTTGAGAAAATTTTGTTGGCTCTGTACCATTCTGATGGGCCAAGAAATGATCAATGTCCCAAAATCCATTGTCTATCTATTTTATTATTCATATAAAAAAGGTGTTTTATTCAACTGAGTTGATATTTTTTCAAATGAATTAGATTTTCAGTTACTGAATTTGTTCAAAATCAATAGATTATTCATGGTGGAATATATGATAACAAACCTCATCCTGATTCATGTCTTTCATGATTTACTGCATAAATCTAAATTCAATTCTAACGAGGAAATTATGCAGTTATCGCATCCCATAATATGGAAGAAGGAAAATGCTTCAAATTTTTGTATAGTCTAGGATATATTTTTAAGGGAAATTATTTACATGAAATTGCACAAGATCCCCATCAAATATCTTCCCAAGCCAAAGTTTTATTGTGGATAAAAGGGATACATGAAGAAATATAAAATAATACATGTATTTTAATTGATGTGCTTCTAGGTAAACCATTGTTACTTCTAATAATTTTTATAGACATGTATTTTCTTATCGAAGTATGTAGACAATACTCTGATTGAATAGTTATATTTGAATAGAAGTAGAAAAATAAATTTATTTCTTTGCCATTTATTATTGGACAAGTAACTATGAAGAACAAAACTCACTTTGCAGAGCTTGCAAATTCTTTGCATTATTTTAATTTAAAATAACTTGAAACCCAAGGAAGCTTGGATCTAGAAGGCTTATTTACACACATCTAAGATTTTTTAAATACATAAACTTTTTTACAAGAGTTGCAAAGAAAATAAAAGAGAGTCACAGTGATCAGAGCAACAATCAAGAACCAACAATGAGTACTAGAGAAATTTCTAAAGAAACAAGCATCAACACATAAATAATGTATAAGAAAAGAGGCACAAACCCTCCACAACAATATTCACATTGCACATCCAGAACTAGTTTGACTTCATCTTTGAGTCAAAGAAAGAGAAAAGCTATTGTAAGTGCGAAACTAATTTATGTTTAACTATCAGTTGGCGTAGTTGACGAGGAGCATCATAAGGAATTCATTCCAGACAAAATGCACATCGTTGAATCGACCAAATAGAAAATTTCTTTGAAAACTTGAATCCTTGAATAAGATATGAACATGGAAATTGAAAGTTATATGCTACCTAATTGAGTTAGTACTTGTTTAGCATAAAATAAAAAAATAATGGAGCAAATTTCCAAACAATATTCTACTTTCAATGATTGCCTTGTCACTTTGCAAGATGCATGCTATAACAAGGATAGTAAAACATTGAAAATTGATAAATTAAACATGCATAGTAAAAAATTTTATGATAAAGTAGAAACGAATGTTCATATAACAACTCTGGTGAAAATTCCATGCAATAAAAGTTAATAAAGGAAAAATAATAAGCAAGGTCACAAAACATGTATTCCAAGCTAAAAGTTGGGAAAAACATCCTAGTGTGGGTGTTCATATAGTTTATCACGGACATGGAAATTTGTAAAGCTAAGAATTTGGAAAGGAAAAGTGGCATTTATTGGAATTTATTTATGAAAATAATGGAAAATAGGAGAAAAAGGAGGTGAAAGGTCATAGGTTGCATGTGAGGAGGAAAATGAAGAAAATAATGGAAAATTGAAGGAATTAGAGACCTCATTAATAAAAGGGCTTCTGAGGATCATTTCATGGCCTTTGATCAGTTTATTTTCGGTGCTCTCATTTTTTCTCGCTCTCTAATACCCTTGGACACTTAGAGTTTTATCGGAGCACTCTTGGAGGAGTGTGGCATACATGAAATTTTGGATAAATAAGGCAAAGGAAAAATAGGAAAGCACAATAGGACATCAGGATTAGCAGCTACACCACATTTTTCTTGCAGGTACCAAGTTTCATGTATGTTTTTCTCACTATATTTAGCACGCATGGCATATGTTTGTTGTTTCTTCATCATGATCTATCATTGGGATGGAGGATTTCCTGGATTGACAGTGGTTTTTCCTTGCCTTACCATTTCCTAGATAGCCATGGTGTTGTGGGTTTTACTTTTATTTAATGGTTGGTTTTCTTGTGCCTTTGGTTGTGGTTTGAGTTATTAGCTCCTGGAATCCTTGGTTGGACAAATGCTCTGGAAGCCATGTAACAAATTGGCTTTAGCTACTAGTCCTAGAAGCATTGGTTATAAAAAATCTATGGAAACCCTTTGTGGGTTGAGTTACTAGTCTTGGAAGCCCTGGTTGGACAAGAACTCTGGAAGCCCGATGATAGTTGTGGGCTGAGTTACTAGTCCTAGAAGCCCTAGTTGGAATAAACATTGTGGAGCCTTGGATAGCATGGGTAGAGACCAATTTGGTGATGTTTAGTGATGTATGACCATGAGGTGGAATCACTGGTTGAGGGTTGAGGTGATTTGGCCTATGGAAGCCCTAGTCTGGTTGTAATGGATTTGGTCTATGAGATCACATATTCATGCTTCGAATATGGCGTGGGGGAAATTGGTTGAAGAGATATTTGGTTCAGCCAATCTATGGCTAGGTGGAATGTCGAAGTCCCACACCTAGTTAGATTTTGTATTCATCAATAAGAGTTTCTTCTCCTTCATAATTTATTTGAAAATGTACTAGCTTTTATGTGGATTCTATGGCTATTGTGTCCTTATTATTTTTGTTGGTTATATGTTGGTTATGACCATGTTTTATGACAATGATGATGTATGGATCTCATCATGCTTTCATTTTTAAATGAATGAATAATGAATCTATGACCTAATAGATGATAATACAGCTAATGTGGTGAGGCAACAATGCTTCTTAGCAATTCTCAGATGAGTATGAGACCCCTATGCTAAGATATATTTTTTAAGCCTGTAGATTACAAATTTGTGACATGTTTGAAGAAACTCCTTCCATGCCTAGGAAATTTCTACCCAAGTACTTGTTGAAGTTATTGTCATTACATAATTATTCTATTGTTACATTTCATATCTGGAAGTGTCATGGAGTTCTAGGCAATGATCTATTCCTTGGGCCTGAAAAAGTGGCACAAAAATCAGGGTCGCGGGCTAAGAACTACATGGAAAAGTTCCCAATCGCACACATGCGCATGTTGTGCAAGAAACTAGAGGTTTCTAGTCACACTCTTTCCCATGTCAAGGGAGAAACTGGGGGGAATGATGCACTAAAATGTCAGTTTGTTTCAGGGGCTAACATCCTAGAAGTTTTGGATGTTATATCATTTGTGGCTATTAAACAAGTTTACTAACATGCTAATTCTAGATATAATATAATGAAGCTAACGAACCATTTATGTGTTCTTATAGGTTATTACTAGCATGTAAAAGGTTCAATTTTGATTTAATGTTTGTCTCATACCTAGAGTGAAGAAGGCATACGACTACCTTGCAGAATAAGATTTTATGCATATATTTTCTCATATTCCATACAATATGATATGTAGCAAACAAAAAAAATAGAGAAAAACTAATGAGTATAGACACATGTGGCTCACTATTGTTACACCTTAATGCATAACAAAAACACTTGGAGAGGAAAATATTATTTATTTCAAGTATTGATAACAAAGGAATATCAGATATTTTTTAATGGATTATGGTGTTTATTTATAGATCTGATCTGCAGTTTATCTGGATTCCAATACCAGATCAATTTTATATTAAGAGCTACAAAGATAAGATGAATCTCTTCACATAACAAAGACCCAGAAATAAAATACCAAAAAATTTGTTGGAAGCCAATTGTTAGAGAAAAAAATCACTAGTCATTCATTGAAAACATGAGCAACAACACAATACAAAATTGACAGAACAAAGAAAAAAATGCAGGGATTTAAATCAAATTCTGAAAAATGTAAAATAACCCTAGCCAATAACCACCAGGCCCACTCGTTGCAATTACGCCTCCTTCTGAAACAAAGACAACTACTCAATGACTATTGGTTCGGTTGTTCAATGATAAGTAGTTCTAGCTTCCCCTCCTCCTACTGCAAAGGATATTATTCAAGCGGACGAGGGGCTTTGCCTTACCCTTCAAATATTGTTTTTTTTTAATGTATTTTTGTTTAAACCAAATTATAAAAAACCTAAAATAGGCTTAAATAATAACCACCAGGCCCACTCCTTGCAATTGCACCTCCTGTTGTAGCAAAGGTGACTGATTAATAACTAATGGCATATAGAAAAGGGTAAGAAGTTGTTACAGGCTTACTCTTACCATTAATTTTTATGCACAAAAATTCAATCATAGTGCATTTCACATAGCTAGTTAGCAATTTTTGGACTAACTCAGTCCCAAATTTATTTTTCTTCTTTTCTCTTGGAAGTGTTCTCTCAATTTTTTAGGGACTCAATCTAATATGGAATCACTACCTATTGGATCACAACCCAGTCAACGTGAAAGAAAACCTGATTCAAACTCCAAACTAAGAAACATATTATAAATGAGTGAAGATGACCTCTTGTATTATTTGTGGCTATCAAATAAGTTTACAAACATGTTAATGTTATTAATATCAGTCTGTTAAACCTATCACCAGTGATAAAATATTCTCTTATAATGTTTTGATAGGTTCTCAAGGTCAATTTTTTTGTATTTCATTAGGTCTTCAAATAAAAATTTGGTCACTGGATAGTGTGTTTAGGGCTATTTCTACTCCTTTCAAAAATTTTACATGCCGGTCCTTCTCATCACTCAGTTGAGTGTACCATAATTGAAAGATCATCATTATCATTTCATTCAACATCATCATGGTTTTCATTCATCTCAGTGTCACCATTAGGTCATTAGGGTTTCAGTCATCCAAAATCTGTCATTCCATGCATAAATCTCACAAAGGAGGAGTGGTAATAGGTAAATTTGTTCAACGAAGTTTGGTTTAAAATGTAATTTATGTTTCAAATATGTAATCATTTCATAATGTTCCTAAAGTTGCATTCAAAGTTTAAAAGCTACATAAGTTTTCAAAACAAAGTGAAAAGACATGTAGTGGGTCAGTCCACTACTATGAACAAAAGTGACCATCACAAGTTATAAAAGACCAATTAGCCTCATTTTTTCATTCATATCATTGAATAATATCTCTCTCTCACCTACCAAGGTAATCTCAGAAAACTCAAGTAAAACACATTCCAAAATTTGGTGCCAAAGTAGCCACGTTGTGCTTTCTGGGCTCCACGTTGCGTTTTCTTCTACATGCTATTTTTTCTCTCTCATAGGCATCAAATCAAATTCTGAAGGTTTCTAAAGGCTATCAAGGTATCTAGCATCAGTGAACAACTTATTTACACCTCAAGTAACCTTTCCTTGCAACTAAATTTCATTTTTTTATAATGTAAACCCTCCATTGGCCCCTATGATGCATTTTAGTGGCTAGCAAATATTTTTCAAATTTTCAATTTAAACACACTCTCCCATAATTTTTTCACCCTCCCTAACACTCTAAACCACCTCCCATATCCTTCACACACCCTAATTTCTATTTCCTAAGCCCCAAACCCTAAACCCTGGACTATTACTGCAAATTTTGGCAGCTTTCCTATCTAGGAATATTTAAAAATTTCCTAGCTCAAATCCTATACCTATTTCACTCCATTTCACTTTCTATATTTCCCTAAAACCCCTGCCCATCTCCCTAAAATTTCGCACTCACATCTCCCTTACCTAAATCCTTCATCCTACCCCTTTTCTCCCTTCCGTTGCTTTGTCCCATTAGGGTTTCTCCCCTTGAAAATAATCAAATGGAGGAGAAGAAGCCTTAAAATAAGGGAGGTTAGCTGATAAGAGATGAGCCCTTAAGCACTGATGAAATGATGTCTTCACCATTATCCAGGCACTGTTTTCAAAGGGTAGGTTTTCTTCCTTTTTCTAAACAATTTGAGAAAATCAAATGCCATGCCACATTGACCAAATTGTTTTCCACTCAACTCAAAAAGGACTAGGTAATGGTTTCATAGCTTACCTTCACTATAATAAATTATGTAGTAGTTGAGGCCACAGGAATACCTAATCATAGTGAAAAATGGTTCAAAAACCAAGACCTAGACATTGAAAATTACCATCCCTATCTCGGAAGAATTATCAACAACACATGAAGAACAATTTTCCTGTTGGGCACCTCCTTGAGAAATATACACCACTAATCAATATCATCATGAAGTACTTAACTTGTGAGGGAATATTTTCTAGACTATATGGTTATCATGTCAGACTTATCATGAATTTAACAGGGGTAAAGCCACTTAATTTTTCCTATTAACTCTACAGAAGTTTGGAAAAGATGGCAGAAAAAGCTCAGCATAAGAAGAGTATTCTTGAAAGAAGAGTATTCTTGAAAGAAGCCTCTTTCACCATGCTCTTTTCAAAATCATTTTTTTACAATAGCCTGAAAAGAAGAGCATCTCTTGGGAAACCTTCATGCAAGAATATGTCTTTTTTCCTTGTAGTAACCAACCTACTAGCCCTACTTCAGCATCAGCACCATCTAGACATGTGGAGGTTGGCTCAACTAGCATATTTTTAGTAAGGAGGAAGATTTAGGTCACTCAGACATACCAGAGAGTTAGAAGGCTTGTGTTTGCTCCTCATATTGAGTTGGGGCTAAGCCCACATCAGTAGAGAAAGGATTTTATTTACAACATGAGACATCTTTGCATGATGAGGAGCTCATCCATCATGACATTGAAATAGTAGAATTGGAGGCCAGTGAAGAGCATGAAAACCTAGAGAGGATCATCAAGGAAAAATATTCTCAGATCAAAGAACTCAAGGACAATTTGGAAAGGGTTGATTTCATGATTTCCTTCTTAGAGCAAGAGAACAATCAGTTGAAGGCAACATAATTGTCTTTAGAGAAAGGTTAGTTTAAAGCTGTATGAATGATGTGAAAGGAAAAGTAGTGGTTGAAAATGAAGATTCAAAAAATCAGGAAGAGCAGGTGAGAAGGATAAGTCCAACGACCATGGGTCTTTGAAGGGAACTTCAGAAAGAAATAGAGAAAAATACACCAAATGAAGAGTTGACATTTGAAGAAAGGATGGCCATGAAAATAAATGAAAATAGGGAGTTTTGGCTCGAGAAATTCAATATTAACTTGGATAAGTTCCTTGACAAGGGAAAATTAAAAGTTTCAAAAACACATGACTGACCACTACTACACCAAGAATCAAATTTATAAATTCAAAGTCAAACAATTGTAAGCAAAACTGAAGGAAACCCTAATTAGTCAAAAGGAGAAGGGTGACTTGGAAATACTTGATGATGCTTCCTTAGTATAATAATATGCCTTTTCAGGCATATTTAGACAAATTTTGAAGACTTCTGGAGCAAATTATGGTTTTTGTGAAATTTTGGTCAAATTTGGCAATTTTGAAAAGAAATCACACTCGAAAAATCGCAGTGTGGGCCACGCTACGCTTTTGTTAGGAGCGGTACATCAGATAAAAAATCGCCATTGGTGGATTCCTCTTGATGAGTACATCAATCCTAGTTAGCGATGGAGCCATGTCAGCCGCTTTTGGAGGGTCAAAATGCCCAAAAACTAGCAAAAGATGACCTTTCTGCCCTCTTTTTGGAGGCCACGATGCCCTTTATGAGTACTCTTGCAAGAGTGAATTTTTGGAGGGCTAGGAGCAACATTTTTTAGTGATTGAACAACAAAAATCATTAGCTTCCCCCTTGGATGAAACGAACTGGGACAAAAAAAGATAATGCTCATTCCCAATCATGAAAATGAAAATCATCAAGCCAATGCTAACTGCTATAAAAATAAAGTTTGTCCTCTGTCTGAAGATGAAATAGATCAACTCATGAAAATTCATGTAACAACCCAAGATAATGTTGGTTTGCAGTGTTCACATAGTCAAGAATGTGTTATAGACACTTCTTCCATTATTGAAAATGAAAATTTGAGTTTAAAAGATGAAACTCATGAGACTGATGAAACTATACAGGAAGTTGTTGTGAGTAAGCCAATTTGTGATGATGTTTTGCTGCAAAGAGATTAGCTAACATGGACTATTTTCTTTCATGGAGATGATAGGACGGTCATGTTTAACAATATCTAAGAATGTTTTATGTTCAAATATGACTTGGAATATGAATGGAAGGCGAATGAGTCTGAGATAGACAGTATGCCAGAGATAGAATCGGATTTTCTCATACTTGAGGAATCTACAACCAACACTCATATATCTAGCATATCAGCCTATCATATCTAGCCTAATATATTTCATATCACCATCAATCCTTCACTAAGATCTCATAGAGACAGCCCTCTCAGCCTGGTAGGGCTAGCTACTAGGTCAAAGTGGTATGTGGTTACCTTTGTCAACGTCCTTTTCAGCCTTCAGAGAACTGGTTGAGTTTAACATTATGGCGTCATTGTCGAGGAGTGAGGTGACATATCTTCCCTGGGAAAGAAAAACAAGGATCATATATGATTTCTCATGATTAATAGTTATCAGGCACAAGAAGGTTGTTCATTTTTCACCTAGTGACTCGAGTATTGAAGAATCCAAAGGTTCAAAATTTTCATGGAGACTACACTTTTCAAGAACCGATAGTCTACAGAACTTCTTGGTGACCTCATTGTTGTCAAAATGGATTCAATTTCTCGAAGGTTTACTCCTATGAATCGAGCTCATATTCTTGGTTTTTCGAATCGTATTCCTTGTATAGATTGGAAAACAAAACTGCCAAAATTTAAAGGTCGGGATGGAGAAGATGCTAGTTTGCATTTGGTCAAATTTCATTTTCATATTCATAGACTAAAGATTGAATTTCCTGAAGATTGTCTGATGAAAATGTTCATGGATACCTTGGAGGAAAAATTGAGATCATGGTACGAATTTCTACCATCTGCTAGGTTATATTCTCTAAAGGAATTTCATTATATTTTCTTTCAACATTATCAAAGCTCTAATTCTTCCTTGTCGATGATTGATAGTTGTTGTTAGATTTCTGAAAAATTCATTGAGTTTCTTGAGAATTTGTATGGGGATGAAGAGTGTCCAGATGATGAGATCATAGAAGCACTTTATGATTTTTCCTAACAACAAAAATCATTAGCTTCCCCCTTGGATGAAACGAACTGGGACAAAAAAAGATAATGCTCATTCCCAATCATGAAAATGAAAATCATCAAGCCAATGCTAACTGCTATAAAAATAAAGTTTGTCCTATGTCTGAAGATGAAATAGATCAACTCATGAAAATTCATGTAACAACCCAAGATAATGTTGGTTTGCATTGTTCACATAGTCAAGAATGTGTTATTGACACTTCTTCCATTATTGAAAATGAAAATTTGAGTTTAAAAGATGAAACTCATGAGACTGATGAAACTATACAGGAAGTTGTTGTGAGTAAGCCAATTTGTGATGATGTTTTGCTGCAAAGAGATTAGCTAACATGGACTATTTTCTTTCATGGAGATGATAGGACGGTCATGTTTAACAATATCTAAGAATGTTTTATGTTCAAATATGACTTGGAATATGAATGGAAGGCGAATGAGTCTGAGATAAACAGTATGCCAGAGATAGAATCGGATTTTCTCATACTTGAGGAATCTACAACCAACACTCAAGTAGCTGAAGGTCATACTTTCCTATGCCTTCCTATGGATCAACAACCAAGTATTTTTTCAATTCAAAATGAAATGTGTGCTTATGTTTTTGCTCGATCTCAAAACAAGGTAAAATTTTAAGTTATTGAAGATCCTTACATTGATTTGTTATAGTCAGGAAAAATGCATTTTCTTTTCTTCATGGACCACAAGCACATGTTCAATAGACACTTTGAGTGGCCTAGTTTTTTGTTTTCTTTTTCTCATGCTCGAGGAAAATCCGATCATGGTTCAACTATGTAGCCATTTGTTGGATTGTTTACACTGGAAGGATCACTTCACATGATTTTACACATGTCTTCATCATATAGGTACTTTTCATGAGGATTTTAAAACCCTCAAGTCTTGATGATATGTTGCCATTAATAATTTTTGTAATTTTTTGTTTCAGTCAGAGTTAGTTCAATTTTGAGTAAGTTTTTATTATTAAGTCTTGTCTTTTGACTTTGACTCAATTCCCAATGGTAAGGCTACTTGGTATACAATGTTCTTGACACCTCCAAGGAGTTTCCATCCCCATCTAGAGCCAATGTTAGTGTCAGTCTATTTAGCCTATCACCGGTGATCAAATATGCTCATATAATTTCTTGTTAGGTTCTGAAAGTCATTTTTTTTGTATTTCATTAGGTCTTAAAATAAAAATGTGGTCACTGGATAGTGTGTCTAGGGCTATATCCACTCCTTTCAACAATTTTACATGCTAGTCCTTGTCATCGTTTAGTTGAGCGTACCATCATTTAAATATCACCATTATCATTTAAGTCAACATTATCATTGTTTCCATTCATCTCAGTGTTGCCATTAGTTCATTATGGTTTCAGTCATCCAAAATCGGTCATTACATGCATAAATCCCACAAAGAAGGAGTGGTAATAGGTAAATTTGTTGAATGAAGTTTGGTTTCAAATGTAATTTATGTTTCAAAAATTTAATAAGTTCACCATGTTCCTAAAGATGCATAGAAATTTTCAAAGCTACATAATTTTTCAAAACAAAGTGAAAAGACATGTAGTGGGCCATCCCACTACTATGAAGAAAAGTGACCATCACAAGATATAAAAGACCAATTCAACTCATTTTTTCCTTCATCTCATTAAACAAGAGCTCTCTCTCACCTACCAAGGCAATCACAGCAAATTCAAGTAAAAAATATTCCAAAATTTTGTGCCAAAGTAGCCACGCTATGCTTTCTAGGCTCCAAGTCGTGATTTCGTCTACACGGTGCATTTTCTCTCTTAGAGGCATCAAATAAAATTCTGAAGGTTTATAAATGTTATCAAGGTTTCTATCATTAGTGCACAAGTAAGTTATACCTCAATTAATCCTTCCTTGCAACTCAATTTCATTGTTTTATAGTGTAAACCCTCCATTGGCCCCTACGATGCATTTTCGTGGCTAACCCACATTTTCCAATTTTGCAAAGTAAACACAATCTCCCATAATTTTGTACCATCCCTCACACTCTAAAACAACACCCATAGCCTTCAAACACCCTCATTCCCATTTCCTAATCCACGAACCCTAAAACCTAGCCTAATATTGCAATTTCTCGCATTTTTCCTAGCTAGGAATGTGTAAAACTTTCCTAGCCCAAATCCTATACTTATTTCACTCCATTTCACTTCCTATACTTCCCAAAAACCCATGTCCATCTCTCTAAATTTTTCCACTCCCATCTCCCTTACCTAACCCATTCATCCTACCCCTTTTCTCCCTTCCCCTCTTTTGTCCCATTAGGGTTTCTCCCCTTGCAAGAAATCAAATGGAGGAGAAGAAGAGTTACAATAAGGGAGGCTAGCTGATAATAAACGAGCCCTTAACCACTCATGAAATGATTTATTAATAATTATCCAAGAATTTTTTTCAAAGGGTAGGGTGTCTTCCTTTTTGTGAACAAGTTGAGAAAGTCAAATACCATACCACATTGACCAAATTGTTTTCCACTCAACTAAAAAAGGACAAGGTAATGATTGTAGGAGTTACTTTCAATATATCAACTGATGTAATAGTTGAGGCCATAGGAATGCCTAATCATGGTTAAAAATGGTTCAAAAATCAAGACCTAGACACTCAAAATTATCAGCCCTATCTCAGAAGACATTATCAACAACACATAAAGAATTTTTTTGCTGTTCGGCACCTCCTTGAGAAGTATACACCACTAATGAAGATCATCGTGAATTATGTCACTTGTGAGGAAATATTTTCTAGACTATATGGGTATCATGTCAGACTTATCATGAATTTCACAGGGGTAAAGCCACTGAATTTTCCCTATTACCTCTACAGAAGTTTGGAAAAGATGGCAGAAAAAGTTCAGCATAAGTAGAGTAGTAATGAAAGCAGCCTCTTTCACCATGTGCTTATCAAAATCATTTTTTTATACCAGCTTGAAAATAAGAGCATCTCTTGGGAAACCTTCATGCAAGCAAATGTCTTCTTTCCTACTAGTAGCCAACCTACTTGCCCTAGTTCGCCATCAACACCATCTAGACATGTGGAGGTTGGCTCACCTAGCATAGTTTTAGTGAGGAGGAAGGTTGTGGTCAATCAAAAATACCAGAGAGGCAGAAGGATGTTTTTTTCTCTTGAGATTGATCAACGGGCCAATCCCACATTAGCAGAGCATGGATTACATTTACAACATGAGATATATTTGCATGATGAGGAGTGCATCCATCATGACATTGACATAGTAGACATGGAGACCGGTGAAGAGCATGAAAACCTAGAGAGCATCATCAAGGAAAAATATGCTCAGACCAAAGAACTCAAGGGAAATTTGGCAAGGGCTAATTTCATAATTTTCTTCTTAGAGCAAGAGAACAATTTGTTGAAGGAAAAACAATTTTATTTTGAGAAATATCAGTTTGAAGCTAGTATGCATGATGTGAAAGGAAAATCATTCATTTACAGTGAAGATTCTTAAAATAATGAAGAGCAGGTGACAAGGAAAAGGCCAAGGATCATGGGTCTCTAAAGGGCACTTTAGAGAAAAAGTGAGCAAAATCCTCTAGATCAAGAGTTGACATTTGAAAAAATGATATCCATGGAAATAAATGAAAATAGGATTTTTTGGCTTGCGAAAGTAAATATTCACTTGGAGAAGCTCCTTGAAAAAGACCTGAGGCGTCGTTTCGTGTATCTCTCACCTATGGATGGTGTGTGTGTGAGGATTGCAGTATCAAGAGTTTCAGCTTTCAAGTAAGTTACTGAGTCCACGAATTTGAGTAAAAAGTTTCAAAACACATGGCTGACCATTACTACACCAGGAATCAAATTTACAAAGTCAAAGTCAAACAATTGCAAGAAAAACTGAAGGAAAACCTAATTAGTCAATTAGAGAAGGGTGACTTGGAGATACTTTCTCAAGCTTCCTTAGTAGAATAATATACCATTTCATGCATCTTTGGAACAATTTTGAAGACTTTTGGAGCAAATTATGGTTTTTGTGAAATTTTGGTCAAATTAGAAAATTTTGAAAACTAGTCACAGTGGGAAAAGCACAACGTGGGCCACGCTACGCTTTTGTTGGGGACTTACATTAGAGGAAAACTCAACATTGGTGGATTCCTCTTGATGATTACATCAATCCAAGTTAGCGGTGGAGCCATGTCAGCCACTTTTGAAGGGTAAAAATGCCCAAAAACTAGCAAAAAATGACCTTTCTCCCTCTTTTTGGAGGCCACACTGCACTTTCTAAGTAGTCTTGGGAGAATGAATTTTTAGAGGTCCAGGAGCCAAATTTTTTAGTAATATAACATGCTATCATGTAGCAGCTTTCAGATCAGCATTTGGACACTTGGAAGGCCTTCAAATTTCCTTTTTTCCTCAGCACATTGTGCTTTCTCCAGCAGTGAGTTTGACTAATTTTGACTCTTTACATGTGTAATAGATGAATTATGAATATTTTTTGATGTCATGAAGTTTAATTGCGCCAATAAATAGTGAAATAGGGTAGATACATGCTTTTTTATGGAATTTTTATTCAAATGTATCTAGTTTCCTATGATGTGGTGAATTGGTTGAGCTTCACTAGACATTAGGGTTTGTTGAGCATATCATGTAATCAACTCCACAACTGATGGATTCAACCCCTGAGAGAGGGGATATGGTTTTTTGGTCTATATCTATCATTTTCAGAGTCATTTTCCTGGTTGGACATCAGTGGATTGTAACTATTGTAGCTTGTACTTTCACTTTCATATTCAGAAATAAAAGGATGCAGTTGCAGCTATTATCTAGGAATTCATGTGCGGTGAGTTTATGATCATGTATTTTCTCTATTATATTCTTTACTGAATTATATATAGCTCCTATTTCATATCTTGAATCTTTAGTGGCTTTCCTTACAGTTCAGAGGCAAAATTCTACTAATTTAGCTTTGTTTATATGGAAATGTCATTATTTGTTTCATGCTTGCAGTTTAATGAATTCATGATTTAACATGCTCACTAAATACCTCTACTTTTCAGACCCTCCACCATAACTAAAAAACCCTAAGGTCATCATATATCCACTACTACATTTCTCCTTTATATCTTTGGAGCTTTAAACCCTTTGATACCTAGACCTAACTACTTCTTTTCATCCCTGGTCGAACATCAAAACCTAAGCTACTCAAAACCTACCTGAGCCTATCATATCTAGCCTAATATCTTTCACATGACAGTAAATCTTTGATTGTGATCTCATAGAGAAAGCCCTCTCAACCTAGTAGGGATAGCTACTAGGTCAAAGTGCTATGTGGTTACCTTTTTTAGTATCCTTTTCAGCCTTTGGAGAACTCATGGAGTGCTTACAAATGCTAGATATAATATATTTAAGATAATGAACCATTTTTGTGTTCTTATAGGTTGTGACTAGCATATAAAAGGTTATATTATGATTTCATGTTTGTCTCATAGCTAGAGTGAGGAAGGCATAAGACTACCTTGCAGAGTATGATTTTATGCATCTATTTTTTCATAATCCCTACAAGATGTTATGTGGCAGATAGAACAAATATGGAACAAATAATGAGTATAGAGATGTGTGGTTCACTAATTTTACACCTGAATGCATAACAACAACACTTGGAGAGGAAAATCTGCTTTATTTCTAGTACTGATAACATGCATATCAAATATTTTGGAATGGAGTATGGTGTTTATTTGTAGATCTGATCTGCAGTTTATCTAGATTCCAATACCCAATAAATTTTATATTAAGAGTTGCATAGAGAAGATGACTTACCTCACACAATAAATACTGAGACAGAAAATACCAATAAATTTTTTGGAAGCCAATTGTTCAAGAACACAATCGCTATTCGTTCACTGAAAACATAAGCAACATCACAACACAAAATAGATAGAACAAAGAAATGAATGTAGGTATTTAAACCAAATTCTGAAAAACATAAAATAAACCTAAATAATAACCACTAGGCCCACTCCTTGCAACTGTGCATCCTGATACAAAAAATGAGGCTACTCAATGACTACTAGCCTGGTTGCTCAATGATAACTAGTTCCAACTACCCCTCCTTCTAATGCAAAGGTGGCTATTCACGTGGAGGACGGGCTTTTCCTTACTGTTCAACTATTGTTTTGTTTATGTTCTTTTTATTAAACCAAATTCTAAAAAACCTAAAATACCCGTAAATAATAACCACCAAGCCCACTCCTTGAAACTGTGCCTCCTGCTGCAACAAAGGTGGTTTCTAAATGACTAATGGTGTATGGAAAGTGTAACAGGTTATTATGGGCTTACTCTTACAATTCATTTTTATGCAAAAAAATTCACTCACAATGCATTTCACATAGCTAGTTAGCAATTGTTGGACAAACTCAGTCCCAAATTTATTTTCTTCTTTACTCTTGGTAGTGTTCTCTCAATTTCTCAGGGATTCAATCTAATATGGAATCACTACCTATTGGATCACATCCCAGTAAACCGAAAATAAAACCAGATTCAAAATCAAAACTAAGATACACATTAGAAATGAGTGAATATGACCTCTTGTATCATTTGTGGCTATCAAAGAAGTTTACTAACATGATAATGCTAAGTTGTGTTGTGTCTTCCAGATCCATCGCATCAAGAATTTTGTTTTAACCGATGTTTTGAACCATCTACCATGGTTCACATTTCTACCTTGATGATGAACCACGGTAGATGGTTTGAAACGCCGGTTAAAAAAAAATTCTTGATGCGATGGATCCGAAAGACACAACACAACTAAATATTAATCAAAGAAGTCTGAAAAATGAAAATGATAATGCTAGATATAATATACTAAAGCAAAGGAACAAATTTTGTGTTCTTGTAGGTTATCATTGGCATGTAAAAGGTTTGATTTTGATTTCATGTTTTTCTCATACCTAGAGTGAAGAAGGCATAAGAATACCTTGAAGAATGAGATTTTATGAATATATTTTGTAATAAGCCCTACAGGATGGTATGAAGTAGAGAAAACAAGTTTGGAACTGTTGATGAGTATAAAGACGTGTGGTTTGTTGAGTTTACACTTGAATTCATAACAAATACACTTGGAGAGACAAATATCCTTTATTTCCAGTACTCATAACAGAGGCATATCAAATAATTTTTTAATGGAGTATGGTGTTTATTTGTATATCTAATCTACAATTTCTCTGTATTCCAATACCCAATCAATTTTATATTAAGAGCTGTAGAGAGAAGATGACTTACCTCACATAGTAAATACCAAGAAATTTGTTGGAAGCCAATTTTTAGAGAACACAATCGTCAATCATTTATTGAAAGTATAAGAAATAACACAACATAGAATAGAAAGAAAAAAGAAACAAATGCAAGGATTTAAACCAAATTCTGAAAAAAAACCTAAAATAACCCCAACTAATAACCACCAGGCCCACTCCTTGAAATTTTTCCTCCAGCTGCAGCAAAGGAGGTTTCTCAATGACTACCAGTTCAACGGCTCAATGATAATTGGTTCCAGCTACCCCTCCTCCTGTTGCAAAGGCAACTATTCACATGGAGGAGGGGCTTTTCCTTACCCTTGGACTGTTGTTTTGTTTATGTTTTTTGGTTTAAACAAAATTATGAAAAACCTAAAATAACCCTAACTAATAACCAACAGGCCCACTACTTGCAACTTTGTCTCTTGCTGCAGCAAAGGCAACTTCTCAATGACTACAGGTTTTTCTATTAAATGATAATTGGTTCTAGATACCCCTTCTCTTGCTACAAAGGTGGCTATTCAAGCAGAGGAGGGGATCTACCTTACCCTTCGACTCTTGTTTTATTTATGTTTTTTTAACTATTTTTTCTTAATTAATAATTAATAATTTTTTATGTTTTCAATATGATGGGAGACCATTGTTCAATTGTCTAACAATGGATCTGACAGTAAAAAATAGTACACAGTGGTAGCTGGGGGAGTTGTTTTCAAAGGGGGACACCTTACAATGTAACTATTGCATACCTTAGAATATCTTTTCCATTATGTTATGATTGTGTTATGATGGAAACATATATAACATATTGAATAATATTGGTAATGACAGAAGTAGTAAGATAAATTTCTACTAGAGAGATGCACCATTTTTGTTCCAAATATCCTTTGGCATTGGTAAATTCCACAAATAATTATCATGACATTGTTGGAGTAGTTGTATTAAATTTGACCCTCAAGAGATATACCTCAGGTAAATGTGATGTATTACGTTATCCTCTTGGATTAAATTAGCACCCAAGTGATAAACCATTGTTACTAATAATGGCTCAACAATGGTTTGACATTCTCCATATAGATGAAGCACGTAATAGATAATATTTGATTTTTGTCCTCATAAATGAAGGATAAAATAAATAAATCTTAATCATACAAAATTAGCATTTTATAATGTTAAACATAATGTTGATATAATTTAGTAAGATTTATTGAAAATTTAACATAAAATAAAATTGTAGAAATTCATATTTCATTTTTAAGAATAAAAAAAGTTTAAATGCTTTATTATTTTAATTTCTTCAACAATTATAATTAAAATAATGTAAAGTGTGTAATATTGCTAATAGGAAATACATATTGAATGATAGAGAAACATGCTCATGGAAACTCCCAACATATGCAAACACACATAGATATCAAATACACATATATGGGCACCAAAACTGGGTCTTTTATTAAAAGCTGAGTTGAATGAGTACAATAAAATCAAGGGAAGAGGAACCTGGGCTTGCTACAACAAGCTGATCCAAACCTAGGTTGTGAAAACTCTGCCCACGAGCTCAAGAATTTTCCCACTAATTCATTATGCTAAACCAGAAATTTTTGTTGCTACTAGGGGTAGAAAATGAAATAAAAGCTCTTTGCAATGGTTAAAAGTTATTGTAAATGCAACTGGGGCACCTTATCAATAATCTCCTAAAAATATAGAAGGGAATTCACCTCAATTCAACCCCTTAGAAAACCTACAAAATGAGTTGTACATTATAGTTTCTCTGCATGTACACACTATCAAGATCTATTCTAAAATTCCCTTCAAATGGAGCTCCAACCTCCCACAAATTTCCCTATAAATTTCTCCCCCAAATTCCTCGTGCCTCCAATCCTCAAGCCCCCAACTCCTACTACTCCCTAGCCTCTGCGTGATTTTTCTAGTGTGGGCCTGGGTAGGCTCCAAAATATAAAATTTAAGCTTTCCTTAATCCCTGGTTTTTTCCTCTGTAAATCACCCTAAAAGTTCAACAAATGCCTAGCCCAACAACTTCCTACCTTCTTGGATTTTGAATTGCACCAAAACTGCTCTCTGCCTATTGTGTGAATTTACCCAACACCCTAGCCACACGCACACTAGGAAATTAAGCTCTTGTGATAGCTCTGGAATGACTTTCAAATTTCCCAATGGCTCCTCTAGGGTGGAACTCTTGTTCCACTAAAGAAATCATCAAGATATCCACCTGGGAATCTCATTGTGCTAAAAAATATTGTGTTAACTTGGCTGAGTAGCTCAAGAAAACAAAATTTTCATTTGTAAAATTGTTAAAAGGCCCCAAATGGAACCCTCCTTGTCTTATTTATAGAAGTTAGTCCTCCCTCCCTTGGCAAGACCCATTTTCCACTATATCACACTCGTTTCTTTCTCTCTCTTCCTCCACAAGTGTGAATTATCTCTCCTATTCTCCTTAGTCATCATGTCTCCCATTTAAAAATTTCATTCAATGCCGAAATTGCTAAATTGTGCTATTATTAACACCACCCGAGGTATCCTCAATAACCTCCTCAGATAAAAATTCAAAATTAGCAATATTACAATCATACCCACCAAAAATTTATTTTCCTAAATAAATGCTTAAACAAGCACCCCCATTATTTTTTGGCCCAATGATATTTGCAAAAATACTAGGGTCCCAATAGTGCCATTGTGCCACTCCTTATCCATGAACTATCTTATCATAACGTAGTCCTTGGATGTAAATAGGGACATAAGTCATCTCGTTCAATGTGAAGCACCCCTCACTCGATACATGGACCCAAGGTGCAGGGGTGAAAGGTTCCTCCCACCTCCTTTTGATAAGAGAAGCACGTCGATGTTTCCAAGCACCTATCAACTCCTCAAAAATTTGTCCCATCGGAGAATCGATATTTGGTACCTCAAGAGGGAATTAATGAGGCTACAAAACAAGTCTCATAGACTCTTTATCCCTTGCCACAATGTGTCAGCCATGACCACCTCCTATTGGTCATATAGCCACCCAAGTGTGGCGCTACCTAGTCACAACTAGTCCCTGGGAAGTGAAGTGCTTGCTTCCAAACAAGCCCACTCTCCCCAGTCTAGAACACAATTGCTAAGACCTATATCTCTCAAGTTCCAAACTAATCTCGAAGTGAGTCCACTAGGTGGATATTGTATCGATCTAGTCATAATCATGAGCCCCTTGTGCTTCTGTAGAGTCATCCACTCCAATAGTCCTTTGCCACATATATAATAAGGAGCATATCTACTGCACAAAGTTCTATCCTACCAGGGCACCCCACCAAGGTCACTGTCTACTAATCCATGCCCAGTATCTTGTCAAGTTATTAACAAAAAATTCCTTCCTCGACTTGTGGTGATCATCATCATGATCTATAACCTATCATCCTTAGAAATACACAATCTTATCTTTATCATCGCCGTGATCCTCCCAAAACAAGGAAGTCCTCTAACCCGATGGATCCCTAGATCCCACAGCCATTTGGAATCCAATCACTCCCAATTATTTACACCTGCAACTGAGTAGTGTCAATGGCCACAAGGAACCACATGTGCCAATCTTCATGCCATACAAGTGCAATTTCCCAATTCATAAGTGAATCTCTAGGGGAAAAATGTTCGTTGTGCGACTGAAACTGAATGAAAGACCTATATGATAATCCCTTGTAGAAACCAACTCATCCTTTAGGATGGTTGAATTTCTAAGGCTTGAGATGTCGATATCCCATGTGAATCACAAAAAGAAAATTCCATGCTGATGCTACAAATCTTCAATCAAAACCAGTTTTTCATAATGTTCATAGTAGGCCCTCCTCTCTTGTAACTCTCATACACCACATAGGTAATGATCAAAGTTATTCTCAACATACCAAGGAAACTTAGCAATGTCAGAGCCTACCACTCCATGGATAGCGTTGA
Source organism: Pinus albicaulis (assembly GCA_034641835.2). Taxonomy (NCBI): domain Eukaryota; kingdom Viridiplantae; phylum Streptophyta; class Pinopsida; order Pinales; family Pinaceae; genus Pinus; species Pinus albicaulis. The sequence continues at coordinate 1,139,494,013 of CM076579.1, read as the reverse complement.
TCATGAACAACAACCTGCCTCACAATATGATGAAAGCCTTAGTGATCCCTCATGTTCCAACCAAAGTACCCACCATGGTCATACCCACCAAGAAGTGGATTTTCCAACTAATAAACTACCCCAAATGAGCCTTTCATGTCCTGCTACTCATGACGAAGGCATAGAGGTGAAACACCCAACTCTTATGTGCCTACAAGTAGTGGAGATGAAAGATAAGCATGTGAGTCCTTGTGGATATCATCGAATGATGCTCATCTATGTCCCCATTCATCCTAGGCAAGCTACACCTAATAGAATGTCTTCCATCCCTATCAGGTGATCTCCCTGGAGGTAACACTCTGAAATCCTACCGGTTAATGTTACACATCAAAACATATATCCAAGTATCCATGTTCTCCTCGGCATAAAAAAAATGTGCCTTTGTACCCCTTCGCACACAACTACTCCTACTTACACAACTATAAGAATGATTGGATACCACTACCAACTTCCATATAATCCTGAATCAGTTGGCATCCCTCCTGTGACAAAGTATCTTCCACTCCATGCGAAAACTCAAGGTGATGTGAATCGCTCCTCCTACTCCACAGTGTAACCCCACACATCATGAAACTTCACCATGCACCTTTGTGCTCACCTATAGACCACTTCTCATTGATTAATACTTCCACAAACCGCTGGATGACCTGTTCTAAGGCCAATACAATATGCATATGTCCGCACACTATCAGTGTCACCACCTCCACTATCGCATCACCATACCATACGATGCATAGGACAGACCTCCAAATTCTCCATGAGAGACATGATAGGTGAATCCCACTATGTACCAGTGTTGATTCCACCACTGCACTGCTCCTTGATGACCATTGTGCCCCACATAACTAGAGAGAACCCTTGACCCCATACAAGGCATTGTATGGTGACCTACTAATGAAAACTCCTATGAAAAACTCTTGCTAGAGGATGCTGATCATCATGTGATCCCATGTGCAACCATCATACCAAGACAACCCAAGTGGTTTGTTCATAATTTGACTAGCCACTGGTGTTGAATAAAAATCCCTTAAGGAATGTATGTGCTCATTTCTTGGCTTTGTTATCTCATTAATCCCATAGCCATTCCACATATCTAGTATTTGATAGGAAGCCCCACCTAGATCCAAATGCTAACCTATTTTCCCAATATCTCCTTCACTTATGTCAATTTATCCTAGATCCCATGTGGATGTATCCTTGTATTAAATATACATGTCCCCGCTACACATGGATTCATCATTAGACCCTGCTAGAAAAAATCTATATGTAAAGGCTTGTTCATATGGGTGCTTTGCATGTTAAAACATCATAAGAGGCTCCTTTGTCTGATCATGAGTGCCCCTATCATTTTGAATATCTTCCATGGGGAATGAAGAATGTCCATAACTCAACCCCAAACAAAGTTGCTCAAATTTCAACTCTGATTCTTGAAGGGCCAATTGAGTGTTCTTCAAGGACTACTGGTAGTATTGAGCTCATAAGTAAGCCTTTAAACTTCTTCGTACTTCTCTTCTAATGCATGATGGTATATATCAACAAACATGAGTAGGTGGTCTCTATCTAAAAGATGTGTAGGTAATATATCTTCCTCTCTGCCAATGCCTCTTTGAGTGTTTGAAGGTCTGCAAGTGAAGTCTCTCCTCCCAAACTACACTGTGTCACTACATTCCCCCAAAAATATTCTTCCACTAATGTTTGTGTATCATCATAATGCTTTGTGGTTTCTATAATATTTTTGGGGCTTACCTTCAATTGGTTCTCCAAATTAAGGGCACATACAAGTTCATGAGAAAAGTGTTCTTCATTAAACAGATAAATTGTGGGATTTGACTTCTCATTGCTAACCTCTTGTATGTTGTCATTTCTTCACATTTCTTGATTAGGAATTGGGGTGAGATTAACTATTGTGAGCATGGTTTCATAATCCCCATTGTACTAATCATCCAACTAGATGTGTGACAAGTAATACATGACAACATAAAATTTTCCTCATCTTAAGACATTTCATCAACCTGTTGGAGTGTATTTGGGTGAGATCCTTCCTTATTGGGTATGTATTCTCTTAACTCATCATTCTCGTCACCATCAATATTTTTTTTTCCTACACTTGCAGTATTGATACTGACATTTTGTTCAGTGATCATGCTTCTCTCTTTTTCGTCACATATAGGTATGCAATTGACTTTTCTTCTTCTCTCCTTTGTTGATGCCCATTCTTCGAACAACTCCGCCATTTTCTTGAAATTTCTCTTATAATATTTGAATACCTCAAGGAATTTCTCCTGTTTCTCAAGGAATTTATGATTTTGACACATTTTTGTGCACAAGTCAATATGAAGATTAAAGTTGGACTAGGTTTTTATTCTCTCGAATTTAGCCTCATAATAGAAACTTTATTGTTACCATGATTCAAACCCACAACTGACCAAAATCGTGGCTCTGATACAAATTTATTGTTAGTAATAGGAAATAAACATTGAATGATAGATGAACATGCTCATGGAAACTCTCAAAATTTTTAAACACACATAAATATCAAATACACATATATGGGCACCACGGCTCATTCTTTTATCAAATATTGAGCTAAATGTGTACAATAGAATAAAGGGAAGAGGAAATTGGGTTTGCTATAGAAAGTAAAGCCAAACCCGGGCTGTGAAAACTTTCCCATGAACTCGAGAATATTCCACTCATTCACTATGTTGACTGATAAAGTTCTGTTGCTACTAGTGGTGGAAAATGGAGGAAACTTTCTCTGCAATTCTCAAAAAATATTGTAAATGTAGCTAGTCTACATTATAAAGAAACTCTGCAAAATAATAAAAGGAATTGGCCTCAATCAAACCTCTAAGAAAACCCCAAAAATGAGGTGTAGATTCTAGTTTTTCTGTCTGTATTCACTTCCCAAATCTGTTGTAAAATTCCCTTGAAATGGAGCTCCAACCTACAGCAAATTTCCCTGTAAATTTCTACCCCAATTTCCTTGTGTCTCCATTCCTCAAGCCATCAAGTCCTACTACTCCCTAGCCTCTATGTGATTCTTATAGTGTGGGCATGTGCTGACTCTAGAAGATAAAATTTCATCCTTCTTTAATCCCTAGTTTTCTCCTTTGCAAACTACCCAAAAACTTCAACAAATTCCTAGCCCAACCACTTCCTACTATCCCATAATTTTCTCTTCACCACAGTTGTTGTTTCCTTCTTGTGAAAATCCCCCCTAGGCCCTAGCCAAACACAAACCCAGAGATTAAACTCTTATGACAAATTCGGAGTGGCTACGAAATTGCCCAAAGGCTCCCCTAGGGTGGCACTCATGGTCCACCGAAGGAGGACTTGAGATCACCCATAAATATCATTTTTCTAAACAACATTGTGTTAACTTGGTTCAGAAGCTTAAGAAAATAGAATGTTTAGCTGTAAAATTGTCAAAATGCCCCAAATGGAAGCCTCCTTGCCTTATTTATAGAATTTGGTCCTCTCTCCCTTGGTGGGCCCCCATTTCCCACTAACTCGCACCCCTTTATTTCTCTCTCTTCCTCGACAAGTGTGAATTATCTCTAGCGGTAGAATTGCCTTCTTTTTGTGGTCCTCACTTACCGATAACATTGTAATTACTTATATTCTTCTAAGCCCTCATGTCTCCCATATCAAAATTATCTCCAATGCCCAAATTGCAAAATTGTAAAATTCACTTCAAATGGAGCTCCAACCTACAACAAATTTCCCTGTAAATTTCTACGCCAATTTCCTTGTGCCTCCATTCCTCAAGCCCCCAAGTCCTACTTCTCCCTAGCCTTTGTGTGATTCTTATAATGTGGGTGTGTGCTGACTCTAGAAGATAAAATTTCAGCCTTCTTTAATCCCTATTTTTCTCCATCGCAAACCACCCAAAAAATTCAACAAATTCCTAGCCCAACCACTTCCTACTGTCCCATAATTTTCTCTGCGCCACAGTTGTTGTCTCCAGCTTGTGAAAATTCCCCCCGGGCCCTGGCCACACACAAACCCAAATATTAAACTCTTGTGACAACTTTAGAGTGGCTACGAAATTGCCCAAAGGTTCCCCTAGGGTTCCACTCGTGGTCCACCGAAGGAGGACTTGAGATCACCCATAAATCTCATTTTTCTAAACAACATTGTGTTAACTTGGTTGAGCAGCTTAAGAAAATAGAATGTTTAGTTGTAAAATTGTCAAAAGGCCCCAAATGGAAGCCTCCTTGCCTTATTTATAGAATTTGGTCCTCTCTCCCTTGGTGGGCCCCCATTTTCCACTAATTCTCACCCCTTTCTTTCACTCTCTTCCTCAACAAGTGTGAATTATCTCTAGTGGTAGAATTGCCTTCTTTTTGTGGTCCTCACTTACCCCTAACATTTTAGTTACTCCTATTCTTCTAAGCCCTCATGTCTCCGATATCAAAATTATCTCCAATGCCCAAATTGCAAAATTGTGCTATGCTTAGCACCACCCCAAGGATCCTCAATAACCGCCTCAGATGAAAATTCAAAATTGGTGATATTACAAAGTAATTGTTGAACAAATCACAATTGTACATAATATAAATTACGATTTTTGTATATGTAAATATGGAAAACCCCATAAACATTTTGATTATATAATTTTTGGCTAGATTGTGATTTATTGTTGTTATAATGGGTTTTTGAAGCTTGGGAAACCCTACAAAATCCTTGTTCATAGCCACGGAGGCCTTCCTCGATGCACAATGCAAACTTATGCCTTGTAGGTCACCTATGCAGTTCAGATGTGATATCTTTTCATTGTGGGAAGAGCTTTGGGCTCTTGCTGGTTATGTTTTTCATGAATATGCTTCACTCCCCATTGTAGCAATGGCAACCTAGTCTAACACCGCAAATCCATTAGCACTCCCTCTAATCATGTAGAGGGTATTTCCTTTAGATTTTGTAGCATGGGAATTGACTAAATACGTAGATACTATGAAGATTGTCACCATCCTCAAGCTATCATCATTTGTGGATGCAACGATAGAATATGTGGTTTACATATTCTCTTAAGAACATTGTCTTCTAGGCACTCAGGATGACTGCCATGTAGATAGGCATGGTATAAGTTCATTTTTGGTCTTCTTGGGTCATAAGGTTAGATCTAGGTTTATACAGGTTGTGCAGCTCTTTGAATGACACAAATATACAGAAAAACCCCACTTTTACTCTCTATTCTAGGCCAGAAAGAGGAAAAGATGAATTTAATCGGGAGGATTTTCATATTTTTATAAAGGCATTAAATGGGAAGTCTTCCCTTTTTTGGGTCAAGGGTTCTAGTTTAGTGGAAAATATGAATCAGAGAATGGAGAACTGGCTAGGTTATCTTGCAAATATGCAACACCTTATTTACGAAGGAAAGAAACTTCAAGATCCATCTTAGTTGCAAAAGGATTGTATTTCAAGAATCTGCAATATAATATTGAATATGACGATGTGATGAGGTGTCTTGGGATCTAGGAACCCTCGAGGTTTTGTCTCCTACAAGGATGTGGTGCACGGGAAAATCTCAAACCCATCAGATCCACCACAATACAACCCTCAACCTTACATTGTGGAACAACTACAGCAAGGGGATACCATGGTGGTAAATGTAAAAGAGGTATACCATTTTTTTTGTATTCTCCAATCCAAGGTTGTGATTTGCAGATTGAATGGTTTCTGGCCCAATATGATTCATTGCAGTTGTGGGATTTCAAAACGTGGACCAACAACTGCAATATCTGCCTATGCTCCAAAGGTTTCTCTATCGTCTAGTTTTATTCTCAACATGATCTAGAGAGATTCTTGCACGATGGGCCCTAGTTTTGGGGAAGAACTGAGCTCTTCATTACCCCTTGGTTCCCTTCCTTTGGCTCCACAACAACGGTGGTAACAAAAATGCGAGTATCGGTGAGACTGCCAAATCTCCCCCTTCCTCCATGGCATCATCATGTTCTTGAGGATATTGGAAATATTTCGAGGTCATTCAAAAAGTCAGACTCTGAAAGAATAGAGAAAGGATTTTGCCAAGATCTGTGTAGAAATAAACCTAAGAAAAGGTATTCCTGGTCAAATTCAACTGAAAAATAAAACCCTATGTTGGACAAATATGTTGGACTATAAAAATACGGCATTCAAGTGCCACTCATGTTACCAAATAGGACACATGCAAGTTACATACTCCTAGAAAAAAGGAACCCAAAAAGGAAAAAGGGGTCAACTCACAAAACAAAAGGATGGCATCCTTCTAATCCCTTGATCATGAGAGGTGAAGAAGGGGAAACATCAGAGAACCCACCTAACAAAGAAGAAGGGAGAACTCGAGTACAAAATGAAAATGCAAGCTATTCACAGTCCAACATAGAAAAAAAAGTGACCCATGAAGCATAGCAACATGAAATTGTGGCACACAGGGAGAACAAGACGGTGAGCTCAAAGAGAATTTGTGTGTCAAAAAATTCTGATTCAATCAAAGAACCCCACCAAAGACAACAATGAATGATTTGACAATAATACCAATTGACACCCAACATAAAACAATAAAACAACTTAACTTGTGATTCTTAAAAATCTCAATTCGAAGCAAATTTGATGAGAAAAATCTTTAAAAGTAAATCATGTCATCGATTATACTAAAATATTCATTAACAATGCAAATAATAAAATTAAATAATAGTTTTCATCAAAATCCTGTAATACACTTACATGACACTTTATTCTTTTATATTATTTAAAATAACCTTTTATACCTGAAAGATACTCGGCAACTTTGCCCACTTTAACTCTGTATACCAACCCAAGAATAAAATAAAAAAACCCTGAAAACTCTCCCAGTATATGCTCCTATAACGAAGTCAAGATTCTTTCGATGACATGTTCGTTTTATCTTTTTCTTCCAATCTTCCAGAAGAGATCATGCCGAGCATTTCAATTTCGTTATGCGTAGTTATCTTTAAGCCACGTTCATGCACATTTGATTACATCACTCGATCCACTGATGGATTTTAATCTCGCTGTAGCTGTAGATGACGGTGGCTTGCATTAGTTTCACACTGGTCCATATCGGCATTATTGAACTTTTCATTGAATATGATATCCGTGTGAGGAATCCAACCACGCGGAGCAGACTCTTATCACATACAGTGGGAAAAGGAGACCTGAAAGTTCGGTACCTTTCACATGCAAGTCTTTGGAAGGCAGGGAGAGGTGTCGGTCTGTAACTATCTGAGAGGCAGTGAGATTAGACTTACAGGGACATGTGCCAGCCAACACAGAAAGGAATTGAAAATAATTCAGACAAATATCATGACTTGGATGACAAAGTTTTGGCGTATTATTTGGCTTTTTGACGTGTGTGAGTCAATGTACGTTCTGTCTACCTAATTGAAAAATAACGAAACATGGGGTCGGTGGAGAAAGTCCCCCACCCACATTCCAGGATTGGAATGAACAATGGCTAGTGCCCAATGCCCATTTCATTGATATTTTCTGAGATGGGATCTGGTTCGTTTGGGGAATGAGCCACTTAATCCATTTTGCTTGCTGCAACTGCAAATGGGTCCTTGCCACGTTAAAAGTATGGTGGAAGTGGAAATTGACACGCGTTTTGGACACAGAGACAAGGTGGGGGCTAACGTTAGAGATAAACATGAAAAGGGTCCATGGAGGAAGTATATTAGGTTCCATAGCCAGCTGAGTTCTCGTTGAGAACAAGTAACGAAGGCAACATCGAGCTTAGGAGCAAGTTATTTTCTAGGGTGGTTTGAGAAAATTTGAACAGTTAAGTGGTTTTTAGGTTCTATGTCTATTAGAATTTATGGTTTTGTTCATAGTATTTATTCATTTTTCATATTTTTAGTAGTAAGATAGAAAGGTTGTATGTTAGTTTGTCCATAGTAAAATTTAACCACTATGTCTTTAAACACCAGCATTTCTCTCATATTTTATTATCCTAACAATATTTTGAACACCACTACTTCTCTCATGTTTTGTGATCCTAACAATTTTTTGAATGGCCTTTTGCAGAAATAATTGCAGAGATGAATTCAATTTTGCCAGGGAGCAGCACTAGAATACCTAACCAGACCGCAGTAAAACTTTTCAAGAGCAGGCCTTGGGCGAGACGAGACATTCTTGGTCTTGATCTTGAGAATACCGGGACTGCTCCTGCAACTTATCGATTAGGAAGGTTGGCATTATGCAAAATCAGAATGAAAGAGACATCTCCCCAGACCGAAGCAGAGAAAGAAAGTATTGATGAGCCTTTGCAGTCAAAGTTGGCATCTGATTTAATGAAAAGGGATGAAAACCTGAGAAAAGTGTCTGGTAAAAGAGCGAGGAAGAAGGCTGAACGATATGCATATTTGTTTGCTGCGATTGCCTCCAGTGCTGGGATCACTTCTATGGCAGCAGGAGCAGTTTACTATCGTTTTGTTTGGCAAGTACAGGTAATTCCATGCCTGTCTAAGGAAATGTCAGTATGTGAATGTTAATAAGACCAATAAGAGGGATGGATCAAATTCACAGGTGTTTTCAAGATTTGAGGTTAAGGATAGAAGTTATTTTGGGTTGAGGATGAAATTTACTTTGGGTAGAATTATGTATCGCATGAGTTTGAGTATTGGGTTTTCAAATTTGATTGAAGCAAGTAAAATCTTAGTGAATGGAAGCTACCACAAGTCTAATAGTAAGCTAAGATTAAGGTTGAAAATGAAAGTCACTTTGAATAAAATTAACTATCCCATAAATTTAGGTTTTTCTAAACTTGATCGAAACTAGCACAATCTTAGTGAATAAAATTAACTATCCCATAAATTTGGGGTTTTCTATACTTGATCGAAAGTAGCACAATCCTAGTGAATAAAAGCTAGTGTAATCCTCATGAATAGCATGAGGAATCCTAACGAATATCACTTTAAATAGAATTAACTATCTCATAAGTTTGGGTTTCCAAACTTAATCGAAGCTAGCACAATGCTAGTGAATAGCATGCCATTGTAAATAGATAAGTCATCTTCCATCCAATAATCAGGCCTAGGCTGATAGTTGTAATAAATATGCAAACGTCAGTGTAAATCTTAATACATATTAATAAGATAATGATGGTGGAAAGGCTAGATTTGCACTTTCATTTTCTAGCATAGTAAATCCCTCTTTATGCTCCATAAATTCGATTAAAATAGATATATGCTGGTCTACACCCAACCCTGAATGCTTATCTCATATCATCTGCAGAGTTTTGTAGGGTAGGTATTAGCTTTGATAATGTATATCTGGAACTGTATCCTACACTTTTTGATAAACTTTTATCATGACATCCTCAATGAATGATTCATCACAAGTGAATTGCTTATCGTTGTTCTTCTCCAGGGTGGGGAGGTTCCTTTGACAGAGATGTTTGGCACATTTTCTTTAGCTGTTGGAGCAACGGTAAGACTCACTGACTCAGTAGATTTAGAGGAAAATATATGGTTAGGTCAAGTGATCTTGATGAAAGAAATGATAAAATTCTCCTGCAGATTGGAATGGAGGCCTGGGCTCGTTGGGCACATCGAGCTCTCTGGCATTCTTCTTTATGGAGCATGCACGAGGTACCAAGTTTTCTCTGTTTATACTATGTCAGTACATCTTCAGTCCTTAGATCAACCTCTGTGAAATAACATATTGACATGTAATGAACTGTTTTTGAACATGGGTCTGTGGCAGTCTCATCACAGACCAAGAGAAGGCCCCTTCGAGCTGAATGATGTGTTTGCTATTATTAATGCGGTCCCGGCCATTGCCCTCTTATCTTATGGATTTTTCAACAAAGGATTTCTGCCAGGCCTATGCTTTGGTGCTGTAGGTTCTGATCCCAATTTCTCCAACCTTACTGTAATTCTTTATGCTTTGTTTTTTCATCATCTGATTCTGAATTTCCTCTAAAATATATACTATAACAACATTTGCAACAGTCTTATGGTCATGGTCATGGTCAAGTTAAGACCACAGTCTAATTTTTTCATGGTAATCTGTGGATTATTTCAGGGCCTGGGGATCACTGTATTTGGTATGGCATATATGTTTGTGCATGATGGCCTTGTTCACCGTCGTTTTCCAGTGGGACCAATAGCAAATGTCCCATATCTTCAGAGGGTTGCAGCTGCACATCAGGTTTGTCAATATTCTTCATTTGTCAACAAAAGAAAAAGCTGAGAGGTTTGTCGATATTCTTCCTCTGTCAACAGGAAAAAGCTTAGAAGTTGAAGGAAATAAAGCTGATCATGTACACATGTTGGAATTCAATTGCAGCTGCACCATGCTGATAAGTTTAATGGAGTTCCTTATGGTTTCTTCCTTGGACCAAAAGTGAGTCAGCACATTGCTGCCAAACACCTACCAACTTCATTTGCTTATTGTTCAAATTTTCCTGTTCAATTTACAGTGATCTATTATTTAGTCTCTGAGTGGACCGTTGCAGGAGCTCGAAGAGGTGGGAGGGGGTGAAGAGCTTGACAAATTAGTGAAAGCCAAAAGAAATAACGCCAAACAAGGGTCTACTCAAACTGTAAACACTTGATGAATTCCAGATTGTCATTATTTCAAATGTGGGGTCGTCCAACTCTTCATCTATTTATGTCTATATACGGTGGTGTAATCCGAGTTTGGAAAAGAGAGAGAATGATGCTTACGCACATGAAACCAAATTAGTCCTTAGAAAAAAATTTGCTGCAACCATTTCATTTTGAGTGACGTCCACGTACACTTCTTGTATCATGTAACTTGTAGGTTTTCTGCGAGCAGCTTTTTCCAGACAAAGCATTATATTCACCAATATTACTATTCCCACATTGGTATTCTAGAAATCCATCCATCCCAGTTTTATTGGACACATTTAGAAGAAGACAACTCTTGTCTCTTCATAATGCTTACCACTGAAGACAAATGTCATGGATAATGTTTTCCATGTCATGGATGATGAGTCTGGATAATGCTTTCCATGTCATGGATGATGAGTCTTGGATTCATGACCGTGTAAAATAATATTGAAAATGAGTTTTATAACAGAAGTATTTGTTCACATACACCTGGGGTCACCATTATAAATATTAGTGAAGCATTTTATGAACGTTTAAACCAATAAGTGTATGGAGGTGTAAACAGGATTCTCGTTGTCGTTTATCCCTATGATTCTCTAAATGTCCTATAGGGCACTTCTTTAAATGTCATAGGGCATGCCCTTTGAATGAATGTGGAGATTTTCACAACATTCATTGCCTAGTAGTGTAAGTTCAACCAAGAGATTGTTTGGGCATATATATATATTTGCCACAGACATGATAACCATGAGCAACCAGAGAAAAATAAGAGTGTTGATTAAGTTTAATGAAGGGAAAATGGTGCAATAAGGATACAAGAAAGGTATAATATGGAAGCTAAATGTAAATTTGTATTTTAAGAAAAGTTAAGAGTGTTGTTCAAGTGGAATGAAAGGAAAATGTATCATATTGAAGTGCAATAAGGATACAAGAATGGTGTAATATGAAATTTAAATGGATGAGAGGGAAATAAATGACAAAAAGAAGAATGATCGAATAAAGGGATCTTGGCAAGAGCAATAAGGGAAGTGATGCTAGTCAATACATAGTAATGAGAAAGATGAGAATGAAAAATGGAGTGAGACATGGAAACTATGCAAATAATCATAAATAATAAAGAGAGAGCGCAACAAAGAGTGAGACATGAAAACAATGCACATGGTCATTGTTAACAAAGATTAGATAGAAAATGAGAAAGATATATATTTGAAAAGTCAAGGAGGATAGACAATGAGTAAGATGTATTTTTGAAAATTCAAAGAGGATGCATTTCATGGAAACCTCCAAAACCTATTGATGAAAAATAGGTATTATTAAAATGACTCAAATCATTGAGGTAGTTAGTTAAGATGTAAAATGAGAATTTGTTACAAAATTAACTATATAAAGTAAATAACACAAAATTGTAATTGATTATCCATATATCATCCCTAGATTAATAAGAATGAGTAGATGATCACACTAAAAGATTTTATGATCTAGTTTTGCATTTCTCCAAGAAATTGAATACAAGATTGTTGTCCTAGTGCACTTCATTCTAACCTTAATTATACCTAAGTACCTCCTGTATGAGAAATTTCCAATTCCTTCCTATAATAAGAAGCTTTGTATTGTATTGTACAATGGAAATAGACGCATTAGCCTAATCATAGTATGTAATATTATTGTTGGTATATATCTTCTTAACTAAGATTTATCACAAAATTACACTTTTAAGATACAGTTATCTAAATCATGAGGGTTCACCTTGTTTATCAATATCTCAATATCTTACCACATTCATTTATAAAAGGGTTTTAAAATTGTGAAAGTGTGTTTAAAATGGGGTGGAGAGGTTTTTAGTATGAAGCAGTGTTCAACAAAAGGATTTTGGGATGTTTTTATCAATATCTAGTGAGATTAGAGGTATTATTTAATTTTCTACAAACAAAGTGTTGAAATTTACAATTATACTAAGAATGGGGGTGAATAAATATAATGATAATTTTAAGTTATTAAATCCAGTCAAACATCATAAAATATCAATCTCATATATTGAACAAGTAACACAAGATATATGTGGAAACCCTTATGAGAGAAAACCACAAAACTCACTTATGTGACAAATATTCCAAGAACCAACCTACTATTACAGTTATTTGTAGGTGGAAACCTACATGAGACACCATTCCCCTCTATTGCTTTCTAGCTACCAACCTATAATAGACATTGATCCCTTTGCTACTTTGTAGGCACCAACCTATAGGAGAGACCAATCCCCTATGTTTCTTTGTAGGCACCAACCTATAGGAGATATCAATCCCCCCTTTGTTTTGTAGTCATCAACTTACAAGAGACACCAATCCCCTTTGTTGTAATATTTGTAGGCACCGATCTACAAGAGACATGAATCTCTAATGTTGCAAATATTCTTAGGAAGAAACCTACTTTACTATGTTTTTTGGCTTCTTCACAATTTTTGCTAGTTGCTTCTAATTTGACTAAGTCTACTTTTTGTTTCTACCTTCATTAGGTCTACTTGTTGCTTCTTCCATCATTAGGTTTACTTCTCCCAAAACTTTTTTATTTTGGCTTCTTCCAATGAACGAATTTGCATGAGACGACACGTATCTGGTTTTTCAAAATTGGGTTCTAAATACCTAAAGATTTATTCTCTATCCCATCCAAATTCCATAGTCTGAAACATCTCAGAAATAATTTTATAGCAAAAGTTCCAAGATAACTACTTTTAAGCATGTTTCAAGAGCATTTAGGAATGCTAACTCCCTTATGTTATGTCTCCAAAATTACGGTGAAATAGTGTTTAAAATTTCCACCACATGTACATTAAGATCTCTTCTCTGTCACGTCCATATTTCATAGCTTGAAAAATCGTAGAAATATTGTTATATAAAAAAATCCAAGCTATCCTGGTTGAAGCATGTTTTAGTAGCATTCAAGAATACTAATTTCTTTCGAACATATATATGAAATTATAGTGAAACAAGGTATCAAATTTTTATACCAGGAGTACCTTGAGATATCTTCTATCTCTTACATAATTATGAGTCTGAATAAACATATAGTGAAAATACTAAACTGACATGTTTGAAGTAAATTTTAGGAGAATTTAGGAAGCATATCTTCCTTAGAACATATCTCCAAAATTATAGCAAAACAAGGTCTCAAATTTTAGCCACACGTACATGAAGATATTCTATTTGTATCCTCCAAGCTTTATTTTTTGAAACTTCCCAAAAGAAAAATTATAGGGAAAAATACGAAGATGACCTATTTCAAGAAGATTTCAAGAACTGCATTCAGGAAGCCTAACTTACTGAGTGCATATCTCCAAAATTATAGAAATCCATGGTTTTAAATTTTAATCATAGGTAAAAAAAGATATTCTCTCTAGTGCCTCCATATTTCATGCTCTAAAAAATTCCAAAAGGAGATTCATAATGAAAATTCCAAGATGACTCATTCACCCCATAAATCACATTTTTACCTCCATATTTAGACTCCCACAATCACTCCAAAAATTATTCCTCACCTCCTCTTGTAACTTTCGATCTTATTTCTTGGATACTCTTCAAATAAACTCCTCCTTTTAACAAGTTACAGTAGATTAAATCATTGTAGTAGATTAAAGTTGGAGTAGAATAAACTTGCAGTAGATTAGACCATTTTAAAAAAATACAGACATTAACTTTTTTCAAGGTAACTGAGACCAATATTATATGTTTGGTTTGAGGAAGTAAGATAAAACAAATTTAAGAAACTAGTTGAAACACATGAGAAATTGAATGCTAATTTCCCAATAAATGTCAAGCAATATCCAACAACTTGAAGTGGAATATGGAACTTCAAAGTGGGATCCTAGTAATACATGGTTGGAGTTTCAAATCCTTTGACTTGCCAAAACAATAGGCATTAATCACAGACACATGAAATTATAAAAATAAAAATAAAAAACTTCTTAAATTCAAGAAGATTAAGAAAACTCTTGCAAGAATGGAAGAATCTTGATGACACATTTATATCGGATGACCAGAAGAAGTTGTACAAGGAAAAATTTGAACAATATTTGACCTCCCAATCTCATAAACAGATGGATATTATGGAAAACCATAACTCTCAGAAGACCCTCTCTTAAGAACCCATCACACAAACTAAAGGAGGAAAAAAGAGGGGATGAAAGAATCTACAAGAATCGATACAAATGGTAGGATAAATGTTAGTTAATTAAGGAAGGGTAATACCGTTATCAACGATATTCCAACAACTACACAAATTTCATCGATGAGAGAAATATCCTAGAATATAAGAGGCTTAAATAGTAAATGAAAATATAGGTATTTAAAAGAAATATTAAAAAACAGAGAAGCCACAGGTGATGTTGATTCAGAAAACTAAGGTTTCAGGTCAAAGATTAGAAGAAATCCTTAAACTTTCAAAACCTCATTATGAAGCAATGGCTATAGATTCGAGAGGTAAGCATTGGGGGAATAGCTATTCTATGGAACCCAACTGAGATTATGGTAGAAGGATGGCTTGGGCTGTTGTGTATTCTAACAGGCCAATTTACACAAATTGGAACGAAGGACAAAATCCTAATTTCCTCTGTCTATGGGCCTCATATTTTAGGAGAAAAAGAGGTGTTCCTGAATAGTATAAGAACACTTAGTAATATGTGTAATGAGAAGTACTGGTTGTTGGGAGGTGATTTTAACATGATTACTATTTTGACAAATATAAAAGGAGGTATAAGGAGAGAGGAGCCAGAAATGGAACTCTTTAGAGACCTGATAACTGACTTAAGGCTAGTTGGCATTCCCACATGGAATGGAAATTACACATTGAATAATAGAAGAGGGGTTTCTCACCAAGTAGCCTCAAGACTAGACAGATTCCTGGCATCTGAAGCCTTGGCTAGCATCTTTGTCTTCTATGAAGCTACTATCCTCCCAACTATGGGGTCCGATCACTGGTCGATAATTATGGAAATTGACATGAAGGAATGTAATAAAAAATATCCATTTCGATTTGAGGCTTTTTCGCTACGAGATCCAACCTTCCTTGAAAAATCTAAAGGATGGTGGGAATCAAGTCAAGCCCAAGGTCGGAATAGGATGCACTCATTTGAACTTCGTCTAAAAGAGCTAAAACATTAGATAAAAAAAATGGAATAAAACTAAGTTTTGAAAAATTCAACAAGACAAGGAAATATTGCAAGGATAAATGAAACAAATTCAACAACAAATGATCCTACATGGAAAACGAGAGAATCTAGTCATAGAAGAAGGAAACCTCCTAAGTAAACTTGAAGAGCGCAGGAAACAAGAGGAAATACTATGGAAACAAAAATCTCGCATTCAATGGCTAAGATAAGGGGATAAAAACAAAAACTTCTTCCATAAGGCTATGATACAAAGAAGACAACATAACTGTATATTTTCCCTAATAGACATAGGAGGAGATAGACGTGTCCAACATAATGATATGGAAGCCTTGTTAGTCAATAATTTCAGTCATATTCTAACAGAACCAGATCAACATAAATACATAGCCATTGAGCGCATCACACGAAACATACCTTAAATAGTCGGCCAATATCAGAATCTGGCCCTTCTAAGAGAAATCACTATAGAGGAAGTATAAGAAGTGTTCAAAGGTCTTGCAAAAAACAAATCCCCTGGAACAGATGGATTTACGACTGAATTTTATCAAGAAGCTTGGTCCTTCATTGGAAGGGACATATGGGAATTAGTTGAGAATTCTCGTTGGTCACGACAGGTATATCCAACCCTCAATTTTACCCTCATTTCCTTAATTCCAAAGCAGGAAAACTCAGATGTATCAATAGTTTTTCGGCCTATAGCCTTATGCAATGTAATTTACAAGATATTGTCTACAATTATGGTGAATCTTTTCAAACCTA
Organism: Pinus albicaulis; assembly: GCA_034641835.2. NCBI lineage: Eukaryota > Viridiplantae > Streptophyta > Pinopsida > Pinales > Pinaceae > Pinus > Pinus albicaulis. Next base: position 1,139,477,474 of record CM076579.1, on the reverse strand, counting down.
TCCTCTCGGCCCTAGTTTCTCCTAAGAAAACGGGATTTGTGAAAGGTAGACAAATTTTGGATGGCATAATCATGACAAAGGAAGCTATACACTCTCTTCGTACCCTTAAAGCTAAAGGTATGTTGATCAAACTTGATTTATCAAAAGCATATGACCGTCTTAGCTGGAATTATCTTAAAGTTATTCTCAAGGCATTTGGATTTGATGTAATATGGATCTACTGGATAACGTATTTTATTTCATCTCCTAACTATTCCATTGTTCTTAATGGTGTTCCCTCCACTTGCTTCAAGGCTACCCAAGGGCTAAGACAAGGGGATCCACTCTCCCCTTTCCTCTTTATCAATGCAGAAGAAGGCCTTGGTCATTATATCTAAAGTAAGATTCATGGACGACAGATGAAATGACTTAGTCTTTCGGGGGTAGGTTTAAACCTCTCCCACCAACAGTTCGTAGATGAAATTATGTTTTTTATCAAGCTACTTTAAAAGAATCAAATTTCATCCTATCAATTCTTAAAGACTTCATGGAAGTCTCTGGGACCCTTATCAATAATGAAAAATCAAATTTGTATTTCTTCAATACTAATCTACTAACCCAATGCTTTCTTTCGCATACCTGGGGATTCAACATAGGATCCTTGCCTATGAAATATTTAGGAATCCCTTTGAGTCTAAATTCCCTTCGGGTTTCGAGATGGAAATATCATCTTAACTACATACAAGCCCAAATTCAAAATTGGGATTTTCGGGTGCTTTATGCCCAGAGTCGTGTTGTTATATTGAGAGAATTCTTACAATCCATTCCAATTTATCATCTCTCGGGACTAGCAGCGCCTAAAACCAACAACAATGATATTGTAAATATTTTTACAAAATTTATTTGGTAGGGTTCCCAATAAGCCCGTAAATGGGCCCTCCTTTCACGGGATACGCTTACGAAAATCAAGAGGGCAGGAGGCTTGGGGCTAGGAGATCCTTACTTGTTGAATTGGGTGATGGGAGCCAAACTCTAGTGGATATGGTTATAGGGGGGTGGAAATTTGTGGAAAACAAAATGGGAAAGGAAATATGATATGCCCGTCACTACAACAAGGAAATTAAAAGTGAAAATGACTCTGAAAGGATACAACATTTGTAACTTGGCATCATTAAACATAGATCTTATTCATGAACACAGTTTTTGGGAAATCATAGGAGGTAACAATACCCATTTATGGGAGGATTCATGGCAGGAAAGGGAAAAAATATTCCTATTCAAGAATAGGTCGAACACTAAGTCAGTAGCACATTTTTGGAATGAGAAGATAGAGCTTCAATGGAGAAAATGGAAGTTAAAGGATTAGTGGTAAAATTCTCCAAAAACTCGCCAATGATAGAACTATGAAAATTAACTTAAAACCAAAAAATTAATTGTAGCAACAGGAGAGGATATCTTGAGATGGGGGTACCACACTAAGGGCATGTTCACTATACAAGAAGGCTGCTACATAAAATCAAACAATTTACACAGCATAGTTGTTCCTCTTTGGAAAAAAATATGGTCGGCAAAACATTGGTCGAAAATTGAATTGTTCTTGTGGCTAGTTAGTCATGGAAAGGTTCTTACCTCAAATCGGTTGTATAAGAAAGGGATGTATGGACCGTTGGTATGCAAGTTGTGTAATAATAACGAAGAAACTATCTAACACTTGTTGAATAACTACTTGGTAGCTACGATCCTGTGGAAAAACCTCTCCTCCCTCTTTCAACAAATAGATAGGGGTAGTAGGAGAATTAGGCATACTATTGAAATTTAGAGAAAAGGAGGGTACAAAATCATTGTCCTTAACAGAGCGTGGAGACTCTCTATGGGGTTTCTCATATTGTTCATCTGGAAAGAAAGAAACCAGAGAACATTCAAAGATGAATATAGGAAACATGAAGAAATATGGAAAATGATTATGGAAAACATCAGAGAAACATTCCTTGCTGAGAAATGGCATGAAGACGACTGGAAAGTAAAAAAGTATGAAGCTAGGATTTTAGCTATGCCTAACTTGAAACCCCAAATGCTTGCCCCAACATCATGGAAAAAAAAACTGTTGGACAGACACCCATAGGAATAATGCAAGCCTCCTCAACAGGGGTTTATGAAGCTTAACTACGACAGAGCTTCTGAAGGCAACCCGGGTCAGGCAATATCAGGAGGAATATTTCATGATTCATAGGGTTTAGTGATCATAACATATGCGATGGACCTGGGTTTCTCTATGAACAATGAATCTAAACTCATGGCCATAAAACCAGGTCTATTAATAGTCGTGAGAGAAAAATTTCACAAAATATTAGTGGAAAGGGACTCAACCATGGTAACTGGGTTTCTATAGAAGATGCAGCAGGGGAAAAGCTGGAAGAAAATTAGTCATAGTTTGAGAACAACTAGCCTAATCGAATATATTAGTTCAATTCTCCCAAGCATTTGGTATCTTATCCCGTCGCATGTTCGCAGATCGAGGAATGAAGTTAACGACTGCTTGGCGAATTACGGTTGTACTCATGAAGGGTGGTATATGGAAATTAACTAGGATGAAATGGTTCAAGAGGAGCAACTAGAGTCTCTAGAGTTAATTGTTGATAGAGATAACGAGGATTCTTGAGATCCGTCCTCAGGGTGCCAAGTGGGGAATTAGAGATGAGATCTGGCACGAGACCATGCATACCACACAATTGTTTGATGTGGGCACGAGGACAAGTGGGTAGGTACTACCACCCACACCACATAATGACTGATGTAAATGACAGTGGTTGCCAATTCACGATGTTAGAGTTGTATGGGAAAAAACGTTGACGTGTTAAGGGAGTTATGAAGGGTGGTGAGGGGAAAGGTGGTAACTCATTGTGGAAGTTTATGGTGGAGGATAGAGCAGACAAGGGAGCTTCCACGAGGGAGAATAGCTGGACATCGGGTTCGCATTCCTTAACCTAGTATGTTCTCAGCCTATTCACCATGCTTTTTTCTGCGAATGGAGATGGCTCTAAGGTGTTCAGCTTGGTTCCTATACCTGTTTTTGATAACTCTGTAATATTATGGGGGTTTTATTTATTGTATGGGTTCTGCAATGGTAGTTCTTAGGATTAGGTACATTGTGATAATTGTCTTCTGGTTCTGTTCTGTGGTTTGGAGTTCTATTTTGAAAACCTCGTCTGCATGGGCACTGTGGGTCCAAACTTCTCCAAGTCGGAATGTCTACTGGTTGTTATTAAGGAGTATAGGCTCTGTTGGTTCTCTATTTCTGCATGTCTTTCTTTTCATTTGGCTTGGTCTCATATGGAATCTACATTTCTTGCTTTCCTTCCCGCCTATACCATTCATCTGACCATCTGCTCTGTATGCAACCCTAACAGTTTGGCTAGCCAAGCATATGAAATTTATTGCATGGCTTCAAATGACCCTTATGTCAGTAGTGCTTGGTTGAATTCTTCATCCAGGGTTTCACCCACTCATTTTTTTTGTAATATGGGTGGATTGTGCTCTAATTATTGTGATGGTCATTCTACTCTATGGGGTCAAGAGAGTCTTGCAGCTGTTATGCCGCCGTGATTGTGGGGTTTCATTCCTGTTTCAAAAGGTTTTATTCATGTTTCAAGGGGTTTCATTCTTGTTTCAAGGGGTTTATGTCTTCCTTTGCAGGATTTTAGTTTGATTTGTTGGGTTTTTCATCTTCTGCCATGGGGAAAGCTTTGGGTTCTAAAGAATTTCACTTCTCTTCAGGGGAGTCTCTGCCCCTCGGCTTGTTAATATGCAACAGGAGAATGGAAACATTCTCGCCATGCATTTTTTGTTGTGGCGGGAAAATAAACTTCCTATTGCCACCTTTATAACTCGTTGGACGATGGGAAGGTGGAATGATGGCATGTATTGGTATGGTAAATACGAGGATGTTATTCCTGATAGTTTGGATCTCTTTCATTGTTGTTTCACTAAACCAATTATTGAAATTATGTTGCAATATACATGTATCTTTAATTTCTATACAGGTGTTTTTTTAGTAGTACTCATGTACTTTCCCCAACACCGTTAGTCAAACCAGCAGTCTATACTCCAGTGGAATGACAGAATGGTTAAAAGCCAAGCAACGAAAAAGGATGCCAAGGACAAAGGTAAATAGAATAAAAGTAAGACCAAAGTGGGCCCCAGTAAGAGGGGAAGGAAGTCAGGTAAAGAGACAATGGAAAACGTTTTTGATGCCTATTTCACCTCAAGTTAAAACACTTATCTCAGGTTGGGAGTGAGACAACAACACAAAGGAGGAAGGGGAAATACAAGAGGAAGACATGGAATTCGTAAAGGACCCTAGAAATATGAGGAATAGACTATCACTATTTCAACAGTCTATTCATACCTATTGGACACTAAAATGTATATTGGCTAAGGCAATTATCAGCATTCAAGGAATTGGAGGGGGCCCAAAAGTTGCCTCCATTCTAACTGAGATAAGGAGAGACATTCAAGAAATCCTCATTATGCAACACCACCATAATGTTCTTCTCAATTGCATAGATCGATAATTGCAATGCATGCATCAAGTAGATATGCTCAATTCTAGTGTTAAGGACCTGGCACCGATCGAGTCTTCTGATGATTGAGTTCCTTACTTTTTTGTTTTTTTGACATCCATATTTCTGGTAGCATTTACTTTCTAAAATTATTGTATGTAAAAGAAGGTAAATTGGAAATATCAAATAGTGTTCGGTTCAAACTTTATTAGTATTGGTTGGCCTATAACTCTTTAATGTGGTCAACAGACCAGGTTTCCTGCGGGAAGGTTGAGGCCATCCATTATTATTATATGTAACCCGCTTTTCTCTTTTTGATTAATGGAAAATAGGAAGGATATCCTAAACTTACAACAACAAAAAAAAGATTAATTTCTTGAAATCTTGAATTCAATTTCTTATTATAAGATCAATTTCTTGAATTCTTGATATACTTGGAGGCAGAAATTTTAAAAATCATGCTTAAATAAAATTCAACAAAATTAGAAAAAAAAAGCTCACAATATTCTAAGAATTAGTAACTATACATCAATAAAACTTTACTAATAAAATATGGAAAGAAATGCTCACAAAATTCTAAATACTAATAACTAATTATCACAATAGTTATTAATATAAAAGCTATGTATAAGCAAGAAAAAAAAGTATGATTAATATAATTGGAATTTAAAATAAATGAAAAAATAGAAAAAGATGAAAAAAAATACAAGTCAAATTAAAAAATAATAAAAAATAATATATATATATATATATATATATATAAGATTTTTTTTTCTTAATTATTTATTTCTCTTTAAAAAATTTCATCTTAAAAAAAAACCATATAAAAGGATAACAAGTAATATAACTCAAAAAAAAATTATTGGATCTTCAAAAACTGTGAAGCTTAGTGGTTGGTGAGTGCTTAATTGACGACATGTCTGGAAAAAGTGAGTTGTTTCTTCATGAAGCTCAGGGATGGATCGACAGGGTGAAGTACCTAATCTCAAAGTTTGCCAGTGTTTCTTGGAACCATATTTTCAGGGAAAATAATTCGAGGGAAGATAAACTGTCAAAAAAAGGCTTGACTTCCCTGCCAGGCTCACTACACATCCTGAAAATTTGGGATAGCTACTCCAACTCTTTACCATTCTCATCCCATGATCACAACAAGCGAGCGTGACTTAGAAAGCTTCCAGGATCGTTTTTTGGCAAATTGGTTTTATTGTTTTTCCTGGACAGCGAGAAGCTCTCTACGTTTGTTAGCAGGTAAACGAAAAAGTCAGAAGCTTGAAGTAAAACTTTTTTAATTTTGGGATTCGATTTTTTTGATCTCCTCCCTCTGCAATTTCGTTGCAATGTGCATGGATCAAAATTCGGGCCTCAAATTCTCCATTACTGAAGATCAGTGTGAACCACGACAATGCACTGATTGTTTTTTTTTAGGCTTAATATTATATGTATGGAAAAAATGCATACCTGAAGGGTACCATGAACTAATACAATGTACTGTTTGATATTAATATAAAAAATAGTGTTTTTTTTTCTCTGAAAAAAAAGAGTGCCATAGTGGCTAGAGAGAAAAAAAAAATTTCCCTCTCACATTGGAGTAGCACGGACCTGATTGCTCATTTGCACGTCGGTAAAAGGTGAAATGGTAGGGTGTCAGTATGGGTTTAAGGCTCATTAACACATTGATCCACCCTTATATGAATTTGCATCAACGTGCCCTACAAGCACTAACATGACACTGCCATTACGTGTTGATATTCCTATGGTGGATGAATAATAATTCCCTGTGGTGTGGTGAAGTGGCAACCTGCTGCGTGAAGTGATTTTTTGTTGCATGATCGTTGTGGAGTGTGTTGAATCGTTGAAAGAGTGGTGCGTGGGGTCACAACGAAGCATGATTTATCTGTTGAGGAACTGACGTGTGGAAGGGTTGTATTCTGAGTAGAGGCAACACATTTTTTTCTTTGTGGAGTGATAAGGAGTAAACCATTGGCAGTTGTGGCTACTCGTTGGCCTTCTAGATTCTCTTTCCAACTAACATCTTTCCAAATCCATCCAATTGCATGGTGCGCTTAGCAATAGAGTGATGAGTGAAGTGGAAGCATGAGCCACTAGCTCAAACCCGACGGTAAACTCTGTGGAGACACTAGTTCACTGATTGGTTTTTTTTTATATTTGAGCCAGCCAGTGTAGATCGATATGAGAATTGAAGAACTTTCTCAAGGTTCTTTATTGAGGCGGTGTACAAAGAATTTGTGGCAACAAAATTGTGGAAATTGTGGTGCAGCGGATTTATATTTTGATGCCACAAAACATAATTTTAAAGTTTCTGCAATCATTCTCGAGATCCCCAGTGTTGATAAAAAAATTTCGCCAAATTGATTATTGGATATTGTGGATATTTTGCTGGATCAATAGAATAACCATATTGCAGAAGCGTACCTGAATGAGAGCCATACACTTGATGGATAAAACTACACAAATTGGAATTTCAAATTGCAGAGACACTACTAGAGGGTTAGAGTGCATGATAAATTGCAAATGGTGATGAAGTGAAGTTGATCATAGCCGAAGGTGAAACAAGTGCAATATTCAATTACTGGAAGAAGAGGGAGAACAAAGAGATGGTCTTGTTGAAGATGTTATTGAAGGACTCCATCATCCCTCATATTAGAGAGTGAAAATATGGCAATGATATCTAGGAGACTCTCAAGGAACCATACGAGACAAAGAACAAAAATCAAATACTATTCCTGAAGAGTAACATGCTCTCCATCGAAACGGAGGAAATTGAATCAGTTGCTACATACATATCTCGAATCAAAGATTTGAGAGATAAGTTGGGCGATATAAGGGAGAAAGTGTTGAACACTGATCTTGTCACGATTAACTTGAATGGTATGACTGATGATCATCATATGTTTATTACAGGGTTCACGGTGAGGGAGAAAGCTCCAACCTTCGAAGCGCTGATAGAGATCTTTATGTAGGAAGAAGAGAGGCATATGAATTTGAAGCCTCAGAGTGCAGATCTTGAATTGATGGTGAAGAGAAATCCTTTCAGAGGAAAATCAGGAGCAGGATAGAAAGGCGGTGGTACAACTTAGAAAAGACCATTATAAGGTGTGTCTCCAATCATAAATGATTCAAGAATCAAGTGTTTTTACCATGGTCAATATGGTCACATTTCTAGGAATGATCACAAGAAGAATATTGATCAAACTCGACACAGAAAAAAGAAGCATGCATGGCACTTTGCTGATGAAGATCAGAATCAGGACCTCATACTGTTTATGCCTAATTATGTTCTCTCTGCTAAGAATGATGAAATAGAAAATTGGTTTGTTGATTTTGGAGCTTCCACTCACATGACAGGTAATATACATTGGTTTGAAAATTGTAAAGAGACCAAGAATGGTGCTAATATCTACCTTGGTGATTACAGATGATACCAGATCAAATGGTTTGGAAATATTCCCATGATATTGCCTGATGGTAATATCAAGCGTATTCAGAATGTCATGTATGTACCAGGAATTAAAAATAATATGATCTTTGTCTCTATGATTAGAGATCATAATATAAAGGTAAATTTTTTTAAATATTACCGTGTTATAAAAGATATGCTGGATCATTTGAATCCAATTTCATCAGGGATACGAGTTGGGAGGCATGTACAAGTTGAATGTTACAAGCGCACCACATCAAGCCTTACTTCAACATCTATGACAATAGACAATTTGTGGCATCAAAGATTCAGACATATCAATTTTCGTGATTTATTGCTGCTTTAGAAAAAAGGTATGGTCAATGGTCTCCCTTTTTTTTTAAATGCACATGTTGATTGTGAAGGATGTGCACTTGGGAAGATGCATAGGGATGAATTTCCCGCAAATTTAGATAGAAGGAAGAGAGATCTACTAGAACTTGTGCACACTACTATATGTGGGCTGATTCAGATAAGGTCATTAGGAGGTTCTTATTATTTTTTATTATTTGTTGATAACAGCACAAGATATACCTCGGTATATTTTTTCAAAAACAAAATTCATTATACTTTTGAATATTTTAAAGAATTCAGAAGCATGGTTGAAGAAAATATAGGGAAAGACATCAAGATTCTCCACTCATATCAAGGGGGGGAACAGAATCTTGGTAACTCCATTAAATATTGCAAGGACCATGGAATGGTTCAGTAGTTTAAAGTACCCAACACTCCGCAATAGAATGGGGTTGCAAAGAGAAAGAAAAGAATTTTGGTGGATCATGTTGGTGTCCGAATGTGAACAATATTCAAACCATTTTTCCACATGAATTATCAACCCGAGCACGTTAGTTATTTCAATACTAACAACATAGTATATGCAAGAGAAATCACATAACATGTTTTTACATCACATGCTTAATCAATGAGAACACAGACTACTGTAACAACAATTAAAATGAATTGCAGAATTAAAAAGACATTCACAACAATTAAAGGATTATACTGGAACAGTAGTAAAAAAACCAACTAAACATGAAATCATTGAAAAGAAAGGTAACACAACACTTGATTAGAAGAGTGGGCCCAACTCTCTGATCAGGGTTGCGGAAAAATCATGAATTACAGGTAAAAAAATAGAGTGTTGTGCATTCAATTAAATGAAGAATATTTCTGTTACAAAATCTGTATGTACTGGGCTTAACCCCGATTCATAGCCCGCAGGCCCTCTTTATACAACTATTCAGGAAATCACAAATTTTCTCTAACAACTACATATCTACACTTATACAATTCGTACAACAGCAATCTAATTACCAAAAGGAAACCATGAAAAAGCCTGAAATATTGCTAGGGTGAAGCAGAGTCTGTTGCGCTATAAGAGAAAGTGAAGATAACGCTGGAAATTAGGATCTACTCCACAACTCACAACTGTAATCTTCCCGCTTTTTCCAAATCTGTAAAAATATCAAAGTTAACGTTTGAAAAAGGTAAAACCTCCTTGAATATTATTTCATTAGTGAAATATCCCATGTAAAATAAAAAAAATGGGTTTACCTTGTGTGTTTAAGAAAAATAATGACATAAAGAGATAGAAAGGAAATGGGAGAGAAAAGTATACAAATCCGGTACCTAACATCTCCCCCCAACTAGTTTATCTCCATGTCCTCATGTAGCTTGTCGTCTCCTCAGATCTTCTTTGAATTGATTGTGACTAGCATGAAGTTGTGTGAAATCATATTCTTCGGCCATTTCCATCCCAGGGGGTTTATAACCTTTCGTCAAAACAACATCCTTCCACCAGTTTGGCTCAACTTTGTATGCAGGAGTATATTGCTCGGCTGGAAACAAAATAAGGGGAAACTGAAACCTTAGCCCCATCCATCTGACCCCACGAGTCTGAATGCATGCTACAAAATGTGGCATCTTTTCTAGAGCCCGTGAAAAGTTAGGTGCCCCAAATGGTTCGCGTCCTCTAACGGCTGAGGATGAAAACATCCACCTTCTTTGAAAACTGCCCAGTGCTTCCTTACGGAACATTGTAATTTGTTTGACACAAATGTCAACACACCATTTCTGGGTTGTCAACATGTGTTCTCTATGCCCCTCAATCTGTAGGAAGTTAAAATGCTTGTTATAAATATTTGCTGACTGTCCATGCTCCTTTCTCATCATTAGCGGCCTTATGACTTGGTTCTCCTCAAACATGTCATAGGAATTTCTCCAATTAATCTTATTGATGGTGTAGGAGGAAAAACCTCTTAAATGAATATCCCCCACGAATGGAATGGGGTTAAAAGACTAATCATGCCTCAAAAAGTAACCATGCATGTAGAGCTCGCATATTAAGTGTTGTCCTATAATATCACAAATTTTTAGAATACAGAGGAATTGAATGGGGTCCTCAATCTCGTTCCAAATATCCTTATATATACTTTCAAGACAAAATAAAAGAAATTTTTCATGAAGGAATAAGGCATAGCTATGTGCAGGAGGTCTACAGGCCATTACCTATTGTTCCAGGGAGAACATCTTCTCCTTATCTGATTGCAGCAACTTCACTTGTTCTTCCAGTTCTTCTATTCTAGCCTTTTGTTTAGCTTGCTTTAGTCACGCCTTATCTAACTGGTCTATGTATCCTGTAATGATCTCGACAGCCTATTTCCAAACCTGCATTGTCTCCTTCGTATCTCCATTCGTAGTAGACTGCCACCTCTGGATCTCAACAGCTAAGAAAAATTCCTGATCTTCAAACAACCGTTCAATCGGACCAGTTTGTGTAGATATAGAGGAGACTTCAATTTTTGGCCTTACTGCCCTCCATTTGTAGACTTTTACTTTATTTTTCAACCTGGAAACTTGTCTCTTCAACTCCCGAACCTCCCTCCTCAATCTCGTGGTTTCATTGAATTGCAACTGGTACATTTTCTTGAGAGGTAACCTTATCTTCTCACACTGTTCAATCCATTCCTGTTTGACAAGAAATTCAGTTTCTAGGCCTATAACAGGCTCAGGAGGTAGTATAATGTTTCCAGTATTATCAACTAGTTCTTCTGTTAGGTCTTTCCGGCTGGGCTCCCTATCTTTAGGGAAATTTTCATCTACATTTACTTCAGGGAATCCTGTCGTCTGGTTAGAATTTCCATCGACCACTCTCTGTTTTGGTGTTTCCATAGGAATCCCGTATTATTTGCAAGCGTCTGAGTGCTCCAACATAGATTCAACAATGACAGGGCCGATATTGGCCATGTCCTCTCCTAGGTCGACAAACTTAAGCACCGGTGGAACAATTATTTCCTTCATTAATTATTGGGGTGAGCAGAATCCCCTCGCCCCTCTAGGCATCTTGGACAGGAAAATAAAGTGGGAAGTAGCTTCATCATCCTTATTTCCAGCTTGAGCTGGATTTCCATGTGTTATTACTTCAGTCGAGGTCGATGTTGGTTCTTGTAACACATCGTCGATTCCGAGGGTTGTTTCCCTTCTGTCCTCGTGTCCTTTGTGTATTATTTCTTCTTCTGAGGTCGATACTAGTTCTTGTGGGAGAATATCGACCTCACAAGTTATTTCTCATTTATCTTTCTATTCTTCATGGATTACTTCCTTGTTTCCCTATTCTAGCTGAATTGGGGGTGATTCTTACGTAGCACCCCCACTTGTTTCAATATCCATATCTGCTTGGGTAGGTGATGTTGTTTCTTGCAAAACAACATCACTTTCCATTCCTCTGTCTGCAATTCCACTTCCCTATTCTTCATTGACAAAAGCCAAAGACTATATCACTGTCTCGACTTCATGCACGATATCCATAATTCCTTCATCTGTGGGCTCCTCAAGCGAGGCTAGTTCTTATACTATGGCAGCCTCGACTGTGTCACCGATTATCTCCTCTACTCTCATTTCTTCAAGTTCTTCCTAATAAACCTCTATTTCCACTTCTTCAAGTTCCTCCTGATCAATCTCCATTTCCTTTTTTTCGAGTTCCTCTTGATCAATTTCCTCTAAATGTTCTTCTTCTACTAAACTAGCCGAAGAGACTGGTTCCTCTTCCCTAGCAGCAATAACGACTACTACCTCTTCTTCTGAGGATCCACAGAGTTATGCCCAAGAGATTCGAAATCTGTCTATTGCGTGCATGACCAGTAAACGCACCAATCCGTGGTTGGACAGCATTGCAGGCATCCGGTGTGAACGCCAAGAAAATTGTGCCATGTGTTACAACTGTTTTAATAGAAAGAAGGGCATGTTTAAGGAATGCACCTGAGCCTGTGGAAATCAAAGGTGAGTTAGAATTTTAAAATGGTATTTAAACATATTTTTGGCCCAGCCCTCGTAGGTTATGTATTTCATTACAAAACCTGTGACCTTGTTCCATGGATACGGCACAGAATTGTGCTCATATCCTTTACCCTATTGAAATATGCTTTCTCCTGCCTACAAGAATAATTCGGGAAACTCCGGGAGGGAAAATATATGAGCAACCCATTGCAGCCCTTGCTATCTCAGCCCGCTAACTTCAAAAATTATCTATTCTGTGACAGGAATTTCCAATCCTCTGACCCGCAAGCCATTATCATCCAAATTAAGTGATAACTCCATCATGATTTCCCTGTAAAACCCCTGCAATATGTTGAAATAGGTATCCCATCCTGCATTGAAAAATATTTTCCATACCTCTGGATTACTGCGGACTGAAGCTGTATTTTCAGGTTCATGCCGCATAGCCAATCTGCCCATACTGTGGGGACTGTAACAACACTTCTCAAAATAGCAGACCGTTGGATAGAATAGTGGATACCAAATTTGGAAAAAAATAGCATGGTGAAAATGAATAGTGGTCATGGTAAATATGAATGGTAATTCTCAGAAACCGAGAAAAATCATGAAAAAGTATGGTATGTGCAATGAATAGAATGGTAATTATTTCATATGAAATGGAAAGGACGTTTTATGGATCCCAATGCAAATTTAATAATTATATGGAGTGTTGATAAGGATCATAAGGTGTACCACACACGGTATTGTAATAATGACTTACAAAATCATCATTACGCCGTCATTAAATTATGACGGCACTCCCCCCCAAATTTAAAAGTTGTCGTCCATGGCATTAATTTGTTCACATGGGATATTTAATTAAATTGGTAAAATTTACGTGGAGGCGTACCTAAACGAAGTGACGGTTGGTAGGATGACGGTGCAGTAATGATGCGGTTGCAGTAACAGCAGTACAAGTAGCAGCATCCAGATTAACGGTAGTGCGAGTAGAAGCATCTGGAGTAAGAATAGTGCGAGTAGCAGCATCCGGAGTAACAGTGGTGCGAGTAGTAGCATCCAGAGTAACAGCATCAAGAGTAACAACAATGTGAGTAGCAGCATCCAGAGTAACAACATCTGGAGTAACAGCAGTGCGAGTAGCAACATCCGAAGTAACAACATCTGGAGTAACAACAATGCGAGTAACAACATCATGAATAACAACACCTTGAGTAGCAGCAACCGAGTAACAACATCATGAGTAGCAACAACCAAGTAACAGCATCAGGAGTAGCAGCAACTGAGTAACAACACCGTGAGTAGCAACAACCGAGTAACATCATCATGAGTAGCAGCAACCAAGTAATAGCATCAGGAGTAGCAGCAACAGATACTTAGAAATTTTTTTGATTTTAAAACATTACTCCTTAGTAATAACTCCTGCAAAAAGGCAGCAAAATAAATAGTAACAGTATAATTCTTTATTCTTTATTCTTTCTTTCTTCTTTTTTTTAGAGAGAGGATGTAGAGGAAGTTTTCTCTGCGTTGATAACCTTCAAACCAGATTTCTCAGAGAGGTGTTTAATAAAAGCATCCTTAAAGTCTGGACGGTGGTATAATCTCAGGCGATGTCCATTTGCTATGAATGAAGCATGTGTATCGTCAATTATGACTAGCCTGACTGCTCCATTATCAAATACGACGTCCACTTCGTAAGGTCCCATCTAGCGAGTGCAAAGCTTTCCCTTAAAATCCTTAAAGCGGGAGTCATAGATTAGTGCCCAATATCCCCTCTGAAACACCTTCTTCTTGATAAACTTATCATGCCATTTCATTCTCTGCTGCTAAATAGCAGCGGTTCTTTGTATATCCATTGAGAGGATTTCATCTAGTTCATTGAGCTGGGTTTCTAGGCATCTGAAAGATCCAAACCAACTTCAAGATCTGTTCTAAGAATACTAATTTCAAACTCTATTGGAAACAACGAGGATTTCCCATAAACTAACTCAAATGGTGAAAAACCAGCTGTATTTTTCCATGTCGTTCTGTATGCTCAGAGGGCTTCAAACATCTTTTGAGCCCAATCTCGATGATGGTATGCCACAATTTTTGTCAAGATATTTTCCAATGTCTTGCTTGTGCTTTCTACTTGTCCATTCGCTTGGGGATGGTATGGAGATGTCACATTGTGTTTGACTCCATATTTTTGCATAATATTTGCTATCATGTGTGATGTAAATTATGCTCCTCCATCTGAAACAATCTCTCTTGGAGTACCATAACGAGAAAAAAGTTCCTCAAATAGAAAATCTGAGACCACCTGGTCTATTTCTTTTGCAATAGCTTTAGCTTCTACCCAATTAGTCACGTAATCAATACAGACCAGAATGTGAACCTTTTGGTAGGAGGGTGGGTTGAAGGGCCCAAAGAAGTCGATAGCCCATTTCTCAAAAGGTTCTAGGACTACTTGTGCCTATAAAGGCATTTCATCAGCTCGACCGAGATGCCCCATACGCTGGCAACTATCACACCTCTTGACATAATTATTTGCATCCCGAAAGATAGAAGGCCAGTAATATCCCATTTGTATCACCTTATGGCCTGTTCTTTTTTTTGAAAAATTCCCTCCACAAGGGCCATCATGGGTAACCTTCAAAACTTCATAAATATCATCCTCAGATACATAGTGCCGAATCTGCTTATCAGCTCATGTATAAAAAAGGTACCCTGCCATCCAAGAATATCGGGCACTGTGATGAATAATTTTTCGCTCTTCCCTGTATGAGAAATGATGAGGCACCTTCCTTGTAGAAAGATAGTTAGCAATATCTGCATACCACAGAGGTTTAGTAGAAACTGCAAAAAGGTGTTCATTGGGAAAAATATCTTCTATATGTGTGCATTCATCATTGTTATCCATTATAGATAGGAAATCAACAAATACATTATCTTTTCCTGTTTTTTCTATTATTGTAATCTCAAATTCTTGAAGTAATAGCAACCATCTTGTAATACGGCTAGGAGTGATAGGTTTATTCATCAAATACTTGATTGCTGCATGATCAGTATGTACAAAAGTAGGATACCTAGTAATATAATGTTGGAACTTGTTGATAGCATAAACGACAGCCAGGCATTCTTTTTTCATCACCGTGTAATTCAGTTCAGTAGGAATTAAATGCCTGCCGACATAATAAATTGCATACGGTGTTTTTTCTACATGATGTCCTAAAAAAACTCCTACTTCCAATTGAGAAGCATCAGCGTGTATGTGAAATGGTAATGCCCAATCAAATTCTCGAAGGATTGGAGCTTTGCAAATCAGTCCCTTAATTTTTGTGAAAGCTGCTTCACTGTCCTCAGTCCACAATAATTCTACATCTTTTGTTAGAAATTGAAAAAGTGGATGTGCTATCTTAGCAAAATTTTCTATGAAACGTTTGTAATAACCAACACAACCATTAAAGCTACGTACCTGTGTGGATGTCTTTGGTACCGGGAAGTGTAATATTACCTCTACTTTGGCTGGAACAAGTCGAATTCTAATAGCTGAGAACAAATGTCCCAATACTATCCCTTCTTCCCTCATGATATGGAATTTGACTGTACTCAAGGATACATGGGCCTGCTTACATCTTTTGAGTACTTTCTCTAGATTTTCCAATCCCTCTTCAAATGAATTTCCATATGCAGTAAAATCATCCATATAGATTTCAACACTATCATTGATCAAATCAGAAAATATTCCCAGAATTTCCCTCTGGAAGGTAGCAGGAGCATTACACAAGCCGAATGGAAGGACCCTGTATGCAAGGGTCCCCCAGGGGCATGTGAAAGTTTTTTTATCCTGGTCTTCCAGGGCTATATAAATCTAGTTATATCCACTGAATCCGTCTAGGAAGGAAAAGAACTTCTTCCCAGCCAAGGTGTCCAGGACTTCGTCAATGAATGGCAAAGGGAAATGGTCTTTTTGAGTTGCCTTGTTTAGCTCCCTGCAATCTACACAGATCCACCACTTACCATTCTTTTTAGGAACAATTACTAGCGGGATACCCATTGGCTATCTAAGATGGGGTAAATGAAACCTACAGCCAATAATTTTTGTAATTCTTCTTTGATAATGTTCT
Organism: Pinus albicaulis; assembly: GCA_034641835.2. NCBI lineage: Eukaryota > Viridiplantae > Streptophyta > Pinopsida > Pinales > Pinaceae > Pinus > Pinus albicaulis. The sequence continues at coordinate 1,139,461,077 of CM076579.1, read as the reverse complement.
TTGGAGCAGGATTCATTCTCCATTGGGGTTGTCTTATAGTGCGAAAATATTCCTTAATATAAATATGATGAGTACATAAATTAGCAGGGATACCCTTCATGTCGGTATAATCCCAGGAAAAAGCTTAATGATGATCTTGAAGGACTTTTAAGAGTTGTTTTGTCTGGGATTCAGACAGATTAGGGTTGATATTGAGTGTTTTCCCTGGTTCAATTTCAATTGGAATAATTATATCATGGGATGAGGTTATAGGAATGTCTTCAATTTCATCCTCTGGTTCAATGTTTTCCTGTTTTTCATAGCTCATAGCAGATTCTAAAATTTGATGAGTTGAATTGGAAATAGAACTAGGATCATTTATAAAAGTGTTAATGACATCGTCCTTAGTTTCTATTTTGAATTGAAGGGACTGCCCAATAATGAGGATTGGTGTCACTTCTTCATTTTCATGTTTAGGCTGTTCTATTGGTAGAGGTTTCTGACTGGTTAATTATTTTTTCGATGGGCTAGGTTCTGCAAGAGGGTAAAGAGTAATATTATTTGTAACTATCCCATTTGATATGATCATATGCCCAGATCGACACCCTATGTAGGCATCTGCAATGGCGAGCTAAGGCCTTCCCAGGATCAATGGATGACCACTAACTGAAGATCGAGTTTGGAGTACAAGGAGATCCACAGGGTCATGCCACGAATCCACCGAAATGGTCACATCTTCCAATTTCCCTACCAGTTTAATTGTAGGCCTGTCTGCTAGTTCCAGGATAGTAGGGGTTGGCTTAATGTTTCCGAGACCTAATATATTCATTGTTTCAGAGGTGATAATGTTGATGGCAGCTCCCAAATCTACCAGTAAGTTCGGGATTTCAACCCCATTGATTTGTACTGTAAGAATTGGGTTTCCTGACTCTCCATATTTCACAGGCATGATTCTTCTTAACATGATGTCAGACAGTCTACATATCACATGAATGGTTAATGGATCCCTCAGTTTCTTCCCTGGTTTCTTAGAGCAATAATCTTTGAGAGTTTTTGCATATATAGGTACATCCCTAATGGCTTGTAACATGGGTATTTTAACAAAAATATTTTGCAATTCTCCCAGGAAGTCAAACTCTGCCTAAGGGTTTTGTTTGTTCAAGGTCAGTCTTTCAGGATATGGAGGAGAAGTTAAATGACCCTGATTAGGAACAAATTTGGGAGGTATCTGATTTGTTATGTTTTCATCTGGTTTATCCCTAACTGTCCTCTATTTTGGTTCTGTAACTTCACTTTCAATCTGTTCTATAATAATAGGTGAAGTGGGAGCATTTACTACCTGCCCATATCGTAAGTTTATTTCATTAAGTCCTGCGGTGGAAATGCTATAAGATGGAAGGTTAAGAGTATATGTTTGTTCGACCCATTTATTATTAGGATTCGGATTGGTCTGGATAGGAAGCTGGGGTCGAAGGGTTGGATTACCAAGAGGTACATTAGAGGGCAACTGAATTTTTTGTTGAGGCATAGGTTGAGGAAAATGCATAGTAGGAGAGGGTCCACACTAGTTCTAATTCCATGAAGGATTCAAACTGGCCTGGGGAACCCATTGTTGCCAAGGAGGATATTGATATTGAGACCACATAGATGAAAATGGTGTAGACTGTGGACCCATATTAAAATTATTAAAATACTGGGATGGGTCCTGAAACATTCCTGGATTCATAGTTGGCGGTCGAGGTTGCCATGGCTTTTTCGGCACCGTGAAGTACAACTGGTCTACCACATTTTCTTCACTTGCCCATTGAAAAACTACCTTCAGTCCGGGCAAGGAAGGGCATGAACTGGTTGCATGAGACTATTCACAAATCGCGCAGGCTTCCATCGTGTTTAATGGGAATTCTTTCAAGGGATGCTTCTTTCTGCATTGTGGGCAGAATATAACCATAGTCTTCTCCAACTCTATCTGTTTCTGTTTTTCTTGCAAAGTGTCCATATGGGCAGATAATGTGCTCAGGATACCAGTCCTTATATTATCCAGTAGGTTTCCAATTTCAGCCTTTGTAACCCCTCCACCAGAAGTCTTTAATGACTGAATCCCTTGACCACTCCTTGCAACCCCTCGTGAACATTGAATACAATAGTTGCAAATTGTCTCGAAGTCTTCTTTTGAAATATCTCCCTTTCCTACTATGTCCAGAAGTTGCAAAGAATCTTCCCTAAGCACCTAGAGAAGAATGATCTTCATAATATCCTTATCCAGGTCACTATGGCCTGACCTTTGCAATATATATTTGAATCGTTCCACACAGTCTTCCATGTTCTCATTCTCTTTCTATACAAAATTAAATATTTCCTCCTTAATGTCATGGGATTTGCAGTAATATTGGTATTCTCCAAAAAGGCTTCTTTCATTCCTTCCCATGAGGTAATAGTTCTCTTTCCCAAACCCATGAACCATCACAGGGCTGTCCCTTTTAGCGCATTAGGGAATACGTTTAGTTTTTGAGCATCAGAGATATAATCGTACCCTCGACAGGCAATGTCAAATTCGAAGAGGAATGTATCAGGGTCTTCTGAAGAAATCCCATGAAAATTAGGTAAAACTATTAAATGGATGGTCTTCATTAGTGCATCACCTATAATGTTTCCAATTGGAAAATAAATAGAATAACTTGTAGGTGCCATAAATATCCTCCAATACTCACTTGGGATTTCAACTGGTTCTATGACTAGTACTTGGGGTGATTCAACGGTAGAAGGTTTCACCACACTCTACTGGTCTCTTGGTGACACAAAATCCTTTAGGAACTCTCTTTCCAAATCATAATTTATTAATTCAACTGTAGGAGGCTTCACAACACTCCCTTGGTCTCTTGGTGATGAAAACCCTTTCAGAGGTTCTTCTGACTCCCTACTTGTTATTTCTTCCCCTTTTGTTGACAGCAGGGATTGCTCCTCCACCAATACCTTATTTATTACTTCATCCGCCGTCGAAATAATTCCCTCTGGTACCATGGCTTGAGCTGGTTGTTCAACCGACTACCTTTCGGACCTTGTCTGAGCCCTTACCCTAACAGCAGTGCAAGAGAATGCTTCATATTTAGCTTTCTCGATGATATCCTAAATATACATCTTCCTTCCTAGATCCTTTGCTTTCTTTGGGGGTCTTCCTCTGCCACTCTTATTCAGATCTTTTTTCATACAATTGGTGAGAAGAATTCATCAAAATAGCAAAAGCGCTCAGGACTCGGAGTTGGACATAGAGCTTCCTCCCCGGGATGAGAGAATAGGTTCAAAACAAAAAATCAAATAAACAAAAAAAATAAAATCAAATTTCAGGACCTGAAGTAGGGCAATCAAATACCTTCCCTTAGGATCAGAAGTTGGCCCTTTCAGAAAATAATCAAAAAGTAGAAAAGAAAACTGAAAACTATGCCCAGGACTTAGAGCAGGGTAACAAATGCGCCCCGCCGCCAAGACGAGAGATCAATTCTAAAGAAAACAATAAAGAAGTAGAAAAACACAAAACACCATGCTCAGGACTTTAATTAGGGCAATAAGTTCCCTGCAGTGACGCCAAAATGCTGGTGTCCGGATGTGAACAATATGCAAACCCTTTTTCCACATGAATTATCAACCCGAGGGCGTTACTTATTTAAAGACTAACGACACAGTATATGCAAGAGCAATCACAGAACCTGTTGTTAGATCATAGTCTTAATCAATCAACACACAAACTACTGTAACAACAATTAAAATGGATTGCAGAATTAAAAAGACATTCACAGCAATTAAAGGATTATACTAGAACAGCAGTAACAAAACCAACTAAACATGAAATCAACGAAAAGAAAGGTAACACAACACCTGATTAGAAGAGTGGGCCCAACTCTATGATCAGGGTTGTGGCAAACTCACGAATTAAAGGTAAAATAGCAGAGTGTTGTTCATTCAATTAACTGAAGAATATTTCTGTTACAAAATTTGTATGTACTGGGCTTAACCCTGATTCACAACCCGCAGGCCCTGTTTATACAACTGTTCAAGAAATCGCATATTTCCTCTAACAACTATATATCTACAATTATACAATTCATTACAACAACAATCTAATTTCCAAAAGGAAACCATGAAATTTCCTGAAAATATTGCTGGGGTGAAACGGATTCTATTGCGTTGTAGCAGCAAGTGAAGATAACACTAGAAATTAGGATTTGCTCCACGATTCACAGCTATAATCTTCCCGCTTTTTCAAAATCTGTAAAAATGTCAGAGTTAACGTTTGCGAAAGGTAAAACCTCCTTGAGTATTACTTCATTAATCAAATATCCCATGTAAAATAAAAGAAATGAGTTTACCTAGTGTGTTTAAGAATAATAATGACACAAAGATAGAAAGGTGGGCAAAAATGGAAGAGAAAAGTATACAAATCTAGTACCCAAGAGAGTGTGCACGCAACATGATGAGAGGTACAAACCTATCTAATGGTTTTTGGGCAGAAGCTATAAATACTGTTGTTATTTAAAGGATATGAATCCAACAAAGGGTCTTGATCTCAAGAATCCTTTCAAAGCTTTATATGGTTTTAAGCCTGCAGATAATAATTTAATATTATTTGGGTCGAAAGCTTTATCTCATGTTCCAAAGGAGGATAGGAAGAAATTGGATTCTAAGGCCATAAAATGCACATTAGTAGGGTATTTTTCTGAGTTTAAAGCATACAAACTATTTAATTCATCTACTCATAAGGTGTTTTCGAGTAGAGATGTCATATTACATGATTGGGTTGATGAAGGAAATAGAGAAAAAGACTATGAGGAGTGGCACATTCCTTTGTTGATTGAAGATGGTAATGAGGAAACTAAAGACAATCACGAGCAACAGCAGCCATAGCATGAACAAAAAGAAGAATCAAGTGATGTAGGGACATTCAGAATTCCAATTCCACTAATAAATGAGCAAGGAATATTTGAGGCAAGTTCGCTACCAAGGAGATCAGGTAGTCAAACTCAATTACTAGCATGATATAAAGACTATGCACTTGTGAACAATATTTTAAATGTTGTTGAGCCCGTAAGTTATAATGAAGAAAGTCAGTATGATGAATGGAGGGCAGCAGTGAAAGAAGAATATGAGTCAACAATTACAAACAAAACTTCGGATTTAGTTGAACTATTTGAAGAAAAACAACCCATAGGTTGTAAATGGTTATATAAGCCTAAGTTTAAAGAAGATGGTAGCATAGAAAAATACAAAGCTAGATTGGTGGACAATGGGTATTCGTAGAAAGAAGGTATTTAATATGAATAAACCTTCGCCCCTGTAGCTAAGTTAAACACCATTAGAATGTTAATATCCTTAGCTAGAAAACGTCATTGAAAGATACATCAGCTAGATGTGAAATATGCTTTCTTAAATGTTGAATTGAAAGAGAGATGTACTTAAAACAACCTTAAGGGTTTATTGAACAAGGGAAGGAACATCTAGTATGTAGATTAATGAAAGCATTGTATGGATTTAAATAGGCACCCAGGTCATGATATGAAAGAAAAGACGCTTTCCTTTTGCAAAATGGTTATAAGAGGAGTAAAAATGACCCAAATTTTTATATTGTGCTTGATGAAAAGGGGTTGATTGTTTTTATTTCTTTATATTTTTATGATCTGATTGTGACTGGAAATGTCAATGAGTTGATTAAAGAAATTAAAGTGTAGATGTCACAGGTTTTTGAGACGAAAGACTTGGGATAATTACACTATTGTTTGGGTCTTGAAGCCTCGAGGGATTCTTGCCAAAATTTTTTGTCTCAAGGAAAGTATGTCAAGCGTTTATTGAAGAAATTCAGAATGGATCAGGGCAAAGCTACCTTAATACCTTTGCATCATAATTTCAAACTTCAGAATGATGATGGTTCTAAGGAGGTGGATGCTACACTATATAGACATCTAGTTGGGAGTCTGATTTATTTGACTACAACTAGACTTGACTTAGATTGTTTAGATAGTGCATTGAGTTAGTTTATGTCAAAGCCTCTTAAGAGTTATTGGGTGGAAGAAAAAGTTGTCTTAAGGTATCTTCAAGGAACTTTAGACTTTGGTAGTATATATACTGATTCTTTTGATGTTAGAGTGATAGGTTTTTCATATTTAGAGTGGGTTGGAAATCTAGATGAAATAAGATCCATAATATGTTATGATTTCAACATTGGGTATAGGGTCATTTCATGGAGCAGCAAGAAGAAAAATATTGTATCCTTGTCTTCAACAAAAGCAGAGTAACAAGCTATGTGTGCAACCAGTTGTGAAGCGATTTGATTGAGGATACTTCTTCATGATGTTGGAGAAGAACAAAAATATGCTACATTAATATGATGTGACAACCAAAGCTCAATCAAGTTGGCCAACAATATTTTGTTCCACAAAAACAAAAAACATATTGATACTCAGTTTTACTTTGTTAGGGAAAAGGTGTAGTCTAAAGATTTTTTTATTGAATATTGTAGTACATGTGAGAATGCTACAAATAGTTTCACCAAGCCCCTTCGATGAATTAAATTTGAATTATTTAGGGAAATGTTAGGAGTGAAGTGAATGTTTTCTTCATTAAGGGGGAGTGTTGAAATTAATGGGGAATATGTATTATGGGAGTGAGGTTGTTTCACAATTATACGTGTTTCCTAGATTAGGATTAGTTCATATTATCCAAGTGTTAGTTCAAATAGTGTGTGATTTTAATGATTAATTAGGTGAGTATTCTCTACTTAAACAGTCTCCAAATGCAACTTGCTCACCTAAAAGATGCTAGTTTTCAATATATAAATTTCGTATTATATTTTTAACCAAACATTTAAATGAAAATTTTACATCAATACAAACAACCTTATCAAAAATTAATTAAAATTTCAACATGTTTAAAATAAATCTTAATTAATTTTACTCACCCTCAATTAAAAAGGTCATATTTTATGATAAGTAAGAGCATTAATGAGCATGACTCTAACAACTATACTCATATCTCAAAAATATTTAAAATCACTTCGTAAAGTATGTCCCATCTCCATGGATATTTCATTATATTTTAATATAAAACATTTTATCAATCTTTACACCATATTTGATTTTTTTTCAATTACTATAAAACCAAATGTAAATAGAAAATGTATTAATTAAAATACTAATTTAATATTATCATGCAATCGATTGACTATTTATTTGTATTTGAAAATTTATGATCCAAGGCTAAATGGTATTTTCAAAAATACATTAATTTATTTTAACAATTAAATATTTTTGTAGATTCAATGTCGTCACAAACATAAATTGATGTTTTTTCTTTTTTATTTAACGGGGAGGGACTAATATTTTCCATATAGTGAAATTGGTAATTTCATATACGAAGTAGTAGAATTATTTCATAGATTCTAAAAGAGGAAGTTTAGAGTGTGTCTCCTGAGACTTGAACCTTTACAGTGTGTGTCTCGAATTGAACCCACTTAGTTATAGACATGAAACGTTCACACAGGTTAAATTCCTTCAACAAAATTAAATGGAAAAATTACTATGGATTTTAAATTAAAGCACATTAGATATTGATAAAACAAATTCATATGGAACAAGAAATTAGTCTTGCTTTTGAGTAGTGTGTGAGTTGTACCTTATAAGGAAACAATGTTATAGAAAAATTGTAAAATATGGTTTAAGATTGACTAAATATAGATTCAGATTCTATTTTAAGGTATTTGAAAATGAAAAAATCATATTTGAGGAGTTTAGAATTTTCACTTATGATTAAGTAGTGAATGATGCTTAATTTTACTCAGATTATTGAGAAAGAAAGAAGGAAATCATTTAGAAAAATAAGGATAATATTAAAAATATAATTATTACAAAATTTAAGGAGGAAGTGTTTTTTGATAACAAGTTAAAAGGAAAAGGGAAATTAAGATATTATTATTTCTTTTGGTTGATTAAAATCATTTCATGATTTTTATAGTGAAATTGGGTGTTGGTCAATTATAAAACACTTCAGATATACGAGTTTGTCACCTTTGTGTCACTAAGAGGGATGAAGATGAAAAACAATTTTGTTAAATTGATCCATCCTATATTCACATTCAAATTAATTTTAAAATATTTATCACATTTTTTAAGCCATCAAAATTTTAGTGATATTTAAACACTTGATTTAATACTTTTCAAATATATAAATAAAATGCTAAAAAATTCGAAACAATCTCTATCTTTTATAAAATAAGATACCATATCATTAAGAGATATTAATCCTCATTATGATTTACCATTAAATACATTTATATATATATATAATATTTATAAATTAAAATTAATTAAAAATGAAAATATAATTACACTAATACACATTCTTAAATTTAGTATTCAGTTAAGAATATATTTAATTTATTAAATAACATTTTAATATAAAAGAAATTTCAAAATATATATAATAAAATTCAAATTATGATGATGATGGTAGTGGTTAATGTCTATTAAGACCAATTTTTGATCCATCGAACCTAAAGAAAAAAGTTATTTAAAAATTGTATAAAATTTTTAAAACTTAAATTTAAAAATTATATAAAATTTAAAAATTTCAATAAATAAATATAAGACAACTTTATATACGTTGAAACATATTTTATAATATTTCCGATGCATTAATTATGAAGAGGATTCTTAAAAACATTAAATATACAAATGTTTTATTGTTTACAATATGCGATTCAAACTAAATTTACAATAATAATACGTTTCGGATATGTCATGGAAGTCATGATAAATAGTTATCGTAACACAAAATTACTTCATTTTTTATATTATAAATTTAGTTTTGACATAAAAATTTATAAATGACTATTATGTAATTCCTATTAAATATTTATGTTAAAATAAATTAACCTTTACCTATTTTATTTTATTTTTATATGCATTGGTTGAAATGGTTGCAATTCCTATTAAATATTTATGTTAAAATACTTTAACCTTTACCTATTTTCATTATTTTATTTTATTTCTATATGTATTGGTTGAAATAGTAGCAATTGTGTGTCTTTTTGGTTTTTAGATTAAGTGAGTAAAGCTATTCATAAATTTAGTATATATATATATGAATGAGAATGTTGATTTATCAAATGTATATTAATTGTTTTATCTAAGATTTTAGTTTTTATTATTTTTTTATTCAAATCTCAATAAAAAAAATTTAAAGATAAATACCATCTATGGAAAATAAAATATATCTTATTATGCATCCAAAATCCACCAAACCTAATACAATCCTAGTGAAAACCACACAGTAAACTCGGAACTTTATACAAATTTTCCAAATAACATAACAGTAAAATCCTTGAGCAAAAATAACATAATCCTAAATTTTCCAAATTAATAAATCTTTCTTCCATACATTAGTAAGACTAATTCCAGAGTAAACTCAACCTAATAATTTAAAAACAAATTAAATAATAATAGTGGAGCTATAATATATCGATATGAATGAATAATATATCGATATGATTGAATCTAAATACGTGGAGCACGTTGTCTTTATCTAAGACTGAAAGATGAAGTTTCGCATACAAGTCGGAAGGACGTGTGTCCCCCGCTAAGCGTAGCACAATATTTGCAACGGAGATTTTCCCTTATTCCTTTTCTTCTTCTTTTTTTTTCTTTTTCTTTACTTTGTATTTTTACTCTATTTTAATTTTTTAGCTCAATGTTGGTGAATCAATTGATTTTCTTTTAATTGAATAATTAATAATATTTTAACATCCACGAGACTAAAATTAGTTTATAGGATTAAGAGCTTCCTTGTTTTTTGCCTTTTGTAATTTAATCTTTTTCTTACTGAAATTGATGATCCCCTAACCCAACCTTCTAACAGTTCTCTCAAAAACAGTGCCATGGAATTGATGCTAACATATTGCGGTAACTGTCCCTGATGTCTCTGAAAGTATCACATTCCAAAATGAAATGTTTTTCTAATTCCATTGCTCCAAAAGTGAAAAAAGTGCATACCCTTTCTTTCCAAGCTTCTTTAGGTATCTACTACGGTCTCGTTTCACACCGAAGATGATGTGAGCTAGTTCTTAATTCAGCAATAAGAACACTTGCTCTTCACAAAATGTTAGCTCCAATGTACTCTCTTTTTTTGAGATTACAAGTGGGGTTGAATTCCTGAACATAATATTTTTTCTTTCTACCCAACTCTTTTCTCCATACACCCTTACGGAACTTCTCCTACACAAAATTATTTAACTCCTTGCTATTTGTGGGGCATACATTAAGGTAAATATTCCATTTTTGCATCCATTTTTTTTTTTGTCTCATCCATGATTTCTTTCTTTCACTCATACCTTTGTTGAAGATAAATTTCAGCCATTTACCTACTCCCATTTGCTCAATTTTGTTTAGATACCTTATAAGATGCACCATGACAATTGTTTCTATGGAAGCTGCCCTTGTTTCACTCAACATTATCACTCAACATTATCTCATAGGGAACCAAACTTTTTATTTTGAACTTTCTCATGATCAAGCGTTTTAGAATTTGTTCAATTTGTTTCCATTTTGAAACAGAGAAGCTGCTAGCCCACAATTCACACCCATATAATAGCACTGGACAAACTAGGAGTCCAAAAAGTACTTTGATCGTGTTCCAATCTCATAACTCTACCTCTCTACATCTATTTCGAAGTGCATATAATGCTTTCCACCCTTCTAAAATTCTTTTCTTTTTGCAATCCTCCTAATTAAAGTTGTTATTGGAATCGATCCTGAAGTACTTGTATTCATTTACTTTTTCAAGAATATTACATTTAAAAAAAAATGCATATTAATTGGCTTTGCTTCTTTTTATTAGAGAAAATCATTACTTTAATCTTAATAATATTGACTTACATCCCTTGAAACATGATATAAACATTTATTCTTATTATTACTTTTATTAAAAAATTAATTTGAATTTTTCACACATGATAAATTTAAAAGCAGAAATAAAAATCTTCTAAATCAGTTTCTTTAAAATCTTATTATTTATAAGTCATAAATTTAATATATATATATATATATAAATACGTAACATGCGAAAAACTACCTTAATCTCATTGCTCATTTGAAAATATATATAGTTCGAAAGGCTTTCGTCATGCATTAATTTACTGGATTTGTGATCTTCACGAAAGTTCGCAGAAAACTTTTATTTCCTTTTTATTTTAAATTAAAACATACGTTTTCAATTAATTTTAAATATTAATTTTTATTTCTTTATTGATAAATGGCACTTTAAATAAGATATATTTTTTTGATGTATGGTAATTATTTTTTCATATTTGTTTTTATTGTTAGATTATTCATGAGCTCAATTTTACTTATTCTTGATATTGTTGCACCACCCTTGATAAGATGTTATGGGTGAAATAGGGTTTTATAGTCTATGTTAACATGGACTTATAGAGGATACTTTAAATCAAGTGCATTTATGTATATATGTAAATAGAATGTATTTGGTGATTTTGTATTTGTCTTGGTACATTTATCTAAGGGTTATTTGTGTGTTTTTCATTATGGTTTGAATTTTATAATTTTATTTTTGTTTGAATCTTTATGATTACAATCTCATTTTCGGAATTTTATCTTTCTTTGAATCTATATAATTTATTGGTCCTGAAAGGCCCAAAATCTTGGTCAGATTAAGTTGGTGATGCTCAAAGGAAAACATTGCTTCCATGTTCTCACAACAAAAGCAACTACCAATTATCTTCAGATACTTTTGGTCTAGGGTTGGTCCTGGTCCTGATTCACTAGTTTCATCCCAATCATTCACAGAACCTATTTGATTCACACTTATACTATAGGGGGGCATATCAATATCAGACAATTTCCTACTTATTTAAAAAATAATGAGTCATAACCAAACAATCTCACATATTGAACACAAGATATAAGTGAAAACACTTTTTTATATGAAAACTTTGTAGGCATCAACGTAGTTATATAAAATTTCTAGGCCCCAACATATTATCATAAAAATTGTAGGCACCAACCTATAAGAGAAACAAATCCCCCCTCCTGCAAGATTTGTATGCACCAACCTAGACGAGACACCATTGCTCTCTACTACAATATTTGTAGGCACCGACCTAAATGACACCATTACACTCTGCTATAAGATTTGTAGGCGCCAACCTACATGAGACACCAATTGTAACATATATGTTGCCATAGTGCCCGATTAAGGATACAAGTTATCAATTTGTAATCTTCTTCATGAGCATAAAAACCAACTCTGATACCATTTTGTAACACACCCAACTCCCTAATCCTTCATTACGGTTGTGGGGAATCACATTTTCTCTAAAGAAATTTATCAAAGAGTTCCCACACATTGTATAGCAGCCATGCACAATACCACATTTTCTAGGGGAATTTTATCAAATAGTTTGAGTGCACTCTTTATTAATCTCAAACCCAAATTTTTTACAGAGTATATCTTCGAAATTATAAAGGACTAAAATCTTAAATTTCTACCCACATGTACCTTCAGATATTTATCTATCTCCTCCGAGTTTCATAATTTATAACCTTTCATAAAGAAATTTATTGTGAGAATTCCAACTTGACATGTTGTGAGGCTTGATTTCAGGAGCTTTCAGGGTACCCAAATTTCTAAGAGCATAACTCATAAAACATAGTGAACCAACATCTAAAATATTTATGAATATTTCCTTAGGATTTCCCCTAAGCTTGGTATAAACTTCAATCTTTGAAACCACCTAGAAGAAAGCTTATACCAAAAATTCCAAATTAGCCTTATTTTAGGAGCATTTAGGAAGCTTGCATTTCTTAGAGCATAAATTTGAAAATATAGTGAATCAAAATCTGAAAATTGAACCAGGTGATCAACTATATTTCCCCTCAATGTGGTTCAAATTGTAGCCTATGGAACCTCCGAGAGGAAAAATTTTAGTGAAAATTCAAAGATGGCCTATTTGAAGAAGCAATCAGGAAGCTCGACTTCCTTATATCATATATCAAAAAATATAGCAAACTAATGTTTTAAAATTGAAGCAAGTGATCAATGGGAATTCCCCTCATTTCGAACCAAGTTTTAGCCTTTGAAACCTCCCAAAAGGATAATTATAGAAATTTTTTTAATATGAATTGTTTATTCCACAAATAACATTTTGGGCTTTCACCACTAAACTCCATGAAATCACTTCATAGTTTGTAGAGTAAATTAAACAAAATGTGGCATGTAGTTAATAGATAAAACACACAATTCACAAGACTTGAAATTGGAAAAGTTATCAATCATTACCCATGCATCCCAATTCATTTCAATTCCACAAACAAACAAATTCAAACCAACTACTCCATAATTTAGCATCATAACCATTACAATTATCATAAACAAAGCAATATAGCAACAAAAATTATTTTTACATATCATTAAATCATTCATGCAATAAATATTAATAACATAGAAATAAACATATAGATTTTGTAACAAGAAAATAATGGAACTAAAGTAGGGTGAGCAATGTTCTACCCCACCTTAGGCTCAGATTTATTGCAATTTTTCTCACACCTATCCATCCGAGTACTAGATATTGATGCCTTGAGGGAAAACATAACTATTCATGGATTTAGCATAGACTTTTCAAACTAGATTTAACAAAAAAAGTGAATGTGAATATCATTTACGCATAGGAAAAACCCGGTCTCTATTACATAGGTCATCACTCATAGCTCTTAAATAGTCAAAAGGTTTGAACTTTTCTAGGTTCTCTCACTATTTCCCTTTCTAAATAAAATTTCCAAGTGAGAGAGTATGAGAGAAAATATAAGGAGAAAATAACAACCAAGATCCCCTTGATGGCTTCTCCTTGTTATTTTTATAACAATACCTTGGATCTTCATTTCCTGAATTTTCTTTTAGGAGCTTCTTGGGAATTCTAACCATGACATCAACATAAAATAATATTTATTCAAGTCAGGCTAGGATTTCTCCCACTTGTTAGCACTCTATAATTTTCGTGCTATTTATGATTGAATTCACTCATTTTGTAGCATTTTTACATTCATTTTTGTGCATGGAGGTTCAAACAAGGGTTTTAAGACTACCAACATCATTAGAAAAATATTTTCCTCAGCTATAGACCCCAACATTGATTCAAACATATGCAGGTGAAAATTCGTTGTGCTTAGGCACCACGCTTCTGCTGTAGGTGATGTTTCTTAAGGATGGGAATTTAAAATATGAATAGATGATATCCAACAGGTACCTGTTGATTTTCAGGATGAATTTCACATGTGTAACACATTCATAAGCCTTTTGGTTGATTTTCAGGATGAATTTGGTCTGAAGTTCCAGGAAGTCAATTCCTAGTCTAAAATATAAGACAAAAAGTCATCTAAGTGATTGAAGATTCATATAGAGAGAGTCATCTTCGAAGTTGGAAGGGTTAGATTCTACTTTTTAAGTGGTTTTTGGTTATCTTTGGATTCCTCTCCTCATCCTGGAGGAATTACAAAGTGCTAACATAGTGGTGTCATTGCCGGAAGTGAAAGGTTCCATCCTCCATTGGAAAGAACCATCAAGTTTCAGATTTGATTACTAATGGTGAACATTGATGAGACACAACAAGGTTGTGCATTATTCACTAGGAAGATTCATTGTCAACGTGACCAAGAATTGAACTTTCAGCGTTCCACTAACTACTCTACTCGCGCAAAATGAGTTATATATTTACAAGGTATGATCCTTTAAATCATATGCATATTCCAAGTTTTCCAAATCACATGCCTCATGTAGATTTAAAAACTTATTTGCGAAGATTCAAAGATGGAAAACGAGACGATACTGCTCTTCATTTGGTCAAATTTCATATGCACGTATGCAAGCTAAAGGTTCAATTTCATGATGAATACTTGATGAAGATGTTTATGGCATCCTTGGAGGGAAATGCACAATCATGATACGAAATCTTACCAAATGGTTTCTTGTATTATCTTAGATATTTTAATATTGTATTTTATGAGAGCTATAAAGAATGTCATTGTTCATTGTTGTTGGTCGAGGACTGATGTACACATTTATAAACATTTATTGAGCATTTGGAAAGTTTTTATGAAGATGATCAATTTATGGATGATGGTATTATAGAGGCCTTTCATGAGAATCATTTTCAACATCAAGAGGAAATCGTATAGGACAATTTACATGATATTCATGTGGATTTCCAAAATGAAATAGTTTCTTCAATGGATGAAAATGAAGTAGATCAAAAACCTAATGAAAACAACCATGATTCATCCACCAAGTTCAATAATAATGTACAAAAGGATCATTCTCTTGATCTTGATGAACATATTCAGTAGTTTTCAAATGACCAAGAAAGGGATGAGGATAGTAGATCATTTTGTTCTTTATTTCATTCATTTTCTCAGTTTTTGTCTCATGAAGAAACTTATGGAAATACAATCTATGAAATTGCATGCATAAACATTTTAGGTAGTACAATCATTCATGGTGATAACTAACTAGAGTTGCAAGAAATAAATGAAGAAAATTTTTTTTTTTAGACTCCTTGGACGGTGTAGAATATATTCATGATTTTATATCTCTTTAATTCACATATCCAAAATTCTTTTAAAAAGCTAGGATAAAAATCTTGTTAATATACATGAAGGGTAATTTGTAGACATATTTATTATTCAAGATGTGGATGCCTCAAT
Organism: Pinus albicaulis; assembly: GCA_034641835.2. Taxonomy (NCBI): domain Eukaryota; kingdom Viridiplantae; phylum Streptophyta; class Pinopsida; order Pinales; family Pinaceae; genus Pinus; species Pinus albicaulis. The sequence continues at coordinate 1,139,445,346 of CM076579.1, read as the reverse complement.
TGAAGATTTGTAAGAACACACAAACCTTGTCTCTAATCTAGATGATAGGAAAGAATAAATTGTTTCATTTCCATTTGAGAAGGATTGACCAAATGAAATGCTTCATGATACAAAACAATCAACAATTATAAAGTATAAATGTTCTTTTATTCTTACTGATCAAATAAAGGTAGTCATTCATGATCTCGAGCACCATTTTTACAATTTGTTGTAGTCATTAGAAAAAAAGAACAATGTTTTATTTATGGATCATGAAAAGGTTTTCATGGGAAGTTTGAGCTTCCATTTTATGAGTCTTTCTTTATGCCCAAAGAAGATAAATGCAAGCATCAATCAAGTAGCCATTTTCTTGATTGGATACATTTCAATAAATATATAGTTATCTTGAACATGTTAGAGTAGGAAATGGTGTGATGAATAAGCTTTGTTGGAAGCACTTTTATTATTTTTATTTTTAGTTTTTCAAGCAATTATTTTATTCTATTTTCATATCACAACTTGTACTTTACAGTTTGAGGTTCTCAGTTTGGTTGTAGTTGAAACAGTTTCAGCACAAAACAGGTAATAGTTTACGAAATTTAGGTTCGGGTCAGCCCAATGGTTAAGGCATTGGTCTTCAAAACCAAATATTTTTGGTTCTTTGGCACACCGTAAGGGTATGCCATCACCACCAGGAGCCAATGTTAGCACTCTATAATTTTTGTCCTATTTATGATTAAATTCACTCAATTTATAACATTTTGGAATTCATTTTTGTGGATGGAGGTTAAAAAAAGGGTTTTAAGACTAAAAACATCATCAGAAAACTATTTTCCTCAGCCAGAGATGTTAGGTCCTTATATTACTAGTATATTCCCTTATTGTTGTTAGTGTAACCCCCTTATTGCTATTGTTGTACCCCTGTAACCCCCATATTGTTATTACTGTGGCCTTAAATTATTATTATTGGGTCGGCTAGGATTACATTGTGGTCCCATGGACTCCTATATATAGAAAGGAGGTTTTATAATTTTTATCATCCAAGAATTGTTCATTCATGTAATGTATTGGAGGTTTCCCCTTAGAAGTGGCTTATTTCTAAGGCGTTGATAGCTCTTTTCTTCTATTTTTGGAGTTTTTTTTCACAACATTTGGTATCAGAGCTTTGGATTCTAGGGTTTCACTGCACCAAACAAGTCATCGTGGTATTTTCACTATAAATTGTTTTCTACGAAGGTTGAGAACCTAAAATTTGTAGAGCGCGAAGACGAAAGCCTGAGGAATATTGTCACAAAATTTCAGAGCTTGGTTTGCAATATTTTCGAAGATATGATCTCTGGAAGTTAGGTCTTTTTCAGGCTCTCAAATTTCATCTCAAAGAGGTGATCGTGGGAAAATCTTCATAACTCTCTCTTTGAGCATCGGATTAGAATTTTGTAAAAGGTGGCTGAAAGTACATGGATTGTACTTTCCTGACTATCAATTTCAGAGTATCTCATCAAATGTAAGAACTTACCCATGGAAGATTCTACATGGGAGGATGAGAATTTTATACAAAAGCACCCGAAGCTACTCAAGCGTTGAGGACAACACCTTTTTTAAGGAGAGGAGCATGTTAGGTCCTTATATTACTAGTATAGTCCCTTATTGTTGTTAGTGTAACTCCCTTATTGTTATTGTTGTACCCCTGTAACCCCCATATTTTTATTATTGTACCCTTAAATTATTATTGTTAGGTTGGATAGGATTACATTGTGGCCCCTTGGACTCCTATATATAGAAAGGAGGTTTTGTCATTTGTATCATCCAAGAATTGTTCATTCATGTAATGTATTAGAGGTTTCCCCCTTGAAGTGGCTTATTTATAAAGCGTTGATATCTCTTTTCTTCTATTTTTGGAGCTGATTTCACAACAAGAGACCCCAACATTCCTTCAAACATATGTAGGTGAAAATTCGTTGTGCTCAAGCGCCCCGCTTCTACTGTAGGTGATGTTTTTCAAGGATGGGGATTTAAAATATGAATATATGCTATCTAATAGGTAACTATTGATGCGCATGATTAATTTCACATTTGTAATGCATTCATAAGCCTAGAGGTTATTAGAAGCATGCAAATCATGAATTCGATGAACTTCTGAAGTAGCACAATGAATGTGTTTTGTTTCCACACAATTAACAATTTGACCTTGAAATTTGAATCTAAACTTAATGTAATTGAATCTCATAGTTATGAAAACTCTCCTTAAGTGTATTTCGGATTCATCATTCAAGAATTGATCATATAATATGAAAAGGAAGCTTGTTGCATTTTGGTTGTAGGGGATTTGCTATGTTTTGTACTATTTTAGTAGTTAACTTCAAGATACGTTTTTGGCTAGATTGAGATGAATTTTAAAAATGTAAAAGAGGTTTTTGTTAAAAACGAGATAAGTAACAAAAACCAACTTATTGCATGATTACATGAGTAAAATCAATGGAATACTACAAAACAAATTTTGGAAGCGAGGTATTCAAATGAATATTTACAGCCTATTTTTTTTATTTTGTTATTTCCTATTTTAGTCATGACTTTTGGGCACAGATTCCTAGAATCTGGAGAATAATTTCAAAAACCTAAGAGAGGTTTCTATCAAGTACAAGCTCATATAAAAAACAACCTTTTTTTTTTGTAAAATATGTCATTATTGGAGAGATATGATCTAATATTTGACCCCTATTTCCTGAATCTTTGCCTCCATTCCCTAGCAGGCAATTTTTAAATCTAATATAACTGACTTTATCTTTGGGGCAATGGTTGGTCTTGACCCCATAAGTCCAAGTATGATATAATTGTATATATTTCATGAATTTTAGTGTGTAAAATATTTTTTGGTTAGTGTGTGAGAGAGAATACATTAATCATTGTACATTTTCATTGAAAAGTTTTAGTGCATGATGAAGGTCGAAGTCTACCTGTTCAAGGATTCATGTGTCAATTTATTATGATGATTTTTTCTCCTTTGTATGTGATTTTCTCTCTTGTTGTAATAATTCTTGAATGTTAAGTATTTAATGTTTATTTAAGAAAAAATTGTTTCAGAATTCATTTTTAAGTGCTCTATTATAAGTAACTGAACATTTTACTGTTTTTCTTCCATTATAATATCTAAAATTCATCCTCAACTAGGTTCCTTAGATGTTATAAATTCCATTATTCCTTTGTTCACCTTTCTACAATTAAGTTTGACAAATACACCATAAGGATTGGCTACCTTGCCCCTGCCTAAGAATTCCTCATTTTCCCCATCATCTAACTGAAAATAATTAGCTCAATGACTCCATGCGCAAATTATTTTCTCTCTTCCCTACCATCGAATTGTTAAAGCTATTCCCCTCTAATCTCAATACTTAGCCTAAAATCTAAGACAAATAATCATCTAATTGGCTTAAGATTAATATAGAGAGAGCCCTCTCTGAAGCTGGGAGGGTTAGCTTCAAGTTTAAAAGTGGTTTGTGGTTACCTTTGGATTACTCTCCTCAATATGGAGGAATTACGAAGTGTTAACACCACCCTAGTTTCATCTTTTCCTCCTTAGTCAAGTTTTTCCCTCACCCAAAGACATCATTATATATTTCTTCTCCCTTCATTCAACTCTAGAATTTTTATTAGTAAAATGGAATATTACATCACATAATAGAGTTTAGTACATAATATAAATGTTGGTAACCCAACATTATAAGTATTTAATTACATCACAAATTTTGGGGAAATGAAAAGGTGGTGTCACAATCCCATCCCCCTTAAAGGAACACCATCATCGACATTCCAATGATCTTGGACCTTGGTTTTTTGTAACAACACCAGTTGAGGTGTTGTCTTTCACTGTAATAGTGGTCTTCATCCTTTCCTTAGCTACATTAAAAAACAAGTTCTCTTCAATTGTTCTCCTTTTATCATTGGGAAAGTTATATTTGGTTTGGATACCTCTGGACCCTATATAGTTACCTTGTACAAGACAAGAATTTCTTGCTATAAGATATATTACCAACATTTAGTATTGCAGGCTGAAATAATAATTTTTAATCGTGAAAACAATTTTTTCATTCATGTAGCTTTAGCCATACAATGACCCTATTCTCTTGCATATCAACTTTATTACTTCCAATAGTGTTCCATTTATTACTTACAACAAAATGTCAACATCATATATGTGTTACAATTCATTTTCTTTCTTGACTAGTAATACTTCTATAGGAAACTTGGATTTTCCCCAAGAATAAGTTGAATTTTCTTAACAGGTAAGGCTTTAGAGAAATACTTATCTCTATGGTTTTTATTTGCCTCCATCTCCTCCACGGATAACAATTTTAGCTCATTTTCTATATTGGATATGCCCTTTTATACTCACATCCTAGTGAGTGTGCGACAAATTTCTTCTCCTATCAATTACTCATTATTCGAGGCCCAAGAAACCCCCATACTAAGGTGATCTACGTGACTCAGGATTTTCGGTATGGTATTATTGAAGATATTTTTAGAAACATATAGATAATTTCCCTTCTATTCTCCTCTAGCATAAATTATAATACATTACTCATGGACTCTTATTCTCAAGGTTCCCTTTATGACTTGCTCCCATGAGGTAATGAAAGTGTGTCACAAGGTTGAAATGTTACCATAATGGCCTTGCTCCTCAGTTATTTACTCCATTATTTCACATGTATAACAACATTCAGTTCCCATGATATATACTAAAAAATTCAAATTAGGAAATTTAATTTCCCAAATTTGCTTAATTTAGAAGTGAGATCTCACAAACACGTGACTTTTAGTTATGATTATGGTCTCCTTTGCATGTGGTGATATTTTTATCTTTCATAGTTCCTTCTATATCACTCTCTATTCAATCACCCTTCCTACAATATAAACTCTTAATCAACCTAACAATTGTAAGTGTTCATACATTAAATATTTTAATTGCAAAATTTACAACATCCCTTGAAGTGATCTTAGAATTATTACACAAAACATAATTCTATCACTTTCAACTAATTTTCAGATAAATTAAAATAAAACTATCATTTTATTATATATTTTCATCATAATCATTCTAAGAATCTCATAATGTAATCAAACATTCATTCCAAGTACTCAAAGGGTAAAAAATAAGAGTTACATAACCACTTTCTCCACTTACATATGTATCTCTAAATTCATGAGTAATTAGTTTCCACTTTTTTTTTGTAGGATGAGGGACTCATTCCACTCATTTCATTACTAAACAATTCCTTAAAAATATTAGAAGTCATTTCCTTTCATGACATTGAATCTTGCATTTGATTATTCCATACAAACATGCATTCACTCAATCCACCAAGCATGTGTACCATCATGATTCATAATATGAGTATCTCAGAAAATCACATCATAGAAACTAATGGATGGATCACAAGGACTATAGTAAATTTACACATTGGAGGCTTCTTAACATTTTCATAACCCACTAGGTATTAATGATAAAACTTATTTCATATATCAACAATTCAATAAAATTATAACATTGACTAGGAAAAACAAATCCTTCAACTAAATCAACAAACTTGATATTATATGATGGAATCATTTTTATTAAGATTAGAAACTATTGGGCCAATACTCATGGACACAAGAACACAATATAGTCCCTACATTTACTTCATGCCTCCCACATTTCATGCAATCTCTCAATGCATTACCAAATAGATTTTATCTTGTGAGTGTATTATTCATTAATTAACTTTATGCTCAAAATGGAAACTTAATGCATGCACATATGAATAACATTTTACTAAATATTTATGTGTTGATAACTTATACCTCAACTATACCCTTTCTTGGGCATCTACACAATACATTCATTAAATTTAACAAACAAAATATAATAAAATCAACTAAAAAAAAATTCTTACCCAATTCCTTTACATTTTCAGATTTACTTGTTTTTTTCCCTACTTACTTGTCTACCATCAACATGCATTATCGGCTGAAATATATTCAAGGAGTACAATTGGCTCCATATATGATTTTATTGACCTGTATCTGCTATCATTGTCTTCATCAATCATAATTGTTCCTCCTCAATAGAATTTCCATGAGGTCCATTCTCACGTGACTCCTTAAGAATACTTGATGTTGCAACACTCAACAACCCACTATGTATCCAATTAATGCATTCAAACAATGCCTTCAACCATCCACCCAAACATGTACATATTTCCATGCATGTGTTGAACTTGCACATATTCATTTCCATTCATATCCACATCAATTGTTAGTCAATTAATTAATGCATTAGCTATAACATATCAATTGAACAATCAATTTATTCTTATTAAAATTTTATTTTAGTATGTCAATTATTTATTTAGATATTTACAATAAAACAAAAATTATCATGGTTATGGTGATTTTTAATTCAGTGTACAACTTTATTTTACCTATTCAAAATTTTCTCTCTACATTTATTGTAGCAAGGTAATTTAACATATTATCATATGCACAAAATTTAATTATATTATTTCCGAAGGTCTATAGAAACATTAAAATTCTCAAATATTTCTAAATATCTTAGGATGAACCCTCCCAATTGCACTCCTATGCAAGTTAATTACCTTAGTTATGTATCATTAGTTATTACATATTATAATCCTATCGCAGACATTTCATTGTGTTCTTAATTATATTAGAGATATTTTTTTGGGATTCTCCCTCATTTTTCTTCACCTCACCACCAAAGGTGGTTGACTCATCCTTCCTAATTTCTTTAGGTACCATCCAACTCCTCGAAAGATATATTGCCATTGCTAAGGATTATTCCTACTAATTTCTAACTATTCTACCAATCTCTAACACACTTATGTATGTTTTTTTAATTGAGGTAGTCTCTTTACCCTCAGAGATTTCCATGTGCTAGTGACACTTATACGGGTATTAATGAAGTGAGTGTTCCATTTTGTAGCCTCAAAATTTGAAAGTATCCCTCTTTGACTTACTTATTTCTCTATTATCTATTCCTAGATCATGCACTTGGATTTTAAATAGGATACCCTTATTTTATTATTTTTTAGGGAATTCATGGAGTAGGTGTTCTCCTCCACAACCCCAACATTTCAATGGAATTTCCTTATTCCAGACGTTATGCGGTTTAACCTTAATTTATAAATTCATATAAATTTTTTCCTTCTGAATGGTATCACCAAGTCTCTTGGGCACCTAAAATTTATCTTATTCTAAAATGGTCTAGGTAATCCATTGAGAAAATATTGTATTTTCATCTCTTGATCTTTGATAAATGACACATATTCCAAAAATGCTATGAATTTATAGGTATATTCATCCAAGGTGATTTTTCCCATTATTAATTAATGGAATTCAATGATCATGTCATTAGGATACCCATTTATATCTCTAGTTTTTGGTTCATGTTGAAACAATCCTTCCATGTATGATAGGTTTTGTAGAAATGTCATGTTTAGATTTATCTACTCTTCTTCTTCTCTAATGAGTATTGCATTACCTTCTTTTCAATTTGAAGGTATTCCTTCAAAATATTCATTGTATTAATAAGGTCGAAGGATGATCCCTCTTATCTCCCACTCTCCTCAAAGGATATCATTTTAGTAATGAGATATGGCTTTCTGTTAGGCATCATATCTTGCTTTTCATTACTGGAAAGTCTTCTTATATTTTGAAATAACACACAACTATCAGTACCATTAAAATCATATGAATTAAACATGTCTATTACCTTGAATTCATTTAATTGTAGGAATATACTAGCCAACATGTTTATCTTGCTACACCAAACTTAAGTTAATCTTCAAGTAACGTCAATGTATTCATATATGATGAACAATAATTTCACATAAGTTGACATGCATTCATAAATATTAATTTAAAACTTAAATTATTTCCTATACTTGAGCCCATCCAGGTCCAATGATGAAACTCAGATTTTTATACCACCTGTAACATAATATTAGGGCTCCCATTTCATACAATCTTGAGCTCAACCAAGTCCAATGTTGAACCATGTTGTCATTCTACTTTCTAACATGCTTGGTGCCCTAATGCTAGATTAATCATACAAGATATCAAATATATTTATTCTTCATGAGCTTAATAGTAAAATTTGATACCACTTTGTAGTACACCCAACCCCCTAATCCTTCATTAGGAATGCAGGCCATCAAATTTTCTCTAGATAAATTTATCAAACAGTTCCCACACATTTTCTAATCACCATCCACCAAACCACATTTATTGGGGAATTTCATCAAAAAATTTGTATGCACTATTTATTTATCTCAAACCCTAATCTTCGATAGAGTGTATCTTGAAAATTATAGGGGATGAAAATTTGAAATTTTCACCAGAGGAAACTTTAGATATTTTATTTTTCACTGCTAAGTTTCATATTTTGGAACCTCTTAGGAAGAAAATTATGGCAATAATTCCAATATGACCTATTTTGAGGTTTGATTTCAAGAGAATTTAAGAGACCCAAATTCCTTAGGGCATATCTCTGAAAATATAGATAATTAAGATATGAAATATCTACTAGAATTTCTTGGGATATCCCCTCAGTATGATCCAAGTTTCATCCTCTGAAACCATCTAGAAGAAAATTTATAGGAAAAATTCCAAACTGGTGTTATTTTAGGAGAATTCAAGAAGATCAAATTTATTAGAGTATAAATCTAAAAATATAGAAAACATAGATCTAAAAATTTGAACAAGACGATCAATGAGAGTTCCCCTAACTATGATTAGATTTTTAACCCCTTGAACCTCCCAGAAGAAAATATATAATGAAAATGCCAAGATGACCTTTTTGAAGAAGAATTTAGGAAGCCTAAATTCCTCAAATAAAATATCCAAAAAATAATGCAAACCAAGATCTAAAAATTGACCTTGATCTTCAATGGGATTTCTCATCACTATGGTAAATTTTTTATCGTTTGGAACCTCCCAGAAGAAATATTATAACAAAAATTTGAAGACGAGTAGTTTACGCCATAAATCCCCTTTTTTTCTTCTACCATTAACATCCATGAAATCATTTATAGTCTGTAGAGAAAATTAAATAAAATGGAGCATGTATTTAGCATGAAGGTATCCAATTAATAGTGAAGGAATGCAATTACCCAAAATTATCATGAATTTCCCATGCACTCTAATTCATTTAAATTCCACATCCAAGTTAATTCAAATACATTGCTATAGTCTTTACTCTCATAACCATAACAATGATCATAAATAATATAATATAATAATAACAACAATAATTCCTAAATATCACTAAATAATTCATGCAAGAAATATGAATGACATAGAAATAAACTACGTCTATTGCAACCAAAAAATACTAGAACTAAAGTAGGGTAAGCCACGTTACACACCACCTTAGGCTCAATTATGCCAAATTTTTTCTCACAGTTGGGCACCCTCATTCCTTATCTTGATGGCTTGAGGGGAAACTAAACTCAAATATTTAGAACAAATTTTTTATACCATATTTAAGACAAAGAATAAAAATAATTATCCTTCAAAAATAGGAAAAAATTTGTGTCTATCACATAGTTTCTCACTCACAACTCTTAGCCAACCATAAGGTCTAAAACGCTATGGGTTTTGCCACCGTTTATCTTTCCAAATTGAATTTCTGAGTGAAATAGTATGAGATAAATGTTGAGGATAAAATAAGAACCAAGAACCCCTTTATCGTTACTTCTTATTTTTATAATCACACCTTAACGGTTCATCTTCCCAATATTTTGCTAGAATTTTCCTAGGAATAGAAACCATCACATGAAGGGAAAATGATATTTATTCAAAAAAGAGTTAGGATTTCTCCCTCCCCTCCTTGCATCCTTTCCTCCCTTGTCAATTTTCCAACCTCCCTAAGGCATCATGATATGTTGGTTGTTCCCTCGCTTCACCTCTAAAATTTTTATTAATAAAATATAATAATACATCACATAATAAAGTTTAGTCAATCATAAATGTTCGTAACCCAACATTACGAATATTTAATTACATCACAAATTTTGGGGAAATGAAGAGGGGGTGCTACGCCAAACCCTACTACTTAAAATACACATATGCACCAACATACTTCAATGAGTCTGATTGATACTTCTACATTCACTAGGACTGGTAGTTGCTTCTTCCTTCACCAATTGTACTTATTGCTTCTACCCTCACCAAGGCTTCTTACTTCTTTTACCTTCAACACTTTTTCTAGATGCTTTTACATCCATTAGGTTTGAATAGTACTTCTACCTTAGCCAAGTCTACTTTCTTCTTCTTCCTTCAAAAAGTCTACTTCTCCAAAAACGTTTTTTTCCACTTCTGAAGAATGAGCTTATACAACACTCCACGTGTCCAATTTTGAGAATTTGATTATGAAATAAATTTTCTGATGTATTTTATTTTATTTCTCCTCGGATCTTTGAAATTTTCATAGACTTAAAATTCATAGAAAAGAAGTTATAGCAAAAATTAAAAACTAACAGGTTTGAAACCGATTTGAGGACTCTTCATAATGGCCCTAACATCCACAGGGTATCTATCCAAAATTTTAGCAAACTAAACTCTAAAATTATACCAAAGAGACCAAAATATCTTGTCTTTGTCTCCTCAATATTTCAAGGTTTGAAACATCTTAGAAAAATAGTTATAGTAGAAATTCCATGGTGTCATGTTTGAAGTTGATTTTAGGAGCATTAAAGAAAACTGAATTACATAGATAACATATCTTATATTATAGAAAACCAATGGCTGAAAATTAGATCACATGTTTAAAAATATCTAGCCTCCATCTCCTCCATGTTTCATAGTCTAAAACCTAACAAAATAAAAGTTATTGAAAATTTTCAAGATGACCTATTTGAAGTAGATTTCAAGAGCATTGAAGAACCCTAAACTACTTAGAAAATATACCCAAAAGTATAGTGCTCTAATGGATGATATTTATACCAATTGTATATTAATATCCCACTTCTATTTTTTCATTTTTTCATGGTATAAAACATCCTAGATAAAATATATAGCAAAACTTCCAATCTAACTTGTTTACTCCACAAATCACATTTTTTCTCCACCTTTAAGACCCCAAGATTATTTCCAACCTTCCATTGTTCACCTCATATTTATTTTTTCTTGTATTTCCTTCAAATGAATTCATATATCCTTTATTTCTAGTTATTATACATTTACTTATGTGGTTGACTTATAAAACTAGTTGGCTGAACCTGGCATAATCCTTCATATCTCCTCATTCTGATGGAGTTAGAGGGAGTGCCATATATCATTGGAAAGGTATTATAATACTATTTTCAACCATATATCCTATGATCCTATTTGATATATGCATATAGAGTAAAATTACTTGAAATATATGGTATCCAAAATGAGCATCAAGAAAATTTGGGTATCCAAACAATATTTCCAATAATATTCATCTTGTAATCTCTATTTCGTAAATCTAAAGTATCCCCTTGTATTTGAAATAAAAGGAAAAAATATTTCCAATAATATCCCCTTAAATTTGACGTTATTTATCTCCCCATAATTTTGACTTCAATGACAACACAATATTCAACAATCAACTCCATTGTTATTGTTGGAAACCCCAAAAATTTGTGCATTGCTATTATATAAATACCTTGTTTGAAATTTGTTCACCTTTGACATCAATGGAAAAGGGGTAATATCCTTAATCTTGTGATTTCATTTACTAATTATTTGGGTGAGATGTCACTCCCATACAACAAATTTCTCCTTTACCCTCATTCATGACATATACATTAAGTCTTGAGGTCTTGGTCCCTTTTGCTAGAAATCTTCCTTAACCTACTTTCCATATTTCACATTCTTTAGAATGAAATTCTATATCAAATCCTTAATCACATGTTTTACCTACTCTTAGAATATTTTGGTTTAGTCTTTACATGATCAAGTAGAAATGTGCCATTCCAACTATCATTGTTGATGCATTATCTCAAAAGGTAACACTTCCTCCTTTTTTTATTTTTTTTATTTTTTATTTTTATTTTATTTTTCAGTAAAGAAAATATTTTTATTTCCTATCATGTGTTTTAAACATTCATTATCAATAAATCATTTTTTTTTATTTGAACATATAGAGAAATTCCATATTCCTCCTATTTTTCTCACGTCCCTTTCCATACCTTTGCGCCTTATTCTCTATTGTCAGTAATGTATTCTTCCTTGCTTTCCTTAGTAGACCTTATTGTGTTGTTTTTCTACTCACATGCTTTGTGTCCATAACTATTACACTTGTAACATTAAATATGATACAATAAGGGAGAAAATAATTTGTATCTTCTAACACCACCTTCATTAAAACTTTTAGTTTTGTTGCTCACAAAACCATTATTTGAGGTCTTATAAGATCCTATGTTTTATTTCTCACATAGCCATTAATTAAACAAGATCTACAATTTATTTATTTATGACCAAAATTATTACAAGCGAAATAACCAAAGAAGCTACTTTCATACTGAGATGTGAAAGGCATTCTTGGGGGAGAAACTCTTCTACATTCATTCTCATTGATATTGTGAGAAAAATAAGGTCTATGTTTGTCTTCACATCCCTTCATAGTGATTTTTTCATTTTGAAGGAGCTATTGAGAAAATTAGCATAAATTTTCAGATTATCTTCATTTTCCTTTTTCAATGACTTTGTGCTTGATTATGTTTGGAGGGATTATGATTTTCAGGGTAAACAAAACCTTTTGTGATGAAAGGACACCTTTAATAGCTGAGAATAACATCTAAGACTTTGATAATACTTCCAAACTTCATGATTCAATTTAATTTAGCATTTTTTTGTCTAGCTCTTTTCTCAAGGAAATAAATTCTACTTTTAGCTTGTCACAATCTTCTTCTTTTCTTTTAACTAATGTTTTTCTACTTATTCTATCTTGTTTGCCTAAACCCTCTTCTAGTCATTTCTTCATGATGGAAAATGTTGTTTCATAAATATCATAATACATTTTCTTCTCATACTTCTATAATATCTCCTTCTACCTTTTTATCTTTCCTCTGAGTCTATATATGTATTCTAGAGCACTAACATGTTCTTCTTCATGGTTTACTTCCCCATCAATATAATCATCCAAAAAATAAATTTGTCTTCTTAATTATTTTCATCTTCCTTACAACTATTTTTGCATCAATGGATAAGAAAATAAGTTATTTTTTGTTAATATTAAATGCATATTCATTACTTTCTTCTGAGTAGCTACTATGAACCTTGATTTTGTTTTCATTATCTTCATTATCACTTTTCTGACATTTTTCATATGGATATTTAGCAATGACATTCCCTATGCTATAAAAAATATAACATTTTAATGGTAGCTTACCTTTGTATTTTCCATGTCCTCTTTCAAATTTCTCACAAACTATGCTTATTCTACCTCTAATTTATTGCTGTAATAATGAATCCCTTTAAGTTATTGAATTCTTGCATCTTATTTGAAGCTTTGAAATCTTATTCCTTTACAATTGAGTTTTCTTTTTATATTATCATTTCATATGTACTGAGAATTCCATGTAGCTCATCCATCTTCATATTTTCTCGATGCTTCATTTCTTTAATAGTTGAAACCTTTGCATAAAATATTAAGGGGAAAGATATCAACAACCTTCTATATAATCATTAATTCCTTACACTACAAGGAAAAGGCCCTCTAGCGGATTTTTTTGAGGAAACCCTTATAAAAATAACCCAGATATTCGTTTGTAGTGGAGGTCACTGGAGGAGGTTGGTAGGTGGAGGTTTTTGTGGATGTTTTTTTTGCGATGCATTTCTAATCATAAAATGCACCGGTGCATTTTATGAAAAGTGCACCGGTGCATACTATCAATTGGCACACCGAGACACCGTGCTCTCCGTAAAAACCAGCTCGGTGTGTCTAAGTACTCCAGTGCACTGGTGCTCTACGTAAAAACCACCTTGGTGTGAATCCATAATCCAGTGCATCGTAGCGATGTGTGGTGTAGCATTGATAAAACCGCTTGGTGTGTCTCAAAATCAAGTGCATAAAAAAAGAGTTAATTTAAAAAAAAATTACCAGTTGTAAAAACCTTATTTTTACATGTTCAGAGCTTTAGACCTCTCAAGAATCAGCATGAGTTTTCCTTCTTTGAGGCGTTGTGCCATCAGTTTTCCCATTGCCCGCATTGATGTCGTCCATTGCTCACTACGTGGAGTTTGAATTTTCAAAAATGATGGGAATTTTTTTTTTTAATTCCTCAGCAAAGATACCTCCTCGACGAGAAAATGTACAGGTAATCTACTTCTTTCTCAACATCTAAACCTTTTAGCGGATTAAAATTTCAAACAAACTTAAAATTTACCTTAAAAAAATCAAAATTTATGTGCGATGCATTCAAGCCGTTCGCCTAACACCGTTTGCAGTGCTACCTGTAAAAATACAGGTCACACTACAAACGGTGTTAACGTAAACTACACTAGGTTCTGATGCAGTACTAAGAAAACACACACTGATAAAAAATTTAAAAATAACATTCCAATGCGTTCATTTACAGGACCACACCATTGACTATGTACTACTGTCAAGTGGGCGGTGTGTTAACCAAACTAACTGCCCCAGGGCGGATAGTTTGGTCAATGCACCGCCCCACAATAGTACATAATTCACAGTGCAGTCATTTACAGGACCACACCGTTGACTATGTACTATTGTTGGGCTGTGCGTTGACCAAAATATCCACCTCAGGGCAGTTAGTTTGGTCAATCCACTGTGCAAAAATATTTGAATGGTAGCTTACCTTTGTATTTTCCATGTCCTCTTTCAAATTTCTCACAAACTATGCTTATTATACATCTAATTTATTGCTATAAAAATCAATTGCTTTAAGTTATTCAATTCTTGCATCTTATTTGAAGCTTTAAAAGCTTATTCCTTTAGAGTTGAGTTTTATTTTTATATCAGCATTTCATATGTACTAATAATTCCATGTAGCTCATCCATCTTCATATTTTCTAGATGCTTCATTTATTTAATAGTTGAAACCTTTGCATAAAATATTAAGGGAAAAGATCTCAGCACCTTCTATATAATCATTAATTCCTTACACTAGAAGGAAAAGCCCCTCTAGCAGATGTTTTTTTAGGAAGCCCTTATAAAAATAACACATATATCCGTTTGTAGCGGAGGTCACTAGAGGAGGTTGGCAGGTGGAGGTTTTTGTGGATTTTTTTTTGCAGTGCATTTCTAATCATAAAACGCACCAGTGCATTTTATGAAAAGCGCACCGGTGCGTACTATAAATTGGAACATCGAGACACTGTGTTCTCTATACAAACTAACCCGGTGTGTCTAAGTGCTCTAGCACACCGATGCTCTACGTACAAACTAGCCTAGTGCATCTCCATAATCTATTGTGGTGTGCCATTGATAAAACTACCCGGCATGTCTCAAAATTGAGCGCACTGAAAAGGGTTAATTTAAAAAAAGTTACCGCTCATAAAAACCTCATTTTACTTTTTTAGGCTCTAGACCTTTCAAGCACCAATGTGAGTTTTTCTTCTCTAAGGTGCTCGGCCATTGGTGCTCCTGTTGCTCACATTGATGTCGTACATTGCTCACTATGTGGAGTTCGAATTTTAGAAAACAGTGGGAATTTTTTTTTTTTGAATTCCTCAGCAAAGATGCCTCCTGGACATGCAAATGTACATGTAGTATACTTGTTTCTCAATAACTAAACCTTTTAGCGGATTAAAATTTCAAATTAACTTAAAATTTACCTTTAATAAATAAATAAAAAAATATGTGCGATGCAATCGAGCCATTTGGCTCGCACTGTTCACGGTGCTACCTGTAAATTTACAGGCCACACTGCAAACGGTGTTCACGGAAACCTCATTGGGTTCTAGTGAGGTACCGAGAAAACACACACCAATAAATTTTTTAAAAATAGAACAACGGTGCGGTCATTTACAAGACCGCACCATTGACTATGTACTACTGTCAGGCGGGCGATGCGTTAACCAAACTAACTGCCCCGAGGTGTATAGTTTTGTCAACACACCGCCCCAAAGCAGTACATAATTAACAGTTCGGTCGTTTACAGTACCACACCATTGACTATGTGCTATTGTTGGACGGTGCATTGACCAAACTATCTGCCTCAGGGCGATTAGTTTGGTCAATGCACAACACAAAAATATTTACTATTTGCATGGTGCGCGAAGATTTTTCATGTGCACCGGGTGCGATGCGTGATAAAGAAATATACTGCCATTAACCTTGAGTTATTTTTGGAGCACAGGAGTGTTTTTTCAATATATATATATATATATATATATATATATATATATATATATATATATATATATATATATATATATATATATATATATATGTATATGTATGTATATGTATGTACGTATGTATGTATGTATGTATGTATATTTGTAAATAAATTTCAGATTTAATAAAAAAATGTATTTAATATGTGAATCATTCTGTGACGTCAATGGAGAGAGAAAAGGGAACAACAAGAGCATATGGGGGACCGTTATAACATGATTCAACTGTGGGAGGCACGAGAGAGGTAGAGGCTTTTGTACCCTCACCCTATTACAGAACCCACCCAGTTGCTCCTAAGGGAGGTAGGCCTCCTTAAGTTATACGAGGAGGATACATCCTTGAAGGGGCATAGTGGGTTATTGGGACAATTGATCTACATGTGGGATGCCCACCGACAGGCTTTCTGGGTTGGTCCTGACCAGTGGTATGAGCCAACTAAGGAGGACATATATTTTATTACTGGCCTATATAGGAGAGGGCAAGATTTTCCCTAGTTCCCAAATGTCCCTGTCTGTTATGCAGCAGGAAGTCTGTTGGCATACTCCTAGAGATACATTAGGGATTATATACTTTCTCCTGCAGATTTTTAGGAGTCCAGTGGTCAGTTACACATTTCTTTGTTTGGTCTAGAGGAGGTGAGGTGCCTCTCACTACTACTAACAACCATTGCACACTATGCTAGTGATGGCAAGTGCATTAGTTGCACACTTTTATTTTATGTTGATTCTTTATTCCATACACCATGACTTGTGAAATGGTATGTGATTTTTTTATGAAAATTTTGTATAGCATTAGATAGATTTTGTTCTCTAGCACGTGGGAGGTTGAACTTCCATTTTTCTTCATATTTATTTTGCTTATTTGTTGAGAGTTTTCCATAGACAAGGCTTGCTTTTGTTTGGAAGCCTCATAGGTCAATGTTGCATGTACGGATGCATATGTAGGGCGAGATAATTCCCAAGAGGGGCATGTCCGACGATCCATCCAGGATATCTATTGATGCACTAGAGCTTCTAGCCAATGTTGATGATCACTCGTTCTTGATGGTGGTGTATCTGTATGCGAGTTTGGATTAGCGAGGGTGTACCAACATCCTCTTCACATAGGATGAGCCATTGGATGCTAGACGTAATACTATTGTTTTCTTTAAATTAATATAGTTTCATTTTATTGTATTAATTAATTAATTAGAATAAAATTTATTCTAACACGTTCCTTAACTTGTTTTATTAATTTGTTTAATGAAATTGTCTAATTATTATTGCGTACTATATATTTTTTATATAATGGCACATTCGTTGGGGACATGATTCCACCCCCACCAGATGATCTGGGTGTAGATCATGACGAGGAGATGGCAGAGGTAGAAGATCAGGGTGACAAACCTGATCCTCAGGTGCA
Organism: Pinus albicaulis; assembly: GCA_034641835.2. NCBI lineage: Eukaryota > Viridiplantae > Streptophyta > Pinopsida > Pinales > Pinaceae > Pinus > Pinus albicaulis. Next base: position 1,139,427,573 of record CM076579.1, on the reverse strand, counting down.
GATGCCTACGGGGATGCAACGTAGGTCAAACACCTGATTCAGGATGGAGTTGGGTGACCATCTATGTCGACTCCTCATTGATGAGAGAGTGTGACCTACTACAATTAAAGAGATCCAAGCTGATTTTAGGCTCACAGAGCTCTGGAAAGACATGCCCCATGATATGATGACCCTTATGTGTCAATATCGTTGGAGCTTCTAGAAATATTTCTTGCAGCTAGGAGGAATATGCGTCATGGATATGTGCGATAGAGTAGCTCATCTGATGATCATGATCACAATGGGAGTGATCATTATTCTAGTACTACACCTCTTCCTCCTTCACCTCGTGCCAGAGATGAGAAGTCAACATCTAGTCCTGATTAGCAAGCATCTTCTGAGTAGTCTACATCATCTCAGGAGGCACCTAGTCTTGAAAAGACAGAACCCTCGATTGAGCAGATGCCTGATCCTGAGTAGGAAAGTCCATCTAAGCAAGCTTCACCATCCACTGAGTAGGTTTCACTGTCAATGACTCATAGGTAGGCAGTTCCTTCTCAAACTGCACCATTTGATCAGCATGCACCTTTGAAGCAGGCATGTCATCCATCTAAACATGAGGCCGCACCATCGATTGAGCATGGCTCGACTAGTACTAGTATTGATGTAGTACCACCAGATTTTTGACATTATATATATATATATATATATATATATATATATATATGATGCATGCATTTTATGTTCGTGTTGATGTACTTAATTTACATGTTGGTATTCATCATGATGTGTATATTGTTAGGTCATGTTAGATATGTTCATTTAATGTGTTTGCAGATAGATGTGTATGTGATAGCAGTTATTTGACATGATATGTATATTTGATGTTTGTGTTGTGATGATGTTATACAATGTTTGTGTTTTGTTAGATGATCATGATCACGATGATTAGATGATGTGAGTGAATTTGAATGTGTATTTTAGAATATGATGTTTGTATGATGGTTATCATGATCATGATGTTTATTTTTAATATTAAATCATGATATTTATTAAATATTATGTATTGGTAATTGTAAAATTATGTAATTGTGATTGTAATTGTATGTATCGTGATTTAAATTTTAATTTTAATTGTAATTGTATGTAAAATTGTAAAACTGTGAAATTGTAATTGTATGTAAAATATTTGTAAAATTGTAATTGTAATTGTACTTTTATTGTAAAATTGTAAAATTGTAATTGTAATTGTATGTATTGTCATGATTCAATTTTATTAAAATTTGTAAATTTGTAAAATTGTAATTGTAACTGTAATTGGATGTAAAAATGTAAAATTGTAAATGTAATTGTATGTAAAATATTTGCAAAATTGTAATATTAATTGTAATTGTATTGTGAAATGATTGTAAATGTATGTAAAATTGTAAAATTGTAATTGTAATTGTAACTGTAATTGTGTGTAAAATATTTGTAAAATTGTAATTGTAATTTTAATTTTATTGTGAAACTGTAAGACTGTAATTGTAATTGTATGTATTATCATGATTCAATTTTATTAAAATTGTAAAATTTGCAAACTAGTAAATTTGTAAAATTGTAAATTGTAAATTACTTGTCAATTTTGAACCATAACTACCGTAAGTAAAATGTATATCGTACATGTTGTTAAATTACAATAATTGTAAATTTGTAAATTTGTATGAAAACAAAAAATTGTAAAATAATAAAACTAGAATAATATGAATTTTTGTAACATAATAAAGTTTAGAAAATAATGCAAATAAATTCATGTTTATAATTACCATTATTTTATTATGATATTACATACCAAAAATAACAGCATACATTAATACATTTTTTAAAATTTTGAAGATATCATTCACACACATTTAAAGCAATCAAGTAGTTGTATTATTTTAGGATTTGACATAAAAAAAGAACTTGATAGAGTGCATTGTTTTTGAGATCAACATAAATGCAAATTATCAAGTGAAATGATTTTAACATTAACACAATGTAACACAATTAATTCAAAATACATATTATAATGTTTTGAAAAAAGAGTCTTAGTTATAATGTTAGGTCTTCTTCTTTATAAAAACCCATCTTAAATAGTATAAATTGTTGGGTGTGGAGCCTGATTATCTTGTTTATTTTGTATCACAGCATTGGACCCCTGTTGCCACCCAAAATTAAACACTGCCTGGGGGGGGCGGGTGCGACTTTATGGAGCCCCCCCCCCCTGGTGGGGGGTTTTAGGGGAAGTGCCCCCGAAGCTAAAAACAAATGTAAAATTTCCTTGTAAAAGTATAGTAATTTCTAGTCAATCTGGGTCGTTCATTAGGTAGATGATCTAACGGTAGAAGTTATGTTTAGTTTACGGTTTTTTTCCCTAGAAGGCAACCCCTCGCTTGTATGAGGGTATTGTATTGTGGCTATGTATTGTATTTGTATTCTCTGAGCAAGAAATAGATAGGGAGACTGTGAGAGAGAACAGAGGATATTACAGTGGATCTGCTGTAGGTTGTGTCTCTTCATTTTTCTGGATAATAGAAAGGAGGGAATAGCTGTTCGAGGTGGACGTAGCCCAAACTGGGTGAACCACGTATATTTGTGTCTCTCTGGTTTTATGTGTTTTGTGTGCTTGTTTTTTTCCACATATTTTATGTATTTCATTGTTCTGTAATATTTAATTTTCTCAAAAATGGTATCAGAGCCGAAGGTCTATTTGGCTGATAAACTAGCAGGAAAGAAGGGTTCCTGGTTTGAGTGGGAGCAATGGCAGAAGATGGTAAGTCTAGGATCGAGAAATTTAATGGCCAAAACTTCCCACTATGGAAGATGCAGATGGAAGATTATCTGTATCAGAAAGATCTGTACCTACCATTGAGCGGAAAAACAAAGAAGCCAACGACTATGACAGACACAGAATGGGATATTCTCGATAGAAAGGCACTCAGAATAGTACGGTTGTGCCTCACGGCACTGGTAGCCTTCAATATTTTGAAGGAAACAACAACAGAGGGTTTGATTAAGGCGTTGGAAAAATTATATGAAAAACCCTTGGCCTCAAACAAGATATTTCTTATGAAATGTTTATTTAATATGAAGATGTCGGAAGGTGGATCTATTGCAGAACATTTAAATGATTTTAATACAGTTAGTAGTCAGTTAAGTTCTGTAGGGATAAGCTTTGATGATGAAGTTAGAGCTCTGTTATTTTTGTGCTCATTGCGAGAAGGCTGGAATGGTTTAGTTATGGCCATTAGTAACTCTGTCTCTAGATCTAGTACTTTAAATTTTGACTATGTTGTTAGTGCTATCCTTAGCAAGGAAATGCAACGAAAAATCTTCGATGAGACATCGGGTAATGCTTTGAGTGCAAAGTCTAAGGGAAGAAGAATGGAAAGAGGAAAGAGTTTGGGATATAGCAGTAAATCAAGGAAAGGCAGATCTAAGCCTAGATCAGGGATAGTGTGCTGGAAATGTGGAAAGAAAGGACACCTAAAGAAATACTGTAGATCTCGGAAGGGAAAATAAGGAGACACACATCAAGAAAAAAATCATGAAGAAAATGTGATAGGTGATATGTTACAAGATACTTTTATTCTTTCTTTTGAAAATGTTACTAATTCTTTGGTTGTAGATTCAAGGGCCTCATTCCATTGCACACTTGATAAGAAATATTTTCATGACTATGTTCAAGGATATTTTGGACAAGTCCGTTTGGGTGATGATAAACCTTGTAAAATTATTGGAATGGGTAAGGTTCTTGTAAAACAACAAAATGGAAACCAATGGATATTAAAGGAGGTACGGCATGTTCCAGATCTAAAGAAAAATCTGATTTCAACAGGGCAGTTAGTTAGTGAAGGTTGTGTGACAACTTTCATAGATAAAACTTGGAAGGTCACCAAAGGAGCACTGGTAATAGAAAAAGGTGAAAAGGTTGGTACATTGTATTTATGCAATGGTATTTCTAACTCTATTAATGCTTTAACTTCCAAAGGAGAAGATGCAACATTATGGCATCATAGGCTCGGACACATGAGTGAGAAGGGGATGAAGATTCTTCACTCAAGAAATTTGTTGCCGAGTTTGAAGAGTGTTGATTTGGATTTATGTGAGAATTTCATTTATGGAAAACAAAAGAGAGTCATATTTCTCAGAGTTGGGAAAGAAAAGAAGAGCGAAAAATTAGAGCTTGTGCATACATATGTATGGGGACCTGCTCAGGTATCATCTCTTGGTGGCTCTCGTTATTATGTTACTTTTATTGATGATGCAACTACAAAAACTTGGATTTATTGTATTCTAAATAAATATTATGTATTTGATACTTTTAAGAAATGGAAAGCTTTGGTTGAGATTGAGACATGAACGAAGTTGAAGTGTCTCATATCAGACAATGGAGGTTAATATTGCAGCAAAGAGTTTGATAGGTACTGTTCAGAGCATGGAATTCGCAGAGAGAAGACAGTTCCAAGAACACCACAAGAAAATGATGTGTCAGAAAGGATGAACAGGACAATCATGGAGCGTGAAAGGTGCATGAGATTGCATGCAGGATTTCCTTTACAATTTTGGGTAGATGTTGTAGAGACTATTTTTTATCTAATAAACAAAGGGCCTTCAAGTTCCTTGGATGGTGATATTCCAAAGGAAGCCTGGACAGGTAAAAAGGTAAAGTACTTTTTTTTAAATCCTTTTAGCTGTGAGGCCTTTGTCGATATTAATAAAGAAAATAGAACAAATCTTGAGGCAAAATCAAAGAAATGTACCTTTATTGGATATGGTGTTAATGATTTTGGTTATCGCTTATATGATTATGAAAATCACAAAATCATTAGGAGTAGAGATGTAATATTCAATGAAAAGGTCTTGTATAAGAATTAGTTGCAGGAAACGAAACAGGAAAAATAAAACAAAGAATACATAGTTCTTGATGAGATCACAGAAAAAGTAAAGGTGCCTGAAAATAATAATAATCAACAGCCACAACAACAACAACCACCACAACAAAAACAGGCACCTAAAACACCTGAAAGCGGTGTCAAAAGATCTACCAGGATAAGTAGACCCCTTGAATGATACTCTCCTTCATTATATTATTTATTGTTGATTGATTCTGGTGAACCTAAATATTATGAAGAAGCAATGCAGGTTGAAAGCAGGAAGAAGAGGGATCTAGCCATGGAAGAAGAGATGGACTCCTTAATGCATAACCAGACTTGGGACTTATTCAAGTTGCCTGCAAGTAAAACTACATTGCAGAATAAAGGGTTTTACAGGCTGAAGGAAGAATATAGAGGAAAATCGAGGTACAAAGCTAGACTTGTGGTGAAGGGGTTTGCACAGAAGAAAGGTATTGATTTTGATGAAATATTTTCTCCTGTTGTTAATATGACTTCAATCATAACTATTTTAAGTCTTGTAGCAGCAAACGATTCACATCTTGAATAGTTAGATGTAAAGACAACATTTCTCCATGGAGATTTGGAGGAAGAGATATATATGCAGCAACCAGAAGGATATGAGGTCAAAGGGAAAGAAAAATTAGTGTGCAGGTTAAAGAAGAGCTTGTATGGCTTAAAACAGGCTTCAAGGCAGTGGTATCTAAAATTTGACAAGTTTATGTCTGAACAAGGTTATACTATATGTCACTTTGATCATTGTGTTTATCTGAAAAGGAAAAATGATGGCAACTATATTATATTTTTATTGTATGTAGATGACATGCTTGGTGTAGGGTCTTACATGCAGGAAATAAATGTTCTCAAAAGAAAATTGGAAAATTCCTTTGCAATGAAGGATTTGCGAGTTGCAAAACAAATCCTTGGTATGAGAATAACCAGAGACAGGAAAAATCACAAATTACCACTATATCAGAATGAGTACATACAAAAGGTGTTGAAAAGATTTAATATGCAGAATGAAAAACCAATTAGTACACCTTTTTCTAGCCATTTCAAAATTAGCAAGGAGCTATGCCCCAAGACCCAAGAAGAAATGGACTATATGTCTAAAGTTCCATATGCATCAGCAGTTGGAAGCTTAATTTATGTAATGGTATGCACAAGGCCTCATATTGCACATGCAGTGGGAGTTATAAGAAGGTACATGAACAATCCAGGAAAAGAACATTGGATGGTAGTAAAATAGATTCTCAAAAATTTGAGAGGTGCCACAAATCAAGCATTATGCTTTAGTGGTTCAAACATTTCTCTACAGGGATATGTTGATGCAGATATGGTAGGTGATAGAGATAACAAGAGGATCACTGCAGGATATGTATTTACTATAGGTGGAACAACTGTCAGTTGGGTTTCAAAAATCCAAAGTGTTGTTGCACATTAAACAACAGAAGCAAAGTATGTTGCTGCTACTGAGGTTAGTAAAGAAATGATTTGGTTACAAAGGTTTATGGATGAATTGGGTAAGAAGCATGATATGGGAACATTATACAGTGATATCCAAAGTGCCATTAATCTTGCAAATAACTCAGAATTTCATTCCAGGACTAAAAACATACAGCTCAAGTACCATTTCATACAGTCAGTATTGGAAGATGGAAAATTGAAGCTGGAAAAGATATACACTAGCCGGAATCCTGCAGATATGATAACAAAAGTTGTAACCAGGGAGAAACTGAGATTATGCTCAGTTTCAATTGGTCTTCAAGGATGACGATGAAGATGAGAAACAACCAAGTCCAAAGAGGAGTCATTGTCCAACAAATGAAGCAGTGGTGGAGTTGCTACAATCAGTCTCCAAGTGGGAGATTGTTGGGTGTGTAGCCTGATTATCTTGTTTATTTTGTATCACAGCATTGGACCCATGTACCTTAATGGCTGCCCAAAATTAAACACTATTTAGGGGGTCCAGGGGGGGTGGCTATGACTTCATGGACCCCCCCCTAGGCAGGGAGTTTCAGGGGCAGCGCCCCGAAGCTAAAAACAAATGTAAAGTTTCCTTGTAAAAGTACATTAATTTCTAGTCAATCTGGGTCATTCATTAGGCATATGATCTGATGGTAGAAGTTATTTTTAGTTTAAGGTTTTTTTCTCTAGAAGGCAACCCCTCGATTGTATGAGGGTATTGTATTGTGGCTATGTATTGTATGTGTATTTCCGGAGCGAGAAATAGATAGGGAGACTGTGAGAGAGAACAGAGGGTATTACATTGGATCTGTTGTAGGTTGTGTCTCTTCATTTTGCTGGATAATAGAAAGGAAGGATTAGTTGTTCGAGGTGGACGTAGCCCAAAATGGGTGAAACACATATATCTGTGTCTCTATAGTTTTATTTGTTTTGTGTGCTTTTGTTTTTCCACATATTTTATGTGTTTCATTGCTCTGTAATATTTAATTTTCTAAAATAAATGATGAAATAACACATGTACCATATCACTTTCTGTTCTCATGATCACCCTCATTATCTTCCGACTCTCTTGGCATAATAACACTATTGTTCTCAAAAATATGTTTTTATCTAGGTTATGTCTTAATACGAACCACCAATCCCTATCCAACACATTTGGGTAAAAAAACACCTTGTTGAAGTGTTTGAGGAAAAGAGAAGGCTCCTTAGCTTCATCCCACATCTTTCTAGAGTTGATACATATCAGCCTACTATCGTGATATTCCCTTACATTATTCCAATCAAAGGTGTCCCACCACTTGAACCTAAAAATAATACATTGGAAAGAAGAGAAGTCCACTTCAATGATCTCTTGTATCTTTCCAACATGACCTAACATCCCTCATACTAGGTTTTGATCATGGTGGCTAGCTTGACTAGATTGATCGAACTCGACTTCCACTCCACGGTCTTGTGTCATGTGTCCATAATCAACATTTTATATGTAAAAATGGTGCCCATATGCCCACATAGATGGGAACAGATGCACCTATAAAAAAGTTAAAAAAACATAGTGTCATGTGTCTTATAATAACCCAACTGTTAAAATATGAAATATAGATGTTACATTTTAAAGGTGCATTATTAAGTTTAGAATGTACATAAATAGATTATTATCGAGTTTCTTCACTGAATCCATACGTTTATTGCATCCTCTTCAGCACGCGGGTAATGACCGGTTGCATTGTATTTCTCTCTGACTCGGTTAACAACCCAACTGTTGGGGCATATAATTGGTACATTTTCTTTTAAATGATCGGAATAAGGCACACTTCTACCATTCAAGCATCTAAATTATTTCCTGACATTATCCCATTTCATCCTCTTTTGTTCATACAATGCGACCCATGGTTGTGTCACTTCAGAATTATAAAGAACAAATTTATTGATTGCTTCAATTTCTGCATTAGTTGATGAAATCAAACCAACATATAGTACATATGAGATCAAAATATACATTACATCGAAGTTCAAAATGAATATTTACTTTTTTAAATTTCAAAAATTATAAGTCGCTTACTCTTTATTAAGCACCATTTTCCATTCATTTGGAGAATTCCCTTTCTCTTTTGTCTTCATCCCTTTCATCGTCCTAAATTACCGCACTTGGTTTGTTGTCGATCTACTTGATGTACTCACTAGAATAATAGAAATAATCATACGATATGTACCCCTCTGCCATATACCCCTTGGGTTTTAACCTTTGTCGAATAAAACCTTTCAATTTCTTCATGTACCTCTCTAATAATAACATCCAAAGATAGGAAACCACCCCAAAAAATTCAACCTCATCTACTAAGTGGATTAGAAGATGAACCTGCAAGTCCATGAAACTCATTGGCCTTTCCTTCTCGAACACACAAACAATCTTAACTATCCCTTGATGCCACCATGGAATACTAGCCACATGAATCTCCTTTAATGTGATCCAATGTACAAATGTAGATAATTTAGATATGGCATGTCCTAAGTCTTGGGGGATGTCATGTTTCACACATCCATGCATGAAAAAAGGATAATGACATTGTAAATTTATAAGCACATGCAATAATATACAAAATTAGTTATGTTTTATGACCCATGCATGGGATAAAATTTATTAATATAACAAAAAATAAAATCATTCTTTTGACATTATACATTTTCTTAGAAGATTAAAATGGTCATGCAATTTCAACCTTGACAAATGGTCTTCCACGATGAAGCAACACCACAGTGAAGACCCATATGAAGATGTCACCCTCACACCCATTATAAATTTCTTTTCCAAAGAACATATTTTTTAAAAATCCATGGGACATCACCTTCTTTGAAATACCAATTAGGGGGATCAAATTCCTCTGATCTTGTACTCTCTAATCACCTTGGAAAATGTTTCTTTTTAGTTTTTGAAGTAAAAATATCTTTCCTAATAGCCAATGTGTCACTTTTTTTCGATGATATGTGCCTACATAAATAATATGAAACATTTTTAAATATATGCATGGGATGTAATAAGTAGGAAATCTTAAGATGCTCCCAATATCAGAGGTTATAAAAGATAGATTTCCTTTTCATCCCAATGGGAAATTTCTCAACATAGGTGTTTAAGAATTCTGGATCATCTAACATAGGCTATGTTATCACTCCAATAATTCTCAAAGGGTTGTTTATTTTTTGGGTTTAAAGAATATTAGAGGTAACCAAAAACCTAATTTTAAGCCTTAGGATCTAGCCTACCTAATGATTAGAGAGGGCTCTCTCTATATGATTTATATTTTTTTATTGTAGTTGATTTTAGGCTATTTATGTAGGATTACTTGGGATTTTGATGTTGGATTTGGTTTGGTGGTGAAATCACTTACTCAGATGGATATATGTAGGTATATATTCCATTGGGCTAATGGAGTGAAAGTGTCAAGTAGCAGAAGCAGGATCAAGGTTCTAAAGGGAAGTATTCATAGGGCAAGATAGTTTAGTCACTTTAGATCCTTACGTTGATGGTGAAAATTGTTTCAATCAGGTTAAGAGAGCAGTTAAGGGCTCTCAAATCCGGATAATGAATGAAAATATAAATTTCAATCGAAACAAGGGAGCAATTAAGAATTCCCTAATATGGATATCATAAGAAAAACATATAAATGATAAAAAATTCAAGATAGAGTGTAATTAAACATATTTTGTAATAAAATTCTAGTTATATCATTTATATTAAGCAAACATATGAGCATGTGAAAAATTCAGAAAGAAACAATTTAAAAAATAGAAAGTACTTCACTGTAGTGGCCCAACACATGAATCTTGTAATTCAATCTCTTTATTGCTATAATACAGTTTGTTGACTTGAAATTGGTACAATCACCCTCAGGTTCCAGAATAGTACAAGTATAGAAATGTTCAACAATTCATCCACCCTCAATACTTCAAAATGAGAAGTATTTATACAAAAAATCTTACAAAATATCCTAAAACAAACTTAGGAATTATTCAAGGAAAAAGAAATAACTTCATGCAAAGCTCAAAAAAAAGTTACAAGGAAAAAGCACAGTCAAAATTCAAGGCTACTAATCTTAAATTTCTTGACATTTCACCAGGAAATTCCATCCCCATGTGGAGCCACTCTTAGGGTCGTATAATAATAGAATTCATAATTTTTAATTGACTTTGATTAGTCTTGTAATATGTACATATTACAAGACTAATCAAAGTCAATTCAAACTTATGAATCCTATTATAATAGGATGCTTACAAGCTCCCCATTTGAATCAAACATGTTTATGAACTCCTTCTCCTTCTCTCTCTCATATGCTCTAAGCCATTCAGCTGGTTTCATTATTGCAGGCCTTTCGGTTCTCTATCATTTACCATTGAACGCTGATGTTGCTCTTCTGTAAGGTTGTTCTTCGGCGAGGAATACCCTTGAGAAATCATACACTGGCTTTCGTAGGTCATTCGACCATCTAGCATTTAGAGAAGGTCCAAAATATTTACATTCATAATACCCTTTTGTTACAAGACCTATGAAATTATTGTATACAATATGTTGGCAATATGATGAAATATGTTGTCCTTCATGGAAACCTACTTGATGAAGTTGTCCTTGATGGAAACATACTTGATGAGTTTCCTTTTGATAAGCAACCTATGTGTTAAAGATGTAAAATGATGTTTCTACAGGTCAGTTCAGATGTGACAAAGAAAGGAATTTCAGTAAGTACAAGAGAAATGAAACATGTATACGCAGGTTTAATGAAGGAAATCCATGTATGGAAGCAATTTATACGCTAATTTTATGAATTCAACCCGCGTATACATTAAGAATAAGTATATACACATTTTTTATGATGAAAAGTTGTGTATACACGCGAATAAGAACAATCCAAGTCATGCATGCCTTTTACGCTCTAAAATTATGAAACTAAGGGGCATTACCATGGCATTAGTCTGCAGTATTGAGCGTTGTATTGTCTATTTGACTCCATCCAAAAATACCATCAGTTGTTTTGTGGTTTTGACTCATGGTATTGGTAAAGGCTAAATATATACAAGGAGAAGAAGATCATAGTGAAAAGTGGTGCATGAGTAAGGGTTGTTACTGAATAAATTTCTCTGAGGCATTTCTACATGGGATGAACTTAGTTTTAATTGATAGATCTGAATCTATGATGCACCCATGGATACAATGAGGATTTAGGATCTCTAGATCTGAAATGACTATGCTCTTGTGTGATCCATTGAAGAGATGATTAGATCTATGACCTGGCACAATTTTTCTCAAGTCAAGTAAAGAAATCTGGGTAAGTTCTATGGATCTGGTTCATTTTGCAAAGTTTATATTTACAGATCTATGCGCTAGTTCGTCTTAGTAAAAGCACGTATATATGTGGGTTTATGTATGGCAGTTAGGGTTTTCTGAAGCTTATTCAAGAGGTTATTCTATTATTCCTGCTATTTGTCTACTATCTGTCAATGAAGTCTTCTTGTAGATCTGGGTTGTATCAATATTGTATACGCTGCTAAGTTGATTATGTATCTGACCAATGAGAGAGTAAACATGGTTGATTGTGACTAAATGATGAAGGGTTTTGCATCTCTAAAGATATCTAACTGAAAGCCTCAGATCTGGATCTGAGACTCATTACATTCTGAAAAACAATATTCACAGAGCTATACATAGGTTGGTATGAAGGAAAGCGTGTATACATGTGGGTTTAGTGAAGCGAAGTAGCGTATGAATTTTAAGTTGATGAATGTTCAGGGTTAAGTTTGTATCTGCATATTTATTCTGAAGTTTGGGTTATTACTGAGTTATGGTTATAGTGGTCTCACTCTTCTGATTGAAGTATTGGGTAAAGTTTATGGTTTTTTATGTTTATGCAACGTTGTGTTGATGCTGTTTGATCCAGTATGAAAATTGATGAAACGTGGTCTGCAGTGGTTTTGAGGGTTGAAGCCTTCAGTATGGAAGTAGAAACTTCCTGCCAGTAGAAGCTGCTGTTCTGATCAGGGGGTTGAAGCTCCCTTCCAATAGTGGATGGTAAATGAGATTAGGGGGTTATCTCCCTTCCAGTAGCAGCTAGAAAATGAGAGAAGTTTGTAGCCTTCTGCAGGTAGATTCCTGTGTATTGATATTAATTTGCATCAGTAAAATATTTTAAACAGTTCTCCATATAATAAATATTGAAGACAGAGACAACAACAGTGGTGGTTTTCTCCGAATTAGGTTTCCACCTTAATTATTGGTGTTCATGTGAGTTGGTCTTGTGTGATGATTTATACTACTGTTACTACACATAATTACTGATTATCTAACAGATGCATGACTGCTAAACTAACTTAAAGATTGTTCCTGAAAATATTTTCTAATCTGCAAAATTATATTAGTATACACTAGATTATTTTATTATATGAGCGTGTATATGCGAGTTGGGTTCATCAAAGCCGCGTATGGGATTTTGTAAAAGAAAAATTTTAATATTTTCAGTAAGCTCTAAATACTGAGTCACCCCTCGCCCCCCTCTCAGTATATTTCCCAACAATTGGTATCCGAGCCAGGTTCTTCTGAAGAAGCTTAATCACTAGAAGGAATATCAGCTAAGATGAGTAATCAAGATGGGACAATATCAATCAGGCCTCCTCTCTTCAACAGAAAAAAGTTAATATTTTGGAAGACAAGGACAAGATCCTATATTTAGTTCCTTGGAGTGGATGCATGGGCTATATTTGAAGGAGGTTATCAATATCCAGCATCAGTTCCCACAGATGCAGCAGAAAGAAAGAAATATGAAACCAATGCAAAGGCGATCAATGCATTATTGGGAAGTCTAAATAAATTAGAATTTGTCAAAGTCATGCAGCTGAATACAACAAAGGAGATATGGGACAAAATAATTCTAAGCTATGAAGGTGATACCAAGGTAAAAAGTGCTAAACTCCAAACTCTTAGAATTCAATATGAAAATATCAGGATGCATAGTGAGGAAAGCATTGCCAGTTTCTTTTTATGTCTAGATGATATTGTAAATCGTTTGAGAAATCTAGGTGAAACCATAATTGACACTACTCTAGTAGAAAAAGTTTTAAGATCTCTAACTCCAAATTGAGTCAAAAGTGTCTTCTATTGAAGAGAAGTAGAATCTACAAACTCTTACTATTGTTCAACTTCATGATATTTTCACTGCTTGTGAAATTAGAAAAGGAGTTCCATCTAAAGTCAAAGAAGTTGTCTTTAGAGCTACAACAAAAGGAAAATAAATAGAAGAACAAGAAGGATCAGGGTATGTTTAAGAAGAAGAAGAGATAATTTTTGTAAAGAAACTACAACTTGGCACTAGAAGGTTCATAGGTAAGCTTCCTTTTAAATGTTTTTATCATGGAAGAGTTGGTCATTATGCTGCTAAGTTTCCCCATAAAGAAAAACATGAAAAAGGAAAGGAAGTAGCAAAAGGAAATAAGAATCAGTCTATCAATAGAAAAATTTATTATACTCATGAAGATAGTGATGGAATATCAAATAGTGAAGAAGGAGAATCTGATCAAGATGTTAGACTACTCATGGCTTTTAAAAAAGACTCTGGTGAGGCTAAAGATACATTTTTGGATGCACTAGAAGAAAATAATTTTCTTGAATAAATTAATCAGATCAAAATATGTTTGGAAGAAAAAAAAATTTCCATAGATACTCTAAAGAATCAGCTTATAGAAAAGGAGAAGCATAATGAGAAATTATAATGTGAAATGGTAAGCCTAAGAAAGGAAATTGAGAAAGAGAAAATTTTAAATATTAGATTTGCTAAAGGCACTAAAACCTTAGATGAAATTATCAAGGTTCAATGCTCTTCTTTTGTAAAGATAGGTCTTGGATATATTGGAGAATCCTCTCATTCTTCCGCACCAAACTATCTAAATGCATCTAAAGGTAGCCTACAACATTTTGTCACTCAGCAAGAAAACAAAGAAAATTCACAGGTAAAGCATGACCACTTAAATACAAAGAACAATAGCAGAAATATCAAACAGAGAAACACCAATCTGTAGGTAAACACAAATAGAAGGTTTCATTATCGCATAAATTTCTTCTTTAATGGGCAATGTTTCTCATGTCATAATTTTGGTCATAAATTTTTTCAATGTGTTGCTTACAAAACCATCATGACCAGAGAAGCAAGAAAGCAAATAAATGATACTGGAATAAAGAAGTATACTTATAACAAGTTTTATCCTCTTCAAAATGAAATTGAATGTGCTTATTGCAATAAATTTGGTCATGGAGAATCTGAATATAGGATCAAACTTCAACCAAAAGAGCATGTACCTTAAAATTCCAAGGTATGGAGAAAGAAGGACTTATAGGTTGAGAATTGTGGCATAGCCTTATTTGCAGAAGGGGAAGAAAATAAATGGTACATTGATAGCGGATGTTCAAAGCACATGACAGGTGATAGAAATAAACTCCTTTCATACAATGCTCTAGAACAAGAAAAGAATGTTACCTTTAGAATTGGTACTCCTGCTGTCATTAAAGGAAAAGGTTATTTTTTTCTAAAGGAAAAAGTAAAAGCTAACAATGTTATGTATGTGGATGGATTAGAACATAACTTTTTAAGTGTGAGTCAAATGTGTGATCAAGGAAATGAAGTTGTCTTCAGTTCAAAAGAATGTGTGGTACGTGAACTTGACACATGAAAAACGGTAATAAAAGGAAATAGAACACCAAGCAATCTGTATGTATTGAAAGGTTGCAAATAACACTATTACTTGAGTAAATATTCAAAAAATTGGTTATGGCACAGAATATTGGGGCATTTGATTTTCTCTCAAATCAAAAAATCAAGCAGACTCAAGGCGGTTCATGATCTTCCCAGCATCACTCTACCTGAAAGTATCATATGCAAATCTTACCAATTCGGTAAGCAAACCAGAGTAGAATTCAATGTCAAAGAAGGATCAGCAAGTAAGCCTCTTGAACTTATACATAATGACGTGTCTAGACCTATGAGGAAAAAGTCACCCCGTGGAGAACAATACTATATTCTATTTATTGATGATTTCTCTAGAATGTGTTGGATTGGGTTAATAAAACAAAAAGATGAAGCACTTGAAAAATTTCAGATCTTCAAAGGCCTGGTTGAAAATGAATTAGATCTAAAAATCAAATGTCTTAGATCTGGCCAAGGAGGGGAATATATATCAGATTAATTCTTTGATTTCTGTGAACAACATGGCATAAAAAGACAGTTTTCTGTAGCTGGAACCCCACAACAAAATGGCGTGGCAGAAATAATGAATAGAACAGTTCAAAAAATGGCTCACGCTATACTTGATGATTCTGGAACACCTAATACCTTTTGAGGAGAAGTAGAACATACCGCAATAAATATTCTTAACAAGGCTCATGTTCGTGTGAACAGTGATAAAACTCCTTATGAGCTCTGGTATGGTAATCTTCCAACTGTAAATCATTTTATAGTTTTTGGAAGAAATTTATTTATCAAGAAAAATGATGAAAAACTTGGTAAGTTTGAACCTAGAGCAGATGAAGGAATATTTCTTGGCTATTCTTCTAGAAGTAAATCATATAAATGTTACAATAAAAGACTTCGAAAGATTGTTGAATGCATTGATGTTGTAATTGATGAGTCTCTCTCAGCTCCAAAAAGGGAAATACCAATAACAAATGAAGATGATAGTGATGAATATCTTCCCGCATCAAATAGCAACAATATAGAAGGAAAACCCAATGAAGCACTAGAAGAAGATATATTTGAAAATGCTCCATCTAGGTCTGTTGAAAAGAATAATCCAGAATCTCAAATTTTGGGAGAAAAGCGATCAGGTGTCCAAACAAGAAGAAATCTTGTAGGATCTCCTAGTTATCTGGAATTTATATCCACTATTGAACCATAGAATATCAATCAAGCTAGCAAATATGAATGTTGGATTCAAGCCATGAATGAAGAACTTGATCAAATTGAAAAGAATCATACTTTGGAATTGGTTCCAAGACCTCATGATAAAAATGTTATTGGAACAAAATGGATATTTAAAAACAAGTTAAATGAAAATGGTGATGTTATTAGAAACAAAGCTAGACTTGTTTGTAAAGGGTATGCTCAACAAGAAGGTATAGACTTTGAAGAAACATTTGCTCCTGTAGCTAGACTTGAAGCCATAATAATGTTTCTTTCCTTTTCAAGCTTCCAACAATTCAAATTTTATCAAATGGATGTTAAATCTGCTTTCCTCAATGGTGATCTAGAAGAAGAAGTTTATATAGAACAACCAGAAGGATTCATTTTGGGAAATGATGAAAAACTTGTTTATAAACATAAAAATGTTTTATATGGTCTTAAACAAGCTCCAAGGGCATGCTACTATCATCTTGAAAAATATTTTCATCAACAAGGTTTTTCAAAGGGATCTGCTAATAACAACTTATACACAAAAACTGAAAATGATAAACTATTGATTGTAGTTGTATATGTTGATGAAATCATTTTTGGGAGTAATGAAGATTCCACGAGTCAGAAATTTTCTTTTGTTATGCAGCAATAATTTGAAATGTCTTTTCTTGGAGAACTAACACTTTTTCTTGGCTTACAAGTGCAACAAGCAACAGATGGCATATTTTTATCACAAGAAAAATATCTTTAGCAAATTCTGAAGAAGCATGGGATGGAAGACTGCAAACCTGTAAGTACACCAATGGTAACTGGGTGTAACCTCAGTTCTCATGATGATTCTCCCATGGTGAATCAACCAAAATACAGATCCATGATTGGAATTCTACTTTATCTAATCACAACAAGACCTAACATTATGCATGTAGTTGGGATTGTTAGACGATTCCAAGCTAATCCAAAAGAGTATCACCTTCAGGCTATAAAAATAATATTCAAATATCTACAAGGGACTCAACACTTTGGTCTATGGTATCCAAAGAATGTTGATCTCACTCTTCATGCTTAAATAGATGTGGATTGGGCTGAAAATGTTGATGATCGAAAAAGAACTAGTGGTGTTGCATTCTATATGGGGCCCCGATTGGTATCTTGGTTCAACAAGAAACAAATTTATATTCCCTTATCTACAGAAAAATCATAATATGTGGCTGTCGCATCATGTTGCACACAACTACTTTGGATGATGTAGACTTTACAGGACATTCAAATAAAATTTTCACCTCCCATATCCATTTTGTGTAATAATACAAGTGCCATTAGTATCTCAAAGAATCTTGTTATGCATTCCAAGACCAAGAAAATTCCTATCAAGTATCACTTCCTATGTGAACAAGGGCTTGAACAAAAGGTTAAATTGGAATATGTTCCCTCCAAAGAACAAGTTTCTGATATATTTACTAAACCTCTTCCTAGGGAAGCATTCAAATATCTCAGATATAAGTTGGGAGTTGTCTCTGCCTCTTAGATTATATCTTCTTGATTTCAGAAGATTAAATTCCGTATGTAGGTTTCATAAAGGTAAATAGCATATATACGCGAGTTTCTATGCATAAAACCACATATGGGTTTTGCTGACAGAAAATCTATGGGTCAACACTTCAGAACAGTTGTGGTGTTGTTGGGTAATATTTGTTGTTGTTCCAGTATTCATCTTTCAGTATCATTCTTTGATAATTTTCTCCTTGATGAAGATGCTTTGATGATTCATTTTTTGAAGGTGTTCAAGATGCACAAGCTAAGGGGGAGCACTTGTCTTGTGGATGCATTGTTGGCATTATGATTGGTTGCTGTGTTATGAACTCATGTTTGAGAATATTTGGTTTTGGTCATAAACAGTCATATCTGTAATTTGATGAAAAGGTCATGTTGAGACCTATGATGTAAAATTTCTATATTCAGTCATGTAAGGACTTGTTCAAATTTGTAAACCCACTTGGTTGGGTAGTTGAGTCAAATATGTAATTCCACTTGGTTGGATCATTGATGTAAGTATGATTCCTTGGTGATAGGAAAGGTCATACTCAGTTGAGTTATAGATTCATGTACTTCATTGAAAATATGTCTAAAGATTCAGCATGAAATCAGGGGGAGCATGGTAAATTTTGTGGACATCCGATCTTTAGAGCTCATCCTTCTACAAGGAAAGAGAAACCTTGTTTTGGTTTTGATTCACCCTTTGCCCTTGATTTCAAAAGGGG
This sequence comes from Pinus albicaulis, assembly GCA_034641835.2. Taxonomy (NCBI): domain Eukaryota; kingdom Viridiplantae; phylum Streptophyta; class Pinopsida; order Pinales; family Pinaceae; genus Pinus; species Pinus albicaulis. The sequence continues at coordinate 1,139,409,033 of CM076579.1, read as the reverse complement.
AGAGTATTTTGGTGGTTGAATAATGGTTATGATTAATGTATTTATCTATTGTCATGGTTTCCATCAAGTCCAAAGTGGGAGATTGTTGGCAATATGATGCAATATGTTGTCCTTGATGGCAACCTTCTTGATGAAGTTTTACTTGATGGAAACCTACTTGATGAGTTGCCTTTTGATAAGCAACCTATCTGTTAAAGATGTAAAATTATGTTTCTACAGGTCAGTTCAAATGCGACAGAGAAAGGAATTTCAATAAGTACAAGAGAAATGAAACATGTATACACAAGTTTAATGAAGGCAACCCACATATGGAAGAAATGTATATGCTAATTTTATGAAGGCAACAAATGTATACATTTAGAATAAGTATATACGTAGTTTTATGACGAAAAGTCGCGTATACACGCGGATAAGAATGATCCAAGTCATGTATTCATTTTGCACTCTAAAATTATGAAACCAAGGGGCATTACCATGGTATTAGCCCATAGTATTGAGCGTTGTATTGTCTATTTGACTCTATCAAAGAATACCATCAGCTGTTCTGTGGTTTTGACTCATGGTATTGCTAAAGGCTAAATCTATATAAGGAGAAGAAGATCATAGTGTAAAGTGGTGCATGAGTAAGGGTTGTTACTGAATAAATTTCTCTAAGGCATATCTACATGGGATGAACTCTATTTTAATTGATAGATATAAATATATGATGCACCAATGGATACAATGTTGGTTTAGGATCTCTAGATCTGAAATGAATATGCTCTTGGGTGATCCATTGAAGATTTGATTAGATCTATGACCTGGTGCAAGTTTGCTCAAGTCAAGTAAAGAAATCTGGGTAAGCTCTATGGATCTGGTTCATTCTACAAAGTTTATATTTACACATCTATATGCTATTTCATCTCAGTAAAAGAACGTATATACGGGGGTTTGCTTCAGAAAAGGCACGTATGGTAGTTAGGTTTTTTTGAAGTTTATTACAGAGGTTGTTCTGTTATTCCTTCTATTTGTCTGTTGTATGTCAAAGAAGTCTTCTTGTAGATCTGGGTTGTTTGAATACTGTATATGCTGCTAAGTTGATTATGTATCTCATCAATTAGAGAATAAACATGGTTGAATATGACTAACTAATGAAGGGTTCTGCATCTCTAAAGATATCTGAATGAAAGCCTCAGATCTGGATTTGAGACTCATTACATTCTAAAAAATGGTATTCATAGAGCTATACACAGGTTGGTGTGAAGGAAAGCGTATATACACGGGGGTTTAGTGAAGCGAAGTATTGTATGAATTTTAAGTTGATGAATGTTCAGGGTTAATTTTGTATCTGCATATCTATTCTAAAGTATGGGTTATTTCTGAGTTTTGGTTACAATGGTCTCACTCTTCTAATTGAAGTATTGGGTAAATTTTATGGTTGTTGATGTTTATGAAGAGTTTTCTTGATGTTGTTTGATCTAGTATGAAAATTGATGAAACGTGGCTTGCAGTTTTTCTGAGGGTTGAAGCCTTCAGTATGGAAGTAGAAGCTTCCTTCTAGTAGAATTTGGTGTTCTAATCAGGGCATTGAAGCTCCTTTGCAATAATGGCTAGTAAATGAGATTAGGGGGTTAGCTCCCTTCCAGTAGTAGCTGGAAAATGAGAGAAGATTGTAGCCTTCTGTAGGTAGATGCATGTGTACTGATATGAGCTTGCATCAATACAATATTGTAAATAGTTTTCCGTATAATAAATATTGAAGACAGAGATGACAAGAGCGGTGGTTTTCTCCCAAATTGGGTTTCCACCTTAAATATTGGTGTTCATGTGTGTTTCTATTGTGTGATGATTTATACTGTTGTTACTGCACATAATTACTGATTATCTAACATATGCATGACTGGTAAATTGACTTAAATATTGTTCCTGAAAATTTTTTCTAATCTGCAAAATTATATGAGTATATGCTAGTTTATTTTATTATATGTGTGTGTATACGTGAGTTGGGTTCATCAAAGTCACGTATGAAATTCTGTAAAAGAAAAAGTTAAAATATTTTCAATAAGCTCTAAATTCTGATTCACCCCCCCCCCCCCCCCTCTTAGTATTTTTCCCAATACAATATGGATGGAACATTAAAGAATATCATGAAGATTAGAACAATTACAATGAATTAAATAACTAATATGTGAAAGAATATTGTTATGTATATAAACAAATCAATAAATACGTAATTTACTAGATAAAACTCCTAAGCCTAGATAATCATGTGTCATGTAAACACATATGCCATACAACGAAAAAATCCTCTCTTTTGTGATGGGCCTTGATACATCGTATAAATTTATCCCATCCCATAATTCCTTCAAATCGTCTAACAGTGGGTGTAAGTAGACATCCATATTATTCACTTGCCTTCTACTAGGGAATATGAAAGCCAATATAAGATGTTCATTCTTCATAAATAACCATGGGGGAATATTGTTATTTCTCACTACTACAAGACAAAAATAATAGTTGGTGTTCTAGAGGGAATATGGGTTGATGCCATCCATGGCTATGCTGAGTTATAGACTTCATACTTCATCCTTGAATTTTTCGGGCCATGTATCCTCTATATGTTTCATGGCTATTGGATATATTGGGATTCGCATAACTCCCAAATCACTTCTATGTAAGGCATGTCATCACTACGACATAGCTAATTCTTAGCAACGAAAGAGACTTTGAATCCTTGGGATTATAGACATGTGCCTCAATATCTTAAAATTAGGACCACATGATCTACCGTTCTTTCAATCCGAGAAATATGCATTCAAGTTGTAGAGTAACATCATTGTCCCCAACTAGGTATACTTTGACTGATTTCCAGGTCCAAAGAGAAGGGTGTTGGAAGAAAATTTAAGGCTTTCGAAAAAGGTATCAGCGATATGAGAATCATCCCCTAGTTGATCATCGTTATAGAATGAATCTAACAACATTGTCTCCATGGAAGTCATATTCCTTAAGTAATTATCCATACCAACCTCTATTTGATTGCCTCCATTGCTAGCTTGTGAATAAGTACTATTGTTGTAGCCATTCCTAATTGGTGAATCTAGACGTAGTGGGAATTGAATAGGTGGTTGATTCAACCATTCTTAGTATTTTTCCTCTCCGAGTTATTCTCTTAACTCATCCTTCTCTCAATTTCAAATTTTCGTGGGGTGCAACAGAATATGGTAGGTAGGTTGGTCATCATAACGAGAATCCTAATAATTTCAAAAATTATATTTGAACATGATTAGTAAAAAATCGATGATATTAATTAGTAAGCACGTCAATGCATGATTAATTGGTTTGTCATTGAAATAATTACATTATACCAAAAAATTATTATTACCATCATTGTCCTAGGATTATGGCTAGAAGATGACATGTTACAATTGGCAGGGTGAAGTGGCTACCCATTTTCATCTACCAACTCTGCCTTGCAGTATGCTGCTCCTGATAAGAGCTTCCGACGTTTTGGAACTATTTGAATATTTTGTGCATCTGAACTTGATTCTAAATCTGTATGAACCTGTAAATTTGTATACACTAATTTTATTCAGCTAATTGACATGGATAAAAAAAATTCAATTAGATAATGAAAATATAAATAAAATCTGAAGTAATTACGTTTGGAGATGGATAGGGAGAACTCTATGATGGACTTTGAGAAATATTGTTGAACGAGCTAGATTTTGAAGAATTTTCCATTTTATATAATTATGAGATTTTCTCCCTGCATTTGAGCAAAATCAACAATAAATTTTGGTGTAGATACTAAAAGTAATTTTGGTGCCTTAAAAATGGATCTATTTTTATCGGTGCTAATGTATTGTTAACCACACCATTGTGGTTGTATTAATGGACACACTGATGATGTTAGTTAACAAATGCACTGAATATCGAGAAAAAAAAATCAGAACTTTATCTTTTTGAAGTGAAAAAAAAGTGGTAAATTGAAAAATGGGCGGCAAATTATTTTCGGAAATCTAATTTCATAAAAAAGTTCTTTAAGTAGTAAAAGTTATTCATTATTTCATTATTTTTGCAAAAACAATTGGGGAGGGATTTGCATGAGAGACATACCTAGAGCAAGAGAGCAAGAGAGCATTGTGGAGCAACAAAATACTTTCGAACAACAACACTATTCAGAGAATCAGAATTTCAAACGCCTGGTGATTCACATAAAAACCCTCTAGTGTAGTAAAATTGTTAAATTTTACTGTAATAATTGTTTTTTTTATAGTTTATCTTAGATTTAATGCATGCATAGTATAAATTTTTAATTTTACTATGAATTTTACTAATAAAATCATTTACAGTCTCTATTCCTATTTACATTTAATTAAAATTTAGAAAAAAAAACAAAAAAATCCTTTCTTACGTTAAAACCTTTCTTCTTATTTATGTGACTTCACAATTATGAATTTTCATTATATATATATATATATATATATATATATATATATATATATGCGTATGACATCTAACCCGCGAGACCACTTGCAGAGTCTGATCCCAATCCATGTCGGCCTTTGAATGATTTAAAAAAATATATATATTTTTTAATCGATGCACACTGTTTAAAATAACACACCAGTGTGCGATTGTATTTTAGTGCACTGGTGTGCAATTGTAGTATAGCACACCGGGCATGTACTAACAAAAAACATTGTTTGATAAAAACCATTTTTTATTAATTTATATTTATGTTAATTAGTGCACCAATTTTAATATAATGCACCGGGTCTCCTTGTTGAAAAAGATCACCGTACAATTTTTCTACTGTATTGGCAGTGCATTTATAAGAACCTACCGCACCGCGTTCAGTGTGTACGTTGCGAAAGGTGAACCATTTTTTTTATTTTTTTTTTACCTGAAAAGTATGTGATTTATTTATAAAACATATTAATGAATGCTACATGTTTCATATTGATAAATAATGGATGACAAGAGTTCAAGTCACAAAAATACTGATAGCACATCAAGAAAAAAAAACAAATTCTTTGTAAATTATTTAGAAATATTATTATTTTTGAACTATATGTATGTCTAAATAGTATGTATTGTTTAGTATGTATCATGAAAAGCCACAAAATGACAAAACTCGATAAGATTTTTTATGATCTAAGACTAGAAGAGCGTAAAAGCTTGATGGAAAAATTGAAGAAGGAAGAATCAAGTGTATGAAAAAATACTATCAATCCAATATGAGTTTCTTTTTTGAATTTTCATTCATAACATACTTAAAAATATTAGATAACATGTTTCAAACAATCTATTAATTCAGATATGTTGAATGGTCTACAGGGACCAACAACGAAGAAAAGGAATGTTGTTCTAAGAAAAGAAAAAAAACAGAACATCCAAATGAAAATGAAGTGCTCGTTAGCTCATCTGGAATGGTGTTGGAGGTTAACAAAAGGGAGGGGAGGAATTTTACAAAACTTTGAGGGGTCTAGTGGAACGAATGTATAGATGTTCTTTCCACTTACAATACAAAAAACAATCCAATGATTCCAAGAACCAAATTTTATTTAAACCACAGGATGAGTTTCCAGAGAATTGGCCAATGAGACATGTCAGGGTTTTAATAGCAAAAATTTACAACAAAAAAGAAGGATTGAAAAATTAATATTCCTTTAAATGTTGTTTTAGAATTATATGTATATATTAATACAAAGAAATCATTTATAAACATCACTTTTGTTATGTTTACTTTTCATATATCAATATAAAAAATAAATCGTTTATTGTCATGTAATACTTTCAGGAATATTATGAAAATCTCAAAGGATGAATGAGATGATATCATAAATATGCTAGTAGGAATGCCCAAAAAGGTGTACAAGGATATGGTCAAAGAAATGGACATAATTGCATCACATGAGGAGCCATCTCAACAACAACATGCTTCAAATGTAATATGTAATCATTTAATTTTTTGATTAGGTACAATAAATAAATAATTTAGCATTATATATTAACTTTCAACTATTTTCTTGCAAAGAAGAAAAGAAAATGGAACCCATTCAACACATAAAACAGGATGAAAAAGAAGAAAAGGGTTGATATCTATGTTTGTGAGTAATTGTAACTTCCTTAAAACAACTGAACTAGATTTCATTTTTGTATATATTAAGTTGTTTTACAAAAATCATCATTGAATGTCTTTGAACAGGTGATAACATACCAAGAAGAACCATCAGAAGAATTGATTGACATTGGGTTAAATATGAGTTGTCAATATATGTTGGCATATCAGAAATTAATTGTGAAATTTTTAAGCATATATCTTGTTTTACTTAGCTCCGTCTATAATTAATAGAACAAAAAAATCTTTTACATTAACTCTATGATTTTTTATGGGGTATAGAACTTGCAAGAAACAAAATGTGGAACAGCGCCAACAAAAGAATTCTTGAGAGATGGCATGAAATTTGGTTTTTAAAGAGTGTGTATAGTTCACAAGTCAATTCTTGCCATGCTACATTTCTTTTCAATTGACATTGATGTATATTATTTAATATTGCAATTTTCAATATTCTCATCAATGTATATACACACATTACACTTTATTTTTATGTTTGTGGAAGGAACTTGAAGAAGAAGGAAACAATCAACACAGTGAATAAAACATTCCTCCAAATAACCAAAGTCATGGAAGTAGCTCGAGCAGTGACAACAATTCCAAAGAAGAATGATGATCGATATGTTTGGATATCAAAGCAATGCGTTATATTTTTTGAAATATTTATCTGTGAAATCATAATTTTTTTTTAATGTAATGGGCATAGTGTCCCAAATGAAAGATAAAGGGATACCAATAACTATCTCATTTTGTATGACAATGAGTGTATTATTCATATATATATATATATATATATATATATATATATATATATATATATATATATGTTTTAATTTATTATATTTCATTCTCCATTGTGGCTACGAAATGTTAAACCACTAATTAAATATATGGATGATTAAATATTATAATGAAGAGATGTGAAATCTGATGATATCATATAACAAATTAATCCAAAGATCACATTCAAATGCACTAATAAAAATTTAACTGATATGAATATTGTTATAAGATTTGTGTCGACTTCTGATGAATAATTAATTTTAAAAAAATCACAATAATTTCACTGTCACAGGTCGATGTTTCTAAAAAAAAAGAAAATGAACACCTGTGTGTGTTAGTTACTTCACACCGCTGCATTTGTATGATACTATGCAAAAGTGCGTTTCTATGACCTATGGGCACCGCAAAAATACCAATACGAATTAGAACGCTCGGTGCGCTTTATCAATGAATACCACCCGGACAGGCAGATAGGCATTGCATGCACCAATATGGTTTTCCTTTAACGCACCAGTCCTTTTTTATAATTTAATGGCCCAATGTGTTTTAACAACTAAATGACCCGATTTGTTTTTACACCTTAACAACACTGTTGCATGCACCTTCCATCGCTCTAATGCGTCTTTCTGGGTGACATGCACCAGGACATTGCTAAATGCCTCAGGGCTTCCAAAATGTGTTTTCCATCCTGGTGCTTGGTATATTTACAATACCAGTGCATACAGGGTAAAACATACTGGTGTGTTCACACATGATGTGCACACCGATGAGAAAAACATTCGTAAAAAGCTTCGGTCATCCAATTTTTTTTAGCTGTGTTGAAGTTCCATTAGAAGCTCTGTCGAAACCTCCATTACCAAAAACGAATGATGTAGAATTTTTTTTTTGAAATTTTGGCCAATTTTATAACACTGAAAACCTCCGTTATAACCTCTGCTAGAGGGTCTTTTCCTTTTAGTGTTAAATTCTTCACTATGACCTCTGATAGTACTGACAATCTCATATACATCGAGGAAGTAGGATGCAACGTATAATTTTATCATCCATATCCAAACTCTTTAATTTTCTTCTATTGATCTCATGTTTTTCCCTTTTGAAAATGTCATCTCTTTAACTGATGTCTTCAATTTTATCCAAAATATTATTTGCAGATTCACAATGCATTAATTTGACAAACTATGTTTTTTATAATTGACACAAGATAACATTCATGGATTTTGCAATATTGACAAAAGAAATATTACCATATTGATTAGATTGGCGAGCTTTTGAAACTTTATAACCATCCATTACATATTTCCAAGTGTCAAAACCAAGATAAACTAGATAATTCCTCATCCTTAACATCCAAAAGGCATACTTTGTTCCATCAAATAATGGATATTTTATTATGAAAGAACCTTCCTAGATGGACATGCTCCCTTTTGAGATCTTCCTTCTAGTGGTTGGGTTTTTTACCATGGAAGTTGCTCTGATACAAATTATCTGATTCACACTTATAATTGGCGAAGGGGGGGTGAATCAATATAATAAAATTTATTACTTATTTAAAAATTCATGAATCTTAATTAAAAAATTTCACATATGGAACACAATATATAAATGAAAAATGCATTATAACAAATATTTGTAGGCACCAACATACTCTTACAAACTTTGTAGGAACATACATATTTTTACAAACATTGTAGTGTCCAATCTGCATGAGACACTAATAATCCATGCCACAATATTTGTAGGCACCAACCTACATGAGATAACAATCCCATCTATTGCAACACTTCTAGGAGCCTACCTACAAGAGACACCAATCCAATCCACTACAATATTTCTAGAGGCCAACCTATAGGAGATTCTAATTCCCTCTACTACAATATTTGTAGGAACCAACCTATGGGAGACACCAATACCCTTTGATACAATATTTGTAGGCAAAAACCTACATCATATGCCAATCACCATTGTTAAAATAATTGTAGGCATCATCCTACTTCATTGAGTTTTATTACTACTTCTACCTTCACTAAGTTTGGTAGTTGCTTCTACCTGCACCGAGTCTAGTTATTTTTTCTACCTTCACTAGGTCTACTTATTGCTTGTTCCTTTACTAGGTGTGTTAATTACTAGGCTTCCTTACTTATTTTACCTTCACTAGGTCTTCTTGCTTCTTCTTTATTCAATAGGTCCGCTTCTGACAAAACTTGTTATTTTTTCCTCTTCTTAAGAACAAACTTATAAAAAATTCCATGCATCAAATTTTGCAGATATTATTTTGAAATTTTTACTTGAGGCACTTTTGTATATCTCCTTGGATCTTCAAAATTTTCACAGCCTAAAATGTCCTCGGAAGAAATTTATAGAAAAAATTCCAAACTAGCTTATTTCAAGTGGATTTTAGGACCATGTAGAAACCCTAACTTCCATAGGGAATATATCTAGAATTATAGTAAAAATAGTATGAAATTTATACCACATGTATGAAACATTTAATAGTATGAAACATCTTAGAAAATAATAAATTTATAAACAAAATTCCAAGCTAACCTATTTGAAACAAAATTTAGGAGTATTCAGGAACCCTAGTTTCCCTAAAGCATATATCCAAAATGATAGAAAAGAAAATTATAAAATTTCCACCCTAGGTACCTAGGGATATTTCCTCTACCTAATAAACATTTCACATTCTGAAACATCTCAAACAAATGTTAAATAATATATGCCAAGATGACTTGTTTGAAACATATTTCAGGAGAATTAAAGAATCCTAACTTCCACGGAGCAAGTCACCGAATTTATATAAAATAAGTCTAAAATTTCTACCACATATATATGAATATTTTTTCTACTTTCCCTCCAAGTTTCATAGTCTGAAACATCACAAAGGAAAATTTATATAAAAAAAGTCCATGTTGACCTCTTTTAATCATATTTTGGAAGCATTCAAGAGTAATAAATTCCTCAAAGTGTATCTCCAAAGTATAGAGAAATAATGGATGAAATTGATAAAAAATTTACGTAATATATCTCCTCCATTTCCTCCAAGTTTCATGAACTAGAACATCCCATAGGAAAAGTTATAGTGTTAATTCCAAGTTGGCGAGTTTGAAGTAGATTTTAGGAGAATTTAGGAATCCTAACTTCCTTACACCATATCTTCAAATGTATAGAAAACTTAAAAAATTATCTCACTTCCATATCCTCCAAGTTTAATGTTCCAAAACATCCCAAAGGAAAAGTTAAACATACAAAATCCCAAGCTAGTTATAGGGCCTTTACTATAGTTCTATCAGAGAACAAAAATTATACGTAAAATATATCAAATTAAATACATGTACATACCTAATTTTCATGTCTAATGTCAATCAATGACACATTTCTCTGTGGAAAAACGGAGTCCTCTACTTATATTATCAAACTGACCAATTCCTCCCTACCTATATAGGATCAACCTCTCTAGTTCCCAAACCTAGAAGACTTTGAGATTGAAGTCTTCTAGCCCCTGTGCCCAAAACTCCAAGAAAAATGCTAAAATTTCCAAGTTTTTTGTTGATTCAAGAGCTCCAATGTCATCCCTCAAATTAATTCCATATCTTCCTTCTCCATAATTATTTTTCTCCTTCCGCCTCCCATGAACCTCCTCTTCACCTCTTTCAATATCATTATATTATGGAGGTTTCTTCCTCTTCATGAAAAATCCTCACCGCCTCTGCATATAATAATAGTTTCATCTTCGATGGTTGCTTGTTGATTTATTGTGACCTGACATCATGAGGAATGGTTTTACGGCTTAGTAGGTGGTCTTCCAGTTTAATCATTAGGTCAACCACCTTGCTAACTTAAGTGTTATAATTGGATGATGGAACTGAGCGATGTGTCATTTAGATAGGATTTTATAATCTTGATTCATTTGTTGAGTTATGGTCATTAATGGTGGTAATATATATCAGTTGTTATTCCATTTAAAAACATGGCACTGAATCAGTAATTTCTACCAACTTGTCAGTGTTTGAGTACCCTTTGGGTTATATTATACCTGCAACCATTAAATTTAACGCCCTTTTGGTTTTAATATATATCTTTCACCATTAAACTGATCACCCATTGGGAAATATATTTACAATCATAACATCAAAATCACTTTATTTGAGTCGGTTCCTAATTTTAATTTGAAATGGGTTTATTAATTAGTGCATTTTTAAATGAGTTTAATTAATGGCTTTATTTAATAGGTTTTATTAATTAATTTTTTTATAATCCTTGGAAATAACATTCTCACGCGTAACTCTTCATAGTTATAGATATATTCAAAATGATAGCCTCATGTATCTAGCTGAATAAAGTAAGAGTTGTAGAATTAGTATACACTAAGCATGCATACATCTAGATTCCCTTGATCTCACAATATTTAACTTCTTGCAAAATACAAAATCATTCCATTGTTAATATTTCGCGGAAAATTAATTGAAAACACATGTGAAGCATAAATAAAAACAATCTTACATAGCACAGTTGTTTAATGGGAAATCCTAAAGCTAAAAACCCCAATTATCATATATTATGTATCATGGAGATCATGTAACAATCTCATAAAAAGCTTAGTACATCAAGCTCTCAGTACAATCAATCGTCACACACTAACATAGAAGAAATCTGCAAATCCATGCACCGATCTCTACCCTCCTGCTAGTCTACCTCCACTGCGCAATCCCTGTTGAATAATAGCTCTGAATGAATTCAAATTACCCTTGCCTTGACTGCACAATCCTCATTGGCAACTCCAATGTGTGTGTGGTGCAATCAATGCATCACTATATTCACAACAGATAGTCCATCTTGCCCTTTCACCTATCTCTCCATTGGGTCTCCACTGGAACTGACATGCACTGTAGTTAACTGGTGTATCATTTAGTTGATTAATGAGTTATTATTTTTTAATTAATTAACTAATTAATTCACTCCACTCTCTCTATTGTATCATTCAGTTAGAGTAGATACAACTAGCTCAACTGAGTCTAACTTAGTTAAACTAAATACAAATCCATGAACTACTCTTCCAACTCTATCATAACTTTGCCACTTTAGTTCTAACTGAGTCCTCCATGCATGAACCACCAGTAAACCCTAGGAATTGCATAATTCCTTCAACCCACTAATTTTCCAAATCTGTGCACTAAAATTAAGTGCTCCAAAAGAATAATTTGTTGTTTATTGTCGGATTATTATTAAGAGCTAATAATAATCGACATTTCTATTTTTAGATGGATGATCTATAAATAGAATTTTCCCAATATTCTAAAAATAGAATTTCATCTATTTTTCCTGATCAACCATCCACAAATACCATCCTGCAACTTCTGAAATATAATCACCATGTCTAAAAATAGACATAGTCTAAAAATAGACGTGCACCAAAAATAGCCTATGGGCCCACTTAGTGAAAGCGACTCTTTTCACTAAGCTCATCATCTTGTTGAATCTCAACACTCCCTCTCAAAAAGATAGGGATTATCTTTCACCCCAATCCTACCTTTATGGTATTCGAATTTTCTCCTGGTGAGCGCCTTCGTCAGAATATCTGCATCCTGATCCTCCGTAGGAATGTACGGAAGCAAAATGATCTTCCGCTACACACAATCTCTGATATGATGATACCGGATATCAATATGTTTAGATCTATCATGAAACACAGAATTAACCCAGAGTTTAATGCAACTCTGATTATCACAATGTATCACTTTAGGATCTAAATGTGAACCGAACAAACCAACCAAGATCTTCCTCATCTAAATACCCTCACATGCAACTTGACTTGCTGCCATGTATTCTGCTTCCGATGAACTGAGTGCCATGGATCTTTGTTTCCTGTTGTACCAAGAAATTTTTGTAGATACGATACTGAAAACCCCTCATAATGTGCTCTTTTTGTCTGTTGGGCTGCTTGCCCAATCTGCATCAGTGAAGCCATGCAACTTCACACGATCCTTTTATCTATACCATAAACCATACTCAGATGTGCCCCTGAGATATCCCAGGACATGCTTTCCTGCCTTGCAAAAGAGCTTGGTAGGCTTAACCATCACTTTTGAAATCTATTTCACCGCATAGCATATGTCTGGTCTGGTATTAACTAAATACATGAGCGAACCCACCAAGTGTTGATAAACAATGGCATCCATTACCTCTGTCGATGTATCATCCTCTTTCCTCCAATTTCCTGGAAGAGGAGTGTCGATAAGATTGTAGCCTTGCATGCGAAACTTCTCTAGTATCTCCTGGGCATACTTGCCTTGAGACACAAATAGTTCACCTTCCCGCTGCCATATTTCCAATCCAAGGAAATAATGAAGGAGGCCCAAATCCTTCATCTCAAACTCCTTTTCAAGATTTGCCTTATATGAGTGTATCAACTGCTCATCACCCGTTAGTATTAAATCATCAACATAAAGAACAATGATTAAAATCTTATCTTCCACCACAATTTGGTATAGGTTTGCATCTGCCTCACTCTTGGTGAAGACAAGTCCAGTGAAATAGCTGTCGATCCAAGTGTACCAAGCACATGGTGCTTGCTTCAGCCCATAAAATGCTCTTTTGAGTTTTCACACATGCAACTCTCTAATTAAGATCTCAAATCCTTCAGGCTACTCAATGTACACCTCTTCCTCAATAATCCCATTAAGGAACACAGTCTTCACATTCACCTGATTAATGTGCCAACCCATTTGTGCTGAAAGAGAAAGGATGGTTCTTATGGAAGACTATCATGCGATAGTGATCCGGATTTATGTAGGAATGCAACAGAATACAGAAATAACCATAAACATGGAGATGCGGCGGAAATAATGTGTCATTTCATTAACATCAAATAACATAAATATGCTTACAGACATAATGGAAATAAAATAGCTAGGGCGCTCGTAGCGAATCTCTGAGAAGAGATGTGGTGGCTATAGACCTTTGAACTATGTTACAATGAGGCTCGAGGGCCTATTTATTATTGAGAAAAAATGGAAAAACTGAAACGTCCAAAAACCTAACTCTAGGAGATGGAGCGCCAAAACTGTGGGTCCTGTTTGGGTAAATTGGTGTTTCAACTTCCCAGAGACGTAACTTTGGCATCCGATATTCGTTTGATGCGCTCAATAGCTCGTTAGAAAGATATATCTAAGGAGTACAACTTTCGATGTGAGCAACATCAATCCATGGACCCATGTTTCTCCCAGTTTTCCCAAAAAGCATCGTTTAGGGCCTCAAAACAGCTCTAGAAGTTCAGGACCCGAAAAACTGCTAAAAATAGTAAGTTGTGATGTAACTTAAAAATTGAATGAACTAATGGTGGGGGTTCAAATAGAATAGGTGGGTGGCCACCAATATCCACCTGGATCATTGAGGCCCCAAAACGACTCCGAGAGTGTAGGACCTAAAAACCTGCTAAAAATAGTAAGTGGTGTTGAATGTGAAAAGTTGCAAGAATTGATGGTGTGGGTCCAAATGGATTAGGTGGGTAGCCACCGATATCCAACTGGATCATTCCTCCCTCCTTAGGAAGAAATGGTCCCCATTTCGTTGAGATCCTCCATGAGATGAAGCAAATTCTGTTGAAGATGTCATGGACTTGTGGGCAGACATGCTGGATGCGTTCAATGAATTTGGTTTCTTTATCAGCCTCAGACAGTACCTGTGTGGATTTTGTATGTGTATTTACAAGAGTTATGGAAACATCAGGCGGTGCTGCGTTGGGGGTTAGATCAATGGAGTGATCTTCCTGACAGTGTAGAGGAACCTTTGTGAGTGAGGAGAAAATGTCCTCGTATTCCTCCATGAATTTGTCCATCTGCTGCAGTTATGCAGGGGAGCCTTGTTTCGAGGCTGTGGCCACAATATTCTTCTTTCCCTGTGAGCGATTTTTAAGGAAAATGAATTTCCTGGTTTGGGAAACAATCTTACTGCATTGTTTTGCAGTATTCAAAGAGATGACAGGAGGCGGTACTACCTCCGGTATCCTATACAAGTTATTTCCTAAAGTAATAATAATAGTATGAGGCCTAGACTCATACACAGCATGTGGCTTCCACAATTATTGTTAGCCCAATAATACATCAGCTACATCAAGAGGAGCAACATCAAATAATACCTCATCTGTGAATGGCTTGATGTTGTATGGAAGGCGACACTATTGGCAGATGCGGATATCTCCCCCTGGGTGAATCCACCTGATGGTATATGGTTGTGGGTGTGCTATGGTCGGTAGAACAAGCCGCTTCATGACCTATACTAAAACGAGGTTCTTTTGGCTTCCGCTATTGACAAGAAATTGTAGCGGAGAACCCTTCACCCACATTTGCGAATGGAAGAGGTGCCCCCCCTCCTCTGGATCCTCCCTCTGGATCTTGGTGGTGGCAACAATGGCACTGGGATCCGCATCAATTATATTCTTCCCTTTTTTATTGCCTTTGTCTGGTTCTGACTCAGGATCATAAAATGCATCGGATTCGGGTGCCTTTAGTTCAGCCACCAATGACTGTTTGGCCCGACACTCATTTGTGTTGTGAGTGGGGTTGTTATGAAATTCACACCACTTCCATGTGTCCTTCTTTGATTTGTGGTGTTTTCCTGAGTCACAGCGCTTTGGCCTTTCCCCTTTTTCTTCGTTTCAGGGACACCTTTCGGATTCGCAGATCCAAAGTCTCGCTTCTTCTACTTAAATTTCTGTTCGATCTTGGCGGCATAGCGATATGTCGTGCCAAGCGATGTAATTTTGAGGAACTCCATTTCTTCCTGAATGTGTTTGTGTAGAAAATTGTAGTACTTGAGCACCAAACGTCTCTCTGAATCTTTAATACCCAACTTTGTGCACAGGGTATAGAATAGATTCATCAGTTCGTGCACATCCTTATCCCTTTATTGCCGTAGCGTGGTCCATTGGATGTATTTGTCCTCATAGCTCCCCATGGGGTAATATTTTTCCTTGACGCCGTCTCAGAATGAATTCCAAGTGGGTGTGGACAATAATAGAGAGGGTTCCCCTTCATCCTCTTGCTCATGGTAGGTTTCCTACCAGTCTTCATGGGGGGTGGCTTTGAGGAGTGAAAAAATAATCTTTTCTCGATCAGAGAAATCATGGACCAAGAAATACCCTTCCAATAAATTCAACCATCTATCTACGGTGTCTACATCTATTTTTCCTTCAAATACAGGAATATCAAATTTTACCTGTACCTTGAAGGGAGTGGCACCTCCAGAGTGGATGTTGGATGCAGATGAACCATAGGTGGGTAGTCGTTGAAGGATCTGAGCAAATTTATCCATCATCGCATTCCTTTGTTTCTCGAGGGCCTCCTCGAGCAATATTTTGATAGGATCTCCTACTCCCTCATCTTTCTTTTCTTCCACCATGGGAGGTCGTCAGGGTTTGTGAGGCTAATCTTGCAAGGGTTCAACCAGATTGAGCCCTAACTCCTTCTACCCTGACCACGTTGGGGGCATGCAAAGAAAAACAAAGAAAGAGTAGACCCCTCTGATACCACTGATCCAGATTTATGCAGGAATGAAAAATAATATAGAAATAACCATAAACATAGAGATGCAGCGGAAATAATGCGTCATTTCATTAACATCAAATAACATAAATATGCTTACATACATAATGGAAATAAAATAGCTAGGTTGCTGGTAGCGAATCTCTGAGAAGAGATGTCGTGGCTACAGACCTCTGAACTATGTTACAATGAGCCTTGAGGGCCTATTTATTATTTAGAAACAAAGGAAAAACTGAAACATCCAAAAACCTAACTCTAGGATATGAAGCGCCAAAACTGTGGGTCCCGTTTGGGTAAACTGGCGTTTCAACTTCGTGGGAACGTAACTTTGGCATCCGATCTCCATTTGACGCGCTCAATAGCTCGTTAGAAAGATATATCTGAGGATTAAAACTTTATATATGAGCAACATCAATCCATGGACCCATGTTTCTCCCATTTCTCCCAAAAAACGTCGTTTAGGGCCTCAAAACAGCTCTAGAAGTTCAGGACCCAAAAAACTGCTAAAAATAGTAAGTTGTGTTATAACTTAAAAACTGAACAAAATGATGGTGGGGGTTCAAATGGAATAGGTGGGTGGCCACCAATATCCACCTACTAGATCAATAAGGCCCCAAAATGGCTCCGGGAGTGTAGGACCCGAAAACCTGCTAAAAATAGTAAGTGGTGTTCAATGTGAAATGTTGCAAGAATTGATGGTGTGGGTCCAAATGGATTAGGTGGGTAGCCACCGATATCCACCTAGATCAGATAGGTGAAAAGTGTTCTTCATAATAAATCCCCTCGATCTATGAGAAGCCCCGGGCAACAAATCTTGCCTTATACTTCTCAACGCTCCCATCAAAAGCTTGCTTTACCTTGTAGATCCATCTTGATCCTACAACTGATTTTCCCACCAGCCTTGGAAAAATCTCCCAAGAACTATTTCTGAAAATAGAGTCACACTCCTCCACCATAGCATCTACTCATGTGGGCTCCTCCACTACTTCTTCAAAATAATATGGCTCTTCACAATACACTTGCTCATAAGATAAATGTATCCAGTAAATCAGTCAGGTGACTGTCTGTGTTTGTGTTGTGATGTAGGGACTCCTACATTCTGTACCACGTCAAGATTCAGTCTCTCAGCTTCTATGGTATGTTTTCTGCCTTGTATGATGTTTGGTTCTACATGAGTGGACTCCTCCACTCCATAAATCTCCTCCTGTGGCTGATCCACATCTAGAGGCTCATCTTTGGGAACAAGAAGTTCCTCCTCTACATGCAAGTGTAGCTCCCTCTCAAGCGACAACTTCATGGCTTTCACCTCATTAAATTTTATATCCCATCACACCACAGTCATCCGACTGTCTGGAAAATACACATGATAATTATGGGGTGTTTCTGTGTACCCCACAAATATTCCAACTTCTGCAGTCGGCTCCAGCTTCTTCCTAGCATCCTTTGTCACATGAATGTAAATATATGATCCAAAAAACTTCGAATGAGAAATATCATGCTTCTTACTAGTAAAAGCTTCTTCAGGTGTACTCATGCCAAGTACTTTATGAGGACAATGGCTTTGCACATAAATCGCAGTGTTGCATGCTTCCACCCACAAGTGCATCGATAGGCCCTAGTCATGTAGCATTACTTGCGCAACACCCACGATCGTTATGTTCTTCCTCTTTGCGACCCCATTCTGCTGTGGGTTATGAGGCGCTATGTGTTCTCTTTGAATTCCTTCTTTTCTATAGACGTATTTGAATTTTCCCAAGATGTATTCACCACCATCATGCTCCGTAGAGTTTTCACTTGCTTCCCTGACTCCTTCTCCACCAATTCCTTAAAATCACAGAACTTTGAGAATGTTTTGCTCTTCTTTGGCATGAGGAAGATCCAGCATCTACGAGAATAGTCATCAACAAAAATAACATAATACCAGTATTTTGTTGTTGAAGCAACCGAGAAAGGTCCACACATGTCTGTGTGAATTCACTTCAGGATCACCGAAGCACGACTCTCCTTCTCATGAAAGTTGGTCTTCACAAACTTACCCATAGTACATCCCTTGCACTGATATGAATATGCAAGAGTACCCTTGGGAAGTCCAGTAGAAATCTACTGCAAAATATTCAAAGCGCCATGGTGAAGATGGCCCAATCTCCTATGCCATAATTCGCCCTCATCCTGGCTCACCACTTCTTTTGCTTTGATCGCCATTGCAGCACAACCATCTACCTCTAGCTTGTATATATTCTTAACTTGAATACCTATCTTCTTGTTTTGACCAGTTTTTTTGTGTCAAAGGAAGGCTTTTCCCTCACTGAAAACAACATCATAACCTTTGTCTTCCAACATTGCAACCGAGACCAAGTTCTCATTCAGACCTAGAACATGCATAGCATCCTTCAACAAGAATGGATTACTGTACTCCCTCTCAAAGGTAATGGTCCCAATGCCGGTCACACTATATAGACCATTGTTACCCATCTCTATATGCATCTGGAGGTCCTTCTCCTCCAAGTCACTAAACAACTCCTTGTCTCTCGTCATATGGAAAGACGCACCACTATCAAGATACCACACCGATACATTATAGCTTGAAACCTAGCATGTGATTAAAGATAAATCAAACTCAAATTGCGAGGTTAAGGCCTCTCCAGTTGCAGCTCCAACAACCTTCTTGTTCTTCTTCTTCTGTGGGAAGGTAGTGGAAAAATGCCCATGTCCGTGATAGTGAAAACACTTCACCTTGGACAAATCCTGCTTCTTTCCTTTAGCTTTGGATTTTGAAGGAAATTTATTCCCCTTCCCTTTCCTTGCTTTGGCAGCCAAAGCGCAATTATCTTCATCTTCATTCTTCGATGAAGAGCCATCCGTGGTACCTCGCCTTATCTCCTCCTACGCAAGATCCGACCAAAGTCGCTCCCATCCCGGTAGTTTGTCTCGTCCATTGACAGAGTCTTCGTAGCTATACCAACTCTTCGAAAGCCCAAGGAGAGAGAATCTCACCAAGTCTTCATAATAAAGAGTAACCCCCACACTTCCCATTTCATCCTTGCAATGGAAAAACTTCATGAGGTATTTTGGAATATTGTCGCCCTTCTCCATTTTTATTTTTCTGAGCTTGTCTTTAAGCGCCAACTTCGTCTGATCGCTTCTGCTTTGGAAAAAATCTTTCAAATCCTTTCACATTAATAATGGAGTGGCTTTCCCGTGAATTTTTTACACAATATGGTCCTTCACACCTTCCAACAGAATTCTTCTTGTCTTTCCTGTCTTCTTTTGCCATGAGTCAAGTAATGCAGCATCACTAGATCCCAGCTTAGGAACATCACTATCAATGAGCTCCTTTAGTCCATTATCCTCCAGCATCACCTCCATCTTATCCTTCCAGGATATGTAGTTCAAGCTCCCATCAGGGGCATACTCCAATTGCAACCCATTGAAAGACATTTCAATGTATACTCAACTTCTGCACCAAGAATTTTCTGTAGCAAATTCGAATTCTCCACCAGCACAAACTCAACAATTATTCACAATTGCAATCTTCAAGAATTAGCACTACTATGATACCATGTAGAAATTAGTATACAATAAGCATGCATACATCCAGATTTCCTTAATCTCACAATATTTAACTTCTTGCAAAATATAAAATCATTTCACTCTTAATATTTTGTGGAAAATTAATTGCAAACACATGTGAAGCATAAATAAAAACAATCACACATAACACAGTTGTTTAACAGGAAATCTTGAAGCTGAAAACCCCAACTATCATATTTTATGTATCATGGAGATCATGTAACAATCTCATACAAATATTCGTACATCAAGCTCTCGGTACAATCAATCGTCACACACTAACATAGAAGAAGTCTGCAAATCCATGCACCGATCTTTGCCCTCCTACTAGCCTACATCCACTGCGCAATCCGTACTGAAGAATATCTCTGAATGAATTCGAATTACCCTTGCCTTGACTGCGCAATCCTCATTGGAAACTCCAATGTGTGTGTGGTGCAATCAATGCATCACTATAGTCACAACAGATAGTCCATATTTCCCTTTCACCTATCTCTCCACAAGGTGTCCACTGGAACTAACATGCACTGTAGTTAACTGTTGTACTATTCAGTTGATTAATTAGTTATTATTTGTGAATTAATTAATTCACTCCACTCTCACTAGTGTATCATTCAGTTAGACTAGATGCAACTAGCTCAACTGAGTCTAACTGAGTTAAACTAAATACAACTCCATGAACTACTCTTCCAACTCCGTCATAACTTTTCCACTTCAGTTCTAACTGAGTCCTCCATGCATGAACCACTGGTAAACCCTAGGAATTTTTTAATTCCTTCATCCCACTGATTTTCCAAATCTATGCATTGAAATTAAGTTCTCCAGCAGAATAAGTTTATGTTTATTGTCGGATTATTATTGAGAGCTAATAATAATTGACACTTCTATTTTTAGATTGATGATCTATAAAGATTCTTCTCCCAATATTCTAAAAATATAATTTCATATATTTTTCCAACTTAATCAACCATCCACAAATAGCATCCTGCAACTTCTGAAATATGATCACCATGTCTAAAAATAGAATTGCGCCAAAAATTGCATGCGGGCCCACTTAGTGAAGGCGACTCTTTTCACTAAGCTCATCATATTGTTGAATCTCAACAAGGGCATACAAAATAAAGGTTTTAAGTGCATCAAAATCAAGGTGGGTTGGGATAATTCTAGCATATGGTCTGCGTGTCTTCGCAGGTAGTAGATCTAGCACTATACTTGTCGAATTGGACCTTAACTTAGTCCACCAAGTGGTTCTTGGGTTTTTGAACCCTATGCTCTAGTATACATAATGGCTCAACCAAAAAAATCCCCTCATATGATACCTATAGTTCCTTCCATTAAAGATTATGAGATTCATCATCTATGTAGTTTCTTGGTACAAATATATCATTAAAATTATGAATTTTATACAAGTGGGGTGGTAGTGCAAGATGGTAGGCGATATTTCTAATTATTTCTAGAATTTTAAATGGCCCAATAAACCAAAGTGACATTTTTTTTCCTTTTCAAACCGGATGACACCTTGGTTTGGCCTGATATGGATAAAAACCTGATCCCCTACTTCATAATTTGTATTCTTCCTATGAGCATCAACATATCTTTCTTTTTTATTTATATTAAGCTTCTTTTAATTGTTTCCTAATTCATTTTACCTCTTCTTCCACATCTTGAATTAATTCTGGTCCCAGAGTCACTCCGTCTTCTTACCTGTACCAAATTATTAATGTTCGGTAAGGTCTTCCATATAACACTTCAAATGGAGGCATTCTGATTGAACTATGGTAAATTTTATTGTAAGAAAATTCAACCAAAGGAAATTTCTATTCCCAAGATGTTTTTCAGTTCATAACATACATCCTCAACATATCTTCCATTACTTGGTTCACCCTTTTTGTTTGTCCATCTGTCCGAGGGTGATAAGACATACAAAAATTTACTTCAGTTTCTAAAGAAGACTACATACAACTCTAGAAATGATCTGAACTTAAACAAGAATGCAATAAAATAAAAATATAACCACAAATAAAAATATGCAACATAAATAACACTTAATTTCATTAATATCAAATAACTAAAATAAGCTTACATACATAATTGAAATAAACTAGCTCGGGTGATGGTAGCTTATCTCTGAGAAGAGATGTGGTATCTAAATGCATTTGAAATATGTTAAAATGAGGCTCAAAGGCCCATTTATTATTGAGGAATAGTCGAAAAACATAAACATCCAAAAACCTTAGCCAAGGACATGAATCTCCAAAACTACAAGCCCCGTTGGGGTAAATTTTTATATCAACTTCCCAGGGTCATAACTTTTGCATACGATCTTCATTTGATGCACACGATAGCTCGTTAGAAATAAATATCCAAGGAATACAAATTTTGACAAAAAAATTAATGACAGCCTCATTTAAAAAAAAAATACGTCGGTTAGGGCCTCAAAACTACTCCAGAAGTTTAGGACTCGAAAAACTGCCAAAACTAGAAATTTGTGCTACAATTAAGGAAACTGAAAAACTGAAAGAAATGGTGGTTAGCATCTAAGTGGAATAGGTGGGTGGCATAAATATCCACTTGGTTCAGTCCACCACCCTTAAGAATAAATGGTCCCCATTGCATTGAATGCCTTCATGATATGGGAAAACTTCTGTTGAACTTGGTCCCTTGTGAGCCACTTGCCTTGGTTCAGGAGTTGGCCAGCTTTGACAACCCAATACAATTGGATCTTCTATTCGCAAGTGTTCTTAATATTCATGTCCATGATCTGGTCAGTTTTTTCCTATTACATGAAGTCAAAGTTTAACTCTGTTGGTGTGAGTTATTCTACAATGTGTGATGTGTCTAGTAATGGTGGAAAGTATGGCTGAAGGTGATCCACATTGAACACTGGGTGAAGGACAAGGAATGGGAGAATTATGAGCTCAAAAAAATTATCTCCCATAGCCTTGGTGATAGTTTAAGTACCATATCATAGTGGTATAAGCTTCAGGTGGGGTCCCATAAGGCATTATTTATGCAAATACAACTAAAATTTGTCACCCACCTAAAACTTGTGTAGTACCCAAAGTTAATCATGTCGCTGCTTGTACCTGGAATTGGACTTCTCCAAGGTGTCTTGAACCCGATGGAAGATGTGTTGGATGCATTCAATAAATATGGTTTATTTATCATTCTCAGACATTACATGTGTGGATTTTGTTTGTGTATTTGCATGAGGTATTCCAACATCAATCAAACACATTAGTTGAAATATTAGACCCACTTGAATGGGACTATGATTAATCAATCTATGGAGAGATTTGTTATTAATTTGTTTCACATAGGGAAGAATATCATCCAAGGTTCGTGGATTCTTGGAGTTGTACATGTGGAGTATGTGCATTATCATCCTATTGAAAACCTTTATCTGGCCATTAGTTTGGGGATTGAATGCGGTCGACTTGGTGAGCTTCATGTCCAATAGTGTCTAGAGGCTTGACCAGAATATGCTCAAGAACTTACTATCTCAATTTGATATAATGGTTTTTTGGGTCCCAATATTTACTCACACTCATTCAAAGAATATTTTGGCAGTGTAATCTATTGTTATACTCTTCTTGTATGCCCCCAATATAGCCATCTTAGAAAATCTTTCCACAAACAAAAACACACAGTCATCACCATGTTGGGTAGAAGAGAGGCTAGGCATTATTCCATGGAGACAGATTCCCAAGGTTGGATGAGAGTAGGTATAGGAGTGTAAAAACCTTTCTTTGTTGGTTTTTTGTTATATTATATCCACAATAAGCTACACGTGTGAACTGGGAGGTGAGTGTCCCCCCTTCATTGAGTCGTGTACAGTAGGGGGTCGCAGAGGGGGCATATCCACCCCTGTTGGAGGGTTTTCAAGGGGGTGGTATCCCTCCTGCACGGGCTTCAGGGAAATGAGCCGGGAAATGTTTTTGGACCCTATATTAGATGGGTGAACCTACCTATGGTTTTTTGGATGGGTTTAGCACATGGTTTTGGGCAAGATGGTTTTATGTCCATGGTATTTTGTAGATCCAGTCAAGGGAACTACGACTATGTTCTAATGTAGGGTTAATGGATTGGGGTTTATGAATTCTTCAACATATGTGTGTGTGTGTGTGTGTCTGTGTGTGCACTGTAACATCGAAAGGAACATAATGAAAAATCAATTTGGTAGTCTCATTTTTGGGATCCAGGGGAAAATCTTTGTGTCTATCTTTTTTATGTTTATGCTATTGTTATTGTTTACCTTTTGTTTTAAGAGTTCATTTGTAGATAATTTATGTACATGGTTAAAACCTACATACTTCTTGATGATTTTCTTAGAAATGGAACAAGAAGTGCAAGATATGATATATTTCCCAACATCCTTTCACATTTTTTCCACTAAAAGTAATTATGTGGTATGATCATATTTTTGTCCACACCAAAGTGTCCCGCGACCCAATATTAGTTGACCTATCAAATCAGTGTGGCATGCTCACTTGAAGGAACACAAAGGTTCCCCTAGTCGCATAATAATGTGTCCTAGAGCTGGAAATCAGGAACTTGTTTTCCATTTACTAGCATTTGGTCAGGGCCATCTAGAAGTGTTGTGGCCATAAGACTTGAGAAAAGTGGTCAGTGTTGCAAGTGGGGGAAAATGAGGCTATCTACAACATGATCGGTGCTTCCCCTTTCGTATTTAATGTTCAAGTGGAATTTTTGCAGATATGTATACCACTTGTGATGGTGATTGTTTTGCAACTTTCCTTATGTGTGTATAAACTAGAGAGGTCAGCGGTTGATGTGGATGGTCATCTCCTTCCCCATAATGTAATGATTCCATTTTCGGCAAGCCTGCACAATGGAATACATATCTTTATCATAGGTGGGGTACTTATGAATTGTATTGGAAAGTGTGTCACTATGATAGGCTACTGGATGCTAGTGATGGGTGAGGATTTCACCAATAGCATAGTCATAGGATTCTATCTCAATTTCAAATGCCCGTTATAGGTTTGGAAATGTGAGTATCGATGTAGCGAAGAGGAAATGCTTCAGCTCAATGAACGCCTTTTTTTGGGACCCATATCAAGAAAAAAATTCTTCTACTCTGCCCTTGGTAATCTGAATCAAAACCCAAGTGATATGAGAGAATCCCAACATAAAATTCCAATAAAAATTTGCAATGCCCAAAAAGTTGCGAAGCTCTATTATAGAGGTCGGTGATGGCCAATCCTTACTGACTTGGATCTTAGTTTGATCCACATGCATGCCTTGCTCATCTATGATGTAACTCAGATATTGGACCTGCCTCATGACAAAGGTTCATTTCTCCGATTTGGCACACAATTTTTGCTACCATGGGGTTTGAATGACCTATCGAATGTGTTTCAAGTGTTCTTCCAAACTCTTGGTGAACAAGAGGCTATCATCTAGATAAAAAACTACGAATGAGTTGGTGAAGGGCTGAAAAATGTCATCCATTAGCCTCCTAAAAGTAGCAGGGGAATTTGTCAACGTAAAGGACATAACCAACCATTCAAAAAGGCCTTCCTTGGATTTGAAGGTGATATTACATACATATGTGGGCTCTATTGAAACCTAGTGATAGAAATACCTCAAATTGATCTTGATGAAATAATTTTCCTCCTTGAGTTGGTCCCAAAGGTCATCAATATGTGGGATTAGATACCTGTTCCTGACAGTGATTTTTTTTTAGTGCCCGATAATCAATGCAAAGCCTCCAGGTCCCATCCTTCTCTTGTACAAGTACAATCAGGCTCCCACAATGCAAGGAGCTTGGTTGGATGTTCCCTTTCTACAACAACTCTTGGAATTTCCACTTGATCTCTTAATTTTCTAGAATGGAGTGGTGATATATTAGCCTATTGGGTAGAGGTTCTCCGAGAGTCATATCGATCAAATTCTTGATCTGACAGTGCAAGGGTACCCCTATGGCTGAGGAGAAAATGTCCTTATATTCTTCCATAACCTTATCCACCTTCTTCTATTGCATGGAGGAACCCTTCTCAGGGGCCATGGGTATGGCCACAATCTTTCCCTTACTTTGAGAGTGAATTAGAAAGAAAACAAATTTCCTAGTCTAGGTGATGATATTACTGCATTACCTAGAAGAGATCAAAGTGATGGTGGTAGGTAGGGCAACCTCCAGTATCCTGTATAAATTATTACACAAAGAAATAATAAGAGTGTGAAGCCTCAAATCATACATGGAATGACACTCCAACAAGTATGGTTGGTCTAATATTACATCACAAACTTCAATAGGAGCAACATCACACAATACCTCATATGTGAAGGGCTTGATGCTATAGGCAAGGAGACATTTTTGGCTGATGTGGAGATACTATCCTTGGTGAAGCCACCCGACGGTGTATTTATGTGGGTGTGGTGTGATCAGTAGGCCCAACTATTTCATTACCTCTATGGAAATGAGGTTATTTTGGTTCCCACTTTCGATAAGGAATTGCAGCGACAAACCCTTCACCCACTTCTGTGACTGAAAGAGACACTCCCCCTCCTTTGGATCTCTGAGTTCCACCTTTTGGAGCTTCCTGGTGGGTACTATCATAGTTGGTTCTATGTCAATGACCTACTTACCCTTTTCAATTCCCTTTTTGGGTTCTAATGCGTCCATATCCAAGGCTTTCAATTTGGCCACCAATGCCTTCTTTTCGTGACATTCATTCATGTTGTGAGTGAGCGTGTTATGGAACTCATACCACTTGTTGGTGTCCCTCTTTTCCTTCCTGTCAACCTTGTATTTTGGCTTAGAGGAGTTTCCTTGGGGGGTCTCATCCAGGCTCTATCCTTTTCTATATGGCTTGGGGGAACCTTTTCTCTACTTTGGGTTTGCAGATCCAAAGTATCACTTCTCCTGCTTGATTTTTTTCTCAATCTTGGCAGCATATGGGTATGATGCACCAAGAAAGGAGATGTCTAGGAACTACATCTCATATTAAATGTTTTTGTGGATAAAAATTTGGTACCTGAGCACCAAATGTTTCTCCTTAACTTTGATACCCAACTTTGTGTGCAGGGTATCGAAAAGGGACGTCAGCTCATGCATATCTTCATCCCTTTGTTGCCATAGTGTACCCCATTGTATGTACTTGTCGTCATAGCTCCTAACATGGTAGTACTGTTCCTTGATGGCATCTTACAAAGGATTCCAAGTGGTTGCAAATGAGAACAGTGATTGTTCCCTCTCATCCTTCTTTTTGCAGTAGGTTTCCCACCAGTCGTTGATATGGGGGGAGGATTTCAAGATTGCAAAAGTAATCATTTCCCTATTGGAAAAATCATGAACTGAAAAATATCCTTCCAACAAATTTAACCATTTATCTACAACATTTTCATATATCTAGCCTTCAAATGTGGGAATTTCAAATTTTACTTGTACCTTAAACGGAGTGGCCCCTCCAGAGTGGTTGTCGGATGAAGATGCGTCACCTGTGGGTATCCGCAAGAGGATCAAGGAAAAGTTGTCCATCATCGTGTTCCTTTCTTTCTCCAAAGCTTAGTTGAGCAAAATTTTGAAAGGATATCCTACTCCCTAATATTTCTTTCCTTTCGCCATGGGATGTCGTCTAGGTTTGCGAGGCTGGCCTTGCAAAGGTTCAACCATTTCGAGCCCTAACGCCTTATACGCTGACCTCATTGGGGACATGAAAAGAAAAAAAATTACAGAGTAGACCACTCTGGTACTACTGATTCGAACATAAACATGAATGAAAAAAAATACATATATAACCATAAATATAGAGATTCAGAAGAAATAACACTTCATTTCATTAATATCAAAGAAATGAAATATGATTACATACAAAATGGAAATAAACTAGCTCAGGAAAAGGTAACTAATATTTGAGAAGAGATGTGGTGGCTACATGCCTCTAAATTGTGTTACAATGAGGCTCAAAGGCCTATTTATTTCATAGAAACAATGCAAAACACTAAACATAAAAATATCTAACCCTAGGAAATGAATCGCTAAAACTATGGGCCCCGTTGAGGTAAATTCGTACATCAACTTCTTGAGGTCGTAACTTTCGCATACGATCTTCATTTGGCGTGCATGCTACCTCATTAGAAATATATATCAGAGGAATAAAAATTTCAACTACAAATATTGATTTCTTTTTTTCCAAAAACACATCGTTTAGGGCCTCAAAACGGCTTCGTAAGTTTAGGACCCAAAAAATACCAAAAATAGTAAATTGTGCTACAATCAAAGAAACTGAAAAAATGAAAGAAACTACGGTGGGGATCGAAGTGGAATAAGAGGGTGGCCAAAAATATCCACCTGGATCAATC
The DNA here is from genome assembly GCA_034641835.2 of Pinus albicaulis. Classification (NCBI taxonomy): domain Eukaryota; kingdom Viridiplantae; phylum Streptophyta; class Pinopsida; order Pinales; family Pinaceae; genus Pinus; species Pinus albicaulis. The sequence goes on along the minus strand of CM076579.1, from coordinate 1,139,380,713 downwards.
CTCCCCCTTAGGAAGCAATGGTACCCATTATGTTGAGTGCCTCCATGAGATGGGGAGACTTTTTTTGAAGTTTGTCCCTAGTGAGCCACTTTCCTTGGTGGAGGATTTTGCTAGCTTTGACAACCCAATACACTTGGATATTATTTGATGCAGTGTTCTTGATATATATTTCCATGATTCGATCAGTTGTGGCATGTTCCATGCAGTATAGGTTTAGCTCTGTTGGTGTGAGTTGTTCAACGATGTCTAACTTTTCCAGTAATGGTGGAAAGCATAGCAAAAGGTGGTTCACATTGAACACTGGGTGTAGGCCAAGGAATGGGGGAATTTTAAGCTCAAAAAAATTCTCTCCCACAACCTTGGTGATGGTGTAACACTGATATTGTAGTGGTATAATATTTTTATGGGATTTGATAACGCGTTCTTTCTACAAATGCAACCAAACGTTTTCTCCCACCTGAAACTTGTGTGGCACTCGATGTTGATAATTTCGTTGCTTTTACTTGGAGTTGGACTTCTCAAATAGGTCATGAACTTGCTGTCAGATGTGCTCGATGCATTCAATGAATTTGGTTTATTTGTCAACCTTGGACAATACATGTGTGTATTTTTTCTGTGTACTCCCATGAGGTATGGAAACATCAATAAGACACAATGGTTGAAATCCTACACCCACTTGAAAGGGACTATTACCAGTCGAGCTATGGAAATTTATGTTATAACTATGTATAGGTAAGGCTCTAATGCCAGGTTTGTGGATGCTTGGAGTTGTATATGCAGAATATGTGCACTATCATCCTATTGACAACCTTTTTTTCCCATTAGTCTGGGGATGGAATGTAGTCAACTTGGTGAGCTTGGTGTCCAATAGTGTCCAAAGGCTTGACCAGAATGTGCTTAGGAACCTATCATCTGAATTTGATATAATGGTCTGCGGCCCTGCGGGATCAAAAAATGTACCCACACTCGTTCAAAGAATAGTTTCGAAGGGTCCTCTGTTTTGATGCTCTTCTTTCAGGCCACCAATATATCCATCTTAAAAAATCTTTCCACCTCCACAAATACACAGTCATTACCATTCTTAGTAGAAGGGAGGCTAGACATCTAGTCCATGGAGGTGAATTTTGAAGGTTGGCTTGGAGTAAGAAGAGGTGTGTACATGCATTTCTTCTTGATGGTTGGCTTGATGTTGGTGCAGGAAGTGTAGGATCTCATATATTTCCATAAATCCTATCAGAGTTTTGGCCAATAAAATTACTTTTGTAGTATGACCACAATTTCTCCACACCAAAGTGTCTTGTGACCCAACTGTAATGCACCTCCCAAATCATCTTGGCACACCCGGTTGAAGGAACACAAAGGTGGCCTAAGTAGCATAATAATTTTTCATGGAGGTTGAAATCAGGAACTTGCTTTCCATCTACTAGCATCATGTATGTGGAGGCAAAATCTAGATAATTTTTGTATAGTCACGACCATCCAGAGGTCTTGTGGCTGCAAGAGTTGAGAAAAGTAGTCAATGATGAAACTTGGGGTCAGGTGAGAAAATATGCAACATGATTGTTGAGACCCTTTTTGTATTTAACATTGAAGTGGAATTTTTGCAGATGTGTAGACCTCTTCATCCAGGTGGATATTGGTGGCCACCCGCCTATTCCACTTGGAGCCCCACCATTGTCTCTTTCAGTTTTTTTCACAACTTACTATTTTTAGCAGATTTTGGGTCCTAAACTTCCAGAGCCATTTTGAATCCCCAAATGGAGATAATATGCCGAAGTTACGTCCCTGAGAAGTTGAAACACCAATTTACCCAAACGGGGCCCATAGTTTTGGCGCTTCATCTCCTAGGGTTAGGTTTTTGGACATTTAGAGTTATCCATTGTTTCTCCATAATAAATAGGCCCTCGAGCCTCATTGTAACATAGTTTAGAGGTCTATAGTTACCACATATCTTCTCAGAGATTCGCTACCAGCACCCTAGCTATTTTATTTCCATCATGTTTGTAAGCATGTTTCTATGATTTGATATTAACAAAATGAAGCCTTATTTCCACTATATTTCTATGTTTATGGTTATTTCTGTATTCTGTTGCATTCCTGCATAAATCCAGATTAGTGGTATCAGAGCGGTCTACTTTTTCTCGATCCTTATTTGCATGTCCCCAATGAGGTTGGGGTATAAGGAGTTAGGGCTCGATCTGGTGGAACCTTTGCAAGATCAGCCTCGCAAACCCCGATAAACACCCATGGGGGACGAAAAAAATATGAAGGAGTAGGAGATCCTATAAAATTATTGCTCAAGGAGGCCCTCAAAAAACAAAGGAATGTGATGATGAATAACTTTTCCCAGATCTTTCAACGACTGCCCACTGACGGTGCATCTGCATCCAGCAGCCACTATGGAGGCGTGACTCCCTTTAAGGTACAAGTAAACTCTGACATTCCCATATTTGAGGGTCAAATAGATGCATATGTCATAGATAGATGGTTGAATCTATTAGAAGGGTATTTCTCAATTCATGACTTTTCCGACCGGGAGAATATTATTTTTTCACTCCTCAAAGCTACCCCCCATGTCAAGAACTGGTGGGAAACCTACTATGAGAAAAAGGACAAGACAGAATCCTCTCTGTTCTCAGTCGTACCAACTTGGAATTATTTCTAAGATGCCATCAAGGAACAATACTATCCCATGGGGAGTTATGAGGACAAGTACATACAATGGACCACGCTGCAGTAACAAAGGGATCAAGATGTGCATGAGCTAACGAATTTGTTCCATACCTTGCACACAAAGTTAGGTATCAAATATTCAGAGAAAAATTTGGTGCTAAAGTATCATGGTTGTCTACATAGCTTCATTCAGGAGGAAATGGAGCTCTTCGACATCTCCTCGCTTGGTACGGCATACCGGTATAGTGCCAAGATTGAGTAGAAATTCAAATAGAAGAAGCGAGACTTTGGATCTGTGAATCAAAAGCAAGGGAAAGGTGCCCCCAAACCGCAAAACAAAGGAAAACTCCAAGGCATGGCAGCCCAAGACAACCTACCAAAGACACAAGCAAAGAAAAACACCGCAAAGCCAAAGAAGGACACGAGAAAGTGGTGTGAGTTCCATAAGAGCTCCACTCACAACACAAGCGAGTATCGGGCCAAGCAGTGACTGGTGGCCGAGATGAGGGCTTCTGAATTAGATGTATGCTCCGACTCTGAATCAGATGCATGCTCCGACTCTAAATCAGAAGCTAACAAGGTGAATGACAAAGGAAAGCAAATTATTGATGCGAAGCCCAATGCCACAGTTTCCACTACGAAGATCCATAAGGAGGAACTAGAAGATCTAGAGGAGGCAGAGCATCTCTTCCACTCCTGAATTTGGGTAAAGGGTTCCCCACTACGGTTCATTGTCAACAATGGGAGCCAAAAGAACCTCATTTTAGCATATTTCATGAAGCGATTGAGCTTTTCGACCACAGCGCACCCACAACCATACACCATTGGGTGGCTTCACCAAGGACGGGATCTCCGCATCAGCTAGCAGTGCCACCTTCCCTATAGCATCAAGCCCTTCATGGATGAGGCATTGTGTGACATTACTCCTATTGATGTTTCTAATGTATTATAAGGCCAACCATACTTGTGGAAGTGACATGCTATGTATGAGTCCCGACCTCGCGCTATTATTGCTACTTTGGGAGATAACTTGTACAGGATGCTAGAGGTACCACTGCCTCCCACTATCTCTTTGGTTACTGAAAAACAATGCGGTAAGCTCATTTCCCAAACGAGGAAATTTTTTTTCCTGATGATCCGCCCCCAGGGCAAGAAGAAGACTGTGGCCATGACCTCCAGACATGGCTCCTCTTCACGACAACAACAAATGGACAAGATTGTGGAGGAGAACGGGGACAACTTCACCTCACCCACAGGGGTGCCTCTACACTGTCAGGTCAAGCACCCCATTGACCTGACCCCAGGTGCACTGCTACCCAATGGAATGATATATAGGCACTCTATTCTCGAGAATGATGAAATCAAGAGGCAGATTCAGGAGCTACTGCAGAAAGGTCACATCCGACCAAGTTCATCGCCGTGTGGGAGCCCGATCGTGTTGGTACAGAAGAAGGATGGGACTTGGAGACTCTGTATTAATTATCGGACGCTGAACAAAATCACTGTCCGGAATAGGTACCCGATCCCACAGATTGATGACCTTCTAGACCAACTCAAAGGGGCAAAATATTTCAGCAAGATCGACTTGAATTTTGGGTATCACGAGGTACCAATTGAACCCTCTAATGTGTGGAAGACTGCCTTCAAAGCCAAGGAGGGCCTTTTCGAATGGCTCATCATGCCTTTCGGATTGAAAAATGCTCCCACAAACTTCATGAGGTTGATGAATGACATCTTGCGTCCATTCACCAGCTCATTTGTAGTGGTATACTTGGATGACATTATGATATTCAGCCATACTTGGGAAGAGCATCTCCACCACATCCAAGAAGTCCTCCAAACATTACGGCAAAACAAGTTGTGTGCCAATTTGGAGAAGTGCACTTTTGGCATGACCCAGGTTCAATATCTGGGATACATTATTGATGAAAGGGTGGTGCATGTGTATCCAGCTAAGATCCAAGTCATTCGAGATTGGCCAGCCCCAACCACCCTAATAGAGCTTCGCAGCTTTTTGGGTCTTGCTAATTTCTACCATAGGTTCATGTTGGGATTCTCTGATCTCATTTGGCCTTTGAGTCAAGTCACCAAGGGAGGAGCGAAAGAAAAATTATGTTGGTCGAAATCTCAACAGAAGGAGTTCGTAGAATTGAAACAGTGCCTCTGTTCTTCCCCAGTTCTCACATTACCAGACTTGCAACAACCATTTGAGATCGAGACAGATGCCTCTGACTATGATATTGGGGCATTTCTTACTCAACAAGGGCATCCAGTGGCATATCACAGTGAGACATTATCCGACACAGTTCAAAAGTATCCCACTTATGACAAAGAAATGGATTCCATTGTGCAGGCTTGTCAACAATGGAAGCATTACATTTTGGGGAAGGAGAAAATCATCCACACAGACCACCGACCCCTGCAGTTCATACAACACAAGGGAAGTTGCAGAATGATCGCCATCAGAAGTGGTCAACATATCTGCAACAATTTCACTTGAACATCAAGTACAAGAAGGGTAGCACCAACAATGTTGCAGATTGCCTTCGTCGACCATTGACCATGGCCATAACCACCGTTCTCAACTCTTGTGGGCATGGGACTTCTAATTGGCCGCTTCTCTACAAGAGCGATCTAGAATTCAACTACACATACAAGGCACTCTTGGGGGGTATGCAAGTTCCAAATTTTCACCTTCAAGATGCACTATTATGTCACCTGGGACACCTTTGTGTTCCTTCAAGTGAGCATGCCAAGATGATATGGGAAGTGCACTACAGTAGATTTTTTGGGAATTTTTGGGTCGAGAGAATAATGGCAATACTGTAGAAGTATTTCTATTGGCCAAACCTTCGACGGGATTTCGGGAAGTACATCAGATCCTGCACTGCTTGCGCCATTGCCAAACCGACCATCAAGAAGCAAGGGCTCTATACTCTGCTACCTACCCTTAGTCGACCTTGGGAATCCATATCCATGGATTACATGCCAAGCCTTCCTTTTAATAAGAATGGAAATGACTGTTTTTTCGTGGTTGTCGACATATTCTCAAAGATGGCCATTATGGCAGCCTGCAAGAAGAATATCACAGCAGAAGCCACTGCTAAACTCTTCTTTGAACGAGTGTGGATGCACTTTGGGATCCCATAGTCTATCATATCAGATCGCGATAGTAGGTTCCTCATCACATTTTGGTCTAGCCTCTGGTCAATGTTGGACACCAAGCTCACCAAGTCCACAGCTTTCCAACCCCAAACTGTTGGCTAGACAGAGGTCATCAATAGGATGATTGTACACATTCTGTGCATGTACAATTCAAATAATCCACGCACATGGGATGAGAGCCTTCCCTATATACAACACAGTTATAACCAGGCTCTCCATAGCTCAACCGGCCACAGCCCCTGTCAGGTGGGCTTGGGATTCCAACCGCTATGTCCCATTGATGTATCCATGCCATTTGCAGCTACTCAAGATGATTCGGCTCATGTCCAGTCTAAATTTGACAAAGAAAACAAATTCATCGAGCATTTCAGCACATCCACCAACAGGTTCATGACATATTGGATAGAGCCAATGCTAAGTACAAGCAACGACATGATCAACATTGGGTGCCACAAAACTTCTAGGTGGGTGAAAAAGTGTGGCAACATTTGCAGAAGGAGTGCCTCACTAGGCCCCACCGCAAGATTCACCCGCTCCGATATGGGCCGTACACCATCACCAAGGCTGTAGGGAACAATGCCTTTGAGCTCAGTATTCCACCATTCCTTGGTCTGCACCCAGTATTCAATGTAGACCGCCTTTGTCCCTACCTCCCACCTCTATTGGACATCTCTAACATTGTAGAAGAACTCACACCAAAAGAGTTAAACCCAGATTGTATGGAACAGGCCACCACAGAATGTATTATGTACATGCAAATCAAGAACACTCACTGACAGAAGATCCAACTGTATCGGGTTGTCAAAGCTAGCCAACTCCTGCACCAAGGAAAGTGGTTCACCAGGGACCAAGTTCAACAGAAGTTTCCTCATCTCATGGAGGAATTCAATGCAATGGGGACCATTTCTTCCTAATTTGAGAGGAATGATCGAGGTGGATATTTGTGGCCACCCGCCTATTAAACTTGGGGCCACACCATTGTCTCTTTCAGTTTTTTTTACAACTTACTATTTTTAGCAGTTTTTTGGGTCCTGAACTTCCGGAGCCATTTTGAAGCCCCAAATGGAGATAATATGCCAAAGTTACGTCCCCGGGAAGTTGAAATACCAATTTACCCAAACGGGGCCGATAGTTTTGGCACTTCATCTCCTAGGGTTAGGTTTTTGGACGTTTAGAGTTCTCCATTGTTTCTCCATAATAAATAGGTTCTCGAGCCTCATTGTAACATAGTTCAGAGGTCTGTAGTGGCCACATCTGTTAGTATGAATCTTTATTCGAAGTGTACAAAAAAATACCACTTTATCTAAGCATAACTTATAGCCCTAACAGCATAAATGACTGCTAATATCTTCAGATCTGCAATTATATGATCAAGACAAATGCTACAAAAATCAAGATCTATGCATTAGAAGACATCAAACAGTAGAAAAATAAGATTTACTCCGTAGATCTAATACACAAGACAATAATATATCCAACGAATATTTTTATTAATGGCACCTAGGAGGAAAACACAAGAGGGTGTTCCTTGTTCTCCTTAATGGGATGGGTTCTTGTGAGTCCTCAACACTTCATATTTATAACTTCTGTCTCTTGATGGTGTAGAAAACCCAGACAAAAATGGAAAAGTATGGCTATGGTTATGGATCAATAGCCAGACCAACTGTTGAAATCCAAAGTGATATTTAGGCAACAAAAGGTGACAAATTAATGGGAAAACCCTTCTATTTATAACAAAATACTAAGTTAGTCTGGAGATTGGTGCATAGTTAAAATATTATTAACCAAATCTAGATCCAACTTTTATGGAATATTTTTTTTATATTTGTTGGAGGGAAAAGGTATTTGACTTGAGTCAAATCCCTTTATTTGTAAATAATAAATAAATAAATGATTTATTTATCATTTTAAGGATATGGTTGGGTAATAATCAAATAAATAATGATTTATTTAATTATTTAAGGGTGAATTAGTCATATTTAACAAAGAATATTATTTAAATAATATTTAAACAATTATTCTTTAGAAAATAATAAGATAAATAATGATTTAAATTAATTTCCTTGTTTTGGGTTAAATATAACCAAAAATATTAATTAAACTTATGTTTAACTAATTATTTCTTGAGGAAAATCAAACAAATGTATATTTATTTAATATTTCCTTGTGGGGTTTCCTGTTTACACCATAAACAAATTAATAAAGGTGATTTACTAAGTTATTTTCATAGTGAAAGCAATTTTACTTGGAGTAAAATTGGTCTTACATGGTGTACTTGGGTCCATTTAATAATAATAGGTTAGATGACCAAAAAATGGTGTAACCGATTGCCCCCCTGCGTGCGAGCTTTAGGAGCTAATCGTATGACTGAAGTACATTGTAAGAACTCAATCAATAGACATTGGAGGGGAAGTCAAAGAGAGAGAAGTATAAGGTAAACCAAAGTGTTGAAAGAACTAGAACCTAAGGAGGCGACTTGCAGGTGCAACAAGTCTTTGTGAGTGAGTACCTGCTATAAGCGGCGGGGGAGGCATTCCTATGCCTGCCAAGGCAATAGTAAAAACAAAAAGGCGCCCAGAAAACCATGGAACGCAATGATAAAATATATGCTGGCATAAACATGAGATAGATAAATAACACAATAATGAATCCCACATACATATTGTGCCTGCGATAACAGCCAGGACTTTGTACAATAATATCTGAGTACATGAGATATAAATACAACCCAGATGCCCTTGAAAACAGGAAAGGGCTCTAAAAATCTGACTGATACATGCAAACAAAGTGGATGAGGCTGACATCATCAAATTTATGGAGTTTCATCGAAGGCTTTGATGAAGAGGTCATCCGAGTGTGTGGGGGGCTACCTATAGGGCCACCCCCTCATGAGGGTTGAGACATCTCACACATATTCGGGAATCACCGACGTCAGCTGCTGCATCACTGAACCATCAAGTATATGGATCTCGATCATGCTAAAAGGAGCTGGAGCTGATAAATAATAAATTCAAAGGGTAATAAGGAGTCCCTTTGCCTAATTCGAGGCACCGAACAAGAGTGGAAGCTGGAACTAAGGTACATCGCCCTCTAGACCTATCTTCTAGAATGAATGAGCTGATGTCGACAGAAGGAGGTCCACCATAGGTGAGGCAATAAGGGATTCTCAACTAAGGCATGAGAGAAAATAGTAGAGTGACTGACAGACTAACACAAATGATGATGATGAAATGGGGGGGACTGAGTAGTGAATGGACGACTTCCCTTGTTAGAGAATAAATGGCATGGATGACCTAGCAGCGACTGACACAATATCATGAGGGATAGGGGACAGTAGGACTGAAGGTCATAATGTATGACACGAGAGAGGGACCAAGGAATGAATGATGGAGGACTATGGCGAGAGGTAAAGGGACTTGGGATAAACTCCATGGAAGTAATGATGACTCCACTCGGATGCTCTAAACAAGGGTGACTTGATGGTGCTGCCACATATGTAAAGGTTCCGATGGGGACCATAAAAGTGTGAGTACAAGCTGGTAACTCACGACAAAAGTCGACACGAGCATGGAAAAGTATGGAGGCAACATGGTGCCCCCAGTACGAGTGTTTCAAGTAAAGAAATTTGATTTTGAGGAAGGGTGAAGTGGCGCTTCTTGGAAAAATTGTGTCCTGGTGAACTATCAAATCAAAAAATCTAATAGATACCCATTTTAGGGCTTGGTGAGATCTTTCCAATGGTATGTACGGTTCGTCAAATTGAGCTACGTTTTGGTTGCAATAAGCGAAAGAAAAATCAGGGGTTTTCTTTTAATAAGGCATTTTCCTTCCAGATTCACTTATTTGCCGGTGGAGCTGTGGTGACTGTGGTGGGGATAGGACACCTTAAATCTTGCGATAATTGTAGCGGATAAACCGACCGTTGGAATTTTGGATCTATGAGTTGTAGGTAAGAGGCCTAATCCTACTCTTTCATTTCAGTGGATTGAAATTTTAGTTTAGGTACCTAGAGCTCATGAACAAGTGAAGTCATACTTTTTGGGGTCTATTCTACGACCTGGGTAGCAGGTTATGGGCAGAAAAATGTGACCTGTCCCAGGAAATGACCTAAAAAGTGTAATCTATCAGAAAAAGAGGGTTTGCAGTGTTGCTTCTGGCTAATATGTGGGATTTTTATGGTTGAGGGGTATAGGTGCCCCCAAGCATGTTGTAGGCATGCATAAATGTATTTAGAAAAAAAGGGAAATCTAAACACATTTTGATGATGTGGTGTGCCATTTGGTCTTGGTGTGGTTATGCGGTTTGAGAGAGGAAATAGATGATTACCAATCTCTTTTGGTATTGCATATATGAATCAAATGGATTTGTTAAGTTTTCGGGTTGGAATACATGGTGTTACTATCCCAAAGAGAGGATTTTGAGATAATGAACTGATGTTCTCCAAGAAAACCGCTACGTTGGTCAACCACACTATCTATGAGATTGGGTTGTTGATGAAATATGAAGGAAAGATGAGGGGTATCATTCCTAGAGTGATCTTGAAGTGATATGGGACTCTAGAGGTTCTTCTAAATGTGGAAGAATAATGGGACTAGAGTCATCACAATTAGATTCACTAGGAGAGTGGTGGAGAAATGCTTCTCCTCGGCTCTCCAATATGGGTGCCCCCCTTACCCAAACATTGGGTGTAAATGTAATGGCCACAAGGTGCATGTGATTCGAATGCATGAATTCGATGTAAGGGGGAATAGATAAAGTCAGGAGTGGTGGCTACTTCCATAATGTCATCATTGTAATAGAATATGGGGCGACCGATGGAATAAATACCACCTAATGTGGTGAAGTGACCTTACTCCTCCTCATGAGAGGAGAGGTTTGCATGTGTATCGTCACTAGGGGTGACAGAGGAGGAAGCAGACAAAGGATCTGCTGATGTTGAGACTAGGGAGGGTACCGAGGGGAAGTTGGGTGAAACATCAAGGGAGGTTTTATTAGGGACTTTTGACCAAGGACCCGTGATCTCAAAATCATAAGGGGGAAAGCGAATGGGAGCATATGTGACTTCTGGTGTTGCCAAATCAAGATGCGAGAATAAGGGAGCGGTTGAATCATTATGCTCAGCCTTGAATTGGCATAAGGCTTCTAAAGAGGAATGATACTCTTCGAGGCAAGGGAAAAAGTGAGTGTAGTGGCCATGGAAATCACACAAAGCACAAGGGTGATTTGTGCGCAATGGTTTGAGTTTCGGGATTGAATTGGGTATAGTGACATATACCTCTGGGATATCATATTCTGGAAACATCTTGTTGACCATGGACTTGAGGTGAGGCAACTCCAGACAAGTATGGGTGGCATGGCTGACAACATCACACAAATCACATTGGGTGGTATGTTGTGGAGGCCTAGAAGGGGCAGGGTTTGTCGAGGTGGCCTTGTCCTTTGATTCCCTCTTGTGAGCTTTACCCTTCTTACCTGGAGCAGTCGCAATGGGAGGTGGTTCCTATTGATGTGAATGAGGCACTGTTGCAGCGGGAGAAGTCATAGGGACCAGTTGAATTGGGGTCAAAGCAAGATAAGGTTTAGCCTGACCAGGTGGGGTGGCAGTTGGCGGATCGAGGTACTAGACGGGAATACCAAGAGTCAGGTTAGAGAGAGAGAGTGTGGCCATAACAGGTACAGTGTACACTCCTGGTGGGGGAGCTAGGAATGGTATTTGACCAAAGGGGTAATGACCAGGCGGGATGGCTCTAAGGTGGTTGAGGCTTAGAGGAAACGTTCCTGGAGGATAAAGGTGCTCATGAGTACCAATTGAAGGTAAAGGGCCAGGAGAAGAAGGTTTAGAAGGCTGATTAGAGGATATAATGAAAATATAGTAATCGGGGGAACCAGATGGAAGAGGTTGAGTGACCACCTGTCCTTCACGTGGTTGGGTAGCCACAAATCCCTGCTGAGGGAAAGGATCAGTAAGCACAGCCGGTTGACTAGGTGCGGGACTGGGAGGAATGAAAGGAATGGCTTGTTGTCCTCTCAATGTTGCTTGAGACTCCCATAGCTGTCGCATCTATGGTATAAGGGGAAAATCATGCATATAATGACCATAAACACCACAACATGAACAGGGCTTGTTCATACAAAGAGGCCTATCCCTCTTAGGTTGAGTTCTTTGTTGCTAGTTTTTGGTGTAAGGAGCATTACCTTGATTAGGTCCATGATTACCAGAGGCAAATTGATTTTTATTTCCTTACCTCTTCCTTTTTGAGGGAGGAGGATTAGTCGTGTCCTACTGTGTGTACACCTGCCTCGGAGGGGGTGGTGGTTGCTGTTGCGGGGGTTGAGAAGGCAAGGGAGGAGGAGGTGCTAATGCTAGAGGAGCCGAAGAAATAGGATGTGGATATAGATAATAAGGAGGTTGGTTAGTAGTGTGGTAAATAGGAGGTTGGGAAAAAGGAGGAGGCATGTCATATCCTGGATACGTGCTACCAGGAGGGGAAAAAGTGCCAGAGGAGCTGGCCCCTCCCTGAGAGAAGCCATAGCCCATGGGAGGTTGAGCATATGGATTAAAGAGGGCTCCAATGATACTGTCAGCGGCATGAGATGCCCCCAATGCGTTGGCACCACCAGGTCTAAGAATATTAGGTAGAACGGTATAAACATAACCCGACTGAGCGTAGATCAGGTCATATTTTAACGCAATTTGGAGAGTGGCTTCTTCGTTTTGAGGAAATTGCGATGCGACATCTTTCCCGATAGGAGACAAGAGAGTCCTAAGGAACCAATCCATGTAGATACGGTCCTCGAAGGGAGGGGATCGACATAGGCTCCTTCTTCTCCGCCATTCTTGAACATGTTTAGATAGGCGGGTCACAGATGATTGATAGACGGAGGTCAAGAGCTCGGTCCCAGTGTCGTAACGAAGGGGAAGCTGGAAATAAGACAAAAATGCCTGGGAAAGAGTCACAAAGGTGGTATGAAAGGAAGGGGCTTGATCAACATACCACTTAGAAACTTCACCAGTAAGTTTTCGTTGGAACAACCAAAGAAGGACAAAGTCATCGGTAATGGAATTGGACGAACACCACATGTGGAAAGATTGAATATGATTTGGAGGATCTTCTCTAGCAAGACCTTCAAACTTTGGGATGTCTGAAGGGAGCTTTGTTGGCATAGCAGGCCAACTAGCATCATGGTGTATAGGGTTGTTTATCAACTGGTCAAAATAGGGGAGGCTGAGGCCTGCCATGAAAGGAAGTAAGGGTGTTTCTAGGGTAGTGTCCGTGGCAGTCCCACTAGTGGTATTTCTAACGTGAGGGTAGGGGTTACCACCAGTATTAGGTCTTGCACCAGACATAGTGAAGGTTTCAAGGGGAGAACCGGAGGTGGGACGAGAAGGAGAACCCAAAGGACCAGAAGAAGAGTCGCTGTGTAGACTCGGTAGAGGACTAACTCGAACTCTATGTGGAGGAGTAAGTCTTCGAACCGGAAACTGAGGATGAAGGCCAAGAAGTCTCCGAGATAAATGCCTTGGTGCCGCAACGGTGACGTTAAAAACACAACACATGGGAAAAAGAGACCAAAAACGGCAGGAAGGTGCAGGATCAACTGATTACAATGTCAAAACAAGGGCAAAGAGGTGCAGGATCAAATGATTTCAGTGTTTTAGAGTATTTTCTTGGCGGTGTTAACCAAGCCATTTTCTGCTTAGGGTGTGTGTGTAAAAGTGTGTAAATTTTAATTTTTAAACCCAGACATTTGTAGAGAAAACGAAAAAGTGTTCTTGTATAGCTATAAATAACCCTACAAATGACAGTATATAGGCCTGCAAAACATAAAATAAACAACTAATAATGCAATAATCTAAAACCAAGAAGGTAGGCCTCTCAACAACTAGTCTATAGTTGAGCAAAAAAATAATCTAAACACACTAAAATAGGCTAATAGATCTTGGGTCAAGAGGGACAGAGATCTAAAACACAAAATCTGCTAGAACTTGGTGTAGAAAACAACAACAAATCAGAGGAAAATTGCTGTAAAAAGTGGTGGCGAAAGTCTATCTCTAGGAAGGAAGCAGAGTGCCCCCTAAGGAAAACCCAAAAAAAGCTAAAAGAGGAGATTTGGATGGATAACAAGCCAATCTGAGGTGGATCTGAAGATGAGGTATCAGATCTGAAAAAATGGTTGAAGACTCTGAAATTTGAGACAACCTGCAAAAGCAAACACTCTTCCACAAAAAGTGGAGGGTACTGAAGCCCTAGGGGGCTATGTTCCCACTTAATTGAGCGGAAAATAACAAGTACAGGTCCAAAATGGGTGGATACATAGGTTAGACAACCCTAAACAGAGGCTCAACGGAACCCAGAAAACTTTCAAAAAAATCCCTGCAGAAAATCTAGGTCGCAGTTTTTGGCCTGTTTTCAGCAGAGGTCACACTTTTTGGGCTGTAAAGTGCGTCATGGAGGTCTAGGTCATAGGTTTTGGGCAGAAAATTGTGACTTGCACTTCTGGCACTCTCGGCGGCAGGTTTTAAAAAAAAATTCATCTCAGCTGCGGCTGATGTCTGTCACCTGCGCAATGGGTCTGAAAACACGCAGAAGTTAGAATTTTTTATCGTTTTAGGGTTTTATGGATTAAAAAAAACATCAAGAATAAGAAAAACAAGGAGCTAAAGAGAAATCATAGGGTTCGAAGTAGCTGTATATGCAAGGATCAGAAAAATGATAGCGGTTGTAATGGTAAACCTGTGTGGAGTCGCCAGTTGTTAGTATGAATCTTTATTCGAAGTGTACGAAAAAATACCACTTTAGCTGCATAAATTATAGCCCTAACAATAGAAATTACTACTAATATCTTCAAATCTGCAATTAGATGAATAAGACAAATGCTGCAAAAATCGAGATCTATGCATTAGAAGACATTAAACAGTAGAAAAATAAGATTTACTCCATAGATCCAATAGAAAAGACAAGAATATATCCAATGAAGATTTTTATTAATGGCACCTGGGAGGAAAACACAAGAGGGTGTTCCCTGTTCTCCTCAATGGGATGGGTTCTTGTGAGTCCTCAGCACTTCAGATTTAGAACTTTTGTCTCTTGATGGTGTAGAAAACCTACACAAAAATGGAAAAGTATGGCTATGATTATGGATCAATAGCCAGACCAAGTGTTGAGATCCAGAGGGATACTTAGGCAACAAAAGGTGACAAATGAATGGGAAAACCCTTCTATTTATAACAAAATATTGAGTTAGTCTAGAGATTGGTGCATAATTAAAATATTATTAACCAAATCTAGATCCAACTTTTATGGAATATTTTATTATATTTTGTTGGAGGGAAAAGGTATTTGACTTGAGTCAAATCCATTTATTTGTAAATAATAAATAACTAAATGATTTATTTATCATTTTAAAGATGTGATTAAGTAGTAATAATTAAATAAATGATTTATTTATCATTTTAAGGATATGGTTGAGTAATAATCGAATAAATAATGATTTATTTAATTATTGAAGGGTGAATTAGTCATATTTAACAAAGAATATTATTTAAATAAGATTTAAACAATTATTCTTTAGAAAATAATAAGATAAATAATGATTTATCTAATTAATTTCCTTGTTTTGGGTTAAATATAACCAGAAATATTAATTAAACTTCTATTTAATTAATTATTTTTTGAAGGAAATCAAACAAATGTATATTTATTTAATATTTCCTTATGGGGTTTCCTATTTAGACCATAAACAACTTAATAAAGGTGATTTACTAAGTTATTTTCATAGTGAACGCAATTTTACTTGGATTAAAATTGGTCTTACATGGTGTACTTGGGTCCATTTAATGATAATAGGTTAGATGACCAGAAAATGGTGTAACAACATCTCTTCTCAGAGATTCGCTACTAGCACCCTAGCTATTTTATTTCCATCATGTTTGTAAGCATGTTTCTGTGATTTTATATTAATGAAATGAAGCCTTATTTCCGCAGTATTTCTATGTTTATGGTTATTTCTGTATTCTGTTGCGTTCCTGCATAAATCTGGATCACCTCTTCTGATGGCGATCATTCAAAAAAGTCCCTTGTGTCTGCATAAACTAGATAGGTCGGTGATTGATGTGGATGATCATCTCCTTAACCAAAATGTAATGCTTCCATTGTCAACAAGCCTGCACAATGGAATATAACTTTTATCATAGGTGTGGTACTTCCAAATTGTATTAGAAAGTGTCTTACTATTATAGGCCACTGGATGCCCGTGTATGGTGAGGACTGGACAAATGGAATAGTTAGAGCCATATGTCTCAATTTCAAATGGTTTTTTTAGGTCATGCAATATGTGTATCGATGTAGGGCAGAGGTGATACTTCAACTCAACGAACCCTTTCTGTTAGGACTCAACCCAAGAAAAATTTTCATTTTCTCTGCCCTTGGTAATATGACTCAGAGGCCCAAAAAGTTGCAAAGCTTTGTTAGAGTGGTCAGGGCTATCCAATCCTGAATGACTTGGATCTTAGTTGGATCCACATGCAAGCCTCAATCATATATGATGTAACCCATATATTGGACCTGACTCATGCCAAATGTGCATTTCTCCAAGTTCACACACAATTTGTGCTGCCATAGGATTTGAAGGACATGTTGAATGTATTGCAAGTTTTATTCCCAACTCTTGTTGAAGGATAGGATTTCGGCTAGATAAAAAACCATGAATGATTTTTTGAAGGGCCGCAAGATGTCCTCCATTATCCTCATAAAATTAGAAGCAGAATTTGTCAAACCAAAGGGCATAATAAACCATTCAAAAAGGTATTCCTTGGATTTGAACGTGGTCATCCATACATCTGTGGGATATATTGGAACCTGGTGATATCCAGACATCAAATCGATATTTTTGAAATTATTGGGCCCCTTGAGTTGGTCTAGAAGGTCATCAATTTGTGGGATTAGATACGTATTCCAGATAGTGATTTTGTTTAGTGCTTGATAATCAATGCAGAACCTCCAGGTTCCATCCTTCTTCTATACAAGTACAACCAGACTACCACAACGCGACTAACATGGTTGGATGTTCCCTTTTTTCAAAAAATCCTGGATGTGCCGCTTGATCTCTTGATTTTAAAGAATGGAGCACCAATATATCGGCCCATTGGGAAGAGCTTCTGTGGGAGTGAAATTAATTGAATGCTTGACCTAATAGTGCAAGGGTACCCCTGTGGTTGATGAGAAGACGTCCCTGTATTCTTCCATGACCTTATCCACCTACTTTCGTTTCATGGAGGAACCCTTCCCAGGGGCTGTTGATGTGGCCATGATCTTCCCCTTATTTTTAGATCAAATCAGAAAGAAAATAAATTTCACAGTCTGGGAGATTATCTTATTGAATTTCTTAGTAATGGTCAAATATATGGAGGTAGGCGGGGCTACCTCCAGTATCTTGTATAACTTATAACCCAAATAAATAATAATAGTGTGGGGCCTTGACTCATACATGACATGATGCTTCCAAAAGTATGGTTGGCCTAATAATACATCAAAAACTTCAAGAGGATAAACATCACACAATACCTCATATGGGAAGGGATTGATGCTATAGGGGAGGCGACATTGCTGGTTGATGCAGAGATCTCATCCTTGGTGAAGCCACTCAATAATTTACAATTATGGGTGTGGTGTGGTTGGTAAGTCCAAATTCTTCATGACCTCTACTAAAATGAGGTTCCTTTGGCTCCCACTAGTGACAATGAGTTGTAGTGGTGAACCCTTCACCCACATCTGTGAGTGAAAGAGGTGCTCACCCTCCTCTAGATCTTCGTGTTTTTCCTTTTGGAGCTTGGTGGTGGCTACTGTCACAGTGGGTTATGCGCAAATGAACTGCTTACCCTTGTTGGTTCCCTTATTGGGTTCTGGCTCAGAATCATAACATGTATCTGTCTCTGAGGCTTCCATGTCAACCACTAGCACATGCTTTGCATGACAGTCATCTGTATTGTGAGTGGGAGTTTTATGGAACTCACACCACTTTTTGGTGTCCTTATTTTCCTTCTCGTCACCCTTGGTTTGTAGCGTTAGGGAGTTACCTTGGTAGGTCTCAGTTGGGCTCTATCCTTTTCTCTATGGCTTGGGGGCACCTTCACTTTTCTTTGGGTTTGCAGATCCAAAGTATCGATTCTTCTTCTTGAATTTAACATATTAGTATGCTGCACCAAGTGAGGATATTCCCAATAAATCCATCTCCTCTTTAATGTATTTGTGCAAAGAACTTCATTACTTGAGCACCAGGTGTTTCTAAGAATATTTGATACACAAATTTGTGCGTAGGGTATCGAAAATATTCTTGAGCTCATGCACATCGAGATCCCTCTGTTGCTATAGTGTAGTCCATTTTATGTACTTGTTGTCATATCTCCCAATAGGGTAGTAATTTTCCTTGATGGCATCTCAGAAATAATTTCAAGCAGGTGTGACCGAGAATAGTGAGGGTTCCCTCTCGTCCTTCTTCTCACAGTAAATTTCCCACCAGTCCTTGACATGGGGGGCAAATTTAAGGATTGAAAAGATCATTTTTTCCCTACTAGAAAATGAAGAACCAAAAAATATATTTCCAAACAATTTAACCATTTATCTATGACATCTACATCTATCTGGCCTTCAAACATGGGATGTCAAAGTTGACTTGTAATTTAAAGGGAGTGGTGCCTCCAAAGTGGTTTTCAAATGAAGATGTGTCACCTTTAGGCATCCAAATAAGGATATCAGAAATATTTTCCATCATCACATTCCTTTGTCGCTCGAGAGATTCTTCAACCAATATTTTGAAAGGATCCCCTGCTCCCTTGTCTTTATTTTCTTCTGCCATGGGACACCGTCGAGGTTTGTGAGGCTGCTCTTCCAAAGGGTCAACCAGTTTGAGCCCTAACTCCTTATACCCTGACCTTGTTGGGGACATGCAAAGAAATATAGAGAAAGAGAAGACCACTCTAATACCATTGATCTGAACTTAAACAAGAATGAAACAAAATACAAATATAACCATAAATATAATGATGCAATAGAAATAACACTTCATT
Source organism: Pinus albicaulis (assembly GCA_034641835.2). NCBI lineage: Eukaryota > Viridiplantae > Streptophyta > Pinopsida > Pinales > Pinaceae > Pinus > Pinus albicaulis. The sequence continues at coordinate 1,139,361,809 of CM076579.1, read as the reverse complement.
TCATTAATATAAAACAACTAAAATATGCTTACATACAGAATGGAAATAAACTAGCTTGGGTGATGGTAGCTTATCTTTGAGAAGAGATGTGGCAGCTACATGCTTATGAAATGTGTTACAATGAGTCTCAAAGGCCTATTTATTATTTAGAAACAATGGAAAACCCTAAATATCCAAAAACCTAACCCTAAGAGATGAATCACCAAAACTATGGGCCTCGTTGAGGTAAATTGGTACATCAAATTCTTGGGGTCGTAAATTTGGCATATGATATATGTTTAAAGTGAACGATACCTCATCAAAAATATATATCCGTGGAATACAACTTTTGACTAGAAATAACATTTTTTCATTTTCCAAAAAACGGTTGTGGAAGTTTAGGACCCGAAAAACTTCCAAAAATAGTAAATTGTGCTAAAATCAAAGAAACTGAAAAATCGAAAGAAATAGTGTTGGGGGTCGAAGTGGAATAGGTGGGTGGCCACCAATATCCACCTGTGTGAAGAACCTTGAAGTGAATTCAAAATCCGTATCTAATATGATATTCTTAGGAAATCTATGGAACCTGATAATTTCATTTATAAATACCCGAGCTACATAAACAATGTCATAAGTATATTTTATGGGAATAAAGTGAGCACTTTTTGTTATTTTATCCATGTAAAAAAAAAGGCATCATTCCTTTGTGGGGTAAGAGGTATCCCTATGACAAAATCCATATAAATTACCTTCCACTGGGCCATAGGAATATTTTGTGGTTGTAGGAGACCCATTGTGTGATGATGGTCGACCTTCACCTGCTAATAATCAATACATTTTGTAATGAATTAGAAAATATTATGCTTTATTCATATCGTAAATAAGAGTTTCCTTATTTTAGCATACTTTTTCTTTACACGAGGATGTGCACGATAAAGTTCTCTATAAAATTCCTTGATTATGGTGTTCCAGATATTTCCAATATCAAGGGTATACATTCTTCCTTGGAATCATCACATTCCATCATTCTCTAGTTCATATTGTTAAAAATTAGGTTGTCTTGGAAATTTATTTTGACGCCCATATATTACTTTTAAATACAAACTATCTTCCAAGATATGTTATATCACTCGCTCCCTCAAATCTACCTTAATGGGGATAAGGGAAAATATCTTTGGTCTTCTACTTAGAGAATATGTGACCACATTCTCTTTCCCCTTGAGGTATGAAATTCCAAAGTCATGTTCACTTAGGAATTCACTCCATCACTTTTTCCTGGAATTCAAGTGTCTTTCAGAAAACAAGTATTTCAAACTTTGGTGATTTCTTTTGGGCACAAATCTTCTCCCTACAAGGTAGTGTCTCCATAAATTTAAAGCTAGCACTAAAATGACCAAATCTAAATCACGCATGGCGTAGAGTTCCTGATGAGGCTTCAAGTTCCTTGAGGTTTATGTTATTACTTCTTTGTATTCCATCAACACTGCACCTAATCCTTGCATGGAAGCATTGATACATACAGTAAAGTATTTTCCATGTTAGGTACTCACAATATTATTTCACATGTCAACAATAATTAATCTCAGTGGATGCAATATCACATTCCTCGCTCCACTCATATATAACTCCTTTATGTTGGATGGTTGTGATAGGATTTTAAAGTTTTGACAACCCTTCTACAAACGTTCAATGGTATCTTGATAAACCCATAAACTACGCACTTCATGTGCATTTTTCAATATCATCCAATCCATCATTTATTTTACATTATCGGGATCTAATGAGATCCCTTCAACATATATACTATGACCTAGGTAAAGAATATTATTTTGAATGAAGGAACACTTATATAGTTTTCCAAATTAATGGTTCTCCCTGAGGCAAGATAATACTATCTACAAGTGTTCTTCATGTTCCTTCTCATTCTCTGAGTAGATGAGAATATCATCTAGGAAGACTTGTACAAAGCATTTGAGATACTTACAAAAATCACTATTCATAACATTCATGAATACTACGGGTGCCTTAGTCAACCAAAATGGCACCACTATGAACTCGTAATTCCCAAAACAGGTTCAGAATGTTGTCTTAGGAATATCACTATCGTTAAATATTATTTGATGATAAATAGGCTAAAAGCGATTTTTATAAAAGACAAAATCCCCTTTCATTTGGTCGAATATGTCATCAATTCATGAAATTGGATACCTATTCTATATTGTATCTGAATTTAAGTATCGATAGTCTATACAGAGCTGCAAGGAACCATCCTTATCCTTGAAAAAAATTACAGGTGCACCTTAAGGTGAGATACTAGGTCAGATGAGTCTTATGTTTGATATTTCCTTCAGTTGTATTTTCAATTCTTGAAGCTTTAAAATGGCCATTCTATAGGGTGTCTTAGATATTGGTTATGTACTATAATTTAATCGTATTGTGATATCAAGCTCCCTTTCAGGAGGTAATCCTAAAATTTCCTTGCGATAAACATCTGAAAATTTAGGAAACATGGGATATTTCTCTAGTGATGGACCCTTTTCATTTCTTACTTACTTTGCTACATATACCTGAAAACCTTTTCTGAGGCAACACTTCAATTGCATTGTTCAGATGAAGTGCAAACAAACCTTCATTTTAACATGCTGAATTTGGATTGACTCTCCTTCATCATTGATGAAGATAATTCTTTTTGCATGATAACATCCCCTACCTTGTTGAGCTTCCAACCAATCCATCCATATGATGAGGAAATAAGTTTTAGGGAAGTGATTTATACTTTTAACTAAGTCGAATAGACCCCTTAATCAACCATGCATTCCTTAACACTTGACTCTACATAATAAAGTTTTCCTGAATCCATTTCTACCTCTCTAAAATCATTTTTCTTGTTTGTTTTCAACCCACATTTATATAACTCATATGAAGGAATGAAAATATCAGTTGCACAATAATAAAATGATAATTTTTTTTTTTCATGTTGTTAATTGTACGTGATGACTCCACTATAGTGGACAAATATTATGCCTAGTTGGTTTTTGACTGCTACATGGATTCTAGGATTTCCTTTGGTATTTAATTATGCCTCTTTTCATTCCCTATGAATAAAAATTGATGAAGCCTCTCGAAAATCACGCTAGAAATGAGGTCCTCCACATCCCAAACAATCAACCTATGGTGATCCTCTTACACCATTCTGTGAGTTTCTTGAAAGAGAGTTCCTTCCCCATATGTTTCTTCCTCCATTGAAGGTTCCTCTATAGGTAAAATGTCTCATGTTAGACCCAAATAAACCATAGATACAATATTAGCTACCACTGGAGCCCTTGCTCCTATTCCCCTTGGAGAAAACCTACCACATAAGGAGGTGTGTATAAAATCCACATAGATTCAACTGATCTTGTAATATGCTAAAAAAAAATACTTCGATATATTATACAAATTGCGGAAACCAATTTCGATCACACAATCACATGAACAAGAAAGAGAAATAATTTCAATCGCATAACACAAATATGTATTTGGGGAAATCCTCAGCTAAAAACCCCACTATATGTATATTGCATTAAGTCAAGAATATGAAACAATAAATTTCTCTCTCATTCTCGAGAGTTCTCTGCACTATCTCTAACTATATCACGCTGATATGAGAAGGTTTGGTCCAATACTTGACCAATTCCTTGCCCCTCACTAATTGTTATGAAACTAGATCCAAAAATAGAAGAAAAGAGAGATCATCGCCTCAGAAATCAGCCACTTCGAGGGGGAAACCGCCAATACATTATATAAATGAAAAATTCTTGGATGATTCAAATGAAAAAAACCTCCTTTCTATATATAGGAGTCCATGGGGCCACAATGTAATCCTAGCCGACTTAACAATAATAATGTAAGGGCACAATAATAACAACATGGGGGTTACAGGGGTACGAAACACTGTTACCGATGAAATAGGTAACTGCATTGTTACCTACTTTTTTTTGGTAGCATAAAAAACACCCGATTTTGAAAAGTGGTGATGCAGAATCACTTTTTTTTTTTTAGCACATTTTTGACACTCTAATATTTTTATTTATGAAGTAAGAATATTTGTTTTAAAATGTTAGTGATTTTCACGCTAATTTTGAAACGTATTGATGCAGCGTCAACTTTTTTTTTTAGAGCGGTGATTTTCATGCTAATTTTGAAACGTATTGATGCAACATCATCCTTTTTTTTAGAGTGGTGATTTTCATGTTGGTAATAAAACACAAAACTTAGATTAAAAATATATATATATATATATATATATATATATATATATATATATATATATATATATATATATATAAACAATAAAAAAACCAATAAAAATGTAAAAAAAAACAAAATTAACTCGTAAAAATAAAAAATTTAAACAAAAATAAATAAATAAAAACAAAAAAAAACAAAAATTTAAATAGAAAATTTAAAAATAATTTAAATTACAAAATTAAAATTTAGATAAAAAAAAAAAAAAAATACAAAAAAGAATAAATTAAATTTAAAAATTAAAATTAAAATAATAATAATAATAAGAAAACAAAAATACAAATTTTAAATTAACAACAAAAACAAATTAAAAAAAAAACAAAAAACAAAATTGAAAATTGAAAAAGAAAATTAAAATAAAAAAACTATCATTAAAAAACAAAAAAATGAAAAAAACCACGTGCAAATAATTAAAAAACAAATATCCATAAATTTACTATTTTTTTTTAAATGAAACAATTTATAAATTTTAAAAATGAAAAGCTAAATAAACTAAAAGATTAAAAAAATAAAATAAAATTTAATTAAAATTTAATAAATTTAATAAATAAATTTTAATTTTTAAAAAATAATTAATCTAAAATATTAAATTTAAAAACAAAATAAAATTAAAAAATAAACCGAAAAAATTAAAACAAATTAAATTTAAAATAAAAAATTTGAATTAAAAAAAAAATATTAAAAATTAAAAAAAAAAAAAAAATATATATATATATATATATATATATATATATATATATATTGATCGTGATGGCGCTGCCAACCGGCCACCCGCCCAAGTGGCGGCGAAGGCCGGCCTCCGCCACTACCTGTGTGGGAGGCTGATTCCGGGAATCGCCCTCCCGCGTCGGGAGGCCGATTCCGGGAATCACCCTCTTGCGGCCTCCGCCGCCACTTGGGCGGGTGGCCGGTTCCGGGAATCGACCTCCCGCGGCGGGAGGCCGATTCCAGGAATCACCCTCTCGCGGCAGGAGTCCGATTCCGAGAATCGCCCTGAGGCCGATTCTGGGAATCACCCTCTCGCAATGGGAGGCCAATTCTAGGAATCGCCCTGCCGCCGCAGGAGGCCGATTCCAGGAATCGCCCTCCCACCACAAGAGGCTAATTCTGGGAATCACCCTCCCGCCACAGGAGGCCGATTCCGAGAATCACCCTCCCGCGGCGGGAGGCCAATTCCGGGAATCACCCTCCTGCGACGGGAGGCCGATTCTGAAAATCGCCCTCCTCCCACGGGAGGCCGATTCTAGGAATCGCCATCCTGCGGTGGGAGCGGGAGGGTGATTCTCGGAATTTCCCTCCGGCGATGGGAGGCCAATTCCGAAAATCACCCTCCCGTCACGGGAGGCCGATTCCGGGAATCGCCATCCCGTGGCGGGACGTCGAGTCGCGGGAGGGCGATTCCCAGAATCGGCCTCAGGGCGATTCCCAGAATCGACCTTTCGCCCAGTGGCCGGCCTCCGCCGCCACCTGGGCGGGAGGCCGATTGGCGGCGCCACCACGATCAAGAAATTATGTTTTTTATTTTTTATTTTTTTTATTTTTAATATATATTTTTTTTAATTTGATTTTTTAATTTTTATTTTAATTAAAAAAAGTTAAAATTATTATTTTTTAATTTAATTTTTATATTTGAAATTTAATTTGTTTTTATTTGTTTTTATTTTATTTTTTTATTTTTTATTTTTTAATTTTATTCATTTTTTTTTGTTTTTAATTTTTTTTTCTAAATTTTGTTAATAATTTTTATTAAATTTTGTATTTTTTTTTTAATTTAATCGATTTTTTTTTTAATTTTTTCATATTTTTTTATTATTAAATTTTATGTTTAGTTTTTTCATTTAATTTTTTAAAATTTAGTAAATTTTGTATTTTTTTTAATTTGTTTGAATTTAATATTTTTTTTTTAATTTTTAATTTTTTAATTATTATTTTTTAGTTACATAAAATTTTTATATTTTTTTTATTTCAATTAAAATTGTGTATTTAAAATTATATATATATATATTTTTTAATTAAACTTAGTATTTTCAAATTAATTTGTTTTTATTTTATTTTTTATTTAATATATTTTTTTTTAATTTATTTTTTTCAATTTTTCAATTTTAGTTGATTTTTAAAGTTTTTTAACTTTTTATTTTAACAATGTTTTTTTTTTCTTTTTATTTAAAATTTATTTTTTATTTCAAAATTTATTTGTTTATTCATTTATTTATTGAAATTTAATATTTTTTTTTAAATTTAATTTGTTATTTTAATATTAACATTTTTTTTTAAATTTAATAAAATCTAATATATATATATTTAATATAAGTTCATATATATATATATATATATATATATATATAATTTAAATTTAATTTATTTTTTAAAATCTATTTCTTTTTTTTAATATATATTTTTTTAAATTTAATATTTTTATTGTAATTTATTTTTCATTTTTTATTTTTAATTAATTTTTCATTTTTTTACTTTTAATTTCAATAATGTTTTTTTTTTTTTTTTTTTTTTTTAATTTATTAAAATTTAATATATTTCTTTCAATTTATTTTTTTTATTTTAATATTCAATTTTTTTTGTTTTTTAAATTTAATAAATATTTTCTTTTTCTTTTTTTAATTTAATTTCTATATGTTATTTTTTATAATTTCTTTCTTTTTTTAACTTGTTTTTCTTTTTAATTTAATATTTTTATTTTGTTTTTATTTTTATTTTTTTATTTCTATATATTTTGAAATTTTAATTTTTAATTCTTTTCTTAAATTTTAGGTTTTTTTTAATGTTTGAATTAAAATTTTTATTTAGTTTTTATTTTTATTTTTTTATTCCTATATATTTTTAAATTTTAAGCTTTAAAATGTTTTTTATTTTTAAAATTTATTTCTTTTCTTAAATTTTAGGTTTTTTTTAATGTTTTATTTTAAAAATTAAAAAATGTTATTTCTATTTTTAAAAATGTCAAAAATATGACACAATTTTTTTACTTTTTTATTCCAGCGTTAACTGGTTTTGTTTTGAGGGTGTTTTTTCAATCTTTTTTCAAGAAACAATTTTGTTTTTAGCATAATTTTATAATATTTTGAAATTTGACCTTCGAAAAAAATCAAGTGCGTTCTGGAATACACTTTTTTTTGTTTTTGGGGTGTTTTTTCATGTTTTTTGAGTCTTTTTGGGCTAGAGTTCCCGTTTTGAGTTCAAGTTACCTATTTCATCGGTAACAATGTTACAACAATAACAATAAGGGGGTTACACTAATAACAACAAGCGACTATACTAGTAATATAGGGACCTAACATGCTCCTCTCCTTCAAAAAAGTGTTGTCCTCAATGCTTGAGTAGCTATGAGTGCTTCTGTATAAAATTCCCATCCTCCAAGAATCTTTAGTGGTTAAGTTCTTCCATTTGATGAGATACTCTGAAATTGATCGATTTTGTCATTGTCGAGTTTTTGTTTCTGTGACTGCTTTAGGATCCAATATGGTTTTTCCTTCCTCATCAAGTTCTGGAAATATTGTTTGAACTGGAAGTTTGTCCCCTATAATCCTCTTTAAACATGAAACATGGAAAAATGGATGCACTCGCGAAGAAGCGGGAAGCTCCAATTTGTATGCCATAGTACCAATCTTTTGCAACACCTTGTAAGGACCATAGTACCTTGGAAATAATTTATTATCCTTATTTTCTTGCTTGAGGGACATTTGTTTTTACAGTATCCTACATCAAAAATTCTCTTGCTGTGATGTTATCTGCGTGTTGTTTCATTCGATTTTGTGCCAAATTTAGGTTATCCTTTCAGAGTTGGAGAACTTCTTGTTGATGCTTGATGTAATCTTCCACTGCTTGAACCCTATAATTTTCCCTTAAAGAAGATGTGATGGATAGTGGATCATATCCATAAAGTGCCATAAATGGGGTCATTTTTGGTACAGTATGGAAGGAAGTGTTATACCACCATTCAGCGAGAGGTAACCACTTGACCCATTGTTCTTTCTTATTAGATACAAAACAAAGAAGATATCCTTCCAAACATTTATTCAGTATCTCAGTTTTACCATCAAATTGAAGATGATAAGATGAGCTATGAGCTAGTTGAGTACCCAAACAAGAAAATAATTCCGTCCAAAAATTTCCTGTAAAAATGGGATCTCTATCACTTACAATAATCTTCGGGTTTCCATGTAGATTTTGAATTGTTCCCATAAATGTAGTAGCAATTGTACTTGCTTTAAATGGATGAGATAATGCACACAAGTGTGCATACTTGGTAAGTCTATCAACTACCACCATGATGACACTCTTTCTTTCGAAATTAGGTAAACCTGTGATAAAATCCATTGAAATCTCCTCCCAATGTTGACTTGGAATGGATAAATGTTCTAGAAGACACAAGGTCTTAATTGTCTCAACTTTATTTTTTTAGCAAACCAAACATTCCGCCACAAAATTTTGAATGTCAGATTTAAGGCCATCCCAAAATAATTCTTTCTTCACCTTGTTGTAAGTTTTTAAAAATTCTGAGTGTCCTCCTAAAGGAGAAGTTTGAAATTCCAAAAGAATATGTTGTTTTAGTTGGGAATTCTTGCAAATATATAAGCAATCTTTGTACCATAAGGAATCATTTTTCTAACTAAATGTATAAGATGTACTAGGATCTTGCTGCAACTTTTGAAAGAGTGTCCACACTTCTTCATCCTTCTTCCATTCATCCCTTGCTTCAGTTATCCAATCTGGTTGGATAATAGAAATGGCACAAAGCAATGCTTCCACCTCTTCATCCTTTCTTGAGAGTGCATCTGCAACAATATTTAGCTTCCCTTTTTTGTAGATGATTTCAAAGTCATAACCCAACATCTTTGTGACCCATTTTTGCTGCTCTTCCGAAAATAGTCTTTGTTCCAAAAAGTGTTTAAGGCTATCATGATCATTTTTTACCTTGAAGTGTCTTCCCATTAGGTAAGGTTGCCATTTCTTTAGTGCATGTAGTATTGCCAACATTTCCGTCTCATAAATATCCTTTTGTAAATAATTTCCTTTGATTGAACGACTTTCAAAAGAAATGGGTTTTCTTTCTTGCATTAAAACAACACCAATTCCTTTTCCTGAGGCATCACATTCCACAATAAAGGTTTTTGTGAAGTCTGGCGTAGTTAATACTGCTGCTAGGCACATTGCCTCTTTAAGATGTTCAAAGGCCTTTGTTGCTTCAGGAATCCATGACAATGCATCTTTCTTCAATAATTTTGTTAGAGGTGCTACTATTCACCCATAATTCTTAACAAACTTGCAATAATACCTAGTTAACCCGAGAAATCCACACAACTGATTTATGGTTGTGGGGACTTTCCATTCCTTAATGGCTTTAAATTTTTTAGGGTCTACTTTAACACCCTCCTGAGATAGAATATGACCCAGATATTCCACCTCTTGTACTCCAAAGAAACATTTGGATGTTTTTGCGCATAATTGTTTCTCCTCCAATAGTTTGAGCACCTTGTCAACATATTGAACATCATCCTTCCAAGACCTGCTGTAGATTAGTATATCATCGAAAAATACTAGCACAAAATTTCTAAGGAAGGGTTTCAAAATGGAATTTTTCAACCCTTGAAATGTAGATTTTCGGAATATCTTTAGTCTTCATTTGAATTTGATGATATCCTGAACAAAGATCCAACTTAGTAAAATAAATTTCTCCATGTAATTCATCCAATAATTCATCAATCACAGGAATGGGAAATTTGTCTTTAATAATGGGATTATTGAGCTCCCTATAATATGGATACATGTGCCATGATCCATCCTTCTTGTGCACCAATAATACTGGAGCAGAGAAAGAACTTTGACTAGGATGAATTATACCAGCCTCTAACATTTCTGCAATCATACGTTCAATTTCGCTCTTTTGTACATAAGGATATCTGTAAGGCCTTATGTTTGGAGGAACACTTCCTAGAATAAAATGAATAGAATGATCATGATCACTAATAGGTGGGAGTCCCTTGGGAGTTTCAAACACCTTGGAATGATTTTCCAAGACTTTTTGGAGATCTGGAGAAATAGATGATTTTGATGTTGGAACTTCTACTAAGCATAATTGTGTTATTATGCCTCATTGTTCTTTATTCAGAAGCTTTGTCATGAAATTAGAGCTTGTTATTTTTCTTGGCTTCCCTGCGATATCCCGTAATTCGATTTCCTTTCCTTTCGAAAAAAATTTCAAGAAAATTTCTTGAAAATTAAAAGCTATCATCCCCAAAGATTGCAACCATTGTACTCCTAGTACAACATCACCACCTCCCATTGGAATTGAAAGCATTGGACTATTCAATACATATTCCCCCATGGCTAGCTTGATATTATGGCATTTTCGAGAGAAATTTATAATTCCTCCATTTACAACCATCACTTGAGATTCTGGTGCTGGGTCTAGGAAACAATTCAATTCCTTGGCTACCTTACAATGAATAAAATTATGGGTACTACCCAAATCAATAAACACTATTACATTTCTCTTCTTGATATGTCCTTATATATTGAGAGTTTGAGGAGTGGTAATTCCTTCCAATGCATTACACGATATGGTCGGACTCATTTCCTCTTCTTCTAGGGTTGGTTCCTAGTGCATATGCTCTGCTTTTTAATTTTCCTGTTCATTTTGTTCCTCCTCTTCACAATATATGTAAAATAATTTCTTCTCAACATACTTATGAACTTTAGTATATTTTCTATCACAACTGTAGCAAAGCCCTTTTTCTATTTTTTCTTCCAATTGTTGTGGTGTCGACCTTGTAGGTTGTGGAAGTCTAGGAGTAGCAACACTTCCATATTTATAGATTTGATTGGTAGGATTCCTTGTTGCCATAATTTTACGTTCAATTTTTCTTGCCAACCTAAATTAATTCTCCAATGATTTAGGTTCCCAAACGCGAACTTCATGTTGGATGTTATCCTTTAAAGTCCCTATGAAGACACCAATCCTGTTTTCCTCTAGAATATTAGTTACCCTTATATTCAATTTTTGGAAGTCCTCAATGTGCTCCCCCACTGAACCCTTTTGTCTGAGATTTATCAATTGGCTAAAGAAGGTGTTTCTCTTTGTATCCTCATAATGTGCTATCATTTCCTCCGTATAAATTGACCAAGTGACAATTTTTTTACGGGAGAAAAGCCATCAATACCATACAAATTTATTTTGTTCTAAATTTGAAGTTGCAATGCGTACCTTTGGTGTGTTTTGCACATTATTGAGATAAAAATATTGCTCCATCTGTAGTATCCATGTTACAGGATCCTTGCCATCAAACTTCCTCATATCCATCTTTGAAATATGGTGGTTCTTCCATCCAACATTAGAGTTTATGAAATCACAATTAACATTTATTTTATTCTCATCATTATTTTCCTCTACTATATTTTCGCCATTAGGAAACATTTCTTGTATCAACTTTGTCAAACCTTCCATGTCTTCTTTTGGATCATTCTTCAGGTTTTCCATGTTTCCTTTCATTTTTTCTTCCATGTCATCCATCTCAGCTTCCATGCCATCCATATTAGATTCCACGCCTTTCTTCAAACCATCCATATTATTCTTCAAATCATCCATATTCGCTTCCATGTCTTTCTTCAAAAATTCCATTTCATTTTTTGTTGCTCTTTGCGAGAACGAAATTTGGTGCACTTGCTCTTGTAATTTTGATAGATCATGTTGTAATTCTTCGTTTTCGTGAGTCATAGTGGAGTCCTCTGAGGGCTTAATGGGCGTTGTATTTTTTTTAGGAGGAATGTTACAACACAATACTAATATCTATGCTCAATAGGCCTTTGGAATCACCTAAAACCGATTTTTCGAACAAGACTTATGCAATTTGAAAAAAAATACACACCTTTTTCTTGATTTTGAGGAGCTCTTTATTGAAACTGAATTATCTCTGTAATTTCAGATCTTCAATATCTCAAATTCAGCCCTTAGGTAACCCTCTAAATCTTCTTTCGAATGCCATGGGTCTGACCTGATTTGGATTCTTGAAGACAAATTTATTTCCAATCTCCTACGATGATCTAATTATAGATTGGTTCAGTAGAGCTAACTTGTATGACTTGCCAAGTGTCACTGTTTCCTTCTTCGGCTCTAAAATTGATATACAGGAAACTACAGTCTGTGTAATTCTGGCCACTATTTATAGAATTTCATTCTGACTATCAGAGAGAGAGTTATGACGTTTTACCCATGCTCACCTCTTTGAGATGAAATTCGGGAGCCTGAAACAATCCTAAATTCCACAGATCATCTCTCCAAAAATATTGTGAACCAAGATTTGAAATTTTTACAGGAGTTTCCTCAGGATTTCTGCTTTGCTCTGTATAAATTTCAACTTTTGAAACTTAGTATACGAAAATACATAGCACAAATTCAACGATGACCTGGTTTAGTTGAAATTCGGGAGCCTGAAAAAAACCTAACTTCCACAGATCATATCTCCGAAAATATTGTGAACCAAGATCTAAAATATGTATACAAAGTTCCTCAAGATTTTTCCTTCGCGCTGTAAATTTTTTAGCTTCTCAACCTTCGCAGAAAAAAAGTTATAATGAAAATGTCATGATGACCTGTTTGGAGCAGTGAAACCCTAGAGTCCATATCTCTGATACCAAATGTTATCTAACCAGCTCCAAAAATAGAAGAAAAGATAGATCAATGCCTTAGAAATCAGCCACTTCGAGGGGGAAGCCTCCAATACATTACTAAATGAAAAAATATTGGATGATTCAAATGACCAAAACCTCCTTTCTATATATAGGAGTCCATGGGGTCACAATGTAATCCTAGCCGACCTAACAATAATAATGTAAGGGAAAAATACTAACAATATGGGGGTTACAAGGGTACAACAATAACAATATGGGGGTTACATTAACAACAATAAGTGACTATACTATTAATATAGGGACCTAACACTAACCAACCCTTCTCACGAATTCTTGAGGGAATTGAGCCCATATTAATTAGGAAATTCCAACTAATTGACTGTGAAATACATCCAAGGCATCTTGATGACCTCATGCATGAACTATATAATTTTATAATTATACAACTAATAGTTTACTTCCTTTTAACCGCAACCTCAACTAGGTCTTCCTTAAAACTGACATTAAAAAACTATTTAGAGTGAATTATCAGTTATCTGATTGATCACTTCATGTGAATTAAATTAAATTTAATTCATTGGACCTCTCACTAGCTCATCCAACAATTAGAACTAGTTACACTAATTTTAACTCAAATAATTAATTTAAGCAATTAAAACTCAAAATAAACCGCAATTGGACCCCCTAAAACTTAGGGTGAAATATGCATGCCTCTAGTTTAACTCCCAACTCGAATTGACTGAGCTAAATATGTCTTCCCAACTCAGTTAACTAGTCCAAGTTTTCATATGATGTGGAATTACAACTTCCTTCTAATTTAATTAAGGGGAAATTAAATTAGAAGCCTCTTCTTGTTGCCAATTTCAACACTCCCTCTCAACAGGAATTGGATTTTGTGGTACCCTGATCCTGCCTCTATGGAACTCAAATTTGGCTCTTTTCATTTCCTTCATCAATATGTCTGCATCATGTTCCTCTGTGGTATTTTACTGTAATGACATAATCTGCATATGAACACCATATATGAGATGGTGATACCAAATATCAATATTCTTGGACCTGTCATGAAAACCTGGATTAACCGAGAGTTTGATGTAAATATGGTTATCACAATAAATCACCTTCGGATCCATTGATATACCAAAAAAACCAATAAGTATATTCTCCATCTAGATGGCCTCATATGCTACCCGACTGGCCACCATTTACTCTGCCTCTACTGAACAGAGTACAATTGATCTTCGTTTCTTGTTGTACCAGGAAACTGCTATTGATCAAATGTTGAAGATGCCACTTAATGGGCTCTTCCTGTCGGATGGAGTCCCTGCCCAATATGCATATGTGAAGCCTTGAAGCTTCACACCCTCATTCTGCTTGTACGATAGCCCAAAATTTGTAGTGCCTCTGACATATCACAACACATGCTTTCCTTCCTTCTAAAAGAGCATGGTAGGTTTAAACATATCTTGACCAAGTTGGTTAACAACATAGCATATGTCTGGTTGTGTGTTCACCAAATACATGACTGAACCCAAAAGATGCCTGTGGATGGTAGCATATACTACTTCACTTGAAGTAGCATCATCCTTCCTCCTGTTTCCTACTAGAAGAGTCTCCATGGGTTTGCTTCCCTCCATGTGGAACTTCCTCAGAATCTCATTTGCATACTTGACTTGAGATACAAATAGCTCCCAATCTCTTTTCCAAATTTATAATATCGGGAAATAGTGCAAGAGCCCCATGTCCTTCATCTCAAATTATCTTTCAAGTTTGTCTTTTCAATACTTGATGAGCTTCTCATTACTTGTTAGTAAAAAATCATCGACATAAAGTATAATGATCAAAAGTATACCTTATACCAAAATATGGTAAAGTTTCACATCTGCTTCACTCTTAGTGAATCCGAATTCGATGAAGTAGTTTCTGATCCTGGTGTACGAAGCACGTGGTGCTTGTTTCAGCCCATATAATGATTTCTTGAGTCTGCACACATGCGACTCTCTTTCAAAGGTCTCAAAACCTTATGGTTGATAAATGTACAGCTCTTCCTCAATCATATCATTGGGGAAGGCTATATTTACATCCATATGATGTATCTACCATCCCATCTATTTTGAAAGTTAAAGTGGGGATATAACAGATGAGTGCCTTGTGAATGGTGCAAAGGTCTCATCATAATAAATCCCTGGTGAGCCTTGGTATTGCACCAAGAATGCTGAAACTCCCATAGGCTACCCTACTTTACTTTATCAACTCAAGTTCCGTACAAACTTGGAGGTGATAGAGCTATATACACAACAAATGCATTCTACTCATGTCATCCTCTTCAAATTTTTATGAAAGGGTACTACTTCTAGGGTTATTGGATGAAATTAGGCCTAGGGCTACAAATGATTCAAAGACATGGCGCCATCAGCAAGTACATAACTACACAACAAAAATAAAGTACATCTAACTATTCTACAATTAAATAAATATACTCATTAACTATGATAAGAAATGAAAGCAACCTAGGCATATTGCATGAAGTAAATTATTGAATTGAAATGGCATAAAGGAAACTAATATAATCACACTTTTCTGGGCCAAATGGCTAAACACTCTCTTCTTAGTCTATTCTATATCTATTATGCTTTTAATCATGCAACTACTCATGGCCTAACTCTGCTTGTAATTGGTTTGTTTTGCAGCTAAGAGAAGAAAGTGCTAAGGTGGCTTATGGAAGTCTTGACCACATGGGTACTGCAAGTATGAAGTTGTATGAGTGTTTTTTATAGGTCTATAAGATGTGGATGTTGGTATATAGGCTTAAGGGGGGGGGGGGGGGGTGGCGCAATGGTGTTATTTCAAGTGTTGCTACAGGTTTCCTATAATGCTACAAGAAAGTTTTGAATTTCTACAAGAAATAGTCTGAGGGAAATCTGAGGAAAAAAATAGGTATAAAAAGGGTGGCGAAGGTGGAGTGAAGGTTGATTAGGATGAGTGGAAGGTGTCCCACCCCTTGGCCAAGATCAGATACTCTTTGGAGGCCTATCTTGCACCCCTAGGGTTTTCTTACAGTGTAGGGATGAAAAATCTGAAAACAGGGCTCATGGTGGTTTTGATGAACAAAGGGGCTAGGAAGGGTGAGAGATGAAGCTAAAGGTTCTTGTGAAGTTCTTCTTGGCTCTGTTACATGTACCTGAAAAAAAACTAACTATTCATGAAATAAAAATGGAAAAATTCATGATAAAGACAATTGAAAATATGACTTGAAGTCGTAAAACAAATCTACTCTCATTTACAAACATAGATCTAACAAAACCTTCTAAGCATATCCATGGAATCACAACAACTAATATTTTATATTCGAATAAATCATAAAATAAAAATCACTTTTGGTATGTGGGGAAGGTCTACCCTCCTCAAGCTCAAATGACAAAGATGAGAGGGGGAGGCTTAGCTCACAAATTCTTGAATTTATAACCTATTCTACCAACATGTAAGCAAGTTAAATCTACAACAAAACACAAATGGAAGAAAAATAAAAAAAGTAAATTAAAATACAAGCAAGCTAGCTAAATACTGACAAGAAAAACTAGCTAAATGAAATGAAAGTAAAGAATTATTACACAAGAGAGGCTGAGGAACATGGATTGAGCCCTAACCCACAAGCCTAGATCTCTAAAACTAGATCAATAAAGCACAACATGAATATTGATTTCATTTCAAAAGATAGTTTCATTTCATAAATGTAAAAGTCTTGAAAAATAATTACAAGAGAAAAGATCCTAATGGATTTCTCCAAAATTCGAATCCTAATGAGCTCTTTCTCAACCCTATTTAACCTAAAGGGTAGCTACCAACAACTCCCTAAAAAGTAGGTGATGAGTCCACTTGAATGCAAGTGAAGTATGGCTTTAGTGCACTTGATATTGAGTTTTCTTGGCTGCCTTTGATTTCGAGTTGTTGGAGGGAATCTCGAGGATCCCTTCGCTACATTTGGGAGTTAAGGAGGGTGGAAAACCCCCTAGAATCTCTCGTTACTGTTTACTCCTAGTCTTGCTGACAAAATATTCACAAAAAATGCAATATCTTCGTGATTTACCTACATTTAACTCATGTTAGGTACTCAAAGTATGATAAACCTCAATCACCTTCTAAACTAGCATCATAAGACCATAATATAATAAAAATGCAAGAAAAATAGACTTAATATGAAAAAACGGTGACCATCAACCTATGCAAATGTAGCTAATTATGGAGCTCGTCATCACCCCCTACGAAATGGTTTCTCATCCTTTGAGAAACTAGTCCTCCTTCTACATTTATTTTAAGGATTTGATGGACCCTCTCACTTCCCAAGGAAGAAGTGTGGGAGTCCCTTCAGGAGGGTAAAAACCATAATTCTTTTATGCTTCCTCCCATTCTCTATTTGCCCATCTTGGTCCTTTCCATCACTCAGCCCCAATAGCAAGGGTGAACTAAGCTTCAAGCCAAGCCACTAAATATTTTTGGCCTGCATGACACTCTTGTACAATGGTGCTCTCTCCAGGGCACCCCTCAATATTTTCGATGTGTGGTAGACCATTTTTATAAGGCTATTAGGGAGGTTGATGCATCTTCTTTGGCTAGCCATTCTGCAGTCATCCCCAAATAATCAATAAGCATCATCACAATGAGTCATTTCTTGAGCTTGTGTATGGAGATATATTTTAGCAAGTTCAAGATCCTTTTCAATCTTTAGATGGTTATTTATGACTCCTCTAGGGTTGAAAAATTCTTCCCTTATATGTAATGGTTCTCTATTTTCTCTTCTCATAACCCTTCTCAGCTTTTGTGATCTTGTCTCATCATTGGCCATCCATGATGCCAAATCCATTAATTTCATATCCCCTATACTAGGATTGTGGTCTCAAATATTTAAATCAGTCAACACAAGGTTATGCATGTAAAACTCTGCCATTTTTGCCTTGTATGTCATACTTGCTTGATCACAAAAATCAATGAACTATCTATAGTTTTGGAAAGGTAAGGATCCATGGGAGGCTAATGTTTTAATTTGAAAGAGGAGCCACTGCTCCTTAAGGTAAACTGCATATGAATCTGAAGGACATCTATGTTGAATGGCCTCCACGCACAAATCTTCCATGGAAACCACTTGTTTACACTTTTTCTAAAACGACTCTTGTAGTGTTACATTCTCTACGTGAGCCTTCTGAACTTGCTCCTTCAAAACTGATTCTCTGAGCCTCACATCAGATAAATCCTTCCCCAACTTAGCTAATTTTCCTTCCATGAATCCTCTGTCATACACTCCTTTATATGTGTCAAGCTTCATCCAGTGATGAGTGTGTGCCCTCTTTTCCTCCAACTGATAAAACAAAGGAATAGTGAAATTTTGAGGAATTAACCTACCCCCTCCATGTATGTGAAGTAAGAGCTGATATTGGGTTGAGGGCTAGGTTTTGGCACTATTGCAACATCTTTGAGGATTTGTTATAGTGAGGTGACCTCTTCTTTTTCATCTTTTCCTCCATATTTTTCATCATGTTTTTCCTGTTGTGTCTTTCCCTCACCTTCCTTGACCTATTTCCCCTTTGTTGTTGTATTTTTCTCTTCAAGCAAGGAATTTTTCTCCAAATCTGTGCTTTGTAGAGTTTACTATAGCAAAAACAGAGTTTTGTGTAACAAAATATTTTTTTCTTGATGAATACCCCCTTTTCCTTATTTTTCACTCTTTTCAGTCCTTAGTGGGTCTATGGTGGTTGCATGAGGTGTAAGGGATGTCAATCTCACTAAATGTCTTATGATATATGTTACAGGGGGCCTTATGGGTGAAGTGACCTCTTGCACCCTTCCTTCCTCTAATCTGATTTCTTCCTCCTTCCTTGGTGATTCTTCAACGGTGATAGGGCTCTTGGTGGGAGTTTTTGGTTTTCCCTGTCTCACCCTCTGTCTCTTCATAGTTCTGAAGTACATAGATGTCTGCCTCTTTCTTTTTTATTTGAAAGGTGTGCTCAAAGAATTAGGCTGGAAACTACCTCTTGATTTGTGTTGTCTGGTGACATGTTGGTCTCTTAAAGGGAGGTTTCACTGCCTAAGATAGGGTCCACACCTTCCCTTTCCTCAGTCATTTCTTCCTCCTTTCCCTTGGCTTTTTTTTTCTCTCTCTCCGTTGTCTCTATGTTTTCTGCCTCAATTTCCATCTCTTATTTTTCTTCTTTGTTGTCTTCCTCCTCTTCCTCTTCTTCTACCTCCTCTTCTACTTCATATTCTACCTCCTCTTCAACCTCTTCTTCTTCTTATTCATCTTCTTCTCTTTCTCTCAAGCTAGAAGAAGAGATTTGCGATGTTTGGCTAGCTATAAAGGCTTCCCTATCCATTTCTATGAAAGAAGACCAAGATACAGGTAATTTCATCCTTCTCAGGGCATCATTTACCATTAGTTTTATTAGGACATGATGGGGCAAGTGATGGTATTCCTTTTGCCTTAATTTATGGCTCATGTCAGTTATGGATTTTAGGAGGAAGTAAGGGACACTCAATCTTTGTTCAATTGAGAGTTCTCCTTGACAACTTAGTTGATTTAACAATCTGAAATGGTACCCATACACCACACTAAGTCTGCCTTCACAAGAAATAAACT
This sequence comes from Pinus albicaulis, assembly GCA_034641835.2. Taxonomy (NCBI): domain Eukaryota; kingdom Viridiplantae; phylum Streptophyta; class Pinopsida; order Pinales; family Pinaceae; genus Pinus; species Pinus albicaulis. The sequence continues at coordinate 1,139,342,272 of CM076579.1, read as the reverse complement.
TCATGATGTGGAAGGCCCACTTCATCCCAGAGGTATGGAAGACTTTCTCTCCTCACTGAATTTTTTTTCTTTAATATAATCCTCTCCTGGTAGAAGGAAATTATTCTTGGTTGCAGTGCTAGGCATTATTTCCTTAACCCATTTGACTCCTAAGGAAAAGGTTTTTAGTCTGCTTATGAGTTCAGTAGATAATGTGATGGCTAGGCCTCTAACCATAGTGGTGCCCCTTTCTTCTGAATGTGAATGCATATCCACTACAAATTATTTATCTATCTCATCATCAGAACCTTTCAAAAGCTCAAAGAACCCTAGCCATTCGTGATTTCAGAAGATTTCCATAACCTGAGGGTGTTGCCTAATTCTCTTAATGTCAGTAGGCTCTCTTTTCTTTAATCCCCCTTCCAATTTAATTTATGTGATATGAAGGTGGTGAGATGTTTAAGAGTTATTCCTTGGAGATGGAGGTCTTGAAAAAAAATTCAAAAAAATTTCTCTTACCCTTTAACTATCAAATTTACTTTTGCTGAGTGTGAATTGTATGGATAAATTTCAGTGCTAGAGGATGACAATCCACTTACCTTGATCCTTTGCTATTTTTGTTTCAAATATGACGGATTTGGGACAGCAATCCACCCACAGGTGACTCTGTTTTTCCCTCTAAACCCTTGTTGGTCTGCTTCTGAAGTTGCCTGTAGAAAATATCTATTTTTCTGTAGCATGATGGTGCATGTAAGCCCAAACCTCGATGTTTCTCTTTTGATGGCTCCCACTACTCTCCTGATCTTTCTTCTCTTTAAAATTCTCAACGCAATGGTTAAAATGAGACAAATGTTACCTTTATTGTATTTTTAACTAAATTTGAAGCATTGTGGTGACTCGTACTTAACACGAGTTTCCTCTTTGAGACCGTTGGCCCCCACTTCAGTTAAGAATTGTTGACCTCGTGATCACTTCCCTTCGTACCCATTCACTCTTACTTGACTCGATTTGACTTGACCATGTGGTATGCACTTTCACTTTTCCTCTAGTTTCATTTTACAAAGGTGGCTAAGTTAACTAACCACCTTTTTTGCCTTTTAAATTTCTAAAACTTGTTATTCAACAATTTTTGCCATTATGGATGCACAGGGAGAGGTGCAAGGCCATACCTAAGCTTACCTGGTTTTGGTGAGATGTTGAAGGACCTTATGCAAATATCTGGATCTGGTGGTGGAAGCCTTAGTTTTTTATTTGTTGTGTCTTCATTTTTTTATTTTTTTCTGAGTGAGTTGCTTTTTCTGGGTGAGTTGCTTGTCTTTTCTAAGTGAGTTGCTTACCCTTTTCTTGTTTTTTTTCTTTTTTAGGTACTTAATGGAGGGCTCCAAGTGCCATGGTTGTTTTTCTTGTTTTTCTGGAGTTTTTCAGTGGTCTTCTGTAGTCATCTACATCATCTTTCCTTCATCTTTTGGCCTTGTTGTGCCAAACACAGATTTGCTATAAGAAACTTTCTGATACCTGTAGCAGTCTGTTTCTTGCCAATTCTTGATTCAGTTTGCTTATAAATGGAGGAACGTGGTTCATCAAGGCTATGGAGGAATTCATGGAATGAATGGGGTGTAGGATAGGCAAGTGAAAGGGGTCCCATGCCACGTTTCCAATGATTTAGCTGCAAATGGCGCAACATAGGGTTTAGATAGGGAAACCTTGTGCATGGAGTGAAATAGGGGTTTGGGAATGGTAGGTATAGGAAAAAAATGAATTATCGTACCCTTCTTGAAGTTTAGAAAACCCTAGGTATCATTTTCCTTCATTAATGAGTTTCCTATAGCATTTACAGGAGTTTCCTGTAGTACTACAAGAATCCTGTAGCTACTTGATTTGCCTGTAGAAATTACAATTTAGGGGAAAGAATGAAATTGTTTCCTATCTGATGGGTGAAATGGATGAAGGGATGTATAATGGAGTGGCTTATGGAGTGTGGAAGTAGAGAAAAATAGAGAATTAAGATAATTTTCTTCTTTGGATCCAAAAAACCATCTTTAATCACTAACCTGAAAAACATAAAAACACATAAATGCATAGGTCTTTCTTATTTTTCCTTTTATTTTTCTTTCTCTTTTTTTTTTTTCTCTCTCTCTCTCTCTATTTTGAAGGAAAGTGGGCTACCTCCACAGAGTTTTTCAACCCACAATCCTGCCTTGGGTGCCTCAAAGAGGTTTTCACCCAAGGATATTTTATTCTCTATTTTGTTTTCTTACTCCAGGACTACCTCATGAAGGTTTTCAACCCTAGAGTTGGCCTAGAGAACCTCTGAGAGGTTTTCACCTATTCCTATTTATTTATTTTTTATCTTTTTTCTCTATGAGGCACTAGAAAATGTGGAGTTTCCCATGACATACACCTCCCTATTTTTGGAATTTATAAATTATTCCCTACACAGGGGCTTCTTGTAAACCTTGAACCTGTAGCCATTGGCAAGTAGGGGAATTCCTTCCTCATCTATGGTTCTGCTATGAACTGCACCATTATCATAACATTTGTCCACTTTTTAGGGTCCCAAACATCTTGTCATCAGTTTTCCATTGAAGTCCTTAAAGCTTGATTCATACAAAAATTCCCAATATCCATCTTGAAAGGTATTTTCATTAATGTTCTTGTCATTCCAGACCTTCCTTTTCAACTAAATTACCTCTGTGTGAAGGAGTGCTTGCATCCTGAACTCATCCAATCCATTTAATTGCAACAACTTTTCTTTTTGGGGATTTGATATATCTAGGTCTAACTCAACTTCCATCCTTAAGGTGTTGAATTTAAATTCAACTAAAAGCAAAGCTTTCTTGTCATAGACCAGGTCATAAGGAGTGGACCCTATTTTTGTTTTCCGAGTAGTGTGGTAGGCCCAAGTACCTTCTAAATCTCTTGCCCCAATATTTCCTACTGTTGCTCACAACCTTGGTGAGGATACTCTCTAAGGCTCTGTTAGTCACTTCCACTTGGCCATTCGCCTAAGGGTGGTAGGCAATATAAGTCTTATTCTTTATTTTATGCCTCCTCAGAAAATTTTCAATGAGATGCGAAGTGAATTGTTCCCCCTGATCAATGACTACTTCTTTGGGGTATCAAAATTTGTAAAACAAATTCTTCCTCATAAATTCTGCTACTTCCTCCTCGGTTGCTACCTTCGTAGCTTCTGTTTCAGCCCACTTTGTCAAGTATTCAGTGAAGACTATGATATACTTTTTATGTCCCGATGGTGGATCAATACGTCCAATGAATTCCATTCCCCATTTTTGAAATGGCTCAAGAGCCACCTGAGGGTGCAAAGGCATATCATCCCTTTGTGTATTTTTCCCCATCCTTTGGCACTAGTTGCACCTGCTAGTGTATCTTCTGGAATCCTGGTGAAGGGTATGCCAATAGTATCCTACCTACAAAAATTTGAAGGCAGTCCTTTTTGCAGCAAAGTGGCCTCCAAAAGGGCTATCGTGACATGTATAGAGGATATCAAAAACTTCTTCTTACCTCACACATCTTCTTAGAATTTTTTCATGACCTAGCTTGAAGATATTTCCCCCAATCCATGTCAAAGGGGCACTTTTTTTTTATGATCTTACTTTTCTCCTTGAATGAGAGGTTAGGAGGGAACTTTTCAGAAACCAAGTAGTTATATATGTGAGAAAATCATGGTGAGAGTGTTGATATAGCAAAGAGATGTTAATCTGGTAGCTGGTCATCCACCATTCCTTTTTCATCTGTAGATAGAGCTAACCTGGATAAAAAATCTGCAACAAATTTTTTTTTCTAGGTTTATCAACATTGGCTAGCTCAAACTACAGTAAAAGTAACAACCATATAATTATCCTAGCATTAACATCTAGTTTTTTCATTAAATATTTGATGAATGTTGTGAAGCCAGATCCAAAAATAGAAGAAAAGAGATATCAATGCCTTAGAAATAAGCCACTTCGAGGGGGCAACCTCCAATACATTACATGAATGAACAATTCTTGAATGATAAAAATTACAAAACCTCCTTTCTATATATAGGAGTCCATGGGGTCATAATGTAATCCTAGTGGGGCCATAATGTAATCCCAGCGGACCTAAAAATAATAATTTTAGGGCACAATAATAACAATATGGGGGTTAGAGGGGTACAATAATAACAATAAGGGGGTTACACTAACAACAATAAGGGGCTATACTAGTAATATAGGGACCTAACATGCCCCTCTCCTTCAAAAAAGTGTTTTCCTCAATGCTTGAGTAGATCTGGGTGCTTCTGTATAAAATTATCATCCTCCCATGTAGAATCTTCAGTGGGTAAGTTCTTCCACTTGATGAGATACTCTGAAATTAATCAATTCCATAGCTTTCGAGTTCTTGTTTCCGTGATCGCTTCAGGTTCCAATATGATTTTTCCTTCCTCATCAATTTCTGGAAATATTGTTTGAACTAGAATATTTTCACCTATAACCTTCTTTAAGCATGAAACATGGAAAACTAGATGCACTCGTGAAGAAGCAGTAAGCTCCAATTTGTATGCCATAGTACCAATCTTTTGCAACACCTTCTAAGGACTATAGTACTTTGGCGATAATTTATTATCCTTCTTAGCTTGCTTGAGGGACATTTGTTTGTATGGTTGTAGCCGTAAAAATACCCAGTCTCCTACATCAAAAATTCTCTCGCTGTGATGTTGATCTGCCTGTTGTTTCATTCGATTTTGTGCCAAATTCAGGTTATCCTTTAAGAGTTGGAGAACTTCTTGCTGATGCTCGATGTGATCTTCCACTGCTTGAACCTTCGAATTTTCCCTTAAAGATGATGTGATGGATGGTGCATGATATCCATAAAGTGCCATAAATGGGGTCATTTTTGCTGCAGTATGGAAGGAAGTGTTATACCACCATTCAGCGAGAGGTAACCACTTGACCCATTGTGTTTGTTTATCAGATACAAAACAACGAAGATATCCTTCCAAACATTTATTTACTAGTGTCCTCCTAAAGGAGAAGTATGCAATTCCAAAATAATATTTTGTTTTAGTTGGGAATTCTTACAAAGATATAAGCAATCTTTGTACCACAAAGAATCATTTTTCCAACTAAATGTATTAGATGTACTAGGATCTTGCTTCAACTTTTGATAAAGTGTCCACACTTTTTTGTCCTTCTTCCATTCATCCCTTGCTTCGGTTATCCAATTTGGTTGGATAATAGAAATGACACAAAGCAATGCTTCCACCTCTTCATTCTTTCTTGAGAGTGCATCTGCAACAACATTTAGCTTCCCTTTTTGGTATATTATTTCAAAGTCATAACCCAACATCTTTGTGACCCATTTTTGCTGCTCTTGCGAAGATAGTCTTTGTTCCAAAAAGTGTTTAAGACTATCATGATCAGTTTTTACCTTGAAGTGTCTTCCCATTAGGTAAGTTCTCCATTTATTGAGTGCATGCAGTATTGCTAACATTTCCTTCTCTTAAATAGGTTTCTGTAAATACTTTCATTTGATTGGACGACTTTCAAAAGCAATGGGTCTTCCTTCTTGCATTAAAACAACACCAATTCCATTTCTTGAGGCATCACATTTCACAATAAAGGTTTTTGTGAAGTTTGGTGTAGCTAAGACTAGTGCTAAGCACATTGCCTCTTTAAGATATTCAAAGGCCTTAGTTGCTTTAGGAGTCCATGAAAATTCATCTTTCTTCAATAATGTTGTTAGAGGTGTTGCTATTCTCCCATAATTATTAACAAACTTTTGATAATACCCTGTTAACCAGAGAAATCCTCGCAACTGCTTTATTGTTGTGGGGACTTTCCATTCGTTAATGGCTTTAATTTTGTTAGGGTCTACCTTAACACCCTCGTGAGATACAATATGACCTAGATATTCCACCTCTTGTACTCAAAAGAAACATTTGGATGTTTTTGCATATAATTGTTTCTTCTGCAATAGTTTGAGCACCCTGTCAACATGTTCAACATGATCCTTCCAAGACCTGCTGTAGATTATTATATCATCAAAAAATACTAGCACAAATTTTCTAAGGAAGGGTTTGAAAATGGAATTCATCAACCCTTGAAATGTAGAAGGTGCATTTGTGAGGCCAAAAGGCATGAACAAAAATACATAATGACCATCATGAGTTCGCAAGGCTATTTTTGGAATATCTTCAGTCTTCATTCTAATTTGATGATATCCTGAACGAAGATCCAACTTGGTAAAATAAATTGCTCCATGTAATTCATCCAATAATTCATCAATCGCAGGAATGGGAAATTTATCTTTAATGGTGATCTTATTGATCTCCCTATAATCCGGACACATGTTCCATGACCCATCCTTCTTGTGTACCAATACTATAGGAGCAGAGAAAGAACTTTGACTAGGCTTAATTATACCCACCTCTAACATTTATGCAATCATACATTAAATTTCGCTCTTTTGGACATAAGGATATCTATAAGGCCCGATGTTTGGAGGAACACTTTCTGGAATCAAATGAATAGCATGATCATGATCATGAATAGGTGGGAGTCCTTTGGGAGTTTCAAACACCTTGGAATTATTATCCAAGACTTGTTGGAGATCTGAAAAAATAGATGATTTTGATGTTGGAACTGTTATCATTCAGATTTTCCTTGAAGTTGTTGGGAAGAGGAAAGGGGTCTGAGGTAAACACAAACCAACTTTTAGGTACAGAATCTAGCCAATATGTACCCAGAGAGGGCTCTCTCTTTATGCTTTAGCTTTGTTTTGAAAGATATTAGGATAGTTATGAAAGTTTAGGGATTTTGATTGTGTTTGGGTGATGAAATTCAATAACAAAGGGGTAGGACTAAGTAATTTAGGCCATTGGGCTAATGGAGTCAAAGAGTATGGCTTAACTGGATTTAGTTTCTTAACAAGGGATGGTTTAATAGGGCAAGGTAATCAAATAGGGAACAAATAAAGATTTAGAATAAATGAAATGGACTCAAAATGGGTGAAGGGAAACTAAGAATCCTTCAACATATTCGAAAGAGGGAACTTGAATGATTATTAATAAAGGGCAATTAAGAACTATTTACCAAATAATCAGAATGAATAAACTAGAAAATAGGAGCAATTAAGAATTCACCGTTCATACTAGTTCAGAGGAAAACATTAAGAATAATAACGATTGAAAATAGATTGCACTCAAGCACTTTCTAAATTATTCTTTTTCGTTTATCATTCAGATATGACACATAGATGGTATAATAAACAAGAAAAACTTTAAAACATAAGAGATAGAAGACTTATTGATCTGGTGTCTAACTCAAGAATCCTGTGAAAAGTCCTTTGCATCAATTTTTATCTAGCTAGCCATGCAAAATTGGTCCAACAACACTTTATTCCAAAATAATCAGTATTACAGCAAAGTCTAAGAATCCACCCCCCTCAATACTCTAATTGAGGGAGTATTTATACAAAAAATTATAAAAAATATTTCCTAATAGAGTGAGGTATAATTTGGGATGACTCATGAATAAGTTACAAGAAAATAGAGACAGATAGTCTCGTAGATAGGAGAAGAGGTAAACCGATGTTGTGTTGTTCCTATTTTTATGAGTGTGCGCCCTATGATTTGGCTTGTTGTTGTCTTCTTTGGTAACTCTATGATGGCTACCCTATTTTTACTGATACTCTTTATCTGCACTGATACACTTTGACCTGTTTGATCTCTGTTTGTCCTTTTACCATTACTTACTGTAGTAAATAATCAAAATTCATCCAAGGATATTTTTACAAAATGTCCAACATATCTTCCCACCATTGTGTTTCTGGTATTCTGGTTCTTTGAAGCTTTCTCAGGGTCTCATCAGTTTCTGTGTATCTAAAAAAGGTAGGCTGAATTGGAAATAAGTTCTTTACCTCATGTTCGAGATAAAACAAGTTTTCCAGACTGTCATAAATAATTTTTCCTGTAGGCAATGCTTTTGCTGCTAATGAACTTGTCGATGGACTTGCTTGGTTGTCTGCATACTTATTCAATTTCTCCACATAGTCTTGATGACTCATTAGTTTATCAGGAATAATTAAAGGACTTGGCATCCCTTTACTCTACAAAATATCAAATCTTTTCGCAAAAGTATTGATTTCTTCCTACATATCATGGCACCTTCTTTCTAATTTTTGCATCAGAGTTATTTTAGTAAAAACCTTTTTCACCTCCAAAATTATCCCTGTTCTATCTTGAATGCCCAACTCTTCAAGCTAATTTTTGTTCTTGGTATTTAAAAATGGATCAGGTCTAAATTTATCATTTTCCTGAAATATTCCAAGGCAAAGAGTCTCATTGGAACATACTTTGGTAGCTTGAAAGGGCAGAGCTCACATCCATATATCCTGATTTCTGTATGATTTTTGTATAGGTACCAATCACCTATTCTGTATTGCTTGGAGAGCTGGAGGATTTTCTTCATATCACTATTAATCCTAGGAGGGGAAACTTCTTCTAATAAGGTGGTTGCTAGGTGAACAAATAGGTCAATGAATTAATTATATGAGTAAGGGGACTCAAAGGAACTATGGAAGACTGTAGACCAGAAAATTACAGACTTTGGATTTCCTCTGGTGTCAAGTTTCATGACAGGAAAGGGGAAATTCTCTGACTGATAATAGAGCATAAGATGGTATATAAAAGTGGAGTATTTGAAAACTCTTTCATCTTCTAGTCTCATGAACTGGTCATGAATCTTGTCAGCAATGTAAGAGACAAAGTCATATTTGACAGCAGGGGGCTGTCCAAGAGTAAAAATTGATAAAAACACTAGGGTTATTTCATCAACGTACTCACTAGTGTTGAATCCCATTATTAAATATATCATATTCACTATAATTCTGCCCATCTCAGTGAAAAAGGCATGTCAATAAGGAGGGGGGCCTTTGGGTTGATGTTCTTGTAGCATGAAAGTTTGACAAAGGCGATTTAGTTCTTCTTGGGATAATTTTGTGGATTTTTCAAGTAAATCTTCCATGGAAAGGGGATTCAGGGCTTGACCGGGATGAATTTGTAACCTTTCATTAATGGATTGAGCAATTATTGGAAAAAGAATGGTTTGACTTGGGGACATAACTGGTCATTGATTAGGGTCATGATTGGCATGGCAGTGATAAATTATTTTAGGAAATACATGAACTGAGGGTAGAAATTACATAGGAATATTAGATTCCCACAGTCCAAAAATATCAGATCCATTCAGGTAATTATCTCTGCATTGGAAAAATATTTTTAGGGGATTTTTGCTAAAGGAGAGGTATTTTATCTGGAAGTCCCTATCCGCTAGACGCATATAGTATAAATCTTTGTGGGGAGAATTCAAGGGTGAAAAATTCAAAGCTACAGGGGTTTCCATTTCTGGTTCTTATGGATTCAGAAAGGAATTTGGGTTTTCAGTGAAAATGGGCAAAATTCACAAGTCTGGGAACTTATGTAGTAAAACAAAGACTGAATTATACTCTATTTTAATCTTTTTCTATGGAATTGGAGTATAAAACCAAGACTTGCAGGGTTTCAGCAGAAATTGGATAAATACCTATGAATGGTGCGAAAATAGGTGTAGGCAATGATTAACAGGTTCTGGACTAGTACGGCTGCAAATTTCTTAGCAAGGTGGTGGTTGGAAATCTTCGAAAATTGACTTTGACGTTCTTTGCATGGGAACATTAGTCACAACATAGAATAAGGAAAATGATGTTTTGTTTGTTTTATTAACAAAGTCAAGTTTGGCAGGGATTTTTGTCATTTGGGCGGGTGACGTGTGCGGGAAACAACGTTTTGTCGTATGTGGAGGGTGGTAAATGGTATGACATCGCACCACTTTTGGGGACGGGCGATATTTGGTCAGGAGCCATCGAATCCATAGATTTTGTGATGCGTGGCGGGGCACTATTCACAAAACCACTCTAAAATCGCACGTTATCGTTCGGTTGTGGAGGGCCATGCGAAATGCACAACGGCCTTTGGATGTGGGGTGTTTAATCAAACGGTTATCGGGGAGGCGAGGTGACGGGTGTTTAATGAGGGCAGGCCCAATACAATCAAAGGTTATTTAATTATATCAGGAGCAACATGATTGCTCGAGAAAGTTATTAACTAATCGTGGGGGTTAATTAATCCTTATTAAATTTAATGTTATATTATGGTTATATTTTAACCAAGGGGCGGGATATGTAAAACTTGGGGATTTTATATAGTTATAGTAATACAGGAATGGGTAGATGTTATAGGGGAGTTAAATAATATAATATAAAATTTAATATGTGATAATGAATGAAAAAAGCACTAAGTGTAAAACATTAGGATTGTGTATTTGACTTAGGCTTGAATGAAAAAGGTTTTTTATGGGATATTGTGCAATTTTCCTAAGTAAAATAAGATTTTACTTAGGAAAAGACTTATGGAAGTAAATGAATGACTTATGGATGGTTTTAAGTACTTAGGCTTTTTAAATTATTGGGCCGAGGGTCCGGTCCCTCCAAAAGTCGGAGAAATGCTCTGAGCCCCTCTAATTTTCAAATGCCTTAGTACTTAGGGGAAATTAGTGAATTTTTTTAGGGAAAAATGAGAAGGAAAGTTAATCATTTGACCTTGTTTTTCTTGAAATTCCTTCAGTGTAATGTTTGCCTTGCACTTGTGATGAAAATAAAGATTAACACATTTAGAGTTATTATCCATCACATGTAATTCTACAACATCATCTACCTACCCTACCTACTTTAACCTAGCATTTTTTCTTCTTTATTAGGGTGCACTTAGACTGGCAAACCCTTATCACACTTTATTTTCTTTTACATGTATAAATCTATCTAAGTCTAACCTTATTACATCCAAGGGCTCAGACTAAGCTGTTGAGCTCCTTTTATTTACTCTACCTATCTACTTATCTGCCAAGGTTAAACAGTTTGGTCAGATTTTATTCTCTATCTCTAAAACATAAAATTCAAACATGAACTAGCCAAGTTTAAACTGTTTGACTGTTCACCAATTGTGGCATAAGTTACAAGTTTCACACAATTTGTTTATTACATAAGAGAAAAATTTAGTGGCATTTATACTTGCACACTTTCCTTGGCCTTTCTTTTGGTGGGGTTCATTTTCTTTCACTTTTTGGCCTTTTTATTCTTTTCACCCTTTGATTTTTCTTTTAGGGTATACCCTCTTTACATTTTTTAAATTTTTTTATTTTTTGACAATATGTAAAACCTTTGCAACAAGGAAAGGTATGAACATATTACATAGCCCATCAATTCAATCATGATATATGACACCTATTGGTATAGGAGCATAACAGGAACTTCTACTGAGCATAATTGTGCAATTACGCCTCATTGTTCTTTCTTTAGATTATTTTTCATGACATTAGAGCTTATTATCTTTCCTGGCTTCCCTGCAATACCCCATAATTTGACTTCCTTTCCTTCTGAAAAAAAATTCAAGAAAATTTCTTGAAAATTAAAAGCTATCGTCCCGGAAGATTGTAAATTGTACTCCTAGTACAACATCAACACCTCCATAGGAATGGAAAGCATTGGACTATTCTAATACATATTACCCCATGGTTAGCTTGATATTATGGCATTTTCTAGAGAAATTTATAGTTCCTCCCATTTGGAACATGTGGCTTGATACAGTGTGGGTACCAAAACAATTCAATTCCTTGGCTACCTTACAATGAATAAAATTATGGGTGCTACTTGAATCAATCAACACTATTACCTTTTTCTTCTTGATACGTCCTTCTATCTTCAGAGTTTGAGGAGTGGTAATTCTTGCCAATTCATTACACGATATGGTCAGACTCATTACTTCCTCTTCTAGGGCTGGTTCCTGGTGTATATCCTCTTTTTGTTCATTTTCTTCTTCCTCTTCACAATCTATGTAAAATAATTTCTTCTCAACACACTTATGACCTTTAGTTTATTTGCTATCACGACTGTAGAAAAGCCCTTTTTCTCTTCTTTCTTCCAATTTTTGTGGTGTAAACCTTGTAGGTTGTGGAAATCTAGGTGTAGCAACACTCCCTTCTTTATAGAAGTGAGTGGTAGGCTTCCTTGTCGCCATAATTTTACATTCAATTTTTATTTCCAACCTAAATGCCTTCTCCAATGAATCAGGTTCCAAAACGCGAACTTCATGTTGGATGTTATTATTTAAAGTACCTATGAAGAGATCAATCCTGTATTCCTCTGGAATATTAGTTACCCTTATATTCAATTTTTGGAAGTCCTCAATGTGCTCCCCCACTAAACCCTTTTTTTTTATATTTATCAATTGGATAAAGAAGGTGTTGCTCTTTGTATCCTCATAATGTGCTATCATTTCCTCCATAAAAATTGACCAAGTGACAATTCTTTTACGGGAGCAAAGCCATCGATACCATACAAATGTATTTTTCTCTAAATATAAACTTGCAATGCGTACCTTTTGTGTGTTTTTAACATTACGGAGATCAAAATATTGCTCCATCTGTAGTATCCATGTTACAGGATCCTTTCCATCAAACTTCCTCATATCCATTTTTGGAATATGGTGGTTCTTCTCACCAACATTAGATCTTATGAAATCACAATTAACATTTATTTTGTTCTCATCATGAGTTTCCTATAATATCTTTTCTCCATTAGGAAACATTTCTTGTATCAACTTTGTCAAACCTTCCATGTCTGCTTTTATATCATTCTTCATGTTTTCCATGTTGTCTTTCATTTTTTCATTGATCTTAGCTTCCATGTCATCAATCTTAGATTCCATGCCAGCTTCCATGCCATGTATCTTAGTTTCCACGCCTTTCTTCAAACCATCCATATTATTCATCAAACCATCCATCTTCTCTTACATGCTTTTCTTCAAAACTTCCATTTCATTTTTCGCTGCTATTTGCGAGAGCGAAATTTCGTGCACTTTCTTTTATAATTTTGATAGATCATGTTGCAATTCTTCATCTTCATGAGTCATAGTAGAGCCCTTTGAAGGCTTAATGGGTGTTTAATTATTTTTATGGGGCATTTTTTAGAACCCAATACTGATATCTATTCTACAATATGCCCTTGGAATCAATTCAAATTGATTCTTCAAACAAGACTTATGCAATTCGGAAAACAAATACACACCTTTTTCTTCCTTTTGAGGAGCTTGATATTGAAATTGGATTATCTCTGTGATTGCAGCTCTTCAATATCTAAAATTTGGAACTAAGGCAGCCTTCTGAATTATCTTTCGAATGCCATAGGTCTGACTTGATTTGGATTCTCCAAGGAAAAGTTATGTCCAATCTCCCACAATGACCTAATTATGGACTGTTTGAGTAGAGCGAACTTGTACGACCTGCCACGTGTCACTGTTTCATCTTTTAGCTCTGAAATTGATAGAAAAGAAACTTAAATTTGTGCACTTGTAACCAATTTTTACATCACTCCAATCCGATGCTCAGAGAAAGAGTTACGAAGATTCTCCCACGATCACCCCTTTGAGATGAAATTCAGGAGCCTGAAAAAGCACTACCTTCCACAGATCATATCTCCGAAAATATTGCGAACCAAGCTCTAAAATTTTGCGAAGAATTTCCTCAGGATTTTAGCTTCACACCCTAGAAATTTCAGATTCTGAACCTTCGTAGAAAAAAATTTATAGCTCAAATTCCACGATGACCTATTTAGATTAAATTGAGGAGCCTGCAAAATGACCTAACTTCCATAGATCGTATCTCCGAAAATATTACGAACCAAGCTCTGAAATTTTGCGATGATGTTCCTGAGTATTTCAGATTCAAACTCTAACAATTTTAGCTTTTTAAACTTCGTAGAAAAAAATATATAGTGGAAATTCCACGATGAATGTTTTGGAGCAGCGAAACTCTAGAATCCAAATCTCTAATAACAAATGTTGTGAAGCCAGCTCCAAAAATACAAGAAAAGAGATATCAACACCTTATAAATAAGCCACTTCGAGGGGAAAACATCCAATACATTACATGAATGAATAATTCTTGAATGATACAAATTACAAAACTTCCTTTCTATATATAGGAGTCCATGGGGCCACAATGTAATCCTAGTGGTGGGCCACAGTGTAATCCTAGCCGACCTAACAATAATAACTTAAGGGCACAATAATAACAATATGGGGGTTACAAGGGTACAATAATAATAATAAGGGACTATACTAGTAATATAGGGACCTAACACATGGTAAATGTGCACAAAGGTCTGATACCTAGTGACATAATGTCTAAATTTGTTTAAAATGTGGATAATGGCTAACATCTCCTTCTCCATGACAGTATAGTTGAGTTCAGCCTTAGAAAAATTCTTACTGATGAAATAGATAACATAAGGTAACTTGTATTCTAGCTAACCTAATGCTGCCCCCACAACTTTATCAGATGCATTTGTGTGGATGTGGAAAGGCAAAGTCCAATTTGGACCTCGGAGAATGGGGGAAGTAGTTAACTTTCCCTTAATGAGCTTAAAAGCTTCTTGAGAAATACTAGACCAAGTAAACTCAGAATTTTTGGCCAATAAACCAAATAGTGGTGAAGCCGTCTTATTCAAATACTTGATGAATCATCTATAATAGCTAGCTAACCATAAGAAACTCTTGACATCTCTCTTATTTTGAGCAACATGTACTCTTTTGATAGTAGTGATTTTTCTCGAGTCCACCTGTATTCCTTCTTAGAATATTGAGTGTCGCAATACAACTCCTGCTCTTTTTAGGAATTCATACTTTTGTAGGCTTATGGAGAGATGCATCTCAATGCACCTTCTTAGCACTTTACCCAAATTGGAGAGATCTTCCTTGAAATAATCCCCATAGGGTGTGAAATCATCCATGTAGATTTCAACAGAGTCATGGAATAACTCAAAGAAAATGCTAAAGACAACTCTCCCAAAGGTAGCTGGTGCACTACACAACCCAAAGGGTAGGATTCTGTAAGTGAAGGTACCCCAAGGCTAGGTGAAAGTAGTCTTATCCATGTCTTCAGGGTTGATATGGATCTAGTTATACCCACTGAACCCATCTAAGAAGGAAAATAACTTCTTTCCTACAAGGCTATCCAGGACTTGGTCTATAAAGGGCAAAGGGAAATGGTCCTTCTTAGTGGTTTTGTTAAGTTCTCGATAATCAACAAAATTTCTCCATTTTCCATTCTTCTTCAGGACTAGGACAAGAAGATATACCCACTCACTATCTGATATAAGGTGAATGAAAACTCCATCCAACAGTTTCTGCAGCTTTTCCTTAGCTATGTTCTTTAGAGATGGGTTCATCCTTCTTTGGGTTTTCACATAGGCTTGTATCCTTCCTTATTGTAAATATGATGTCTGCATACTGAGGGATACACCCCTTTCATGTCCTTGTAATCCCAAGAAAATGCATCTAGGTTTTATTTTAAAAGCTAGCATAGTTGCTTTTCTTCTTCATATGAGAGGTTTGAGTTGATTTTCATATATCTGGATGGCCCAAGTTCTACAACCTTGGTGGTTTCAGAGGTTGAATCAACTGAGTGAAATTCCATCCAAGGTTGGCTTTCATATTCTTTGACTAGGTTTTCAAGTGGATTGTTAGTGGGGTACTGGTTTTGAATGACATGGTCGATGAATTTGTCTTCATCAAGTTGTCCCCCTCTAAGAACAACATCTATGGTAAAAATGGAGATAGTGTTATATACCTCATCTTCTTCATCCTCAAACCATATAGGTAGATCATGATCAATGGAAGGTTGGGATGGAGGATATAATACCATTTGTTTAAAAAAGGGCACATTTTTAATACTCAAATTTCCAGACCGATAGATGATATAGGCATCGGTAGTGGCTAACCAAGGTATCCCTAAGATTATAGGATATCCATTGAACTTGGTTTTTGGATGTAAAACTAGGAAATCAATATGATACTTGCAAGAGTCAATTGAGACCATAAAATCATCAAAAATTACTTCCGAAGTCACTGTGAACCGATCTACAAGTTACAGAACTGTTGTGGTTTTCCTCAAATTCCCTTGGAGGTTGAGTTTAGTTTCCTTTGTCATGACAATGATGTCAGCCCCTAGATCAGTCGGAGTATTGGGGACTATAATACCATCTATATGCACATCTATTACTGGATTTCCATTGTCTACATATTTTTGAAAGATCACCCTTCCCAACATTGAGTCACAAAATTGTCCACATTGATGGTGGGGGTATCCTTCTTATTTGTCCTAGGTTTCTTGAATAACTTTTCCTTTATGATCCTATTGTAAACATGGACATCCTTAATAGCTTGGAGAAGTGGTATCTTTACACACAAAATTTTCAACTCTCCCAAAAGCTCAGTCTCCTATGGGGTGTGCTGATTGGAATGGATCAAGTGTTTGGGAAAAGGAGGTTGTTGGATTTGAGTGCCAATTTCTTCCTTTTCCTCCTCAATATATAGGTGGAGATGGAAAGTGGTTTTCTGGGAGTAATCTTCTTGACCTGAGATTATTCTACTGTATCTGCACAACATAAGTTGGATAGGATGTATTTCCACTATAAACTTGTTGGGCCTATATGTTGTTCAAGTTTGGATTTTTTTGTACAAACATTTGAGGAAACTTGGGTGGAGCTACATGAGTAATTTGAGCTTGAGGTTGGGGTGTAGGCATTAGATCAAGTGGTTGATTATGTTGAGGCCTCCACCCTTCGGATGGATTGTTCCACTAAGGTTGTTGAGGAACATGCTACTGAAATGGCTGGTTCATAGACTGAGGATTATATGGATGGTTCTAAGGCCAAGTAGGAGGTGTAGAACAGGATGGAAGAGTGGGGGTGTAACAAGGTTTCATGGGTGCATTCTGATTATTGTGATAGTAAGAGTAAGGTGCACCTTTCATACCCTATTGATATGACCTAGGGCCTTGAAGCCTTCTCTGGTTGATGAAACAGATTTTCTCTGGTCCTACTTCCCCACCTTGATATACAAGTTTAATTCGAGGTAAGGAGAGACACTTGTTTGTGGCATGATTATCCTCATAGACTAAGAAAACCTCTATGAAATTTAGTGGACATTCATTTCTAGGGTGTTTCTAGTACATCTAGGAAAAAATATAGCCAAGGCTCTTTCTGCTTCCTCTTTCTTCCATTTTACTTGAATTGTGTCCATTTGCAAAGAAAATGTTGGCAACATGTCACTATTTAATTCCTATAGCATATTTCCAATCTCATGTTTGATGGAGGTGAAAGTGGAAGGGGTATTTTTTGTACTTTGGCCAGCACTTCCTTCCTTCCTAACTACCCTTGAATGGTTCGTGAAGACAATTTTTATTATTTCATAAGGCAGTTGGTAGATATCTCATCATGATAACATATTGAGGGTTTATATCACCTCCTCTCTACTCCCACAGAGATGTACTAGTTTAAGTGATTTGGGATCAAGAGTACAGTTATAACTAAAACCTCTCTTCAAAGTCTTCTAAGGATTCACCAAGCACTAGAGTCATCCTAAATATCACATCCTTAGTTTCTTTGGACCTATATTACTCCCTATACTTGTTATTGAAGGCTTCTTCCATCTGTTCCTGGGTAGTGATGTTGTTCCCAGGTAGACCCATGAACCAGCATGAGGCTACATCCTTAAGGGTAGATAGGAATAGATTCAACTTTTGATCATCTGAGGAATAGTAATAGGTCTTATAGACAACAACAAATTCAAACATGAATGTGTCAACATCTTCGGAATTAATTCCATGTAAGTGTGCAAGGGATGACGGGCTAATTGTTTTCATTTTAGTCTCCCCATATGCCTCTTTAACAAGAAAGGCTTCCTGGTTTTCAGTGTCAGCCATGGTTGAGATAGGTGAAGCAAATTCCTTAGGTAAAACAAGATCTTCTTATTCTCCAATAGGTTCTTCAATGTTTTCAAAAGGCTCACCTATGGTGTGTTCAACCTCACAACCACTGAAGAAGAGTGAAGGGTGACTATGTGGTGATGTCAAGGTTTTAGGTAAAAAAATTCTTGAGTATCCCTACTCCTAAGAGGCATGAAAATCAGATGTTTTTGTATTTTTTTTAATATTTTTGAAACAACATGTGAAACGAAAGCATAAAAGAATTCTAAATCAAAATCAAAACATCTACTAGACTCCTCCCCGACAACAATGCAAAAAATTGGCGAGCCCTGGTATTGCACCAAGAATGCTACAACTCTCAGAGGTTGCCCTACTTTACTTTATCAACCCAGGGTTCATACAAACTTCAAGGTAACAGTGCTATATATGCAAAATATTAATTCTACACATGTCATCCTCTTCTAAGATTTTCTGAAAGGGTGCTACTTCTATGATTACAGGATGAAATCTATCACACTTCTGAAATTAGGCCTAGAGCTAAAAATTATTCAAAGCCATGGCCCTCTCAGAAAGTACTGAACTACACTAAAAAAGAAAGTACATCTAACTATTATGCAATGAAAGAAATGTACTCATTAAAATATGATAAGAAACGAAAGAAAACTAGCCATCTTGCATGAAGTGAATTGTTGAATTGAAATGGCATAAAGGAAACTAATATAATCACACTTTGTTGGGCCAAATGGATAAACACACTATACTGAAAATATTCTCTATCTATTATGGTTTTAATCATGCAACTACTCATGACCTAACTATGCTTGTAATTGTGTTCTTTTGCAGCTAGGAGAAGAAAGTGTTAAGCTGGCTTATGGAAGCCTTGAACACATGGGTGCAAGGCTGAAGGTGTATGAGTGGTTTCTTCATGTCTAGAGTATGTGGATGGCAGTTTATAGCCTTAATGAGGGGCCCATTGGTTCTATTTCAAGTGCTATTACAAGTTCCCTCTAGTGCAACATGAAGTCCCGAATTTCTACAAGAAACAATATGAGGGAAATTTTAGGCCAAAAATAGGTGGAAAAGGGGTAGGAAAGCTTGAGTGAAGGTGGATTAGGATGAGTGGAAGGTGGCCCACCCATTGGCCAAGCTCAAAACCTCTTGGGAGGCATGTCTTTCACCACTAGGGTTTTCTCATGGTGTAGTGATGAAAAATACGAAAACAAGGTTGATGGTGGTTCTGATGAACATAGTGATGATGAAGGGTGAGAGATGAAGCTAAAGGTGTTCGTGAAGTTATACTTAGCTGTGCTACCTGTACCTCCAATAAAACTGCATATTAATGCAATAAAAATGGCCAAATTCATGATAAATACAATGGAAAAGATGACTTGAATTTGTAAATAAAGTCTACTCTCAATTACAAGCCAGCTTAACACTTTCATTGAAAGTACATTCCACCCTAATTTTAGGAGAAAAAAGAAAAATCCTTTCAAACGTTAGTCGAAGGTAAAAACACAGTGGAGGAATATGAGATGATGTTTACGGAACTCATAAAATATGACCCCTATCGAGACACTGATGAAGGCCAAGTTTAGTGTTTCATGTATGGATTAAATCCCCAAATAAGGTCCATGGTCAAAATGTGGATGCCATCATAAGTAACAGAGGTAGTTGAATGTGTTCATTATGCAACAAAGCACCTAGGGATCATCAGGTACATTAGGAAATTGGGACCCCCACAACTAGGATTTCAGGGGAAAACCCCCAGGAAATTTTTTAGAGCAGGTATCTCGAGGCCACCTTAATTAAACTAGAAGAAAATTGTAATTCCACATCACATGATAGCTTGCATGAGTTAACTATGTTGGGAAGACTTAGTTAGCCTAGTCAATTCAAAGTGGGGGTCAAGCTGGAGACTTGTAGAGTTAACTCTGAGTTTTAGGGGGTCCATTTGATGTTTATTTTGACTTGTAATTGTTTAACTTAAGTATTTGAGTTAAAATCAATTTAACTAGTTCTAAGTGATGGATGAGCTATTGAGAGGTCCAATGAATTAAATCTGATTTAATTAACATGTAGTGATAAATTAGATAACTTATAATTCACTCTAAATTTCTGTTGTATTTCATTTCTAAAGAAGACCTAGTTGGGATTGGAATTAAACGGAAGTAAACTATCAGTTGTATAAATAGGAAATCATACAATCCATGAGTTAGGTCATAGGGATTCCTTGGATGTATTTCAGAATAAATTAGATAGAATTCCCTAATTAATAGGGGCTCAATTCCCTCAGGAATGCATGAGAAAGGCTAGTCAGACAAGGGTCAGGTATTGGTTAAGTATTGGAAAAAAGTTGCTCAGATTAGAGTGAGATAGTCAGAGATAGTCTAGAGATATCTCAAGCCTAAGAGAAGCATTGTATTGTTTCATATTCTTAACTTAATGCGATGTACTGATAGCGAGGTTTTTAGTTGAGGCTCTTCTGAGATACATATTTGTGTTGTGCGATTGAAATTCTTTCTCTTTCTTGTTCATGTGATTGTGCGATCGAAATTGGTTTCCACAGTTTCTAAAATAGATTCAAGTATTTTTTTTTTATCATATTACATAATAAACTAAATCTATGTGGATTTTCTACATCGTATCATAGCAGGAATCACTATAGAAGAGAATAATTCATTGGACCTCTCAATAGAGCATCCATCACTTAGAACTAGTTAAATTGATTTTAACTCAAATACTTAAGTTAAATAATTACAAGTCAAAATAATCACCAACTATACCCCCTAAAAGTTAGAGTGAACTCTACATGTCTCCATCTTGACCCCCACTTCAAATTGACCGGGCTAACTAAGTCTTCCCAACTTAGTTAACTCATGCAAGCTATCATGTGATGTGGAATTACAATTTCCTTATAGTTTAATTAAGGGAAAATTAAATTAGAAGCCTCTTCTTGTTGCCAATTTCAACCAGGTGGCCTCGAGATACCTGCTCTAAAAAATTTCCTGGGGGTTTTACCCAAAAATCCTAGCTATGGGGATCCCAATAGCCTAATGCACCTGATGATCCCTAGTGCTTTGTTGCATAACAAACACATTCAACTGCCTCTGACTTATGATGGCATCCACATTCTAACCATGGCCCTTATTTGGGGATTTAATCCATACATTAAACACTCAACTTGGCCTTCATCAGTGTCTAGACAGGGGTCATATTTTATGTGTTCCATAAAAATCATCTCATATTCCTCCACTATTTTTTTTCCTTGGACCAAAATTTGAAGGATTTTTCCTTTTTCTCCCAAAATTAGGGTGGAATGTACTTTGCATAAAATCTTTCCTCAAACAACTCCTAGGGGATTTTGTATGATGTGATATGAAAATATTTTTCTATATTTCCCCACCAAATAAAAGAACTTCCTCTTAGCTATAATATAGTGATATTTTTTTTGGAGGTAGAGGCATATTCCTTTAGTGCAAAACACCTTGTCATTCCTTCTAACCATGCTTCAACATGTTCTTCAAATTTCCATATAGAAAATTATGGGACCTTAATATTTAGTATATCCCCTAAAATATCATTATGACGTTGTCTATGATATATTCCCTTATATACTTTAGGGTTTATTTCCTCAAAATGAGGTTATTATTCCTTAGTACTAGTTGTCAGTGCCCATTCTAGTGTTTCGAAGGTTGCTTCCAACAAGCACATTATAACAGTTAGCTCATGTGCTAAACAAATTAGTGCTGACAGTGATTTTGTTGCTAGCAACAATGACGGTGAAAACTATGGCATTTTTGTCGATTAGCCTCGCCATCAACGTGTCTCTACCATAATAACTTTTTTATGGTCATAAAAACAATGACTATGAGTGTCTGATGTGTAAACTTAGTTTAGAAAATATACCATCATAAACTAAATCTTGTATGTGGGTCTATGTTTACTACTATTATTACTTACAAGGAGGTGTTATTGATACTGAGGTTAACGAGGGTGGTATCGTTACCTCCTTGTCCTAATTTGAAGGGTGATTTTTTCTGATATGTAATAGTGTAACAATACTTATTATACTATGTGGGTATTTTTAGTTCATCAATGGTTATATATTAATGGTTTTTTCTCAATGTTTTCAATATTTAGCAAAGGTCATTCAATATTCTATCTTTAATAATGTTGCCATGTTATGATCTATCCATGTGATTCCTATATGGCTTTCTCCTTATGATATTTAGTTATCTTGGGGTTGATGTTTCTAAGTATATATATATATATTGAAAATGTAACCCTTTTTTTTAACAAATAAAAAAATGTATGATAAGAAATGTATAATCTCAAATCAATCCATAGACATATGCATGTGTCAAGTTTTATATTTATGAGTAGATAAACAAGTGCAGGTATATGAAAAGTAATGTAATGCAAATATATTATATAATTACTAGAAATAATCATTATATATCTTATTTAGATGTACACATATCATCATTATATATATATATATATATATATATATATATATATATATAATTAAAAATAAATACTAGTTATAAAACAATAAATATATGTACATAGCATTTATATTTTGAGAGAATTTTTAAGGAAGAAGATTTACCACACCAGATATAAATTAATCTAAAATAGTTAATGTCATGTTTAACTTCTTAATAAACCATAATATATATTAACCTAATAAATGAGAACATGATTGTACATTAAATAATCAGTTATTCTCTCTCTCTCTCTCTCTCTCTCTCTCTATATATATATATATATATATATATATATATATATATATATATATATATATACCACATCCAATAGTTATGTATATAGATATATTATATATAAGCACATGTAGTCACCATGTGTTTTCAATTATGTATAACAATTATGTTATCTAACCATATCAAACATTCATTTAATCTTATTTTTCTTGAAACCATTGTAAGCTTTCTTTATGGTCAATCATGTTCTATAAAATCAAACATGGTAATCCATGGTCAATCATGGTCAACCATGGTTGAACTTTTCATTGTCACAAATATTCTGTTGATATGAAAATCAACCATGGTCAAGCATGCTCAACCATGGTCCAACGTCACATTGTGACAAGGATTGTCTCAATATGAAAATCAACCATGGTCAACCATGTTTGTTTTAGTGTTTATAATATTCATATAAGGTTATATATACTTTGGATTTATAATATTTTTCCTTGGGTTCATAATCCCTTAGTGTTTCGGTATTAATCCCTTTGGTTTATTACACCAATCCCTAAGGTTTATTCTTCCCTCCAGTTTATAACATCAATCCCTTGGGTTTATAGTATCAATCATGGTAAACCATGGTTAATAATGGCTATCCATGGCCATCCATGGTCAAGCATGATCGAGTGTCGCATTTTGAAAATTATTGTCTCAATATGAAAATAAACCATGGTCAATCATGGTCCAATGTTGCATTGTGAAAAAGAGTTTCTTGATATGAAACTCAATCATGGTTAATCATGGTCATCTATGGTCCAAATTCACATTCTGACAAGGATTATCCCAATATGGAAATCAACCATGGTCAACCATACTTATTTTAGGGTTTATAATATTTATCTTAGGGTTATATACCTTGGGATTATAATTTTTATCCCTTGGGTTTATTATTCCCTCATGTTTATAATATCAATCCCTTGTGTTTACTAATCTAAGGGTTCATATTTCTAGGGTTTAATATTATTCCCTTAGGTTTATAATCCCTTGGCTTTTTATTATTAATATATAGGGTTTATTATTCCCTTGGGTTTATAATACCAATCATGGTTCACCGTGTTTTATAAATTCAATCATGGTCAACCATGATCCAACGTCACATTATGACATAAATTTTCTGGATATGAGAATCAACCATCTCCAACCATGATCCAATATCACATTGTGACAAAGATTCTACTGATCTGAAAATCAATCATGGTCAACCATGGTCCAACGTCAAATTGTGACAAGGATTGACTCAATATGGAAATCAACCATGGTCAACCATGTTTATTTTAGTGTTTATAATATTTATATTAGGGTTTATATACCTTGGGTTTATGATATTAGTCCTTTGGGTTTAATATTATTTGACCATGTCCAACTATGGTAAACAATGTTTTATAAAATCAATTGTGGTTAACCATGGTTAATCATGGTCAACCATGGTCTAGCATTGCATTGTGACAAAGATTGTTTCAATATGAAAATCAAACATTGTGTCAACCATGGTCCAACATTTCATTATGAAAAATATTATCTCAATATGATAATCATGGTTGACCCAACCATGGTCAACCATGGTCATTCATCGTCAACCTTTGTCAACGATATTTTATAAAATCAAACATATTCATCCATGCTCAATCATGGTCAACCATGTTTGAACGTCACATTGTCACAAAGATTCTATTGATATGAAAATCGACCATGTTTAAGCATGCTCAACCATGGTTCAATGTCGCATTGTGACAAGGACTGTCTGAATATGACAACATGACATGCTCAACTATGGTCAACCATGTATGTTTCATCTTAGGGTTTATATACCTTGGGTTTAATATTATTCTCTTCGATTCATCTTCGGGTTCATGTTTAACTAAATATTTAAGGAATTAATTAGTTATTTATTCATTAAATAAATAAATAATTAATAATGAATGAATGAATGAATGATTTTAATTAATTATTTAATTATTTAATGAATTTATGTATAATGCACAAATTATTATTGTTAAACAAATTGTTCAATAAATAATGGTATTAAATAATAATAATTATAATTAATATTCATTATTATACATCTTTAGCATATACCAACCACATTTATTATTATGATTGTGTATGTGATTGACATATGCCTTCGGCATATATCAACCACATTTACTAATGTAATTAAACTAGTATATATTTATAAAAAAAACCATAAAAAAATATCATCGTTACAAGAGAGTGGTAAGAGTGGCTTTATATGCACTATACATTATTCAAAATGAAAAGGAGGGGGCTACGAATAAATAACAACCATATAAAATTATATATGATACCTTTATATGTCACCATACACTAATCAAATGGAAGTGCAATATATATTAACATGTAAACATCTAATAACCTCGCAAATAAATAAATAATGGAATTTATTATAGTTATATTGATATTTATATGCAGATTTTAAAAAGGTGAAAAAATTAACTTGATGAGCATATTGAATAAAGTATATGTAGATTTTAAATAGTCAAAAACTCAAATGATTGTCGATGACTATGTTACGAAATGTATTGCAAATTTTGGTCAAAGACTCATCATATTGAAATATATTGTATATGCCAATTTTAAAATGACTTATAATATTGATAAATAATGTATAATCATATAAGACTCATCAATTTAAAAATGTCAAAGGCTCATGAAATTGATAAGTAATATAAATGTCATCACTAGGATACAGATTTTAATTGATAATTTAACTTTCATCTAATTGATAAGTAATGTATGAATAGAAATCTAAAGTAATTGAAATGTGTTGTAAATGTATCATTGGTGGATTTTAAAAGTTCCAATATTGTTGGAAATAAGTGTAGTGTTACCTGTTCGTATTGAATTTGAGGGAATTACTAGTTCATCTAACTTGGAGCCACAAGAGTTTGTGAAGTTTATAAAAATACCAGCCCCTTCAATGTAGAAAAAGCAACATTCCTGTGTAGAAGCTAACAATTTACTGGATTATATTCACGTCGTCAAGGTGCTTTACTTGCATATGGTTTTATTAACTAGTAGTCCAATCTAGTACCCTTTAGAATAGCCACCAACAATTCAACATTTATATGGATTTTCTAGGTAAATACTTATATGATCAATTCGAACAATAACACTTAAAATGGCGTGATTCAGGAGCTCAAGATAGAATTATACCTAGACTAAGGTGCATTTTTTGGGACTAGAAAAAATTGACACCGAAATTCCCTAAAAATGAAAGAGATGAAAGTGTTCACATCGTCGTAGTTGGGGCTGGTATAGTTGGATTAGTTGTGGCTTACAACCTTGTTAAATAAGCCAAAAGTGCTGTGGTCCACAATGCTAAGACCCGAGGAAGTGGACAAACTGGGAGGACCCTGACTCATATTATGTTATGGTTTGATGACTTCTATTATTAGATAGAGAAGGACCATGGTATAGAGAACGACCATGGCATGGAAGTAATTCAAATTTTCCTTCCACCTCCCATGAAACCCCTCTTAAAATCCTTCAATATCCTTATATCAATGATGTTTCTTCCTCCTCATGAAAAATCATCACCGCCTCTACATATAATAATAGTTTCAACTCCATCGGTTTCCTATCACCTGATACGAGGAATGGATGTTATGGATTTTCAGGCAGTCCACATGCCAAATCATCAGGGTAACCATGCTCCTGAGTTAAGTGTTCTGATCTGATGATGGTGATCGATGTGCCCCTTAGATAGGATTTTACAAGCTCGATTCATTTGGGGAGTTATGTTCATTAATGGTGGTAAGATATATTGGTTCTTATTCCATTTAAGAATATGGCATTGAATCATCCATTTCCACTAAAGTATTGGTGTTTTATTTCCCTTTGGGTTTTATTATACCTACTACCATTGAATTGACCACCCTTTGGGTTTTAATATATATCTATCACCATAACTTAAATTGGTCCCCCTTTGGGAAATATATTTACAACCATAAAATAAGATTTAGTTGATTTGAGCCAGTTCTCAAGTTTCATTTGGAATGGGTTTATTAATTAGTGTGTTTTTAAATGGGTTTACTAATTAATGGTTTTATTAAATGAGTTTATTAATTATAATATTAGTCTATTATATTCATCAAAATTTATTATAGAATTATAGAATTATAGAATTAATACATTCATTACATTCATAATAGTTAGGTATTTAACTCAATATTAATTCATTTATCTATATATATATATATATATATTAATTAGTATATATACTAGTGCAACACATGAGATGCATGCATATGTAGCTACCATATGCATGATAATAATAAAATTGTGCCTGTAATTCAAGATGGATAATTTGAGATGGTTCATTGCTTAATATCTATTATTTCTTGGACATTCTTCACATTCTCTCATCTATCCTTTATTTACAGTGTTTGTATGTTCACTTATGGGGCTAAATTTTAAAACTAGCCAAGAGAACCTGAAAAAAAAAATTCATATCTCCTCATTCCTACAGAGTTAGAGAGAATTCCATCTACCATTGGAAAGGTCCCAAAATAATATCTTCAACCATATATAATATGCTCCAAGTTGAGATAGTTATTCAGATGAAGAATTCATTCCAATATAGGGTACCTAAGTTGGGAATTAAGAGAAAACTCAGTCTCCAAACAACATTTCTAACAA
This sequence comes from Pinus albicaulis, assembly GCA_034641835.2. NCBI lineage: Eukaryota > Viridiplantae > Streptophyta > Pinopsida > Pinales > Pinaceae > Pinus > Pinus albicaulis. Next base: position 1,139,315,025 of record CM076579.1, on the reverse strand, counting down.
TATTCATCATGAAATTTCTATCTTGGACATATGTAGTATCCCCTTCTCTTTGACATCAATGACAAAAAAATATTCAATGATCCCCTTGGCACAACAACCTATAATAGAAAGGAATGAAATTTTCAATGGAATGGAAAATGGTGTCCATTAACATTTTCTATCTCATTATTTCAATTCAATGTCCATTTTATGTTACTACATAGATGATTCAATAACAATTTTCAATTCTAATAAAATTCATAAGTTTTTGTGATGGGAGAGAAAATTATTTTATTACATACCTCGGGGATTTTTTTTTGCACATGCAATGCTTTGAATGCCACATCTTCAAAATATAGTTCAATTGGCTTATGATTATAGAATATTTCTCTACATAGACCCATCTTGTCCAAATCAGTGTTTTCTAGTATCCACGTTGAATTCCTTGGCTTTATAATATAGTTCAATTAGCTTAATATTAGAAAATATTTTTCTACATGGACCCCTACCTTCAGAAGATTTTTTCTTCATCCTTCCTGCTAGAAGGATAAAGTTTGTTTACAATACACTCTTATTTATTAATGTTGGGAGGATTTCAATTGATGGTGACTTAGTCCTCTAGTTTTCTATTTTTTAGCAATTTAATTTTTCACTACCTCATACTAAATGATGGGACTTAATCCCCAGTTTAACTTTCTTCCTTTTCAAACTAAATATTAATTTTTAAATATAAAATTTTTAAAAAAATTAAAGAATCTATATACATACATATTTAATGTTCTTACATAGATCTATATTCATATCTTTGCATTAAATATAAATAAAATGGTCACGAACTTTGTAGTGTATGATATTTTTACCAATCCACTTAAAAGATGGACAAATTCAATCCAGATATCCCTCTTCACTATTTCACCGAAGTGACTCATTTTGATGTAACTTACCACTATTCATGCACTTATCAATAGGTGTGCTTAATACTATACTATTATTAAGTTTTATGTATGTATCTATCTCTAAGAACTAAATTTTCCATAATTATTATCAAGTACAAGCATCATATGCAGGAAATCCATATGCAACAATAGGTCCATACCTTTGTGATCTAGTAGCTTAACCACCATCGTTTTTTCTAGCATCACTCTCCATCCCAACTTTTCTTATAGCAGTGAATGAAGTAGTAGATGCAACTGTGGAGTAGCTTGTTTTCATGATTATGCATATTATGCAAGAGGATTGGATTAGGAAAGCCTACGGTGTTCTAGTTGTCACTGATAGCAGCATAAGCATGGGTATGCATACACTTACTTATCAAAGAAGCTTTTTCTCATAGAATTATTGTAGTTTCAACCTTATTTTAGAAACCATTCCAAGTACATTGGTGGCTAGCTTAATTTCCATGAATTTCATTTCATTTTAAATGATATTTTAGTCTCTATCCTTGTATTATTCATTAGAGTAAATCACCCTAACATGGAATAAATTGTGAAAATCAACATCTTAATATTTTATTTCCTAAGATTTGAATCGATAAGCCATGGAAAATGCAAAGATATATAGGAATTCCTTCACCACATTAGTATATGAAGTAGCAAAAATGGTGCACTTAGGAGATGTAGAGAAATAAACCATTAATTTTAAATACAAAAATTGCAATAAGTAAGGGGCATGAAAAGCCTCTTTGAATAAAATACTAGAACTTTATTTGGGATTACATAATCCCATGGTCTGGCATAATGAACTACATCATGCTCCCAACTAAAAAATTGAAGGGGGACAATGTTATACTCCTATCAAGAACATAGCAATCATACCATTGATTTATTGTGTACACTAATTTCTAACAATCGCATCCATACTAGTTTTATGGGATGGGGGATAAGGTTATCTTGCCAAGGTTTTGTTTTTGCTACCCCAAAACCTCATCTTATCTGTATTCTTCATAGGAGATTACTTCTGCAAGTATTCTCTTATATTTTCCACAAATTAAATAAAAAAAACCAAGGAATACTGATTGAAACTAATTATTATTTTTTTGAAGTAGAATGTGAATATATTATGCAGACGATGGGATGGATGGAGTGGAGAAAATATTCTAGAGTATGTCATGTAGGCAAAGTATGGAAATATAAAATGTACGTAAAGGAATTGTAGGTTTATCCCAACCGTTTTGATTAATAATATGGGAAAAAAAGGAATAGGGTAATCTAAATACTGAGTGAAATAAAATTTCATTCAATGAAGGAAGAAATCTAGGATTTGAAAGAGGGTCAAATAATGAAAATGGGGATTCAATTTTGAGATTTACGTGCATGAAATTCACCATTTGTACAGGGTTTTTTATTCAATTCATTGTGAAACCTTATTTTAATTTTGAAATTTTAATACATCCATTAAATTAACATACTTTTTACCTTCCTTATTTCACATATATAAACTTGAATAAATATAAAAGTTTCAAAATATATACAACTTCATGGTTTTGCATTCAACCATTTTATACTAATAAATTAAGGGTTTAGTTTCATCAATGATTCATTTAAACCTATTACTATGCTATCTAATTTCATTTCCCCATATTTATCCTCTCATCCTACCTCTTTTCCTTTACACCTTCAACCATCCCAATTCCTTTTAGTTCCTTCTTCTAAACCTATTTGATCTTGACTCTTACTATTCCCAATTCATGTCAAGTAAAAAATAATAACATGCCTTTAAAAAAGAATGCATGCTCAAGTCTCTACCTATGTAGTCATCTACAAACCTAAAAACGAATTGTCCACTATTCACCAAAACCCTCATTTCAGAGTTTCATAGAAATTAACTATAAAGGAATAACTATAAATAATATCTAAATATAATATTGTAATGTAATATGATATTTTTCTTACAATTTTACCTTTGAATAATATTTTTTAATTATATAAGTGGTTTTCTTTTGTTCCCTCACAATTGGATTGAGGAAAATCAAAATAAGAAGGTTCAGGTGGCATGGTGTCACACCCCCAAGACACACTTCAACCATAAGTTCCAAACTCCCCTAAGGTGTGTGACACAGACACATTTTTGTTTTAATGGCTTGATCAACTTAGATTATTCACACCTCAACTACGCCTCTAACCTTTTCATCACTTAGAATACTTGATAAATCTAATAGAAAAATTAGTATTTATCAAAGCTCAGTGAAATAACCCTTCACTAGTTTAATTATTCAACACTTACCCAATTTTTTGTTTTATTTCACTCATCACATGAACATAAACATAACCAACAATAAATTCACAAAAAAACAATATTCAACAAAGAATCAACATAAAAATGTATAAATATTTTCAATATGGGAGAGAAGACTCCCAACAAGAAATTATCCTTTCTTTTATTATACTTCAAACTTCAAATATAATTTACAAATTTATATTTACAAAGGCATTCCATGGACCAAGTACCTATCAATTTGTTACAAGGTAGCATGAATTCAAATATGCAAACATCAAGGTTAGGCAAAACCCCTAAGGTTCGTTTCCACAACACTTAGGAAAAAACTTCAATACATATGCAAAAATTGAATTATGGGTAGCCTAATGCTTATCCCTTACAAGAAAATGGAAAACCAACAAAAATATGCATGATCTGCCCAACTTGCTGAGGGAGAGTGCATCTCCTAAGGTGCACCTTTTCTTTATCATATTGTTCCTTGTTTTCTTCATGTTATATTTTATATTCACTTGTCTTATGATTTGCAAACTTTGTTGGTGTCTCTTCATCATCTGATGAAATCTAATATATATCTTCCATGCCCCTTTAGTTTGGGTGGTTATGCCACTAAGGCCGAACCCAACTCTATTATCAAGTCAACATTCATCTGTTTGAATGCCCCTCAATTTGTTACTTTATGTGTGTTGAATGCACAAGACGCTTGTCACATGGGTGTATCGCCCAACACCTCTCCTTCATGCGAACGTGCCTTGGGCATACACCTTCACCTGTGGTATCCTCATATTTCCTCCATCACCCACTATTTATTCTGGTGCATTTGTTTCTCTTGCATGCTAAGCATCCTCCATTGTTTGCATGCCCTCAGTTAACCTTCACATGCCCTACACATTACTCCAACACCTAAGTCGCCCTTCGTCATGGGTATGTCGTCACAAGATGCCCTTCACATGGTGCCCCATTAGAGAAATTTCTAAGTCTAAAATGGGCCTTGCAAGGAATATTACAAAATAATTGTGCAAATAATAAAATAAGATTAGATTAAGTCATCATATTTTGGAGGGAAAAAAGAAAAGACTTCTTTTTCAACTTGTGTTTTCAAGTTATATTTCTACGATTTTACTCAAATTTTGAGTGCGAGCACTCATTGCATACAAAATTTATTTTTTCATCCAAGGAGTACCAATGTTGCACACTTTCGATTGGCCCTACTACATAATAAATGTGAAATACATGAAAACATGTGAGTGTAACATGGGTACTCCTTGGATGAAAAATTAAATTATGTATCCAACGAGTGCTCCCACTCAAAATTTGAGTAAAATCGTAGAGAGCTAAGTTGAAAACATAAGCTAAAAAAGTAGTTTTTTATTTTTAATATTTTTAATGTTTTACTCCAAAAATGTTGAATCATCCCCCATGGTTGACATCATCATATTGAATCCTACTAGTTCTTATGAAGCTAATTTTTGTTGTACATTTTGGTTTTCAAACCCATTTTTGACCTCATAAATTCTCTAATGATTGTGCATGACTCACCCATGTTGTCGATTGGGCTCCCTTTCCATCACAAGGTGCCCATATTGGTGGTCTCATTGCATGACTCATTGCATAAGCCCAACAACTTCATTTTTTCTCCACTTCAAGTCAACATCAATTATCTAGGTTTTCTTGGGGTGCGCGTTTGTTCATGTTCAAGCCTACGGGAGAAAAATCCTCCCACACTCTAATTTGGTTGTCATCACCAATAAAAAATCCACTTGGAAAATTTATTCACTAATTTAAAAATCTCATGAACAAAATTTTGTTAAGACCCATCAATGGCATGACTCCCCCTTGGTCTTAGAAGGAAATATTCATGTATATGACCTCTCAAACTTCCCATGGTCATCAATAACAATGCATCACAAGATTCCTCGTGATATCATTCCTTCATGAAAGGCCACTCCCTCTATATCTCTATTTCAATGCATCAAATCATAACTATGACCATGCCAACTATCATAAATCTGTGAACTTGACTAATATACTCCAACACAAGTCCAACATGTCTCCATGCACTATCGACCCTCATGAGTGAGACTAGTTGGGTATCTAATCCAACCATCACATATAACCCATGAGAATGAACCTCCTGACATAGCCATTGGTTGTTTCTCCAACAATATCGACAATTTCGTTAATCATCATCAAGAAATGCTCCAAAATCATCTAGGTGATGCACATATACATATGCAACTCAAATATACATATCTCATCATGCATAAGTCCTAAAACTAAATTCCACTCAACAATAAAACTCCATATCATCTTTGATATGATGTTCATATATTTTATGAAGGATGCAATCTTTAACTTCCCTCATGATCACATCCATGTGCTACCCAAGTCATACCAATCAGCCTCCATATATTTCCTAGTCTTCCTTCTTCAAGAAATCTCCCTATGGAACGATTTCTCATCCCAAATCTTCCTGCAACAAATTTAAATGCTCGAATACAACCATCGCCATGAAGTCTTCATTGGTCCCAACTACCTTCAAGTTTCTTCAATTTATCTTCGTCTTAAGTTTCCTGAAACCCTCAACATCGTAGGGTACTTAAAGCCAACTTTTCTAAATCAATCAAGTGAATTCTTTCGACTATGTGTCTACAATTATTCATATGGCACCATCGTAATTCATCCATGTCCTCTTTACTCTGGTGGGCGCCCTTGGCTAGATGTCATCCACTTCATCTAGGTGTGCATGAATTCATTCAATTAATTCAACTCTCCCACTTCGCCACAACGCATAAGCCTTATATCATCGCACCCTCAACTTCACACGACTCACCTATACTCAATGAATGTATTTCTAAACTTTTGTGGTGGAGGCACCTTTGTAGGTCACACACACCTTCAGTCACGGTTAATTCACATCATCAAGGACTCCATTCCATCAACTGTAGAATAACTATGTAGATTTGAAACATCTCATGAAATATACTATATCATAAGACTCAAATATACTCTACTCATCTACGCAAATCAGTTCATGATTGAAAAGACATATCATAAAAATTCACAAAGATTTAACACACATGAAAAAATATTTATCTAGGGGAAAGAAACTTCTCAAAACCCCTTCCTATATGTATTGCATTAATCAAAGAATAAATAATAAATAAAATGTTTTCTCAAGCCTAAGCAACCTTTTCAATTGTATAGTCTATCCATGTGCTTCATTGACTTAATGATCTTACCAATACTTAGCAAATTTATCAACCTTCCAAGCTCCTATTTACTTGCGTTGTTCCTTAAGGAATTAGGCCCCTATTAATTAGGAAATCTCTCATTGAGATTTTTGCAATACCTTTAGGCCATTCTATGACTACATGGACCACCTGTACAACCTAGATTAGTCTACAACTTATAGTATACTTCCCTTGAACTGCAATCTCAACTTCGTTACTTGATTTCCTTTCATGCATTAATTATTTTGGATTGATTGATGAGTTAACTGGTTGATCACTGAATATGAATGAAGTCACACCCCACTAATGGACCTTCAAGTAGTTCTTCTAACAGTTAGAACTTGTTCAACTCACAATAACTCAATTTAATTGAAATAGATTGCTAGAAATTAGCAATCAATCATATGAATTGAACTAAAGTGTCTCCAACTCGAATTAACTGAGTTAACTGAGTGAAAATTTCCATGTCACCCTAGTTAAATAACTCCAAGTATTATGTTGAAATTTAAATTCAAATTTTAATCTAGTGTGACCAAGGAAAATTGAAAACTAGATTTTATTGCTACATTTTCAACACTCCCTATTGGCATGAAAGGGATTATCAGATACCCCAATCCTTCCTTGATGGAACTCGAATGTGCTGCTTGTCAAATCCTTTGTCAACATATATGCATATTGTTCCTCTGTATGAATGTATTTCAACAACATGATCCACCTTTTCACACAATCCTATAGATGGTGATACCAGATGTCAATATTCTTGGATATATAATGAAATATTTGATTATTAGAGAGTTTGATAAAAATCTGATTGTCACAGTAAATCATAGTCGGATCCATATTCTAACCAAATAACCAAACAAGAATATTTCTCAACCATATAGCCTCACATATTTCTTTCCTTGCATCCATGTACTCTACTTCAGTTGAGCTAAGTACCACAGATCTATGCTTCAAGTTGTACCAAGAAACAAATGTTGACCCAACACTGAAAATTACTAATGGTGTTCTCTTTCTGTCTATTGGAATCCCCACCCAATCTGTACCTATGAAGCCTTACAACTTCACTCCATTTGTCTTTATGTACGAAATACCAAACTAAGTAGTGCCTCTGAGGTAGCTCAACACATGATTTGTTGCATTCCAATACAGTTTTCTTAGATTAGCCATTTCTTGACTAAGTTGGTTAACTACATAACACATGTCTAGCCATGTCTTCACCAAATACATAAGTGAACCCACAATATTCTTGTAAATGGTAGGATCCTATAGAGGTCCTCCAGTTTCTTGATAGAGGAGTCTCCATGGGTTTTCTCTTCTCCATGTGGAAATTCTGAAGTATCTCATTTGAATACTTGAATTGAGAAAGAAACATTCCCCCATCTACTCTACATACTTCCAAACCAAGAAAGTAATGGATGATTCCCATGTCCTTCATCTCAAATTCTCTTGAAAAATCATATTTTCAAGATCCATTCAACTTCTCACCATCAATTAAAATTAGATCATAAAAATATATCACAATAATCAATAATTTACCTTAAACCAAAAGTGATAAAGGTTTGCATATGCTTCACTTATTATGAAGCCCAACCTAGTGACATAATTGTCAATCATGTTGTACCAAGCACAAGGTGCTTACTTGATTCCATTAAATTATCGCTTGAGTTTGCACACATGTGACTCTCAATCATAGGTATCAAACCCCTCTAGCTGATCAATATACACTTCCTCCTAAATAAATCTATTTCGGAATTTTGTCTTTACATCCATTTGGTGGATATTCCACCCCATCTACTATGGAATTGATAGAAATGACTTGATGGATGATTACCTTGCTACTAGAGAAAATTTCTCCTCATAGTCAAGTCCCACAACCTCGGAGAACCCCTTGGCCAGAAATATGGCCTTGTGTTCTCTCGGCTTCTGTCCGTTGCATGATTTACCTTCTAAATACATCTCAAAACAACCACTGTTTTGTCTTCTGGTATTGGGACCACTTCCCAAACATTTTTTATGAAGGTGGAATCATATTATTCTACCATAGCATCAACTAATACTAGTTTCTCTATAAATTTCTTGAATCAGGATGGCTCAGTATTTACAAGCTCACTCATCAGATCCATGTATCTAGTGTACTGATCTGATGACCTCCTATAACTATTATTTGATGTGGGTGCTCCCACATTCTCTCTAGCATCATGAAATAATATTTCAGTTGCCTTGGTTTTCTTCCTTCCTTTTGTAGATGTATATGTACCCCAAAAATATCCCCAACTATGTTGTAGGCTTTAACATTTTCCTTGCTTCCTTGGAAACATGATAGTAAAATGATGATCCAAATATCCTAAAGTGTGACACATCTGGTTTCTTCCCTCAAAAATATTCCTCCGGTGTCCTCATGCCATGAATCCTGTGAGGACTCATGTTATGAAAATATACCATTGTGTTGCATGATTCAACCCACAAATGCAATAATAGGCCTTATTCATGCAACAGCTCCCTTGCTTCTCTCACAATACTTCTATTCTTCTTCTCAACCACCCAATTTTGTTGTGGGTTATATGGTGTTGTCAAATCTTGTTGAATGCATTCATTTTCACAGAAATTTTTAAAATCATTCGACACGTACTCACCTCCATTATCACTCTTGAGAGTGTTCACCTTCTTGTCAGTTTATTTCATAACAAGTGCTTTAAATTAAAAAAAATTGGAGAATGTCTAGTCTTTCTTCTGCGTGAAGTACATCCAATACTTCCATGACAAATCATCTACAAATACAAGATAATACTTGTGCTTGGTAGTGGAGGTTGTCGAAAAATTTCCACAAATATTAGAATGGATCCTTTGAAGGAGTGCATGTGCCTTATTGTTACAATCATTGAAGGTGGCTTTTGTGTACTTTCCCAATGTACATACTTTTCATTTGTCCCGCTACTCTAGTGCTCCGTTGGGGAGGCTTATATAAATATGTTGCATGATCTTCAAAGTGCCATGATGCAAATGGAAAATTATTCTATGCCATAATTCACTTACATATTGGCTCTACACCTTATCTACTTTTATGCTCAACGATACACAATATTTCACCTCTAATTTATAGAGTTTCATCACTTGAACCCCAATCTGCTTCACTTGTCCCATGGAAAGGTGTTGTAATAAAGCTTTCCCATTGCTAAATATCACATTGTAGCCACGATCTTACAACAAAACTATGAAAACTATATTCTTCTTCAGACCTATTACAAACACCACATCGTTGATCCTGAGAGGGGATCCCGACTCCCTCTGAAAAGTAACTATACCAGTACCAGTTGCGTTGTACCTTCCATCATCTCCCATCTCAATGTGCATCTGGAGATCCTTCTCCTCCAAGTCACTGAAAAATTATTTGTTCCATGTCATGTGGAACGAGGTACCACTATCCAGATACCACACACTACCCATCACATTTCTCTCCATGCATGCAATTAGGGTGAAGTACAACTCGAATTTTGAATCCAAATATTCACCTGTTGCTCCTCCTGAGGGATTCTTTCCTACCTTCTTATGTGGAAACTTCAAGTCATAATGTCCCAGTTCATGAAAGTGAAAGCACTTGATTTTTTCCAAGTATTTCTTCTTTCCCCCTTGACTCAAATCTCCTTCAGATTTTGAGTTATTCCCTTTCCCCTTATTTTCCTTTCCATCTAAGGCACAACTCTTCTCATCATCAAACTTGTATGAGGTTTTGTCTTTTTTATTCTGCCTTATTTATTTTTTCACCAAATCATACCATAGGAGTTCCCAACTTGGTAGCTTCTCCCTCCCATTTACCGAATCATGGTAGTTGTGCCAACTCTTGGGAAGGCCTAGAAGTGTTATTATTACCAGATCATCCTTTGCTACAGTAACACCAACTTGACCAATGTAAACACAATATTGTGTGAGCCTACTGAGGTACTGTGGTATTCCTTCGCCCTTCTACATCTTGATATTATGAAGCTTGTCCTTCATTTCCATCTTCCTGTGGTCACTACTATTCTAGAACAAATATGTCAATGCTTTCCAAATTTTATATGAAGTCTCTTTACCATTGATCTAGGTGGATATTGGTGGCCACCCACCTATTCCATTTGGACCCGCACTAGGAGTTCTTTAATTTTTTCAATTGCAGTACAACATACTATTTTTAGTTATTTTTTGGGTCCTCAACTTCCAGAGCCATTTTGAGGCCCTAAACAATTTTTTTTTGGGAAAACCGTGAGAAACATTGGTAAATGGATCAATGTTTCTCACACCAAAAGATATACTCCTCATATAGATCTTTCTAAAAAGGTATGATGCATACCAAACAGAGATTGTATGCCAAAGTTACGTCCTTGGGAAGTTGAAACACCAATTTACCCAGACGGGGCCCATAGTTTTGGCACTTCATCTCCTACGATTAGGTTTTTTTATGTTTAGGGTTTTACATTGTTTCTAAACAATAAATAGGCCTTCGAGCTTCATTGTAACATAGTTCAGAGGCATGTAGCCACCACATCTCTTCTTAGATATAAGCTACCATTTCCCTAACTAGTTTATTTCCATTTTGTTTATAAACATATTTCAGTTATTTTATATTAATGAAATGAAGTATTATTTATGCTGCATCTTTGTATTTATGGTTATATGTGTACTCTCTTGTGTTCCTGCATAAATCCATATCAGTGGTATCCGAGCGATCTTCTCTTTCTCTATTTTTCTTTACATGTCCCCAACGAGGTCATGGTATAAGGAGTTAGGGCTCGATCCGGTTGAAGCCTTACAAGATCAGCCTCGCAAACCCCGACAACCTCCCATGGTAGAAGAAAAGAAAGATGAGGGAATAATAGATCTTATCAAAATATTTCTGGAGGATGCCCTTGAGAAACAAAGGAACACGATGATGGATAACTTTTCTCAAATCCTTCAATGACTTCCCACCTACAGCACATCTACATCCAACAACCACTCTGGAGGTTCCACTCCCTTCAAGGTACAGGTAAATTTTTACATTCCTATATTTGAAGTCCATATAAATGCAGATGTCGTACATAGATGGTTTAATTTTCTAGAAGAGTATTTCTCGGTCCATGATTTCTTTGACCGAGAAAAGATTATTTTCGCACTCCTCAAAGCCACCCCCCATGTCAAATACTGGTGGGAACCTACTATGAGAAAAAGGACAAGGGGGAACCCACTCTATCCTTGGGCGTACCCACTTGCAATTCATTCTGAGACGACATCAAGGAAAAATATTACCATTTTTGGAGCTATGAGGACAAGTACATCCAATGGACCACGTTGCAACAAAAAAGGGATCAAGATGTGCATGAACTAATGAATTTGTTCCATACCCTGCACAAAAAGTTGGGTATTAAAGATTCAGAGAGACATTTGGTTCTCAAGTACTGCAACTTTATGCATAGAAAAATTCATGAGGGATTGAATTTCCTTGACATTACCTCGATTTACATGACATACCATTATGCCACCAAGATTGAGCGGAAATTGAAGCAGAAGAAGCGAGACTTTGGAACCGCGAATCCGAAGCCAGGGAAAGGGACCCCCGAACCACAGAACAAGGGGCAGAGCCAAAGTGGGGCGACTCTGAACACCACAAAAGATCCAAATAATAACATGGGGAAGTGGTGTGAATTCCATAACAGCCCCACTCACAACAAAACAGAGTTTCGGGCCAAACAGTCGTTGGTGGCCAAACTGAAGTCACTCGAATTAGATGCATGCTCTAATCCTAAGCTAGAACCATACAAGGGAAATGAAAAAGGGAAGAAGATCATTGATGTGGACCCTAGTGACATTTTCACCACCACCAAGCTCCATAGGGAGGATCCTGAGGATCCAAAGGAGGGGGAGCACCTCTTCCATTCGCAGATGTGGGTGAAGGGTTATCCACTGCAATTTCTTGCCTATAGTGGAAGCCAAAAGAACCTCATTTTAGCATAGGTCGTGAAGTGGCTCGGTATATATACCATAGAACACCTGCAGCCATATACCATCAGGTGACTTCACCCAAGGAGATATTTGTGCATCTGCCAACAGTGTCTCCTTCCATACAACATCAAGCCATTCACAGATGAGGTATTGTGTGATGTTGCTCCTCTTGATGTAGCTGATGTATTATTGGGCCAACCATACTTGTGGAGTTGACATGTTGTGTATGATTCTAGACCTAGTTCTCTTGTTATTACTTTGGGAAATAAATTGTACAGGATACCGGAGGTAGTACCGCCTCTATCCATATGTTTGACTATTGAAAAACAATGTAGTAAGATTGTTTCCCAAACTAGGAAATTTTTTTTTCTTACAACTCACTCACAGGGAAAGAAGAAGATTGTGGCCATAGCCTCGAAATAGGGCTCCCCTACATGCCTGCAGCAGATGGACAAAGCCATGGAGGAATACAAGGATATTTTCTCCTCACCCACAAAGGTTCCTCTACATTGTCAGGACAAGCACTCCATCGATCTGACCCCCGTTGCACCGCCGCCTGATATTGTCTTACCTCATTCGATTACACCAAAATATTCCACACATGTACTGTCTGAGGAAACAAAATTTATTGAATGCATCTAGCACATCTGCCAGTAGGTCCATGACATCCTCAAAAAATCAAATACCAAGTTCAACAGCATTTTCCTCTCATGGAGGAAATTAGCGCAATGGGGACCATTGCTTACTAAGGAGGGAGGAATGATCCAGGTGGATATTCGTGGCCACCAAGCTATTCCATTTTGACTTGAACCGTTAGTTCTTTCAGTTTTTCGGTCGCAGCATAACGTACTATTTTTAGTAGTTTTTTGGATCTTGAACTTCCGGAGCCGTTTTGAGACCCTAAACGACGTTTTTTGGGGAAAATCAGAGCAGCTTGGGTCCATGGACCTATGTTTCTCACACCAAAAGTTGTACTCAGATAGATCTTCCTAACTAGGTATGATGCGCATCAAACAAAGATTGTATGCCAAAGTTACGTCCCCGGGATGTTGAAACACCAATTTACCCAAATGGGGCCCATAGTTTTAGCGCTTCATCTCCTACGGTTATTTTTTTGGATGTTTATGGTTTTGAATTGTTTCTCAAAAATAAATAGGCCTTCAAACCTCATAGTAACACAATTCAAAGGCATGTAGCCGCCACATCTCTTCTCAGAGATAAGCTACCATCTTCCTAGCTAGCTTATTTCCATTCTATCTATAAACATATAGTTATTTGATATTAATGAAATGAAGTATTATTTCCACTTCATATTTGTATATGTATATTCTGTTGAATTCCTACATAAATCTAGATCAACCATGGATATTCGAGGCAATATGGTACCAAAATCCCTACAATATGATCATCCTTGCCTTGGAAACACACTTCTTCCAATGTACTAGATATTGAACTGTATCATATACTACCGGTTACAGGATTTCATTATTAATGAATTCCTTCAACCCATTATCTTCCAACACTTCCTCCATGTGGTCCTTCCAAGCAACATAATTCGAACCTCCCTCAAGGGAATACTCAAGTCTTAGTCCATAGAAATCCATCCTGCTAGCTCTAAATAAATTATATCCTACAAATTCAATCCTCTTGCAATAACTCTTAAAAATTTATTCACTACTATGATTCATGATTTGATACAATGTACAAATTCTATGTAGATATGAAACTGCTCATGAATTTTTCTAAATCATAAGACTCAAATCTAGTGTACTCATCCACTGAAAGAAATTTATGATCAAGAACACATATCATAAACATGCACAAATTTTTAACACACATACATAAAGATTTATCTAGGGGAAAACAACTGCTCAAAACCCCTTCCTACATGTATGGCATTAATCAAAGAAAACAAAAGAAATAAAATTCTTTCTCAATATTGAGCAACCTCTACAAGTGTATAGTATATCCATTTGCTTCACTGACTTACTTTGACCAATACTTGCCCAATTTCTTAGCCCACCAAGCTCCTATTTCCTTACACTGTTCCTTAGGAATTATGTCCCCATTAATTATTAAATTCCTCAATAAGAATTGCACAATAACTTTAGGCCATTATCTGACTGCATGTAGCACCTGTACAACTTGGATTGATCTACAACTGATATTACACTTCCCTTGAACTCCCATCTCAACTAGGTAACTAGAATTATCTTCATGCATCAATTATTTTAGGTTAATTTATTATTTAACTAGCTAAATATGACTAAATTCAAACCCCACTACTGCACCTTCCACTGGTTCTTCTAACAGTTAGAACTAGTTTAACTCACAACAACTCAATTTAACTAAAACAGATTGCTACAAATTAGCAATCAATCATAGTGTATTAAACTCAAGTGTCTACAACTTGAATTAACTGAGTGAAAAGTTCCATGTAACCTCAGTTAACTACCTCCAAGTATTCTATTGAAATTTTAATTTTAATTTTAATCTAGTTTGACCAAGGAAATGTCAAAACTATATTTTCTTGCTACATTTTCAACATCAATGGTCACTTAAGAATTTTTCTTCACTTCAGCGAAGTCTCAATGAATATCTCTAACGCACGTTGTCATTTTTTCTTCTTGGCTTGTCCATTCCTTCATCAAAGTCTCTTCCCTCTAAAGGCCCACAAGGAACTTTACCTTGGTTCCTATGAAATCTCAGTGAAGAAGTCCACCTAACACCATATAAAGTCATAACTTGTTCTTCCAACATTTCCTTTCACCTTTCACTTCGAGTGCTTCCACCTTAGCAAACTTTGTCCATGATTAATTACAGGTTGTTAGCCAATCCTTTGTGTTTCCAACCATGACTCACTAATCACATAAGTGTATTATCCACCAGCCTTTTCTCGGCCATTCACACCATTCATCATGAGTTCAAAGACTTCCAAAACAAGTCTCTCATCAACTAAAGTCATACATCGCATAGGTGAATAAAAACCAATATCAACCTGCATAATATAGGCCATCATTTGACTTTGTTAATTCACATATGAATGAGGTCCTTTTGTGAAAGAACCCACATATTCCTTCCATTTATGTGAAATGCTCGAATCTAGTCTAAAAATGGTAGAATTTGTTCTAACAAGCTATTCCTCTTTCGACTTAAACTTCACAATTCTAAATTCTTCTCCATGATGAAAATCCACAAGACATTCAACCCAATAATCAAGATTAAGAGGCTCCCTCTTAACCTTATCTTCGAGTGCATCAAATTTTTTAATACAAATTTGGGTTCTCTTTCCTCATGAAACTCAAATCCTTCGTGACATTCACAAGTATCGCATGGATTTCCTACATCCTAGCTTTCCAAGAATCAACTTATTGAAAACTCATCATCTTGCTATCCAAGTTCCAAAAAATTATCTTTATTAATAAATTTGGCTCCTGAACATACCTATGATCACAACTCTTATGGTAGGGGTTGTCATGCCACTTCTCTTCACTTAAACAAAAAATTACTTTCAAAGCTTCAACTTGGTGCTTCGATACCAACTATCACACCCCTAGGGCGCATTTTGACCATAATGTTCACAAGTCCCATGAGGTGTGCCACACTAGCATTTTTTTTTTCTAATGGGTTGACCAACTTATACTTAATCACACTCAAATTACTCCTCTTTCCTATGCACAACTTAGCGAACTTGATAACTCTACTAGCAGAAATAGTATTTATCTAAACTTAGTGCAATAACCCTACGTTAGTTTACTTCTGAAACACTTAGCCAATTTTATGTTTTACTTCCTTCATCACATGAACAGAAACATAATCAGTAATAAATTCACAATATAAAAATCTTCAATAAATTATTAGTGATAACATGTACACAACTTTTCAATATGGGAGGGGGAACTCCCAACTACAATTTCCCATTTCTTTTATTATACTTCAAAATTTGAATATAATTTGCAACTTTAGATTTACAAAGGAATTCCTTTTACTAAGCCACTATTGACTTGTTGTCACAAGGTAGCATGACTTCAAATATTCAACAACCAAGGTTGGTCCAAACCCAAAATATTCGCTGCCACAACACTTAGGAAAAAACTTCAACAAATGTGTAGCAAACGAATAATGGGAAACCCAAAGGTTTTCCCTTACAAGCCAAGAGAACCCCAACATAAATCTGCATAATCTGCCCAAATTGATCAAGGTGACTGCATCTCCTAGCCTGAACCTTTTATTTTTCATCTTGTTCTGTGCATTCTTCATGTTATATTCAAGATTCACTTGTCTTATGACTTGCAAACTTTATTGGTGTCTCTTCATCATCACACAAAATCTAATATATATATATATATATATATATATATATATATATATATATATATATATATATATATATATATATATATATATATATATATATATATTCATGCCTATTCAATTGGGGTGGTTATTCCACTTAGGTCAATCCCCACTCTAACATCAAGATGACATCCATCCATATGAAATCCCCTTACTTTTTCCCTTTATATGCATGGCACGCCCAAGGTGTCGGTCACATGGGTATGTTGCTTAGTGCCCCACCTTCATTTGAGTGCACTTTGGGAGTACACATTCTCCAACAACATGCTTGGTTTTTCTCCATTATATGATATTTGTTTTGGCACATTTCCATTGATTGCACAATAAGCATCCTCCATTGTGCATATGCCCTTGATTAACCTTTGTGTGCCCTGCATGTTACTATTCTTCCCAACCCACCCTTCATCATGGGCATGTCATTGCAAAATTCCCATCATGCATGACTCGCGCATGTTGTTGCACAGGCGTGCTTACCATTTTAAGGTGCCCATGTTCGCGGTCCCATCGCATGACCCCACCAACTTCAGTTTTTCATCAATTTAAATTAACATCGATTGTCTAGGATATCTTGTGCATGCCTTCTTGCATGTTCAATCCCAAGGTCCTAACATCCTCCCCCACTCTAAATTTTTTGTCATCCTCAACAAAAACTCCAATCAACAAAATTATTCACCATTTTGAAAGTGTCATAAACGAACCTCTAAAAAGGCCCATCGACTACATGACTCCCCCTTGCTCATAGAAACAAAGCTTTATGTATATGACTTCTCAAACTTCCCATGGTCATCAATACCAATGTATCACAAGTCTCCTCATTCCCTCATGCCTTGACAGAAGGTCACTCCTTCCATCTCTAAATTGAAATGCATCAACTCGCGACTATCACCATGCCAACCACCGTAACTCTGTGAACTTTTCTTCTATACTCCAACACAAATCCAACATGTCTCCATGCAATATTGACTGTCATGACTCAGACTAGTCGAGTAGCGAATACAACTATCTCATCCAACCCATGAGAACACACCTCCTCACATTTATATGAGATGTTTATATATCCCTCTCGTCACTCCAATTAATAATCATCAAGAAATTCTCCATAACCATCTAGGTGCTACACATATGCATACACAACTCGAATATACATCTCTCAACATGCATAAGTCCTCCAACTGAAGTCTACTCATCAAGAAAACTCCATCTCATATTGGATATGCTTCTCATATCTTCTATGAAGGAGGAATGCCTTCACTTTCCTCATGATCACATCCATGTGCTGCCTAGGTCTACATACCAATCAACCTCCATAGATTTCCAAGCCCTCCTTCCTCAATAAGTATATCCATGGAACGATTACTCATCCCAAGAATTCTTGCAACAAACCAAAATTCTCCAAGACCACCATCATCATGAAGTCTTCACCGATTGAAACTATCTTCAAGTTTCTCCAAGTTATATTCATCTTAAGTTCGTTCAAACAATCAACATCAGAAGATACTTAAAGCCAATTTCACTACATCAATTATGTAAATTCCCTCGACTAGGTGTCTACACTATGTTGGATGACACCATCATAAATTGTCCTTGCCTTTCATCACATCAACACCATCGCATGATGTCTATGTCCTCTTCGTTTGGGTGTGCACCCTCAGTTGGATTCCCTCCACTTCACCTAGGCATGCAAAACTTCGGTCAGTTACTTTAGATCACCCACTTCAGCTACACACATATGAATTCTATCATCACACCTTCAACTTTGATTGACGGGCACTCTCAGTCACCCATGATTATCGCACAGTTTTCTTCGGACCATCACATGACTTGATCTCATGTTTGGTTCTGTGAGTGCCTTTGCAGGCCACCCACACATTCTGTCACAACTCATTCACATCATCAAGGCCTCCATTCCAGCAATGGTCCCTCAAGAACTTGAATTGACAGCAAGAAAGTCTCAATGAAGAGCTTCGACCCACTTCATTAAGTTTTCTTCTTGGCTAGTCCCTTCCTTCATCAAAGTCGCTTCCCACTAAAGTTACACCAAGAACTTCACCTTGGTTCCAATGAAACTTCAATGAAGAAGTCCACCCAACTCTATCTCAAGTAATAACTTCTTCTTCCAACATTTCCTTCTACTGTGAGGGTTTCCACCTGAATGACCCTCATCTACAAGTCATGATGAACACTTGACCAATACTTCAATCGACAAACCATGAGTTTCCCATCATATAAGTTTCTTATCTTCCACCCTTTTCTTGGGCATTCAAATCCTTCATCACAAGGTCAAATTCTTCCCGAACAAGTCTCTCATCAACCAAATTCATCCATCACATAGGTCAATAACAACCCATCTCAACCTGCATAACAAAATCCATCATCAGAATTTCTTCATTCATATCCACATGAGGTCCTTTTGTTAATGAACCCACATCTTCCATGCATCGTTGATAAATTCTCGAATCTGGTCTAACACTAGTAGACTTCATTGCACCAAGTTATTCCCCTTTCGAATTTAACTCCACAATGCTATCTTCTTCTCTTCTTCTTCATAATGAAAATCCTCAACCTCCTCAATCCAACCATTAAAGTCAAGAATCTCCCTCTTAACATTCTCTTGGAGCGCATCAACATATTTCTGCAACTATGGTTTCTCTTTCCTCATAGGACTCAAATCCTTCAGGGTAGGCACAAGTCTTGCACGACTTTGCCGCATCCTAGCTCTCCAAGAAAACATTTCTTGAAAACCTACCATCGTGTTGTCCAAATTCCAACCAAGACTCTTTCCCACAAACTTGGTCTGTCCCTTAGTGCGCATGGCACGCCCAAGGTGCCCCGTCACATAGGGATGTCGCTCGATGCCCGGCCTTTGTGCGGGCGTGCGTTGGGCATACTCCTTTGCCCGTAGCATGCTCGGTTCACCTCCATACAATTGTTATTTGCTTCATTTGCATGATAACCGTCCTCCATCATGCACATGCCCTCTGTTAACCTTTTCACGTCCTTCATGATACTACAGCGCCTAGCCCGCCCTTCGCTTTGGATATGTCATCACACAATGCCTGTAACATATATATATTACCACAGTTCTTACCATATATATAAAAAAAAAATTTAATACTTTTACTTACCACCTATAAATTATAACAGATAATCAAATAATCATTAACGGAAATACTCCACCCTGCATTTGGTATAAGGTAGATGACCCTTGTAACAACTTTGTTTTTACCTTTTGAAATACAATGATTATATGCATTATTGTTTTGCAACTATATTAGCCTAACGCTATGGTCTGGCTTGATTATGTCGCACATAGTTTACCCTCGGTGTTTGGCACTTCGTACATAGGACTTATATGCAAATCCACCACGGCATCAATCATTAACCAATTCATTTATGTGTTCCGCGTCCTTGTGATCTTAGGTTGTAACGTCATTCATTGCACGCATTATTTTTGGTGTACTTGAGTCCTGTTGGGTCTACATAGCCGTCCTTTCTTCGCTGGCATTCACCCTGTCTCCACGCTTGACACCTAGTGATCCTTCCACCGTTGATCAAGGTTCTAATCCTACGGTGCTTGTTCACTAGGGTTGAAAATGACCTTTGGCCATAACGAAAGGTTCTGGTGAGCGACTCTTCGCGTCTCAGGGTTTCATAGCAGGGTTTTCGAACATAGTTCTTCCTGTCTCCATGATAGCGTGGGCGGCAGTATGGTGGCCTCAAAGGAGGCCTTCCCACCGGCGACTGGTAATCAACTTGGTCTGTCCCTTAGTGCGCATGGCATGCCCAAGGCGTCCAGTCACATAGGGATGTCGCTCGGTGCCTGGCCTTCGTGCGGGCATGCGTTGGGCATACTCCTTCGCCCGTAGCATGCTCAGTTCACCTCCATCCAATTTTTATTTGCTTCGTTTGCATGCTAACCGTCCTCCATCGTGCACATGCCCTTTGTTAACCTTTTCACGTCCTTCACGATACTCTAGCGCCTAGCCCGCCCTTCGCCGTGGATATGTCATCGCACAATGCCTGTAACATATATCTTACCATAGTCCTTACCATATATATAAAAAAAAAAATTAATACTTTTACTTACCACCTATAAATTATAACAGATAATCAAATAATAATTAACAGAAATACTCCACCCTACATTTGTTATAAGGTAGATGACCCTCGTAACAACTTCTTTTTACCTTTCGAAATACAATGATTATATGCATTATTGTTTTGCAACTATATTAGCCTAACGCTATGGTCTGGCTTGATTATGTCGCACATAGTTTACCCTCGGTGTTTGGCACTTCGTACATAGGACTTATATGCAAATCCACCACGGCATCAATCATTAACCAATTCATTTATGTGTTCCGCATCCTTGTGATCTCGGGTTGTAACGTCATTCATTGCACACATTATTTTTGGTGTAATTGAGTCTTGTTGGGTCTACATAGCCATCCTTTCTTCGCTAGCATCGACCCTGTCTCCACGCTCGACACCTGGTGATCCTTCCACCATTGATCAAGGTTCTAATCCTACGGTGCTTGTTCGATAGGGTTGAAAATGACCTTTGGCCATAACGGAAGGTTCTGGTGAGCGGCTCTTCGCGTCTCAGGGTTTCATAGCAGGGTTTTTGAACAGAGTTCTTCCTGTCTCCATGATAGCGTGGGCGGTAGTATGGTGGCCTCAAAGGAGGCCTTCCCACCAGCGACTGGTAATCAACTTCCCTTATTTTGTTTGTTTCGGTTGAATTCCTTGAGTGACAAGTTCTCTGTCCTTATTTGGTTAGTGAACGGATTGATTTCTCAAGAATTTTATTGTATCATGTGTGTCTCTCTACTTGGTTTCCTGTTTACTCATTATGTTTTCGTTGCAAATCTGTTTGGGTTTGCTGGAAAAGCTCGTCAGTTTCCCTCTTGGCTCTTACCAGGTTCCTTCTAAGTCAAAGGTAACCCTCTTCCCAATTTTTATGGTTATCTGTTGATTAATACAAAAGACAAGGGTTTTTGTTAAATTTCTAAACCTGCTAACGCTAATGCTTTTCCCACTTGTTGACAGGTACCAATTTTGCCTCTTCCCACTGGTTACCGGCTCGGGTTCCTTGATCGGTTGTCTCAACACCTGCCATGAGAATTCTAACCCTCGCACCTATATTACAGGTACCCTTGATGTTCACGGGATTCGAATCGTGAATTTTTCTACGTCTGGGTCTCTTTTCGTTTGATGGCAGTGTTGATTTTGGTTGCTCAAGTTATGTGCCCGTGGCCTTGTTTTGCAGAGTTAATGGGGTCTTCTACTCTGTGGTAGTATGAGGTTTTTTATTAGAATTTTATAGCCTCAAGCCAAGTAGGGTGCATTGTGCCTCCTGCTCTCTCGGAGAGCTTTTCTTTATGGATTTACGATTTAAAATTTTTTATTTAAGTTACAGTTAACCAGAAGGGCCAGGATTTTATACACCTGCGCACCTTTTACTCCTAGCTATTTTGTTGAATAGACTTTGACAATTTTTCTCTGGAACAGGTTCTTGTACACCTAAATATATGTATAAGTATGAATTTGAAGCAAGAATATTTGCGTCAGTCTTGATGGATCTTTCTATTTCTGTCATCCTTCACTCAATTGGGAGACATGTCTATTGCGTTTTCAAATAATTTCCTGCTTTTGTGGATTACCTATGTTATATGGATTATATTGGAAATTCTTAGCTATATAATTCTCACTCATTTTTGATGGCTCTTACAGTTATTGCTCCCTTCTGGGGTTTGTTTGCCGAGAATTAAAACTTGTATTACTAGCTATTGCATTCTGTCCAAATATATTGTTTTGTTCTGAATCTGGAAAATTGAGGTTCATCATTCGTTTGCTTATTGCCTACTGTAATTTCACAGATTCTCGATTATTTGTTTTTTTTTTATTAAATTCCAAAGTCGGTCTCTGCAGGCAGCACTCTTCTTAAGCCCAGGTTATTCTGTTCTTTTCCCGTTACATTTCTCCTAAATTCTACAGGGTGACCCGACCACCAATGTCCGTGTGATATCAGAGGTTGGAGGGCAACCAACCCAGGATTTCCGGTTTCAAAATTTCTGGGTTAACGGTCCTCCTGTAATTTACCGACTAATACCCTCTTTACTAATCTATTCTTAAAATATTTCTAGTACAGGTAAATTAAATAATGCCATTACTCATACACATCTGTTTAACAACACTTCAACCAGTTTTCTCTCCATTTGCATTATACTTTTGCTTAAATAAATAATTTCTTTAGCTATGAACATAACCATCCGAACAACTACTAGGCTATTTAGTTTCTTTTGTTGCATGATAATGGAAAACAATACTTTCGACCACCATTATAAATTTTAACAAGAAATAAATACAGATTACAGACATTACAATTTAATAGAAACACATTGTAATCCACAGACATCCCTTAATTTAACAGAAAAAATAATTCTTTCTTCTACTTTGAAAAATTAAATAGCATTCCACTCCTCTGTGCACAATCTGGTTGGTATGTGTTTGCCTCCCTTCCGTGAGTGAGGCAATTACGTCCTCTACTCCCCCCGTGCTCCAAGTCTAAGTCTTCTTTGAACTCAGAAAAGCCTGGAAGAGAAATTCGGGATAGTCCGGTCCAATTCTCCAATTCCAGTGGAATAGTTTCTCCTCTATGAGTTCTTCCCTTCAGGGATCACTCTTCAGGATAACCCATGTTCCTTATTGTTTCCACCGAACCCCCAAAACTCCCCTGGAATCCCCTATTTATCTAGAGTGTTTTTCTTTTGGTTCTCTATGGAACTACTTTTCTGTTCAACTAACTTCAAATCTTGAATATATTTATTTATTTTTCTTTTACCACCAGTCTTTACTTGTGAAACCAATTCACAAGTAATAATTTTTATCACATACCAAAAATCAGTTTATGTTCAAAATAAATAATGTTTAACATTTTCTTTAAATGACAACTTAAAAAATAGTCAATAATTAACTAAGGCAGTGGTTACAGTTTTCCCCCTCTTAGAGAGAACACCGTCCTCGGTGTTCCTATTGCAGATCAGCAAAAAGCTCTGGGTATGCTTCCCGCACAAAACTTTCGTCCTCCCAGGTGGCCTCTTCCGGGCCAAAGTGCTTCCATTGCACTTTAACCTGGGCGATGGCTCATTTCCGGAGCATGAATTCCCTCTGGTCGATGATATCGTGAGGCTCGACCAGGGATTCTCTGTCTGGTTCTACCTGCACACATTAGACTTGTATTAGTTTACATAAGTCTTTATCATATAATATCTTAATTATTGTGCTTACTTGCTACCTGAATGTTTTTCCAGTGAATTATATGTCTCGGATCATGAATATATCACTTTAACAACGATACATGGAAAAAATTATGTACTCAGATGTGGCTTGGAAGAGCCAACCAATAAGCCACCGGTCCCACCCTTTCCAGTATTTGGAAGGGACCACAAAACCTGGGAGCTAGCTTTGCACAAGTTGTCCATCTTAATGTACTCTTTTTTGGTTTAATTCTTACATACACGTGGTCTCCAACTTCATATTCATGATATGATCTCTTCTTATCTGCGTATACTTTTTGCCTGTCTTGGGCTGCCTTTAAATTCTGCCTAATCTTCTTCACCTCTGATTCCATTTTTGCTAGCATGTCTGGTCCCAGCATGAGTTTGGTCTTGAGACTGCTCCAATTAATGGGAGTTATGCACTACTGCCCATATAGGGCTTCAAATGGACTCATTTTTAACGATTCTTGATAATAGTTATTATAAGAAAATTCTATTAAGTGTAGATATTCCTCCCATTTAACCAGTTGCTGCATGACATACATTCTCAGCATGTCATCCAGTACTTGGTTTACTCATTCAGTTTGTCCGTCCATTTGTGGATGATATGCAGTACTAAAATTAACTTGAGTTCCTAATCCCATAAACAATGCCTTCCAAAAAGCTGATGTGAACTTTACATCCCTATCTAAGATAACTGTCTTAGGAATGCCATGCAGTCTGAAGATCTCTCACATAAATAAATATGCTATCTGTATTGTCTTGAAAGTGGATTGGACAGGTATAAAATATGCCGATTTACTTAGTCGATCCACAACTACCATTATGGAATCATTACCTTGTTTTGATTTTGGTAATCCGGTGATAAAATCTAATGAAATCACCTCCCATTTCCATTCTAGAATGGGTATAGGTTGCATTAATCCAGCCAGATGCCGATGCTCTACTTTCACCTGTTGGCACTCTAAACACTTGTTTATATAGTTTTCTATGCCCTTCCTCATGCCCGGCCAACAATGATCCTTTCTTATAGTTGTCAACATCTTTTGGTATCCAGGGTGTCCCGCATAATTGCTTCTATGATATTCATCCAATATTAGAGTCTTCAACTCCATTATATTTGGGACAACTATTCTTCTCTTGAAAGTCAGCAGTCCATCTTGATTGATTTCATATTCCCCAAACTTTCCTTGTTCTTTGTTTTCTTGAGCTTGCTGCCACAAAAATTCATTTTTAGGATCTTTTCCTGCTTCCCTTCTAATTTGTTCTAGAAATCTACTTTCAACTTGGTTAACATACAATTCATAGATGTTATGCATCTTTCTTCTCAATGCATCTGCAACCTGGTTCTCTTTTCCTTTTACATGCTGCAGATCAATGTCAAACTTGCTCAAGAAGGCATTCCACCTTGCTTGTCGAGAGTTTAAATCAGCTTGCTTGAAATAGCTAGTTAGACTGCTATGGTCTGTCCTCTATATAAATCTTTCCCAAGTAAGTAATGTCTCCATACTCGAAGAGCGTGCACAATTGCGATCAGCTCCAAATCATAGGCTGAATATCACAGCTCGTGATCTTTTAAATTACGAGATTCATATGTGATTACCTTTCCTTCTTGTGATAAAACTTCCCCAACACCCTCCTTACATGCGTCTCTGCAAACCTCAAATTCCTTATTCGAGTCTACCACACTTAACACAGGTGCTGATGTTAATAACTGTTTCAGTTTTTCAAAACTATCCTGACATTCTTTTGACCATTTAAAATTTTTTCCCTTCCTTTGCAGAGAGGTAATAGGGAAATATATCTTTGAAAATCCTTTAATGAATCGCTGGTAATAACCAGCGAGCCCCATAAATGATCGTATATCTGCCACATTTTTTCGCACCTTCCATTCCATAATAGTTTTGATTTTCTCTGGGTCCACTGCTATACCTTTTTCAGATATCACATGTCCAAGATATTGTATTTATTCCTTGAAGAAATCACATTTATTGAATTTCGCATATAACTGATGCTTCCTTAACATTTCTAGTACCATTCGCAAATGTTCCTTGTGTTCTCCCACATTCTTGGAGTAAACTAGTATGTCATCATTGAAAATTAACATGAAATTATCCAAATAAGGGTGAAAGATACTATGCATCAGTCTCATGAAAGTGGATGGTGCGTTAGTCAGCCCAAAAGGTAATACCACAAATTCGTAGTGACCATACCTTGTGCGGAAGGCAGTTTTATGTATATCTTCATCTTTGATTCTGATTTGATGATACCCCGACCTCAAATCAATTTTTGAGAATACAGTAGCTCACCTTACCTGGTCAAACAGGTCGTCAATACGTGGTAAGGGATATCAGTTCTTAACAGTCAGCTTGTTTAATTTTCGGTAATCCATGCACATGCGCATGGTCCCATCCTTCTTTTTAACGAACAGTACAGGTGCTCCCTAGTGAGACACACTGGGCCATATATATCCCTTGTCTAGTAATTCCTAAAGTTGCATTTTCAAATCATTCAATTCTGGCACACTCATACGATAGGG
Organism: Pinus albicaulis; assembly: GCA_034641835.2. Lineage (NCBI taxonomy): Eukaryota > Viridiplantae > Streptophyta > Pinopsida > Pinales > Pinaceae > Pinus > Pinus albicaulis. The sequence continues at coordinate 1,139,288,467 of CM076579.1, read as the reverse complement.
GACTCGTGAAATCGGTGATGCTCCTGGCAGCAATTCTATTGTAAAGTCAATATCTCCTCTGGGCGGCAATCCTGGTATTTCTTTTGGGAATATATCCTTGAATTCTTGTACTATAGGTATATTTTCCAGCATGGCAGCTTTTTCCTTAGAATCATATAATCCTACTTCTATAGCGTACAGTTGACATCCCTTCTTATACATTTTCCCATTTGGGAAGCTGTAATCGGGCGCAGCTGTACAGGTTTCTTTATTCCCTGAATCTCTTGGCAGATGCCATTCTGATCTCTGTAGTAGATGATCTTCTCTTTGCAGTCTACCAGAGTCCAATGATTTTCCAACCAATCCATACCAAGCAGCACATCATAAGATCCCAAGGGTGAAAAATTCAAGTCCACTGTTAGTTGTTGTCCTTCGATTTGCAATGCACAATTTGGTATTTTGGTGCTAATTTTTCTTTTGGCTCCAGTAGCCAATTGGACCAACCATGTTTTCCTAAATTTTGAGTTTGTAATTTATAGATCTCAACTATTTTAGGACTTATATAACTTAAACTTGCTCCTGGATCTACCAAAACAGAAACAGTTTGGGATAACAATTTACCTTCTAGCTCTATCATGGTTGGTTGGAAGTCTGCTTGTCGATCTTCCAACGCTGCATTAATTCTGGGTATGGTTCGAGCAACATCTCCCATAGTGGAGGCTTCCTGTAAATTGGTTACTGCTTCGTTCCTACCCCGTTGTGGGCAGTCTCGATAGTAGTGCGCTTCTCCATAGCCCCAGCACTGTAAAGGTGGCTTTTGATTTTAAGGTTGCTCAGGTTTACTAGAAGCCTCAATGGTTTTATCTTCTGCGGGCCACCTTACCCTCTGATGGTTTCTACCGAACTATCTACTGACTGAATTCTTTGCTGTGTTTTTAAAATTACTGGTTTTTCCTCTTTTAAAACCAGCACTACCCTTGTTTTCTTTCCTTCACTGCCACCCTTTTCGTTGGTCTGTCTTGGCTTTGGCTTGCTGATAGCACATTCTAGCCTTCCTAATGGCCTCGTCCATTGTTTTGGGATTAACAAATTCTATATGTTCCTTCATATGGATAGGTAACCTGCTCAGGAACCTTTGTACCTTAGCTTTCTCATCTCTTAAGTAGGGTATGTAACGCAGTAATGAGGTAAACTTAGTGATGAACTCATCCATGGTCAATTTTCTGAGTCTCAAGTCATGAAATTCCTGAGCCTTTTCATCATAAAAACATTCTTTCAGATACTTATCCTTGAAATACTACTGGAACTTATCCCACGTCACATCCTGGTCCTCTATTCCACGCACATTCTTCACTTCTTCCCACCATAAAGTGGCTTTCTCTCTTAACTGGTAAATAACTAATCGTGCCTTAAGACTACTGTCATAATCATATACCTAAAAATACTTGTTCATATTAATCAGCCATGCCTCTACTACTTCTTCTTTCTCTCCATTGAATGTGGGTGGTTTTATCTTCCTAAATTCTCCGTGCAGTTCTATCTTCTGTTTTTTATTTTCCTTCTGCTCGATTTTGTTATCAGATTTAGCCTCATTAAAATTTTTATTTTGATTACTTCGCTGAGACGTACTCCTTTCTTTTCAGCCTACATCCTGATCACCCGTTTGTTGTTCATTTCCTTCTTGAAATTCTCTATTAGCACTAGGCTTTTCAATTCTTTGGTTTTGCTTATCTGAAAATATTTGTAGAATTATTTCCTGCTCCTACATCATTCTTGCATTATCGCTTCATACTCTCTCCATTTCTTCCTGCAGCTGTTGCAGTGTGGTTAACAAGATGCGGGTGTGGTGCTGTTCTTCTTCAATCAGCCTGTTAGCCTGTTGATGCTGCTCCATTCCCAACTGAACCCACATTTCGGGGTTTCCCTCTTGTTGGGGTTGGGTCTCCCCAACATTTCGAGGTGGTGGTTGTGAAGGTGTTCTTCTTTTTTGTCCAGTTATTCTTTCCATCTAACTATCTGACTGTGCATGAATAACATACAATTTAACATTAGTTGATCCAATAGGGTCTCAGCGTTGTAATGCCACTCTTATACCACTTGTAACATATATCTTACCACAGTCCTTGCCATACATAATTTTTTTTTTTTTAATACTTTTACTTACCACCTATAAATTATAAGAGATAATCAAATAATCGTTAACGGAAATACTCCACCTTGCATTTGGTATAAGGCTGATGACCCTTGTAATAAATTTGTTTTTACCTTTCGAAATACAATGATTATATGCATTATTGTTTTGCAACAATATTAGCCTAACACTATGGTCTGGCTTGATTATGTCTCACATAGTTTACCCTCAGGGTTTGGCACTTCGTACACAGGACTTATATGCAAATCCGCCACGGCATCAATCATTAACCAATTCATTTATGTGTTCCGCGTCCTTGTGATCTCGAGTTGTAAGGTCATTCATTGCACACATTATTTTTGGTGTACTTGAGTCCTGTTGGGTCTACATAGCCATCCTTTCTTCACTGGCATCCACCCTGTCTCCACGCTCGACACCTGGTGATCCTTCCACCATTGATCGAGGTTCTAATCCTACGGTGCTCGTTCGCTAGGGTTGCAAATGACCTTTGGCCATAACGGAATTCTCATTGCATTGTGTCATTTCGTCGAAGGTTGTGGTGAGCGGCTCTACGCATCTCAGGGTTTCGTAGCAGGGTTTTCGAATAGAGTTCTTCCCAGCTCCATGATAGTGTGGGCAGCAGTATGGTGGCCTCAAAGGAGGCCTTCCCACCGGCGACTGGTAATCAACTTCCCTTATTTATTTATTTTCAATTGAATACCCTGAGTGACAAGTTCTCTATCCTTCTTTGGTTAGTGAATGGATTGATTTCTCAAGCATTTTCTTGTATCATGCGTGTCGCTCTACTTGGTTGCTTGTTTACTCATTACGTTTTTGTTGAAAATCTGTTTGGGTTTGTCGGCAAAGGCGGTCAATTTCCCTCTTGGATCTTACCGGGTTTCTTCGAATTCACAGGTAGCCCTCTTCCCGATTTTTATGGTTATCTATTGATTAATACAAAAGACAAGGGTTTTTGTTAAATTTTCTAAACCTGCTAATGCTAACGCTTTTCCCACTTGTTGACAGGTACCGATTTTGCCTCTTCCCACTGGTTACCGGCTCGGGTTCCTTGAACGACTGTCTCAACGCCTGCCATGAGAATTCTAACCCTCGCACATATATTACAGGTACCCTTGATGTTCACGGGATTCGAACCCTAAATTTTTCTACATCTGGCTCTCTTTTGGTTTGATAGCAGTGTTGATTTTGGTTGCTCAAGTTATGTGCCTGTGGCCTTGTTTCGCAGAGTTAATGGGGTCTTCTACTCTGTGGTAGTATGAGGATTTTTATTAGAATTTTATGGCCTCAAGCCGAGTAGGGTGCATTGTGCCTCCTTCTCTCTCGGAGAGCTTTTGTTTATGGATTTACCATTTAAAAATTTGTATTTAAGTTACAGTTAACCAGAAGGGCCGGGATTTTATACACCCGTGCACCTTTTACTCCTAGTTGTTTTGCTAAATATACTTTGACAATTTTTCTCTAGAACAGGTTCTTGTACACCTAAATATATGTATAAGTATGAATTTGAAGCAAGAATATTTGCATTAGTCTTGGTGGATCTTTCTATTTCTATCTTCCTTTACTCAGTTGGGAGACATGTCTATTGCATTTTCAAATAATTTCCTTCTTGTGTGGATTACCTATGTTATATGGATTATATTGGAAATTCTTAGCTATATACTTCTCACTCATTTCTGATGGCTCTTACAGTTACTGCTCCCTTCTGGGGTTTGTTTGCCGAGAATTAAAACTTGTATTACTAGCGATTGCATTCTGTCCAAATAGATTTTTTTGTTTCGAATCTGGAAAATTGAGGTTCATCATTCGTTTTCTTACTGCCTACTGTAATTTCACAAATTCTCGATTCTTTGTTTTTTTTTAAATTAAATTCCAAAGTCGGTCTCTGCAGGCAACTTTCTTCTTAAACCCAGGTTATTCTGTTCTTTTCCCATTACTTTTCTCCTAAATTCTACAGTGTGACCGGACCACCAATGTCCGTGTAATATCATAGGTTGGAGGGCGACCAACCCAGGATTTCCGGTTTCAGAAGTTCTGGGTTAACGTTCCCCCTGTAATTTACCAACTAATACCCTCTTTACTGATCTCTTCTTACAATATTTCTAGTACAGGTAAATCAAATAATGCCATTACTCATACACATCTATTTAACAACACTTCAACCCATTTTCTCTCTATTTACATTCTACTTTTTCTTAAATAAATAATTTCTTTAGCTGTGAACATAACCATCCGAACAGCTAATAGGCTATTTAGTTGCTTTTGTTGCATGATAACGGAAAACAATACTTTTGGCTGCCATTATAAATTTTAACAAGAAAGCAATACATATTACAGACATTACAATTTAACAGAAACACAATGTAATCCACAGACATCCCTTAATTTAACAGAAAAACAATTCTTTCTTCTAGTTTGAAAAATTAAACAACATTCCACTTATCTGTGCACAATCTCGCTGGTATGTGTTTGCCTCCCTTCCGTGGGTGAGGCAATTACATCCTCTACTCCCACCGTGCTCCAAGTCTAAGTATTTGTTGAACTCAGAAAAGCCTGGAAGAGAAATTCGGGACAGTCCGATCCAATTCTCCAATTCCAGTGGATCAATTTCTCCTCTATGAGTTCTTGCCTTCAAGGATCACTCTTCAGGATAACCCACATTCCTTAGTGTTTCCACCGAACTCCCAAAACTCCCCTGGAATCCCCTATTTATCGAGAGTGTTTTTCTTTTGATTCTCTATGGAACTACTTTTCTGTTCAACTATCTTCAGATCTTGAATATATTTATTTATTTATTTATTTTTCTTTTACTATCCATCTTTACTTATGAAATCAATTCACAAGTAATAATTTTTATCACATACCAAAAATCAGTTTCTGTTCAAAATAAATAATGTTTAACATTTTCTTTAAATGACAACTTAACAACTAGTCAATTAACTAAGGCAGTGGTTACAATGCCCATCATGTACGTCTCGTCCATGAATTTAAGAATGTAGATGTTTCCAAGGCCGTGTCGTTCATCACAATGGAGTCTGTTTCCTTGTATGTGCATCACACTGTGATTTGACTGTTGAATGTACACGAGATAGAGAGGAAGAACCAATGGTGTATTATACATGTGAAACCAAATTGGTCTCCGATTCTTTCGTTTTAGAGTTCGGATTCTGTCATTTCAGATTTTTCTTGCTACAGGTATTTTCAGATCAAATGTCATGTGAGATCCTACTTTCCATGTCATAAATGAAGCTTTCTAAACTCAAATTTCGGTTGTTTGACACACATGTGGGTCACCATAATACAGATGAGTTGAGCATTGTCTACACGTTAAAACAAATGTGTCCTACCCATTTGTAAAGAAAGCATAATTTACATGTCTATTGTCAGTTATACATGTAGCTTTTTAAATTATCATGCATTCTCTTTGGAGGACAGTGGACAGTGGAGGATAAATCTCTTTCCTTCGTCGACCAACCAACATTCTTATAACATGATCGAGATCATGAAGCATTTCGACATTGTAAAAGATACCTATGAAATATAAATATTATAAGACAAAAGTTAAGAATCAATATAGAATAAATATATAGTTATTTTGATACGGACTTATTTATATATTTTGATATGCAGGTATCCGTGAGGATAAAGAAATAATCAAAATAAAAATATCTTGATGCTTAAATATATTTGATGACCAACCAAATTTTTTATAACATGATACATTGTTAGAGATAATTATGAAATATAAATATTTCTACGTAAACTTAAATATTCAATATATACCTATTTTGATATGGATTTATCGGGTATCTACAAGGATAAAGAAATGATCAAAATAAAAATACCGTGATGATTAAAAATATTTGAATTATAACGGACTTATTTATTTATTTATTTTTTATATGATGTATAAATATGTATATGAGTTAAGGAAAGAGGTAATTACTTGGTAGTGAAGTGTGAAAGTTTTTTAATTTTTTCTAGATCATAGTTTTTTGGAATAAAAGTTCAGTTTTAAGTGTTATTTTTGTAAAGTGAAACTTAAATCTTATTCATAATTTAAAAAAAACATTGTTGTAGGTCTTGTTGTAAGCTTTGTCTTACAAAGTTTTTGTTAGAAATAAAAAACCTCACAGTAATACAACAAAATATCATAATTTATCTAAACTCCTTAAATCAACTTTTAAGATATTTATGCTCAGAATAAGCTATATCACATCAAATACCGTGGTAAAAAAAATGGTTAAGGAAACCTTGATCTTGTAAGTTGCAAACCAAAATCCCATCCATTACTATATCAAAATGAATCTATGGCATACGTCTTTTACCAACCCTTACCAATGTTACTATCCTCTCCTCTTGCTCTTGGACTCTATGGCATATCTCTTTTACCAATACTTACCAATGTTACTATTCTCTCCTCTTGCTCCTGGACTCTATGGCATTTCTCTTTTACCAACACTTACCAATGTTACTATCCTCTCCTCTTTCCCCTTTATGTTCCTACAATGACATTGAAAAACATTGTGTAACTTTTGAAAACAATCTACATCTCAAATTTCTCCACAATAGATTAACACTTAAGCAATGGAGTAAAAAATATCTTACATAAAAAAGAATAATACATGAAATCTCCTAGAATTACTAGGAGATAAATATTGCATTGATTTAAAATTGGTTTACAAACCCAAATTTAAGGAGAAAGGAAAAATTAAAAAGTAAAATGGAAGAGTGATAATAAAAGCCTTTTTCATAAAATCCTAATAATGGTGAGACCTTAGCACCAATACCAAGGTTAAATATAATTAGAGCTTTCTTAATCATGTGAGGAAATATTATGAAATGGATATAAAGTCAACATTGTTAAAAAAATATCTTATATAAAATGCAATGGATATGGAACCATTAACATATAAAATGCATATATTGAAGAAATATTTGTTTGGCCTTAAGCAAGCTTTCTCCATGATTCATTCATATTTGATTAGTAATGGATTCAACAAAAGTAGTAATGAGTCTACATTATATTCAAAGGTTAATAAGAAATGTTAAAACCTGATTGTTTGTTAATGATATTTAATCTTCATGAGAAATATATTAGTAGATAATTTTCAATCAAACATGAAACAACAATTTGAAATGGTTGATTTGGGGCTAATGAGATATTTCCCTAGTATTGAAATAATCCAATTATATTAAAGACTTTTTTTCTTTTCAAGCATAATATGCCATGGGTGTGTTGAAGATATTCAACATGATGAATTCAACATGAATTGTAAATCATCACCAACTCCAATTTGTAACACGGACAAAATTTAACAAAGAAGATAAGAGATCTAATGTAGATATAATTTTGTTAAAACAGATATTAAGTGCATGTTATTAATTTCATTTTCAAGTTTATAGATTATCTAGAAGAATAACATTGAAAAGTTGGAAAAATATATCCAAGTTATATTGCTTGAAAAATAATATATATATATATATATATATATATATATATATATATATATATATATATATATATATATATATATATATATATTGCAACAATGGTAATGATTCCTTGGTTAGATATACTAATATTTATTTAGTAGTTATCATATTAGTACTTGGGTCAATCTTCTATATTGGTTCAATCAAGATTTTATGGGCATCCAAGAAGCAATCTATTGTAACAATCTCATCAATTGAAGTTGAGTTGTGTATATAGTAGCAACAATAAAAGGTTTTTAAGTTGAATACTTGCATAGAATATTTGGTGATCTTCAACAATGATAAAAAGGACCAACTTTAGGTTTTTTTTTGACAAGATGTCAACAATACTTTGTCAAAACATCACATCTTTCACAAAAATAAAATAAAATCATATTGATCCAAAAGACCAATTGGATGACATGTTTACAAAGTCACTCACAAAAGATGTGTTTGAGTATGAGGGTGGTAGTAATTAAGGGGGAGTTTGTTTTAACCCTAAAAATCTCTAGAAAAGTCAATTTGTTCAAAGTAATTATGTATTAATATTATTATTAACACTACTTCTATATAGTTTTTCTCTACATATTTTTTTTAGAGTTATCCTAGGTTTCTTTAGAAGAAATTATGTGCTTATATCATTTTTGTGAATCAATGCAGCATCATCTTCATCTTAATCATCTTATTGGTCAAATTTTTGTTTATTATTATGTTGGTTTATTGGTTGAAGGTGTTAGTATTGGTCTATTCCCTGTCAAAAAAATGCTGGAATTTCAATTTTTAGTGATCAAGTTGTATTTGGAAAAATAGATTAATCACTATTAAGAATACCCATTACAGCTAAATGATATAATCTTAAGAATTGAAATTTAAAATTCTAACCATTTTTAATTTAATTTTTGAGAAATTGTCAAGAAAAATTGATAAAAAAATCAAAATCATAACGTGTTCAACCAATTCTTAAAACTATTCTTAACATATGCTTAGCATATAACATGTTTGAAATAGCATATTAACATGTGCATAGTTTACTGAGGCGCCTACAAAAAATGATGAAAACTAGCAAAAACTTAAAAAAGAAAATTGCTGTATAAGTGTTTGAATGGTGTTTTTGATGGCGGAAATAGATTCGGAGCCATCAAAAACCTTAGGCACCCATAAAAGTTTTGACAACTATAACTAAATTTACAAAAATTTCTACAAAATTTTATCAAAATCTTACCAAATTTTCCATGATTTTCCAAACAAAGAACTATTGACTTATAATGAACTATTGTTGTATTGTATTAATGTATAAAATTCAATCTAAATTCAATCTTGGTATTGTATTAGCGACGTAGGAAAATCAATCTATATTCACAAGCATTGAATATTAATATATTTCAGCACTTTCTAGAAATTGGGTTGTCATGTTAAGCTCTCTTAGCATCCATAATAAATGATTAAAAGTTGTTTGAGCAATTGTTAACGTGGGTTTCTGGCAATATCATCACGGACAATAACAGGGTTCTGTCGAGCTGAATGATGTGCTTGCTATTAGGAATTCTGTCCCGACCATGCCTCTCTTAGATTGGGTTTGGTTTCTCATAATGTCATTATGAATTTCCTATATGTTATTCCAACAATCTTGGAGTCGTAGGGAATGGGAATGTGTGGATTATTGGCTTTTCAATGTATTTGGTATGGCATATATGTTTGTACAAGATGACCTAGTTCACCGTCATTTTCCACTGGCACTCATTGCAAATATCCCATACCTTCAATATAGTGTTTTAACTGTACATCAGCTTTCTCCATATTCTTCTTTTGTAAACAAGAAAATACCCAGAAGATGAAAGCAATAAAGCACATCAGGTTTATCGATATTCTTCCTCTGTCAACCTGAAAATACTCAGAATAAAGAAATAAAACTGACATCTACACATGCTGGAATTCAATTAGTTCCACTATGCAAACAAGTTTAATGGAATTCCGTACGGCATATTCCTTGCAATAAAAGTGAGTCAGGACAGTGCTGCCGAAGTCCTTATCTTTCGTGAATCAAATTCATTGCTTTATAGTTCAATTTTTCCTTGCTGTGATCAATTATTTAATTAGTTTCAATCAATTATTATATAAGTATTATTTATTTTTATTATATAAGTATTATTTTTTATTTAAATAGTGGATTCATAAGAATATTTTAGATTTTGTTAAATTTATTTAAAATATTTTAGAATTGATAAATATTAATTAATATTGACAGTATAAATTTAATTTAATTATTAATATCATTACTTTAACTTTTTTTTAGACAGGGAACAACAATCTATGTAACAACTAGTAAGTCATATATATCAGAAACTCATGATTTTAGCAAGGAAGAGGCGTCCAACATTTGTATGTAACAGCCGGTAAGTCACATATACCAAAAATTCATGACTTTAGCAAGGAAGAGGCGCCCAACATTTATATGTAACAGCCGGTAAGTCACATATACCAAAAACTCATGACTTTAGCAAGGAAGAGGAGCCCAATATTTATATGTAACAGCCGGTAAGTCACATATACTAGAAACTCATGACTTTAGCAAAGAAGATGCACCCAACATTTATATGTAACAGCCAGTAAATCACATATAACAAAAACTAAATTCTAAAATATTATTAAAACCTACTATAAAATTAAATTTAACTATCAATATCATCACCTTAATGGTTTTTTAGACAGGGAACAACAGTCTCCCCCGTATATGTAACAACTCGTAAGTCACATATACCAGAAACTCATGACTTTAGCAAGGAAGAGGCGTCCATCATTTATATGTAACAGCCAGTAAGTCACATATACCAGAAACTCATGACTTTAGCAAGGAAGAGGCGTCCATCATTTATATGTAACAGCCAGTAAGTCACATATACCAGAAACTCATGACTTTAGCAAGGAAGAGGCGTCCAGCCGGTAAGTCACATATACCAAAAACTCATGACTTAATAGCCGGTAAGTCACATATACCAGAAACTCATGACTTTAGCAAGGAAGAGGCATCTAGCATTTATATGTAATAGTCAATCAGTCACATATACCAGAAACTCATGACTTTAGCAAGGAAGAGGCGTCCAACGTTTATATGTAACTGTCGGTAAGTCACATATACTAGAAACTCGTGACTTTAGCAAGGAAGAGGCGTCCAACACTTATATGTAACAGCCAGTAAGTCACATATACCATAAACTCATGACTTTAGCAAGGAAGAGGCGTCCAACATTGGGGGCGTCTATCCCTCTAGCTTGGTCATGAGGGGCAAGCATTGGGGGCCTCTATCCCCGATGGTTTTGAACCTGTGACCTCCCAAGAGAAATCCCAAGTTCTTAACCATTAAGCCCACTGAAGTTGTCTTAAAACGTTGCAGACTTGACCAGAATCCATTAATCTCTTGCGGCGAGCCAAGCCTTCGTTCAAGATCAAACACATAACCTATCCGTGAGTAACTTTACTACTATGGCACCTCCACAAACCTTATATCATCACCTCACCTCAATGTTCAATGTTACATTCTAAATACCAAAGTGCATATGGACCCCTCGGAGATGGGATCAGGGGCTGAGTAGAATGGAAAATTGGTGAAGATCGAAATCAATAACGCCAAGCACGGGTCTACTCATACTGCTTGATATGCTATGTTATACCCTTGAAACCAAATTAGTCGGCTTGATTTGACCTTAAAAGTTCGGACTCTGTCATTTCAAATTTTATAGCATCCACCTGCACGTTTAGTATTATCAAGTATTATTAGCTTTACTACTGAGGATATATTGATCAAAATATTAACGTCCATCCGGCCAAAATTAATGCATTCCATGTCATGAATGACGTTTGTGGACTCATTAACCTTTATAAAATAGGCTACCAAAAATATTTAGAACCGAAACTTTCGGTTGCTAGAGATATATATGGGGTCACCATTATACTTATACAAATGATTCATGTGCATGCTCATTGTCGTTTATCCATATAACTCTCTTTGGAAGATGTTGGAGGTACTATGAGGACAAGCTCCTTTTATTATCATTATAAGTTCAACCAACCAATATTTCTGGAAATAATGATTATAGATATTACCTATAGTAGTTATAGCAGTTATAATTATTTTACCTATCAGAAAAAAGAAAAGGTGGATGCATTTTTCAAAAAAAATGTATATATAATTTTTTTTTTTTTTTTTTTAAAGATTATAAATTAGTATATATTTATTTTAATTACGGATTTATCAAGAATTAAGAGAAATCAAATTTTATTATATGTAAATTTATTTTTGGAATGTAAAATTTGGAAAAAAAAATTTATACTTCGAGAAATATAATGCATTTTAGTGATTGATGTATAATTTTTCATTATTTAAATTGTATTTTTTAATAATTTATTATTATTAATATTTCATATTAAAAATTGAATAAATTACACATATTAAAGTAACTAAATTATTTTACTTCTAATTATTTTTTCCTTTCCATGTTGAAATATTTTACTAAAGTAAACATAACACACATATATGGATATTCAAACACTTTATTTAAGTTTAATATTAAAATGTTAAAAAAAAATAAAAGTGTTTTTTTTAATTATTTTATCTTTATACCATTTTCTAAAATTATATTATTTAATATAAATATTAAAATATTTTATTTATTATTAAAAGAGTGAAAATGAAATATTAACAAACCAAATAAACATAATAAAAATACACACTTTCCAACTCCAAGTTAAAAATAAACAAAAATATACATCCTTTCAAACTGAATTATATAATAAACCTAGATTATAAAATAAAATTCTCAACCTAACGAATATGTTATTAGTATATAAAAAGAATAAAAATAAATAAATGAATAAATGAATCGTTAATGGCCATGTGTAAGTTCTCATCAAAGAATATATTCCAAAGCTTTATTTGGACAAAAATTCATTGAGTTTTATAGGTTAACATGGATTTATACATCAATAACCTTTCACACTTTTAAAATATATTTAACTTTTTGAGCTTTATAGGTTGAGGTTAAAGTGTAAGAGAAACTAATATGTAAATTAAATAATCATAAACCATTTAAAATATGCTCATATTTTAAATATAGATTGTATCTATGTATTTATTTATTTATATAACTTTTTCATAAAATAACAAATTGCTTTTATGAAAAATCTGTCCACGTTTCTTTACATGACATGAACGATGCTTAGGATAAACATTTCTTTACATGAAATAAACAATGCTTAGCATAAACATTATTTGAATACAATATATGTGCAAGTATGATGTGTAAAAATTTAGAGGGACTCTATTAGACTCCAAACTACCAAGCTAAAATTGATTGACGGATTATGTGTGGATGAAGGTACACATTTAAAATTCATTGTGAAGTAATTGTTTATTATTATTAATTTTTAAATCAAGTATATTAGCTCGATTTTGATAATAGATAATACACATCTTTTTATTATGGAGTCGTATATGAAATGAAATTGTAAGATAATTAGTATATATTGATTTTAAGTATAGATTATCATGGTTAATATTGATAAAATATTTATATATACAAAAAATATTAAAATGTAAAATTTGCTAAAAAAAATTCCACTTATGTAGATTATACATTTTAAATTTGTAATTTTAATTAATATTTTTCTGATTTTAGATTCAATTGAAATTTTAATATACTCGAAATATTATCAAAACCTAGAATAGTAAGATTACTTGAAATGTTTTTGGACACTTGGATTATGTAGATTACACAACTTAAATTTGCAATTCGAACAATTTTTTGTTAGATTCTAGACTAAATTGACCTTTTCTTAGACTATATATATATATATATATATATATATATATATATATATATATATAACTTGAGTGGGCCTAATGGTTAGGAGCATGTATTTCCTCTTAAAGGTCACAAGTTCAAAACTAGAGGGGGTAGAGTACTTAGTAGGCAAATCAGTGGGCGGAGTGGGTCCCTTGTCCCACAATCAAAGGGGTCTCATATACCAATTTGGTGTCCCACAAACAAAGGGTTCTTTTTATTATGCCCGAATAGTATATTTAATTGTTATTTTCAAAGGTATGTGTTTCAACTCTAGGTGAAGCATGAAAGAAATAACATTGAGTTATAGAAGGGCCCCCCACAATCAAAGGGGTCTCATACACCAATTTCGTGTCCCACAAACAAAAGGTTCTTTTTATTATGCCCGAGTAGTATATTTAATTTTTATTTTGAAAGGTACATGTTTCAACTCTAGGTGAAGCACGAAAGAAATAACATTGAGTTATAGAATGTTCCTATCAGCGGTATATATCCATCTTAAAAATTGATCTACCATGAAAAGAGAGGGATACAATCTTTTGATATGAAAACATCTTTTAGAATGCAAAACTTGAAAAAAGGTCACACACACACACACACACACACACATTTCTAATTGTTTAAATTATATTTTTAAACCCATAAATAGATACAATATCTTGAACATCTCCTTCGACACTTGGAAATTTTTTTTTTCCTTGTAAGTTAGGATAAGCAATATTAGATCATAAAAGAAACTTTACATGGGCATTGGGTTAAGATGGTAAGCGGTGCTTAGCCTATCCCAACCTGATAAGCTTTCAAAGTAGCACAGGTTTGGGGATGCCTCCTAGGAGGAAACCAACCCCGTAAATAATCAAACATTCATTATTTACAGAGTCTTCTGTAACACATATAAAAACAAAATATTGGTAGTATGTGCTGAAATGACATAAAATAGAAAATAACTGAGCAATCACACATTCATGGTGTTCCCTCATCATCCTCTGTAGCAGGGTCCTCCTCCTCGATGAGGCATCCAAATTCATGTGCAATGGCATCCTCCTTAGTTGTAGGCTCGCGCGGGGGCTTTTAGGGGGCCTACTCGGATGATAGGAGAAAAATGGCACTCAACATCTGGAACTCTGGTCCAAACTCCATTTGAATCCATGATCCACAGGTCTGTATCCTCCTCCACAGGCTCATGAACTAGGAATCGCTTGGTTTTCAGAGGAGTGGCCAGCTTAGAGTGCGTAATGGTAGACTTCTTGGGGCCTCTTCTGCCCCTCTGATTTTTTATAGATAATACTATCTCATCTTGGGTGTGATCAAACCTTTGAGTAGCTTCCCTATCATGACTGCCAGAAGAGGAAAATTCAATGGATTCCAAACGATGGTCTTGACCGCGGTGATAGCGACCCAAAAACACACCTCTTTGGCTACCCCTGATGGTCTTTTGACACTGTTGCGAAGCCATGGGGAGGCTACCAAGCAGAGGGGGGGAGACCGGGGTGAAAGCAGTGAGGTGTGCAACAGAGAGGCACAACGGAGGGGCACGCAACAGGAGGTCGCGCATCAGGGGGTGTGCATAAGGGAGGCGCGTAGCAAGGGGGCCTGCCTCAGAAAACCCGCAACGAGGAGAAGAAAAAGAGGAGGGTATTTTGACAGGGAGGTGCACAGCCAGGGGGCACGCTGAAGGGGGCACACAACCAAGAGGGAATCAGAGGGAGGAGCGCGCTAGAGGAGGGCGCACGACAGGGGCTGTGCCTCAGGTTGAGTGCGCAACAAAGGGGAGCGTGCAATATGGGGAGCCCGTAGGGAGGCTGGAGCAACAATGAGATGGTAAGGGAAAATACATAGATGGATCTAGAGTCTAAATGGAGCACCAAAGGGATGGAAGAATGAGGAGTTGCAACGCCTTTTGAAGACCTGTGGCACGAGTGCAGATGTTGTGCGGGGTTGTGGCATACTCGCAGATGCGAGTTGGGACAGTTCACTTGAGAATGCATGTGATTCAGTGTATGGCAGGAGATCAGGTGCAACAGAGTATTGATGTGAATGATTGTTGAGTTGAGGTTCTGCATCAGGTTAAAGCTGGCACTACAGTGTGTTGTCAGCGTGAGCATGGGATGATCTGGCTTCGCAAGGTCGAGGCATGTCACCCGCATCCTGAGTCCTTCGACACTTGGATTATATATACTACACAACTTAAATTTTCAACTTCAACAAATATTTGTTAGATTTAGACATAAGGGCGGAAATGTGAAGCTGGGTTACAATTATGTGAGAATCGGGGGCGGAAATTTTTTTCGGCAATAGTTCGGTCGAAATTTATGAGAAAGTTAAACCAAACTCGTTCTTCTGTTTAGATTGACAGCACAGTGACAGCGTGGGGAAACATAATTTTTGCCAGAGATGGGAAAATCGAAAACACAAGTTCGGCCGATCTTTGAGTTTGGCTGAACTTTTACTCTTAAAATAGTTCGGCCAAACTAGTTCTTATAAATATATCGCCCGCGAAGTTCATTTGTTTACCATGTCTATGTTTCTTTGCTCTGTTTCTTCATGTGTTTTTGTGTTTATGTGTTGTTGCTGGTCTAGGGCTGCTTCCATCCGCTCTGTTGGTGATTATCTGCGGCGACTTCAAGCGAGCGAACTACCAGGTATTTCTCCTCCTGCTCCTCCTCTGCAAGTCTACTACCGGGTATTTCATCCATGCTACAAGTCTACACCCAGTTTTGAACCTGCACCCATGCAACATGGTGTTAGATTTCATTATATGCACTCTAATTATGTCCCTTTTTTCCCAATTATGAAGACACCAGATACCTTGAATGTTGCTAGGTTCTTAGCTTCAAAATTATTTTCATTTTAAACATATGTTACACAATTTGATACATTGAAATCTGCATGAATTATTCATTACCAATTATGGTGACAATCATCAAGTTCCATTAGTACTAATTAGGCCTAGTGCATGTCATGCCAAGTCCAAAATGTTATTTTTTTTCATATAAAATGTGAAAGTAGCGTTGTTGCGACATATAAGTGAAAGTAGCTTAGTTGGGTCAAGGTAATGAGCCCTTATCATGAAAGACTGTTCTTGGGGGTCAAGCCTGCTTGAAAGACAGGTTTTGTCAGGGGCAGAGCGGGATTAAGGTTAGATGGAAAATGAACTAAAAGAAAAGGTTGCTCGAGCAAAGGCATATAGAAAAACAACATTATTTTGCGTTATAGAGCTATTTTCCTTTTTCTGGAAGAACAAATAGAGCTTACCATTTACCATTATTTATTAGGTTTCAACACTTACCCGTTACCACTGGCTACTGGAAAATAATTAGAGTTCACTCTTCTTTAGCCAGATCTTCCAACCTTTTCATTCACAATTCTGCCTACTGGGCATTGTTGGACCGTTAATATGCCATTATTATTATCACTTGTGAACGCTTATTCCACCCATTTCTACCATTCTTCATCACGTCATTTATTGTAATTTATTATTTAAATCCATTTTATGATGATTTATGCTTCTATGAATAAATGTTATTTATTCTCCTTTGTTTCTAATAAATTGATGATTATGAATTATTTTATCAATGATAGTTTTAATAAGTTGGTTATAACATTATTCACCATTTTTAGCCTCCAAGATAATTTCCAGATTGAAGATTTGATCATTAAAAGTGCCAACTCAGAAATGCGCTGGAATAAGGAGTGACATTTTTGCGGTTGAGATTCTGAGCAAATGAAGATGAATCTGGAAAATCCGGAACATGGGTTTTGTTCAGAACGGACCCAATTAACTTTAGCAAAGAACGGTTTGCCCAAATTCGGCTTGTACTGAGAGAAACGCAGGGTTCTTTGAGCACAATTTTCTTAGATCTGTGGTTGCGGCCATCCTCCAAATCTCAGCTACAAAGCCAAATTCGACTTGCTGTTGTTGAAAGAGGGATGTAAATCTATTTTATTGTTGATCAATTGGTTGGAAGAAATTCAATATTATTATTAGAGATCCTATTTGCTATTTAATTTCTCCACCTTATGATTATAAAATGAGAAGCATGTATTGTGTATGGGGGGATGGAGAGACTTTTCTTATTGTAATTTGCAGAATTGTGCATCGGCTCTTGTTAAGAGAGTGTGAGCTGTTTGTAAACATTATTAATGCCTGATTAATAAAGAAGTTCACTGTTGTTCCATTTCTCAAGCGCTGGAGTAAAGCACAGCAACGCTTCACCGGTGGTTGAGGGCCCGGCCCTGGTGGAGCGATCTGCTGTTTGTATTTCTATTGGTTTATTTCTGTTGTGTGAAGTTCGTTTATTTATTGAGTTATTTCTAATTGGATCAAATACAGAGTCATTGTTATTCCATTCTTTACAAGAAGCATGATTCATGATTCAATCGTTATAAAATGTTGTTTTTCTGTATCTAATTCCAGTTGTTATTCCTTTTGTTTATGAATTACGATAGTTGATTGTTGCATGGCTGTCGACAGGATTAAAGAGTAGAAATCTAGTTTGCTTGGTTATGAATTGAATTCACTGTTTATTTTACGCTGCTATTCAATTCTTGTTCATTTCTTTTAGATTGTTGTTCCTTTCCAGTTTGCGTTTTAGATTTCATTTCCTTTGAGTTGTTTTCACTTTCTTTGAGATCTCTAAACTGTAGAGGGCAGAGCTAATCATTCCAGGTCCCCAGATTTGGTCATCTCACATCGATTTCTAGGGGAAAGAGTTATTACTACTGCATCCCTAATCGATGTCTAGCAAGGTTGCTGTAGTGTAGTCTTTACATTTCTGTCATTTGTAATTAGATTTCTTTTCAAGCAGATTTCTTTTCAAGCATTTATTAATTCTGCATTTTTATTTCTATACTACATCTTCACAAACATTACTCTTGAGTAAATAGCCGCCTCAGACTGAGTACACTCTTGAAATAAAAAGTCGTCCCTGGGTTGACAATTAATGTGAGGTAATTAGGAGTTACAAAGACACCTTCTTATCGCTCCACATTTTGGTGCCGTTGCCGGGGTGAGTGTAGCCATTTCTAAAGAGTAGTGTGAATCTGATGAGTGCCTGCTAGGGAAGAGTTGGATCTTAAAAACGGAAGGTAAGAACCTACGTGCGGATCATGTAAAAGCCCTGCTCCACTATCCGCTTTCCTAACAGATTTGTTGTTGCTTTGTTGGGTAGAAATAGATGTTTGAATTTTTGTGTGAGTGACTAGGGAAAAAATAGAAATTTTGAAAAATAAATCACATGATTTCATTCAAGTGGTGATGTAAGCACCACCCATTTCACTAGCTAATTGACAGGAACATTTGAAGAAGGAGCCTCGAAGAAACACATGAAGAACATCTTATATTATGGTAAGAAATGGCTCACGTTTCTACTTTTGAATTTCCTATCAAAGATCTAGGAGGAGTGAGACAAATGCACATAATTCCCCCATCTTTACCAAATTTTCATGGTTTAGCAAATGAAGATCCAGATACATTCTTATTTGAGTTCGAAATACTTTGTAGAGGATATGATTATTGTACTACTGATCAAAGATTGAAAGTGTTTCCTCTTACTCTAAAAGGAGCAGCTCTCCGATGGTTCATGAGCCTAGGTGGGAATTGCATCCAATCATGGGAGGACATGAAGAACATATTCTTGAAGAAGTACCAAGACTATTGCAAATCCAATGAAGAAATTTTTGGTATGATACAAGGGGAAGATGAAAGTTTGGAGGACTATGTAAATCGATTTCATTATAACCTTCAAAAATCAAAGCATAAGCATTTGGAAAAAGAGATCTTAAAAACACTCCTTAAAGGAATCAAAGATGAATTTTTAGAACTCTTAAATCTGATAGGAAAAGGTGATGTTTTTCAGTGATCATATGATGATGTTTGTGAGTTGTGCATAAGGTATTCAAGAGGAATCTCCAAGGTTGCTAAGAATTCTAGAGATGTTTGTTTTTTCTTTTCCAAATCTGCTACAAGAATAGGAGACATAAGAGCTGAAATCAATGATTTATTTGAAAATTTTAAAGTTGATTTTATTAGCTCTCTAAGCTCAAAATTGGACGTTTTGCAGGTTCATAAAAATGAAGAATTTGATGAAGTGTTTTTCCCTCATGACCGAAAGGAGCAGCCCATAGATAATCACTCTTCCTTATCTAGGATGGAAGTAGCATATCAAAGAGATAAGGAAGCTACAACAAGGTCAACAGGTATGGTTCAAAACACTTCTTCTCCATTCTCTTACTTGCATAATCCATTATGGAATACTCGTGTTCTAGGGCAGCCATGTCAATTTCAATATAACCACCAATCTTATCTACAAGTTTGGCATGGTTCACCTTATGATTGCATGACTACTCTCCCTCATCTTGTAGCACAAACACATTCTCCATATTCTCCACCAGCTCTTTCACAACATCCTGCTTGCATATCAAATTTATCCACTCAACCCAACCAACCACATCATCACAATGCTCCATTCCATACACAATTTCCTGCTCAACTAATTCCACACCCTCACCACAATAAACCAGTACAACATGCTTACAATGTTGAACTGTCAAATTTATCCACCCTTCCCACCCATTCTATCTCACATGCGCCATTAGAGAAAACTTACAATGAGATTCAAAATGTTTCAAATTCAAAAATTGTAGAAGCTATGGAAGCAAATGAGGTTTCTTCTAGGTTGCACCAACAAACCATTTTAAAAGCTCAAGAACTTCATGGTATGATGGGAAATCAAGAAAGTAACGGATATATTGAAGATTGGTTTCACTCCATCACGTGTTTGCATCCTCACTCTATGCTTCAACAATTTTTGATACCATTTTTTCAAGGGAAGCTGGCTTCTCATACCCTAATTTTCATTAATATGCATTTTTCAAATTTGGGTATGTGTATACATGAAGCCTTATTTCGAAAATGGCTCCACTGGAAGTACTCATATACGTAGTCATATTCATTTTTCAAATCAAAATAGGTTAGTATAAAACATAAAATAAATAAGGAAATAAATAAATGCATTTTGTTTTTTATGTAAAACTAGTTGTTTTTTTGTTGCAACATGCTATGCAAATCAATATTGGTGATAATTTTTTAATTCATTTGTGTATGTAGATGACTTATAATGGAAATAATATCTCTACAAACACTCATATTCATTTTTTATCACCACTTTGAAAAAATGCTTGAATATCATTTTTTTGGCTTGCGGGCTTGATGAACTTTCTGGAAAAACAGTCGAGACAGTCATGTTTTGAGGGACCAAAAATGAATATTTTTAAAACCTGTTTCTTCCCTAGATATCCCTTGATGTCTACTTTCTAACCCAATTTGAATCAGTCAATTTGGATTTGAAACGAAAAAGTTAGAACCAAAACATTGACCGGATGTCTAGCGGGCAGCTCAAGAACAGAGTTGGGACAGTCAGTTTTTGGAGGCCTAAATGACCATATTTTTAAAACCTATTTCTATCCTAAATAGCCCTTGATGTCTACTTTCCAACCCAATTTGAATCACGCAATTTGGATTTGAAACGAGAAAGTTAGAACCAAAACATTGACCGGATGTCTAGCGGGCAGCTCAAGAACAGAGTTGGGACAGTCAGTTTTTGGAGGCCTAAATGAATGAATTTTTAAAACCTGTTTCTATGGTAGATTCCCCTATGAATCTAGTTTCCAATGCAATTGGAATCACTCATTTTCGATATCGTATGGGGAAGTTATGATCAAAATACTGACCGTCTATCGTAAATCAGCACCCTTAAAACTCTGTTTTTCCGGATGTTCCTTACAGTATTTCACCTATCAATTCTTCTTTTCTTCAAAACCTGTTTCTATTGGAGATAAATAAATGAATCTACTTTCATTTCCAATTTGAATCATTCAAATCCGACATCAAACGAAGAATCTATGCTTAAAACATTCACTGTTGTTCTAAGTGGGGTAAGCGAAAATGACTCTGTTATGCAGGTTGTTCTAAGTAAAATTGACATATCATATCATTGAATTTTTTAAAACCTGTTGCTATTGGAGATTAACCTTTGAATTAGCTCTCATTTGGCTTTGGAATCACTCAATTTGGACGAAAAACAAAGAAGTTGTGACTAAAACACTGCAGGTTAGAATGATTGGCCACTGCTCTCCCGCAGGTAACAAATAAATTTTACTTTGTTATTTTCTCCGTGGATTTGTTTTACAGAGTAACTACTTGTTAGTTTTTTTCATAATTCTTGGATTAGGGGAGCCCGCGCACCTCTCTTTCTCCATGATTTAATGTTTTCTTGCAGGTAGACACTCGGTTTTTGCAGGTCTCGGGAAAATAAAGAAGGTCAATTTATGGACGAGTGATTTTTGAAAGAAATTTTATGAAACAAAGGAATTTCATCTAACTCATTACCCAACGGATTCGTAATAGAACAAATGAAGAATTGATTTCCATTTGAAGATTCATGTCATGTCTTTGCTGCCAAAACATTTTTCGAATAAATCATTTTTTTGACATAACATCATAGCTGTTGTAACTTAATTTATTTATTTACATATTGTTTTTTTAAAATGTTGTTTCTTTTCTAATTTCTCTTATATTTTGTGTTTCAGGTGTTGCTTCATTCAAAGTGTAACTCATCCTCAGCATCAATACTGTGAACAGCTAATTTGTTTTTTTGCATGTTTGCATTGTATGACTATCCATTTTGCTGTTACTTTTCCAAAGGAACGGCACTTGCGTTTTTGCTGTTCCTTTTTCCAAAGGAACGACATTTGCATTTTCACACTTTTTTTGTGTGTATTTTTTCTTTTTGGTGTGCATTTCCTTTGTTGTTCCCTACAAGGAACAACACTTTTTTGCATGTTTTTGCTGTTCCTTCAAAGAAGCAACACTTTGGGAGCAACCCTTCCTTCCTCTTGTGGGATTATTCCTAGTTCATCTCAACCACATTTTATTGATTCCCTTTTATGACATGAAGTACACTATTTTTATGAGGACAAGAATTATGGATTTTATTGAAGCAAGTTAATATCATTCATGTTATGATCTTTAACAGGACAGCTCCTTGATGATAGATTATTTTCAAAAGGGACACAATTATTTATATACTACTTTACTGCATTGTTTTCTGTTGAATATGATATTGATTGATCATCTTAATACCATGCTGGTTCCACCCTTCTGGATTATAATCTTCTCTGTCTGTAATAAATGAGATTATGGGTATATTTTTCTATTGACATGTTCAACTTCTTCCACCATCCCCGCTCTTAAGGAGTACTGAGCCTCCCTCTTTTTATCATAAAAATGTGTAATAATAACAAAATTTTGTTCGCAGATGGAGGATAGGGGGTCTCATTACGAGCCACCCTACCATGTTCATAAGGCTGTAACAAAGTGACATTCCCATTATGGCCACCACACCAGGGTTATGATCCATTGGATAGCCCAATTATCCTTGGAACAGGAGGTCTCATCACGAGTCGGCCTGATCACTTTTGCTACATCCCAGTGAATGGCAATGTGGTTATCTGGTTACCACGCCAGCACATTGATCTCTTCTGTAGAACAACAATGTAACTCTCTAGTTATAAATTGAGGATTCTGGCTCATATGGGTTAAAAAGCAACCCTGCCGAGGCTATGGACGCCTGCTGGCAGCAACGGCTCTGCTTATGGTATTGAAGTTATATCTTATCGTCAATTATTACTATAATACCATTTTCTTATTTTTTTTCTTTTTATCAGAGAAGTTATTTCCTTAACTTTTTCCCTATTTTGAACCTTTATGCATGAGAAATTGTTTTATAATCAATCACATCATTTTTCAGCTAGAATACCATCAGCAAAGCATCTTTTTGGCATATTGCTGTCCTTTTTCTCTTTTTCGTAACTTATCATCAATCCAAAGCGTCCTATCTCTTATTCATAACTATCTTTACACACTCTGCTCTCATTATAATCATAACTCTCATTGTCCTATCATTGTATGTGTACTCTGCTTCATTTACTGATATATTGTTCATTCCCGTGCCTTGCCATAACCCTCTCATACGCTTTATGGTCATGGCATTCCTTTTCCAATTGGAGGTGGGAATGTATGCATTATGGGATTGCATGCGATATGATTACTGCACTATGCCATCACTTGTTGATTTTCCAAACTATTAGTATTGCATGTATACATAAGTTTTTCTGATTGAAATTTTTGCATGCATCTTATCTATTACTTACACTATGGATTCAAGAACATTGTATGCCAAATAGTGCTTTGTTTGCAGGAAAACAACAAGTATGGGCAGAATTCTATTCATAACATGACCACACTATTGCACTTAACAGAAGAGGCTCGCGCACGTGAACAATTCTTCAAACATGATGTGCTTACCTGGATTCCACCTTTTGTATCACTTTCAGCACCAACTCTGCCTACGTCAGCTTCAACAAATGCCAGTCCATATATGTCATTCCACATTTTTCTTTTTGGAGGTAAAACTTGAGGTAAAATAGCATAATTTTCTGATTTATTACGAATTTAGGAGAATTTCATGAAAATCCATTTTGAGCATTATTTATCATCCTTCATTCCACATCTTTACCACTTTCCCTTTTTTAGCAGCATATCATTTTCGAGTATGGGGGAGTGTTGCTTTCATTAATTTCTTTCTTATGACCATGTTATTCATCTTCTTTATCATCCATTGATATTCTTATTCATTCTCAACACCTCCCTTATTCCATGTTGTTTTACACCAAGCATAGAATTCAACAGCTGGTAGCAACCACCTCAATTTTTTTCTAGCATCGCATGAGGGCATGCTAATTTTTCAGAGAGGGGGAGGAATTGCTACGCATGATGAATGTTTTCAATTTTCTTTCTCATTTAAGGCATACAATTTCATTTTTACACAATGCAGAAATTGATTTCCATAATATTTTTAAAAAAACCATGAACTCAATTCTTGTGATTTCTGGAAAACACAGACGTATCATACAAACCCAGATAATTTCAAGATAAATTGGTTCATAAAATTTCGGAAATCATGCACTCTCACCTACAGCCATTTTGTTTATATCTCATGATCCGTGCATCAAAACGGTCTGATTTTTGGATCATAGAGACATTCATATATTGTAAACTTACTTGCCAAATTTCAACAAAAGCTGGTTTGTAGTTTTTGAGAAAATGGTTAATGAAGTTTGCTGTTACTTATATCATATTTTGCTGCAACTTCATACATATAGTTGAATGTCAATATAAAAATTGTTATGCCTTCATCAAGATTACTAAAAGTGAATATTCATTAATTAAGGAAGAATTCATTTGTTCTATCCATTTCATGAGCTAAGATGAACATATTTTTTATTGCTTGGTTAACACATGGGTTTTTGTCTTTGGGTTGCATGAGGACATGCAATATATTAAGGTTTTCGTTGCATGAGGACATGCAACATATTGAGTGTGGGGGTATGTTGGACCGTTAATATGCCATTATTATTATCACTTATGAACGCTTATTCCACCCATTTCTACCATTCTTCATCACGTCATTTATTATAATTTATTATTTAAATCCATTTTATGATG
This sequence comes from Pinus albicaulis, assembly GCA_034641835.2. NCBI lineage: Eukaryota > Viridiplantae > Streptophyta > Pinopsida > Pinales > Pinaceae > Pinus > Pinus albicaulis. The sequence continues at coordinate 1,139,263,461 of CM076579.1, read as the reverse complement.
ATTTATGCTTCTATGAATAAATGTTATTTATTCTCCTTTGTTTCTAATAAATTGATGATTATGAATTATTTTATCAATGATAGTTTTAATAAGTTGGTTATAACATTATTCACCATTTTTATCCTCCAAGATAATTTCCAGATTGAAGATTTGTTCATTAAAAGTGCCAACTCAGAAATGCGCTGGAATAAGGAGTGACAATTTTGCGGTTGAGATTCTGAGCAAATCAAGACGAATCTGGAAAATCCGGAACATGGGTTTTGTTCAGAACGGACCCAATTAACTTTATTAAAGAACGGTTTGCCCAAATTCGGCTTGTACTGAGAGAAACGCAGGGTTCTTTGAGCACGATTTTCTCAGACCTGTGGTTGCGGCCATCCTCCAAATCTCAGCTACAAAGCCAAATTTGACTTGCTGTTGTTGAAAGAGGGATGTAAATCTATTTTATTGTTGATCAATTGGTTGGAAGAAATTCAATATTATTATTAGAGATCCTATTTGCTATTTAATTTCTCCACCTTCTGATTATAAAAGGAGAGGCATGTATTGTGTATGGGGGGATGGAGAGACTTTTCTTATTGTAATTTGCAGAATTGTGCATCGGCTCTTGTTAAGAGAGTGTGAGTTGTTTGTAAACATTATTAATGCCTGATTAATAAAGGAGTTCACCGTTGTTCCATTTCTCAAGCGCTGGAGTAAAGCACAGCAACGCTTCACCGGTGGTTGAGGGCCCGGCCCTGGTGGAGCGATCTGCTGTTTGTATTTCTATTAGTTTATTTCTGTTGTGTGAAGTTCATTTATTACAATTAAAGAATTGAGTTATTGCTAATTGGATCAAATACAGAGTCATTTTTATTCCATTCTTTACAAGAAGCATGATTCATGATTCAATTGTTATAAAATGTTGTTTTTCTGTATCTAATTCCAGTTGTTATTCCTTTTGTTTATGAATTACGATAGTTGATTGTTGCGTGGCTGTCGACGGGATTAAAGAGTAGAAATCTAATTTGCTTATGAATTGAATTCACTATTTATTTTACGCTGCTATTCAATTCCTGTTCATTGCTTTTAGATTGTTGTTCCTTTCCAGTTTGCGTTTTGGATTTCATTTCCTTTGAGTTGTTTTCACTTGCTTTGAGATCTCTAAACTGTAGAGGGCAGAGCTAATCATTCCAGGTCCCCAGATTTGGTCATCTCACATCGATTTCTAGGGGAAAGAGTTATTACTACCGCATCCCTAATCGATGTCTAGCAAGGTTGCTGTAGTGTAGTCTTTACATTTCTGTCATTTGTAATTAGATTTCTTTTCAAGCAGATTTCTTTTCAAGCATTTATTATTTTTGCATTTGTATTTCTATACTACATCTTCACAAACATTACTCTTGAGTAAATAGCCGCCTCAGACTGAGTACACTCTTGAAATAAAAAGTCGTCCCTGGGTTGACAATTAATGTGAGGTAATTAGGAGTTACAAAGACACCTTCTTATCGCTCCACAGGCATAGAACTGGCCTGGTTCTTCCATCATCCAATGGACTGAAATGAATCATTCAGAGAAGGCAAGGCTACGAAAATGAGACCAATATCGAAAATTATTTTCGACAACTTTGGTATCACTAATGTCTTTCTTGTTAAGATGATTCTTGGATGCCTAAGTCAATCCCACATATTTGAGGGCACTGTTGAAAAAAGAACCTTTGTTGAAATGAAAAAACCTCATTGAAACATAAAATTTCCACTTTGTGACTTCTCTTGAATCACAAGTTCCATGGAACAGCTGCTTCTCGGTCTCCTCTTCCGGTTCTCCACCACTTGGTGGCTGCCACCTTGCTAGAAGAAGCCTCACTGGACTGTTGTCCACTCTTTTTCTGATCGGTGATGTCATGCAAGCCCACCTCTCTTGCAACCCCAAACCGCACTCCACTTCCCTTCCACATGTAAGAAGTAACCTTGGGCTTCAGGGGAGTCCATTAGATTTGGGGGTTCACTTGCATATATAGGGATTTCCTTTTCTATGTTAACTTTGGACTGTTACTGCAAATAGGCCTTTTGGAATTCTTGGTTTTAATTTGAGTTGACTGGTGTCATGTAGAAGTCAAGGCACTCATTGCTATAGAAATTTTGTCTTTACAACCAAGTGGGAATGAGAAACCCCAAAATTCAAAGCAAAGCATCTATGCTGTTAATTATGATTTAAATTTCATTACCTTTTACTGTAAGGTGTATGTTGAATTTCTGGTAGTATGATATGCATTCAATTGCTGCAGTTGTTACTGTTCCTGTGGATCCATCAATTTCATCTGCTCTTGCTGATTCTTGCCTTGTGCATGGAAGTTTACCACCACTGTTAAGCTTATGTCATTACTGAGCCTTCTCTCGATTCCTCAATGCTGGAATGATTGAACTAGAATGATCTACTACTGTAATGTGACTACATATTGTATTTTATACTGCTGTACTTTATTTATGTAATGTGACTACATATTTTCTTTTATATGTGACTACATATTGTCTTTTATATTGTTGTAATGTATTTTTGTATGAGACAGAATCTGATCTTTTATACTTGATAACTTTTTATGGTTATATCAAGAGGATTTTATATATGAATTGTTATCAATATATGAAACAGGGTTTTTTCTCCTTTGAAAAAAGAGTTTAAATCATTCTAAATTCACATCTAATGTATTTTTGTAATGTATTTCTGTAATGTGACTACATATTGTCTTTTATATGTGACTACATATTTTTTTTTATACTGCTGTAATGTATTTTTGTATGAGACAGAATCTGATCTTTTATACTTGATAACCTGTTATGGGTATATCAAGAGGATTTTGTATATGAACTGTTATCAATATATGAAACAGGGTTTTTTATCCTTTTGACAAAAGATTTGAAATCATTCTAAATTCACATATGTTCAGTGGTGTCACTGTTTCACTTCCGATATTATGTTGCTTACCTTGATGAACAAGTGGAACTCTTCTGGGAGGCCTCTCTGTTTTTTGACTCTATGCTCATACTGTCAAAGACTGTTATATGTTACATGGGCTAGACTGTATAGTTATTAGACTACATATCTTCATACTATTCTGCAAATAGTATGATGGAAACCAAACATAATAATGTATCAGGACATCACAACTTGCTAATTAGTTATTAGACTACATATCTTCATATAGAACTTGCAAATAGCATGATGGAAATGTGAACTTGCAAATAGTATGATGGAAATGTGGATCTCAAAGAAAAGTCATGATTAATGCTTCTAGAAACCAAACATAATAATGTATTAGGACGTGCTCCTTTAACCTGCAAATAGTTTGGTCGAAATGTGGATCTCATGACTCTTCATGATTAATGCTTCTAGAAACCAAACATAATTTAATGTATTAGGACAGGCTCCTTTAGGCTTGGTGGAATTACCTTTGCTTTTTATTTCTCTCTTACACACATATATATATGAAGAGATGATCCCATTTTCTTTTTTATTCATAGATAAAATGTCATTTAAATACAAGATTTATAATAATGTACAATGATTCATTCCATATTATTCATAATTTTTTTCAAATGATGAACCTAGTTAATGCTTCTTCTTCATGAAGAAGACTACTTTATCTTTCTATTTGAATTTGGTGATGGTCCTTTGTTATCTTTCTTGACTACTTCAAATTATTGACACAATCATATGCTTCTTGTTACTCTTTTTATTCCTTCCTTATATTGTATTCTCCCCCTTAGATATTGTGTACTCTCCCACATAGATAATGCACTCAATTTTGATGGTCCTTTGTTATCTTTCTTGACTACTTCAAATTATCAAATTATTGACACAATCATATAGATATTGCACTCAATTTTGATGGTCCTTTGTTATCTTTATTTACTTCAAATTATTGACACTTGATCATATAGATATCATATAGATATTGATGGTCCTTTGTTATCTGTCTTGACTACTTTAAATTATTGACACAATCATATGCTTTTTGTTACTCTTTTTATTCCTTCCTTATATCTATTCTTCCCCTTATATATTATGTACTCTCCCACATAGATATTTCACTGTTACTCTTTTTATTCCTTCCTTATATCTATTCCCCCCCTTATATATTATGTACTCTCCCACATAGATATTGCACTCAATTTCATAGGCTCTTCTTTTGAATTCAAATATATTGTATTCTCCCCCTTGGATATTGTGTACTCTCCCACATAGATATTGCACTCAATTTCATAGGCTCTTTTTTTGAAGTCAAATAAGTGACAATAATTTACAAGAACTATCCCTAATTTGTTTCTCACATGTTCAAATGGTTCTCTAACAAGATAATTTACAAGAACTATTCGTAATTTGTTTCTCACATATATACAAATGCTTCTCTAACAAGAGGCTTTGTGGGTATGTATTTCATCTTTACTATTTTCTCGAAGACTTGTTGTGTGAGGAAGTGGTACTTTATGATGATATGTAAATAGTGATTGAAGGAAGTAGAATATTTTATTTTTGAAATTATTATTACACTTCTATTGAAACACTTAATAGATATATAGATTTACCTTAATATCTTGTAGAGCCCATTTCATCCAAAACACTTAACAAGAAGTAACTACTATGTACATTCCACTTCTACTCACTCAAAAAGAAATTTACCTTAATATCTTGTAGAGCCCATTTCATCCAAAAAACTCAAAAAGACGTAACTACTATGTACATTCCACTTCTACTCACTCAAAAAGAAATTTACCTTAATATCTTGTAGAGCCCATTTCATCCAAAACACTCAAAAAGAAGTAACTGCTAGATGTATTCCACTTCTACTCTAGATAGAGAAAGTAACGACTCTTTCTTGCTTAACCATTAAACCAAAGACTCTTCTAAGTAGAATTATACATTGTCCACTTGTAATTTTCACAAGCCTAGTTGAATCTCTATATGTTGTCAATGTAAATTTCTCACAAGTAAATTTGTCAATGTAAATTTCTTAACTTCTACAAGTTTTATAGGCAGAATCTGTAAAGGGCCAGGTAGCCTCTGGATCTCATCTTTTATGAAAATTGACATATCTAGTAAATGCCCATATAGTCAATCTCTAGAATAGATCTAAATAGAAGTTCTTCATTTTAATATCCATAAAACACAACCACTTTAAGGTGAATTGTGTACATATGTTCAGTGGTGTCATTGTTTCACTTCTGATATTATGTTGCTTACCTCGATGAATAGGTGGAACTCTGATGGGAGGCCTCTCTATTTTTTGACACTTTTCTCATACTGTCAAAGGTCGTTATATGTTATATGGGCTATAATATATGTTATATGGGCTATACTGTATAGTTATTAGACTACATATCTTCATATATAACTTGCAAATAGTATGATGGAAACCAAACATAATAATGTATTAGGACATCACAACTTGCTAATTAGTTATTAGACTACATATCTTCATATAGAACTTGCAAATAGCATGATGGAAATGTGAACTTGCAAATAGTATGATGGAAATGTGGATCTCAAATAAAATTCATGATTAATGCTTCTAGAAACCAAATATAATAATGTATTAGGACATGCTCCTTTAACTTGCAAATAGTATGGTTGAAATGTGGATCTCATGACTCTTCATGATTAATGCTTCTAGAAACCAAACATAATTTAATGTATTAGGACATGCTCCTTTAGGCTTGGTGGAATTACCTTTGCTATTTATTTCTCTCTTACACACACACACACACATATATATATGAAGAGATGATCCCATTTTATTTTTTATTCATAGATCAAATGTCATTTAAATACAAGATTTATCATAATGTACAATGATTCATTCCATATTATTCATAAATTTTTTCATTAAAAAATGAGCCCTTTAAATGATGAACCTAGTTAATGCTTATTCTTCATGAAGAAGACTACTTGATCTTTCAATTTGAATTTGATGATGGTCTTTTGTTATCTTTCTTGACTACTTCAAATTATTGACACAGTCATATGCTTCTTGTTACTCTTTTTATTCCTTCCTTATATTGTGTTCTCCCCCTTAGATATTGTGTACTCTCCCACATAGATATTGCACTCAATTTTGATGGTCCTTTGTTATCTTTCTTGACTACTTCAAATTATCAAATTATTGACACAGTCATATAGATATTGCACTCAATTTTGATGGTCCTTTCTTATCTTTCTTTACTTCAAATTATTGACACTTGATCATATAGATATTGCACTCAATTTTGATGGTCCTTTGTTATCTTTCTTGACTACTTCAAATTATTGACACTCAATCATATAGATATTGCACTCAATTTTGATGGTCCTTTATTATCTTTCTTGACTACTTCAAATTATTGACACAATCATATGCTTTTTGTTACTCTTTTTATTCCTTCCTTATATCTATTATCCCCCTTAGATATTGTGTACTCTCCCACATAGATATTGCACTCAATTTCATAGGATTTTCTTTTGAAGTCAAATATATTGTATTCTCCCCCTTAGATATTGTGTACTCTCCCACATAGATATTGCACTCAATTTCATAGGCTCTTATTTTGAAGTCAAATAAGTGACAATAATTTACAAGAAATATCCCTAATTTGTTTCTCACATGTTCAAATGGTTCTCTAACAATATAATTTACAAGAACTATTCCTAATTTGTTTCTCACATATTCAAATGCTTCTCTAACAAGAGGCTTTGTGGGTATGTATTCCATCTTCACTATTTTCTCAAAGAATTGTTGTGTGAGGAAGTGGTACTTTATGATGATATGTAAATAGTGATTGAAGGAAGTAGAATATTTTATTTTTGAAATTATTATTACACTTCTATTGAAACACTTAATAGATATATAGATTTACCTTAATATCTTGTAGAGCCCATTTCATCCAAAACACTCAAAAAGAAGTAACTACTATGTATTCCACTTCTACTCACTCAAAAAGAAATTTACCTTAATATCTTGTAGAGCCCATTTCATCCAAAACACTCAAAAATAAGTAACTACTATGTATTCCACTTCTAATATAGATAGAGAAAGTAAGGAATCTTTCTTGCTTAACCATTAAACCAAAGACTCTTCTAAGTAGAATTATAAATTGTCCACTTGTACTTTTCACAAGCCTAGTTGGATCTCTATATGTTGTCAATGTAAATTTCTCACAAGTAAATTTTTCAATGTAAATTTCTTAAATTCTACAAGTTCTATAGGCATAGTTTGTAAAGGGCTAGGTAGGCCTCTGGATCTCATCTTTTATGAAAGGTGACATATCTAGTAAATGCCCCTATAGTCAATCTCTGGAATAAATCTAAATAGAAGTTCTTCATTTTAATATCCATAAAACACAACCACTTTAAGGTAAATTGTGTACATGTGTCATTTCTCCCACAAACTAAAGGCTTCCTCCCATTAATTTTAGATGTGAATTCTAGAGAATAAACTTTTTAAGTCAAAATTTAAGATAAACCATGCACATGTCATTTAACTCATGATCTTGTGTCATTTCTCCCATGTCATATATATATATATATATTTTTATTGAATTTTTTTTTTTTGTTTTTTTTTTTAGGGATAAGAAAACCATTAAATATGGTTGAAAAATGGAAATTATGCATAGAATTTTCTTGCTATCCCAATCCAAGGAAAGCAGTGATTACACATGTGCTTTCCAATATTGCAACTAGCGAAGTCATCCAAAGGAAAATTAATATACCAGGAAGAACAACAAACAACGAGGCGTATTATATTGGATTGATAGAAGGCTTGGGAACAACGATGGAGTATGGATCAAATGGAATTGTAGTTTTCACCAATTATGAACTTTTGTGCAACCAGATGAATGGTGTGTGCCAAGTTAATAAGGAAAGGATAAACAAACTGCATGGAATAGAAAACAATATTGTTAGCCAATTTCAATCTTTTAGTATAAGGCATTGTACAAATGTGAATAAGATGTCTGTTGATCTATTGCATGGGGCAATGCCAATTCATGATTCATCTATCAAAGATGAATTATAATTATATAAAGCAATGCTAATGCAAGATTCATCTCTCAAAGATGAATTGGTTTTGAGATGCTCTTCTTCAAAAATTCAAGATTCATCTCTCAAAGATGAATTAGTGTTGAGACACTCTCCTTCAAAATTTATTGATGGAAATTGTAACATATCTTGGATATGTGTGTGTTGTGTACTTATAAATGCATCTTTTTTAATGACCATGTGCTTTTCTCAATTATATACCGAGTGTGCTCCCACCACACCATGTAAAACACAACTTGGTGAACTTCACATTTGCAACAAGTGGTGAGCTTCACATTTTTATAAAATTAAAATGCGGGGACTTCAACAATTTTTTGTTTAAATGGAGTTTGTTTAAATGCAGTTTCACTTATTTTTTAATGACCATGTGTTTTTTTCAATTTTATACCAAGTGTTCTCCCACCATGTAAAGCGCAATTTGGTGAACTTATCATTTTTATAATTCCTTTTTTTCTTAAATTGAGTTTCACACATCAATTAGTGTTTTGAAAGTTGTATTCTACATAATTTGTGTACACTAAATTACAAATTGATTTTCTAAAATTTATTTTGTGTAAATGTCCACCAATAGAGATATATATCATGGAGGATGAACAATGAAGATCAATAGAATCCCATATGGGGGATCAGGGATTGAGGGATTTTCACGGTATTTAAATATAATATTAAATATCCATACATGTGTGTACATATTGAATTGATTTTTTATTAAATTTGTGAGTTAAATTAGTTGTTCATAAGTTTCATTTTTTATTTTTTAGGAGCTAAGAAGAGAAGGGTCTCTACTCCATCCATGGAGCATGCCCATGGTTCACTCAGTCGTGGTATGGTTCATGCAATTTAATCAATGAATATGTACATATATTTATATGTACACATGAATGTATTTTTCAACTGATTATAAATTCGTATTTGTTTATGAAGCTTCTCTCCTGTCTTGAGAGGTTGGTGGTGGTTCAAATCCCCTTAGAGGGGCATCAATGAGTGGTAACAGGTTGCGTGAAGGTGGTGATATTTATTCCCCCGGAGGCCAATCAACGGCTGGTGGTGCTGGTTCTTAGCAGGGTTGTTTTGGGTCTGATTCTCAACAGGGTCGTTCTGGGTCTGGTTCTCAGTAGGATCATTCTGGGTCTCAACAATTTCAGGGTGGAGAAGATGCTAACAAACCACGTCAAGGTTGCCATCAATTTCAATAATTTTTTATTGAATTTGTACAAATTTGTTTACATGTCTTTTTTCTAATATACAAAATTTTATATATATTGATGCAGAGGCTGAAAATCTTCCAAATATTGGTCAAAATAGATGCAGGGCAGAATGCTACATTCAAGAAGAAGGTTTTCTACCCACCACAACTTATCCAGCCAACATTTCTGATATACCATGGGAAACAAACATGGTGCAATGCACCTTACAAAGGTGTGAAAAACTTCATGCAAAATTGCGGAGAGATCTCGTGGCTATGACTCTACCTACTGAGAGTCAACAAAGCCTCGAAATAGTTACACATCCATTGGGTGATATTGTAAATGTGTACAAAAATTTTGGGCCGACGACTGATACATTTGTAGAAGTGATGAGAAAGAGAAAAGAAACAGTAATGGGTCCCGATAAATGAGAGGATGTAAAACAAAGAGGTACAAAAGATATGGCGAAGTCAATGTTTAATTTCAAGGAAGGACCAAAAAGAAAAATGCTGAAGGTGCAATATTTCAAGCACCCAAATATAGCTCGCTATTTGTATGATAGGCACCTTGCGGCCTATGGAAGGCTCCCATGGAACGACAAGGTTCCTGTCTATTTTACACAATTGTTTTACGCAGAATTTTTTTGGGGTTTGAAACCCAACTACAATGACCTTCCGTCAGAATTTTTTGGTCTGGGGAAAGGTCGATTGTATGACCATAAGGGTGCTAACCGAGATGTGGAGTTGCCTCGCCTTGAGCCACCATTGGTGAGTCGACCTTTTCAGGTCGAAACTCTACAGTCATAGATGGATGCAACTTCTCAAATAAGTCGAGAAGCAAGGGATATCATGATCAATAATGTTTACAACGGATTGAGTGGAGTCGATGTTTGTCTAAATCGACAAAGAGCACGTGAAAATGCACGTGCCAATTTTGTGTATTGTATAGATGAAGAGATTGACAACATGAATGTTGAAGATCTTCGAATATATGCAAAAAATTTCCGCAATGGTTTTCAAGACCTAATTCTTCATGAGGAAGAGGGAACGGGAACGGTATGTGTTAATGACCTTAGGGTTCAATTATTTTAACATGTATACATGTGTACAATTTGTAATAAATACATGTGTATGTACATGTATACATTTATTTTTATGTACATTAATCTAACAAAAATGTATCATTATATGTTAAAACACCATTTGCAGTTGTCACGCATGATGAATGACGGAAATTTTAATATCACGTTCGGGACCTTTGGTTCAAACAATGCAGATGGGTCTTAACATCAAGATATGTTGGAAAATGTTAGTGTTTTTTAAGTGATTTTAAAATAAATAATTTTGCACACATGTACATGTATGTATATATAATGATAAAATGTTTTAACAGATTCCGATTTCGTCTGATGTTTTTGGGATGGCGGTACCTTCTTCTTCCTTGGGAGATGTACCATCTACTTCCTTAGGAGATGAGCCACAAGTATGGGAAATTTTTCACTTTTAAAATTTATGTTTAAGTGATATATATATATATATATTCCACCTCAAAAAGTTCCATTAAAAATTGAGATATATATATATCTATATCTTGAATTATTTTAAATTTTTTGAATTTAGGTTCCTATAGAATATTTCTTTAATCCACGGACTCTAGCAACGGATATAGAAACATCCATACCATTTCAACCATTTGAACAAGTTGTCTAACTCTTTTTTTAATATTATTGAAAATAAGTTTATATATGTACACGTGCATTTTCATTTGAAGATTTTAATATATATATATATATATATATAATTGTACATGTATATTGTACAGTTTACCGTTGCAGATGTTCCCATGGGGGCGGAACGGGACGGGGGGGCTTGTAGCAAGTGAACAAATGGAGAGGGAACCTCATGAGGTATTGCATGATTTTTTTTTATATTTTGTTTTTTACATGAAGTTCTATATATATTCTCACTCATTTTTAAAACATCAAATTTTAATGTTCAAGTACATGTGCATTGTGTACAAGTTTCCCATGCTTCGCATAATAGTGCGCGGATTGAGACCCTGATAGGAAAGATGCTACATCCATCTCTATTTGATGGACATGATTTGTAGATTTGATTTCAAGATTTAGATAGTCTTAAATTTACTTTTTTATATATTATCTAGATGCACTGTCATATATATATATATATATATATATATAACTTGATACAGTTTGATACTTGTGAGATCTACAATTTTTGGACATATTTTATTACAGTGTTAATATAATTTGTTTTGTTCCAAAAAGTTAAGTTTTGGATGGTTTTAGTACTCTTGGCATGTGAATGTGAAGTAATGTTGTTATATAATTTGTTTGGTTTTTAAAACTTTTAAGTTTTGGATAATTGAACTACTAGTAATGTTGTCATCTATAAATTAATGTTTTGCTTTTGAACTACTTTTGGCATGTTATGTAATGCTGTGTTATAATTTGTTTTGTTTTACTTCTAAACTACATTTGGCATGTTATGTAATGATGTGTTATAATTTGTTTTGTTTTTAAAATTTAAGTTTTGTTTTGCTTCTAAACTACATTTGGCATGTTATGTAATGATGTGTTATAATTTGCTTTGTTTTTAAAATTTAAGTTTTGGATGCTTGAAGTACATTTGGCATGTGAAGTAATATTTTGATCTATAATTTTTTGTTATTTATTAAAATTTAAGTTTTGGATGGTTTCAATCTACATTTGGCATGTGAAGTGATGTTGTGATTTATAATTTTTTGTTAAATTTAAATTTAAATTTTGGATGATTTCAATCTACATTTGGCTTGTGATATAATGTTAAATGTTTTTTGGATAGTTGAACTATAATTGGCATGGCATGTGAAGTAATGTTATGTATGATATAATCAAAAAGTTTTTAAAACTCAAGTTTTGGATGGTTTCAATCTACATTTGGCATGTGATGTTTAATGTTAAATGTTAAATGTTTTAATGTTGCACGATATATAATCAAAAAGTTTTTAAAACTTAAGTTTTGGATGGTTTCAATCTACATTTGGCACATGTGATATAATGTTAAATGTTTCTATTGGATATTTGAACTATAATTGTCATGGCATGTGAAGTAATTTTGCACGATATATTTAGTTAAAAAAAATTTAAAACTTAAGTTTTGGATGGTTTCAATCTACATTTGGCACATGTGATATAATATTAAATGTTTTTATTGTATAGTTGAACTACAATTGGATGGCATGTCAAGTAATTTTCTGATATAATCAAAAAGTTTTTAAAACTCAAGTTTTGGATGGTTGAAGTACATTAATCATGTGAAGTAATGTTGTGATATAATCAAAAAGTTTTAAAACAAAGTTTTGGATACCATTTTAATATACATTTAATGTAAATCCCTTTAATTTTTATTTAATGTTAAATGGTTTAAATGTTTTGATATAATGTTAAATTTTTTTATCTAAATTTTTGATGGTTTCAATCTACATCTGGCCTATGGAAGACTCCCATGCGTAGACATCGGATGAATTGCATAAGGGGAGGTGGGGGTAGGGGTGGAGGGGGCAGGAGTGCTGGTTCTCGCCCGCCTCTTTCAATCCATGACACGACAAGAACCTTCCTCCGGCAAGCAGTGTCACACACTTTCACTTCACCAGCGCTATGGTCAGACCTTGAATTACGGCGACCATTTCTTTGTTTTTCAGGAGGAGCCCCAAGATGAAGGTGCCTCTAGTTCCAGGAAGCAGCGAAATAAGTCCACCATCCCAACCCATCAGCCCCAAGACACCAACAACGAAAACTCAGCCCGTGTGGAGAAAAATCTCAAAGACGACTCTGGATCCTCTTATGCTTTGGAGAGCTCCTCCCAGCACTCCAAGGAAGTAGCTGATGATCCGGAGGACTACAGTTGTCCAATTGTGGAGGAGAATCCTCCTACACACATCGATAACTAGCCTGATGTCAGGTCCTCTTTAGCTTTTTTGAACTTTTGTCATGTTTTGCAATCACTATGATTCTAAACACTCTATGTCTGTTGGTTTCCTGATATTGGAAAGCATATTCTGGGCTGGTTTCCTGGTTATGGGCAACCCCTTTTCTGTTTTTTTTTATTTGGACCCCCTATGATTGTTTTGATTTAATCAAAAAGAGTAAAGAAGTAGTTATATGTATTTATCCCTTTAAATTTGATTTAATGTTAAATGTTTTGATCTAAGTTTTCGATGGTTTCAATCTACATTTGGCCTATGGAAGACTCCCATGTGAAGTATTGTTTTGATTTAATAAAAAATAGTAAAGAATTTGTACATTATCTCTTTAATTTTTATTTAATGTTAAATGTTAAATGTTTTGATATAATTTTAAATGTTTTGATCTAAGTTTTGGATGGTTTCAATCTATATTTGGCCTAGATGGAAGACTCCCATGTGAAGTATTGTTTTTATTTAATGAAAAAGTTTTTAAAATTCAAGTTTTGGATGGTTGAAGTAAATTTGGCATCTTAAGATTGCTTTTTATCTCTACATACTCTTGTTTGAGTGAAAAAATTTCCAATAGGAAGAACACATCTTTTTAATGCAACTAACCATATCAATTGAGCTCTAATTGAAAAGAAAATAAAAGTAGATATATGTATTTATCCTTTTAATTTTGATTGGAAATATAAGAATTACATATATGTTTGTTGAATTCGGGTCAATGTCATTAATGCACTCAAATAGGTAGCCTTGTTGATTTATAAATTGGTAAATTGATGACATTCAGTTAATTGCATTCTAGAACATAGAACATATCCGACCATTGGACAGACAAATTTTGTACTAGATTTTCAATTAGGAATAGAGATGTGGGTCAAATCCCACCAAAAGTCGGAGAAGTGCTCCAAGTCTCTTGTATGAAAGGAATCTTCATACAAAACTATATTGTGGATGATTTATTTACATTGTGGATAATTTTTATCAGAAAAGCCCACAAGAAAAATTGGGCACATTCAGTTCGTGTATATATCCAGTACGTGCAACAGTTTTCATCAATGCACATAGAAAAACTACTTTAAGTTAATTGCATTCTAGAACATATATATTGAGTACGTGAATCATTTTTCATCAATGCACATAGTAAAACTACTTGAACAATTAATTGCATGCTATAACATATATATATATCCAATACATGTAACATTTTTCATCAATGCACATGTATAGAAAAGCTACTTTCAGTTCGTACTAGAGCACGTGCATGTACCAAAACAATTTGTACATGTGCAAACACTTGCACAAATAACATAAGCAGCTCAATTTTTAGTTGAGTACTGGAAGTTCTAAAACATATTTAATCCAAAGAGAATAAATTTTTGGGCAGTTCAATCAAAAAAATTCCAATGGAATGCCATCTTCAATAATCCATTCATGATCAGATTCAGACATTTTCCATTTCTTATTTTTCGTTTTTTTCTTTGATTGAGCCTCTATCAACTTTATGCGTGTTGCACACACCAAGTGAATATATTGACAACTTATGAAATTAGGTTCATAGTCTTCAAAGTAAACAAAATCCCCACTTTGATTAGTTTGTCTGAAAAAATAACCTTTTAGTATAATAGATCCTCTTTCATATTGAAATACGTGATCAATATAGTTTTCTAATCATTTCATTTTTCGTTCAGTGCAACACATCAAATAATACTTCACATTTTCATCATCGTCAATAGGTGCAATTATAGCAAAAACATCTCATGCACAATAAAACAAACTTAACAAAGTTATACATATTTAAATTTATTTCTAGATATTTAAATCATTAGAAAGAAATTCAAATGATACCTTCTGTAACAAGATCAGAAACTCGATCACCATTGGATGATATTGTAGTTTCCTCTGATTTCATTTCTTCAAACATTTCAACAAACATTTTTCCCTTTGTATTTAGCTTTGTATTTTTCCAATCGTTTACATACATATTATTTTCACAAACGTCATTGTATTTTGTGTTGTCTATGAAAACATGACAAAAACAAGAATATTTTCTTTTATCCAGTGCAAACACATTTCTAGACAACTTTGTTTTAATTGAATGCAATATTTGAGTCCCTTTTATTGTTTCAATGTCATTTCCAATTGATCTATCTACGTCTTCGATCCCAATATGCCAGAAAAACCTTTATATGGAAAATTCAATGAAGAATGTAACTATGATATCAAAATAAAATCAAAGATAATCATTGCATGATAAAATTAGATTTACAATAAAAATTAAATTTAATGTGCCTTCACACTTCCCTTGATGGGTTAGTCTCATGGCTTAGAGCAGCGATGCACCATTGAACAACTTCTTTCGCATCCACAAGTCAGCTTGCAGAGGGCTTCATTTTATATCTTTGAAGTGCTCGTTTTATGCATGCCCCTGCACCTCATGTTCTCCTTTTCTATGGCCAGCCTCAAAGAAATTCCAACAATGTTTAATGCCTGTTTTCTTATGAAGATAGCACAACCAAAAGAATGATCGTGCATATTTGAATTGACCTGCGCATCCATCTAACCATATCCAATGTTCATTGAATGTTATTCCATGATTTTTCAAGGAATCATAAATTTTTACAAAAAAATGTTCTACAAAATACGTATCATGTGTTCAATCGTCACTGATATAAAAGTGATATTCTTTAATGATATGTCGATTTTCACTTGTGATTTCTATATGATCAACGTTTTGTTTGGCATGTCTATATAGAATATGGATGAGCATGGAGACTTGGTCAGAATGATAGTATTCACTCTGAATTTCTTTTTGTGGAAAAAATGTGTAGTTTTCTGCAAAATCAATCACTAACAAAATGGTCACTGGTGGAAAAAATTCACGATATTTTTTGAATTTCAAGTCTTGCCATCGAGCTCTATGGGAATGCTTGGTGTTTTTGTAAATTTCTACCTCAAACTTTCTCAAAATGTCTATCACAAAAATTTCGTCTTCTCGTAATTCAATTCTTTTAACACTATCTGAACCTTCAATCGATATATGGATATATTCATATCACTTCCATTTCAATTTTATGTTGGAAAATGATTGATCATTTATATTAGTACGATACTTTTTTTGAAATTTAGTCAAATTTCCACAATCATTGCATTTTTTACCACCAACACATTTCTTTTTATAAAATAGTTCATCGCTTTCTCTTTCACATAAAATTTGAGATATGAAATCATAGATAGTGGAAGGAGGAGGTGAATCCTTCCATAATGTTCTACCAAAATCAAGGAATGTGTCATAATATAACTCAAATTCCACATGACAACGGAAACAACAAGTGTCACGTACGGTGAGAGGTTTTACATACCATGGTTTTTGTTGAACAAAAGCACTGATTGAAACATGAATTTCATGATTCTCTTATTTAAACTTGTTGAATAACTCTATCTGAGTGGTTTCCAAGAAATATTTTTCATGTTCTTCGTACTGATTTCGTGTTATTCTTCTTCGCATCACATGCTTTGCAGTTGGCGAAACACGCGAATTGTTCTTCCAATATTCATATATTATTTTCTTAACACTTTCTCCAAGTATATCTTTGTATGGTTGCCTACAAATAGCTCTCCAACAAACAAGTTCATCATTTACATCTATTTGCAGCCGAAATTTCCGATGTTTGTGCAAAGTTTTTTGTGACGTTCCTAAAGCTTGTGCCATAGATGTTACCAAACTATTCTCTTTAGTACTTGATGAAACCACTGCCATATGTATTCCTCTACGTACAATTGAAACATTTTTCTGTCTATATCTCCTAATTGAATTTATAGCACTAATTATATTTTGTATCACATTTTCTTTCATTTTTTTATCTTTAGTTGATTTTCGAATACCTAGGAGTGCCGTAGCTTCTTTTAATTTCCTTAATGATAGGATACCTTTCAGCATTTGAGCTTGAAATGTCCCCTGCTCCTTTATGAAATACATTTCAAAAATGTGGTTAACACGATATCGTATATAATGGTCAAGTTTTTTATCTCCATATGTGTGAGTGTCAACATTTTCTAACATCTTATCATCGACACTAAATTCAACTATACATATTCGAATAAGTAGTACATAATAAGTTTACATATTCAATAAATAACTAAATTAATAGATATATGTATAATTTCAATAATATGTGCATGTTTTCAATATATATATATATATACCTTGTGATTCAATTTCTTCACTTGAATTTCTTTCAATATTTTCACCATCTTCAATCACTGGTTCAATATCTCTTTACTTTATCTTTCAAAATTTTATATTTCATCATCAATGTTTTGAGGAATATTTCACTCTGTTTACATTGCAAAATATTTTTCTTGAATTAGTTCATCAAATAAAAATTAAGTTTCACATTTTACACTAGGAAAATTTTAAATATATCAATAGATCATAATATTTACATTTACATACCTCCTTCAATTTCTAGTTGAGGTTGATTTTCCCCTTCAATATTTGAGAGTGCTTCTATCTTTCTTTTGCAAGATTGTCTCGTCTCTTCTCTACGTTCTTCAGGGTCTATTTTTCGATCATATTTTCTCGAACAATTCCTTCAATTTCCCATGATAATAGAGTATCAAGTTCAAAAAATTTCCTTCAAAAATTTAGACAATAACTCAATTAAAAAAATCTTCACAAAATATTTAATTTAAAAAAAAATTCATTTTAAATTTTTTGCAAAAAATACATACTCCAATCCAAAACACTTACTTTAAAAAATCCGAGAAAAAAATGTCCTATAAAAATGAAACGAAGCTCAAAAGATTTACTTCAACTTAAAACACGTACTCTAAAAATTCGAAATTAAGCCCAAATATATACTTAAAAAAAAAATGAAGAGCAAAAAACATCCAAAACAATGTATCACATACCTCCAAGAAATGTCCTTTGAATGTACGTCCAAGAAAATTTATTAAACCCAAAACAATTCTTTGCAAAATCAGACCGCCTCCAACAAATGTCTTCCAAGAAAAGTCCTTAAACCCAAAACAATTCTTTGCAAAATCAGACCGCCTCCAAGAAATTTCCTTAAACCCGAATCTCCAAGAAAAGTCTTTAAATCCAAACCAAGACCTTTGTAAAATTAGACCAAATGTGCGAAATGTGTGAAAGTATGAAAGATTTCACAGCAATTTATATTTTCACGAAATGTTTTTTTGGAGGGGCTACGTGAAATTTTCCGGCTGACGGAAAAGTAGGCAAAAGTTCGGCCGAAATTTGAATTTTTTTTTTGAAGAACTATAAAAAAAAAGCGGCCGAACTATTAAGGCGTGAGACTTAACAACCCGTTTGTGCAAAAACTAGTTTGGCCGAACTTTGTAGAAAATTTCGGCCGAACTAATGTGTCACCAGTTACACAGATCCAAGCTCTAAATATGTTTTTGAAACTTTGGATTGATTAAACTCCATGAAACATTCTGAATTAACTGTCGGAACCAAGACAAGCATTTTCAAAATTGAATCTACTTTCAGGAAATATAACTTTTATGGAATTTCATAAATATTTACTAATTTTAATTAAATTTGTAATAAAACGGGTGCAAATAATTTCTGAGGGTCATTGTGATTCAGTGAAATCAAAATTCTGTATCTCCCAAAATACATTGTAAAAACAATTGAAAAATTATGGGGCATTACATTGGTACGTCGTCTTTAATGGGTAGCTTTTAGATTTTTAGTTTATAACTTATATGTTAAGAAATTTCTTGTGTCGCGAAACATACTCAAAATATGTAGTTTTTTCATATTGGACCAATTCAAAAAGTTCTAGTAATTATGATATGCATCCATTTTCTTTGTAAATATGACGAAACTGAAGTAGACTCTGTCTAGATTGTTATAACACATTTTGTTTTCTCAAAAACACAAATTTGCAAAGAATACAACATTGCGTATTAACATGACTTCTTATGAATCCTTTGATTGTTAAAAAAAACAAACTCAAAGAAACGCTAAGTTGACATATCAAATGTGCATAAAAAATTTCCAAAAAATAAGTAATAGAAAGCTAACAAAATTTCTGACAACTTTTATTTTTATCGCAAAATGAAATTCTAAACAGAAAAATTGTTATAGTTTGCAGAAAGTTGAAGAATAAAAAAAAATGAAAGTTATTTCTCAAAAAAGGGCAAAAAGTGTAACCCAACTTCACATTTTCACCCAAAGGGTAAACCCACGAAGGTGGGTTACATTTTTGTGAGAATTGGGGGCAAAAAAGTGATTTTCCCAAAAATTTGGCTAAACATTTATAAAATTTCGGCCAAACTCATTCTATCGTTTACATTGACAGCGTTTGAAAACATATTTTTTTTCGGAGATGAGAAAACCAGCAACTAAATTTCGGCCGAACTAATAGTTTGACCAGACTATTTATTCGGCTGAAATTTCAAAATAATCCGACCGAACTTTAGTTTATAAATACACTAGCCCGGAAACGTGGATGGGTTTTAGGATTATTACTGTAGTTTGCAAAGGGTCATAGGCGCAGGTCACAGGTGCAGTTGAGAAATTTTCTATGTGCAGGGTCACAGGTGTAGTTGCAGGGTCACCAGCGCAGGTGAGAAATTTGTCGGTGTTGGTTTTTTGTTTTGATTTTGTTGTGATTTTTTTTAATTATTTTTTTGTCATTCTACTATTTTAATTTTATATTTGTTTTGTTGTTTTACAATAAATTTTCAATCTGTGATGTTCTCGGCCTCCTGCTTGTCCTCTCCTTGCAGCTTCGACGTCTTCTTCTCATTGCAGCCTTGATGTCTCCAAATTTCAAGGTTCCTACATCTCTGAATTGTCAAATTATTGTGTAAATGTAATTTTATGAAGTCCAAGTTTGAGCCACTACATGACTCCTCTCTGATGACTTTGTTGGACCTTCCCCCTTTTCGTAGCACCGATGAAGTTTCCCAACATACAAAATTGTTTCTAAATTGCATCTAATCAAAATAGCAACTGCTTAGGATTATAATATGAGCATATGCCTTGGATTTAATTTCATGGTCATTTTGTGCTTCTATAATTTCTTATGTGTATTATATAATTTAATAATAAGTTTAATTACCTCTCAGTCTCCTGTACTACCTAATCGGGTGCTCCCTAGGCCCACAAGATTATATACATGTTTGAGGAAAGGACTAGTTTGGCCTCGAACTCTATATGATGTCAAACTAACCTTGCCTTACATAGTCAGTTTCCTGACCTACCTGTCATGAATTTTTTTGTTTCTTCTTCTTCTCAATATTGACTCTATATGTGATACATTATTTCTTTATATTTTCAATAATGCAGAAAAATCTTCTCCTATTAGCTGCATCTTTCATAAAAACACATAATCTTGTTTATTTTAATTTTCTATAAGAACTCCTATCAAAATTTCTAGTTATTTTACATAATTAAAATATACCATAATAACTTAGTCACAAAACCATTATCAAGACAAAGATACTTATTTGGTTAACTTAGACAGTCCAATTTTTTTTTTAGGAATACGGCTCTCTTCCCTTCCTATGAGACCATAAATTATGTCTCTATCTCCCCCAAGCCCCGAGACTTCCAAAAAAAATTTGTGTCAAGACTATTATATATGTAATAGTTTGAGTCTTTTATAAAGATTTTTTTTTATTCTCTTAGCAAGCAAGAAATATTAGCAAGAAACAAGGTTAGGCCCTAATCATCCTACCTACCTTATTAGGTTTACCAGCCATCAAGGGTTGCCTAGAAAGGACCAAAATTTCACCAGTGACCTGCAACCATATTCTATTTGTTTTATATTTAAAGGCTTCAATTTCGCACTTCTACATTTCATAAACTACGCGCTTCTACAGATCTTTAGGTTTGAAAAAGTGCTCTTATCTCCTACTACCTCTCTTGCCGGGAAAACTAACCTAGATATGGTTTAGGAATACTTATATTAGTAGGCCCAGCAAAAGAGAAAGCCGCTAGTATCAAGCCAGTTCTTCAATCTTCACAAATTTCCAATTCAGTAATAAATCAAGCCTTATCAGAGTTTGTAGAAAAGGTTTATTCATTATGCAATCACAGTGAATAGTATCCCAACCATTTCAACTTCTAGTTAAATATAATACTAGTGATTACAAAGCTCGTAATTAGTGCAATGTTTTTGTTACTGGTTTTCTTATACCACTTTGTTACCCTTCATCCTAGTCGATACATTTTGGAATTCAAAATAGTCTGTTACCCTTCAGAAATGCCTTCTGGAATTCAATTGCTTGAACAAAGAACTCTATTGTTTTTTAGGTCATCTGTTTCATTTTAAAAATATTTTTCAATTGTTTTTAGGTCATCTGTCTCATTTTTAAAATATATTTCAATTTTTTTTGAGGTCATCTGTCTTATTTAAAATATTTTTCAAATTTTCAATTTGTTGTGGGTGAAAAATGTGTGGGGGAATTCAATTGCTTGAACAGAGAATTCTATTGTTTTTGGGGTCATCTATTTCATTTTAAAAATAATTTTCAATTGTTTTTGAGGTCATCTGTCTCATTTTTAAAATATATTTCAATTGTTTTTTAGGTCATCTATCTTATTTAAAATATTTTTCAAATTTGCAATTTGTTGTGGGTGCAAAATGTGTGGGTGTTGATGGCCTTTGAATTCATTTATACAATGTGTACCCAATTACAAGAAAATAATTGAGATGAATGATCTATTCAATAACTAATAAGTTGCTCCCAAAACATTCACAGACTTGAGAGGAATAACCCAGGCTCTTTGAATCATCCTAACCAAGATCATATGAAATGAGTCGAACTCTATTGTAGGTTGAAATTAATTCGATTCTAGAATTCTGAAATACTGATAGGATTTTTTTTAATTTTATTTCTTTTATACGATTCTAAAATATTATTGCTTAAAATTTGAAATTCTCTTTAAATTGTATGTTGAATTTAACTCAGATTGTAAATTTTAGAAATACCTTTTGGAATTTGATTGCTTTAACAAAGACTTCTATTGTTTTTGAGGTAATATGTTTCATTTTAAAAATATTTTTCAATTTCTTTTGAGGTCATATGTCTCATTTTTAAAATATATTTCAATTTTTTTTTAGGTCATCTGTCTCATTTTTAAAATAGTTTTCAAATTTGCAATTTGTTGTGGGTGAAAAATGGGTGGGTGTTGATGGTTTCTACATTTATTTACACAATGTGTACCCAATTGCAAGGAAATACCTATTCAATAACTAATAAGTTTCTCCCAAAACATCCACAGACTCGAGAGGAATAACTCAGACTCTTTGAATCATCCTAACCAAGATCATACCAAATGAGCCCAACTCTGTTGCAGGTTGAACTTAATTCGATTTAAGAATTCTGAAATACTGATACTTGAGTTTTTTGAAATTTTATTTTGTTTATCTGATTCTAAAATATTCTTTCTTAAAACTTTTAAATTCTCTTTAAATTGCAGGTTGAAATTAACTTAGATTGTAAATTTCAGAAATACCTTTAGGAATTTGATTCCTTGAACAAAGAATTCAATTTTTTTTGAGGTCATATGTCTCATTTTTAAAATATTTTTCAAATTTGCAATTTTTTGTGGGTGCAAAATGTGTGCGTGTTGATGGTATTCAGGTTAAATTGCTTTAAATTTTATTTTTCAATTGTTTTTGAGGTCATATGTCTCATTTTTAAAATATATTTCAATTTTTTTTGAGGTCATATGTCTCATTTTTAAAATATTTTTCAAATTTGCAATTTGTTGTGGGTGCAAAATGTGTGTGTGTTGATGGTATTCAGGTTAAATTTATTTAAATTTTATTTTTTCCCATCTATTTTTGGGATTTTCTCTCCAAATTGTTTCTAATTAATTAGAACACCCTCAAATATAATTTAACTAGCTGATGAACCTTAAAATTCTTGCATCAAGTTGAATCATCCTAACCAAGAGCTAATGTGTTGAAAACTAGTATAAAACATAGTAATCACATAAAACAACAACAACAAATAGGTAATGGATATTATGTGTCTAGATTGACATGGAGTGTTTTATGATGTAATGGATATTAATAATCTAGATTGACATGGTTGGGTTTTATTAATTTACCTAAATTTACACCTTCCATGATGCTTCTAATCTTGTAAAATGTTAAAAGTGGAGTGTTTTATGATGTAATGGATATTAATAATCTATATTGACATGGCTATATTTTATTAATGTACCTAAATTTACACCTTCCACGATGCTTCTAATCTTGTAAAATGTTAAAAGTCGAGTGTTTTATGATGTAATGGATCTTAATAATCTAGATTGACATGGTTGTATTTTATTAATGTACCTAAATTTACACCTTCCATATTGCTTTATTCTTGTAAAATGTTAAAACTAGAGTGTTTTATGATGTAATGGATATAAATAATCTAGATTGACATGGCTACAGTGATATGATGATAGTGTAGGTTGATGTTCAAGTTGTAAAATTCTTGTATATATCAAGGATGAATGATAGTAAAAGCCAAAAATGACATTATTATAAATTATTAAACAATTTGATAAGTGCTAAATCATACTTCTTATTAAGGACATAACTAATTTGTAAGTTGAAATTTTTTTCTTAATGTTCTTAGCCTATTTATAGATGTCCAAGTAAAGGTTTCTAGATGTGATTTCTCCCATAAACTTCAAGGCAAACTAAACGGAAAATTATATTCTAAGGCAAATCCTGTACATGCCATTTCTCCCACAAACTCATAAAGGTGTGACTTTTGACATGCGTCATTTCTATGTCATTCTTCTATCATTTCTATGGAATTTATCCCATAAAATATAAGGAAATGCCATTTCTCCCATATACTATAATGAAAATTTTAAGGCAAACTATGTACATGTCATTTCTATCTTAAAATATAGGAAAGACAAACTTTAAGGCATGTCATTTCTAGATCTGATTTCTCCCATAAACTTTAAGGCAAACCATGGACATGCCATTTTTCCCACAAACTAAAGGCCTTTTACCATAAATTCAAGGAAAACTTTAAGGCCTAAAAACTGAACTTAACATGGCTGAAATTCCATAGGATTTTGAACTTCCATAGGATTTTAGTTTGTCTGTTGAGTGTTAACTTCTAGAAGTTCTAAAGGCAAAGTCTATAAAGGGCCAGGTAGCCTCTGGATCTCATATTTTCTGAAAGGTGACATATGTAGTAAATTCCCCTACAGTCAATATCTGGAACATATCTAAATAGAAGTTCTTCATTTTAATATCCATAAACCACTACCAGTTTAAGGAAACCGTGTACATGTGTCATTGCTCCCATACATGTGTCATTTCTCCCATAAAATCTTAGGCAAAGTTTAAAGCATGTGTCATTGGCTTTCTACCATTAACTTTAAAGCATGTGAAATTTCTCAAGGCTTTCTCCCATTAATTCAAGGAAAACTTCAAGGGCTAAAAACTAAGCCTAAAGTAGTTCACCTTCCATAGGATAGGTTCCCCCAATCTCAAGGCTTTCTCCCATTAATTCAAGGAAAATTTTAAGATCTAAAAACCAAACCTAAAGTGGTTAACGTCCATAGTATTTTAGTTTGTTTGAACTTCCATAGGATTTTAGTCTGTCTGTTGAGTGTTAGCTTCTACAATTTCTAAAGGCAGAGTTTGTAAAGGGCCAGGTAGCCTCTGGATCTCATCTTTTTTGAAAGGTGACATATCTAGTAAATTCCCCTATATTCCATCTCTGGAACAAATCTAAATATAAGTTCTTCATTTTAATATACATAAACCACTACCACTTTAAGGAAAACTGTGTGCATGTGTCATTTCTCCCATACATGTGTCATTTCTCCCACAAACTCTTAGGAAAACTTTAAAGCACATGTCATTGGCTTTCTCCCATTAACTTTAAAGCATGTGTCATCTCTCAAGGATTTCTCCCATTAATTCAAGGAAAAATTTAAGGGATAAAAAATGAACCTAAAGTAGCCGAACTTCCATAGGATAGGATCCCCCAAAATCAATTCTTTCTCCCATTAATTCAAGGAAAACTTTAAGGTCTAAAAACTGAACCTAAAGTGGTTGAACTTCCATATGATTTTAGTTTGTTTGAACTTCCATAGGATTTAGTTTATCTGTTGAGTGTTTACTTCTATAAGTTCTAAAGGCAGAGTTCATAAAGGGCCAGGTAGCCTCTGGATATCATCTTTTGTGAAAGGTGACATATCCAGTAAATGCCCCTACAGCCAATCTCTGGAACATATCCAAATAGAAGTTCTTCATTTTAATATCCATAAACCACTACCACTTTAAGGAAAACTATGTACATGTGTCATTTCTCCCATAAACTCTTAGGCAAACTTTAAACCATGTTTCATTTCTCTTGAGGCTTTCTCCCATTAACTTTAAAGCATGTTTCACTTTTCAAGGCTTTCTACCATTAATTCAAGTCAAAATTTAAGGCCTAAAAAGTGAACCTAAAGTAGTTGAACTTCCATAGGATAGGATCACCCAAAATCAAGGCTTTCTCCCATTAATTCAAGGAAAATTTGAAGGCATAAAAATTGAACCTAAAGTAGCTGAACTTCCATAAGATAAGATACCCCAAACTCAAGGCTTTCCCCCATTAATTCAAGGCAAACTTTAAGGCCTAAAAACTAAACCTAAAGTGGCTAAAATTCTACAGGATTTTAGTTTGTTTGTTGAGTCTTAACTTATACAAGTTCTAGAGGAGTCTATAAAGGTACAGGTAGCCTCTGGATCTCATCCTTTCTTAAGCCATGTCATTTCTAGATGTGATTTATGCCATAAAATTTAAGGAAAAATTTAAGGCAAACCATGCACGAACCATGTACATGTCATAAATCTCACTTAAACTCTAGGCAATGCAATCTTTAGGGCATCTCATTTCTAGATGTGAATTCTACCATAAACATTAAGTCAAAATCTAAGGTAAACCAAGCATATTTCATTTATCTCATGTACATGTGTCATTTCTCCCATGCATTTGCAATATATTTTAATTTAATATATTTTACTGAATTTGTTTCTTAGGGATAAAAAAACCCCACTAAATATGGTTTAAAATTGGACATTATGCATAGATGTTTCTTGCTATCCCAATCCAGGGAAAGAAGTGATTACATATGTGCTTTGCAATATTGCGACTAGCAAGGTCCTCCAAAGGAAAATTAATATTCTAGGAAGAGAAACAAACAACGAGGCATATTATATTGCATTGAGAGAAGGCTTGGGAACGACTAGGGAGTATGGATCAAATGTCATTGTACTTTTCACAAATTCCGAACTTGTGTGCAACCAGATGAAAGGTGTGTACCAAGTTAAGAAGGAGAGGCTAAAACAACTGCATGGAAAAACAAACAATATTGTTAGCCAATTTCAATTTTTTAGTATAAGACATTGTACAAATGTTAATAAGATGTCTGTTGATCTATTTCGTGGGGAAATTCCAATTAAATATTAATATATCAATGATGAATTAGAATTATACAGGGAAATTCCAATTCAAGATTCATCTCCCAAATATGAATTAGTTCTAAGATGCTTTTCTTCAAAAATTCAAGATTCATCTCTCAAAGATGAATTAGTGTTGATACACTCTCCTTCAAAATTTATTGATGGACATTGTATCATATTTTGGATATGTGTGTGTTTTGTACGTATAAATGCGTATTTTTTAATGACAATGTGTTTTTTTCAATTATATACCAAGTGTGCTCCCACCATGTAAATCGAAACTTTGTGAACTTCACATTGGCAACAAGTGGTGAGCTTCACATTTTTATAAAATTAAAATATGATTAATTCAACAAATTTTTGTTTAAATCGAGTTTCATGCTTCTTTTTTAATGGCCATGTGCTTTTTTCAATTATATACCAAGTGTGCTCCCACCATGTTTTCAATTATATACCAAGGGTTCTCCCTCCATGTAAAGCACAATTTGGTGAACTTAACATTTTTATAAAAAAATTTCTTAAATTGAGTTTCACACATCAATTAGTGATTTGAAAGTTGTGTTTTACATAATTTGTGTACACTAAATTACATTAACTTTTTGAAATTTATTTTGAGTTTATTTTAAATAGTAATTTAAAAATAATTGTAAATGTCCACTATAGATATATCTACATATATATCATGGAGGATGAAAAGCGAAGATCAACAGAATCTCATATGTCTATGAGAGAGGGGGATCAGGGATCGAGGGATGTTCATGGTGTTTAAATATAATCTTAAATCTCGATACATATACATATATGTGTGTACATATGGAATTTATTTTTTATCAATTTTATGAGTTAAATTAGTTGTTAATAAGTTTCATTTTTTAATTTTTAGGAGGTAAGAGGACAGGGGTGTCTACTCCATCAATGGAGCATGGCCATGGTTCACACAATCATGATATGGTTCACGTAATTTAATCAATGAATTTGTAAATGTATTTATATGCATGAATGTATTTTTAAATTGATTATAAATTGATATATTTTTATGAAGCTTCCCTCTCGTCTCGTGAGGTTGGTGGTGGTACACATTGCCTTGGAGGGCCATCAATAGGTGTTGGCGAATTGCATGAAGGTGGTGATATGTATTCCCCTAGAGGCCAATTAACGGATGGTCGTGTTGCTTCTCAACCAATCGGTGGTCATTCTAGTTCTCAACTGTCTCAGGGTGGGCAAGATGGATTACATTCAATTTGTAAAAATTTGTTTACATGTGTTTTTTTAATATACAAAATTTTATATATTGATGCAGAGGCTGAAAATGTTGCTCGAAAAAGACGTAGGACAGAATGCATCATTCAAGAAGAAGGTTGTACACCAACCATGACTTATCCGTCTGAAATTTTTGATATACCTTGGGAATAAAAAATTCAACAATGCACCTTACGAAGGTGTCAAAATATTCATACAAAATTTAGGAGATATTTTGTGGCTTCGAATCTCCTTGTTGAGAGTCAACAAAGCCTGGAAATAGTTACTCACCCTTTAAGAGAACTAGTAGAGATGTACCTAAAGCTTGGGCCAACCACTAATACTTTTGTAGAAGTGATGCGAAAAATAAATGAAATAGTGATGGGTCCTGATACATGGGAGGTTGTTAAAAAAAGAGTTACAACAGAAATGGCCAAGTCTATGTTTAATTTCAAAGAAGGAACTATAATAAAAAAGGACATTGGTGAGGGGCAAAAAATTTCACCATAAGCTCATTGGTGATGGTCAAAAGAGCCTTCGTCACCAAAAACTAAACGTCACCAAAGGTGGCATCACCAAAAGTATAGGTGTTGTGGTGACATTCAAGGTTCGTCACCAATAATGATTTATAATGACAGATAGTGACCGTCACTATTTTATATGAGCAATGGTGATGGAAAATAGCCTTCGTCACCAAAAAATTGAACGTCACCAAAGGTGGCATCGCTGAGAGTATTTTTTGTGGTGACATTCAAGGTCCGTCATAAATATTGATTATAATGACGAGTAGTGACCATCACCATTTCATATGAACAACAATTTTTTGTGGTGGACCTTTCATGGCCGTCACTATTGATGCATATATATGGTGACGGTCATTGACCCTCACCATTTCATATTTGGTGAGGGTCAAAAAATTTCACCATAAGCTCATTGGTGAGGGTTGAAAAATGTTGCCATAAGGTCATTGGTGATGGTCCAAAGAGCTTTCGTCACCATTCCATATGAATATCAGGGCACGATGGAATCGAACCACCAACCTCCTGCTTGTAAAGAAAGTGCTCTTCCATTGAGCTAGCACCCTTTAAAGAACTAGAATTTAACAAATTAAACCTTGAAACTTTATAAATTCTAAATTATACAACTTTCAAGAAATTATAAAACTTTGTAAATTCTTGGAAAATCTTTTAGTAGACATGAAAAATAACATCAAAGTTGCAATTTCCTACCTAATGGTTATGGAAGTTATGAAAAATGGGTGGAGGTGTAACCGAAGTGTTGGGAAGTACCAAACATACAAGTAGAATAAATTTATTCCATTCTATAAGAAGTCTTAGAACAAGTTTGAGATTATAATCTATATAAACTAAGTTAACTATCTGTGTAAAATATGCATATGCTCCAATGAATAAATCAAGACTGCTAAACGTATATTTGTGCTATGAAGATTTGTATCCTTCACCAATATGGAATAGGTAGTGTTAGCCAACTGCAAAGTAATGTACATGTCAAAGACAAAATGAACAAGAGGAAGTTATTTCTATGAATTTTGGGGCACAATTGCTGCACTACATATTTTTGAATGTCCCCTATGTAAATATATTACTATCTTTAAAGTTCTATCATATTATAGGATCAAAATAATACTTCCCTATTTAATGCAGAGCTTCTCTTCCATAGGTAGAGAAGATGCCATATCGTCTGTATAGATTTTGAGTGATATATCTGGAGTTTATAGTTATGTTGACCACTAAAAGAACCCACTTATCTTGAGATAATTTATAATTTTATGAAGATGCTTAGCCTTGACTAAAACAATGACTGATGAGGGAAAATGGGAGTAGACCTTAGAAACTCTTTGAGGGGCTTGCAAAATGATTATTTATTTCCCACTGATAATGTTGCCTCTAATTTTCAGTAGTTTATAGAAACTTTGGGAATACATTATGCAAGAATATGGTTTGCATTTAGAAAACTAATATTACCAAGTGGCACAACTTTGAACCCTTTCATAAATTTAATGACCATTGTCATGGTGATTTAAAAAAAAATGATAGCATATTATTTCCCTAATGCAAAAAACCATCATGCATTTTGTAGGAGATTAAAAAAGCTTAGCATCTTAGGGAATTAAGTTGTCTAGTTGGTTAACTATTTTATTCCCATAATCCCTATCTTTAGGGGGTTCTGTATAGCCTTGAAATGCAAAGATACCACTCATTGTTGTCTTGATCCTTGTAGGCACTGCAAATAGTCTAGGAAACTAAAATAAACAATAAGTTGAGCTGCTTAGGTGATAAATGATCTAGTTTCCATAGCCAGACTCTTTCAGCGTTTGACTTTATATCGTAGTAGTGAATGCAATAACCAACAACAAATTGAATCGATGACCATATGTGCAGGTAAAATATAGACATAGAGAAGATATATTTCCTAGTTCTCTTACTGTAGTACAATTTTTTCTTGATTGTGGGGATTGTACAACATTTACATGGATGGTTCCATTGTGTTTGAGCTTGTGTCAACTTTTCCAAGAGTACACACAAGAAGAAAAAAGAGAGAAAAGGGTTGAAAATGAAAACACATATATACACTGCACAACAGCATGTTAACAAAATGAATAATTGTTTTGAATTGTATGAAATTGATGAATCTGATGTTCAAATGAGACTGTTTGCCCTAACTTTAGCTCGAGAAGTAAAGAAATGGTTTAAAGCTTTGCCTACCAATCATATTGCTGATTTAGAAGCTTTCCATAGATTGTTTATCAATAGATGGGAGAAAAAGAAGAACCCTTTACAAATTCTATTTGAATATGAACACATAAAAAGAGGACCTAATTAGTCAGTTCGGGACTATTGTACTAGATTCAACCGTATCTATAATGTTATTCTAGCAAACATTAAACCCCCACCAGATATAGCTTTACTCAAATTTCCTAATGTTTTTGATATGAATATTTCATACCAACTAAGGGAAAGGAACCCATAAACACTAGAACAAATGCAAATCATTGTAGTTAGTGTAGAAGAAAATTTGTTAGCTAAAAGAGCTAGAATGAGAAATGAAATAAGAGTAACAATAAAAGAGGAAACATCCACATTAGATAGTAAAATAGATATTTTAGCAAAATCTTGGAAAAAATGATTAAAGATTAGAAAGTATGGAAAGGATACCAATGTGGGATAATCATCAACAAGGTCCTCAAATAAGAAATCCTAATTTTAGAAAAAATACCAACACTGGTAAATCTAGAGAATCAACACATGATCAACAAATAAGACCACCTTTCCAAGAGAACTATGCTAAAAGTTCTCACCAAAATGAAGATGATGAAGACACTCAGATTAACTTAATGGGAATCAATGATGATAATGTTATTTTTCTTACACAATAAGAACAAGAATTATATGAACTACAATAGTTACAGTTAGAATCGGGAGAGTCTTTTGATTATAAGCAAGGTGATGAGTTTTCCATTAATGAAGTTCACAAGAAATATAACCTTAAGAGTAAGAAAAATCTAGAATCCCCTACTAAGAAAACTACCCAAATCAGACCAAAAAAACAGTAGAAGCTCCTACAACCAAAGTATTTCAAATTCTCCCTAGGGAAACCCAAAAATACTCTAGTTCAAATCAGAAAATTCAAGTCCAAATCAGAAAATTTCTAGTCCAAAAATTGCACCAAGTCCTAAATTTGTTGACATTACGGATACTGTTGTTCAAACATCAGTTGGTCCTGAAAAATTTGTTGCTGCTAAAAAAACAACCTCTGATAAAAAATCAGCTGACCCTAAAATATCTACTACTGATCAATTGATCCTAAAACATCGTCTGCCAAAAAAGTTGTTGAAACTTCAAAATCTGCCAAAAATATGACTGCTACTCAAACTGTCCCACAAAAGAAAATTGAAAACAACAAAACAGTGGAAACACAAACATAAGAATCAACTGTAGATAAAGAAGAGAAACCATTAAGGGAATTTTGAGGTCTAAAATGGGCCTCCTAATAAAAATGTACAACCAAAATAAACTTTATAAGAACTGATAGGATTCAAGATGATGATGTCAACCATGGGGGATGATTCACCATTTTTGGAGTAAAAGAGTAAAAATAATAAAAAATAATAAAATAATAAAATTACTTTTTCAACTCGTATTTTCAACTTATCTCCCTAAGTTTTCACTCAAATTTTGAGCAAGAGTACTTGTTGGATGCAAAATTTAATTCCTCATCCGAGGAGTACCCATGTTGCATACTTCCATTAGACCCTTGTACACAAAAATGAGAAATACATGAAAAAATGTGATTATAATCATGTTTTTCATGTATTTCTCACTTTTCATCTAGCATAATCCATTGAAAGTATGCAACATGGGTACTCCTTGGATGAGGAATTAAATTATGTATCCAATGAGTGTTTCTGTTCAAAAGTTGAGTAAAAACGTAGGGAGATAAGTTGAAAATACGAATTGAAAAAGTAGTTTTATTATTTTATTATTTTTTCCCTCTAAAATTTGATGATGTAATCTAATATTATTTTAGTACTTCCACTATTATTTTATAATTTCCTTAGGAGGCCCATTTTAGAACTCAAAACTCCCCTAATGACACTCAAACTGCAGTTAGTAAAGAAGAAATCATTCAGTTAGGAAAAACAAAAGTACCATTCAACATCCAAACTGAAATTGCCAAACTGAAAATACCAATTCCTTTAACATAATTAGTAAAACATGACTTATACAAATCACAGATCACTAAAAAATTGGACATCAGTGAAGGAGAAGACTCTGTTAATCTAAATGATGACCAACCATAACTACTATTTGGCCCTGAGGTAAATGGTAAACATCAAGAAGGTCGTGTTCCTCCTTTTTACATTAGCTTGAGTATTCATGATCAAATCTTACATAATTATATGCTATATTTAGGAGCATCACACAACTTAATGCCAAAAGGCATCATGGAAACATTGAATTTAGACATCACTAGACCATATAAAGATATTTTCTCATTTGACTCCAGTAAAGTGAAATGTCTAGCCTTGATAAAATACTTGTGTGTCACTTTAGTCCAATACTCAGAAAAAATTATATTCATGGATATTGTAGTAGCTAATATTCCTCCAAAGTATGGAATGCTATTATCTCGCTCATGGGGAAAAAACTACAAGGATATGTAGAATTAGACATGTATTATGCCACAATTTCAATATTTGGTCAGCCCAAAAAGCTTTACAGAGAAAATCTAATGAAGTACATGGTCAGTAGTACAGAACAACCACAAAATTATCCTATTTAATTTGTACACTCTGATATGGATCCTTTCATTTTATGTAATTCAGATTCTGACATAGATAAAAAAACAACATTGAAACAGAAAAAGAAATAAGTTGACAGTGACGATATATTTCATGAATCAATGTGGCACTTAGACTTTGATGGCTCAGTGAACAAATTAGGAGCAGGAGCAGGAGTTTGGATTCATAATATGGAAAATAATCACTCAAAAGTTCATGCCTTTAGATTAAAATTTAAATGTACAAACAACGTGGCAGAGTATGAAGCTTTAATATTAGGACTGCGGACTTTTAGGACTCTAGGAGGCAAAAGAGTTTCAATAATTGGAGACTCTTGCTTAATCGTAAAACAAATCAGAGGATAATCTTTTGTATATAATCCTAGATTAAGCCAATATAGAGAAATAGTTTTAGATTTGATTAAAGAGTTGCTTGAAATTGACTTTGTTGTAATTCCTAGAAAACAGAACATGCAGGCACATAGTTGTTGGAAATGTTGTCATTGATGGCAAAGGAAATGCCAAAGGAGGAGCAAAATAGCAACAAGGTAGCAGAGAGGTAGCAGAGGCAGCAAAAAGAGAAGCAAGCAACAGTATTAGTCAAGGAGCAGAGACAAGCAGTTAATTGAAGCAAAGTTGTCCAAAAGACAGAGTAGATTGTAGAATGCCTGAAAGGATCGATCCTCTAAGAAGAAAGCCAAACTGTGAGTCATATCTTCAAAGTTTGTGAACATTGTAAACCCCGTGCAAAAAGGTAGAGTTATAATTCCGTGCACGATCGAGCAAACTGATATGGGTTCGTAAATAACGGTTTATATATGTATCAAGATTTGATGCGCTCCAAAATGAATTGATTGCATATGGTGTCATTCGATTCTACTCTAAGTATAGATCATTTTTAGTTGGACGAGAATGTGCGATAGTTAAAATACACCAAGTCGAGTTCTATGTACTCACCATTGAAAGAGAAGGCGATGAATATTTACAGCATGATGGAATATGAATGCAGTGAGGATGTAAAGGACCAAAACCTCGAAGCGGAATAGTTATATATAACAAAAGGAAGCAAAGGAGGTAGCACTAAAGCAGAAACAGGCAAAAGACAACAGAACTCTGGTAACGTAGCAGAGGTCGAAGTTGAAGAAAAGAACTATTGAATTGAAGGCATAGAAGATCAGAGCCTCATGGGATTTGCTACAAGTATAATAGGTGGAGTGGATTCTATATACGCAACAGAGAAAGGAGGACAAAGAAACTAAGGCAGCAGATATAGCAGAAAGGAAGAGACAAAAGAAAAAGCAAGCAGGGCAAAGGAGACAGGTGGAAGAACACTGCTAAAGTGTAACAGTCGAATACGGAGGCAGAGTGAAACGGTCGAGCAGTGGAGATGGAGGCAGCGAATACAGAGGCAGTGAAGTGGTCAAGCGACAGAAGCATTAGCACAGCAGAGGAAGAGCGACAGAAGTAGCAGAGGCAGAGACAGCCGTTTTTCTGAGAATATTTACCCAGTCGGGCATTATATATATATATAAATAAATTTCGAGAATCGCTACCTCAGCCGTAGGATATATGTATATAATTCTGAGAATCATAACCCAAGCGGAAATGTAATGCATAGTTAATATAAATTTCATTCCAGGAATTGTATACTCCAGCGGCAAAGTATTGCGCTTATATTCAGAGGACCAAAACATATATATATATATATATATATATATATATATATATATATATGTATGTATGTATGTATGTATGTATGTATGTATGTATGTATGTATGTATGTATGTATGTATGTATGTATGTATGTATAGCCATATGTAGCATGGGATCCAAAGAAACGAAGTAATATAAGGTGGGACCCTTCCCAATCGCATCGGATTTAAGCAAGGCATCAGAACATGCAATAGAAATTTGCGATTGTGATTGAAGACCGGACCCGATGGGTGTATGAATTATGATTCAAATGTATTTGAAGTCCGGCATAATCGCATCGGATCAGTATAATAGCCTTGGAGATTATAAGAGCATCGGAACATCACAACAGAAAATTGCGATTGCGATTAATCGCAATCAGAGCAGGAGTGGTCAATAGCATCAGAGTATTCGAAGTCACGATTGCGATAAATCACAATCAGAGAAATCGCAATAGTGATCAATCGCAATCGGAGAAATCACAACAGTGAGCAATCGCAATTGGAGTTAAAGCGGAGCATCGGGACATGCAAATGGAATTTGTGATTGCGATTAATCGTATCACATCAGAGTAATCGCAATCAGAGCTTCGGGATATTGGAATGTTGGTACATTCAAATGGAAATTGCGATTGCGATCAATCACAATCAGAAGAAGTCAAGTATAGCATCGGAAAGCATGGCAAGTGGGCCCGGATATATGACATTCTATTGATTATAGTGGAAGTGGCAGTGTATATGTTAAAACTTTATATAAGCTCGCCAAGAATTGAAATTACGATATATATATATATATATATATATATATATATATATATATAAGGAACTGTTATAAAACGTTGTGGCAATTATATTGAAATATGTCGCGCGGTCTGTGGATCCACGGGCCTCGGCTCAAGGTGGAGGGCGATTATTTATTTAAAAAAATTGGGATGTATGTATGTTCCGCTTGCAGAACTTCCACATCAACAAGACACTTGCTGCGTGAAAACAGCTGGAATTTGCCCAGATTTAACGCCAGCTATTACATATTTATATAAAATGCACTGATATAAAAGGCACAGGTACACGTATGCAACAGTTACATCACAGCAGAGGAAAGAAGAGCAAACAGAGCTGAAAAGAGACAAAACACAGTCACAGGAAGGACAGACACAATCAAAGAAAAGACATACGTGCAGCAAGCCAAAAGAGGTTGAATGAGTGAGCTGGAGTTTTCATTATATGTGAATGTAAACATTGTAATTGAATTTTTTATTGTTTGTGATGCATTGGCAAGTCTCTGGAATAGAACAAATATCCCACTATAATGATAAATTGGTACCTACAAATATGTTTTCTGAATGAGTGGATAAAAGAGATGAGAAGGCAGAAGGCAAAGAGACATGGCTGTTCATTTCGAATTCCCAGTAGAATACAAACAACCATGAAGCTATTTTGGTATAAACAGGGTAATATCCAAGGGGAGAAGGTTGACGAAAATAGAGTGAGAGAAGAAGAGAGTGTGCAGCAGAATTGAAGAGAGTTGAAGAAAATAAGAAAGCTGCAAGAGGTTAGAGAGAGTGAGAAGAGAGAATGCAGGGTTTGGAATATTGAGGAAGAGAAGATAAAGAAGGAGGAGCAGAACGAGATGCAATGAAAAGTTAGAGAATGCAGAAATGAAGAAGTGAGGCAGAGAAGAAGGAGGGGCTGAGAAGAGATGATGCGGAGCTGATATGAGGACCGATAAATAGAAGAAGAGAAGGTACAGAATAGAGCTGATGTCCAAGGTAAATCAGCAAGTGTTTTTCTTTTGAAAGAGTAAGGAAGTTGGAGCTTCCCTATAAAGTTGTAGCTTGATAGATGTTAGTTGTAGCTGACTGAGGTAGGACCCTCCTGTAGGTTGTAGCCTGCAGAAAATTGATGGGAGTTGGAGCTTCGTTGCAAGTTGTAGCTTGCAGAATTGAGGTTGGAGCCTCCTGTAGGTTGGTGCCTACAGAAAATTGATGGTAGTTGGAGCTTCCTTGCAAGTTGTAGCTTTCATAATTGAGGTAGGAGCCTCCTGTAGGTTGGTGCCTACAGAAAATCAGTGGTGAGAGGGAGTTGGAGCTTGCCTTTGCATCACAACAATAATAAGATGTGGTTTTCTCCCTTTATGGGTTTCCGCTTATATCTGGTGTCTATGTGCATGATGTCTATGTGTTGATATGGTATATCTATTCCGCTAATAATTGCTGCTAACATATTAAGACTGCTAGTACATTATCTAATCTGCTGATTAATTGCTGCTCACAAATAAAGATTGCTCACACATTATGTTGATCATGAAATGAAGGTGTAAATAAAGTTTAATGAAAAGTTTTAAAAGTCCATGAATGTGTTAAACTGATTCACCCCCCCCCCCCCTCTCTCAGTTTAACTAAGGGTTCAACAACAGTTTAGAAACTTTTGCAAGCACCTGCAAACTGCCTTTTCAGCCAAATCACCAATATACAATAGAGGTAAGACACAAGCCTACTATACCAGAAAACTTGAAATATAGGCATATTTTTACATAGGATGCTCAAATCTACCACTTTATGAATGTTGAGGGAGAATTCCAGAATTTTAACATAGATACAGATTGTACAATAGATGAAAAAATAGATAGTGAGATAGATGTGAATAATTTAGATTTGACTGAATCCACTAAATTTACTGAAGTAGAAATAGATAAATTAGAAAAGGTAGAAATAGAGGAAATAGCAGATGATGATTATGAGATTTTAAACCTTAAGAATAATTTTTTACCTAAGATATTAGCCCCATTAGATGATCTTTTTTATTCAAATGATGTTGCAGGAAAACCAAAATGGAACCATTAAGACTAGACATAGAATAATGTAACATAGGAACAGAACATAAGCCTAAGCTCATCAAATTATCCAAAGCATTACCTGAAGAAGAAAAACTAAAATACATAGCTCTATTTAAGGATTTTTTTGGCCATCCATGAAGGTTATTTATGAGTAGAAAGATCTTATCAAAGCAGCAGATGAATCTATCTAGAAAATAAAGGAAGAACTTATTAAAAAGCTAGAAGAGGTTAATGAAATCATTAAGTTTATCAATTCCAAGAATAGGAAGGAATTGGAAGAAATTGGAATTAGTGACAGGACAAAAATAATTCTTGAAGTTAGAAAGGTAATTTCTAAGAATAAATTAATGGTACAGCTGGAAGAAAAATGTCAAAACATGGAGATTGCCATAACCAGATTCAAGATGAAGTTTGATATTCTGAGACAGAAAGGCTTGCCCAATCCATTGGTTGTCAATGACAGATTGGTGAAATAGGATGATTATGATAAGAAAATTAGGGAAGTGGAAAAAGAACAAGCGAACAATTCAACCATGCAATGAATTCCAATAGGAAAATTACTCTACAAAATTTTTGAGAACCTCTTTTACCTACAACACGAGATAAAACATTTATTCATTAACAAACCCACTTTTTCAAAATACACAGAAGCAGATGAAATATTTAGAAGGATGGTGAAAATGAAGTTACCAAATGTTAGGTCCCTATATTAATATTTTAGTCCCTTTTTGTTATTAGTGTAGCCCCCTTATTGTTATTGGTGTACCCCTGTAACCCCAATATTGTTATTATTGTGCCCTTACATTATTATTGTTAGGTCAGATATGATTATATTGTGGCCCCATGGACTCATATATATAGAAGGAGGTTTTGGTCATTTGTATCATCCAAGAATTTTTCATTTATGTAATTTATTAGAGGTCTCCCCCTCGAAGTGGCTGATTTATAAGGCGTTGATCTCTATTTTCTTCTATTTTTGGAGTTGATTTCATAACATTTGGTATCAGGGCTTTGGATTCTAGGGTTTCGCTACAACGAAAATGTCATCGTGGATTTTTTTCTATAAAATATTTTCTATGAAGGGTCAGAAGGCGAAATTTTTATAGAGTGAAGCCAAAATATTTGGGAAATTCATGGAAAAAATTCAGATCTTAGTTCGAAATATTTTTGGATATATGATCTGTGGAAGTTAGGGCTTTTTGCAAGCTCCTGAATTTAACCTAAAGAGGTCATCATGGTATGTTCACTATAAAAAATTTTCTATGAGGTTTCAAAAGCTGAACTTTTTATAGTACGAAATTGAAATCTGGAGAAACATCGTGAAAAACTTTCAAAGCTTGATTCGCAATAATTTTGGAAATATGATCTGTGGAAGTTATGGTTATTTTAGGCTCCCAAATTTCATCTCAAATAGGTTACCATGGGAAAAGCATCATAACTCTTTCTCTGAGCATCGGATTGGAATTCTGTAAAAATTGGATACAAGTACATGGACTGTAGTTTTCTGTCTATAAATTTCAGTGCCGAAGGAGGAAACAGTGACACGTGACACGTTGTACAAATTTACTCTACTAAAACAGTTCATAATTAGGTAATTGTGGGAGATTGGGCATAACTTCGTCTTGAAGAATCCAAATCAGATCAGACTCATGGCATTTGAAATACACTTCAAAGGGATACTACAAGGCCAATTTTAAGATATTTAAGGTTCAAAAGCATAGAGATAATTCAGTTTCAATATCAAGCTCCTCAAAAGTAAGAAAAATGTGTGTATTGTTTTCGAATTGCATAAGTCTTGT
Organism: Pinus albicaulis; assembly: GCA_034641835.2. Taxonomy (NCBI): domain Eukaryota; kingdom Viridiplantae; phylum Streptophyta; class Pinopsida; order Pinales; family Pinaceae; genus Pinus; species Pinus albicaulis. The sequence continues at coordinate 1,139,223,929 of CM076579.1, read as the reverse complement.
GTGAAAAAACAGTTTGAATTTATTCCAAGGGAATATTGTATAATAGATATCAGTATTGGGTTCTAAAAATGCCTCCTAAAAAGAATGCAACACTCATTAAGCCTTATGAAGGCCCTACTATGACTCATGAAGACGAAGAATGGCAACATGAGATATCGAAATTACAAGAGCAAGTGCACCAAATTTCTCTCTCGCAAAGAGCAACAAAAAATGAAATGGAAGTTTTGAAGAAAGGCATAGAAGCTAATATGGATGGCATGGAAGCTAGAATGGAAGCTAAGATGGATGACATGGAAGCTAAGATCAATGAAAAAATGAAAGAAAACATGGAAAACTTGAAGAATGATCTAAAATCAGACATGGATGGTTTGAAAAAATTGATACAAGAAATGTTTCCTAATGGGGAAAAGATAGTAGAGGAAACTCATGATGAGAACAAAATAAATGTTAATCGAAATTTCATAAACTCTAATGTTGGATGGAAGAACCACCATATTCCAAAGATGGTTATGAGGAAGTTTGATGGCAAGGATCTCATAACATGGATACTACAGATGGAGCAATATTTTGATCTCAATAATATGAAAAAAACATAAAAGGTACACATTGCAGGTTTACATTTAGAACAAAATACATTTGTATGGTATCGATGCCTTTGCTAATGTAAAAAAATTGTCACTTGGTCAATTTTTACGGAGGAAATGATAGCACATTATGAGGATACAAAAAGCAACACCTTCTTTAGCCAATTGATAAATATCAAACAAAAGGGTTCAGTGGTGGAGCACATTGAGGACTTCCAAGAATTGAATATAAGGGTAATTGATATTACAGAGGAGCACATGATTGATGTCTTCATAGGGAATTTAAAGGATAGCATCCAACATGAAGTTCGCATTTGGGAACCTGATTCATTGGAAAAGGCATTCAGGTTGGCAAGAAAAATTGAATGTAAAATTATGGGGACAAGGAAGCCTACCACTCACATATATAAATATGGAAGTGTTGCTACTCCTAGACTTCCACAACCTACAAGGTTGACACCACAAAAATTGGAAGAAGAAAGAGAAAAACAACTTTATTACAGTTGTGATAGAAAATACACTAAAGGTAATAAGTGTGCTGAGATGAAATTATTTTACATAGATTGTGAGGAGGAAGAAGAAAATGAACAAGAATCTTCAAAAGAAGAGGATATACACTAAGAACCAACCCCAAAAGAGGAAGAAATGAGTTTGACAATATCGTGTAATGCATTGGTAGGAATTACCACTCCTCAAACTCTCGAGATAGAAGGAAATATCAAGAAGAAAAATGTAATAGTATTGATTGATTCGGGTAGTACCCATAATTTTATTCATTGTAAGGTAGCCAAGGAATTGAATTGTTTCATATACCTAGCACTAGAATTTCAAGTGATGGTTGCAAATGGAGGAACTATAAATTTCTCTGGAAAATGCCATAATATCAAGCTAACCATGGGGGAATATTTATTGAATAGTCCAATTCTTTCCATTTCAATGGGAGGTGCTGATGTTGTACTAGGAGTATAATGGTTACAATCTTTGGGGATGGTAGCTTTTAATTTTCAAGAACTTTTCTTGAATTTTTTTTCAGAAGGAAAGGAATTCTAATTACGAGGTATCACATGAAATCCAAGAAATATAATAAGCTCTAATGTCATGACAAAACTTCTAAAGAAAGAACAATGAGGCGTAATTGCAGAATTATGCTCACTAGAAGTTCCAACATCAAAATCCTCTATTTCTACAGATCTCCAAAAAGTCTTGGGAAATCATTCCAAGGTGTTTGAAACTCCCAAAGGACTCCCACCTATTCGTGATCATGATCATGCTATTCATTTGATTCCAGGAAGTGTTCCTCCAAACATCAGGCCTGATAGATATCCTTATGTCCAAAAGAGCGAAATTGAACGTATGATTGCAGAAATGTTAGAGGCTCGTATAATTAAACCTAGTCAAAGTTCCTTCTCTACTCTAGTAGCATTGGTGCACAAGAAGGATGGATCATGGTGCATGTTTCTAGATTATAGGGATCTCAATAAGCTCACTATTAAAGATAAATTTCCCATTCCTTTGATTGATGAATTATTGGATAAATTACATGGAGAAATTTATTTTACCAAGTTGGATCTTCGTTCAGGATATCATCAAATTAGAATGAAGACTGAAGATATTCCAAAAACAACATTTCGAACTCATGAGGGTCATTATGAATTTTTGGTCATGACTTTTGGCCTAAGTAATGCACCTTTCACATTTCAAGGGTTGATGAATTCCATTTTCAAACCCTTCCTTAGAAAATTTGTGCTAGTATTTTTTGATGATATACTGATCTACAGCAGGTCTTGGAAGGATCATGTTCAACATGTTGACAGGGTGCTCAAACTAATGTGGGAGAAAAAATTATATGAAAAAAATCCAAATGTTTCTTTGGAGTACAAGAGGTGGAATATCTGGGTCATATTGTATCTCGTGAGGTTGTTAAGGTAGACCCTAACAAAATTAAAGCCTTTAAGGAATGGAAAGTCCCCACAACAATAAAGTAGTTGCGAGGATTTCTTGGGTTAACAGGGTATTATCGCAATTTTTTTAAGAATTATGGGAGAATAGCAGCACCTATAACAACATTATTGAATAAAGATGCATTTTCATGGACTCTCGAAGCAACTAAGGCCTTTGAACACATTAAAGAGGAAATGTGCCTAGCACCAGTATTAACTACGCCAGACTTCACAAAAACCTTTATTGTGGAATGTGATGTCTCAAGAAATGGAATTGGTGTTGTTTTAATGCAAGAAGGAAGACCCATTGCTTTTGAAAGTCATCCAATCAAAGGAAAATATTTACAGAAAGCTATTTATGAGAAGGAAATGTTAGCAATACTACATGAACTAAAGAAATGGCGACCTTACCTAATGGTAAGACACTTCAAGGTAAAGACTGATCATGATAGTCTTAAAAATTTTTTGGAACAAAGACTATCTTTAGAAGAGCAGCGAAAATAGGTCACAAAGATGTTGGGTTATGACTTTGAAATAATCTAAAAAAAAGGGAAGCTAAATATTGTTGCAGATGCACTCTCAAGAAAGAATGAAGAGGTGGAAGCATTGCTCTATGCCATTTCTATTATCCAACTAGATTGGATAACCAAAGCAAGGGATGAATGGAAGAAGGATGAAGAAGTGTGGACACTCATTCAAAATTTGCAACAAGATCCTAGTAAATATGATACATTTAGTTGGAAAAATGATTCCTTATGGTAAAAATATCGCTTATATCTTTGTAAGAATTCCCAACTAAAACAAAATATTCTTTTGGAATTGCACACTTCTCCTTTAGGAGGACACTCAGAATTTTTAAAACCTTACCACAGGGTGATTTTTTTTTTTTGGGATGGCATTAAATCTGATATTCAAAAGTTTGTAGCGTATTTTTTGGTTTTCTAGCAAAATAAAATTGAGGCAATTAAATCCCCAAGTATTCTACAGCTTTTATCAATTCCAAGTCAACATTGGGAGGAGATTTCAATGGATTTTATCACAGGTTTACCTAAGTCCGAAGGAAAGAGTGTCATGTAATATTCCTAAATTAGCACACAGCTAATTGGAATATTAAATTTTGATTTTTCTCTTAGATAGAGGAATAAGAGGGTAGGGAGACCCATAAATCTCCTCAATAGGAATAAAATACACTCCTAGTATGAAGGGAGGTCATCTAAAAGCTGGATTGAAGACCCTTAGGTGTGAAAGGGACTCGATCATGAAGACTTGGTCAAATTTGACCAAATAGAACAACGTTGTTATGGAGGAATGACATTAATGGTGGGACAACACAGTTTTGGAGGGAGATTGATTACATGATGGTGGAAACCCTAATGAGTGGTACCCAAGGTGAGAAGGCTCACATTGTTTATAAGGAAGAGGATGGAAGCCATATGATATTATGCTATGGTTATTATTTTGATATGTATATTTAGACTTTTTCTCTCTTCAGTTGTTTAGCTAAGATTGTTGGTGTTATTTAGCACAGGGTGTTCCCGGTCAAGAATCCCACCTATTTCCTTGATAGGCCTCTTGGGAGAGTATTGATCTATCATTTCAACATATCCAAAATTATGGAAAAGCTTTAGTCTTCAGCTACAACATATTTTCTATTCATATTTTTGTTGTGTTGCAAGGTGTTGCAGTGGAGGGTTGAGAAACCCACTTTCTGAGCTAGTTTTCCATAGGAGGAAGGATTCCTTCTCTTTGGAGATCAGCAAGGAGGGTTCTTGACCACATTTCAGATATTTGGCACTAGGCAAACCTATCCCCATCATTCAAAACATATTTGCATCTGGGAATTGCGTTATTTTGGAGGGCAATCTCAGAGGAGGATATATTGGCTCTTTTAGAGTGTTTTCCTGTAGGTGAAGGGTTCAACATTTCATTGGAGGAGACCCTTGAGGATATCTACATTAGATATATATTATTTCAGCCTTATATTTTATTAGCTTTAGTTTCCAGTGACTCTTCAGTCCTAGGGCTTTAGATCACCATTTGTATTTGGGTGCATTTCCGGAAAACCTTCCCAGGTTCTCTAGGAAAGGTGTCTAGGAGGCTAGATATTCACTCCTAGCATTATTTGAGCTATATAAAAATAGATCTACATTGATCCATATTCATGTATTATTTTATGCCCTAAAACTGTGCTATCTTAGCTTAGGGCATTTGTATGGCAACTATTTCTCATGTGATGGCATATTTTCCTTGTAGAGGCTTGTTTTGTATTTCTTGAGTGACTTGATCCTCAAGATCTTGTGCCTATTATTTGTTGATATGTTTAATAAGATGACTGTACATTTGTCTCATATCATGGTTTGTTGAATTATTCAATTTTCTTTCCATTATTGTGTTCGTGTATTTCTATTTTCCCATTTTGGAATATTACAGTGGTATCAGAGCATAATCTTGGCTCAACCTATGCATCTCAGCCATTATGCTATCAGGAGATTAAGAAGAAGGAGAAAGAGATCAGGATGAGTTTTATCTCATCTCTTTTCAGATCTAAGATGGACCTCAACAAGGAGGTCAGGCAAATAATAATGGAGAAATACAATGAAACCACATTAGGGTTTCAAGATGAGGAAGGTCCATGTACTTCCTATCAGCAAAATAAAGATACGGTAGTGCATATAGCTCCAAAGAAACACACTATGCCCTTTCCTTTTGAAGAAGAAGACAAGAGGCATGGAGATGGAGGGCACTTAGACCATGAGATTCTAAGTGAGTATATTGCAGAATATAAGTCCCAACCTAGAGATTTCAAGGAGAATCTAACTCTCCCATAGTTCATTCATCTCAAAGAAGAAAGGAGACCTTGCAGCAAAAAGGATATTTCACTGAGGACCCTTGATGTATTAAAAAAGGAGGTATACAGTCATCCTAGTATATCATTTTTGAGATGCACGCACCTCTTGGGGTTGAAGTGTAGAATTTTGGAGTATGGGATGAACATTTTCATGAGCAAAGAAATGCAGAACTATGTGTTCAGTATTGAGCATGATCGTGAGATAGTAGTTGCACCATCATGGAGATCAGCATCGTTGTCATTGAGAATTAGTGATGATTTAAGGGTCCAACCATTATTGGGGCATTCCAATGACCTTTATAGATGTATAGCAGAGGATAGGCAGATGATTGATGGAGGACATCTTATGGTGGGTGACATATTCCATTATTATGATAGATACTTCTTGATGAGCACTTCACATCTTAATGAGAAGTTTTTTCCTACATCTCATTTGGTTCCTTAGGGGATCAATTTTGTCATTGATGAGTGGTATTCATTTGGAGATCTCCAGGAGATTGCATTTCAACATCCCATGAAATGCAAAGATAGAAATTTGATTTGGGAGGATGGTCTTCTCCATTGGAGGAATACCAATTTTGACCATGATAGTAGACACTCACCATTGGTTGGATGGGTGATGTTGATGAGAAAGAGGTTGGGAAGCCACTTGTAGATCTATGAAATAGGGCAGCAGGAGGCAAGGCTTTGTTGGCTACTCTTCAAATAGTTTGGTCATCATGTGACACATTCTATTTCAAAGAGTATGTTGTTGGTTAGGACTTGGCATGGCACTTACATCATATGGAATCAAGGATTTTGGGTGTATTGGGGTGATGTGATATCTTTCATGTCAACTATCATGTTTTTGCTCCATATTTTATATGGTGATGGTGTGGGGAGGCAACGGGATTTTTTTTTGCTTTGGATGTTCTTGGGGGGGTATGGACTGATTTCCTTCCATACTTTGCATAATGTTGCAGGAGTGGGTGATGGCACTATCATGGTGCAAAGGGGCTACTCCTTAGCCTTGGAGGATCAGGAGGCAATTCCACTTTGGAAGGAATCTCCCATATATAGAAGCATTATGATTGATGAATTTGACGAGTGGTATGTCAATGGATGGAGCTATGAGATGGTAGGTGACTTGTCACAAAGGCCAACAACACTGTCACTTGGGAGCTTGGGTTTGTTGATGGATTTTTCCTAGGATCACTTCACATATGATGAACTTGATGAACAAGTAGAAGATGAGAGTGATGGAGTAGTGAATGGGGACATCTATTACCATGATATTATATTCTTGACCTGGATCCCTAAGTATAAGGAGAATTCCTTGCATACGACACATGGTTCATTCCTTTCCATGGAGATATGTCATACCACTATGCAGGACTCATTCTTGGACGTTGTTATCAATTTACTCTTAGTACATGGTAAGAAATATTTTTTTGCATTTATTGATCATCTAACATAGTATTTGCATTCTCTTACCATCTCTATATAGTGCATTGCTCCACAAGAGGGCAAGCCTCTATTTGGGCTTCATGGTCATTTTTGGACCAACATCTATGATGAAGATATCCATTTCATTTATGGCTTTGGGAAAGTGTTGTACTATTTCCTGTATGCTCATTTGATATACAATGGCATGTATTATTTACAAGTAGATGAGATGACATGCACAACTAGAAAATTGTTCGAAGACAACTTGCCACATCATATTTTGAAATTGCAGTTGGTAAAACTGCACTATGAATACTTGATAAACTTTTGGTACCTTCCAGCACTATGTAAAACCTTCAGTAATTCTCTCATTTGGATTCCATATGATGATAATGTCATAGTCATTCTATATGGGATGATTTGGGTAAGAACCAAAGAGTGGGTCTTTGAGGATACTATTTCCTCTTTTCTCCATGAAGGAAAATTTTATTGTAGCCCATATTCAACAGCATCTCTACACTTATCATAAGTGGAGAGAGAAAATGTGGGATGGACAATTTGATCCATCATATTCAGCAATAAAACCCACCTTCTTTACAGGAGCCTAAGGTGGAGGAGATGATTCATGAGTTGCGATGTTGGAGGGTCACTCACTTTTTGTGGATGTTAGCTTGGGGATGGAGTCTTCACATGGGAATGATAGTTCCCCATATATTTCAGACTCCATGTTATAGGGTAATATGCTTGGGTGGTGGTTATTAAATATCCCTCTTAGGGCTTTCCGGTGCCTGAGGAAGACAATCAAATTAGCTGTAAAGTTCACAAATATGTTGCACACATGTGCATGCTAATATCTATAATCGACAAAGTAAGATGGAGATATTACCTATTTATCAGTAGCGGATTCTATGGAGAACAACAAGCAGCGAAGTAGGGATCCTTCTTCACCGGCTCCAAATCCAGATCTTGCAATCAATCAAAGCACCCGTGTAATCTCTACAACAGTATAGTTTGTTATTGATTAAACTAGCATATAAGAAACATGAAACAATATAGATCTAAGCCATTCATATCATGCTACATAGATGATTTAAAAACAATTGTGACACTGATGCATCGAATGGACAAAACAAATATAGTTCTATTTATTTATAAAAAGGAGGATTACAACCATCGATTGTACCAAGCCCTCCTCAGTCTTCCAATTCCTCTCCCTCTTTCTCTATCTCTGAGTGTCATGACGCTCAAGGCAGAAAGTTATTAATGAACTTCGTCGATCTTCAAACCTCACATTACAACAACAAAATTCTACTCCACATGTATTCAATCCGACGACCTTAGACCAATAGCCCACAGCTCCATTTTATAGAAGATGGAGAGGGAAAACCTTGCCAATTTATTCAACCAGTTTGTAATGGGAAAGATCAATATGTTTCCATGTTCTTCAATGATTTTTCCTTCCTTAGGAGTCCAGTTATATTTTACAAGGCCTAATAAAAGGTTTGTGCCTTTTAGTTTCTATTTTGAACTGGCTCTTTATGAGAAAAAGCTGGAATTTCTAGTCACTTTTCTACAAGATATTTTCCCTTTTCACACTTAAACACAGATAACGCTTCCCCTTGGGCAAGACAGAGTGTTACCCTATGTGCTAACGCTCCCTTTACATGTCTCAAGTGTGTTATAACATTGTTTAGTTGTTTCTGGGGTGCATTCCCTTGGCAGAAGTGGGTCTTGTCTAGGTCATTTTTTTCCTTCCATGTTACCTTCTCCTCTGAGCTGATGAGCAGGTCATTTTTCCTGTAACAGGTGCCCCATAAAGTGTGAGGTTAAAGACGAAGATGATGGCCAAAATAATTTATAACAAGTGTAGTAGAATGAGACGACTTGGATGACTGAGGAAAACCTGAAACAACAAAAAATGTCAAAAAATATAGTATTTGTCTTGAGTCGGGCATTCCCATGCTCAGTAGCTAATCAACACGATTTCTCTAGAATAGAGATATGAACATTATGTCCACTGATAAGAATAATGTGAAAGTGTCTGTCATAACAAGATCAAACTAAAAATTTGTCTCCAAAAAACAATATAACAACTTAGGGGAGGAAACACAGCTATAATGGTGTAACCCTCAACCCAAGGTCTTGGTCGTCGCTTCTCTAAAATACATATTCCCATACATGTAAATGAATGATTCGTAGTTGAACATGTAGGAAATCGTCTGATTACTAGTAAATAACAAAAATTGTTTAACAGACACGAGGGCGGCCACTGATAATGATGATGGTCCCCAAGATGCACAATATATTCTAGTGAGTGTGAATAAAAGGATTTGATGTAGAACACTCGTAGAATCATTCGATCAAGATCCAATAATGAGAACCCCCAACTAAACACAAGATGACCTGCCACTGATGTCTGCAAGTATCAGGGCACTAACGTAGCTTTACGGATCAACTTCTTAGATAAGATGTTGAAGTCGATAGGAAGATATATGTCAAAGGGTAGGCACTGAGGAGTCCTACATCAGCTGACATGAAATGGGAAAAGATGATTTTTTACTGATGGAAATAATCAAGAGAAAATGGGAATAACTGATGAAAAATAAGTTCTGGCATATAATTACTTTGGTTGATACAAGGAGCAGTAGGTAGCAGGATCCTCTTGAACAATATAAGGCACTCTAACAGGGTACTAGGAAGCTTAGGCTTAATGAACACCAAAGAGTGTTAGGATTCACTAATGCAGAAACACTGGGAGACAAAGGCTAAACTCATAGATGGTAGGGTTTGGCTAAATGCAAAAGAGTTTTCTGGGAAGTGCCATGTTCAAGATTTTGTGCTGCCAAATCGACCTTTAGAAAATGTAACAGAAGAAGTATCCATGATGTCCAAATTTTTTCCTCGTCTGATTAAGTTTAATGATTCTAGATGGGTAAACTCGGTGATTTTTCATATTTAGAGATTCTGAAAAACATCATAAAAAACAACTCCAGGGGTTACCTTTGTCATGTTTGATAATTGGGCACGAAAAAGGGAGAATAGTAAGCCCAAAATAATTCATTTTCCATGAGTTAGTCCATTGAATCCGAAATAGTGAGAAAGCTATGTTCGATGGACATCTACCTCATTTTTTTATGAGTATGAGGAGACGGAGTACACTCAATGTTCTTTGTGAAATTTTAATGAGTCCAACAAGGAAAAACTCGATGCTTTCCGTGAAATTTTAACGAGTCACGCAGAAAAAAACTCGGTTAATTTCTCTGTTTAAAGAGCTTTGAAAAAGATGAAAAGAATGGCTCATATGTCTCTGTCGTGGTATTTTAACGAGCCCGACAAAGGCAACTCGGGGTTTTTTTAGTTTTACAAGCTAGAAAAAGTCCCTAAAAAAGAAAGCTCGAAACTGGGTCGAATATGGTCAGATATGCATATAAACATTTAAAACCCATTATAGCATCAGTAACATATAAAAACCAATAGTTGCGACGAAATGTAGCATGAAATTAAGTCTTTGTATCAAACTAGCTGAGTGAGTCTAACCTTCAGAATGGCTATAAGAAGGCCACAGACCTTCATTTTCACTCTGTTGAGTGCTATGATAGAGCTCTAGAGAAAAAAGTGGTGAAACTTAAGATGTTGATTATGGACGATCCGGGCAACGTATTTTCATTCCACGAGATTCAAGTAAAATCTTGAACCTTTCTCTATCATTTAATTATGTTTTTAATTATTTTTACTGGTTAAAATTGTCAATTTTAGCAGGCCCAAAAAAATTTAAGTGGCCAATGTGGGTGCTTAGTGTTGTGCTCACATTAAATGGCCTTCTCGAGAAGAAACAGAGCGTTAGCACACACTATTGGTCACTATAGCCTGCGTTAGCTGGAAAATATGTTTTAAGAACTAATTTTTTATCATTCTAAAGTGTTCTATACAAAAACTAATCGAGTGAAATGGTCGCTTGTGTAGGTATAAATATATTTACCATGAGCATTTGGCATGAAAGAGAGCAGGAACGAGAAGAACATGAAATGGTTACCGATGCAGCTACATTGCTAGTTCTCCGTAGATGCGAATTGCTAAAGTATGCTCACTTAGAGCTGATGAGGGGATAGGAGGACCTTCTGAGGTGGATAATCCAATAGTGGGATGACTGCCAGCATTTCTTTCATATCGGGGGTAATGAAATATCGATTGAGAAAGACGACATATATTTTTTGACTGGCCTGTCATGCTGAGGACCGAGGCCTAATCTGATAGGATCTAGGCCTGATCCCCGCACCACTGCCGATTTGATCCATACTCACTACATAAACAATATCGTGGCGGTGAGTAACTAGGTGCCTACTCGCTCGCGGTGGCATCGAGATCACCGAGGTCTCTGTTGTGGATGATAGTTCGCTTGGCCGGGTGCCAAGAGTCGGCACGTGGCCACCAAGGCCCAGGTGTTGTTAGCACTTGGATTGTATGCGAGCCCAGTGTATTTGATCGTGTGAAGGTGTTGTCCACCAAGTTCGTACAGAGTTGACAATATGTAAGACCTGGACCTAAAGAGATTTTTGGTATGGTACATTGATTGTGTCATTCATACTAGAGCGTGTGCCGGCAATGAGGCCAAGAATGGTCAGGGATGCATTGGGCCCACGGGAGCCACGATAGGCTCGTTGGGCAACTTTGATACCACAGATTGGAGAGGGTCCAATCCGTCACTATTTTGATGAGGGATTCTTCGAGTGGCTTGAATACTAGATCATCATGATTGAATATTATCCCTATGTAGGGATGAACTGTATAGGAGATCCAAAGCTGGCATTGCCCCCAGGCACTCAGTGGGGCCTAGATGGTAATAAAGAGCGTGATCAGTGCAGTTTTGAAGTATTTTTTGTATCTTTTGAATGTTTATGCAATTTTTTTTTGTTTAATGGGTGAAAATGTTTTTTTGACATGAAGCTTGTTGTTTGACACGGTGTGTGGCACTGTCATCGTCCGGCTTGGAGCCCCTCACTATGCAAGGTGAGGAATGTAGCTACCTCAGGATGGTGCAGTAGCGGAGGTTGCAGAAGCTGCCGAAGAGGGTGGTGACACACAGATTTAATAGGAGCTTACTAGAAACCTAGAGGGTTTAAGTGGGTGTGCTATCTCTTCCCATGAGAGAGATCCCGATCCGTCTACAGCAGCATATAGTGGGTGTGTCAGAGAGATAGTTGGTGCCTCTAAGGAGGATAGCCAGAGTAGTTGTCTGCTATTTTGAGCAGAAGGCTTAGTAGGAGGAGTGGATAGATGTGTAAATGTCATAGCAAGGCTTTATCGAAGCCAATTTTTGTAAAACACCCAAGTTTTGAGAATTTTTTTTGATGTAATCTAAACCGGACACAACATATATATATATATATATATATATATATATATATATATATATATATATATATATATATATATATTGGTGATTTTGATCTCGTGTGTTTTTTAATGTTTATGCATTTTCTATGGTAAGAAAATATATACTCATGTATGACTCTTTCTATAACAAGTGTGAAAAATGCCAATCTAACACATAATTTGCTAATGAATTAGCTAATGCATTAAATTCTCTACGAATGTGCTCAAACGCGATGGTTTGAAGGTGATGTTCTAAAATTCATAACCTTAAGAAATTGTTGGGAAAAATACTGAGAGGGGGGGGTGAATCAGTGTTTACAGCATATTCAAAACTTTTTACTTTTCTTTACTTCAAAACCCATACGCTACTTTCCTGAAGCATACTAGCGTATATACGCGGATACCCTTTATTAAATAGCGTATACTTAGAGAACTAATTATGTCATTAATTCTTCACTTAAATCATTCCCTCATTCATTCATCAGATATTCAATAAACAGTAAACATGTGCAGCAAGAACAGAATAAACCATCACACAAAGCATCACACATGAACACCCGGATTTTTAGGTGGAAACCCAAGTCGGGAGAAAACCACCGCTGCAGCTTGCTCGGCCTTCAATATTTTATTATAGAGAAAACATCTTACAACATATGTGTTGCGCGAGACTTGACCGATGACGGGAGCACCCACTGCGCTCGTTTACCAGGCCTCTCACGGAAGGGAGCTCCAACCCCCCGACTCGTTTACCGGCCTCTCCTGGAAGGGAGCTACGACCCCCGATCTCGTTTACCAGCCTCACTTGGAAGGGAGCTACGACCCCCCGATCGAAGGCTACAACCCTCGAGCACTCTATGGACCACGTTTCATCAATTTTCACATCGTATCCAACGACTTCAATAGAACAACACTTGCAGGGCCACGTTTCATCATATTTTCGTATCGGGACCCTTTCCATTCTTTTAAGCACAAACATACATCACCAACGAGATACTTATCAACACGAGATCGGATAGCGAAACACAAGCAGAACGGATCAGATATTTCATACCCCTTGCTCAGACAAACCCTAGTTTGCATACGCGCTTTCCCTTTATCGATGTCGCGTATATACGCGCTTTCGATCCACACAAACCAGACAGTATACCTCTGTGTATATTTCATTGTGCATACACACTTTCTCTTCGAGTGAGCGCGTATATACGCGCTTCCTCCGCGTGAGAAGTAGCGTATAGATCTTCAATCATTACGGAGCGACATACTTCTTCATATCGAGATATTCGGTTCAGTTACCCTTGTACTTCAAACGGATGCTCGCCTAGATGTTCGCCTCATCATAGATCTAGGCCTTCCATAGCGTGATCTAGTAGATACAAGTGCATTTCGAGATCTAGATCCCCTTCTTCATCATTGGTGCATCATACATTCAGATTTATCTTCAAGTGTAACCCTTTCCATTCGGATCTACTTCGGAGAGAAGTATTCATTCAAGCTCGGACCTCTTGCACCCACACTCATGATTTGCATAATGAATTTCATCTCTTTATATAGGTTTATCCTTTTTTCAATACCATGAGCCCCTTTGTTTAATACCATGGGCCAAAACAATACTATGAGCCCAAAAATACTCGGACGGGGTCAATTAGGCGGATCATTACCCAATACTATGGGTCAATACCATGGTGGTAACCCTTGGTTTTGCACTTTTTTGAGCGCTTTTGCCCATACGCGACTTGGAACGTTCCTTTCGCGTGCATACGCGACTTCCCCTAGGCCAATCCGCGTATACCTAGAGACATACTCTTTTTCATCATAGAATTAGCACATGTCTGAATTCCTTTCTTCATTGCCTTCTGTTCACATTGTAGATACACTCGATTTCCTTCATCAAGGACATATTCTATCAAGCACAACTTCATCAAGTAAGTTGTCATCATCTTCATCAAGTGGGTTGCCTTTCAAGGACAACACTCAGCATCATATTGTCAACAAACATCATATCACATTATATTTACATCATTTACCAAGTCCATCAAGTCAAGAATAACTTCATCGAGTGGTTTGCCATCAAGGACAACACATGTCAACAGTCACATGTCTTCATCTTCATTCGAGTGGGTTTGCCATCAAGGACAACACTGCGCATCATATTTCCAACAATCTCCCCCTTTGGACTTGATGGCAACCATGATGGTGTTTGGTTACCACAATGAGATAGATACATTAAGAATGTTGACAAATACAATGACATCATGTCAATCTCCCCCATTTTTTGACACCATTCTTTCTCTTCATTCAAACACCATGTCACTCTCCCCCTTTGACATCAAGGGCAAAGGGTGGATCAAAAGCAACATACTCTCCCCCTTTTTCTCCTCATGTGGAAGAAACGTTCTCAGATCCGATATGTGCTGAAGTGGCCAAGCTCCCCCTGAGTTCATGCTGAATCTTCAAAAATATTTTCAATGAAGTACATGACTCTATGAACTTCATATCACCAAAGACTCATACTTACATCAATTATCCATCTAAGTGGATTTACATATGAGACTCAACTACCCAACCAAGTGGGTTTACAAATTTGACTCAGCTACCCAACCAAGTGGGTTTACAAAATTTGACTCAGCTACCCAACCAAGTGGGTTTACAAGTCTAACAGGTCCTTACATGACTGAATATTACAATTTTACACCATGGGTCTCAACAAGACCTTTTCATCAAACTACAAATATAAATTTTAAGACCAACACCGAAAGTCCTCAAGAAAGAGAACATATTTCGTAACCATCATAATGCCAATACCGCATTATACTACACAAAGCTAATGCTCCCCCGAATCCGTACAACCAAGCATCCTTTCCATATGACTAAGGCTCCCCCTTAGTTTGTGCATCTGAACACTTTCACCAACAAATCATCAAGGCATCTTCATCAAAACATTAGAAACGAGATTATGAGAACTGAACACCACCGAGTTACCAAATAGTATCGGAGATACCAAAACGACCAGCTATGATTGTCGTCGAAGAGAGCTAAACCAAGCAAAAATTGCCAGCAACCAAACATATGTGGTTTTACATGCAGAGAACTCGCGTATATACGCGATCGTGTTTCATGAAACCCGCGTATCCAATGCCATCTTCTAAAATTTATGCAGATTTGTTCTTTTGATCGAGTAAAACACTCCCGACTTTCCGTCTTAGATACTCGAAGCGCTTCCACAGGGCGGAGGTTTGGTAAAGATATCAGCAACTTGTTCTTTGGAGGGAACATACTCCAACTTCACGGTTTGCTCAAGCACTTGTTCACGTAAGAAGTGATACTTGATGGGAATGTGCTTGGTCTTTGAATGCATAACAAGATTCTTTGAAATACTGATGGCACTTGTATTGTCACACTTAATAGGAACAAGAGGAGTACATTTAATTTGAAAATCTTGTAAGGTTTGCATCATCCAAAGGAGTTGAGTGCAACAAGATGTGATGACCACATATTACGCCTGCTCAGTAGATAAGGCAATAGAATTTTGCTTCTTATTTGAACCAAGATACTAACCGGTCCCATATAGAATGCACCACCACTAGTGATTTTCCGATCATCAACACTTCCACTCAATACGCATCGGTGTAAGCATGAAGAGTAAGATCGGCATCCTTTGGATACCATAGACCAAAGTCTTGAGTTCCTTGTAGATATTTGAATATCCTTTTGACGACCGAAGGTGAGACTCATTTGGATTAGCTTGGAATCGTCCAACAATCCCAACTCGCATGCATAATGTCCGGTCCGGTCCCAGAGTGAGATAAAGTAGACTTCCAATCATCGATCTATATTCTCGGTTGATTCAACTGTGGGAGAATCATCATTAGAACCGAGATCGCATCCGGTTATCATTGGTGTACTTACGGTGTTTGCATTCTTCCATGCCATACTTCTTCGTAATTTGCTTAAGATATTTTGCTTGTGATAGGAATATACCATCTGCAGTTTGATGCACTTGCAAGCCGAGAAAGAATGTTAGTTCCCCAAGTAAAGACATTTCAAATTCTTGCTGCATGATCGAAGGCAAAATTTTGACTCATAGATTCTTCGTTACTCCCAAAAATGATATCATCAACATATACAACCACAATCAATAGTTTGTCATTTTCAACTTTTGTGTATAAGTTGCTATCGCAGAACCTTTGAAAAAAATTTGTTGATGAAGATATTTGTCAAGACGATAATACCAAGCCCTTGGAGCTTGTTTGAGACCATATAGAGCCTTTTTAAGTCTACAAACAAGATTTGCATCATTTCCCAAAATGAATCCTTCTGGTTGTTCTATATATACTTCTTCTTCTAGATCACCATTAAGAAAAGCAGATTTAACATCCATTTGATAGACTTTGATTTGTTGATAACTTGAAAAAAGCAAGAAACATTCTTATGGCTTCAAGTCTAGCTACAGGAGCAAAGTTTCTTCAAAGTCTATACCTTCTTGTTGAGTATACCCTTTGCAAACCCAGTCTAGCTTTGTTTCTTACAATATCCCCATTCTCATTTAACTTGTTCTTGAAGATCCATTTAGTTCCAATGACATTTTTATCATGTGGTCTTGGTACCAAATCCCAAGTGTCATTCTTTTCAATTTGATCAATCTCTTCATTCATGGCTTGGTTCCAGCATTCATCTTGGCTAGCTTCCTTGACATTGTGTGGTTCAATTGTGGATAGAAGTGCTCGATGACTAGAAGATCCCACAAAATTTCTCCTTGTTCGTACACTTCGATTCCTTGTCTCCCATAGTCACGAGATTCGTGATGATTCTTTTGAATGTATCTCGGATGGAGCTTTTTTCAGATAGATCATTTTCAGGTTCTTCATTGGATTCACTGTCTATATCATTTCTAGTTACTGTAGAAGGAAATAAGTCATCATAATTTTCTTTAGTTGTTTTTTTTTCCTCTTTAGGGGCTGCAGGAGACTTATCAATAACAACATCAATACATTCAACAATCTTTTGAAGCCTTTCATTATAACATTTGTATGCTTTGCTTGAAGATGTGTAACCAAGAAATATTCCTTCATCTGATCTAGGTTCAAACTTGCCAAGCTTTTCATCATTATTTTTTGATAAAGCATTTGCTTCCAAAAACTTTAAAATGCTTTACGATGGGAGATTTTTCCATACCGGAGTTCATATGGACTTTTATCATCATATCCCGAACATGTGCTTTGTTGTGAATGTCTATCGCTGCACGAGTTAGCTTCGCCTCGTAGTGCCGAGTACCCCGAGTCATCAAGCATAGCTCTAGCCATTTGTTGAATTGTTCTATTCATTCTTTCTACAACGCCATTTTGTTGTGGAGTGCCACTACTGAGAATTGTCTTTTTATGCCATGTTGTTCACAAAAATCAAAGAATTCATTTGATGTATATTCTCCTCCTCGATCAAATCTAAGACACTTGATTTTTTAAATCCAATTCATTTTCTACCGATTAGCTTTGAAATTCTGAAATTTTTCAAAAGCTTCATCTTTATGTTTGATAAAACTGATCTGACACATTCTCGAGTAATCATCAATAAATAGGATATAGTATTTTTCCCCACGTAATGAATTTTTTCCTCATATGTCCACGGATGTCGGTATGAATGAGTTCAAGAGGCTTACTTGATGATCCTTCTTTGGCATTAAATCGAACTCGGTCCGCTTTACCAAATTGACAAGATTTGCATATGGTACTTTCACGGAAGATTGACCTTGGGAAGATCTACGCAAACGGCTTGAAGTCCGCTTGCTTTGTTGATTTGAGAGAAACTCGGATGCTCGACCTTCTATGCCATAGCCAATTTTCTCGAAGACTTGCTCAAGTAACATTGATCTATGCCGTTTAGTACATATAGGTTGCTTGGATTTCTTTTTTCCTTTTATAATGATTTTTACCCAGTATCAAGATCACGAACCACACATTCTTTGGAACCGAAGACCACTTCGCTCCTTGATCACACATTTGACTAACACTTAAAAGGTTATGCCTTAATCCATCCACATACATGACATCTTTAGCCTTCACCTTTTTTCTTTAGAAATACCGCTCCCTTTTCCTTTAATTGATCAGTAGGGAGTATCATTTCCAAATGTAACTTTCTTTTCCTTTTTCTAGAGCATTGTAAGTATGAAGTTTGCTTTTTGTCACCTGTCATGTGTCTTGAACACCCACTATCAATGTACCATTGATTCTCTTCACCCTCTCGCAAATAACGCTATCCCACAATTTTCAACCGAGTATTTCTTTCTCTTTCCACACTTTAGAGCTTGAGGGAACATGTTCTTTTGGGCTGGACCTTGCTCCCGCATTCGGATTCTTCATGACCAAAGTTATTGCAATAAGTACATTCAACTTCATTTTGAAGAGGCGAAAAGTTGTTGTAGGTGTTCTTCTTTGGTTCGATATTCATCCTTTAATTTCTTGCTTCTCTTGTCATGATGGTTTTATATGCAACACATTGAATAGCTTTATGACCAAAATTGTGACATGAGAAACATTGTCCATTGAAGTAGAAATTTCGTGATCATGAAATCTTCTATTAGAATTTACCTGCTGGTTGTAACTTCTTTCGAACGATCTCCTTGTTAGTGTTCCTTGAATTGAGATGATCATGCTTTACCCAGTAAAGGTCCTTTGTTCCCTTTGTTGAGTGGTCTGAATGTAGAGAACCAAATTTGCTGTCTGTTTTTAGAGAATTTGGTCGTCGAAAGTCCGGGGAAGATTCCCCAATATATCCAAGACCTGTTTTTATAAGAGGGGACCACTGTACCTTGATAATCTCTTCTAAGGTTTTTGAACCTTTAGTAAATCTAAGATTGAGAGATTTCACTTTCTCATTATCTTTTCTTAGACTTACTACTTCACACTCCAATTCCTCAATGCGTTTTTCATTTGATTCAAGCTGATTTGCTTGAGTCTCTATGATTATGTTCTTTTCTTCTAGGCTTACTTTGAGTTGAGTGTTTTCTTCACGAAAAATTATTGTCTTCTAGAGCATCCACATAAGTATCCTTTCTTCTCTAAATTCTTGTTCACATTCTTTCAATATTGCCCATAATTTTGCACCAAGATTTTGCGGATAAGCTATGGTTGGTACCTTCCGAATATCGCATTGCTTCCATTGAATGAAGGTGGCTTTATAGACATTACTCCTTCATGACTTCCCATTGCAATGGATCTCCTTTAAGCGATCAAGCTTCGCACAAGGACCACCTCCGATACCAATTGTTGGGAAAAATACCGAGAGGGGGGTGAATCAGTATTTACAAACGATATTCAAAACTTTTTTACTTTTTCTTTACTTCAAAAACCCATACGCTACTTTCCGAAGCATACTTAGCGTATATACGCGGATACCCTTTATTAAATAGCGTATACTCGGAGAACTAATTATGTCATTAATTCTTCACTTAAATCATTCCCTCATTCATTCATCGGATATTCAATAAACGAGAAACATGTGCAGCGAAGAACGGAATAAACCATCACACAAAGCATCACACATGAACACCCGTGATTTTAGGTGGAAACCCAAGTCGGAGAAAACCACCGCGTCAGCGATTTGCCTGACCTTCAATATTTTATTATAGAGAAAACATCTTACAACATATGTGCTAAGCAGCACTTGACCGAGTATGTGCACCCACCGCGCTCATTTACCGACCTCTCCCGGGAAGGGAGCTCCAACCCCCCGAATCGTTTACCGGGCCTCTCCTGGAAGGGAGCTACGACCCCCCGATCTCGTTTACCAGCCTCACCTGGAAGGGAGCTACGACCCCCTGACTAAAGGCTACAACCCTCAGCACCTCTATGGACCACGTTTCATCAATTTTCACACTAGATCCAACAAATTCAATAGAACAACACTTGTAGGCCACGTTTCATCATATTTTCAGACTAGACCCTTTCCATTCTTTTAAGCACAAACATACATCACCAACAGATACTTATCAACACAGATCAGATAGAAGAAACACGAGCGAACGTGATCGGGATATTTCATACCCCTTGCTTCAGCAAACCCTAGTTTGCATACGCACTTTCCTTTTTATCGATGTCAGATACGCGTCTATTCACACAAACCAGCGCAGATACCGTATTTCATTGCGCACGCGCTTTATTCCCGTCGGTCGCGTATATACGCGCTTCCTCCGCGCTCGAAGAATGTAGATAGATCTTCAATTTCAATCATTATAGAGCAAGATACTTTTCGCATCGTATGTCTGGCCTGGATACTCCTGAGCCACATGATGTCGCCTCAATCGATCTAAGCCTTCCATAATCAGACTAGTAGATACAAGTGCATTTCATATCTAGATCCCCTTCTTCATCATTGGTGCATCATACATTCAGATTTATCTTCAAGTGTAACCCTTTACATTCAGATCTACTTCAGAGAGAAGTATTCATTCAAGCTCAGACCTCTTGCACCCACACTCATGATTTGCATAATGAATTTCATCTCTTTATATAGGTTTATCCTTTTTCAATACCATGAGCCCCTTTGTTTAATACCATGGGCCAAAACAATACTATGAGCCCAAAACTACCTGGACGGGGTCAATTAGGCGGATCATTACCCAATACTATGGGTCAATACCATGGTGGTTACCCTTGGTTTTGCACTTTTTGAGCGCTTTTGCCCATACGCGACTTGGAACGTTCCTTTCCACGTGCATACGCGAATTCCCCTAGGCCAATCCGCGTATACCTAGAGACATACTCTTTCTCATCATAGAATTAGCACATGCTGAATTCCTTTCTTCATTGCCTTCTGTTCACACTGTAGATACATCAGATTTCCTTCATCAAGGACATATTCTATCAAGCACAACTTCATCAAGCAAGTTGTCATCATCTTCATCAAGTGGGTTGCCTTTCAAGGACAACACTCAGCATCATATTGTCAACAAACATCATATCACATTAGATTTACATCATTTACCAAGTCCATCAAGTCAAGAATAACTTCATCAGGTGGTTTGCCATCAAGGACAACACATGTCAACAGTCACATGTCTTCATCTTCGTTCAGTGGGTTGCCATCAAGGACAACACTCTGCATCATATTTCCAACAGAAATAGTGTAACAAGACAGGATGACGGATGCGATAATTATTGCTTAACCATATAACTACGAGTTGGGAGTCTAACCTGACCACTAGATTGGAGATGTCACAAGATGCAGCCTCTATGAGGAGTTGGATCACCGGCATATACTCAGCAATATTGTTGGTGGCATTGCACAGGAAGATTCCCCTGGAACCAAGGAGTTCCAACTTAGGTGTGTAGAGGACCCAAGCAGCTGACGCAATGTGCCTAGTATGACGACTAGCATTGTCTGCATATCCGATGTATGAAAAGGATGATGAAGGAATTTGTGCCAAAAAAAAATGAGTGTGTATGAGGGAAAAAAATAAAATCAAAAACCTAAAATATCTAGAGACATCAAAACAAAGGCAAAACTCATATACATAAAATTACAAAGCATGTTCCTAGTGGAGAACTAGGAAAAATACTTCTTCAGATAGAGCCTGTTGCGGGGCTCCACGAATGGAATTCCATTATAGTCCTGAAGTTCATAAGCTCCTTTTAAGAGGACTTTGGTGACTATGTAAGGACCAAGACATAATGGTTGAAGTGTTCCTATCCCCAAGAGATCATGTCTCTGATCGTAGAGTAGAACGAGATCATTCTCTTGGAAAGAATGAGGCTTGACAGATTTTTCATATTGAGCTTTAACTCGGTGCTGGTGAGATTCGAGTGCCAGTGTGGCATCTTGACAAGTTTTGTCCAAGTTATTGAGTGAGAACAAGCGCTCTTTTATGGCGGTGGTGCCGGGTAGGATTTCAGCAGCGAGCTTGAGTGATGGAATCTCACACTCGATTGGGAGTACTGCTTCCAGGATGAATGCAAGTTGGAATGACATCAAGCCTGTGGCAATTTTGACTGACATACAGTATGCCCATAATGCAGAATATAACTTCCGATGCCATGTGGTTTTATGATTGCCAACTAACCGACAAATCATGATTTTGAGGACGCCATTTATGGCTTCGACTTGACCATTCTCTTGCGGATAGTAGGAAGAAGACTGACCTTGTTGAAATTCTAGCATGGAAGTTAATTCCATCATCATATGGTTCTGAAAATGTGACCCATGATCTGTGACAATTGAAAAGGGTACACCGAAACGACCGATAACCTGATTGAACATGAACAGAGTGGCATTTTCTCCATCATCCCTAAAAGTGGGAATGGCTTCTGCCCATTTTGTAAAGTATTCGACTGCCATGACAATGTAGTTGTGTCAATCGACCGAAGTGGGGTTTCATTTAAAGAAGTCTATTCCCCATTTAGTGAAAGGACCAATGGAGACAACCGGGTGGAGAGGGGCAGGTTGAGCACGCATTTTCTTCCTGAAAATTTGACATGGATGGCACTTCTAGACTGTTGTGATGTAGTCTTTAAACAAAGTGGGCCAATAATACATTGCACGCAAGATTTTCTGGGTAGTAGCTATGCCAGAAAGATGACCGCCACATGCCCCCGCATGGCAGTCATTTAAAACGCGCTCTACTTCGTCAAAAGTGAGACAATGCCAAAGAATAGTATCGACACCATGACGATATAGAGTATCGTTTAGCACGAGGTAGTGTTTCTCTTGGTGGCGAATACAACGGAGTTCGTCGGACGTGAGATTTGGGCAGAAGCGTTGAGTTTGGAGGTAGACCAAAATTTCTCCATACCAAGGATCACAAGAATTGACTAAGTAGATGGATTCATAGGAAATGGATCATGAGCTACATCTCCTGGGTTGATTCTAGGAAGGTCCGATAGTAATTTGGTGAAGACTAGAGATTTCTTTGCTTTGGCAGCAATGAATACCAAGTCAAATTGTTGGAGGATCGCAACCCATTTGGAATATTTTCCTCCAATAACTTGGCGGGAAAAAATGTATCACATGGGATTCTCCAAAGCAATAATGGTAGTCTGACGTAGTAATATATAGTGTCAGAGTCGGGGGACAACGAAGACCACCGCGAGAGAGGGTTTCTCCACATGTGAATATCGTATTTCGGGTCCAACGAGACCCTTTGAAAAGTAATATATCACATGTTCACTATCGTCATCGTGAACTTGAACCAGAACCATGCCAAGTGAGGATGTTGAGGCTGCCAGGTAGAGGATAAAGTCGCGTGAATAATTGGGGGCAGTAAGAAGTGGGGAAGAAACGATTGCTTGTTTCAAGGCATCAAATGACAATTGAGCTACTTGTGTTACTTATTTATGCTGCGATCTAGGACTGTTCTATTACATTTTCTGCAAGAAGATCTAGAATAGTTGTGTTATCTTTACATAATCTCATTACTGTGAGTATCATTGTGTTTAAGCACGTGGATGCGAAAGGAATATGTATATATAGGCTCTATAATATAAGATCAGGTTGCTATAAGACTGAACACAGCTCAGCTTGACTTAGCTACCCTCTCATAGGGTGTGGAAACCTAGTTCCAGTACCCATCCATATTACTTCAGGTGAGAATTTGACCTGCGCAAGCAAGTCACTGCTGAAAGGGCCAGTAGTATAGGGGTTTGTTGGAAAACCTTGAACCTCCGAACCTGGGTCAGGACCCCTCAAGCCAACAAATGGTTCTGTTGCCGGGACCTGGAGCATTTTGAGAGAGGGATCGGGTAATGCCAAGGCCGTACTGGAAGCTGGAGAGAAAGGAAATTGATGAATGGTTTGAACAACAAGTTCAGGAATTTTCCATAAAAGAATATCGCAGTGAGAAGTTGACCACTAAATAGTGGAAGAATAAGTACATTTTCACATAGATATATGAGATATTATTTTTAACGATTGTGATCGAGCTCCAAAAGTGGCTCGCAAGACTGGTAGAGTTTCTGAAGTGTTGGAAGGATGAGCGGGTCATAGAGTGGACCCCCGAACTAATCCACTAGCTAGAAAAGACTGATAACACCATGACTCACACATTGGACCATTGGGTAGACAACGTGTTAGGAGGATTTGTGACAGAATTTTCCATCGATCAGTTTGTCTCCTACTCTGAAGCTGAGTGAATATTATTCACGGGGTTTTGAGGTAAGTTTATGAAGACTTTGCCATAGATGATCAACATATTATTATGCGAAAAGAGTATTCTGTGTAGCCATACCGAGTGAATGACCTCTGATCTGGAAGGGAGCACAACACGGAGTGTCAAGTACTATAGGGCCCACCTATAAGGAGATCGATTCATATAAAATAAAGTAAGGGAAGTAGCTTCGCAGAGTCCTCCATCCACACCGCTTTCAAATCAGCCTAGAGGTAAGAATTCACCAACCCCTCTGCCACCGGAAGTCGACATGGCTGCGCACTTGGAATTTTTGACCTATAAGGGTGTGGAGGATGAAGACATGGATTAGTTTTGGTTTGTCATGGGATTGGTATGGACTCCGCAGAACGTGGCTAGCGATGTGGTGAAAAGGGCACAACTGTCCCTTGCCTTCGAAGGAAGAGATTTGGACTAGTACATGGGACACATCGGCCAAAACACAAATGCAACCATTGAATAGATTAAGAACACACTAAAACAGTAGTTCAAGAAACCTAAGTCCTACTCCCAAATGATGGTTGATCTAAATGATTTCAATCAAGGACCTTCTGAATTTGTGTGGGAGGCTGATCAGTGACTTAAAAAGGTGATCAGAGAAGGGGGATTCCAATATGATGACAGACAGCACAAAGAATGGTTTATTGCTATGTTTTTGCCTCACCTGCGTGTATCTATGGGTCACCAAAATTTTGAATCATAGGAGAAGGCCTTGGAAGGTGCCATGAAGTTAGAAGTTGCACCTCAAGACTAGACTCAGTTGGGCATCCAACAGATCCAAGGACAGCTGGAAGCGATGCATGTAGAGATCCAGAACCTGCAAAAGGAACGAGGGGCAGAGGCTAGCCCCAAAAGATGGTGCATACGATGCCAGGTGAATGTCCATACCAAGGATAATTTTCCTCTATTAGAAGACTATATGCAAGTTGGCGGACCTAGCCCATTACGCCCTAGGGAAGCTGCGGGACCCAGTGGGCGAGCGCTCTGGTGTGATGATTGTTGCATTGAAAGGCTGCACGATACTAACCATTGCCCCACCTTTCTGCATATGTTCCAAAGGTAAAGAAGAAATGGTGTAGGTTTTGCAGGTCAGTGGGAAATTACGAACAGAACTGCCGAACATATGATTTGATGATTGATCGAGGAAACTTATACAGAGTACAATCAGACCCTACGTCACCAAGAACCCTCGTATAGATAGGTGGCTCCCCATCAAGGGGTAGGGGAGGAGGGCGCAGTGGAAGTGCAGTACGGGAACGAGTTCAGCTAATCTGCTATAACTGTGGAGAAGCAAGACACTTTGCAATGGACTACCCGAACCCCACTGGGCAATCCTGCCGATATTGCAGACAACTGGACCATGCAATTGAAGCTTTCTCGATCTTGATATCAAAAATGTAGGAAAAGCAGTCGACACCTACGCAGTATGTGCAGAAAGTTAAGGTTGAGCTATGAGACAAAAATCCGAGTGTGAATATGGTGACACGCAGTGGGATGGCCACCAGGGGGCCTGAGGAGGAGGCTGTGATGGAACCTATACTCCATCAAGCTACTATCAAACAAGAAGGCATGGACCTAAAAAGGGGAAAGAAATATTTATCACAGCTCCCAAGGACTTTGTTTATGCAAAGACAACTACTGCTTGGCCACTTGCGAACCTCAAGGCAGATGAGGAGGTTGAGCCCTTTTTGCTGGCATATATGAAACTGCTGCGCAAACCAAAGGCTGTGGAGAACCTTCAGGAATTAATAGATAGTTGTGCAACACGACCCAATCTAACCCTGGAAGTTAAGGATGTGCACAAGATATACAAGTATAAGAAACACATCGAAAGATAAATGAAGTTATCTTCACATATCGGTGACTATGAAATGAGCCAGGTTATTTTGGACCTAGGGTCGGATGCAAACGTGTTACCTAAGAAGACTTGGAAACGAATGGGAGAGCCTAAGTTGAAATGGTCCACTATTCAGCTGTGCATGGAAAATCAACAGAAAATCATCCCACTAGGAAGGTTGTCTAAAATTACGGTGGATATCGCAGGAGTAAAGGCCCAAACTGACTTTGAAGTAATTGAAATTATAGAAGATAGGGACCCCTACCCTGCGCTCTTGGGATTGGACTGGGCCATAGATATGGGCGGTATCATCAACCTCAAAAAGAAAAGCATGGTGTTTGAGAATAACGACACAAGGGTGATAGTACCATTAGATCCTATGGAAGGTGAAAGATATACCAAGCCAGTGCATGATGAAGAGTCGGTGGATCACATTTACAAGTTGACTGCGTGAGATTAATATTGGATCAACCCCATGGCGGATACAGTACTCTGCTGGGAAATGGGTAGTGAATGTTTCTCTGAATCTAACAGGGATATGGAGAATTGGCAAAACCGGTTGCATGATGTCTCAGCACTGCGATGTCTTCGAGTCACCAGGGACTTCCGATGCATTTCCTCAGAGGTAAGAGACCTACCCTACTTTGATGTTTCTGGTAGAATTAAGGACTTTTTGCGAGAATTTGAAGTAGAGGTTCCCAAGGGACGAAGGCTATGGGCCCTTAAGCTAGCCATGCGCAGAACACCTACGCGCTGGTGGGGAACACATGAGGAGGCATTCCAGGATTGGGAGGCATCTCAGGATATGATGATCCTGGGATTTGAACCCCCAACCAGCCTGCGGGTCAAGACATTCCTTGGATCGGAAGATCCACGCGAATATCTGTCGGCATGGGAAAAATAGTGGTGCAACAAGATGAATAAGGAATGGGTTCACCTACTGATTCATGACCTAGGGCTGATTCCATCTGCATGGTACTTAAATGCGGAGCTCCATCGGTGCACCTTCCACTGGGGGACATTGAAAGAAGAGCTCCTGGGAAAATTTGGGTTAGTAGGCTGAACCATGGCGCTTGATGCAGCCCTACGAGACATTAACACTAGGGAGTGGGGAAAATCACACCTGTTCCCCACACTAAAATTACCCACATGGGAAACATGGATACCAAGCATGGTCAAATACTGTAGCCCAGGCCCAACAGATAGTAAGGATGATCCGCGAGCTGCGTTTAACTCGGAAATGGAAGGGGTGCGCATGACTATTGAGCCACTCAGGCTACGAGGGGGTTGCAATGGGAAACACCTTACATTGAATAGGAATGTAGACATAGAAGGTAGAGTTATCATATATGTGGCGACTCTTACAACAAGGAAATACCTGCGGTCACTCCTCGACCATGCGGGGCATTACAAAAAGTTTGTTTCGAATGTGCCCTACTTATAACACCTATGAAAGACTCATGGAGTTGGGAGGACACCTATGGGGAAAACATGTCTTTGGTTGTAGAGTACCTTAGGAATAAGCCTGTGTTGGGGTGGGATGTGCAAGAAGCGCGGATGTTTAGTCCAAGCTCAGCACGTATGTAGAGTGCACATAGGGAGCGAAAAGTGACAGTGGGAACAGTAAAATCAAGTAAAGAGGAGAAGTTATCGTTAAGTAGAGCAGGCGGTTGGTAATTAATGAAGCAATTCCTTGAGATTTTTTACCTTTTATTTGATGGTAAGCTCCGAATGAAATTTATCCTACCATTTCACAACCATAGGCACTATAAAGTAGGATAGCTAGCTCAGACAACAATTCTGTATTACGTCCGTAACCTGTATGTAGTTTTTTTATGCTGCGCAATTTTTTGGAGCTGTTGCATCCTGCTCATGGAAAAGCGACCCACTCCCACTACCGATAGGCCCCCAGAATCAAGAGTCCCTGTTCCCACTAAGATAACATCTCCTAGTCCCACAGAAGCTTTGGTACCTACAAAACCCGAGCAAGAGGCAGTCATCATTGGGTCAGGGGACGAACAAATCAATAGGATAATTGCACTCTGGCTCCCTGAGTGGAGGAGTGGCCTCAATCCTGGTGAAAAGATAACCAAAGGGACTTGTGCCATAGAATTAACCTCCACTATCGACCCCAAGAAAGCCCCAGAACCAAGCGCGAGGGGTGCGGGTGTAGCTACGGAAATGGACGCACCGCTGCCACAGGTCGCCAATAAGGATGTCGGGGCCAATTCGCAGCTGGCACTAAGTGTTCTAGGGAAAAATAACCTAGCTACCACCTCTCTCCAGAATAAAAAGTAGCCAGGTAAGCCTGATATAGGGCCCCAGAAAAAGCAACGCGCCCAGCTTCAGGAATATGATGTGATGGTCACACTGACTGACGGTGACCTCGAACAGATCACAGACACAATTACACTAGCCAGAGAGGAAATATGGGCAGCCATAGAGAAACAATAGAAGGCTACAATTGACACCTTCTAGAATGAGCTTCGCGCCCTCTAGTGGAAGGCAGATACACTGTAGACTAGTGTAACTCAGAAATGGGCTCCCTTGGCAATCAGCAGTACCGTGCTCGCACCGAGACGAAGCCACCTCTGCTCCTTACCTAGCATTGCCCTTATAAGAACCCAAATCCAAGTCGATACAGGGGTCCACTTGGACCTGGCTAAGTTACCCACTGAGGCATTACAAGGTCTCCACACTGCCGTAATCCGAGAGACCCACCAGTAAGACTTGGAGGTACATCAACAACTCGGTATGGCCAAGCAGGCCCTCAAACAGAAAGATGCAGAAAAATCCCTTGCTATATCGCATCGAGAGGAGCTTGAAATGGTGATCCACCAGCTCTTCACAAAGGTTCTGGATGAAGTCCCAGTCGTAGCTACACCTTGAGCCAAGGTAGAAAGCATGGTTGCAGCAGTAAAAGCGTCTCGGATGGAAATTCAGACCATCAAGGCACAACTGGAGAAGAAAATATCCAACTTACAGGCTACATTGTAGCCTGCCACACCACTAGATGTTCTAGCCCAGCACGCTGCAGTGGTGGCCGAAGCTATGAACTCCATCTTAGAGAAAATTGCTTAGGGCATGCTTGAATCATCCATGCAACTCTAGACCATGGTCCAGTTCCACCGAGTCCTCTGAAAGGTCAATCAGGACTTATGACAATAGGAAGAAGCTTTCGCACAGGTCGAGGCTACCTTGCCCACCTTGGTGCCTACGCAACAGTTAGCACAATTGCGGACCAGCAGCACTCTCCTGGATGCGATTGAGAAACTCTGGTGCCAGAAGCATGTCCTTGAGGACTGATTAAATCGATGCGCTGCCACAGCCCTCCAGCTCTCACAAGATTCTAATGGCGTGGTCACGCAACTCAACCAGACATTGAAAAACGTCACTATGGCCACCGAAGGGCCAACATCCCAAAAGCTGGTGGACCTCGCGTAGAGCGTCGCGACCCAGAGTCAAGAGGTGTTTCCTCCACTAATAGCCACCCTCAATGCACTACGTGTGCAGGTGGAGGACCTACCATCACAGTGACTCGGGACAAGTCACAAGATTGTGTTGGGGGAATGTTGGAACAGGGTCTCCTACAAAGCTACGAAACTGGTTCATTTTCTATATTTATGATTATATCTAGTATAGTGCAGGGGTTTTGGGGTGGGTCAAAACCCCTAAAGCATTGTAAATGGGTCAAGGGTAGACCAAGAGTCCGCAAACCATGGTTTGTGGACCATTGGATGCATAGGCTAAAATAGTATAATTAGTTGAACCTTTTTGAGTTGTAGGATAGACTAAGAATGATAAGAGATTAATGCTAAGTGTGAATTGATAGATCTAGTTAGAGTTGTTGGGGAAGGACTCCTGCTGCTGTGTGCGCAGAGATTCCCTGTCCTACTGTGTGCGGACCCTGTTGATGTGTGCGCAGGTTGGGATTTGGGTATTTTAAGTGGATTTGAAGGATTAATGAATGCAAAAGTATTGTTGGATATCTAAATCTATTTGAATTAATCTGTTATGCTTGGTTGATTAATATGTGTTGATGTGGTATTGATTTAAGCTATGAATATACTTGTGTTACTTATTTATGCTGCGACCTTAGACTATTCTGTTACATTTTCTGCAAGAATATCTGGAATAGTTGTGTTATCTTTATATAAGTTCATTACTGTGAGTATCATTTTGATTAAGTACATGGATGTGAAAGGAATATGTAGATCTAGTCTCTCTAATATAAGATTGGGTTGCTATAAGACTGAACGCAGCTCAGTTTGACTTACCTACCCTCTCCCCGGGTGCAAAAACCTGGTTCCAACACCCACCCATACTACTTCGGGTGAGACTTTGGCCTGCACAAGCAGGTCACTGCCGAAAGGGCCAGTAGTATAAGGGTTTGTTGGAAAACCTTGAACCTCTGAACTTGGGTCAGGACCCCTCGAGCCAACACATGATATGAATGGCTTAGATCTGTATTGTTTCATGTTTCTTATATGCTAGTTTAATCACTAAAAAAATATACTGTTGTAGAGATTACACGAGTGCTTTGATTGATTGCAGGATTTGGATTTGGAGCCAGTGAAGAAGGATCCCTACTTTGCTGCTTGTTGTTCTCCATAGAATCTGATACCGATAAAGAGGTAATCTCTCCATCTTATTTTGTCGATTATGGATATTAGCATGAACATGTGTGCAACATCTTTGTGAACTTTACAACTAATTTGACTGTCTACCTCAGGCACCTGAAAGCCCTGAGAGGGATATTTAATAACCACCACCCAAGAATATTACCCTATATAAAAATTGGCGACTCGACTGGGGATTAAACCCCAAGTTTCCAAATTGTTCCTAGGACTTTCCGTTTTTCCTTCTATTCACATATTCTTCCGACCAACTTATATGCTCAGTAAACATCTCAAAATCTCGCAGAGTCTATATTAGACCCTGCTTAGCCATCTGTGCAACTTTACCCTGACTAACGCTTCCCCTGTAAGTGTTTCAGAGCATTATAACATGGTCTTTTCTCATATATAGTGTGTTACTCTCAATATTAACGCTATGTAGCCTCTGCTTGCCTATGTTACCCAGCCAAATCTGCTATTTACACCCCTGTTGTGTTTCCCTTTGGCTGTGGAGTTATTGGCCATCATAATAGCTTCTCTTTCTGGATCCCTGTGCTTGTTTACCAGCTATAATTTTTGTCTTTTATTCTTATTTTGAAAATTTAATGTCAATCGCATCTACTTTTTAAAGAAGAAATTTTCTTTTAGTTTTCTAAACTTAGCTGAATTAATTCTGAAAAATTTTGGTTAAAAACTGTTAAGAGAAGATAGATAGATGTCTGAATATTTAAAGTTGAACTATGTTATTTGAATGTTTGGTGCACGGATGTTGAAAGAAACCTCTCCTTGTAGAAAAACTCTTCATTGAAATTGAATATTTAGAAAGAGTCACAGTCTCATCACATTTCATACGTCCACTCCCTCTCCGCAAGACTAATAATCAAGTACACTAAGAATCAAGCGATAATAAAATTAATCATATAAATTTTTTTGAGCTCACACCAACAGTAGTTTAGGCTAGGATCTTGGGGTAGGAGAAGTGAGAAAATCACCCAAGATATCAAAACTTGAGACTAGAGTCGTTAATAAGTGAAATCCTACTACACTCATATTATCGGGACCACTCCACTACCACCAGAGTTAAGCGTGAGACAACACCATGGTGCATGAGAAGGTAGCCCACCTTCAAGTGCATTAAGTGGGAATGTTATATATTGGGGTTCACTTCGGGGATGTCAAAAATAGATCGGGGATCTAGGTGTTCTGCCCATATAGCATGTTGTCTATGACCGTGACCCCGCTGATGATGTCTGTGACTTGAGGTATCTTTAGTGGCCAAAATTTTTAGGGCCTTACACAAGGTGACTGGGACGGGCTGTCCTGGTACCTAAAATAGATGGACCTACTCTATCTTCGGTCTTTGGGAGGGTACTCGTCTTCATGAGAGTGCTTACACCTATTGTTTGAGGTTCGAACGAAGATCTAGAGTAATCGTAATTGTGTTTACGACTAACCCTCTCTATATGCTATTGTGATACTAGGTTTCATCTCAGCAAAAAGTAGCACTGAGACGGGGCCACCATATTTTGGCAGCTTGTTGATTGATTTTAGAAAATACTTTTTTATTTTTTATTTTTTAGGTGTGTGGTTACTATCACTGAGACTTTATAATACATCACAAATAATTAAAATTTGATAAAAATAAACAGGTCACTGTGGCGTCTTTCAACCATCGCTTTCTGTCTCGATGACATCGAGGTCTCCCTTCGTTGACACCGGAGGAGGATTCAAGTCTCGGTGGGCCCATGCCTTCTTCAAAAGAGCAGCCTCCAGTGAAAACCCCTGATTTTCACATAGCACCATATCACACGGAATTTCCAGAGGATCCTTTCATGGAAGGAGTCATACCTCCTTGTAATCCTCCACTCACTAATCCATTGGTGCCAATGTTAGTTCAGATTACACCAAGCCAAGATATGTCTTCGGCTGCACCAACATCTGTTTCACAACCAACACCCATCAGGTCGATGCCGATGGAAACCAACCCATGCTCGCCACCATCTTCCTCGCCAGTAGTTAGTTATATGCCAATGATCGGCAGCCCCAGTAGCCAACCTATGCCTGCTCCCAGCATTACGGTCACCACAGCTACTAGTGGATTTCCGAATCCTTCGAGACCTACTCCTATGATGACTGCGCCAGGACCCATGGTACCCGCTCCCATGAGTGGGGCTACCTCAGTTCCTTTTAGCCACCCTTTCAGTTGGAACCCTTTACTGAGTTCAAACCCCTTGGCCACCATGCTAGGTGGTAGTGTCACCAACACACAGATGACTGGGGGCACTTTGGTACCCCTGCAATTATTAGGACAAACGGGACAACCCATTTTCAACATTGTTCCCTTAATTTCTCAAAATTTTGGTATAAGATCTATGCCATTGCTTAACTATGAAAATAGCAGCATGCCTCTGGCTAGCTCTATTGCGTCCATATGGGCAGATCAACCCCAAAATCCATTTGTACAAGGGGGAAAATTTTACACTGGGAGAAACCAACCATTATCCCCCTAGTACAATATACACTATGGATAGTAACCATACATCCCTACACCCCCACCCATAGGGAAATTTTATCAACGAAGTCCTACTTACCCTATAGGTAACACATTGATGGGTGGACTCTATGGTCTGAATAGTCAGCCAATACTTCGTTGGTTAGATTTTGGGGCAAAGACACAACTGCCATTTTTGGAAGCTCTAAACATCCCCAACATCTACAAACTAACCAATGATCCCATCAATCACAACCCACTCTGGCCTCCAGTACTACAAAAGATTCCATCTGACATCCCTAAATTCGATGGGAAATAAGGTGACGATCCGGCTATGCACATCACCACCTTCCATCTATGGTCTATTTCTAACTCCATGGTGGATGATAGTATCTGGCTTCGACTTTTACCCCGCACTCTCACAGGAAATGCTGCCAAATGATACATTGAGTTACCACGCGGAGCCGTCAACACTTTTGGTGCCTTAGCTACAGAATTTCCTAAGAACTTCCAATTACCTATTAGATATGAAATCGGCATGAAAATCTTAACCTCGCTGCACCAAGACACCGCCACCCACATCTCTAATCACATTCATGAATGGAGATGTCAGAGGAGGCTGGTCAAAGTGCCAATCTTGGATCATCTCTTATCTAATTAGTTTTGTAAGTCACTCTTACCAACCCTAGCTAAGGACATTTTTCTGTCCAATGTGGTCACGGAATATCAATCCATTTGTCGTGCATGACATTTAGATTTGATCTATTCGAAATATGGCATGCTATATGATTTACTCCCCCATGCCCCTACTAATTCAAATCCTCCCACTACTCAGAAACCTAGAGCACACACTAACGGTCTCGTTGGTGCAATTTTCGGTATAGCCATAAAACAGCATAGTGGGAAAACCTCCCATCCATCTTCGGCTGCCACCATCCCTAAACAATTGACTACTCTTCCTACCACTGAGGTAAATTCTATGAAAATTTCACAAAAACCTAGTGGCAAGAACAAGAAGAAAAAGAGAAATACCTTTTCTTCGGAAGATCAGTCGGATCACCAGAATAATCCCAATCAGAAAAATGCTGCTAAAATTGACAAAGGGAAAGAAAAACCCATGAAATTTCCTTGAAGAATCTATGCGGAGGACCACTTGACATACAAATTTCCTCGGCTGCAAGAATGCATAGATTTTATCACAAACAAGGACTCTGGGAGGACACCTGCTATCCTTCATAATCCCTTCACTAATCCATAGCAGCAACAACAACATATGATTGCAAACCCACCACAACCCACGCAAAGGGGAAATGGTGGTAGACATCCTTTCGGTGAAGGATCGTCCACCATTTATGGCGTAGAAAGTGTTGAACTCCAAACATGAGCCAAAATTTATGGAAATCCTGTCATTGATACTCCAGAACTTGGTACCAGTTCAAACCCACCTTCACCCAACAATTTACATATCGAACGACCCGCTCCTGACCATGCGATTCATCCCCCCAAAGGGACACTTTGATGCATGACTCATAACACCTCTACACGTGCTACCCAAAACTACAATATTGTAGAAGATTTGGCACATGCACTGTTAGCTATGTCTGCTCTCGAAGTATTGCAAACTTGTCCAGCACAAAGGAAAGCTTTGCTTTCAACCATTGGTGGAATTGACCCCCAGGATTCTACACTAGCTATCTTTGACATGGAGAAATATAAACCTTGCCTCTCACACCAATTTGCATTCCAGGTGCAAGTCATGTCGAAAGGGAGACCAATCCATCGTACTGTCATAGACGAAGGTGCTTCGACCTGTGTTATGTATACTACTTGCTGGCTCGCTTTGGGTTCTCCCACTTTGTCTGCGTCATCGAATTCCCTTAAAGCTTTTGATGGCCACACTTTCCTCCCAAAAGGATACCTTTCTAGATTTCCCATTTCCCTTAGTGGGAAAATGATAACAGTGGACATAGAAGTCGTAGATCATAATCTTGACTATAATCTATTGCTGGGTCGCAGTTGGTCGTACGCAATGAATGCCATTGTTTATTCGGTTTTCTGACTCATCCTCTTTCCATTGGATGGGAAAATAGTCATAGTGGATCAATTATCCTTTTGCACCCCTCACTATGCCACGTTACCAAGTAGCATTGTACCCCTAATAGGAGGCGTTCCTGACTAATACATCAATATTGGTACCAGTCTTCTGAAGGCATATTCCCTGATGGGTTTCTTTCCTCACCCGTCGCCTGAGGTTCCACATATGGTTGCAATGATATCCACCACTTTGGATGGCTCTATCAACCCATGGATCCTACCAGCGCCTTCAGAAATTGACTACTACGGAGATCAGATGTCGCTCTCACTAGCCGAGTTAGCTTATCAAGCCATCCATATTGCATTTGAACCCTCCACAGCTATGGTTTCAACGAATGGTACAAACCTCCCACCATCTCAGTTCTTTCTAAGGATATCCTAGATGAAGTACTACCTACGGACAAAGCTATTTGAGAGATCATGTCTCTAGAAGAAAAATTTTGGGGAGAGTTCCACCATTGCACTTCAATGTTCGATTTGGACATGATCACTACTCAAATCCCATATTTTGACGCACCTGAGATCATCTCCTCCGTTTACACGACTGTTCAAACTATCGATTCGGAAGGGAACTTGGGAAACCTTTATAAAACCATGCTCATTGATATCTCAATCAAAACGGGTGTCATGGAAAATATTCAGATTGGAGTAGATTGCAATCCTGAGGAAATTGCACACTTCACCTCCCTTTTTAAGGAATTCCGTGGTTTGTTTTCTTGGTCTTACGACGAAATGTCCAACATAGATCTATATATATTTGAGCATGAAATCAAATTTTATGACAATGCCAAACCTATTCGACAGAGACCCTGACCAGCCCACCCATGCAAAGCAGCCGCCATGAAGATTGAAGTCGAAAAAATTTTGAACGTTGGTTTTATCTATTCCATTCCTTTGACAGAATGGGTTTCCAATACGGTCCCCATAGACAAAAAACAAGGCACCATCCGAGTTCATGTCGATTATCGCAATTTGAGTGCCGCTTGTCCAAAAGAAAATTCTCCTACACCGTTCATAGATCAGATCCTTGATGATTGCACCGGGTGTGAGTCTTTTTCCTTTATGGATGGTTTCACGGGATATAACCAGATTGCGATTAAAAAATATGACCAACATAAAATTGCCTTCATCTGTCCTTGGGGCACATTTGCGTATCGTAAACTCCCATTTGGTCTGAAGAATGCAGGAGAAACTTTTCAAAGGGCTATGGACTACGCCTTTCACGACATTATGCATATTGTACAGGCTTACTTGGATGACCTTCTGACTCATTCCAAGAAGCGATCCCACCACCTTGCGCATCTGAAACAAATCTTCGCTCAGTGTAGGTTCTACAATATACCTCTAAATCCACAGAAGTGCGTATTTTTTGTTGATTCTAGATGCCTTCTGGGTTTTATTTTCTCCAAGCATAGGATCAGGGTTGATTGCGATAAGGTTAAGGCGATCATTGAATTACCTACACCACAATCCATTCTACAACTCCAACGTTTGCAAGGGAAGGAAATTTTTTTACGTCATTTCATAGTAAACTATGCTGAGATGACGAAAGGATTTATGCACTTATTAAAGAAGGGAACACTATATTTGTGGGATGACGTATATTCGCATCTTAAATCAATACCACACCAACATATATTAATCAACCAAGCATCACAGAGTAATTCAAACAGATTCAGATATCCAACAATACTTCCGCATTCATTAATCCTTCATATCCACTTGCAATACCCAAATCCCAACTTGCGCACACAGCATCAGGAGTCTTTCCCCAACAACCCTAACCAGATCTCTCAATTCGCACTTAGCATCAATCTCTTATCATTATTAGTTTGTCCTACAACTCAAAAGGGTTCAACTACTTATACTATTTTATCCTATGCATCCAATGGTCTGCAAACCATGGTTTGTGGACTCTTGGTCTACCCTTGACCCATTTACAATGCTTTAGGGGCTTTGACCCACCCCAAAACCCCTACGCTATACTAAATATAATCATAAATATACAAAATGGACCAGTTTCGCAGCTTTTTAGGAGACCATGTTACAACATCATGCTACATAGATGATTGAAAAAAAATTGTGACACTGATGCATCGAATGGAAAAAACATATACATTTCTATTGATTTATAAAAAGGAGGATTACAACCATCGGTTGTACCAAGCCCATTTCAGTCTTCCAATTCCTCTCCCTCTTTCTCTATCTCCGAGTGTGATGATGCTCAAGGAATAAAGTTCTCAATGAACTTCGCCGATCTTCAAACCTCACACTGCAACAATGAAATTCTGCTCCACATATATTCAATCCTTCGACCTTAGACCAAGATCCCACAGCTCCATTTTATAGAATATGGAGAGGGAAAACCTTGCCAATTTATTCAACCAGTTTGTAATGGGAAAGATCAAGATGTTTCCATGTTCTTCCATGCTTTTTCCTTCCTTAGGAGTCCAGTTATATTTTTCAAGGCCTAATAAAAGGTTTGTGCCCTTTACTTTCTATTTTGAATTGGCTTTTTATGAGAAAAAGTTGGAAATGTCAGTCACTTTTTTGAAATATCTTTTCCCTTTTCACACTTAAACATGGATAATGTTTCCCTTTGGGCAAGACAGAGCATTACCCTAGGTACTAACACTCCCTTTACATGTCTCAAGTGCATTATAACGCTA
Source organism: Pinus albicaulis (assembly GCA_034641835.2). Classification (NCBI taxonomy): domain Eukaryota; kingdom Viridiplantae; phylum Streptophyta; class Pinopsida; order Pinales; family Pinaceae; genus Pinus; species Pinus albicaulis. The sequence continues at coordinate 1,139,185,904 of CM076579.1, read as the reverse complement.
TCTAGTTGTTTTTGGGGTGCGTTACCTTGGCAAAAATGGGTATTTTCTAGGTCATTTTCTTCCTTCCATGTTACCTTCTCCTCTGAGCTAATGAGGAGCTCATTTGCACTGTAACACTCCATGCCTCAGGAAGGCCTCTAGACCACACATAGTTGCTTCCATGGAAATTCCACTTGTTCATGATAAGAGCCATTTGTATTTTTCACCAAAGGCATACGTATACACTTGGGAGGAGCAACTTGGAGACTTATTAATGAGACAACATCTTGTTCATTGGAGGAGCTTATCACATGGAGATGCTATAGGAGGAAGAGGAGAGGCTCTTCATTTATATCCTTACAATTTCTTGAGGACTAGCAACATTTGGGAGGGGAGGACTGTAATATTCCTAAATTAGCACACAACTAATTAGAATATTGAATTTTGATTTTTCTCTTAGATAGAGGAATAAGAGGGTAGGGAGACCCATAAATCTCCTTAGTAGGAATAAAAGACACTCCTAGTGTGAAGGGAGGTCATCTAAAATCTGGATTGAATACCCTTAGGTGTGAAAATGGACTGGATCATGAAGACTTGGTCAACTTTGACCAAATCAAATAGCGTTGTTATGGAGGAGTGGCATTAATGGTGGAACATCGCAGTTTTGGAGGGATATTGATGGCATGATGGCAGAAACCCTAATGAGTGGGACCCAAGGTGAGAAGGCTCACATTTATTATAAGGAAGAGGATGGCATCCATATGATATTATGTTATGATTATTATTTTGATATGTCTATTTAGACTTTTCCTCTCTTTAGCTGTTTAGCTAAGATTGTTGGTGTTGTTTAGTAAAGGCTATTCCTGGTCGGGAATCCCACATATTTCCTTGAGAGGCCTATTGGGAGATTATTGATCTATCATTTCCACATATCTATCATTTTTTCCAAGCTTCATTCTTCAGCTACAGTGCAGTTTCTGTTCAGATTTGTGTTGTGTTGTAGGGTGTTGCAGTGGAGTGTTGAGAAACCCACTTTCTGAGCTAGTTTTCCATAGGAGGAAAGATTCCTTCTCTTTAGAGATCAGCAAGGAGGTTTCTTGACCGCATTTCAGATCTTTGGCACCAGGTCAACCTATCCCCATCATTCACAGTGCAGTTTCAGCTGGGAATTATGTTATTTTGGAGGGCAGTCTCAGAGGAGGATCTATTGGCTCTTTTAGAGTGTTTTCCTATAGGTGAAGGGTTTGGAATTTCATTGGAGGAGACCCTTGAGGAGATATACATAAGATATATATTATTTCAGCCTTCTATTTCATGAGCTTCAGTTTTCAGTAACTCTTCAGTCTTAGGGTTGTAGATCACCAATTGTATTTGGGTGCATTTCTGGAAACCCTTCCCGGGTTCTCTTGGAAAGGTGTCTAGGAGGCTAGATCTTCACTCCTAGAATTATTTGATATATATAATAGTAGATCTATATTGATCCATCTTTATGTGGCATTTTATGCCCAAAAATTGCATTGTCTTAGCATATGGAATTTATATGGCAACTATTTCTCATGTGATGTCATATTTTGCTTGTAGAGGCCTGTTTTGTATTGCTTGAGTGACTTGATCCTCAAGATATTGTGCCTATTATTTCTTATATGTTTAATAAGATGGTTGTACATTTGTCTCATATCATGGTGTGTTGATTTATTCGCTTTTATTTCCATTATTTTTTTCATGTATTGCTACTTTCCCATTTGGGAATATTACATGCAATCATGGTGGTAGTTGATAGACTTACCAAGTATGCACACTTTTGTACATTATCTCATCCATTTAAATAAAGTACAGTTTCTACTAAATTTATGGAAACAATTCAAAAGCTACATGGAAACTCAAAGATTATTGTGAGTGACAGAGATCCCATTTTTACTGGAAATTTTTTGACAGAGTTATTTTCTTGTTTGGGTACTCAATTAGCTCATAGCTCATCTCATCATCCTCAATCCGATGGTCAAACTGAGATAGTGAATAAATTTTTGGAAGGATATATTAGTTTTTTTGTATCTGATAAACAAACAAAATGGGTCAAGTGGTTACATCTTGTTGAATGGTGGTATAACACTTCCTTCCATAATGCAGCAAAAATGACCCCATTTATGGCACTTTATGGATATTATACACCATCCATCACATCATATTTAAGAGAAAATTCTAAGGTTCAAGCAATGGAATATCACATCGAGCATCAACAAGAATTTCTCCAACTCTTAAAGGATAACCTAAATTTGGCACAAAATCGAATGAAACAATAGGCAAATCAACATCGCACCGAAAGAATTTTTGATGTAGGAGATTGGGTATTTTTACGGCTACAACCATACAAAAAAATGTCCCTCAAGAAAGCTAAGAAGGATAATAAATTATCGCCAAAGTACTATGGTCCTTACAAGGTGTTGAAAAATATTGGTACTATGGCATACAAATTGGAGCTTCCTACTTCTTCACGAGTGCAGCCAGTTTTCCATGTTTCATGCTTAAAGAAGGTTATAGGTGAAAATATTCTAGTTCAAACAATATTGCCAGAACTTGATGAGGAAGGAAAAATCATATTGGAACCTTAAGCGGTCATGGAAAAAAGAAATCGACAGCTACAAAATCGATCAATTTCATAGTATCTCATCAAGTGGAAGAACTTACCCACTGAAGATTCTACATGGGAGGATGGGAATTTTATAGAGAAACACCTAGAGCTACTCAAGCGTCGAGGAAAACACTTTTTTGAAGGAGAGGGGCATGTTAGGTCCCTATATTACTAGTTTAGTTATTTTTTTTTATTAGTGTATCCCCCTTATTGTTATTGTTGTACCCCTATAACCCCAATATTGTTATTATTGTGCTCTTACATTATTATTGTTAGGCAGGCTAGGATTATATTGTGGCCCCATCGACTCTTAGTAATAGAAGGAGGTTTTGGTCATTTTTATCATCCATGAATTGTTCATTTATGTAATGTATTGGAGGTTTCCCCCTCGAAGTGGCTGATTTCTAAGGCGTTGATCTCTCTTTTATTCTATTTTTGAAGCTGGTTTCATAACACCATATGCAGAAGATTGGGAGAAGTTGACTGATTTACTGTGAAAATGAACAGTAAACAGAGCAGGCAGTTTAAAGTGAAAACAATAGTCAAAAGGTTAATGTAAAACATAGCAGTTAAAGAGTATCAGTTAGAGTTAAAGTGTATCAGATGAAAGTCGGATGGTTAAAGTCAAAACATAGATAAATTAGAGTGAAATATAGCAGCGTAAAGGACACTCAATAGCCTAAAAGATAGCCTTCATTGAGCAAGAGTCAGAGAGAAAGCAATAAAAATATCAACAAACAACAACAAATCCAAATAAATCAAGGACATCTAGCATTAGTCTCCTAAGTGTCTCTATCTTCTTGCATGAAGATATTTATTTTTCCTTGAATAATTCCTAGGACAATTTAGGATATTTTGTAAGAGTTTTTTTATAAATACTTCACATTTCGAAGTATTGAGTGTGGATTTTGGATTGATAAACATTTCTATAGATGTACTGATCTCAACCAAAGGGTTCTTTGTACCATTTTTAAGTCAGCAGACTGGATTGAGCAATAAAGGCATTATATTTCAGGATTCATTTGTTGGGCCACTTCAGTGAAGTACTCTCAATTTTTCTTTGTTATTATTTGAAGTTTTCGTGTACTTGCATGTTTTCTAAATCTAAATTTATAATAGGAATATTATTTCAAAACTTGTTTAAAAACACTATGTCTTGAACTATTATTTCATTTTCATGTTTTCTACTGATATCTAGATTAGGGAATTTTTAATTCCTCCCTATTTTCGATTGACCTCTATCATTTCCCTCATTATCCAGATCTGGGAATCCTTAAATTCTCTCTCATCCCGATTGAAACCATTTCATCATCCAACCTAAAGATATAAAGTTACTTAACTATATTTCCCTGTGAACACTTCCCTTTAGAACCTTGATTATGCTTTGTTGCTTAACACACTGTCTCCATTAACCCAATGGAAAATAGACCTACATCTATCCATCTGAAACAGTGATTCCACCACCAAACCAAACCCAATCAATATTACATAAATAGCCTAAATCAACTAAAATAAAAAAAGTTAAATCATAAAGAGATAGCCCTCTCTGAGCATTAGGAAGGCTAGTTCATAAGCTTAAAAGTAGGTTTGTGGTTACCTCTAATATTCTTTAAACCAAAAATACTAACAACCCTGAGAATAATTGGAGTGATAGCACTACCTACCATATAAAATCCTTGGGAGTCCATCACCATGGATTACATGTCAGGTTTTCCATCCACCAAGGATGGTAACAATTATGTATTTTTGTTTATGGACCTATTCTCTAATATGGTGATTTTGGCTCCATGCAAGAAGAGTATCACGTCTGAAGGAACTATTAAAAAAATTTGAGAATGTTTTGGTTCGTTTTGGGCTACCTCAAACCATTATTTTATATAGGGATAACAATTTTCTTAGCACCTTTTTGTCCAACCTTTGGTGTCTCATGCATACTAAGTTGACAAAATTGAATGCCTTTCATCTCTAATTTGATGGAAAAACATAATTGGTTAATAATATGGCTATGAATATATTTCACATTTACAACTCTAAACATCTACGTACATCGAATGAAATCCTTCCTTATTTTTAGTATATTTACAGTAGATATCTCTATAACTCTATTGGCCAAAATCCTTTTTAGGTGTGCTTAGAGTTCCAACCATTTTCCCCAATTGATGTAGGTCCATTACAACTTCACCAGTAGATACCTCCCATTCTAAGGTTAAGCTAAATAGAGCAACCAAATTTATTGAATGGATCCAACACCTCCAACAATAGGTCCATGATATCCTATAGAAAGCCAATGGCAAGTACACACAACAACATGATTAGCGCAGGATTGTACAAAAAATTTATATTGGTGCTAAGGGGTAGTTACATTCATATAAAGAGCACTTCATAAGCTCCCATATGATCCGGATTTATGAAGGAATGCAACAAAATACACATATAACCATAAATACAAAGATGTAGTGGAAATAACACTTCATTTCATTAATATAAAACAACTGAAATTTGCTTACAGCCAGAATAGAAATAAACTAGCTAGGGTGCTGGTAGCTTATCTCTGAGAAGATATGTGGTGGTTATAGGCCTCTAAAATTTGTTACAATGAGGCTCGAGGGCCTATTTATTATTTAGAAACAATGGAAAACCCTAACCCTAGGAGATGAAGCGCCAAAACTATGGGCCTCGTTTGGGTAAATTGGTGTTTCAACTTCCCGGGGACGTAACTTTCGCATATGATCTTTGTTTGACGCGCAACATACCTCGTTATAAATATCTATATGAGGAATATAACTTTTGATGTGAGAAACATGGACCCATTTTTCTCTCGGTTTTCCCAAAAAACGTCGTTTAGGGCCTCAAAACGGCTACAGAAGTTCAGGACCCAAAAAAATACTAAAAATAGTAAGTCGTGCCGAAACTGAAAAACTGAAAAAGACAATGGTTGGGCCCCAAGTGGAATAGGCGACTAGCCACCAATATCCACCTGGATCATTCCTCCCCCCTTAGGAAGCAATGGTCCCCATTGCGTTGAGTTCCTCCATGAGATGAGGAAAGTTCTACTAGACATGGTCCCTGGTGAACCACTTGCCTTGGTGCAAGAGTTGGCTAGCTTTCACAACCTGATACATTTGGATCTTCTGTTGGTGAGTGTTCTTGATTTTCATGTCCATGATACAATCTATGGTGGCCTATTCCATGTAGTCTGCGTTTAAATCTATTGGTGTGAATTTTTTTGCAATGTGAGAGGTGGGAACTAGGGATGAAGGTGGTCCACATTGAATACTGTGTGCAGACCAAGGAATGGTGGAATAATAAGCTTGAAGGCATTTTTCCCTACAACCTTGGTGATGTTGTACAACCCATATCAGAGCGGACGGAGCTTGCGGTGGGGTCTAGTGACGCGCTCCTTCTGCAAATGTAGTTTTTTCCCAACTGGAAGTTGTGTGGCACCCGATGTTGATTTTTGGGGAAAAGTGAATGTATTTCATTTAATTTCTCAACCTGGGGGTTTCGTAAGCCTGCGAAGCATGCCTTCACTATATGTGTTAGAAATTATCTTATAGTTTAGATAAATATAACTACAGAATAATGAAAAACAACTCATCTAATCTATAAATTAAAATCACGAAAATGAAATTCAACTAACCGATGCAATAAAGTAATGAAAATAAAGAAAAAAAATCAAAAGAAAATATAGTTCGCGCAATCACAGTTGCAGGAATTGAAATTTTAATCTAAGAAAGCATTTCAAAGCATGTAAAGGAAAACAACTAAGGTACGTTCAAATCACTTCAGCATCCAATATGATATAATCACCCTCTTGAGATGATGTACAAGAACTGATTATACTTTAGTCTTTAAATCTAGGAAAGTAATTAAAGCATGCAAAGGGAAAACTCAATAATTGCATAAGTTAGGTATTAAAGTATTGAGTTTAGAAATATGATAAAATCACCTTCTTGAAATGATCTTTAAGAACACCCAATTATACAATTGAATGGGGATCTAAAAAAACAATGTAAAATCATGTGAAAGTAAAGCTCAATGATTGTATAGGTTGAACAATCAATCACCAAATTTGGAAGTGTGACAAGTCACCTTCTTAGCTTGATCTTTTAGGAACATTCGATTATACAATGAATTGATAGTTTGATCTAAGAAATTAAATAACAGAACATAAAAGGAAACAAAATAACTATGAGCTCTATTGCCTCAAACTTAATCCAATTGGAAAATAGATAAATCTTTCCTTTTGAAATGTTTTTAGAAAAGAAAATATTACACAGTCATTCTAAAACTACTGCTAAGAAAGAAAATAAACTGTAATATATAAAATCAAGTAAATCTCACACATTTTAGGTAGTTGATCTAAAAGTATGAGATATGGTAAATTGAGCTGCTCCATATGTAAGAAAAACCAAGTCAAAATGAAGGAACAATCATAAGTAAGGTGTCACAATCTAATTCTGTATTCAAAGCTTGAACATAACTCCAATTTTACACATCATTTGATAGGAGAAAGCTTCCCCTATTTATACAAAGGATGAGAATCTATCTCATTAATTATAGTCCATGAATCTTTCCTTATATCTCTAGAGTTACAATCCAAATAGGAAGTGATAAGGTACATGTCTTCTTAGAGTTACAATACAAATAGGAAATGAGACACATATCCTTATGATCCCATGATCTTCTCCATCCAATTTCGAATTTGGCCTTAGGAGGACACATAAGAGTCTTTTGGAAGCTTATTTTTGACCTACACATGGCAGAAAACTCATTCCACTTGTTAGGTATAAGTATGTGCATATTATTTTCTAAATTTTAACCACAAATTCACTTAGAAATACTAGGAATTAATAAATTTTGGAAAAACATAAATATAATCCAATAGTGGTAATGGTAAGGTAAATGTAATGAAATGGAGGTGGAGTGAAGGTGATAATATGGAAATATAAGTGAAAATGTAATGGAAGTAAATGACAATTTCAAGGCCCAACATATAACCATAAATACAAAGATGCAGCGGAAATAACACTTCATTTCATTAATATAAAAGAACTGAAATTTGCTTACAGACAGAATGGAAATAAACTAACTAGGACATTGGTAGCTTATCTCTAAGAAGAGATGTGGCGGCTATAGGCATCTAAACTGTGTTACAATGAGGCTCGAGGGCCTATTTATTATTTAGAAAAATTGGAAAACCCTAAACATCAAAACCCTAACCCTAGTAGATGAAGCACCAAAACTATGGGCCCCGTTTGGGTAAATTGGTGTTTCAACTTTTCGGGGACGTAAATTTGGCATACGATCTTCGTTTGACGTGCACCATACCTCGTTATAAATATCTGTTTGAGGAATATAACTTTTAATGTGAGTAACATTAGTCCATGGACCCATGTTGTTCTCGGTTTTCCCAAAAAACGTCATTTAGGGCCTCAAACATCTCCGGAAGTTCAAGACCCGAAAAACTGCTAAAATTAGTAAGTGATGCCAAAACTGAAAAACTGAAAGAGTCAATGGTTGGGCCCCAAGAGGAATATGAAAGTGGCCACCAATATTCACCTGGATCATTCCTCCCCCCTTAGGAAGCAGTGGTCCCCATTTTGTTGAGTTCCTCCATGAGATGAGGAAAGTTTTGCTGAACTTGGTCCCTAGTGAATCACTTGCCTTGGTGTAGGAGTTGGCCAGCTTTGAAAACCCAATATAGTTATATCTTCTATTGGCAAGTGTTCTCGATTTTCATGTCCATGATACAATATGTGGTGGCCTATTCCATGCAGTATGGGTTTAAATCTCTTGGTGTGAGTTATTTTGGAATGTGAGAGGTGTCCAGTAGAGCTGGGAAGTAGGGATGAAGGCGGTCCACATTGAATATTGTGTGCAGACCAAGGAATGGTGGAATACTGAGCTCAAAGGCATTGTTCCCTACAAACTTCGTGATGGTGTACGGCCCATATTTGAGCGAACGAAGCTTGCGGTGGGGTCTAGTGAGGCGCTCCTTCTGCAAATGTAGGCACACTTTGTCACCCAATCTTGATCATGTCGTTGCTTGTACTTAGCATTGGCTCTATCCAATATGTCATGAACTTGTTGGTGGATGTGCTCGATGAAGTTGTTCGCTTTGTCAGCTATATACTGGACATGAGTCAAATCAACCTGAGTAGTCGCAAATGGCATGGCTACGTGAATGGGACATGGTGGCCAGAATCCCAAGCCCACCTGAAAGGGGTTGTGGCCGGTTGAGTTGTGGAGAGCCTGGTTATAACTGTGTTGTACATAGGGGAGACTCTCATCCCATGTGCGTGGATGCCTTGAATTGTACATGCGCAAAATGTATACAATCATCTTATTGAAAACCTCTATCTAGCCATCAGTATGGGGATGGAAAGTTATGGAATTGGTGAGCATGGTGTTCAACATTGACCAGAGGTTGGACCAAAATTTGTTGAGAAACCTGTTGTCCTGATATGATATGATAGGATATGGGATCCCAAAGTGCACCCATACTCATTCAAATAAGAGTTTGGTAGTGGCTTCTGTTGTGATATTCTTCTTGCAAGCCACCATAATTACCATCTTCGAGAATTTGAGGACGACCATGAAAAAACAGTCATTTCCATGCTTAGTAGAAGGAAGGCCTGACATGTAATCCATGGAGATGGATTCCCAAGGTCGACTAGGGGTAGGTAGTAGAGTATAGAGGCCTTGCTTCTTGATGGTCAGTTTGGAAATGGTGCAAGAATTTCAGGATTTGATGTACTTCCTGACATCATGTCGAAGGTTCAGCCAATAGAAATACTTCTGCAGTACTGCCACTATTTTCTCGACCCCGAAATGGCCAGCGAATCGACTGTAGTGTGCTTACCATATCATCTTGGCACACTCGCTTGAAGGAACACAAAGGTGTCATAGGTGACATAATAGTGCATCTTATAGGTGAAAATTTGGAACTTGCATACCCCCCAATAATGCCTTGTATGTGTGGCTGAATTCTGGATCGATCTCGTAGAGAAGTGGCCAATCAAAATTATCGTGCCCACAAGAGTTGAGAACAGTGTTTAGCGCATGATCAGTGGTCATTTGAGGCAGTCTGCAAAATTATTGGTGTTACCCTTCTTGTACTTGATGTTCAAATGAAACTGTTGCAGATATGTGGTCCACTTCTGTAGCGATCATTCTGCAACTTCCCTTGTGTCTGTATGAACTGCAGGGGCCAGTGGTCTACGTGGATGATTGTTTCCTTCCCAAAAATATAATGCTTCCATTGTCGACAAGCCTACATAATGGAATACATTTCTTTGTCATAAGTGGGATACTTGCGAACTATGTCAGACAATGTCTCACTGTGATATGCCACTCGATGCCCCAATTGAGTCAAAACTACCCCAATAGTATAGTCAGAGGCATATATCTCGAACTCAAATGGTTATTACAAGTATGGAAATGTGAGCACTGGGGCAGAATAGAGGTGATGTTTCAATTCTACAAACTCCTTCTGTTGAGATTCTAACCAAAAGAATTTTGCTTTCACTCCTCCCTTGGTGACTTGACTCAAGGGCCAAGTGATATGAGAGAATCCCAACACGAACCTATGGTAGAAATTAGCAAGACCCAGAATGTTGCGAAGCTCTATTAGAGTGGTTGGGGCTGGCCAATCCCGAATAACTTGGATCTTGGTTAGATCCACATGCACCCCCATTTCATCAATAATGTATCCCAGATATTGAACCTGGGTCATGCCAAAAGTGAACTTCTCCAAATTGGCACACAACTTGTGTTGTCACAATGTTTGGAGGACTTGTTGGATGTGGTGGAGGTTCTCTTCCTATGTCTGGCTGAAGATCAAAATGTCATCCAAGTACACCACTACAAATGAGTTGGTGAATGGTCGCAATATGTCATCCATTAACCTCATGAAGGTTTCAAGAGCATTCATCAACCCGAAAGGCATGACCAGCCATTCGAAAAGGCCCTCCTTGGCTTTGAAGGTAGTATTCCACACATCGTAGGGTTTGATTAGTACCTGGTGATACCCAGACTTCGAGTCGATCTTGATGAAATATTTTTCTCCTTTGAGTTGGTCTAGAAGGTCATCAATCTATGGGATTGGGTACCTATTCTGGATAGTGATCTTGTTCAGTGCCTGATAGTAAATACAGAGTCTCCATGTCCCATCCTTCTTCTGTACCAACACGGTCAGGCTTCCACAGGGCGATGAACTTGGCCGGATGTGACCTTTCTGTAGCAGCTCTTGAATTTTCCTCTTGATTTCATCATTCTCTAGAACAGAGCGCCGATAGATCGGTCCATTGGGTAGCGAGACATATGGGGTTAGATCAATGGGGTTCTTGACTTGACAGTGTAGAGGAACCCCTGTGGGTGAGGGGAAGATGTCCCCGTACTCCTCCACAACCTTGTCCATTTGTTTTTGTCATGTAGAGGAGCCTCGTCTCGAGGTCGTGGCCATTGTCTTCTTCTTTCCCTAGGGGCAGATCACCAGGAAAACAAATTTCCTTGTTTGGGAAATGAGCTTACTACATTTTTTTGTTGTAACGAAAGAGATAGCGGCAGGTGATGGTACCTCTGGTATCCTGTACAAATTTTTTCCCAAAGTAACAATAACAACCTAAGGTCGGGACTCAGACACAACATGTTGCTTCCACAAGTATGGCTGGCCTAATAATACATCAAAAAAATCAAGAGGAGCAATGTCACATAATACCTCATCTGTGAAGGGCTTGATGCTATAGGGAAGGCAACACTTCTGGCTGACGCGGATATCTCTTCCTTGGTGAAGCCACCCGATGGTGTATGGTTGTGGGTGTGCTTTGTTTGGCAAGCTCAACCACTTCCTGGTGTCTTCTAAAATGAGGTTCTTTTGGCTCCCATTGTCGATAATTAACTGTAGCAGGGAAACCTTTACCCACATCTTGGAGTGGAAGAGATGCTTCTCCTCCTTTGGATCTTCTAGTTCCTCCTTCTATATCTTCGCAGTGGAAATAGTGGTGTTGGGCTCTGCATCAATAATCTGTTTCCCTTTGTCATTCCCCTTGTCAGGTTCTGATTCAGAGTCAGAGCATGCCTCTGAATCAGAAGCCCTCATCTCAGAAAACAATGACTTCTTGGCCTAACACTCACTTGTGTTGTGAGTGGAGCTCTTATGGAACTCACACCACTTTCCTGTTTCCTTCTTTGTCTTTGCAATGTTTTTCTTTTAATGTGGCTTTGACAGGTTGTCTTGGGCTGCCATGCCTTGGATTTTTCCTTTGTTCTGTGGTTTTGGGGCACCTTTCCCTTGATTTTGATTCGAAGATCCAAAGTCTCGCTTCTTCTGTTTGAATTTCTGCTCAATCTTAGCAACATACCAGTATGTCGTACCAAGCGAAGATATGTCTAGGAACTCCATTTCCTCCTGAATGTATCTGTGTAGACAACTGCGATACTTCAGCACCAAATGTTTCTCTAAATTTTTGATACCCAACTTTGTGTGCATGGTATGGAATAGATTCGTCAGCTCATGCACATATTGATCCCTTTGTTGTCGCAACGTGGTCCATTGTATGTACTTGTCCTCATAGCTCCCCACATGATAGTATTGTTCCTTGATGGTGTCTCAGAAATAATTCCAGGTGTGTACGACTAAGAATAGAGAGGGTTTTGTCTCATCCTTCTTCTCACAGTAGGTTTCCCACCAGTCCTTGACATGGGGGGTATCTTCGAGGAGTGCAAAAATAATCTTCTCCCAGCCGGAAAAGTCATGAACCAAGAAATATCCTTTTAATAGATTCAACCATATATATATGACATATGCATCTATTTGACCCCCAAATATGGGAATGTCAAATTTTACTTGTACCTTAAAGGGAGTTGTGCCTCCAGAGTGGCTGCTGGATGCAGATGCACCGCCGATGTGCAGTGGTTAAAGGATCTGGGCAAATTTATCCATCATCGCGTTCCTTTGTTTTTTGAAGACCTCCTCGAGCAATATTTTGATAGGATCTCCTGCTCCCTCATATTTCTTTTCATCCCCCATGGGTGGCCATTGGGATTTGTGAGGCTAATCTTGAAAAGGTTCCACTAGTTCGAGCCATAACTCCTTATACCCCAGCCTTGATGGGGACATGCAAAGAAGGATCGAGAAAAATCAAACCACTCTGATATCACTGATCTAGATTTATGCAGGAATGTAAAAAAATATACATATAACCATAAATACAAAGATGAAGTGGAAATAAAACTTCATTTCATTAATATAAAACAACTGAAATTTTCTTACAAACAAAATGGAAGTAAATTAGCTAGGGTGTTGCTAGCTTATCTCTGAGAAGAGACGTGGAAGATACAAGCCTCTAAATTGATTTACAATGAGGCTTGAGGGCCTATTTATGATTTAGAAACAATGGAAAACCCTAAACATCCAAAACCATAACCCTAGGAAATGAAGCGCCAAAAATATGGGCCCCATTTGGGTAAATTGGTGTTTCAAATTCCCAGGGACATACCTTTGGCATATGATCTTCATTTTATGCGCACCATACCTCGTTAGAAATGCCTATCCGAGGACTACAACTTTTGATGTGAGAAACATCAGTCCATGGACCCATGTTGCTTCGAGTTCTCCCAAAAAACGTCGTTTAGGGCCTAAAAATGGCTCCAGAAGTTCAGGACTCGAAAAAATTCTAAAAATAGTAAGTCATGCCGAAACTGAAAAAATGAAAGAGACAATGGTGGGGCCCCAAGTGGAATAGGCGGGTGGCCACCAATATCTAGTTGGATCACCATAATAATCTCACACCAATTCGATATAGAACTTATATAATCATAAAGGTTGTGGGTGAAATTTATTTTGAATTGAGTATCCCCCTTTCCTTAGCTTGAACTTAGTATTTAATGTGGATATGCTTCAAACATATTTTTCACCATTATTGTAAAATTTGGAGGCAGATGAGAAATTGGGACCCACATAGAACAATCCCAATTACATTGAAAAGGATACAGTGGGAAAATCATCAACATAAATATAAAAGAAACCTATTAGCAACACATAGAACTCTATCTAGTTGTCAAAGTAGGATAATTTTTTCACTAAGGAAAGTGACTCACTAGGATCTAAAATCAAAATAATTTTCCCTACTTGATAAGGGAACTTGACGCAATGGAGACCATTTATTCTTAGTGGGGAAATATTGTTACAAGTGGATATTGGTGGTCACCTACTTCTTTCATTGTCTCAATGGTTCTCTATCTTCTAGGTATTTTTTCTATGATTTTTGGGTCCCAAATTTTTGGCGCCATTTTGAGGCCCTAAATGATGTTATATAGAAACTAAATGGGGCGTATAATTTTCCTAACAAACCATATTACTAATCAAATTTATATTCCTTGTATAGTTATTTCCAATGAACTATTGTGCGCCCCAAATGGATATTGCATGCAAAAGTTGTGTCCCAAGCCTAGTTGATGTACCAACTAACCACCTCAAGGCCCACACATGTTTTGGTTTTTCATATTCTAGGGTTATATTTTTGGACCTATAGGGTTTTGTATTTATGTGTAAATTCCACTCATTGAAACTCTTATAATATATTCGGTGAATGTGCATATCCTCCTACCACCATTTTATCCAACTTGTGTTCTACAATATTATTTTATTCCATTTATTAGCAAAAGTTGGGTTTTTAGCATATCATTGTGCTTTCTATTATATTTTTGTGTGTGTGTTTCATTTCCTTTCTCTCATTTCATTTAATTCTGTTTACAACCTACATCAACATTATTCACAACTTTGGTAATCAACATCCATTAAATCTCTTCATTCACTCTTTATAGTATAAGTTGATCCCAATTCCCATGTTGCATAGTATTACTACTACATACTTTGATCTAGATATTTTTCTCTTTACTTGATCTCTAATCCATTAATTAGGAAATTCTATCTTCGTGATTAATTTCTTGGTCCAATCAAGTTCAATGTTTGAAATCTACTTTAGCAGGTTCATCTCTATGATGTATGTATTTCCCTTGAGGCCTAGCGTTAGGATGAAAGCTTAAATAATTTCATATCTCCTAAGCCCACTTAATCAAACTATTAATCCAATGCTCTGATATAACTATATAACATACCCAAACCGTTAATTTAATAATTATGTATACATGATATCTAGATCAAACCTCCTAGGTCACCTTAAGAAACTCATATTATTAAAAACCCTCTTTCTTCAACCACCTCAAAACAATTTTGTAAGAGCATCATTGTATTCTACTCATTAATATATTTCAAATAATATAAATTTCATCGAAATTTGAGATTTAGATGCAAATTTATTCCCATTTGAAGATTATTCTCAAAGTACCACATAGTCACTCATATGGCGGCCACTTGGTAGTCATTTTTCCAACATATCACAATCATACATGCCACATCATATTTACATATCAATATACTCAATCCACCTTAAAAAATTATTAGGGTATATCGATATCGGGAAGAAGCCTTGATATTTAGTATCTTGATCTCCTGATACTTGATCAACCAAATTCACAACATCTAAAGGTTGATAGCATGTAGTATGATAATATGAATTTCTCCAATAGTTAACAAAATTTTCATGATATATTAGTGTGAAGAGAATTAAAATATATTCCCTGATATCTCAATATCTAACATCTTTCACCCAATAACTGATACGTCTATGTCCTAAATTCCATGTCACCTTTGCATTGGCTACTTGTAATATCCCCAAAATGGATTGCTTAGCAAGACATGCCTAAAAAGTTAATTTTTTAGGGATGTGTGCTTCATATATCATAAAATGTGTTTAAAACACTCAGAAACCAATTCCAAGTACTTCGAAAACCTTTTCTCATCTTTTATTCTAAAAAACGTGAGGAAAAGCAGCTTTTCATGCCCTAAAATGACTGTATTCAGAAATATGTGTATAAATAAGGGTCATGGCTCTGGGATATTTAGATTAGGTCAATAGGGATTCACATGGAAAATTTCAGCAAAAACAAATGCGTTTTGCTATGTTAAACAGATCCTCCATTCTCGACTAGGCTTAAAATTGTTGATTTCCCATGACTTGGAGTATGCAGAAATTTGCTGAAGCTTAGAGAGCGTATTTTTTGAATGGTTTGGTGATTTTATGCAGATATAATAGTATGAAAAGCTGATAATATGATTCAAAGATCTTAAATTAGAAAATACATATCTATACTTGAAGAAAAGGCCTAAAACCCAAGCTTTATGACATAAGAAGTAGATGATGAACCAGACAGCGTAATTCTCATAAATATGAAGCAGTGTTTCACTAATTTTTAGATATATAATAGATAAAATTACAAAAGGATATATCTAAATGGCATCTATATGCAAAAATTAATTTTAAGTACATTCCCCTTGGGGATCTAAGCTTATAATGAAGGACACTTAATAGATCTGAGATCTACACCATGGATCTGCAGTGAAATTTAGAAATTTCTGAAGAATAAGTCACATAGCATATCAGATCTGAAATAAGACATGGATTGGTTGGCCAATCCACAGATCACCTCAGTGAAGGAAAGGAACCCTTTCACCGGAGATCTCTCCTCCAAACTGCTAGCAAATAAACACTGCCACCCTACCTACAAAACAACGTAGTTTCTGAAGCTAAATACACAGATGAAGTGATGCACACTTTGGCCTCATGCCAAGATAAGAATCTGAAGCTCAAAACATCTATTGCACTCCTGCCAATGATTTAGATGACTTCCCCACTGACAAGATGCAATAGAACTCTTCAGATCTGAATAGATATGATTCCACTTGTTGCAGCTCTCTAAAAAATGAAGCCCTAATCTGAAATTGTGAGAACAAATTATTTCTCATACAGAGATTGACCGTAGGGGCATTTACCGGATATTTCACCTTTCAAAGAAAGGATGAATCCGGAGGCTACCTGGCCCTCTTACAGACTCTGTCTAAAGAAATAAAATGTAATCACTGAGATCCGATCAATGAAATTATTTGTTTATGCAAAGTATTCATTAATCCAACTTTAATGTGTGAATAGGAAAGATTATGTATTCTGCAAATGAAGTATAGTGGTTTGAAGATGAACTAACAAGTTTTGTTCTCTGTTTAAACCTGCTTGGGAAAAGTTTACTTATAAAAATTTACTGTTTAAAGGAGAAGAATCTGAAATAATGCAGCAAAAATATACAGTATGACAACAAATAATTGTTTAAGCAGTTCACCCCTCTCTTGGGCTACCTCTGCTGGGTCCAAAAGCCTATAATTAGGCTTTTCTCTTTTTGATTAAATGCTCAAAATGTGAATACAACTGTATAGAAGCCTCAAAGGGAAAAATAAGCTGCAAATTAAGATTCATAAGGCTGAAATCAGTATAAAATGACTAATCAATCACCTCCATTAGAGGAGGATAGTCCAAAACAGCTCTTTTTTCCTTAGGCCCTAGTGGCTCCACGACCAAAAACGCTGGTAATTTCTCTGATAGAGCACCCTGATGGCTCTGCAAACACTCCCAACAGCTCCAGAATGATCTAATACCCCAAAATCAAAAAACAAATCGTCCCAAATGGACTTCCCTAGCCAAATTTATGGCTAACTGAAGTTTGCCTATATTCACTCCAGTTAAGTTTGGCTAACTGCCAGATAACTCCGACAAATCTGGAGGTCGGCGCTAAATTAGAGGAACCGCCAAAACTGCCGCCGAATTGGAGTGGTAGCATTAAATGTTAATGTGTGTGGCCACATGTTGCATAAAATGCGGGGTGTGGATGGTTAACAAAACCGTTGTATTAAATGTTAACGGTTCCGCCTTCATGTGAACGATCACATAACAAACGGTGTCATTTAATATAAACATATCTGTTTGTTTTAATTCCGCTCCGCTCTGCCATAAGAACCTTGCCACATAACAATCTTTGACCATGTGCATTAAACCCACGTTAGCCACGTTGCTTACCTTTTAACCTTTGTTACGTGGGTTGTAGTGGTTAATAATACATGCCCACGTGACATTTAACATATCTCCAAAACTTTAGACTTGTGGGTTTATCACCTCTTTTCATATTTCAAACTTTGTTTTAATATATATGGGTTTAATATTTAGTTTTTAATAAGGTTTAATAATTTTTTTTTTAATAATTAATTAAAATATATAATTAATAATATAATATATGATTTAATAAAAAAAAACCATATAAAATATTAAAACTATATAATTTAATTAATTTATTAAACCTTAATAAAAAATAAAACTATCCCAACACATATATAAAAAAAAATTCTTTCAAAATTGAAAGTTATTGGGCGATTTCAAAATGCAATATCTCCTCCATACGGTAACGGATTTGAGTGCCGTTCGCGGCTACAGGATCATTTTGGCAAGCTCTTTCCAGTCGATCTAGTTTGGACCAATTCTGAGCAACTTCATTTTTGATCATTTTTCTACAAGAGACTTGATCTCCTGATCACACCTCCCAAATGGGAAGATTTTGGACCCCAAAAGCTCTCTGATTACTGAAACTGATGATGTGGAGACTGATTCTCCACTCTTCCACCCTTGAAAAACTGAAATCTACCCGATTTCATCAAATGGATCTTTTGTGAAAATGATAATCTATCTCTGGAATCAACTGATCGACCATTGCTAAGATTGACGGAGTCATGATGCAAATGATTAAAATTTGCAGAACAACAATTGTAATCTGCAGAAAATAAACTTTTTCTACACTGATCAAACTTCCCAGAAGACTTAAAATAACTTTCACCTTGCAAACTGTTCCCATGGCGAATTCTACCATTCTGAAACCAACTTTTTCCCATGATGAATGGTGTGTTCTTCTTGCTTGCACTGCTTTGCTTTGACACTTCATTCTCTGCATTGGCTGACCCAAAAGGTAATTTGCGCAACATAAGATCATCTTTTCTCAAAGACAAACTGTTATCAAACTGAGACAAATCATTAGCAACATCATAAAAAGGCAAATGCTCAAAATATGGTCGTTTCAACATCAACAAACTTAGACTTTGACTTGCATTAACCAGTCTTTTTAATTGACATGCATGGAGTAAAGAAGATTCCAGCTTCTTCTTGTGAGCTCTCACAATGTACTCTTTACCATCTTTGAACAAGTGATACTTGTTTTCATGGAGATGAAAGATGGCCTTCCTGTCAAATAAATAAGGACTTCCCAAAACAATACCTGAGATATCAAGCGGCACAACATCAAGTTCCACTGTGTCAATAAAATGTGCAGTTATTGCAAAGCGCAATATGCACTTTCTTGAGACTTGCAAATTGGCATCCTTGCATATCCATCCAAGTGGATAAGGCTTCGGATGTGGACTGGTCTCAAGTTTAAGCTGCTTGACCAAATCTTTAGATATAAGATTCACTTGTGACCCACTGTCAAATAGTGTGTCAATTTTGGTATGTTTTGAAATTACCCTCACATGGAAAAGCTCTATCCTCCTCTTTTCATCATGAGTATCTTTGTGACAATTCAAAGAGCTAGAATTGGGAATTGTGTCTTGCACCACTTCTTTCCCCTTAATGTTCTTTAAAACCATGGCTATGCTTTTTGTCTCATCTCCTGAGTCTGACCCTAAGTCTTGCTCAAATGTTGCTACAGTTTTCTCCTTTTCTTTGGTCTTGTTTTTGTTCTTGTATTTTTCTAGTTTTAGTTTAGGATGAAGCTTCCAACAATGATCTTCATCATGACTTGTATTTGAACAGTTCTTGCAAAAGAACTTTCCTTTTTCCTTTCTTGAATTAGCAACTCTCTTCTTTCCTTTGTTTTTGAAATTACTATCCTCATCAAAAATATTCTTTCCTCTAGCTTCTAAATGTGTAGCCTGCACACAGACTTCATCTAAGCTGGTAGGATTGAACAATAGAATAGTATGTTGCAGATAATTGTGCAAACCTCCTATGTATTTCAACAAGTTGTCTTGACTTTGTAAGTCTACTCCAAGTAGAAGTGCTCTCCTTCTAAACTCTTGGGTATAATCTTGCACATTTTGACCCTTAAGTTGCCTAAAATTTTGCCAATTCATGATTGCTTTCTGAATATGAGCAAGAGGATAAAACTGTTTCTTAATGGCTGTAATAAACTCATTCCAAGTTAGAGTTATCTTACCATGCTTTTTAATTTCCTCCCTGGTCTTGGCTTCCCACCAAACCAAAGCTGCTCCATCCATTCTCAAAGAGGCTAATTGGATTTTTGTGTCATCATCATGCAAATTCTGGATCCTTAGATAGACTTCCAGCTGTCTAATCCAGTTATCCATTTTTTCTGCATTCACATCACCATTAAACATCGGCAACTCAAACTTTACATCAAGCTTTAACAAAGGATTTTTAAGAGATGTTTTTGTTTTGTGTGACTGATTAACAGAAGTAGAAGAGGATGCTGTGGAGGATGAGGATGACGATGGAGATGGTGGATCACCATTTCCTCCATTCCCTTTCTTAGACTCATTTTTGTCTTTTTTCCTCCTGAAGAATCTCCTTCTTCTCTTTGTTTTCTAGACCCTTCTCCAACAATCCTATCATTTATTTCCTGGTATAAGATCCTAACCATCTCAGTCAAGTCCAAGAAAGCTTCTCTAAAGACTCTTTCTTCTTCCTTGGGATCCATTTCCTCATGTACTTCTCCTTCTCTCGAAGACATGCTTGTGGCTGATTCTAAGGCTAATGAGGATGAAATGGAAGGTGGATGTAATGGCACTCTATCCCTCCTTGGTTGAGGATTAACTTGTTTTATAACCAATTGACCTTCCCCTCTTTTCAATTTCAGCCTAGTAAGCATCAAATTTTGCAGAATAATAAAATTTACTTGCACAAATTTCACAAACTCTTAAGCAAAACCTTGAGCTCTGATACCAACCTGATCTGAAATTGTGAGAACAAAGTATTTCTCATACAGAGATTGACCGTAGGGGCATTTACCGGATATTTCACCTTTCAAAGAAAGGATGAATCCGGAGGCTACCTGGCCCTCTTACAGACTCTGTCTAAAGAAATAAAATGTAATCACTGAGATCCGATCAATGAAATTATTTGTTTATGCAAAGTATTCATTAATCCAACTTTAATGTGTGAATAGGCAATATTATGTATTCTTCAAATGAAGTATAGTGGTTTTAAGATGAACTAATAAGTTATTTTCTCTGTTTAAACCTTCTTGGGACAAGTTTACTTATAAAAATTTACTGTTTAAAGGAGCAGAATATGAAATAATGCAGCAAAAATATACAGTATGACAGCAAATAATTATTTAAGCAGTTCACCCCTCTCTTGGGCTACCTCTGCTGGGTCCAAAAGCCTCTAATTAGGTTTTTCCCTTTTTGATTAAATGCTCAAAATGTGAATACAACTGTATAGAAGCCTCAAAGGGAAAAATAAGTTGCAAATTAAGATTCAGAAGGCTGAAATCAGTATAAAATGACTAATCAATCACCTCCATTGGAGGAGTATAGTCCAAAACAGCTCTTCTTTCCTTAGGCCCTAGTGGCTCCACGACCGAAAACACTAGTAAATTCTCTGATAGAGCGCCCTGATGGCTCTGCAAACACTCCCAACAGCTCCAGAATGATCTAATACCCCAAAATCAAAAACAATTTCGTCCCAAATGGACTTCCCTAGCCAAAGTTATGGCTAACTAAAGTTTGCCTATATTCACTCCAGTTAAGTCTGGCTAACTGCTAGATAACTTCGACAAATCTGGAGGTCGGCGCTAAATTAGAGGAACCGCCAAAACTGCCGCCGAATTGGAGTGGTAGCATTAAATGTTAATGTGCGTGGCCACATGTTGCATAAAATGCGGGGTGTGGATGGTTAACAAAACCGTTGCATTAAATGTTAACGGTTCTTCCTTCATGTGAACGATCACATAAAAAACGGTGGCATTTAATATAAACATATCCATTTGTTTTAATTCCGCTCCGCTCCGCCATAAGAACCTTGCCACGTAACAATCTTTGACCATGTGCATTAAACCCACGTTAGCCACGTTGCTTACCTTTTAACCTTTGTTACGTGGGTTGTAGCGGTTAATAATACATGCCCACATGACATTTAACATATCTCCAAAACTTTAGACTTGTGGGTTTATCACCTTTTTTCATATTTCAAACTTTGTTTTAATATATATGGGTTTAATATTTAGTTTTTAATAAGGTTTAATAATTTTTTTTTTAATAATTAATTAAAATATATAAATAATAATATAATATATGATTTAATAAAAAAAAACCATATAAAATATTAAAACTATATAATTTAATTAATTTATTAAACCTTAATAAAAAATAAAACTATCCCAACACATATATTAAAAAATTTCTTTCAAAATTGAAACTTATTGGGCGATTTCAAAATGCAATATCTCCTCCATACGGTAACGGATTTGAGTGTCGTTCGCAGCTACAGGATCGTTTTGGCGAGCTCTTTCCAGTCGATCTAGTTTGGACCAATTTTGAGAAACTTCATTTTTGAGCATTTTTCTACAAGAGACTTGATCTCCTGATCACACCTCCCAAATGGGAAGCTTTTGGACCCCAAAAGCTCTTTGATTACTGAAACTGATGATGTGGAGACTGATTCTCCACTCTTCCACCCTTGAAAAACTGAAATCTACTCGATTTCATCAAATGGAGCTTTTGTGAAAATGATAATCTGTCTCTGGAATCAAATGATCGACCATTGCTAAGATTGACGGAGTCATGATGCAAATGATTAAAATTTGTAGAACAGAAATTGTAATCTATAGAAAACAAACTTTTTCTACACTGATCAAACTTCCCAGAAGACTTAAAATAACATTCACCTTGCAAACTGTTCCCATGGCGAATTCTACCATTCTGAAACCAAATTTTTCCCATGCTGAATGGTGTGTTCTTCTTGCTTGCACTGCTTTGATTTGACACTTAATTCTCTGCATTGGATGACCCAAAAGGTAATTTGTGCAACATAACATCATATTTTTTCAAAGACAAACTTTTATCAAACTGAGACAAATCATTAGCAACATCATAAAAAGGAAAATGCTCAAAATATGGTCGTTTCAACATCAACAAAGTTAGACTTTGACTTGCATTAACCAGTATTTTTAATTGACATGCATGGAGTAAAGAAGATTCCAGCTTCTTCTTGTGAGCTCTCACAATGTACTCTTTACCATCTTTGAACAAGTGATACTTGTTTTCATGGCGATGAAAGATGTCCTTCCTGTCAAATAAATAAGGACTTCCCAAAACAATACCTGAGATATCAAGCGGCACCACATCAAGTTCCATTGTGTCAATAAAATGTGCAGTTATTGCAAAGCGCAATATGCACTTCCTTGAGACTTGCAAATTGGCATCCTTGCATATCCATCCAAGTGGATAAGGCTTCGGATGTGGAATGGTCTCAAGTTTAAGCTGCTTGACCAAGTCTTCAGATATAAGATTCGCTTGTGACCCACTGTCAAATAGTGTGTCAATTTTGGTATGTTTTGAAATTACCCTCACATGGAAAAGCTCTATCCTCCTCTTTTCATCATGAGTATCTTTGTGACAATTCAAAGAGCTAGAACTAGGAATTGTGTCTTGCACCACTTCTTTCCCCTTAATGTTCTTTAAAACCATGGCTATGCTTTTTGTCTCATCTCCTGAGTCTGACCCTATGTCTTGCTCAACTGTTGCTACAGTTTTCTCCTTTTCTTTGGTCTTGTTTTTGTTCTTGTATCTTTCTGGTTTCAGTTTAGGATGAAGCTTCCAACAATGATCTTCATCATGACTTGTCTTTGAACAGTTCTTGCAAAAGAACTTTCCTTTTTCCTTTCTTGAATTAGCAACTCTCTTCTTTCCTTTGTTTTTGAAATTACTATCCTCATCAAAATATTCTTTCCTCTAGCTTCTAAATGTGTAGCCTGCACACAGACTTCATCTAAGCTGGTAGGATTGAACAATAGAATAGTATGTTGCAGATAATTGTGCAAACCTCCTATGTATTTCAACAAGGTGTCTTGACTTTGTAAGTCTACTCCAAGTAGAAGTGCTCTCCTTCTAAACTCTTGGGTATAATCTTTCACATTTTGACCCTTAAGTTGCCTAAAATTTTTCCAATTCATGATTTCTTTCTGAATATGAGCAAGAGGATAAAAATGTTTCTTAATAGCTGTAATAAACTCATTCCAAGTTAGAGTTATCTTACCATGCTTTTTAATTTCCTCCCTGGTCTTGGCTTCCCACCAAACCAAAGCTGCTCCATCCATTCTCAAAGAGGCTAATTGGATTTTTGTGTCATCATCATGCAAATTCTGGATCCTTAGATATAGACTTCCAACTATCTAATCCAGTTATCCAATTTTTCTGCATTCACATCACCATTAAACATCGACAACTCAAACGTTACATCAAGATTTAACAAAGGATTTTTAAGAGATGTTTTTGTTTTGTGTGTCTGATTAACAGAAGTAGAAGAGGATGACGTGGAGGATGGGGATGACGATGGAGATGGTGGATCACCATTTCCTCCATTCCCTTTCTTAGACTCATTTTTGTCTTTCTTTCCTCCTGAAGAATCTCCTTCTTCTCTTTGGTTTCTAGACCCTTCTCCAGTAATCCTATCATTTCTTTTCTGGTATAAGATCCTAACCATCTCAGTCAAGTCCAAGAAAGCTTTTCTAAAGACTCTTTCTTCTTCCTTGGGATCCATTTCCTCATGTACTTCTCCTTCTCTGGAAGACATGCTTGTGGCTAATTCTAAGGCTAATGAGGATGAAATTGAAGGTGGATGTAATGGCACTCTAGCCCTCCTTGGTTAAGGATTAACTTGTTCTCTAACCAATTGACCTTCCCCTCTTTGCAATTTCAGCCTAGTAAGCATCAAATTTTGCAGAATAATACAATTTACTTGCACAAATTTCACAAAATCTTAAGCAAAACCTTGAGCTTTGATACCAACTTGATCTGAAATTGTGAGAACAAAGTATTTCTCATACAGAGATTGACCGTAGGGGCATTTACCGGATATTTCACCTTTCAAAGAAAGGATGAATCCGGAGGCTACCTGGCCCTCTTACAAACTTTGTCTAAAGAAATAAAATGTAATCACTGAGATCCGATCAATGAAAGTATTTTTTTATGCAAAGTATTTATTAATCCAACTTTAATGTGTGAATAGGCAAGATTATGTATTCTGCAAATGAAGTATAGTGGTTTGAAGATGAACTAATAAGTTTTTTTCTCTGTTTAAACCTGGTTGGGAAAAGTTTACTTATAAAAATTTACTGTTTAAAGGAGCAGAATCTGAAATAATGCAGGAAAAATATACAGTATGACAGCAAATAATTGTTTAAGCAGTTCACCCCTCTCTTGGGCTACCTCTGCTGGGTCCAAAAGCCTCTAATTAGGCTTTTCCCTTTTTGATTAAATGCTCAAAATGTGAATACAACTGTATAGAAGCCTCAAAGGGAAAAATAAGCTGCAAATTAAGATTCAGAAGGCTGAAATCAGTATAAAATGACTAATCAATCACCTCCATTGGAGGAGGATAGTCCAAAACAACTCTTCTTTCCTTAGGCCCTGGTGGCTCCACGACCAAAAACGCTGGTAAATTCTCTGATAGAGCACCCTGATGGCTCTGCAAACACTCCCAACAGCTCCAGAATGATCTAATACCCCAAAATCAAAAACAATTTCATCCCAAATGGACTTCCCTAGCCAAAGTTATGGCTAACTAAAGTTTGCCTATATTCACTCCAGTTAAGTCTGGCTAACTGCCAGATAACTCCGACAAATCTGGAGGTCGACGCTAAATTAGAGGAACCGTCGAAACTGCCGCCGAATTGGAGTGGTAGCATTAAATGTTAATGTGCGTGGCCACATGTTGCATAAAATGCGGGGTGTGGATGGTTAACAAAACCGTTGCATTAAATGTTAACGGTTCCGCCTTCATGTGAACGATCACATAACAAACGGTGGCATTTAATATAAACATATCCGTTTGTTTTAATTCCGCTCCGCTCCGCCATAAGAACCTTGCCACGTAACAATCTTTGACCATGTGCATTAAACCCACTTTAGCCACATTGCTTACCTTTTAACCTTTGTTACGTGGGTTGTAGTGGTTAATAATACATGCCCACGTGACATTTAACATATCTCCAAAACTTTAGACTTGTGGGTTTATCACCTTTTTTCATATTTCAAACTTTGTTTTAATATATATGGGTTTAATATTTAATTTTTAATAAGGTTTAATAATTTTTTTTTTAATAATTAATTAAAATATATAATTAATAATATAATATATGATTTAATAAAAAAAAACCATATAAAATATTAAAACTATATAATTTAATTAATTTATTAAACCTTAATAAAAAATAAAACTATCCCAACACATATATTAAAAAAATTTCTTTTAAAATTGAAAGTTATTGGGTGATTTCAAAATGCAATATCTCCTCCATACGGTAACGGATTTGAGTGCTGTTCACGGCTACAGGATCGTTTTGGCGAGCTCTTTCCAGTCGATCTAGTTTGGACCAATTCTGAGCAACTTCATTTTTGAGCATTTTTCTACAAGGGACTTGATCTCCTGATCAAGCCCTAATCATTATTTACGATGTCAAGGGAGGTGAAGCTTGGCCAATGCCAGATAGTGGACCAATGTAGCACAATCTCCTCCAAGAGACCCTCAAGGAAGGAAGAGGAATTCCTAAACAGGAAATTCCTCTCTCTTAGCTAAACAACCAAGAGAGTTTGAGTTTCTCAAGCAATCTCAAAATCTGATTATCATCAACAACCTTTTCCTTGAGCCTTCTCCTTCCTTTTATAAGATGAGGATGTGCAAAACCCTAAACCACCTTGAATCAGTTAACCCTTTTCACATGTGGTCCTCCTTCTAGAACTGCGTTGTCCCTTTAGGAGATACATTGAACCTAGACAACGTTATAGATTTGGTCCTGTTGACCCAGTCAAATAGCTCAAACCTATTTCACACACAAGTGGATTTTATGTAACTGGCTCAGATATAGCTTTGTTCACATTGAGCATTGATTTATTCATTGATCTAAGGAGTTTTACATGTCCTCCATTAGTCATTTATTCACAATTGGAAAATAAAACAAAATTTAAATATTCCTATTAGCTTGGGCTAATTAGGAATATTACAGTCCTCCCCTCCCAGATGTTTCTTGTCCTCAAGCAACTGCAAGGATAGAACTAAAGGATGTCTCCTCCTCCTAATTTAGCATCCACATATAATAATCTCCCCCAAATATTGAGATGTTGTTTCAATAATGAATCTCCATATTTCCTCTCCCAAGCATGCAAATTAGTTGAATAGCTATCATCATGAATAAGTAGAGTACTCAGGAAAGCAATAAGGTGCTTCCTAGAGGCTACCTTAAGGCATGGGATTTGAAATGTGTTGGGAAACAAAATTCCCATGTGGATCCTCCATCCCCATGCAATCATCCACACAAAATGAGTCACCTCCCAACATGGCAACTCCTGAAAATGTTCCTCCACCTTGAGCTCCTGCAAAATAGGTGGGCTGAAAATCTGCACATGGTAGACAAGATAGCCTACCCCACATTGTTCTCCTCTCCACTTAAGATAAGTGTAGAGTGCAAAATGATCTTGGGTTGCAAGGATATTTCCCTCAAGTGGCATCATGAATATTAGATTTGCAAAGATCCTCCCTCCAATGTTGTAAAACCAGTTAGCCCAAAATGTTCCATATGTGATGGGCAGAAGGGTATCATCATAAGGTATTCCATCACACACATGTCCCACCTCCAAGAGAAACAAGTGTTTGGTCATGGTGGCCACAATTCTTCCCATGTTCCCATTAGAACATGTACTGAAAAAAATGTGGGAACCTACTTCCCAAAAGGACACATCCAAACCATGTGCATCACTCAACATCATGTCTCCCATCAAGATAAAAGCAATATCAGCAATTGAGAACATGATTATCTCCATCATGAAGGAAATATTGAAGGTCCTATGTGATGCAAGAGAGTACCAACAGTTCCCCAAGTCTTCACAACACAGTTTTACAAAATTCTGCTTCAGAAGAATACATGGCAAATTGTTTCTTGTTACATGGTTAATCATATGAATCAAATGAACATACATGTAAGAAAAACATCTTTTCCTAAGGCAACATAAGAGATGGTTGTATCCATCATATAATTTGGCCCACTGTAGATCATGGAGCTCAATGAATAGCTTTCCCTCTTGTGGAGAAATGCACTGCCAAAATATGGTAAGAGGATGCAAGCAAAAGCTCTCACCATATGTTGGAAGCAAGAAGATACATGGACCCATGAATGAATCCTCAATAATAGTTTGGCACACTCCCATGAAGGGGAATGAACCAAGTGCTGCATGAAATTACTTATCCTCATGCTTGGAAACCCAAGTCAAGAAAATCACACCACCGTAATAGATGTCTCCATCTACCACTTCATCTTCTTCACCTCCTCTTTGCTCACCAAGTGCATTGAATGAGAAGTGATCCTGGGAATACTCTATCAATAAATCCCAGCTCCAAAGTGACAACATTGTTGGCTTATGCAAATAGGCTCCTATCAACACATAGCTCCAATCTTTGACATGCAGAATGTCTAAGGCATCTCCCATAATGCTGCTACATATGAGAAGTCCTTCCCATGAAGAAATTACTTCTTGAAAATCTAAGGCCAAGGAGTAACCCATTTGCACTATGATAGTGCCATCTTCTACTCCTACAACATCATGAAAACTGTGAGAGAAAATCTTCCCTTGCTCTCTCAAGATCATCCCAAGCAACAAAATATTTTTCTTCCTCCTTATACTTCCATCATCCAAATCATGTAGTGACAACATGGTGCTTGACATGAACAATGTTATGCCAACAAAATGTGCCCATACTCTTTTCTTCCCCATGATACAAGTATTCTGCCACATACCCTTAGAAAGAGAGTGATGACCAAACTCTTTCAAGAGAAACCAACACAGCCAGGCCTCCTGCTACCCAGTGTCATTGATATGCAAGTATCTCTCCAGCTTCTTTCTCTCCATCCACATCCACTCAACCAATTGTGGATGTCTCCTTCCACCCTTCATCCTGGTACTCCTCCCATGAGGGCTACCATCATCCCAAATCAAATTCCTGCATTTCATGGGATCTTGAAATGAAATATTCCCGAGGATCAATTTTACCCTATGAGGACCCAAATAGGTGGTAGGAAAAAACCTCCCATCATGATGTGCATGGCTCAATAAATTTCCAACACAATCATGAGAGATTTTATCCATCCGAAGATGTTCTCCATCTACTATCTGCTCCTGTGAGAAGGGAAGATCCTCCTCAAACTGTTGAAGAACTTTGCACTCCATGATGTGCTAAAGTGCACCTCCAATGAATTATTCCCATGAGGTATTCTCCTCATGCATGGCCTCCCAAAACCAAAGGGGCCTTGGATTTTCTACAAGTAGAAGTTTCTCTTTGAGCAGGGGTGTGCTCATTGAGAAAGGGTCATCTAGAAGGGTGAAAGGGTTTCTCACTTCAATATGTCTACCATTCATAATTCCACCCTATATTGCTTCATGAATGAAGCTTCCATGTGAATGCTCCAATGAGGAATGGTTCCTCTCTTATTCCTCACTACCTTTGCATAGTGCAGTGCAAATTTGTTGCTCTAAATCAGCAGCATGCAAAGATGTAGATCCCTTCATACAATGTGCTGAAATGACAATAGATGGATTTTTAATCATACCTTGGTGAGATGTAGAAGCAAGAGCTTATTCTGCAACTATGTAGTCTTCCTCTATTACTGAAGGCTACTCCTCCAAGGTTGTTCCAACACTGGTACAAGTCTCCATCCTCTCAATCTCCCTGAGATCTTCTTCAATACCCTTCAGGGTCTGGAAAAGGAGCAGAGAGATCTCCTCTTCTATCATTCTTCCAAGTGGTGGAGTCATGCTCTTGTTTCTTCTATACAATTCATCTTCTTTGTGAGGGTAGGAACTTCATGGGTCTTCCTCTCCTTCTTTAAACCTTCTGTAGGTCTCATTGCAACTTTATTCTCCTTGAAACCCTGTAGGAGTCTCGGTGCATCTTCTTTCTCTCTTCTGATTTACCTCTTTGGAGAGGCCCTTATTAGATATGACCACTGATGATATTAATCTCATCCTCTCCATAATTCTGATATTTTTTTCTTATATTCACTTCTCTGATAGCTTGTTCTCACAGGCTGTGCCAGAGATCATGCTCTGATACCACTGTAATATCCCCAAAATGGATTGCTCAGTAAGACATGCCTAAAAAATTATTTTTTCAGGGATGTGTGCTTTAGATATCATAAAATGTGTTTAAAAACACTCATAAACCAATTCCAAGTACTACAGCAACCTTTACTCAGCTTTTATTCTGAAAAAGGTGAGCAAAAACAGTTTTTCATGCCCTAAAATGACTGTATTCAGAAATATGCGTAAAAATAAGGGTCATGGCTCTGGGATATGTTATATTAGGTTAATAGGTATTTACATGCCAAATTTAAGAAAAAAAAATGTGTTTTGTTATGTTAAACAGATCCTCCATTCCCGACTAGGCTTAAAATTGTTGATTTCCCATGACTTGGAGTATGCGAAAATTTGTTGAAGATTAGAGAGCGTATTTTCTGAAGGGTTTGGTGATTTTATGTAGAGATAACAGTATGAAAAGCTGATAATATGATTCAAATATCTTACATTAGAAAATACAGATCTATACTTGAAGAAAAAGCCTAAAACCGAAGCTTTATGACATAAGAAGTAGAGGATGAACCAGACAGCGTAATTCTCAGAAATATGAAGTAGTGTTTCATTAATTTTCAGATATATAATAGATAAGAGTACAAAATGATAGATCTAAATGGGTTCTATATGCAAAAATGACTTTTAAGTACATTCCCCTTGGGGATCTCAGCTTATAATGAAGGACACTGAATAGATCTGAGATCTACACCATGGATTTGCAATGAACTTCAGAAATTTCTGAAGAATAATTCACACAGTAGATCAGATTTGAAATAGGATATGGATTGGTTGGCCAATCCACGGATCACCTCAGTGAAGGAAAGGAACCCTTTCACCAGAGATTTCTCCTCCAAACTGCTAACAAATAAACACTGCGACCCTGCCTACAAAATAATGCAGTTTCTGAAGCTAACTACACAGATGAAGTGATGCACACTTTGGCCTCATTCCAAGATAATAATATGAAGCTCAAAACAACTATTACACTCCTGCTAATGATTTATATGACTTCCCCACTGAGAAGATGCAATATAACTCTTCATATCTGAATAGATCTGATTGCACTTGCTGCAACTCTATAAAAAGTGAAGCCCTAATTAGGATTTACGCTATTAAGGGAGTTGAAGCTTGGCCAATGCCAGATAGTGGACCAATTCAATGCAATCTCCCCAAGGAGACCCTCAAGGAAGGAAGAGGAATTCCTAAATAGGAAATTCCTCTCTATTAGCTAAACAACCAAGAGAGTTTGAGTTGCTCAAGCAATCTCAAAATCTAATTATCATCAACAACCTTTTCCTTGAGCCTTCTCCTTCCTTTTATAAGATGAGGATGTGCAAAACCCTAAACCACCTTGAATCACTTAACCCTTTTCACATGTGGTCGTCCTTCTAGAATTGTGTTGTCCCTTTAGGAGATACATTGAACCTACGCAACGTTGTAGATTTGGTCCTATTGACCCAGTAAAATAGCTCAAACCTATTTCACACACAAGTGGATTTTATGTAGCTGGCTCAGATATAGCTTTGTTTACATTGAGCATCGGTTTATTCATTGATCTAAGGATTTTTACATGTCCTCCATTAGTCATTTATTCACAATTGGAAAATAAAACAAAATTTAAATATTCCTATTAGCTTGGGCTAATTTGGAATATTACACTACCACCAGCTAGATTCCACCCTAATATCACTACACACTCTAATACACATCATTAATTCCATGTTATCATGTCCTGTCATCAAGGACCTACATTCCTACCATGTCATCATGACACGTCACCTCACCATGTCAACATACCACATAAGATCCACATCACCTAGACCTAACCCATGCCATGGCATCATGTATATGACACATCATCCCTCTGAGCATGGGGTTGTTTTGGAATCAAGCCCCTATTATACATAGTGAAACTCCATTTTTTCTTGGTCTATTCTAATTGATGGGACATTAATCAATTCCCTAAACTTTGTTAGTCAATAATTATATAGGGGCCCACGAGTATTGGGGATTTTTATCGATGATTACTTGATGTGATGCTCAATACCTGACACCCGATATGCTAATATTTTGTTGATCGATGGTATCCATCACTTGATAGCTTAGCCCAAACCTCTAACCTTCATTAACCAATATATATGTTAGTATTTTTTAGTATCAAGTATGAGCACTCACCATTTCCAACCATTATTCCTGAAAGTTGAAATATTGATATCCTAATAATTGATAGTCCAATACCATTGCGGGAATCATATTGAATAGTAGATAGATATGTCAGGATATGTAAATATTAGGGGTTTGTGCAATATCATTCACACCACAACTGTTAGATATTCCAAAGCCCAATCTCCAAAAAGATAATAAATCAGATGTTGATAAGCTATGGCTATTTGTCAAGAAATGTCCTATTAGTTGATAGATGTATAGATTCTGTCAATATCAAGGGTAAAAATATATAAGTTGATATATCAATATTGAAAGGTCAACACTCCAATCACCCAAAGCTCCTTTTTTTTGTTCTTGGTCATGGATCTAATTGAACCATGTGACTAGGGTCTAGGGCCAAATCCATAATCCCCAAGTTTTTAAAAATCTTGAAAAGGGGTTGGTGCTTGAAATTCTAAAACTTTTGATAGAGTGATATTTCCTACTCCAAGGTTTTTATATAGATTATTAATATGTTTGTAACCTTCTAAAAATGGTTTTGGAGGATACAAGGGTATTCTCCACTTTATGAAGCCAACTAAGAAATACCTCACTCTAAAACCACTTTCTAAGCCTTCCTTCCAGGGAGTAATAAGGAGTACAACCTCACACTTAGCCTCCATTTGAGGCCCTCAAGTCTTCTTATCCAAAATAGGGTTTCCCTTTTTATGAACAATAATTAAACATAGATACACCATATCTATTTAGTTCTCCAAATAGCATATTAGGTTCAAGAAAGTAGACTTAATGGACACACAAAAAAGCTTTCCATAAATTCAACAACTCTTCCATGAAATTTCATTTGATTTCCCCCTTATATAGTCAAGGATTTTTCTCTTACATCCATATAAGCATCATCGGTACGACCTTTTTAACATCATAATGAGCTCAACGATTTTATTACCCTTATATAACATATCAATATTCCTAATTAAGAATCATTGGGAATATTTTACAACCAACTAAACATCATGTTGACTAATCGATTGAGGGGTTAGCATCCCCTACCTTCTCAGATAGAACTTATTATTTGATAAGGGAATCTAATAACTAGGAACATTAACAATAGCTAGGCCTAAATTTTAAGAACCCTATTCTCTTGAGAGCACACCATTATAGTACATGAAGATCCGAAATTAGGCATATAAATATTATACAACCATTATAGCCATATTCACCATTTCATATCATAATTAAGCATCACATACACAATGTTTTTCATTTAGCAAACAAGAATTTAAAAAATTCTCATTTCCTCAATCACCATTTATATTTGATTTAACATGATTTACATTATGGATTTAAAGTGATTAAGATAATTATCTACAAGTAATTGATGAAGGGTGAGCTATATTCCATATCACCATAGTCTTAGATACATTTTAATATGTCTTGCATCTAGCCACCCCTGAGCTAGACCATGAGGTCATGAGGGAGTTTCTTACTTAACAATAGATGGTGGATTCATTAAAGAAATTTTAATTCATCAAGTCAAAATCATCCATTATATTTGTCTTTCTATGGATATCTTTGGTCTATTTCCACAACCCCACAATGAGCTAGATTCCATATCACCATAGTCTTAGATACATTGTAATATGTCTTGCATCTAGCCACCCCTGAGCTAGACCATGAGGTCATGAGGGAGTTTCTTACTTAACAATACATGGTGGATTCATTAAAGAAATTTTAATTCATCAAGTCAAACTCATGCATTCTCTTTGTCTTTCTATGGATATCTTTTGTCTATTTTCACAACCCCACAAGTGTTGGTCTCCCATGAATTCCTGTCTGTCCTCTCTATACCCTTTTTTCATGTCTCATTTTCTCCACAAGTGCTCTTCTCATCCTTTGTACACTCATATTTATATCCCCCACCCCACTTTTCTCCTTTCACAAATTTATTCCTTGCTATATTTTCCTATCAGTGCTATCCATTAAGTTCAACTTAGAATATTGTAGTTAGAGTCCAAAAGTATTCTCCTATGGTATGTTTCCCATAGCTTGAGTAAGATAGTCAGGGTAAAACCCCACTACTTCCATAAATGTGGAAGTTTCTAGCACACCTTTCCATTAGATATTTTCGTGGTAAAGTTAACAATCTTAGATGTTATGAGTATTGACTTAGCAAAATAATTGATTAGCAAGGAATAAATTTCATAAACACCTTTTTGTGGTAGCTTTTATCCCTGCCATGTCTTCTTATGGTCTATATAAAGGATCTACCTCTTCATCAATTTTTATTAGAATATAGTTATAATTGTTCTGGGTCTTATGCCACATTTTCCTTTAATTTTCCACACAAGGATCATTCAATTACAATTACAATATTTTAGGGGGAATCAGCGTTGGGATTGTTACGACAAGCCTCAAAGATATTACAACAGTATACCTTATATGAGCTCAACGTGTCACTTGTGGGAAATGAACCTAGGTGGAGACGATAATAATCATTCCATCTAACCATGGAAGATAAATATAATTCACTAAGTATCCTTTATTAAAATATTTAAATATGAAATAAATTGAAAAATAATTGTTTTTTTAATGAGAATGAGAGTTTTGTATTTATATGCAAGTTTGTGCCTATATCACAACAAATACATCAGGTAGTACATATCTATATCTTCAAAAAAAAATCCTTATCCTTTTTATCTAGCAAAAAAATAATTATTTCAATGGGACTCCAAAGTGGAACAAACAAAATGAGGTATCATCGGTATATACTTTACAAAACTAACCCAAAAAAAAACAAAATTTACTTGTCATACTATCACTGATTGATAATGCAATCCTTCATAACTCTGCAATGGCAATTCATTTAGCTATAAGGAATAGGAGAGACCTTGATTCAACCATTGATTTTTAAATCTCCAAATGTTAATTTACACCCTTAATTAGCACATAATTCTGCATCGCGTCTTGATTGATGTCACAAATACCTTGGAAATGTGCTATTGAAGAGAATCCATTCACTAATTTCTGATGGAAACTTGACTAAACTAATATGGGGGTTGAATCAGTTTAGTACATTCATGGACATAATTTTTTTTTTCTTTTAAACTCGTTAACTGAACTTTTAAATGAAAATCTAAACACATTATGAAAAACATATTTAATATGTGAACAACAAGAAATATGTAAACCAAAAACACCACATCAACATATAAAAGCATCACATATGAACACCATAAATAAGTTGAAACCCATAAAGGAAGAAAGCCACAATTTTGTGATTATTGTGATGCAAAGGCATGCTCATACTCCCTTATTACATATGATTTTTTGTAGGCTCCAATATATAGGAGGTTGCTACCTCAATGTTTTTGCAAGCTGCAATATGCATGGAAGCTCCAACTGCCATAATTTTTCTACAAGCTAGAACCCATAGGAGGCTCCTACCTCAATAGGCTCCAACATTTTATTTATCAAGCTACAACTTTAAATGAGACCACAATCCCCTCATACAAATTGAAAACAATATGTTGGTTTACCTGGTCTATAACTCTAGACACCTCCATCTATGGTTTTTATTCTCCTTCTCCTTAAATATGCATCACAATTGCTCTGTATGCGTCGGGTAAATAATGTATAACACCTCAGCGAGCTCTCATATTTTCTAACACTCCAACTCTTCAGACTTGCAATGTCACACATTTTATAAACAATATTTGTTGGCTATTGGTATTCCAACCATGAATATGAAGTGAAAGGACTTGTCTCTTTGCATTCCACTCATTTGTTTCACACCTTTTTAGATTTTGAATATAACAATAAAATAAAATCTTCCCCAAAAATTATTTTCAGCCACATGTAATGACTAAATCAACAAGCATAGTCACTATAGGCTTTGCAATATTCATTAGTAAGACATCAACAATGATTAGAGGCTCAATATTTATCTAAAAAATGAAACTTCTCAAAAATTATCCAAACCATAACGACCAAATAGATCTCATCACCAGGGTTCCAACGCAACTTGTTTCATCAAAATATGAGTTTGTATGAGTAAGTTATGGTCTATTGTTCATTTTCTCAAACAGGTAAAAATTGTGCAGAATAGTGATAGACTGATGACTTGGCATTCCAGTCAGCACCTCAAGAATATTCATGGAATATTCTCCATATTTCAGCCAGTGACACGGTGACAAGTGTCACAATCATATTCGCCAATGTTTCTTCGGGAAGTTGAATTTTTTGCTCCTAATCCTAAGTTTGAAATTACCTCTATGGTGAATTATTATTTTAATGGTGAGATTTTTGGGCCAATGGAGAAGGACCACATGGCGCAGCTAGAGGCTGCCACATGCCCTCTCCCATGGAAAGTTTGGATGGCATATTAATTTTATATCAAGGTCAAAATTTGGGCTCATATATCATTTCATACAAGTCTCAATGCAAAGGTTTGAACCATAGTCATGGGGCGCAACATATATCAAAAAAAAATTATTATAACCCAAAGTTTTTTTAAATTTGGTTATTGACCAATATATATTGCAAAAAAATTTTGTGGTGGGGTCGAGGTTGAACACACGACCACCCACACATAGATCCAACGCCTTACCGCCATACCATACCACAAGACCTTGTTAACATAAGGACTCTGCCACTATTTCAAGTTTGCCATCGGAGAGTTTGGGGGTCCAGAGGGGGCCAACCCCTTCCCACATGTTTCTAAAGCACTCAATATTGATGGCCAATACCATTCCAACAGGAGTTTTAAAATGAAATTAAATCGTGTTATTAACAACTTAATCTATGGTTAAGCCACATAATTCGCAATCAACGGTAAAACATGGTTAAGCGCTAAAAGTGCCATTAAATATACTTAATCCAGACTTATATTAACATTGACTACACGCTTATATTATTGAAGCTTTTTTCGGACCTTCCAAATGCGGGGAATTGCCATTTTTAGTGGAGTTAATTGGCGGACTTCCAGATTTAGTGGAGACAAACTAGGAAAATTTGGTTTTTCCATAACTGAGGCAATTTTCGACCAATTTTGGCTCAGGAAGAGTCATTCTTGGTATATTTTGATTTTTTGGAGCCATTAGAGTAGGTTGCAGAGGCAATAGGAGACTGTAAACAACACTTTTTCATAATTGAAGCTAATACAAAGGCCAAAGCTATGAAGCTGGAACAAGGAGATGCAACCCAGGAGGGGTGAACTCCTTCATCAATAACTTATGTATTTGACTCTGTTATTTTTTCTTGTTGTGTTTTTATATGCTATTGTTCAACATTGAGTTTCCATGATTTTATATTCATGAAATACACTTAATCTCATCAATTTAAGTGAATTTTCAATCATAAGCACATGTATAAACCCTCGTATGATAAGCAAACCAAAGCACTTTCATGTTAAATATGAAACTAATATTAGCACAACATTAAATAATAAAAAAAATTAGATCAAGTTGGTATCTGAGCACATGGTTTCTAAAGGTTTTTTTCTTTCTTTTCTTGAGATTGTGCAAGAAGGGTTTTAATAGTTGAAATTTTTTGATGTTTACAAGGTTGAAGTTGCAGAGAGGAGAAGGGAAGGTATTGGTTATTAATCCTGAGATTAGCACAAAAAGAAAGAAAGTTGAGAGAGCATCATATTCATCCAAAGTTCCACTCAAATCTACACTTGAAGCACCTCAAGTTCTATCTCCAGCTGTTGAGATTGAAGAGGTACAAATTGCACAAAAAGCTGAAGTGATTGCAGAGGTAAAATCATCAGAGGTTGAGCTTGAATCCTTAGCCATTATGTCAGGTGTTAGAGAGACTCATGGAAATTTAAAATAATAATATTTCAGATGATACTTCAAGGACATTCAAAGAAGGGTTAAAATCATGTTTGATTCATTCACTGCAGAAATAGCAGGAGAAGGTTCTAAGCCTCCACATGGAGAAGGACCTTTAGATGGTAAGACGGATGAAGAGGAGAGTTCAAAATTTAGTTGAGTAAATCTACCTCCATCTCCACCATCCTCATCCTCATCATCTTCATCAACATATTCATCTTCCACTTCCACCACAAAAACCACCGACATTCATTCAAAAATCCGAAAAGGAAAAACTCCATTACTCAAGTTGGACATCAAGTATGAAATTCCAATGTACAATGGTGAGGTAAATGCAGAGAAGTTAGACAATTGGATCTGTCAATTGGAAGTATACTGCATAATTCAAAATCTACAAGAGGATGACATAAATATCCAGTTATCTTCATTAAGGCTAGAAGGAGAAGCATTTTTTTGGTGGGAGGAAAAGACTCAAGAGGAAATGTGAATTCATGGTAAGATATCCATTTCATGGGTTGAATTCATTTCTTCCATTAAAATACAGTTTTATCCATTAGCCTATATGAAAAAATAAATAATGAGTTGGAAAAACTTTAGGCAACTCAAAGGCCAAAATGTTCAAGAGTACACATAGGAGTTTAGAAAGAGGGCTTTATTGTTAGGAGTAAACTTGAATTAACAAGACACACTCTTGAAATAAATTGGGGGTTTACATTCCTACTTGAAACATATTATCCTTATGTTTAATCCAAACAAATTAGATGAAGTATGTGTGCAAGCCACGCATATTGAAGCAAGGGGAAAGAACATTCACGAAGAGGGTAGTAAGAAGAAGCCATTCAAGGGTAAGGGAAAAGAGAAGGGAGGAAAATGAAAGGGAAAGAAGAATGCAAGAATAAAGAAAGAAGGGGAGAAAAATAGATGCAACATTGTTCCAAAGAGGGGCATGATGAAGTCCACTATTTGAAACTACATCCTGTTGGCTAAAGGGGTCCTGACCCAGGTTCAAAAGTTAAGGTTTGACAACAAAACCCTATACTACTGGCCCTTTTGGCAGTGACCTGCTTGCACAGGCCAAAGTCCACCTGAAGCAGTATGGGAGGGTGCTAGAACCAGGTTTCTGCACCCTGGGAGAGGGCAGGTAAGTCAGGCAGAGCTGCGTTCGACATCCCAAATATTAGATCACATATTACAGAACCACAATCTATCAGTCCCTTCACATCCATGTGCAAAATACCATATATAATCACAATAAACAACAGATACAGGACAATAAAGAAATTATAGCATCTATTCTTGCATAAAGTCTAATAACCAGATTCAAATCAAATGTCAACGCAGCACAAGTAATTAACACAGTTATTTGCGGATCTCAATAGAGAATCATGCATAACATAACATATAGTATAGAGTCCAACAACCTTCCACTTTCATTAATCCTTCAAATCCTTTTACAATACCCAAAACCCAACCTGCACACACAGCAACAGGATTCGTAGACAGCAGGACTGAGGAGCTCCACACACATAGCCAGCAGGAGTCCTTTCCCCAAAAACCAAAGACAGATCTACCAATTCGCGATTTGCACCAATCTTAGTTCAATGTCTACTTTACAACTCAAAAAAGGTGCAATTACTTATACTACTTTAGCCTACGCATCCAATGGTCTGCCAATGGTCCGTAAACCATGGTTTGCGGACTCTTGGCCTACCCTTGACCCACATACAATGCATTAGGGGCTTTGACCCACCCCAAAACCCCTGCGTTAGACTAAATATAATAAAAAATATACAAAAATGGACCAAATTCGCAACTTTTGTAGGAGACCCTCTTCCAACAGTCCCCTAACAAAATCTTGTGACTCGTCCCAACTCACTGTGGTGGAGGGGCCTCCACCTGTGCCTGTATGGTTACTCTATTCATAGATTCATTTGATTTGATACGGTTTGAGTCAGCTACCATTGATGTAGCCTGGTAGCAGATCTCCACGTAGGGTAGCAAGCCTAACCTCTTCGCCATCCGTGATCTCCTTAACTATGTAGGGACCAGGCCAATGCTGCCGGAACTTCTCGGGATGCTTTGCAAACTGGATATCATATAAGAGGACCAATTCGCCTTTTGCGAATGTCTTCTGGTGAATGTGTCGATCATGCCAGGCTTTATCGCGAGCCTTCTGGACTTGCTGATGGAAATTCGCAATAAACCGATCTTCCTCCAAAGCCATAAGATGTGCTAATTGCTCCTCCATGATGTCTGATTCTGCCATTTTTGTAAATGTTGCGATACGCAAACTAGGAACAATATAATCCATGGGCATAATGGCTTCTTTACCATAAACCATCCTGAATGGGGTTTTTCCTGTTAAATTCTTGTAGGTTATTTGATAGGCCTAGAGGACCGACGGGATGTGCACGTCCCAATTGCTACGATCAGCACTGCATACCTTGGTCAGTGCTTGCTCCAAGATTTAATTAAAAGCTTCAACCACGTTGTTGGCCTAGGGGTGATATGGCGTGCTCTTCATGTGATGGATCCGGAACTCCTCGGTCAAAGCTCAGATTGTTTCATCAGCAAAGTGCGTACCATTGTCACTCATGAGAATCTTCATACATCCAAATCTGGTCAGGATTTGTTCAAAGATGAAATGCACAGTGGTATCCGCAGTCCAATCCTTTACTGCTTCCGCTTCCGCCCACTTGGTTACATAATCGGTGGTCGTAATAATGTAGCATGCACCCATCTTCTTTCCTGGTGGGTTGATAGGCCCAATGAAATCGATAACCCACTTATCAAATTATTGTAGAGCCATTTGTGGCTGAAGGGGAATTTCATCTCTATAGGATGGCCTCCTGGTTCATTGGCATGTATAGTAGGATTTACAATAGTCATGGGCATCAGTATGCAGAGTTTGCCACCATAACCCAGCCCTTAAGATCTTTTGCGTCGTTTCTTTCCCTGCGTAGTGACCTCCTGCTACTCTAGCATGAGCTTCTGCTAAGATAGCATGCCTTTCGTGCTACAAAACATATCGCCGCAATACTTCATCTGCCCCCATATTATATAATTTACCTAGGATGATGGTAAAGTTTGCTGCCCGGGTGACTAACTCTTTCTTCTGCTATACAGAGTACTCTAGAGGTGCCGTCTCAGTAGTCAAGAGCTAAATGATATCAGTGAAGTGTGCATCTACTACCTTGATAGAAAATAGCTACGCATCAGGAAATCTGGCTTCCAGGTCAGTTGGCTCCTCACCACTCTCTATTCGGGACAAGTGGTCCGGCCCCGCATTCAACTTTCCCAACTTAATTATGATTTCAAAGTAATACTCCTGAAATAACAGTAGCCATCGACATATTTTCCCCCCCAACACAGGCTTATTGACCAGGAAATTTAAAGCTGAATGGTTTTTGAACATTTTTAAGTGTCCTCCTAATAAGTAATGCCAATATTTCTACAATGCGGAAACCATGGCCAATCCCTCCCACTCTTTGGTGGAGTAGTTGCGTTCCGCACCAGAGAGCTTCCTACTTGCAAAGGAAACTGGATGGTCAATAACTCCTTCTCCTGGTTGTGTAAGGACAACCTCGAGAGAAATGCTCGATGCTTCGACGTGAACATGGAATACCTTCTCCCAATCCGAAAAGATGAGAATAAGTGCCGAGACCATATTTTATTTTAGTAGCTCGAAGCTCTTTTGACATTTGACATTCCAAAAGAACGAAACATCCTTCTTGAGCAATTTTTCCATAGGGGTAGTAATCAGTGCATAGCCATGAATGAATTTCCTGTCATAGCCTCTTTGTCCAAGGATCGAGCACAACTGTTTCTCCATGGTTGGTACTAGAAAATTTATGATAACTATGATTTTGGCAGGATTTACTATTAGTCTTGTTAGCTCCCTATAATTTGCAAGATTGGAAAAGTCAAACTGCAGAGAGAACACTTGAACCACTTTGGAATTCTAGGATCTAGCCCTCCTGAATCCGGAGAGGGATCTCTCCAATAAGTGCAAAGATTTTGATTTATCTTTAAAGGGTTTGGGTAATGATATTAGGCTAGTTATTAAGAACGAGGTTTTTTGTTTCTTTTGGATGGTTGAGAATGATTATTAGTTGAGTGGAAAGTCCTAAATGGAAAGAGTTTCAAAGGTGTGAAGTTGCAAGCAATTAGAACAAGCTTTGGCTAAAAATATCGATATAACACTGGTTTTTAGTCCATTGGGCTATGGAGTCATAAAAGGGCTTTAATTGTGAAACAATTCAAGAGTGATCCAAGGGGAAAATCATCTATATCACAAGATCTTTGAGATTAAAATGATGGGATGGAAAAAATAAAAGTGTTGGAGGAGTGGAAACAGATAATAATTTCAACTAGGATTTATAATCTGTCCAAACAAGAAAAGCCTTTTAAGCAACTGTTTAAAACCAACCAAAGGGAAGGGCTCATCGTAAACCTCTTTGGACAAGCTCGTATTCAAGATAACTCAAGAGAAAAACAATCCAGTAATCCGCATAATTACCTTCAGAAAGGATGAAAAACACATAACAGAAACAAAGTGCAACTTAAGATCAGATAAGATACTTTTAAATATAGTCTGCTTTCAGCATACACTTAGGGAAACTTTCAGAATCTACCTTTGGAGAAAGAAGCTAGAAAACAGGGAACACCATCACTTTTCTAGTCTAACTTTAATAATAAAATAATTAAAATAACATTCAATAATAATGTTTAAAGTAAACAGTAGGACGAGGGAACACCAACATTCCTAACTTCTCAACTGTATTGAATCATTCTTAAATAAAAAATTTAGAGGAAAACATTGAGATAAAGCTTATTAGTCAGAGAAGGGTACTATAAACAGTGAATCCTAACTCTATGCTTGTTGTTCTTTATTAGAGAAATAATGGACAATATGGCATACACAAAAGGAAAACAATTACACAGAAAGGGGCACTTTACCAATGATATAGACCAAGATCCCAAGAAACAACTTGTTATTGATGTCAAACCAGTTACA
The DNA here is from genome assembly GCA_034641835.2 of Pinus albicaulis. Taxonomy (NCBI): domain Eukaryota; kingdom Viridiplantae; phylum Streptophyta; class Pinopsida; order Pinales; family Pinaceae; genus Pinus; species Pinus albicaulis. The sequence goes on along the minus strand of CM076579.1, from coordinate 1,139,142,990 downwards.
GTCTTCAGCTCCAATGTTTTATTTTAGCAATCATATTCACTTCTTAGCCTAACTATTCGATCACAAACAGAGCTTCAAGAGCCTTTGAATACTATTTACAAATAGAAAGTTTCGAGCACAAGTATATTTCAAAGTTCTGCAACCAACATTGTTTCATCTTCTACAGAAGTATTTATAGAAGAAATAAAGAGGTGGGATGGGATAAAATATCTTCAAGGTTCAATTAATACAGATTAATTATTCTCAGCCTTTAAGGGGCTCGATGGAGAAGTTTACATATATTCCCTCTGTATTAATTGATTTACATTTAATAATTAAGCTCGGTGGGGAGCTTTTGTTGACTTTAAGGTTCTGTGTCATCTTGTAATAACTCTGTTGATATTTTTGTAATTAATCCTTTTGGTTGAATTAACTGTTCGGCTGTATTGGGAAAATATCTTCTGCTCTGATCATAACTCGGCCTTTTGTCGAATGCTTTGAGGCTACAAGTGGCAATCTGGTAGCTGAGAGGAATGAATTAGCCTCTGACGTGGTAGTGGAGGTTCTCGGTCAGATAGATATTTTTTATTTTTTCTTTATTTGTGTTTAATTTAGTGGATTAGGATTTTGATTTTCGATCTTAGCCGTAATCCACCAAATCTGTGATTCGACCTTCAATTCTTCATTTCTGGTATGATTTAATCTTCAATACTGATATTCCTTGTTTCAATTATGCATTGTTGTGTCTTGTTGATGTGTAGGTGTTGTAGGGGCTTTATGGCATCAATGCTCATGATACACTGATGAAACATGGCGTTGAACCCTTCGTAGTAATCCTATTTGATAAATGAAATCCTGGAGGATCATCATCCTCGGCTTTTATTCTCTTTTAAAATGATTTTGAAAAACTTTAATACCTGCATAAACAACAAAAACATTAAGAAAATCCTGCGTATTCAGTAAAACTGCTTCAGAGGTTGCAGTTAGGAGCATGGCGATTGGATGAGAGCATCCAACGGTGGAGATTTGTTCGCGGGGGTCAAAAGGAGAGCGGTGGGAGAAAATGGTGGAGATTTTAAGTTATGGCCATTGATCTTGCAGAGATCAATGGTCGGGAGAAAATGTAATAATAAAATGCAACAGAGTCACATTATAATAATATGGGCGAAAAATGTGAAGAAACGGGTTAAAAACATTAATCATCAATGAAAAAGGAAAGGAAGAAAATTGGGACTTCCGGAATGATTTTGGGTCGTTAGATCATATTGGTCGTCAGAGGTCAACAGCTGTGGTTGATCGCAAAAATCCTTGATATATGGCGGAGGGAGATAGTGTAATGGGAGATTAGATCTGAGCCGTTGATCTGCAAAGATCAACGATGGGGAGCACACGCGATAAAACATAACACATAATGAGGAAGGCAGTTTCGGGAGGGAAAACCGGCTGTATCGCGCAGCAAAATGGGAGAAAGGTGGTGTCACCTTTTTGAATGCGATATGCGTTAGAAGGTGATACGTAGCATTCAAAAACCGCCCATTTCGCGTAGCTCTCAGATAATTAACCATCGCGCTTGAACTTAGGTGAAAACACGTGACAACTGTTAGATCTGGGTCCTCAAATCAGACGGTGGGGAGTGAGCATGATGTTGGATAGATGTGATGGTAGAAGGAGGTGGGGCGGTTCCAATTTGAGCCGTTGGGTCAAGGATTGGACAGCTAAAATTAAATCTGAGGAAAGGCAAGACCCACAGGAGGCGGGCCTGTCAGGATTATTATGAACCATTATATGTACAAGATCAACGGCGAAGATTGTATCTGGGAATAAATGGAAAAATAAATGAGGCAGAGAAAGGGTTAATATGGGCCGTTGATCTGCAGAGATCAATGGCTAGGATTGGCTAAAAGAACATTATATAGTGGGGTGTATGAATTTTAGCCAAGGTGGTGAGGTGCAATCTAGACCGTCGAATCTGGATGTATGGATGGTCCAGATCCAATCAGAAGGTTCACGATCAGAGGAGGTGAGGGATAAGCAACGCCAAAGCGATTGACTGTGGTTCATCGATCTATGGATCAGATCGACGGTGGAGGATGAATCGGAAGATCGCCAATCAGAGGCGGTGAATAAAATAATACACCAGGCCAATGGAATTCTCCGATGTGATGTAGCGCTGGCCGTTTGATTGGTCCAAGATCAACGACGGAGAATGGCTCCGACCAATGAATGGGCAGGACCCTTTATATCATATGAAAATAAAAAATTTATGAAATATGAAGGTTTTATGGTGTCGGGGCGGGTTATATAATGAGGCTTGGTGCCCGATTTCGGGGCCTATGGATATATGAAAAATCAAAGGGACTGGGGTTTATATATATATATATATATATATAAGGGCCAATTGGCATTGGAAGCAAGGTGATGGTCTTTCAATCTACCCATTTGTAAAATCCCCGATGTGAGATTCTATCCATCGTTGATCGGGTTTTCAGATCAACAGTCTTTATCATATAATAATATGAACCCGCTGGTTTAGACCAAAACTTCGAAAAAATGGGTTTTTTACAAAATTCAAAGGGAATTTTGTATCGGGAAGGTTTATATAAACATTTAAGCACCTGATTGTGGGTTCTTGGGTTTTACAAAGCGGTAATGGGATCGGGGGTTATGTATAAAGGAGCTAATCGCATCGAGCTATTTGTGTGTAACAAAAAGTGTTGCGCTCATGGCAGTTCCGATGCGATAAGCGCTTTTGGCCTTAGCGCTTGGCTCTAGCACCAAGGCATATGGTGGGGAAGTGGTTAGGACTTAGCCCAAAGGGGTTTAAGCCTACAGTTAAAAAACTTATTTTTTTTTGAAATGTTTCAAGGTTTTTGATGGATTTGGGGGTTTCGGTAAGGTTCAAAAGTGAGTTTCAAAGCTTATAAAAGGGATTTTCATGAAGGGGAAAGGGCAATAAATGAAAAATGGAGGAATTTTATGGGAAAAAGGGAATAAAATGAAGGTTATTTTTGAGTGGAGGGAAGTGAAAAAATGGATTTTTGAAGCAATCTTTTCTCTTATGAAAATAGCAAAATTTCTGAGTTTTGAAGGGGAAACGACAGTGAAGATTTAAAGAAAGGGCATGATGTGTTCATGAGTCTTCAAGAGATAACATTTTTAGCAATAAAAATTGTTTCTTGAAGGCTCAAAAAATTATTTAGCCACCATTTGATATGACAAATTTTATTGGTGGCTAACAGTGGCTCCACTTGGGGATGGTGCCTTCTTGAAGGCACCAAGAACTTCAGATTTACATTCTCTAGGGGCTGATTAGTGCCTCATCCATTGGGCTGCAACTTTCTTCACTTGAATGATCTTCTTTTGCTCCGAAAATATTAGCAGCCATGAAAAAACAATGGAACTTCATCAACACAAGCTTTCTACCTACCCAATCCTACTAATCTAACATTTTTTCTTCTTTAGAGTGCACTTGGATTGGAAAACTCTTTTACAACATTTTATTATTTTGAAAGAAAAAAAATCTAATCTAATTCTACTCCTTATTTCTCCATGAACTCAGATTAAACAGTTGAGTTCATATGCTTCTCTACCTAATCTACTAATATGTTAGGATTAAACAGTCTAACATATTTTTATTCACTAATTTCTAAACAGAAATTTAAAAGCATACAAGTCAGGATTGAACAGTCTAACTCATTGCTAATATATAGCATAAACAAAAAACTGCACATATATATTATTTCGCAGAAAATTAAATCAAAATGGAAGGCTTAAGATCTGAAAGTTCTAAGCACGGCCTTCTCTTTCCTTCAGCTCTGTTTTTACTTCTGTTTGAGTTGTTTTCTCCTTGTTATCTGGTTCAGATTTTAAGCTGATTAGAACCAGTTTACTTCTGTATTTGACTCATGATTAAACTAGATTTGAGTCATTCTGCTTTTCGACACTCAGGTTCAAATTTTGAGCATGTTTGAACCTTTAATTTCTATCCTAATCTACCTAGCTGATAAGCCAAGATTAAAATATTTGGAAAATCGAATTCACTAACCTATCAACAGTCAATTTAAAACTAATTAGTCATGATTAGGCTGTATGACTAACTAGAAGTGTGTTTTTCAGGAGTGGCATTTGAACTTGCACACTTTCAGACTTTATTTTTCTTTTTTGGTATGGGTTTGTACCTTTATTGTTTTTACAACCTGCCCTCTTTTATTTCTTCTATTGTTTTTGTATTTTTTATTTTTCTAACTTTGAATGCAATGATGGGTGAAATATTTATAATGAGAAAAAAGATAAAAGGGCTTTCAGAACATGATAGGATCAAGAGAAGTAATGTTTAAGCATCCTTCCATTGATAGGACCCCCAAACATTTCAGATCCATTGAACACCTGCAAAAAATAAGCATTATTACCAGTAGCAGAATGAATGAGATAAGGGCCAAGCCATAAGTTGTCAAATTTCTCATGCTTGCCCTTGTCTTCTCTCCTTGAGTCCCACTTTAAAACTTTGTCCCCAATATTGAAATTGTTGGCCTTTATTCTTCTATCAAAAATCTTTTTGATGTTGTCTTGCTTCAGTAATGCTTTGTTATAAACCTCCTCTCTGGTTTGATGAAGATGAATTATTTGATTAATCCTTCTGATCATGTCATTGTCTTCAGATTGAAATTCTTGAATCAACTTCATAACTGGTATACCAAGGCTGGTAGGAAAAATTGCATCTCTACCATACACAAGCTGGTAGGGTGACATACCAATAGATTTCTGTCCTCCAACAACTTCTTGATTATGTTCACCAAAATCGTGTTTGAGGATTCTGCTAACCCATTACCTTGAGGGTAATAAGCGGTAGAATGGCCCAATGTAATCTGATATTTGTGACAAAATTCAACCACCTTCTTGGATCCAAATGTTGTTGCATTATCAGTGATGATCTTCCTGGGACAGCCAAATCTAGAGAGGCTATTAGTCTCCAAGAATTTTATTATGACTGAGTCATTGGCTTGCCTAGAAGGGATGGCTTCTATCCATTTGGTGAAGTAGTCTGTGGCAGTGAGAATCCATCTATGTTGGGCAGATGATGGTGGATGGATTTCTCCTATGAAGTCAAGTCTCCATTGTTGAAATGGAGCTTCAACAGTGATTGGATGCAAAGGTAAGCGTAGCAGCTTCTTTTTTCCTTCAAAAATTTGGCATTTATGACAGGCAATGATCATCTTGTGTACATCAAGAAAGAGAATAGGCAAATAGTAACCAGCCCTTAGGATTTTGTTGGTTGTTGTATTCCAGTAGAGGTGGCCTCCACATTCTCCCTCATGGAACTCATGCTTAACCTTCTCTGCATCATACTCAGGCAAACATTTAAGAAATATACCACTTGCATTTTTCCAATAAAAACATTTATCTACAATGAAATAGTTTACAGCTTTTAACTTCAAGAACCTTGCCTTTTTTTTTGTCAATAGAGGAGGTGTGTTCAAATTAATCAAAACATAAAGAATATCAGCATACCAAGAGGAATTCATAAAATGGTCTTCAAAAATGGGGGTTGAGAGTTCCTCTTGTTCATCTAAAGCATCAATCATATTAATATCAAGAACTTAAAAATTTGATTCAGCCATTAATATAGCTAGAACTTGGCCTTTAATGAGTTTAATGGGCTTGATATCTAAATCGTATTCAAGTATAACAACAATCCACTTACCTCTCTTACCATCTGGGTTTTGTGTTAGAATGTCTTTCACAACTCAATTTGGGACAAAGTCAATGATGTGTGAGTGCAAGACGTATACTCTGAAGTCATTTAAGGCCTTGACCAAAGCAAAAGATTGCTTTTCCATAATGTTATACTTCAAAGGAACATCTCTCAATGCCTTGCTAAAGAATGCAATAGGCTGCTCTTGTCCTTGTGGATTTTTTTGTAAAAGGACAACAGCTATTGTATGTTCTGATGCAAATAAAAAAATATAAAAATCTTTTGAAAAATCAGGACTTATTAGGACTGGTGTTTTGGTTAACGCTTTTTTCACCAACTCAAAGGAATTATTTGCTTCCAAGGTCCACTTAACCCCTTGATCCTTTTTTAGCATGTTTGTAATGTTTCTAAGGAGCTCAGCTAAGTTGGGTATGAACCTTCTCAAGAAATTAATCTTTCCAATGAAAGATTGTATTTCCTTGATATTTTGAGGATGAGAGATTTGCAATATGGCCTCAATCCTCTTTGGATCTATCTTAATATCCTCTTCTGAAATGATGTGTCCAATAATTTTACCTTCTTGGAGCCCAAAAAGTGTTTTCTTTGGGTTTAATGATATCCCAAACTTTCTGCATCTCTTGAAAACTGTTCTCAAATGTGCTAAGTGCTCTTCATCTGTCTTTGAAAAAACAGTCACATCATCAAGGTAAATAATGATGAAGTAGCCCAATTCTTTCGAGAATGCTATGTCCATGGCTCTTCAGAATGTTGCACCAGCATTCATTAGACCAAAGGGCATTTTCACATACATGAAAGTGCCCCAAGGTGTAGTAAGAGATGTCTTTAATTTATCATCAGGGTGAACTAAAATATGATTGTACCCTGAGTAGCCATCCAACAAAGAAATTATTTTTGAACCAACTACCCTTTAAAAAATATGGTCCATCTTGGGTAAAGGGTAGTTTTCCTTGAGTGAAGCTTTGGTTAAGTCTCTAAAGTCTATACAAAGCCTAATATCTCCTGTTTTTTTCCTAACTGACACCAGATTAGACACCCACTCAGAATATCTAATAGGGACAATAATACCAGCTTCATACATTTTCTTGATCTCCTTCTCAACCAAAGGTAACTGAATAGGGTTTATTCTGCGCAGTTTTTGTTTAAATGGCTTTTGGTTTTCCTTGAGAGGGATTTTGTGCTAAATTATTTTAGTGTCATAGGATTTCAGATCTTCGTAACTCCACGCAAAAACATCAGAAAACTCTTTAAACAACTCTATGTATTTGAGTTTAATGTGAGCTGGTAAAGTTTTAGACAGTTTGATCATCATTGGTTTTAGTTCACTGCCTATATTTCACTCCTCAACTTCAGTCTCTACAGGTTCCAATTTTGGCTTCTTGGCCACATCATTGAAATCAAACAACTCTTCTAAAGGGGCTAAACCCTTTGGCAAACTCTGATCTTTAGAGTGCAGGGTTTCTAAGTCCTCTATTTCTAGCTCTGCAATCATCTCTATTGTATTTTCAAGTTTGATAGACAAAATATTTATATTACCAAGCTCAGGAGATTTTTCTTCTTCATCAAGAAAATTTTCTTCACTAGGGCAATCTGTTTCATAATTTGAATCCGAACTGTGTAGTTTAAATTCATTTCTGAATTGCATGAAGTCTTCTATTTTTTTGTCTCCGTCAAACACTTGCCAATACTTTTCGTTATCAGGGACAGCTGGTCTGAATTTAATTTGAGTTTTACATTCTTTGGTTTCATATGGCGTTAAACATGTTCTAGCAGCAAAGGCCAAACTATGGGCCATGTTATTATTTCTTCTTGACACAAAATCAATTGGGAGTCCTCAAAAGTTTTCAATAGATCCATGACATAATTTCGATAGGCTCTAAGTATAGGGTGATTAGCGTTGTATTCCACGTTGACCCGCCTAATAATTAATTCTGAATCCCCCTGCACTTTAATTCTTCTAGCTCCTAACTTTTTCAACAAATGTAAGCCTAAAAGAAGAGATTCATATTCCGCTATGTTATTCGAACATTGAAAGTTTAATCTACAAGAAAGGCTTTCTGTGTGGTTGCTTTCAGTGTTGCGTATCCAGACTCCTGCACCAGCATTGCTTCTAGTGCACAACCCGTCAAAGTTCATACTCCACAGAGGATTAGTTTCAATTTCTGCTTAGTTACTATCCTCTTCAACAAGTGTGCTATCGGTTTGTTGTGGAATATCAGCGCCATGTTGAATTTGTTTTAATTCCTCAGGATTTTCACTGCTTTGAGGAATACTTTCTTGACTGTCAAGGTTAAAAAGTGAAGGATGCATGACTTGTAGCTCAAGACCTGTGTTTGGTTTGCTAAAGTTTTCAAATGTAGAAAACTGTTTGATACTTTTGTGTTGATTTCCTCCTCCTTTCTATCGGCCATCAGTTTTGTTAAAGTCACCTGTTCAGTGAATGTTTCATAATTAAACAGGATAAAAGAATCGAGGCCTGTATTTATAGAATACAAAGGAGAGTTTTGTGGTCTGTCTTGGCTAGTAACCATATATTGCATATGAGACTCCCTGTAAAGTCTTCTTGTCTGATTGAAAATAGGGATGGTCGCATATGTCATGTCCATCTTCATAGTCCCTTGTAACTTAGCTCCCCAAGACCTAGATAATAGCATGCCGTACTTTGGGGGCACATCGGCCACAACAATATCCATTACTAAACTTTTGGCTGGGATCTGTGCTAAGTTAACGGAGAGGTCTTTGATTAATCCTAAACATTTTACTCTGCTCGAGTCAAACAAGTAAAGGTATTTATAAGGTCTGGTGATTTCTAGACCCGGGCTCTCCATTACAGCTTTGGGCATTAAATTGTGAGATTCCCCTGAATTGTGCATAGCGTCGTGTAAAATTTTGTCATGAACGTTTAAACTTAGATAGAAAGGAGGAACTGGACCCTCTTGATATCTACCTTCAATCTTAGGACCAAAAATGAGCTCTGGTTGGTCATCGTTAAGATTGACAATGTCATTATTTTCTTCTATGTTAAAAGCCTTCAAAAGTTGGGATCTATATACATTTTGGGCAGCTAACTCAATAAGGGGAACATAGATTTTTATTCTAGAGATTTCTTGCTCCAAAATGAAAGGAATCTGATTCTTTGAAGCGCTTGTTTCAGCCTTATTAACTGCCACTCTGTTAGCAAAATATATTTGCTGATTAGCTCTATTTACATTTGAAAAATTTATTTTAACAAGAGTATTAGCTGAGGTGCTAACACTACTAAGGTCTGCACTTTGTTTTGTATTGTTTTGAGTGCCTTTCTCTTTACCTTTATCAGAATTTCCAGCTACTATTTTGTCTTTCTGTTTTGTGACTTTGGGTTTATTTACAGTGCTGTTTTTTGAAGATTTTTCAGAGGTTTTAGTTTTGGGAGTTTCCTGATTGGTTTTACTTCTAAGGTCATATTCTTTTTGAGACTCTATGATAACATTTTCCATGTCTTGGTAATAAATTTCATCATCATTTCTTTTGTCATCATAGGGTGTGTATAGACCTTGTTTTCTATCATAATGAACCTCAAAGTCATCATTATCTACTCCCAGCATGTTGATATCATCTTCCTCTGTTTTCTCATCTGTTTCTTCAACCTCGCTTACATAGTTTTGATGAAAAGGAGGAGTGATTTGTTGATCATCCTCCCTTGGTCTATTTTGGGGTTGATTTCTTCTAAAATTTTGATTCTGGTTTTGGTTTCTATTTTGAGGAGCAGTTTGGTTATGACTTGCTTGTGCTCTCTCAAGAATGCTCATTTTATTCATCATCTCCTCCATCATTCTTTCCATATTTGAGCTGGATGTGGAAGGTGTGGATTCCTCTTTAAAGGACACTTTCTTCTCATTCTTCATTCTCGCTCTTTTCTCCATTAAGTTCACTTCCACAGCAAGAGCCCCTTTTTTCATATCTTCAAGAGTTAAAGGATCTCTTTCTCTGAGCTGATAGGCCATTTCAGGGTCAAACCCTTCAGGATACTTGTTTAAAGCTGAGCCTTTTGGAGGTTTTAAATCTGTGGGAAGGGCATTATACACATTATTAAATCTAGTGCAGTAAGCTTGTACACTTTCCCCAGTATTTATATGGAGATTCTTGTAATGAGAAAGTATTTGAAGAGGGTTTTTTCTGACTTCCCATTTGTTTAAGAATTTCTGATGGAAGGCTTGGAGATCATTGATACTGTGGGGGGCTAAGCCTTTAAACCATTTTCTTAATTCTCCCCCCAAACTATGAGAAAATAATCTAACTTTGACGGTTTCATCATCAATTTCATTTCTTTCAAAGTAGTCATTCATCTTATCCACATGTTGTGATGCAGTGGTAGCATTTCTGGCATCATACAATGGTATTTTGGATTGACTGAGGGTACAGGAAGGACTAAGGGAGCATACCATGATGCCATGATATGAGGTGGAGGTGGATTTACAAGAGGTGGATTAACAAGAGGGAAAATGGGCTGGAATGGAGTGGTTTGGATAGTGGATGTAGGATGAACAGATGTGGATGGACAAGGAATAGATTGTTGAGCTGATCTTGGATGAGAGTCACCTAAATTGTGAAGGAAATGTAAATTAGGTGGTGTGGTTTCTCTACTACCAATATGTTCACTTGTTTCTGGGGATGAAAGTGAAGAATTTGAATCTAGATGATCTAAATCATCAAGTGACCTAGTCCTAAATGGATTTCTTAAGTCTACTTGTGACTGTTGTAGAGTTGCAAGATTTTCCAGGAACTGAATTAGCTCTCAAGGGTGATCTAAAAATAGTTGAAAATTTAATCTTAGGATACTTCCTAAGGATAATTTCAGGGTTATCAACTATCTCAGGTGGGTTTGGGTCAGGGTAGGCTCTAGTATGAATCTTTCTAGGAGCCACTGTGTTGTGTTTTTAGACCCAAATAAACAAGAAAATTTTAACCAAATATGACAATCTTTAAGAGGCTAATTGTTCTTTAAAGCAAGAAATTTTTAATCCTAAAGCCTTCAAACTGAGTTTAAATGATGTTATGATGATTATGAGCCTTCCCAATGGAGTCTTAAGGTTTTTTTAGGATTGTGGAGTCTCCAAGCGGAATTTTTTAGCTCTTTTGGAGGTAAAAGGTTTTATGGTCCACCACCATGTTTATTAAATACCAATCTAAAATATTTTTGGGTTTTCTGAGTTATTTTTCAGTCTTGTGGGTTCTAAAAGTGTCCTAAACCTATTTAAAAACTTAGCTAAGGTTATGAGACAAAGACAGTCAACTCTTAAGGCTAAGCTAGCCATTCCTTCAAGGTTTGATAAGGTCTTATGAGAATCCTAAGGTTTCCTTAGCTTGTCACTGATTCAAACAATTTTTATCATGATTACCATTCACTTGGTAGTAATTTAAGAGGCTTCTTTTACTCACTGCGCAATGTTCTTGAATCAAGGGTTTCCTGAGGTCTTAAAGGTACCTAGGCCAAAAAAACACTCAAAGTCCCCAGTGGAGTCGCCAGAAATGTTAGCTCCCTGTAATTTGCAAGATTGGCAAAGTCAAACTGTAGAGAGAACACTTGAACCACTTTGGGATTCTAGGATCTAGCCCTTCTGAATCCAGAGAGGGGTCTCTCCAATAAGTGAAAAGATTTTGATTTATCTTTAAAGGGTTTGGGTAATGATATTAGGCTAGTTATTAAGAACGAGGGGTTTTGTTTGTTTTGGATGGTTGAGATTGATTATTAGTTGAGTGGAAAGTCCTAAATGTAAAGAGTTTCAAAGGTGTGAAGTTGCAAGCAATAAAAACAAGCTTTGGCTAAAAATATAGATATAACACTGGTTTTTAGTCCATTGGGCTATGGAGTCATGAAAGGGATTTAATTGTGCAACAATTCAAGAGTGATCCAAGGGGAAAGTCATCTATATCACAAGATATTTGAGATTGAAATGATGGGATGGAAACAATAAAAGTGTTGGAGGGGTGGAAACAGATAATAATTTCAACTAGGATTTATAGTCTGTCCAAACAAGAAAAGCCTTTTAAGCAACTGTTTAAAACCAACCAAAGGGCAGGGCTCACTGTAAACCTCTTTGGACAAGCTCGTATTAAAGATAACTCAAGAGACAAACAATCCAGTATTCCACATAATTACCTTTAGAAAGGATGAAAAACACATAAGAGAAACAAAGTGCAACTTAAGATCAGATAAGATACTTTTAAATCTAGTCTGCTTTCAACATACACTTAGGGAAAATTTCAGAATCTACCTTTGGAGAAAGAAGCTAGAAAACAGGGCACACCATCACTTTTCTAGTCTAACTTTAATAATAAAATAATGAAAATAACATTCAAGAATAATGTTTAAAGTAAACAGTAGGACGAGGGAACACCAGCATTCCTAACTGCTCAACTGTATTGAATCATTCTTAAATAAACAGTTTAGAGGAAAACATTAAGATAAAGATTATCAGTCAGAGAAGGGTATTGTAAACAGTAAATCCTAACTCTATGCTTGTTGTTCTTTATCAGATAAATAATGGACAATATGGAATACACAAAAGGAAAACAGTTACACTGAAAGGGGCACTTCACCAATGATATAGACCAAGATCCCAAGAAACATCTTGTTATTGATGTCAAACCAGTTACAGTCTTCAGGTCCAATGTTTTAGTTCAACAATCATCTTCACTTCTCAGCCTAACTATTCGATCACAAACAAAGCTTCAAGAGCCTTTGAATACTATTTACAGATATAAATTTTTGAGCACAAGTATATTTCAAAGTTCTGCAACCAACATTGTTTCATATTCTACAGAATTATTTATAGAAGAAATGAGGAGGTGGGATGGAATAAAAGATCTTCAAGGTTCAATTAATATAGATTAATACTTCTTGGCCTTTGAGGGGCTCAATGGAGAATTTTACATATATTCCCTCTGTATTAATTGTTTTACATTTAAGAATTAAGCTCGGTGGGGAGCTTTTGTTGACTTTAAGGTTCTGTGTCATCTTGTAATAACTCTGCTGATATTTTTGTAATTAATCCTTTTGGCTGAATTAATTGTTCGGCTGTATTGGGAAAATATCTTCTGCTCTGATCATAACTTGGCCCTCTGTTGAATTCTTTGAGGCTACAGGTGGCAATATGATAGCTGAGAGGAATCAGTTAGCCTCTGACGTGGTAGTGGAGGCTCTCGGTCAGATAGATATTTTTGATTTTTACTTTAATTGTGTTTAATTTAGTGGATTAGGCTTTTGATTTTCGATCTTAGCTGTAATCTAGAAAATCTGTGATTCAACCTTCAATTCTTCATTTATGATATGATTTGATCTTCAATACTGATATTCTTTGTTTCAATTATGCATTGCTGTGTCTTGTTGATGTGAAGGTGTTGTAGGGGCTTTATAGCATCAATGCTCATGATACACTGATGAAACGTGGCGTTGAACCCTTCGTAGTAATCCTCTTTGATAAATGAAAGCCTGGAGAATCATCATCCTCGAGTTTTATTCTCTTTTAAAATTATTTTGAAAAACTTTAATACCTGCATAAACAACAAAAAAATTAAGAAAATCCTGCGTATTGGGTAAAACTGCTTCAGAGGTTACGGTTAGGAGCATGGCCATTGGATGAGAGCATCCAACGGTGGAGATTTGTTCGCAGGGGTCAAAAGGAGAGCGGTGGGAGTAAATGGTGGAGATTTTAAGTTAGGGTTGTTGATCTTGCTGAGATCAATGGTCACGAGAAAATGTAATAATACAATGCGACGGAGTCACATTATAATAATACAGGTGAAAAATGAAAAGAAATGGGTTAAAAACCTTAATCATCAGTGAAAAATTCAAGGAAGAAAATTGGGGCTTTCGGAATGATTCTGGGCTGTTAGATCATATTGGTCATCAGAGATCAATGACTGTGGTTGATCACGAAAACCCTTGGTATATGGAAGAGGGTGATAGTGTAATGGGAGATTAGATCTAAGCTGTTGATCTGCAGAGATCAACGACGGGGAGCACACGCGATAAAACATAACACAAAATGAGGAAGTCACTTTCGGGAGGGAAAACCGGCTGTATTGTGCAGAAAAATGGGAGAAAGGTGGTTTCACCTTTTTGAACACGATATGCATTATAAGGTGACACGTAGCATTCAAAAACCGCCCATTTCATGTAGCTCTCAGATAATTAACCATCACGCTTGAATTTACTCTAAAACGCGCGACAACTGTTAGATATACATCCTCAGATCGGAAAGTGGGGAGTGAGCACGATACTGGATAGATGCGCGGGCGGAAGGAGGTGGGGTAGTTTCAATCTAAGCCGTTGGATCAAGGATTGGATAGCTAAGATTAAATCTTATGAAAGGCAGGACCCACAGGAGGCGGGCCTGCCGGGATTATTATGAACCATTAGATGTACAAGATCAATGGAGGAGATTGTATTTGGGAATAAATGGAAAAATAAACGAGGCAGAGAAAGGGTTAATATGGGTCGTTGATCTTCAGAGATCAATGGTTGGGATTGGCTAAAATAACATTATACAATGGGGCGTATGAATTTTAGCGAAGGTGGCGAGGTGCAATCTAGACCGTCGGATCTGGATGTATGGATGGTCCAGATCCAATCGAAAGGTTCACGATTGGAGGAGGTGAGGGATAAGAGGTGCCAAAGCAATTGACTGTGGGTCGTCGATCTATGGATCATATCAATGGTGGGGAATGAATCGGAAGACCGCCAATCGGAAGCTGTGAAAAAAATAATACATCGAGCCAATGGAATTATCCAATGCGATGTAGCGCTAGCCGTTTGATTGGTCCATGATCAATGGCAGAGAATGGCTCTGACCAATGAACGGGCGGGACCCTTTATATCATATGAAAATAAAAAATTTATGAAATATGAAGGTTTTATGGTGTCGGGGTGGGTTATATAATGAGGCTTGGTGCCTGGTTTCAGGGCCTGTGGATATATGAAAAAGAAAAGGGACCAGGGTTTATATATATATAAGAGCCAATCAACAGGGTTTATATATATACCCATTTTTAAAATCCCCGATGCGAGATTCTATCCATCATTGATCAAGTTTTCAGATCAATGGTCTTTGTCATATAATAACATGAACCGACGGGTTTAGACCAAAACTTAGACAAAATGGGTTTTTTACAAAATGCAAAGGGAATTTTATATCGGGAAGGTTTATATAAACATTTAAGCACCCGATTGCGGGTTCTTGGGTTTTACGAAGTGGTAATGGGATCGGGGGTTATGTATAAAGGATCTAATTTCATCGGGCTATTTATGTGTAACAAAAAGTGTTGGGCTCGTCGGAAGTTTCGATGTGATAAGTGCTTTTGGCCTTAGCGCTTGGCTCTAGCACCAAGGCATATGGTGGGGAAGTGGTTAGGACTTAGCCCAAAGGGGCTTAAGCCTATAGTTAAAAAACCTTTTTTTTATGAAATTTTTCAAGGTTTTTGATGGATTTTGGGGTTTTGGTAAGGTTCAAAAGTGAGTTTCAAACCTTATAAAAGTGATTTTCATGAAGGGGAAATGGGAATAAATGAAAAATAGAGGAATTTTATGGGAAAAAGGGAATAAAATGAAGGTTAGTTTTGAGTGGAGGGAAGGGAAAAAATAGAGTTTTGCAACAGTCTTTTCTCTTATGAAAATAGCAGAATTTATGAGTTTTGAAGGGGAAATGGCGGTGAAGATTTAAACAAAGGGCATGATGTGTTCATGAGTCTTCAAGAGATAACATTTTTAGCAATAAAAATTGTTTCTTGAAGGATCAAAAAATGATTTAGCCACCATTTTATATGACAAATGTTATTGGTGGCTAACAAGTCCTTGTCGACAAACTATGTGGCCAGGCAAGATTCCGAAGGGTACGCAGAAGATACACTTCTTGGTATTTAGGGAAATATGGTGTTTCTGGTAGGCATCCAACATGATGTGCAGTTTTGAGACGTGTGCCTTGACCAGGCCGAAGACAGTCCAATCATCGAAATACACCTCGAGAAACTTATGAATGAATTCTTTTAACATGGTGACAACGACCCATGAGAAGATAGCAGGGGCATTTTTGAGTCCAAATGGCATGACAGTATACTAAAAAGATCCCCACTCAGTGGAAAAAGTGGTTTTGTTGCGGTCCTCAGGTGCGATTCTTATCTGATGGTATCCTGAGAACCCATCCATGAAAGAGTATGCTTCCTGTCCTCCCACTCTGTCTAATATCTCATATGAGAATGGCATTGGGAATGGATCATGAATGAAGGCATCGTTTAACTTGTGTAGGTACACATAGATCTGAATATCTCCCTTCATTTTTTTATCTTGAACCACCATTGGGTTGACCAAGTCTGACTCTTCAACAGGTTCGATGATACCTGTAGCAAGCATTTTATCGAGCTCATCCTTGACCTTCTACTTATACTTGGGGTTCAACCTATAAGGTCGCTACTTTATGGGCCGTGCATCAGGTTTGAGAGTGATATGCATGACCCCCAAGTCCCCCGCGATCCCCTTTAGCTTGAAAAAATTTGTAGGGAACAAGTCCTAATATTCTGTAAGTAATTCGGCCACTTTACCTACTGTATTCATCCCAGTAGCCCCCAATATTAGCCAACTTAGGGTTCTCTTTCGTCCCAATGTTTAATTCATGCAGCTTGAGAGGCTTAGTGACATCTACTTCTTTTAGTGGAGGTCCTTAAACGGTGTGCTCCCCTTCCGACTCTGAGATAGAGACAGACCACAGATCATCCCCACCTTCCTCTCTAGCCAAGCTGCAGTAGTTGACAATATCTTGCATCTGCGTTTCCCATGTCGGCATCCGGAAGACTACAAAAAATCTTGTCTTGCCACACACAAATGTATCTATGTCTTGTAGAGCTTCTTCAAGTGCCTCGAAACCCCCTATCAGTCCGAATGTTCCTATAAAGTCATTCTTCAGAGTTTCCCAGTGACGAGTTCGCTGATGTAGCTCTACATCCAGGTACCAGGCAGTGGGGATTGTACCCAACGCGTGAGTGAATAAGTGAACCCACTCTTCTGTACTTCGGTCACCCCATGCCTCCATTCATTCAACCAACTGTTCATGCAGATCCCTTGGGCCAAGGAACAGCTTGACCCGTACCTCTGTCGGATTCTCAAATCACAGGAGTATCATGTCCCGAAAATCCTCCCACTCTAGGAATGCTTCCTTATGCATCTCCCAGCATCGTGCAGGGTTTGCATGCATTGCTGGGTTAAGGGCCCCTAACCTTCATTCCCTGGGAACCTTGGATTAAAATGCTCGCAAAAAGTCCCTAACGTTACCAAAACCATGGAAATAAGGTAGATTTCTTACCTCTGAGGAGATGTAGTGGAATTTCTTCGTGATCCAAAGACACCTTAACGCAGAGACATCATGTAGTCGGTTTTTCCAATTCTTTTTCTCCCCATCGGAGTCGAAAAAACATTCACTTTCCTTTTCCCAGTAGATTACCCTCTCCGTTGTGGGGTTGATACAATCTTCATCTTGCACAGTCAACTTATGGATGTGATGCACCTCCTCTTCATCACGCACTAGTTATGTGTATCATTTGCCTTCTACACGATCTAATGGTATTATTATCCTTGTATCGTTATTCTCAAATACCATGCTTCTCTTCTTTAGGTTAATGATGCCACCCATATCGATGGCCCAATCCAAGCCCAGGAGCACAGGGTAGGGGTCTGCATCGTTGACAATCTGAATTACTTCAAAGTCAACCCAGACCTTAACCCCTATGATATCCACCATAATCTTCGATAGTATTCCCAATGGTATGATCTTCTATTGATTGGACATACGCAGCTGGATAGTGGACCATTCCACGTTAGGCTCCCCCATTCATTGCCAAGTCTATTTAGGTAATACATTCGCATCTGACCCTAGGTCCAAAATAACTTGATCCATCTCATAATCACTGATCTCCACAGTCAACCACATCTCCCTACCAGTGCATTTCTTATATATATAGAGTTTGTGTACATCCTTGACTTACGAAGGGAGGATAGATTATATTGCACAACTATCTATCAATGCCTAAAGATTTTCCACAGCCTTTGGGTTGCGTAGTAGCTTCATACATGCCTATAAAAAAGGTTTGACCTCCTCATCTACCTTGAGGTATTCAGGTGGCTACGAATTAGATGCCTCTGCCTCGATAAATTCTTTGCAAGCTGTGAAAAGTGTTTCTTTCTCCTTTTTTAGATCCAAACCTTCCTATTTGATAGTTTCTAGTCAGATCAGAGGCTCGGTTGCAGTTTTCTCCCGAGGCCCCCTAGTGGCCATCCCACTACGTGTTACAACATTCACGCTTGGATCTTTGTCTCATATTTTGGCCTTAACCCTCTACATATTCTACATAGGTGTCTATTGCTTTTCCTGCATCTTCGCTATGAAGGCTGGACAGTATTCAATCGCATGGTCCAGCTACCTACAATACTGGCAAGACTGTCTTGTAGGGTTTGGGCAGTCCCTTGCAAAGTTCCCTACCTCCCCATAGTTATAATAGATTTTTTTCCCTTGTCCCCGACCTAAATTTCCACCTCTTCTACCTCCCTTTCCCCTTGCTGGGGAGCCCCTTGTGCTCAAGAGGGATCTCGGTGAGGATGGATCCGACTGCACCGTATAGAGATTCCCTTGATCAATCATCAAATCATATGTCTGACAGTTTTGTTCATCATGTCCTACCAACCTGCAAAACCTACACCATTTTTGTTTTACTTCTGGGACATAAGCAGCAAGGCGGGGACAGTGGTTTGTGTCGTGCAACCTTGCAATGCAGTAATCATCGCACCATAGTGCCGACCCACTTGGTCATGTGATTTCCCTAGGGCACAATGGACTAGATCCCCTGACCTGCATGTAGTCTACTAACAGAGGATAGTTATCCTTGGTGTGACCATTCATCCTACATCGTATGCACCATCTTTCAAAGCTAGCCTCTCCTCCTCACTCCTTTTGCAGATTTCAGATCTCCATTTGCATCGTCTCCAGTTTTCCTTGGATCTGCTAGACACCTAGCTGGGTATCATCTCTGGGCACATCTTCTAACTTCATAGTGACCTCCAGGGCTATTTCTGGTGATTCTAAAGTTTGGTGACCCATAGGTACGTGCAGGTGAGGTAGCAGCATAGCAATGAACCATTCTGTGTGCTGTCTTTCATCGTACTGAAATCCTCGTTCTCTGATCACCTTCTTTAGTTGTTGATCGGCCTCCCACACCAACTCAGAAGACCCTTGCTTGAAATCCTTTAGATCGACCACTATTTGAGAATAGGACTTAGGCTTCTTGAACTGTTTTTTCAAGGCATTCTTGATCTCTTCAATGGTTGAGTTTGCATGTTGTCCAATGTATCCCATGTACCAATCCAAAGCTCTTCCTTAAAAAGCAAGGGACAGTTGTTCCCTCTTCACTGCATCACTAGCTACATTCTGCGCAGTCCATACCAATTTTGTGACAAACTAGAACTGATCCATTTCTTCATCTCCCACACCCTTAAAGGTAGGCAACTTCATGTGCGCAGCCATGTCATCTTCTGGTGGTGGAGGTGTAGGTGAATTTTTACCCCTACACTGGTTCAAAAGTGGTGCAGCTAGAGGACTCTACGCAACTTCTTCTCTTACCGAGCTGTAGACAGATCTACCTCCTTCTTGGATGGTCCGATAGTATTTTCCACTTTGTGTCGTACTTCCATCCAGATGAGAGGTCATTCATTTGATGGGGCTACACAGAATACTTTTTTTTCGCATAGTAATATCTTAATCAACAATGGTAAAGTCTTTAGAAACTTACCCCTAAATCCTTTGAAAAATATTTTCTCTGCTTCAGAGTAGGAGACAAAATGATCAATGGAAAATTCTATCACAAATCCTCCTATCACGCTGTCCACCCAGTGTTCTACTGTGTGAGTGATGGTGTTATTAGCCTTCTCTAATTACTAGATGACGCGCTTGTCCTTCCAAAAATTCGAAAAGTTGACCAACCTTGCGAGCCACTCCTGGAGCTCAATCTAAATGGTTAAAAAGAATATCTCGTAGGTATCTATGAAAATATAATTATTTTTCCACTTTTCGGTGGTCAACCTCTTACTGTAGTTTTCGTTTACTGCGAATTCCTGAACTTTTTTTTTCGAACCATTCATCAATTTATTTTCTCTTAGGTTTCCAATACGGCCTTCGTATTACCCGATCCCTCTCTCAAAATGCTCCTAGTCCCGATAACAGAACCATTTGTTGGCTTGAGGGGTCCTGACCCAGGTTCGAAAGTTAAGGTTTTCCAACAAACCCCTATACTACTGGCCCTTTCGGCAATGACCATCTTGTGCAGGCCAAAGTCTCACCTGAAGCAGTATGGGAGGGTGCTAGAACCAAGTTTCCGCACCCTGGGAGAGGGCAGGTAAGTCAGGCAGAGTTTCGTTTGAAGTCCCAAATATCAGATCACATATTACAGAACCCTGATCTATCAGTCCCTTCGCATCCATGTGCGCAATAGCATATATAATCACAATAAAAAATAGATACAGGACAATAAAGAAACTATCACAGTTATTCTACATAAAGTCTAATAAGAAGATTCATATCAAATGTCAACACATCCCAAGTAATTAACACAATTATTTGCAGAGCTCAATAGAGAATCATGCATAACATAATAGATATCATAGAGTCCAACAACCTTCCGTTTTCATTAATCCTTCAGATAATTTTACAGTACCCAAAACCCAACCTGTGCACACAATAGGACTGAGGATCTATGTGTACACATCCAGTAGGATTCCTTTCCCCAAAAACCCAAGACAGATCTACCAATTCCCGATTCGCACCAATCTTAGTTCAATGTCTACCTTACAACTCAAAAAAGGTTCAATTACTTATATTACTTTATCCTACACATCTAATGGTCCGAAAATCATGGTTTGAAGACTCTTGGTCTACCCTTGACCCACGTACAATGCATTAGGGGCTTTGACCCACCCCAAAACCCCTATGTTAGACTAAATATAATAAAAAACATACAAAAATGGACCAGATTCGCAGCTTTTGTAGGAGACCCTATTCCAACACATCCTAAACTAAGGCTAAAGAAACCAAATAACAAGGGAAACAAAATATTACTTCCACCACACAACAAGATCTTGGATCCGATTCAGGAGACGAGACCAAGACTGTAGCCATGTTTAACAAAGGAAAGGAAGCCATAGCAAGTACTAGTTCCTCAAATAGTCGCAACAACACTCCAAATGAATACACAAGGATAGAATTGCTCCATGTTAGAGTGATTTCCAATCATACAAAGATTGATGCATTGTTTGATAGTGGGTCACAAGCAAACCTAATTTCAGAAGACTTGGTCAAAAAGCTTAACCTTCAAACCATACCATTTGGGTTGGATAGTTAAGAATTCCAATTTACAGGTTACAAGGAAATGCATATTTCGATTTGCTATTACTACAAAATTTGTTGATGAATTCGAGTTAGATGTGGTTTCACTTGACATTTCTGAGATTATCTTGGGAAGTCCATATTTGTATGACATGAAAGTAGTGTTTTATCGCCATGAGAAAAAATATCATTTTCTTAAGGATGGGGTGGAGTATATTGTGAGAGCTCATCGCAAAAAACTGAATATTTCTTTAGTTAATGCAGGGAAAATGAAGAGGCTAGGTAATGCAAGTATTTTTTTTTTCCTTCTCATGATCAAGAAAAAAGATTATGTTGACTATGAATCTTTTGAAGGATGTGATGAAAAATTTAAATCTGATTTGTTTGATGTGGTAAGTCAGCATGGTGAGATGTTTCAAGAACCAAATGGGTTACCTCCCAAGATGGGATGTCAGCATGATAGTCAGCTACAGCAGGATGCTCCACATGCAAACATTGGTATGTATCATATGTCAATTATGGAGAGTTTGGAAATCAAGAAGAAAATCCAAGAATTTCTAAGAAAAGGTATCATACACCCATCTACTTCTCCATGTGGTTCACCAATTATTTTGGTACCAAAGAAGGATGGGACTTGGCACATGTGCATATATTTTTGTGCACTAAAGAAAATCACGGTAAAGAATAGCTACCCACTCCGACACATTTATGATTTTCTAGATCAGTTAAAGTATGCAAGATATTTCACTAATTTAGACTTATTAATTGGTTATCATCAAGTTATAATAGCTGAGGAAGACATTTGGAAAACTACATTCAAAACTATACAAGGATTGTTTGAGTTAGTTATGTCATTTAGTCTAAAAAATGCTCCAACTACTTTCATGAGAGTCATGAATGATGTAATAAGACCATTTCTAGATGACTTCGTCATTGTTTACTTAGATGACATACTTATATTCAACAAATCAATAGATGAACATGTCATGCATGTGAACAAGGTACTTGATGTCTTGAAAAAAAAGATTATTTTTAAAGATGTCGAAGTGAGAGTTTGGAAAGACTTATTTGGTGTATTTGCGACACATTGTTGGAGGAGGTGAGTTTAATATAGACCCTTCTAAATTAGAGGTCATTCTAAATTGGCCCAAGCCCAATATAGTTACATAGATAAGAATATTTCTAGGGGCAACATAGTATTGGAGGAAATTTATTGTTAAAATTTCTTCCATTGCATCTCTGTTACATGCATTAACAAGTGTTAAGAAATAATTCCATTGGGGAGATATGCAACAAAAATAATTCGATGATTTAAATAAAAATATAAGTTCAGCATCGATATTGGCTCTTCCGAATCTTAGACAACCATTTGAGATCCAAACAGATGCAAGTGATTATGTTATGGGAGCAATTCTCATGCAACATGGTAAGCCTATTTCATTTCATTCTGAAATTTTTACTGTATCTGTGACTAACTATCCCATGTATGACAAAGAGTTATATGAATTGGTACAAAGTGTAAAAAATTGGAAGTACTATTTTATAGGGAAAGAGACCATTATCCATACCGACCATCAGCCATTGCATTACTTACAATCACAGTCAAAGTTGCAGCAATCAAGACGTTTCATATGGATGGAATTTTCACAAAAATTTAATTTGGTTATCAGGTATAAAAATGGAATCTACAATAAGGTAGCTGATATGCTCTCTAGGCCTATTGTAAATTCATCTATTATACTCAAGCACGATTCAATTATTCATGAAAGTTACATTGAAAAATATGCATATGATAGTGATTTTCAAGATGTGTATGAAAGCTTGAGTCAAGGAAACCAAAATGAAGATTAGATTATCATGTGCATAACAGTTTTTTGTATCACTTGGGAAATTTATGTATACCACAGGGAGAAATAAACAGTATCATAAGGGAGGCACACATATCATTGATTGGTGGACATTTCGGTGTAGGCAAGACAATAGCGAATCACCAAAGGTATTGTTATTATCCGCGCATGATAGATAGTGCACCTCATTTTATTAGAGTATGTTATTTATGTGCAATAAGTAAGCCTAGTAATAGGAAAATTGGATTGTGCACTCCACTTATGGTTCCTTCACATCCTTGGGAGAGTATCTCAATGGATTTTGTAGGTGGTCTTCCAATGTCAAGGAAAGGTCATGATTAATTGTATGTTCTTCAGAAAAATGTGTCTTTTGATGCCATGTAAGAAAAAAATTACAACTAAACAAAGCATTAATATTTTCTTTCAAAATCTATGGGTTCATTTTGGTCTTCCTATTTCTATTGTAAGTGATCGAGATTCCCGGTTTGTTGGGAATTTTTGGTCAAATTTATGGGACACGATGGACACAAAGTTGAAGAAGAGTACAACATTTCATTCGCAAACAGATGGTCAGACTGAGGTGGTAAACATGACAGTCATTCATCTTATTAGAGGCTATTTTAGCAAACATCCCAAGTTGTGGTATGAACAGTTGCATTACGTTGAACATGTGTACAACAGGGCAACACATTCTTCCACAAACACATCGCCATTTGAGGCATCTCTTGGGTACTTAACAAGATCGCCTTTTGACTTTATATTTGAGAAATATGTCACTATATATGGTCATAGTGACATATATAAGGCAAGGAAGTTCATTGAGAAAATTCAGTTGGTACATCACACTGTGCAAGAACAACTTGAAAGGAGTCAAAGAAGCTACAAGGAAAGGCATGATAAACACCGTATTTATCACAAATTTTAGGTTGGAGATGAATTTTGGCTATATATCAAAAAATAAATATTTCAAGGGAAAGTTAAAAAGCTCAAGCCAATCCATTATGGCCCATTTAAAATTTTGGAAAATATTGGTACTAATGCATTTAAGCTAGATTTGCCTCCTTATAAGCAAATATATTATGTCGTTAATGTTGAGAATTTGATATTTTTTGAGCCTCCTTTGATTGATGATCAAAAAGAGCATGTTCAACTGCCATCAATAGATGATTTCCTGCTAGAATATCTTGATGAACTTTAGCAAGATCTCACATGACAGAAGAATCAAAACTTCAAGGAGAGGGAATGTCAAATACCTTAGAGTGGGACTCAAGGGACAAAATCCTTCAAAGGCCAAATGGATGGAGAGTGAAAGGGTGAGCGAGTTGTACCCTCACCTGCTCAAAAATTGATAATATATTTTGGGGTCCAAAAGGCTTCTAGTGGGGAGGAATGATCAGAGGCTCACTATTTAGCTAAAAAATGAAAGTGCTTAGAAATGCTCCAAACTAGAATGAACAGATAGAGCTCATCACCAATATTCCAACGCAACTCATTTCATCAAAATATGAGTTCATATGAGTAAGTTATGGTCTGTTGTTTGTTTTCTCAAACAGGTAAAAATTGTGCAGAACAATGACAGACTTATGACTTGGTAGTCCAGTTAGCACCTCAAGAATCTTCAGGGAATATTCTCTAGATTTTAGCCACTAACACTATGACAAGTATGACAATCAGATTCTCCAATGTTACTTGGGGAAGTTGAATTTTTTCCTCCTAATCCTAAGTTTGAAATTACCTCTATGGTGGATTATTATTTTAATGGTGAAATTTTTGGGCCAATGGAGAATGGCCAAGTGGAGCAGTGAAAGGCTGCTATGTGCCCTCCCCCATGGCAAGGTTGGATTTCATATTAATTTCATGGCAAGGTCAAAATTTGGGTGCATATATTATTTCATACAAGTTTGAATGCGAAGGTTTAAACAATAGTCATGGGGTGCAACATATATCAACAAACATTTATTATAACCAATTTTTTTTAAACTTTGGTTATGGATCAATATATATCGCAACAAAATTTTTTCAAGGGTCGGGGTTAAACCCACGACCACCCGCATATAGTTCCAACCCCTTACCGCCATACCAAACCACAAGTCCTTGTTAACGTAAGGACTCTGCCACTATTTCAAGTTTACCACTGCAGAGCTTGGGGGTCCGGAGGAGACTAGCCCCCTCCCACATGTGTCCAAAGCGCTCAATACCAAGGGCCAATACCATTATAGCGGGAGTTTTAAAATGAAATTAAATCGTGTTATTAACACCTTAATCCATGGTTAAGCCATGTAATCTGTAATCAACGGTAAAACATAGTTAAGTGCTAAACGTGCCATTAAATCCACTTAATCCTTACTTATATTAACATTAACTGCAAGCTTATCTTATTGGAGCTTTTGGCGGACCCATCGAATGCGGGGAATCTTCATTTTTAGTGGAGTTCACTAGCGGACTTCCAGATTTAGTGGATAAAGCTATGAAAAATTGGTTTTTCCATAACTAAGGAAATTTTTGACAAATTTTGGCTCAGGAAGAGTCATTCTTGGTATATTTTGATGTTTTGGATCCATTGGAGTAGGTTGCAGAGGAAATAGGAGACTATAAACATCATTTTTTCACAATTAAAGCTAATACAAATGCCCAAGCTATGAAGCTGGACCAAGGAGATGTAGCCTAGGAGGGGTGAACTCCTTCATCAAAAACTTGTGTGTTTGAATTTTTTATTTGTGCTTGTTGTGTTTTTATATGTTGTTGTTCAACATTGAGTTTCCATGCTTTTATGTTCATGAAATGCACTTAATCTCATCAAGTTTAATGAATTTTCAATCATAATCACATGTATAAACCCTTGTATAATAAGAAAACCAAAGCACTTTCATGTTAAATCTCAAAATGATACTAGCACAACATTAACTAACAATAAATTTCATATCAAAAAATCACAACATCAAAAGAATAACAACGTTCTTCATGCATTTTCTTTTATCTTTTCCTTATATCATTTTCCTTTTCCCTGCAACAAGTCTTTTCCTTGAATCTTTTCATTTTCCTTTTCCTTGCATCACAACATGTCATCTCAACTGTTATATTTCAATTTGGGCATCATTCCCCATGACCTGGTCAAACTAGACATCATCACTAGGACCAATGAAATAGGATCTATCATCACCTTACATTTCAGTTGCTATATGCCCTAAGAGAAGAAAAAATCATTCATGGCTTCTATTGTGAGATTTCCAAGGTTTGAATTATATTTTATATCACTTATGAACTCACCAACGCTTCATCTAAAGGGACTAACCACGTTGCATATGTAGCTCGCTCCATTCAAGGGTGCACTACAATCCACTTCACGACATTCAAGAGTGCGTTG
The DNA here is from genome assembly GCA_034641835.2 of Pinus albicaulis. Lineage (NCBI taxonomy): Eukaryota > Viridiplantae > Streptophyta > Pinopsida > Pinales > Pinaceae > Pinus > Pinus albicaulis. Next base: position 1,139,116,692 of record CM076579.1, on the reverse strand, counting down.
GTCACCTAGGAGCAGAATTCTCATTGTTCCGGGAATATCCACATGGCCAGTGCCTTCTAGAAGAGTCCATATGTGTCAAAATTTGAATCCAAGTGTTCATCTAATAGATATGAACTTGGGAACATGTCTTTCCTATTATTACAAATTCATTCATTGAGAAACTACCATCATTTACCCTATAAGTTGAGGATAGATCCAAGTGCTAGGGAATGAAGAATTTTGGGAAAGAAATGTTGTTGGATTTTCATTTGAGAGAGTGTAAGTAATGATATGTTGCTGGTGTAATGTTGGATGTGATGAGTCTGGGATGAAGCTGGAGCTGGTGGCATCAAATAGATCATTGGTTGTAACCTCCCCCTTCTACTCTTTAATAAAGATTGATGTTCATTTTCCCATATATGTATATGTTTATGTTTCTATTTATCATGAAATGGACTCTTAAATGATATGTATGTTTCATGTTTAATCGATTTAATTGATTAAGATAAGTAGGCATCTGTATATCGCAATTTGTTTGTTGTTCTTTTTTATACTTGAAGGAAACAATCTGGCGATCTGAGTTGGATTGAAGGCGACAACAAAAGTGAAAGAAAAAGAAAAAGAAGCGCTTGGATCACAAGTAGGTTATTCTATCATTCTTTGTGTCTATTTATGTTGGAGAAAGTGATAGCAAAGTCTTTCATATGTTGTTCTAAGTGCCTAGCACCACACTTAGGGAATTTAATTTATCCATAGATCATAATTCTGTATAACAAATTGGTGACTCCGCTAGGGAGTTTAATATCATTCCTTGTGTTTTTTCCTTGGAAAATCCTCATCAATAGCATATACTTTCATTTATTGTACTTTTGAATGAAATAATTGCATTAGAAGTGTGTTCTATATCTTGCATTTTCAATCACTGTTGTGCCCAACGCACTGTTGGTCAAGACACAATGCACTATAGTGCATTGTCTCCCACTCAGGGGTGCATTGCAATGCACTCTCTCCCCTTAGAGACCGTGTCACCCCCTTAGTCAACCAAATTCCATTCAAATTTCTTATTGCCATCATTTTCAACCATTTTTTTCCTGTGTTTTCAATTATCTGATAGCTCCTAGAGACCAGTGAATTTGCCTGATTCTTCCTCTGAAGAAAAGTAAATTTGTTCAATGTCTCTTTAGTGTTTTTATTTATCATTGAAAAATCAAATTCAAAGTATTTTATCTCAGCATTAGATCCATTTATTTTCATCAGGGAATTTTTTGTTAAATTCTTCATTTCCTGTAGGAAAAATTGTAGTTCCATTCTTCGTTTTTCCTAAAAGAGAAATTGTTGTTAAATTCCTCGTCTCTCATAGAAGAAAACATTTGTTTTACAGTTGATTTGATGCATATAGTTTCCTTTCTTACATTCACACTAAGGGAGCTTAAAAGAAAAAAATACATGTGCATATAGGGAATTGTGTGTTTTGCATAGGAACAAGTTAGGAAAGTTGCATTTTAGTTTGTGCTCTTTGTTGTTTTCTCTCAAAACTGATTGCTCTTTCCCTTAGTAGCTACGAATTTCATTGAAAAAGCTAAAATTGAAAAGTTTGCTTATCATTTTAGTTTTCATTTTTAGGAATTTCCGTCACATCACGCGGTGAACCTCAAAAGGCATATTTTTAAACAAGATCAAATTAAAATTTACATCAATTTACCTAAAAAAGCATTGGAACCATAACGATAACATTTAGAAGGTCTATGCTAGAGATGTATTATGGTGTTGTTAAACATAGTAGTTTTCGTTAACTTGTCTGCAATAAATTCCGAGGTTGATACCTCACTCCATGTACGTAAGTATATTGGAGCTCTTTCCACGTACCTTCAGGTATATCAGCGGTGTTCTAGTACGAAAAGTATAAGGGGGTGCTCTCACTATGCAGTTTTGTATTAGACAGTGCTAATATGGACTTGGGCCTCCACATACCTTCAGGTATATTTGGGAGGACAACTTTAGGCTATTATCCATCCATAGTGAACCAAGTCGGCCACCTTGTAACTTGTGATACACCGAACACAACATTCGGGGAGATTGCCTGCCCATACTTCTTGTTTTTCTAGGAGGTCTTATGTAGTTCACAATTACTTGGTAAACCTTTTGCCTAGAATTACCCTTTTATTTTTTTTATTTGTTTTTGGTCATAAAATAAATCATTCATTATGTAAGAAGAACATCCCTTTCCCAATTGTTTCCATAGAATAGCACTGAAACCACCTTTACCACTGGAAGCTAATTCTCGTCGGTGAAGGCGACATTGCTCTACCAAAACTAGTACTATCAATATCTCTAGTTGATCAAGGTGGATATTGGTGGCCACCCGCCTATTCCACTTGGGGCCCCACCATTGTCTCTTTCAATTTTTTTCACAACTTACTATTTTTAGTAGTTTTTCGGGTCCTGAACTTCCGGAGCCATTTTGAGGTCCAAAAAGGAGATAGTATGCTGAAGTTACGTCCCCAGGAAGTTGAAACACAAATTTACCCAAAACGGGGCCCATAGTTTTGGCACTTCATCTCCTAGGGTTAGGTTTTTGGATGTTTAGAGTTCTCCATTGTTTCTCCATAATAAATAGGTTCTCGAGCCTCATTGTAACATAGAGTTCAGAGGTCTATAGCTGCCACATCTCTTCTCAGAGATTCGCTACCAACACACTAGCTATTTTATTTCCATCATGTTTGTAAGAATATTTATGTGATTTTATATTAATGAAATGAAGCCTTATTTCCATTGTATTTCTATGTGTTATGGTTATTTATGTATTCTGTTGTGTTCCTGCATAAATCCGGATCAGTGGTATCAAAGCGGTCTTCTTTTTCTCGATCTTTCTTTGCATGTCCCCAACGAGGTTGGGGTATAAGGAGTTAGGGATCGATCTGGTGGAACCTTTGAAAGATCAACCTCACAAATCTCGATGGACGCCCATGGGGGATGAAAAGAAAGATGAGGGAGCAGGAGATACTATCAAAATATTTCTCGAGGAGGCCTTCGAAATACAAAGGAACACGACGATGGATAACTTTGCCCAGATCCTTCAATGACTGCCCACCGGCGGTGCATCTGCATCCAACAGCCACTCTGGAGGCACGACTTTTTTTAAGGTACAAGTAAACTTTGACATTCCCATATTTGAGGGTAAAATAGATGCAAATGTCGTATATAGATGGTTGAATCTATTAGAAGGATATTTCTCGGTTCATGACTTTTCCAACTGGGAGAAGATTATTTTTGCACTCCTTAAATCTACCCCCCATGTCAAGGACTGGTGGGAAACCTACTATGAGAAAAAGGATGAGAAAGAACCCGCTCTGTTCTCAGCCGTAACCACTTGGAATTCTTTCCGAGATGCCATGAAGGAACAATATTATCCCGTGGGAAGCTATGAGGACAAGTAAATACAATGGACCACGCTACGGTAGCAAAGGGATCAATATGTGCATGAGCTAATGAATTTGTTCCATACACTACGCACAAAATTTGGTATCAAAGATTCGGAGAAAAATTTGGTGCTACAGTATCGAGGTTGTCTGCACAGATACATTCAGGAGGAAATGGAGTTCCTCGACATCTCCTCACTTGGTACGGCATACCGGTATGCTGCCAAGATTGAGAAGAAATTTAAACAGAAGAAGCGAGACTTTGGATCTACGAATAAAAAGCAAGGGAAAGGTGCCCCCAAACCGTATAAAAAAGGACAAAGCCAAGGTATGGCAGCCCAAGACAACCTACCAAAGACACAAACGAAGAACAACACCGCGAAGCCAAAGAAGGACACAGGAAAGTGGTGTGAGTTCCATAAGAGCTCCACTCATAACACAAATGAGTGTCAGGCCAAGAAACCGCTGGTGGCCAAGATGAGGGCTTCTGAATCAGATGCATGCTCCAAATCTGAATCAGAACCTGACAAGGTGAATGAAAAAGGGAAGAAAATTATTGACGTGGAGCCTAATTCCACTGTTGCCACTACGAAGATCCAAAAGGAGGAACCAGAAGATCCAGAGGAGGAAGAGCATCTCTTCCACTCTGAGATGTGGGTAAAGGGTTCCCCACTATGGTTCATTATCGAAAATGGGAGCCAAAATAACCTCATTTCAGCAGATGTTGTGAAGCGGTTGGGCTTGCTGACCATAGCGCACCCACAACCATACACCATCGGGTGGCTTTAGCAAGGACGGGATCTCCGTGTCAGAAAACAGTGCCGCCTTCCCTATAGCATCAAGCCCTTCATGGATGAGGTATTGTTTGACATTGCTCCTATTGATGTTTCTGATGTATTATTAGGCCAACCATACTTGTGGAAGTGACATGCTGTGTATGAGTCCCGGCCTCACACTGTTATTGTTACTTTGGGAAATAAATTATACAGGATACCAGAGGTACCACTGCCTCCCATTATCTCTTTGGTTACTGCAAAAAAATTTAGTAAGCTCATTTCCCAAACCAGGAATTTCTTTTTCCTAATGATCCACCCCTAAGGAAAGAAGAAGACTGTGGCCACAGCCTCCAAACATGGCTCCTCTGCATGACAACAAAAAATGGAAAAGGTTGTGGAGGAGTACGGGGACATCTTCACCTCACAGACAGGGGTGCCTCTACACTATGGATTGATTATCGGGTGCTGAACAAAATCACTATCCAGAATAGGTGCCCGATCCCACGGGTTGATGACCTTCTGGACCAACTCAAAGGGGAAAAATATTTTAGCAATATCAACTTGAAGTCTGGGTATCACCAGGTACCAATCGATGTGGAAGACTGCCTTCAAAGCCAAGTAGACCCTTTTCGAATGGCTCGTCATGCCTTTCGGATTGACAAATGCTCCCACAACCTTCATGAGGTTGATGGATTCCATCTTGCATCCATTCACCAACTAATTTGTAGTGGTATACTTGGATGACATTTTGATCTTCAACTAGACTTGGGAAGAGCACCTCCACCACATCCGAGAAGTCCTCCAAACATTGCGGCAACAAAAGTTCTGTGCCAATTTGGAGAAGTGCACTTTTGGCATGACCCAGGTTCAATATCTGGGATACATTATTGATGAAATGGGGGTGCATGTGGATCTAAACAAGATCCAAGTCATTCGGGATTGGCCAGGCCCAACCACCTTAACAGAGCTTCGTAGCTTTCTGGGTCTTGCTAATTTATACCACAGGTTCGTGTTGGGATTCAATCATATCACATAGCCCTTGAGTTAAGTCACCAAGGGAGGAGTGAAAGAAAAATTCTATTGGTCAGAATCTCAACAGAAGGCATTCGTATAATTGAAACATCGCCTCTATTCTGCCCCAGTGCTCACATTACCAGACTTGCAACAACCATTTGATATTGAGAGAGATGCCTTTGACTATGCTATTGGGGTAGTTCTTACTCAACAGGGGCATCCACTGGCATATCACAGTGAGACATTGTCTGACACAGTTCAAAAGTATCCCACTTATGAAAAAGAAATGCATTCCATTGTGTAGGCTTGTCGACAATGGAAGCATTACATTTTGGGGAATGAGACAATCATCCACATAGACCACTGACCCCTGTAGTTCATACAGACACAAGGGAAGTTGCAGAATGATCGCCATCAGAAGTGGTCCACATATCTGCAACAATTTCATTTGAGCATCAAGTACAAGAAGGGTAGCACCAATAATGTTGCAGAATGCGTCTGTTGACCACCGATCGTGGCCATAACCACAGTTCTCAACTTTTGTGGGCATGAGACTTCTGATTGGCTACTTCTCTACAAGAGCGATCCTGAATTTAGCTACACATACAAGGCACTCTTGGGGGGTATGCAAGTTCTAAATTTTCACCTCCAAGATGCACTATTATGTCACCTGGGACACCTTTGTGTTCCTTCAAGCGAGCATGCCAAGATGATATGGGAAATGCACTATAGTTAATTTGCTGGGCATTTTGGGGTCGAGAAAACAGTGACAGTGCTGTAGAAGTATTTATATTGGCCGAACCTTTGACAGGATGTCGGGAAGTACATCAGATCCTGCACTGCTTGCGCCATTGCCAAACCGACCATCAAGAAGTAAGGGCTATATACTCCGCTACCTATCCATAGTTGACCTTGGGAATCCATCTCCATGGATTACATGTCAGGCCTTCCTTCTACGAAGCATGGAAACGACTTTATTTTTGTGGTCGTCGACAGATTCTCAAAGATGGCCATTATGGCGGCTTGCAAGAAGAATATCATAGCAGAAGTCACTGCTAAACTCTTCTTTGAACAAGTGTGGGTGAATTTTGGGATCCCACAGTCTATCATATCAGATCGTGATAGAATGTTCCTCAGCACATTTTGTTCTAGCCTTTGGTCAATGTTGGACACCAAGCTCACCATGTCCACAACTTTCCATTTCCAAACTGATGGCTAGACAAAGGTCGTCAACAGGATGATTGTACACATTCTGCGCATGTAAAATTCAAAGCATCTACACACATGGGATGAGAGCCTTCCCTATGTACAACATAGGTATAACCGGGCTCTCCACAGCTCAACCAGCCACAACCCCTTTCAGGTGGGCTTGGGATTCCAGCCATTATGTCCCATTGACGTAGCCATGCCATTTGCAGCTACTTACACCGATTCGGCTCATGTCCAGTCTGAAGCTGACAAAGAAAACAACTTTATCGAGTGAATTTAGCACATCCACCCATAGGTTCATGAAATATTCGACAAAGCCAATGCTAAGTACAATAAAAGACATGATCAACATCGGGTGCCACACAACTTCCAGGTGGGTGAAAAAGTGTGGCTACATTTTTAGAAGGAGTGCCTCACTGGACCCCACTGCAAGATTTTCCTGCTTCGATATGGGCCATACACCATCACCAAGGCTGTAGGGAAAAATGCCTTCAAGCTCAGTATTCCACCATTCCTTGGTCTGCACCTAGTATTCAATGTAGACCGCCTTCATCCCTACTTCCCACCTCTATTGGACACCTTTGACATTGCAGAATAACTCACACCAAAAGAGTTAAACCCAGACTGCATGGAACAAGCCACCACAGACTGTATCATGGACATGCAAATCAAGAAAACTCAATGTTTGTTCAATTTAGTGTGTCCTAAATTGCTACATTAATTTGTCAATCCAGGATTCGTAAGCTGACGAAGTGTGGCGCACTATATGTGCAAGATAACCTATCTCTTACTTTTTGTCATTTTTGGGTTTTTTATTTGTCTTGGGGGTTTTTATCTTGGTTGGTTTCCTAATGTGAGATGGAAATTCTAAAAGACAAGTATGGATATAAATGTTCAAGGCAATGATGTCCTTTATAATGATTTCCCAAACTTCAAACTTAAAAAGGGTTTTAAAACATGCAATGACAAAATTAATTCCTAAAATAAAATGAAAATGTGCCACTATACTAGTCAAACAAACAGTGAACTATTGATCATGAAACCCATTACCCTTGCTGCTGTCTAAATACAAAAGAAACTGTGCTCAAAGAAATCCAAAAATTGCAAGCAAAGTAAAGCTAAAATCAAATTACATCAACTCATATTCTGACCCCTCACCATTAGTCTCGCTATGGCTTTCGGAGGTAATCATAAACAACTCGAGTAATCTGATATCTAATTTGCAGAAAAATAAACTAATACCAAATTACACACTCATACTTCAATCCCTCACCATTAGTCTCGCTATGGCTTTCGGAGGTAATTGATAATGACATGAGCAATTTAATATCTAACTTGCAAAAAAATAAACTAATATCAAACTACACACTCATACTTCAATCCCTCACCATTAGTCTCACTATGGCTTTCGGAGGTAACTGATAATGACATGAGCAATTTAATATCTAATCTAACTAATAAAGCAAATGTACAAAACTGAAATAAATAAAACAGTGTTGGAATTAAAAGCTAAGAAAAATAAATCAACAGAAGGACAAGACTGATTCCATGTCATTAGTCATTGTAAAACTATGTGCAAATGCCCGGGCTGCCTACTATAATCTGGAACAAAGACACTGATCAGTTAACAGCGGTATAAAGCATGAAAAATTATGGACAGAAATAAAACGTTAATACCATAAGAGATGTAATATATACACGTGAATAACTATGGCATAATGAACGTAAGGAAATAAAGCATGAAACTATACAGCAATAAACAAAACCTCGACGTGTGCAGGGGCCCTCTGCACAATCCTCAGGCAACAACTATCAACCACGAATTATGCTTATGAACAAAGTCTTCTCATGTATTCAAAACACAGTCATAACAAGGAAATAATGTCACGGCACAGTGGGCTTTCTTTTCAGCAAAATTACATTATAGAAGCTAGCTACTATGCGTATGAGAATGCATTATTTATAACAGAGGATGACATAACTACTTTCCTACAATCTGCGCTGATAAAAGACTTGTGAACAACCACGTCCAGAAATCTAGCATTATGGCTGTTGTGAAAATTAAATATATGGAGGGTGGTCATTGGATTCGACTTATGGAGCAGTTCACAGGTGTTGATATGTCCCCTGAGATTTAGGAATGGCCACGCAAGTCTTCACATGGTGAAAAACGGAGTTCTGTCACCGTAGGACTCTTAGGTCGACCACCGCTTGACTACCTTTGACCACGGCCTTCTTTGGTGAATTCGACTGAGCCAATAGGACTCGGTCCATATCCATGTCATTTCCAACTTTCCCATGTGGCTTGATTTGCCTGAAGACACCTGCAATATAGAATTTAACAAAATGGCTGCAGAAAGTTGAAGTAGCTGCGGAAAGTGACAAGATTCCGCAGCTCAATGAGAAAAAATCTAATTCAAACAGCAGACACAAAACATAGTTAAAAACCACTTTAAATGCTTTTTTATGATTAATATGCAATGATGTTGATGACTTAGGAGGTCCAGGTAAATGGAAAAATTCTAGAGAGGTGTATAGGAAAGATGCAAGTTTGGGACTCAACACTCACCGACAGAAGATCCAATTGTATCGGGTTGTCAAATCTGGCCAACTCCTGCACCAAGGCAAGTGGTTCACCAGGGACCAAATTCAACAGAATTTTCCTCATCTCATGGAGGAACTCAACGCAATGGGGACCATTGCTTCCTAAGGAGGGAGGAATGATCTAGGCGGATATTAGTGGCCACACACCTATTCCACTTGGGGCCCCACCATTGTCTCTTTCAGTTTTTTTCACAACTTACTATTTTTAGTAGTTTTTCAGGTCTTGAACTTCTGGAGCCATTTTGAGGCCCCAAACGGAGATCGTATGCTGAAGTTACGTCCTCAACAAGTTGAAACACCAATTTACCCAAACGAGGCCCATATTTTTTGCGCTTCATCTCTTAGGGTTAGGTTTTTGGATGTTTAGAGTTCTCCATTGTTTCTCCATAATAAATAGGCCCTCGAGCCTCATTGTAACATAGAGTTCAGAGGTCTGTAGCCGCCAAATCTCTTCTCAAAGATTCGCTACTAGCACCCTAGCTATTTTATTTCCATCATGTTTGTAAGCATATTTCTGTGATTTGACATTAATGAAATGAAGCCTTATTTCCGTTTTATTTCTATGTTTATGGCTATTTCGGTATTCTGTTGCATTCTTGCATAAATCTGGATCACTAGTGTGACATCATCCTCGTATATACCAGAGTCGACAATTTTTTTTTCTACGAATCCTAATTCATTTACTATTTTCGAGATGGAGTCCTCACAACTACCTATGGTCACGATCCATCCAATCAATGAGACCATACCTCCCGAACCTGACGTTTTTAAACTAGAAGTTGATCAAGATCCTGTCACTTTTTTCCAAAACATATGAATCCCAAAGTCGAATGACCAGAAGTATTTCTTGTATCAGTCACCCCACAATCTATTGTAGCCATTTAGTCTCCCATATCATGCAATCAAACTCCTAAAATATACTTTTGGCCTGATGGAAAAATCCTTCCACTTGGTTTAATTTTGATTGAAGAAATACCACAAGACAAAGCACCTTTAAGTCCAACTCATTTCGCGGTGGAGATTTACTTGTACAAGTATTTTCCTCAATCACCTACATCTGATTTTGTTGATGCTATGTATATTAGAGTTTCCGTAGATCTAATAGGGTATAAATTTGGTCGAAAAACCATGCCTGAGCCAACATATTTGGCTAGACCATCTATTCTAGTTGCAACAGCACCTGCTCTCTCTACCTCGTCGATGTTCACAACATCACCAGAGTCACATTTATATGGTGGCCCTTCCATCCCACTTGGTTACCATTCTTTATCTAGGAACTTCTCTGGTGCATCCTTAAACCCATGGACTTCACCAATGTCATCTTCTAGTATTCTAACAAGTAGATATATAGTGATTATTGAACGGCTTGATCCTTTATACACATCATCAGGGAAATATCAAGATGGTCCATATGGGTATATTCCATCGAGTACAATTTCAACTAGACTCCCCACATTTGGAGAACAATATTTTCCATCTTATTATATTCCTCATGCTGGGGGGAAACCTATGGTCTCCCATTTTGACAGTACTCCATCATTATTTGGTCATCCCAATGTCGAAATGAATTTTTGTCAGTGGCAGCCCACTCTTCCCATCCAAACACAAACGGTTGTCCACTCCTATCAATCGGTTCAACCTGTTGCACCCACATCAACTTCGCTTGTTAATACATCTTTACCCCTCTTACAGACTCAATTTTGTACTTGAACCGTCTCATGCAGGTCCTTCAACCCAATACCCTAAGTATTGGGCCCTCAAACTCCAACTCCTTCGGCTGGTTTACAACAACCAGATGTATTCAGAATCCTTTATTCAGAAGTTGGATTACCAAATTATGGGATGTCACAGCCCCAACCAGGTTATACATATCCGAAACTGAATCTAAGCTATCCTAGTTTTGCTTATAATATCTGTGGACATCCCCTTGGCATCCACACGAACAAATGCCACAACCTTCATTTGCGTCAACAAAATCCTCAAGCGTTTGCCTATCAAAACAAACCCTATCTGGGTTACCAGCAACAGATTCCTTATTTTGGTGCTCAAAGGCCTGTTTCCCGAGCAATTCCATCATACCCCGACTATTCTCAACCCAAGCTAAATCGAAAATTTCCCTTTGTTGCAACTTTAGAGTTACTAGATTTAAACTAGCTTACCAATGATCTAATCAATTACGCTCCTTGGTGGTCGGTGATAACTCATAAATTACCTTCGGGTATTCCTAAGTTCAATGGAAACCCTGGGGAAGACCCGTCGATGCATGTCATGACTTACCATTTGTGGTGTTCATATAACTCCCTAAATGATGACTCCGTCCGACTACGTCTTTTCTAGCATACTCTCACTGGTTTGGCTACAAAATGGTACATTGAGTTACCAAGAGCTTCTATTGATAATTTCAATGCCCTAGCTATTGTCCTTTTCACCCAATTTAAATTACCCATAATATATGAAATTGTAACGGAACCCTTGACTAATTTTAAACATACTAATGCTACTCACATTTCTGATCATATTCATGAGTGGTGTCGTCATCGTAGAATGGTTAAGGCATTTGTTCCTGATCAACTACTTGCTAAGTGGTTCATTAAGTCCCTGTTACCATCTATAACTAAGGATGTGTCTAAGGGTGGTGTCATCACTGAAGAGAAGGTCATTGCTTGTGTCCAATATTTAGACTTGATTTATACTTAGTCTGAGACACTCTATGAGAAAATTCCCAATGCGCTGTGATCTAATTTTACTGTTCCTCCTCTATCAAAGGACTCTCATGTTAGAGACGATATGATCGGTACTGAAAGCACAAATCACTCTAATTCATCTGATCCTACGCCTTCTTCCAAAATCCATGCCATGTCATCTGACAAAGGAAAAAATGACAAGCAACCCAAAAGTAAGAAAAAGGGGAAATCTAAGAAAAACAAAACTTCTACCCCACAAGAAAGATCGTTTGATCAATCAACTGGAAATCAGAAACCTAGTTACCCTTGCATAATCTGTAATGAGGAACACTTTGTTCGATATTTTCCTCACCACGTTGAAGTCTCAAAGTTGGTTAAGACCTCGCATGCATCCGTAGTGTTGACAGATCCATTTTCGCATCCGGACACAATTTTGGTTCCTACTGATATAGCTTCTAGTTCCCAAGTGCTTATGTTATCTTTCATGAAGACATCGATTGATGTTTTGGTGTCAATGTGTAATAAATGTTATGGTATTTAGGCTATTGATCAACCTACTACCTTCACCATGAATCCGTCTATGGAATCGATACCGCCAACTGTTATTCCTAAATTGACAATCAAGCCACCGAAGGGAGTTGTTAATAAATCAACATTTAATCCTTGAGCCCAAGCTACTAAAAATTATAATATAGTTGAAGATTTTGGTCAATCCCCTTCAGCTATGTCAGCACTTGAGGTGCTTCAAAATTGTCCCTCCCAGAAGCAGGCTTTGTTGTCAGCAATTTGCGGAATTGATTCGACAGATTCCAATCTCATAGTCTTTAATCATACGGGCTATGTGCCGCAATTACCAACAGAATTGGCATTCTCCATCCAAGTAAATTTTTTCAATCACCTTGTTCATCGTACTATTATTCATGAGGGAGCATCTATGTGCATTATGTCTCTAAAATGCTAGAATTCACTTGGCTCGTCGCATCTATCTCAATCGCCTATGACATTGAAAGCTTTCAACAACCCTACATATAAGCCTTGCAGTATTATCAATAACCTACATGTTGAATTAGGGGGAAAAACAGTGAATGATGAATTGGAGGTCATTGACGGACCCCTTGATTACAATATTTTACAAGGAAGGCCATGGGTATATGCTATGACTGCAATCGTCTCTACATATTTTAGAATGATCACCTTTCCACATAAAGGTGTCATCATGGTCATCAATAAAATATCCTTATTTTTCTCTAGTTCCCAAGTAACTGGAAGCATTCGGTTAGTTCATGCACCCCAAATCTCACTTCAGAACCTTAGTGTAGGAACCTTAAAGGATTCCACCCTCATGAGAACCTTTGCATTACCTCCGCCTGTGACGTCAACATAAATTGCAAGCGTAGGGACCTAATACATGATATCTTCTGCTCCATATAGCTTAAGGGATATTACGGGCGATTCTGAAGTTGTTACGTTGGATGATTTTTTTCCGCCCAACATAATTGAGCTTGCATAGAAATCAATCTATATGGTTTGGGCAGCGAATCCGAAATCATCGTCGCCGGTCGTTTGGATTGATTGTTCATTAGATTTTGGTACTCCATCTGATCCTTTTTCCTTAGCTTTCTTGACAAATGAGAATACTCTAGAATCCATGATGTCAGAAGGAGAACCATTGGAAGATCATCATCATCGCTCCCATCTTCAAGATTACAAAGAAGATAATATTAGTGAATTATATCACCCATTTATCACTACATTATTTTCGAATTATTTTCCTATTAATGCAATAGATTCCGAGATAAATTTATCAAATAATGAAGAAACCATTTCTATCTATATTTTGACCAAACTCGACGTTGTAGAAAACATTCATGTCGGAATTTCTTGTTCTCCATTAGAAATCGAAACATATCGCTCTCTTTTTCATGAATTTCGTGATGTAATTTCTTGGTCTTACGAAGAAATTCTAGACATAGATACTAGTATCGTTGAACACACTATTAATATGTACCATGATGTCAAATCGGTATGTCAACGCCTTCGTCCTATTCATCCGAAGAAGGTCACTGCCATTAAAGAAGAAGTTGAATTTTTTTGCGTGTTGGTTTCATTTACCCTCTAATTGAGTGGGTTTCCAACATCATTCCTATAATGAAAAAATAAGGAACCATCATAGTGTGTGTCGATTATCGGGATGTAAATATTTCTTGTCCAAAGGACAACTATCCTACATCCTTTATCGACCAGATTATTGATGATTGTGCTAGATGAAAAATATTTTCATTCATGAATGAATTTTCTGGCTATAATCAAATCAATATCTGCCCAGAGGACCAATATAAGATAACATTCATTTTTCCTTGGGGAATATTCACTTATAGGAAACTCTCGTTTGGTTTAAAGAAAATTTGGGCAACATTTTAGAGAGCTATGGATTATGATTTCAATGACATCAAGGACATTTTTCAACCCTATTTGGACGATTTACCCATGCATTCACGAAACCAAACTGATCATCCGATGCATTTGAGAGCTATCTTTCTACACCACTGACACTACAAAATATGCCTCAATCCACGTAAATGTGTTTTTTGTGTGTTGGTTATGGTCATTTGCTAGGATTCTTCGTCTCAAAAGAAGGAATGTGAATCGACCCATCGAAGATGCAAGCCATTCTTGATTTCCCCATCAAATTTTCTTCCGTTACAGAAACTTTAGGGAAAGGCTAACTTCTTAAGTAGGTTCATACCAAACTACGCTGAAATGGCTAAAGGATTTACTCGGCTCTTGAAAAAGGGGATTCCCTTCCACTGTGATAAGGTTGTGCAAGCTTCTTTTGATTCTTCTAAGCTTACTCTTGTATGGTCGTCATTAATGTACCCCCCCAATTATCAGAGTGATTATTTCTTATATGTCTCCGTGGTTGATACGACCATTGCTATGATATTGGTCCAAGTACAAAATGGGATAGAACATTTGATCTATTATTTGATTATTAATCTCAATGATACGGAAGTAAAGTATTCGTATGTCGAAAATATTTCCTTGGCGACTGTTCAATCTGTCCAAAGATTTCACCACTATATCATGTTCTGAAAGACCATTTTCATTTTGGATTGTAACCTGATGAATTATATCTTATAACGACAATTGCTGGGGGGAAAGTATTCAAAATGGATTTTCATTTTGCAGGAATTTTATTTGGAATTCATCAAATCCAAGTCAAAGAAGTATTTAGTTTTGGCTGAGCTTCTCTGTGACCTTCCCTCTCATAGTACTTCTGCTACGTCAGAACCATCTATTCTCGATGAGTGTTTGTTTATGATCGGATCATTTGATCCTTGGTATGGGGATTTTATCATTTATCTCCAGAACTAGACTTTTCAGCCTGATACCTCTCACTCTGACCAGCGATGTATTTGATACCAAGCCAAATATTATCTGATCATCAGCGATACACCCTATCGTTGTGGTGTCAACACAATTTTAAGAAGGTGCCTCAATCATGAGGAGGCCAAAAAGGTTTTAAATGATTGTCATGCTAGGGCTTGTGGTGAACACTTGTTTGGATACGCTGCCACACAAAATATACTCCACGCCGATTACTTTTGGCCTACCATATTTCATGACTGAATCCTCACGGTCATAAGTTGTCATGCATGCCATATATTTGATCGTAAAATCTACAAACTGCCAACGCCAATGCATCTTGTTGTCTCTATGGGACCATTTTCGAAATGGGGCATTGAATTCATGACCTATAACCCTCGTTCGTCCATGGGGCATGGTTATATTATTGTTGCAGTAGAATACTTTACCAAGTGGGCCGAAGTTATGCCTACATTCAACAACATAGGACAAACAACTACATTGTTTTTATTTAATCATGTCATTTCACGGTTTGGGGTCCCACAAGCTATAGTAATAGATCATGGTTCGTATTTTCGCAATCATATGATGAATGAGTTGTTGGAAATATTGCCATTCATGGAAAAGGAGCACAAAGGAGAAACACCTGAACTGTAAAAAAGGCAAAGGAAATAAAGGCAGCTAAGAAGCAAGGCAGATAAGGAGCAAAGGCAGCAAAGAAGTAGAAGAAGCAAAGGAAACAAAGGTAGGAAATGAAGCTAAGGCAGATAAGGCAGTAGTAAGTAAGGCATGTAACAATCTAGTGAGAAGGCATGCAACAAGAGTAATACATGGAAAATTTGAAGGATGGAATTTTATATTAAAGTTTAGAAACCTTGGCGAATATAAATAGTTCCTAATATGCCAATTGTAAAAAATTTGGCGATATTTTTGTAGAAATATTTAGATTTCTAATGATTTTATATTAGTTAATATAATATTTTAGAGATTTTTAAGGTAAAATAATGGCGTACTATAAAATTTAGGCGAATTATTTTATGAAAAAATGGAAATTGACGAATCTTGTTTTTTGAAAATGCATGGAAAAATAGCCCACCTGCAAATATTAGCCCCTAAAATTTTCCCTGGAGTAATAATCCCAAGTCGGAGTGAATAACGAATAAAATAACAAGCTCAGGAGAGATCAACATGTTTAGAAACTGAATAAAGCTGAGGAAGGATAACGGAGATGCAGAGTAGTGGTGATCAAAGAAAGAACAAAAATTGACTAAGGCATAGAACACTTAGAATAATTCCAAGGGAGGCGAGCAGATGATCAGGATTAGATTGCAGAAGTGTAGGCGAGAGATGAACGGATGACATTACAGTGCAAGATGATTCAAGAAGGAGAATCGGATTTGCTAGCAGTAGCGAGGATCGTAGATATGGTACAGATCAACGCTGACAATCACATCGCAACCATGAACATATCGCACATCGTAGGGTACAATGTTTACGGTTAGGACTTTATAAGTTAAGATATTGAACATGTGATGTGAAGTGAATCAGAAAGGAGACACGCATGGACCGTCGGATTCAATGAAGACCAATGGTGAAGATCGAAAGCACAAATCAAAAATTTTAGTGCTTAAGTGTAAGGCAGTCACAGGGTAAGTTATTTTTTGTGTGATGCGAAGTGGAGAAGGGACATGTGTTGGCACGGAAGGGCACGTAGTGAGGACGGTTAGATCGTATGGCATATCAACGGTGGATGGAAAATCGCGAATTTGCACATCGCAAATGCTAGCAGACAGCACTAAGGCTTTGCAAAGTATGTTAATTAGTTTGCGATGCGATAAGGTTGGAAAGATGTGATGTGGTGAAAGGGAGAAGCCATGTGTCGGCACTACGCATTAGTGCACATCACATATTTTATGGTTTAAGGTTCACACGGTAAGTTATGTTGGATGCGATATGGTGAAAGGAATCAGCCACATGTCGGCACTACACTTTAGCGCACATTGAAGATTTTATGGTTTAAGGTTCGCATGGTAAGTGATGTTGGATGCGATGCAGTGAAAGGCAGGAGCCACGTGTCGGCACTACGTATTAGCACACATCGTAAATTTCATGTTTTGTGCTTAAATTTCGCACAATAAGTTAAGTTGGATGTGATGCGAAGTGATCACATATCACACAATATAGGAGATACATTATTGTTAAACGCTAAAAGTTGCAGGCAAAGCACAGTGCGATGTATTGTGATCGGTCAAGTGTTGTGGGACCTGATAAACCTTGTTCCACGTTCTGTTATAGAAAATATGCATTTTTTGATCGCTAACGTATGTATGTGAAATAAACTACGAAATTGTAATCTGTTGCGTTAAAAGGGAGTTTATGTGGGCCATACCTGACAGGTCACAAAGAAAATATATAAATGCATAACAAAGGACGAGGAGCCCATGCAGAACAGAGTTACGGCATATGTAAAAAAAAAAAGGCTAAATGTGGAAGAAAAGACTCAGGTAAGAAAATAAAAGTTTGAACACAACAAGAAAAGGCTCGGGTAAGAAAAAGGACCCGAAGCTTGTGCAGAATAATGCAACATCATGGGTCGAGTCGGGAAAAAAGGCAGTCATGCAACATAATTTGAATATAACTACAGAAACATAAAAGACCAAGGGACAACAATTAGAAGAGGACAAACACACAACAAATCTAAGAAGCTAAAAAGGCTAAATAAAATATTTGAATGTAACTGTAAATGTATTATTTGTTTTATATTGTTTTTCATGCAAAGGCAAGTCTCCCAGGAAAATAAAAGCTCCATTTGATACTATAATAATTATATATATTTGTAACATCCTGAATATGCTGAGCGAGGAAATGAATGGGTGGAAGGCAAGATTCATGCCTGTTCACTTCATATTACCATATAGAATTCAAACAACCATGAAGTGATCTCTATAAATGATGTTATTTTAATATGAAAAGAGGTTAGAGAGTGGAAGAATGAGAGAGAGCAGATAGAGATTATGTGCAGACCAAGATTTGATATGAAGCAGATTTGAAGGCTAGTAGGACAACATTGAAGAAGGGGAAAAACAGAGTTGATATCCAAGTAAAGCAGCATATGATTTTATTGTAGTGTGTGGGAGTTGGTTCTTCCATATAAAGTTGTAGCTTGATAGATGTCTAGTTGTAGTTGGTTGAGGTAGGAGCCTCCTTTGGGTTGTAGCCTGCAGAAAATAGATGGGAGTTGGAGCTTCCTTGCAAATTGTAGCTTATAAAATTTGGGGTAGTAGCCTCCTACAGGTTGGAGCCTACAGAAAATTAGTTGTGAGAGGGAGTTGGAGCTTTCCTTTGCATCCCAACAATAATAAGATGTGGTTTTCTCCCTTCATGGGTTTGCACTTAAATCTGTTGTCTATGTGCTTGATGATTAAGTGTTAATGTGATGTTTTAATCTGTTTAATTAATTGTTGTCCACAATTTATGTTTATTGATCCATTATGTATTAAGCTGCTTATGAAATGAAGGTGTAAATGAGTTGAAAGAAAAGTTTTAAATGTCCATGAATGTATTAAACTGATTCACCCCCTCTCCCAGTTTAACTAAGGATTCATCATGTGTTGACTGCCAAATTAGGACTGTCGCATGATATTTATACTACTTATTATCCACAATAAAATAGACAAGTTGAGGCTATTAACAAAATTATTAAATGAATGTTTCAAGGAATGATAGGAGTTGATAAACGAAATTGGCATTCAATCCTGTACTCAGCTTTGTTGGCATACCGAACCTTGGTGAGAAACGCAACCGAATTTACCCCCTTTCAATTGGTGTATGGTCTCGAAGCTATCTTTCCAATCCAATGTGAAATACCATCGTTAAAAATTGCAATTGAATACTTACCTGACACCTCTACTAAAGAATCATGTATTTTTAACCCCATCCATCTTGATGAAATGCGTCGTGAAGCCCAATTGGCCAATGAAATGCATAAGAGACATATAAAAGAGCAATACGGCAAGGATGTCCAACCTCACATTTTATCAGAGGGTGACGTGGTCCTTCTTTATGATCAGGAAGCTGATGTAATAGGTACAGGGAAATTTGAGCCGTTATGGTATGACCCCTATATTTTCAAAATAGTTCTTGCTTAGGGTTCCTATGAGTTGGTAGATTATGATGGAATTCCATTGGCGAGACCTTGAAATGGGTTGTATCTGAAATGTTACTATGCTTAATCATGAGCATAATAATTTTTTGTATTATATTGTATATATGTTGTTTATTTTCATTTACTATCTTAGTTTTTTTTTATAGATTTTTCTTGAAGTTAGTAATCTGCTTTACATTTCATCGTAGATGTCAGAATCTTTTGAACCATTTTTTGGGTATGGTGATGATGCTAGTCCTAGTACGCATAATCTATCCTCTTCAATGTGGGCCATTTTCACTCCAAACGATGAGTTAGTGAGTTTTCAAGGGATTTGTATAGTTTGATCTACAAACAATATCGCTGAGTATAGTGAGTTGACCGAACTTCTCTCTGATGCCATTTCATTTGGTATTAACCGCATCATTATTAAGTTAGACTCACAACTTGTGGTACTGCAACTTATTAGTGTTTATACTTTCAGAAATCCAACACTTCATCATATGTTCCTAAGAGTTCGACTTTTGGAAAGACATTTTTATTTTATTCAATATCAACACATTTCTAGAAACTTGAACACATTAATTAATTATTTAGTGAATTATGCTATAAATAGACATTTGTGACATGTTTAAATATACATTCACATAATTGAATAGGATTGGGCAATAAACCTAGGAAAACACTTAAATAAAATAGAAAGATAGTTATATGTTTTTACAAATTCTGTGCCCAAGACAAATTTGTCATCTGACCTCAAAATGTATGCAACATGTCAAAATTAAACTAGTGGTGCCCATGATACCATGTTATTGATCTAGCTATACTACATAGTAACTACATCCAGTGGGTAGGAATGCTAATAGTATGGCGCTGCAGTCGCATGGGAAAATCTTTGATCCAACAATCTGGAATCACGAAGTTTAACCCCTGTATGTGCTGTTGAAGCTCAACAATAGTCTGAACCATATCTAAATCCTGAAGGACTACTCTCCTGACAACCCTCTCTACTGGCTCATCTGCTCCATGCTCTGGATCCCCCATTGGTCGAACTCGACCCACATCTGCATACATCAAAACTTTATTTTAGTCTTAGGAAAACATAAAAATACAAAAACATGTATAAACCTTAGAAAAATAAAAAAACATGGTCAAAATATTCCTACCAATTGCACCCGACCAAGAGCCTTCTGGTAAAACTAAATCTGGATCTCCTCGGAAATCGATGCCTGCATATGCATAGTCATCGATGGCAATAATATATCGCCTGAACCAGGTGAAGAATGAAGTCGAGAACATGATGGTTGATTGACCATCATTTCTAGCCATCAGTTCTACCCATATCTGCACCCTTGGATCTCTAGGGTTAGATATACCCAGCATCACATTGTGAGGCTGCATCAGTGGAATATGCTCTAAGGAAAAAGAAATGAGGATCGAACCATAGTTGAAATTTTTCTTCATTCCTCCCTTTTCCTTGCTCAGTTTTTCTTTCATTTGAGAGAGTACAACTTCATCCCAATTGAAAATTGTTGGTTCCATGCATTCTAGTGCATACTGCATATAAGATCTGTTTGCTACATGGAGTGTAGCGGTACTAGCAAGATTTTCGATCGTGAATAAAATGGTTCTCAATGGAAAATCATGAACATCGTGGATGGTTACTTTCCCATCCTTTCTAGGATTTGCCCCTGGATTGCAATATTGCAATATATAGTCTCTCATTGTCTCTCCTTCGAGAGCATACGCCAAGAGAGAAATGGTTAGGCCTCTCCTTGACAAGCCTGTCAGAAAATAGATATCCTCCACTAAAATTGGGACCACATTGTTCTGAATATGAAATTCCTCAATCGTTGGATCCCATGCACCAACAAGGAACTCAAAAATTTATATATGTTGCCTCATACCAGATAATCTGAAGTACTTCAACAACCCATAGTCTATGAGGGCTCTTATAGAACCCAGATCATTTATGGAAATCATGTTTTGTTCCTCATGTTCTATTTCCCTCCAAGTAATTGTCATTTTGGTCCATTGAATCCCTGAAACACAACCATAAGACTCATTACGACCCATTTCATGCAAAAAATTAGGAATAACAAAAATGTGAAATGCACCCAACACACCCCTATTCAAGAGACAGTGTGCTGCAAGTGCACCTGGCCTTCAATTCCAGTGCACTCCAGTGCAAATTTAGACATTCAAGGGTGTGTTTCCCTATTTTCAAAATAAATTTACCCTAAGGGGCCCAAATCCCTAAAAAATTGCAATGAAATGAAACAAAAATACTAATGAATGAAAGAGGAGGTTTATGGCACAACCTGGATCAAATGGTGAGGAAAACCATCCACAGAATCGATCGAAATCAACAGTTGAATTTTGGGGGCAAAAACAGGCTTAGAGATCCAAAATACAAATGGTAAAATTGAATAGTAAAACTATTTTAATTAGTCATTTGATTATTTGAAAATAATATTTATTGTTATGACTATGGATTTTATTCATTTTTTATCATGAAACAAGTACTTTTAATCCATTTTATGTTTTTATGAACAAGTTTGCAACTGATAGGAGGTTAGTCGTGCACATTTATTTCAAGAAAGATTTGACCACAAAGCATAATTTTATCCTTATTTTTCGATTTTTGATAGAAATGAAAAAGGACTTGAAGTTAACTTTTATCTCTTTTTTGAGCTTCGATAACAAAGAAAAATGAACCCCTAGAGTCTTCTTTTAGCTCTTTTCAGACTTCGATAATGTGAAAATATTGTCGAGCACTTGTCTTTTCAATCTCGTAAAAGTAAATGAAACGACATCTACTCAGGATAAGTTTAACCTTTTTCCAGACTGAGATAGATTATTTACGGAAAAAGGAAAACCTTAGTCGAACATGGCTAGGAGGTTCTCTCAGATATCATTTTACACTTTTTCAGATCTAAGTGACAAATTTATGAAAAATGAATCATGGAGTTTTCTTTTTTCCTCTTTTTAAAACTCTCTAAATATGAAAAAGGACCAGACCGCCACTATCTTTAGGCTCGTTAAAACATAAAATAGCGACGGGCTTGTCGATCATGGTAAGGATCTAGTTTCATTTATCGCTAGACTAGTTAAATTATTAAATAGCAATGCATATTTTCTTGAAGGGTTGAATTTTAGATCAAGCATATGTTATCCTCCTGAAGCTTGTTAAAAAATAAAGAGGTACTGGTCGACAAATGACCGGGGAAAATTTTGTAAAGTGAACAGAAATTTTATGGTAGCAGGTCGCTCTTGAACATGAGATTTCACTCCATCATCGTCACTATTTGGGTTGGGTAATATTCTTGACGGTTCATTCATACCTATGGTTTATCATACCACCACTTAGGTTTTGGGTCAATGCTACCAACTCATCTCAGTGTTTCTGATATGTTCAAGAGAAGTCATCCAGTGAATACATATCCTTCTGCAAAACTCATAAACCTTCATTTTCATGAAAGTCATCCCTGAACATTGCTATATCAAGTCACATTTTGTCTCTGAAATCAGTAACTCCTGTTTCGCCATAAAATGCCTTCATGTCAGCATCAAATCATCATCCAAGGAGTTTACTTAGAAACATCATCTTCTAGTACCATGAGGCTTTTTATAACATCGACAAGATCCTCGCTTCTGAAATTTTGACCGAAATATTTCATTTGGCGTTCGACATCAAATAATATATTCACGCCTTATGAAATGTACTGTAGTACCTTGAGAGCCATTAACACAAATGGTGGTTCTCTCACATTTTTTAACAACTCACATAATTGGGTGGTAATCAAACGATGTCTTACCATGTTTGACTACAAATCATATAGTCGCATTGCTAGACTTGTATCTAAACAATCGAGTGAATGAGATAAGAAGACCCTGGATCTAGTTTCAGCCATCTGGGCTATGATTTCACGATTGTTGTACACATAATCTGTACGGTGACCTTACATACAGATCGTCATCCAAACATGGACCTATATCTATAGGCATGTATTTATTGGGAAACATTCCAATGCAGAAGACTTTTTGCACTATTTACATGTTATTAGATATTTTATGTGTTGAGCATGGGAATGTCTCCCTCAGTAATTTGTGATCAAGATGAAAATATCATGATGTAATGTATAGTAATATTTATGCAGTAATCCACTCCACTTCAGTTCTAGCTCAACACATCTTAAAGCATCTCATTCAAAAATATTGTTATTATTTTGACTTCATGCTTTAGGGGGCAGTTGTTATAGGTCAATTTGGGCATCATCCCCCATGACTTGATCAAACTGGACATCATCCCCAGGACCAATGAAATATGGTCTATCATCCCCTTACATTTCAGTTTCTATATGCCCTAAGAGAAGAAAAAATAATTCATGGCTTCTATTATGATATTTCCAAGGTTTGAAGTATATGTTATATAACTTACAAACTCACCAACGCTACCTCTAAAGGGACTAATTGTGTTGCATATGCAGCTCCCTCCATTCAAGGGTGCACTGCAATGCACTTCTCGACATTCAAGAGTGCGTTGGTCACCTGGGAGCGGAATTCTCATTGTTCTAGGAATCTCCACATGGCCAGTACCTTCTATAAGAGTCCATATGTGTCAAAATTCGAATCCAAGTGTCCATATAACACCTCTAAAATTGGGAACATGTCTTACCTATTATTATAAAGTCATTCATTGAGAAACTACTGTCAGTTTCCCTATAAATTGAGCACATATCCTAGTGCTAGGGAAGGGAAAAAATTGGTAAAGAAATGTTGTTGGATTCTCATTTGAGAGAGTGAAAGTACTAATTTTCTACTTGTGTGATTTTGGATGTGATGAGGTTGGGATGAAGCTGGAGCTGGTGCATCAAATCAATCATTAGTTTTAACCTCCCCCTTCTACTCTTTAATAAATATTGTTGTTCATTTTCCCATATATGTATCTGTTTATGTTTCTATTTCTCATGTAATGGACTCTTAAATGATATGTATGTTTCATGTTTAATTGATTTAAGTGATTAAGATAAGTAGGCATTTGTATATTGCAATTTGTTTGTTGTTATTTGTTTATACTTGCAGGAAACAATCTAGCAATCTAAGTTGGATTGAAGGCGACAACAAAAGCGAGAGAAGGAGAAGAAGAAGCGCTTGGATCACAAGTAGGTTCTTCTATCATTCTGTGTGTCTATTTATGTTAGATAAAGTGATATAAAAGTCTTTCATCTATTTTTCTAAGTGCATCGCACCACACTCAGGGAATTTGATTTATCCATAGATCATAATTCTACATAACATCAAATATTATATGCAATGTGCATATAACAAGATAAACTAGCCAAAATTTTTCACCAACATTTGTTCTGCACCCATATATATCACTAATAAACACCAATAAACATATGTAGGCATAAAAAACATTTCACCAATAATCTTTGCGTCATAACATACATATGAAAGAAAGCTTTAACAATCGGTTCTCCAAGGCATACCGATACCAAGTGCATACCGAGTATTTACATCATACATTATCCAAACTTACATCATATATCAACCTTCGAATCAACCTACAAAACATATCTTCAATGCCATATGAAAAGACACAAAGAAATTATGGAAGTCTAAAATGTTCACTCTCTAATGCCTTGTTGCTCACAAGGGTATACCACATTTCTATTAAGCAAGCATTACAAAGAGCATCAATGTCTTTCCTTGTACCTCATAACCATTGATATCTACTGCATAATGAGTCTCACAAAACCAAAGTCATCAAACATAATTTGTTGTTGCTCCTTTTCCTCACATCACAACAATGTCTTGCAAGTATAATGCATTAAAATTTCCTAACACGAGCTTATGCATTAACATTTCTGAACATTTGTTAGGAAACCAAAAATTATTACATGCGATCCTTTGCATACCTTTGTTGATCTTGTTCATTTGTGGATATATTATCATATCAATAATAACATAAGAATATTCCTTATTCAATGTGCCCAAGCCATCAAACACAACAATCAATTATAAGTCAATCAATCTACATCTTAACAACACAATGCCATGTACACAAAATGTACAAATCAACATGCCATATCACATGTTATTGATCCTTTGTCAACATGCCATATAACTTGTTACTACTTGTTTGTTGTTCCTCTGCCCAAGTTTCTCTTGCCTTACTTCTCCTGCATACCTTGCTACTCTAGTTGTTCATTTTCCATCAATGAAAAAAATGAAAACACTTTCCTAATTCTTTCCATAAGGCCTTGTAATTTTTTGTTCCTTGGAGAGGATCCCTTCACCAAATGTTGAATAAGAAGGATGGAGTCCCCCAAAATAATGAGAGAAACTACCTTATTTTCTTTAGCTAACTTAACCCCTAGTAAAAAGGGTAAACTTTAACTTGGTCTTTTTTCATGCATCTGATTCCCATGAATACCTTAAAATTTTAACTTCTTTGAAACAATAAAGCATCCGTCGCACTCCTTCCAACCCTAAAATTATTAGTATTTAATACAAATAAATATTTATAAATTAATCAAGTATTTATTTTAAAATAATTACCAAACTTATTTTATTATACTCTTTGAAGTTGGAAAGAATTATGTGTAACTATGTTGTATCTAATATGACATAAGCATAAGGTGAGTTATTTAAAAAAAAAAAAAAAACCGTATACTATTTAAAAAAAACACGCACACCATATACTAATAATTGTCATGTTCAATTACATATAAATGGTTCATGCCAAGAATATGTGAGGATATAATTATGGGTCATTCTCATTTAAAATAAACTCAAAGTATGTAAGGTGTTATGCATTGCATAGACCATGGTCATGTACAAACTAGATAGAATTAATATGTGGTTTTAATATGTAATAGACTATGTAACATTTCATTAATATGTGTTTTAATACTAAGCTAGTTTTGTCGTAGGTATATGAATTTTATCAATATGTTTTTGAAGATATTATAAGTATAAATTCATTTTAAAATAAGGTAAATTTGTTTTTTCGTATATATTTTAAATTTAAAGTACTATCATGCATTGACAAAAAATAAAAATAAAATTAAAAAAATAAAAATAAAATAAAATTTGTTGTTATTGGTTTCTTGTAGTAGATAATAATTTAAATTGTAGCTAATGATGTCTAAGAGTAGCAATACATAATTAAGCATATAGAATTGTAATTAAACACTAAAATGATATTATTGTCTTAATTTATGTTCATCTAATCTAAATCTAAAATGCTATATTGATTTAGGCTAAATGTAAAATGTTATGAAGTAAAACTATTTTTAACAAAACATGTAACCTAACCATATTAGTGGAGTAAAGTATAGTTATCATTTTCAAAGGTATGCCTAGCAACCAAGTCTAGATCATCCATCTCCAAGCTATGAATGGTCCTAGTGATGGTTTCAACTCGATGGTCCACATTGTAGATTGTTGTTAGGAGTTCATCCATGCATAGAAATATCTCATTTTAGGTAGTGCTCCTATATATTAAAACCTTCCACATTACAATTTTTATTTGTAGGGACATGTCATTAGTCTGATAATACTTAATACTTTGTGTTATGACTAAATGTGTTTCCTAGAACTAGAACCCAAGAGGAAAACTTTGCATCCACCTCTAAGTTAGAAATGAAACCTCTCTCAACAATTTCATTATCCTTTTCTAACTCAATATTAGTTTTGATTTTGTGAGGGATAATTTGATTGAAGGTGACAAAAACAACTTTAGCATTACACCTTGATTGGATTGAGGGAGAAGAATACTTATGAGGATGACCTTAGTGAGACGATCTCTCAGCACCCATGAACAAAAGGGTGAGATAGATGAGAGGGGCTCGAAGAGGAGAAGATAGAATGGGTTGCAACAAGGGAACCAACAAAAGGAGAAAAAATAGTAGATAGGGTTAAGACAAAGCCAAAAAATAGTGTCAAGAGCATGAGAGCATTAAAAATACCAATTATGGAAATAATGAAATTTATGCAACATTGTGCCATTATAGTTGCAATAATGACGGAACAAGGTATTGTCAAGGAGAATGAAAGTGATGAGGTGTGAGGAGTCTCCTATGTCTCATGCATTCCAATCCCATCTCTTGATGATTTATGTACATCTCACACCAATCAGCCTGAAACCATTATGATGATCCACAATTTCATGAAATATTCTCATTCGAATAATCATATCTCAATTCATATTCATCAAGGTCATAGGGTGTGTTTTAGCACTGCTTTGTGCTACCATGATGGTTGACGATATGTATATTCTATAACTATATAAGGGCAAGGTGGCATCTTACTAGAACAACCATACCTCCATTAATATTCATCAATATCAAAGGGTACATGTTAACATTGCCTTATAGTAGAATGATAACACTCTATTATGATTATTTTTTCATAAATTTAATAAGGATTTGATAATAAGTTAAATATAATGAGGTTTATATAATAGAAATTTTATGTATGTGTTGAAGCCTCAAATTTCCGCTGCAACATCATGGGGGAAAACCACTTGGTCTGGACCTTAGAACAAGTCCTTTTCCATTTGGTGTAGTGGCTCCAACTGGGGATAAAGGGACTAGTTTCCTAATTAGGATAATGAGGGTTTGTTTTTTTTGTAACATGCAAATGGAATAATGATTTAATATATCATATGAAATGAATAAATATCTATTCTACTATATACCCTGGAGTATTCATTCTTTAATGTGATCTAGAAAGATATCTTTCAACAATTGATAATGAAGATTATTAAATAGTTGAAAGAAATGAAAATTATGTAAAAATGATTATTTGGACTAAGTAGTTAATCAAAATAACTGTGAGATATATACCGCATTCATAATTTTGATTACATGTGAGATAATTAACCATAGATAAATATCAGTACAAAAGTGCATTTAAGATTTACCTATAATAACAGTTTTCATGTATAATACATATAAAATATGATTGTCAATTCAAGAAATAAAACTTAACATAACATGTAAAAATACCATATATGTGAGGTTCTAGTCATTTAAATAGACAATAGTATATGATCCTCTTCACATCAAAGCTATTCAATGAGTACAAAAGTGAAACTTCAGTTAAACAACTTCAATATCAAAAGAAAACAATCTTTGTTCCATTAATTCATCAAGGCATTCACAAACATACAGAAGTGCATTCCTTTCCAAATGTTTTTTGAAAAATTTATGTACCTTTCTCTAAATGCATGAGAGGAGTTTAAATATTACCTAATATGACAAAAAAATATTAAACAAAATTTAGAGGATGTTTCAAACAACCTTCCTCTTAATAAGCAACTTAAAACCTAAATATATATAAAAATCTAATGAACCAATACTATGTGGAAGCTTCCTTGTTTTCTAGTTGCACTTGAAGTTCGCAAATATCAGCCATAGGCTTTACTTGAGGTGAAGTCTTGATTCTGGTTTTGATTTTTCCTGAAAATACGTCTTCAATAAGAGGTGGAAACATCTTTTCTGTTGTATTTGTTTAACAATTCAATGTCATAGTTTGACTATGTCGTTTGACTAGATACTACCAATAGGCCTCCCAATCCATCTTTGAAATATTCTTTATTGATTCTCGTTGAGCTTGAGCTTTATCCTTCCAAATTTCACTTAATTTTTTTATATTTGGTAATGTCTCTGAATATCCTCCTTTGATTAAGTTGGTTGTATGAAGTGTATTTATTACTGCCTCTTTGATATTCCTGGTTGTCCCTGCTGCTCTTGTCACTGCCCACTTTGCCTATTTAATTTGTACATCCAATCAGTAAATGTGATGTCTTTGAGAGTCTCTTCAATTTCAAGCAGATTCACCTTTCTCCCTTCATATGACTCGTGCCATGTGATGTGATTTGAAATTCTTGTGTTTAAATCTTCATATTCTGTCCTTTGATCAATAACCTGATTTTTTAATTGCTCAATGGTATTTAAATAAGGGCTAATAGTAAACATCCTTTGAAAAAATAAGCCTTGTTGTACAGGAAATTAGGAGTTTAACTCTAAATACTGCTTGATAAAATCATCTTTTCTCAGTACATATTTGAATTTGGTAATTGATTCCTGCATCTCACCAATTTGCAGATTCTTGGCAGTGATATTTGCTTCATATTTTATCTTCATTTCTTCCATATATTTTTTCAACTAAGACAACTGTAACTTAGCTTGTTTATTAACATTCAGTTTCTCCATCTCTAAATGATGTTCCAGTTGTGAGATTATTTCTTCTTTCTCTTTCAAAAAAACTGAGACTTCGGTTGCCTTATCAATTGTACTTTTGGTGTATGCTCCTACAAATTGGGAAAACTTCATTAGATTTTATCTTGGACCAGTGGTTGTGTCTTTCCTTACCACTTCCACTGATTCATTTCCTAGTAATATTTCAGTAGTATTTTTCACTCTCCTTCTCTTTCTTTGTTTTCTTACTACATCTTTATGTTCAGGATTGTATGTAATATCCCCAAAAGGGAAAACTCAACAACACATGCATAAAAAACAAAATTTCAGAAATATATGCTATAAAAATCAAAATCAGTCCTTGGATTGATTAGATCTGACATCATAACACCTAAATCCAAGAGGAGATCAGAAACAAATCATATTAGGTGAGGTAAACAAGCCTCCCACACCTAATATGGCTCAAAAACACTAAAACCCCAAAACTACTGCAACATAAAATTACTGCATAAAGATAAAACATAGTCTAATGATGGTTTATACTCAGAAATTGTAGAGACAAATATTTTTTCTCATATATTAAACAATATTTCTCAAAATCTGAGATCTAGTCTCCTTTATACAAATCCAAGAGAACCTGGGAAGGGTTTCTAGGAATACACCCAATACAGCTGGTGATCTATAGCCCAAGGACTGAAGAATCACTGCAAAATGAAGCACATGAAGATAGGAGGTTGATATAATATGGATCTGATCCATATCCACTCTAAGGTCTCCTCCATTGAAAGGTTGATCCCTTCAATCACAGGAAAACACTCAAACAGAGCCACAAGATCGCTCTCTCAAGTTGCCCTCCAAAATAATGCAATTCCAAACTGAAATTACGTTGTCGGTGATGGAAATAGATTGGCCTACTGCAAAATATCTCAAATGAGCTCAAGAACTCTCCAAACTGATCTCCCAAGAGAAGGAAGCCTCCCTCTTATGAGGAACTAGCTCAAAAAGTGGGTTTCTCAACCCTCCACTTCAACACCCTGCAACACAACACAATATCCTGTAGAAATTTCACTGTAGCTGAAGAATGAAGCTTGGATATAATTTTGGATGTGTGGAATGATATATCAAGACTCTGCCAAGAGTCCTCTCAAGGAAAGAGATGGAATTTCCTAAACAAGAAATCCTTGTGCTAAACATCACCAACAATATTAGCTAAATAGCTGAAGAGAGCAAAAGTCTAAACAGACATATCAAAATATAATTCATAAGCTAACCCCATATGGCTACCATCCTCTTCCTTATAAATAACGTGAGCCTTCCCACCTTGGGTCCCACTCATTTGGGTTTCCACCAGCACACAATCAATCTCCCTCCAAAACTGTGTTGTACCTTCATCAAAGCCACTCGTCCATAACATCATTGTTTGATTTGGTCAAGGTTGACCACTTCAACCTGCTCCAGCACTTTTCACACGTAAGGACCTTCACTCCAGCTCTCATATAGCTGTCTATTCATATTGAGTTGTCTACATTGAGAATCCACTCCTCCTATATTAGTTTTGTTGACTTGGTCAAACTTGACTTTGTCCACATGCATTGACCCTTGTTCACACATGAGGGTGTTAGATCTAGTTATTTGCATGATACCTTTTCACATTAAGAGGGGTTTTATTGCTGCTAGAAATTTTTATGAGTCTCCTTCTAATTTATTCATCTAACTATAGTTTTAGAGAAAAATTAACATTCTAATTAGTTGCGTGCTAATTTAGGAATATTACAGTTCTTCCCTCCCAAATGTTGTTTGTCCTCAAGAAACTACAAGAATATAACTGAAGAGCCTCCTCTCCTCCTCCTGTAGCATCCTCATATGGTAAATTCCCCCAAGGAACAATATGCTATTTCATCAATACATCTCCAAGTTTCCCTTCCCAAGTATGCAAGCTAGCTTTTGGTGAGCATCCCAAATAGCTATCATCATGAAGAAGTAAAATACCCATGAAGGCAAAAATGTGCTGTCTAGAATCCTTCTTGAGGCATGATATCTGATATATATTGGGATCTATCATCCCCATGTGAATCTACCAACCCCAAGCCATCATCCATACAAAATGAGCCACCCTCCAAAATGGTAACTCATGAAAATTCTCTGCCACCTTTGGCTCCTACAATGTAGGTGGGCTGAATAACTGATCATGGTAGACAAAATAGCCTACCCCACACTACCCCTCTCTCCACTTATGATAAGTGTAGAGTAGTTGTTGATCTTGGGCTGCAATAATGTTGCCCTTTAGTGGTAAGAAGAAGACTGGATCTCCAAAGATCCCCTCTCCAATTTCATGCATCATGTTGGCCCGAACCATCCCATACAAAATGAATGGCACATAATCACCATATGGCATCCAAATCAGAAAAATTATGAAGGTTATGTGCAAGTTTGGATGATACCAATGGTCTCTTAAGTGGATACAACACAATCTTTCCAACTTTTGTCTTAGAACATCATGTGGCAAGTTGCCCTCCAACAAGTTGCTAGCGGTGTATGTTTGCTCATATACTATGAAGTAGAAAATAACATTATATATCAGCTAAGCATGATAAGAATAAAAATATACTTGCCCAAATTCATGTAGAGAATGGTTATCTCCATCATAAATGTTAGTCCTAGAATGACCATGAAACCAAGAAATAAACTTGCCCTCTTGTGGAGCAATGCACTGTACATAGATGGTGAGAAGTTGCAAATACTCAGTGAAATAATCAATAAGTACAAAAATAAATTTCTTACCATGCTTAGTGAGTAATATGAAAGTGAGGTCCATGGATGAGTCCTCCCATGAGAATCTCCTCATAAATGTCTACAAAATGAAGGGAAGCATACTCCCCTTGGAACACTCCATAAATAGAAACATACTCCCAAGTGACAGTGTTGTTGGCCTTAGTGATAAGGCTCTTGTCACTCCATGACTCCTTTCTTTGACATGCCACATGCCAAAGTCATCCACCATCATGCTACTATGTAGGGAAATCTTCTTCCTATGTGGAAGCACCTCCTTATCCTCCACTGTTGAAGGGTAGCCTCTTTGCATCTCACCTGTGCCATCCCTCTCTCTGGGAATATCATGCCAAGTATGGGAAGAATTCTGCCCATAATCTCCCAAGAGTAGCCAAAGCAAAAATAAATCTTGTTGCTCCCTCACAAATCCATCATAAAAATCATGAGGTGAAGAGATGGAGATTGACATGAAGATGTCACATCAACATAATGCACTCAACCTCCTTGTTGCGAAATGATGCAAGTGTCCTGCCAAGTTTCCTCCACCCTCATACCCTTAGATGAAGGATATTTCATATGATGGCCAAACTATTTTAAGAGTATCCAACGCAGCCATGCCTCCTGCTACCCAGTGTCATAAATATGCAAGTGGCTTACAAACCTCTTGCTCACCATCCAAACCCGTTCATCCACATGTGGGTGTCTCCCACCATGCTCCATCTTGGTACTCCTCCAATGAAGGATACCCTTCTCCCAAATCAAATTTCTACCCTTGCATTTCATGGTATGTTGAAATGCCACCTCTTGGAGATCTCAAAAAGAAGACCCCACACCAATGTCAATATTAAATCCATAAGGATTCAAGTATGCTGAAGGCAAAACCTCCTCATAAGCCTGTGCAATGATCATCCCAAAAGATATATCACCATGATGAAAGACAAGGTGTCTCTCATTGATCATCTGCTCATCCAATGTCATACAAGTGTGATGGTCATCAGAATGCTCCAATGATAGTTGGGCCCCCAACTCCTCACCGCTTCTTGGTGACAACACTGTTAATCTCCTCAATGTTTTATTTTCTGTCTTATGTTCAAACTCAATGTTGAGCATAGAGTTCTTCATTGGATTGTTTAGGACAAAGCTCATATGATCCTCCATAAGTCCACACCCCAACCCCAAGTGTTGTGTGTAGCTCAATGTTGATACATGAGGATGATTGCTTATCCCTTCCTTGAACAAATCAAGGCTGCACAACATAGTGCAAGTCTGCTGCTCCAAATCAGCAGTATGTGTTGACCCTTGGTCATGCAAAAGCAGATCTCCACAACCCTCCATAATATTTGTTGAAATAACAAAAAGTGGAAATTCATGCATACCTTGTTGAAGCTTGGGAACATCTTGTATGGCTACAAGGGTTGCTCCTTCCAATGTGTTTTCCCCCCCAACTGCTGAGGATGATGGCTACTCCCCCATATTTATGTCTGCGCTGATGAAGGTCTCCTCTAGTGGTGGTGAAGGCTCCTCCCCCTCTCATTTCTTCCTGTCAAATCCTTTGATCACCCTTTGAGTGAAATCTAAAAAATTAGTCACTCTTGCATGCCTCAAATGGCTAAACCACCAAGTGCTTGCTTTACCCTCAAGGTGCAACGCTGCAATCTCAATAGCCTCTCTCTCTACCACTGGATGTAGTAGGAAGAATGCATCTAGCTTCATCACCCAAGGTTTTGTTGTACATGTGGATGATCCATCAAAAGTAGACAATATAAATCTATTGCCCCTCATTCTCCTATTGCTATAGGGCCCTATTTCTTCTTCAAGCTAAATAAACTGAAGAAGAGCTAGAGTCTCCTTGAAAGCTCTAGGTTGAGACTTGTATTCTGCAAGGTATCCACTCAGGATCCCATGTTCCAAGTGCCCTCCATTTCCATGCCTCTTGTCTTCTTTCTCAAAATGAAGGGGCAAGGTGTAATTCTTTGGAGCTTACTGCGATATTGGTCCTTTCTTTTGAGAAAAGGAGGTACATGGTCCTTCATCTTCTTGAAACCCTCTAAAAGTTTCATTTCATATCTTCTCTTTCATATGCTTAACCTCCTTGGAGAGGCTCTTCATAGATCTGAAAAGTGATGATACCAAGCTCATTCTTTCCACCATTATAGATCTCTTCTCCTTCTATTATTATTCTTATAGCATAATGATTGTAGCTCACAGGCCGAGCCAAGATTAGAGCTCTGATACCACTGTAACATCCCCAAAAGGGAAAACTCAGCTACACATGCATAAAAAATTCAATTTCATAAATATATGCTATAAAAATCAAAATCATTCCTTGGATCCATTATATCTAACATCATAATACCTAAATCCAAGAGGAGATTAGAAACAAATCATATTAGGTGAGGTAAACAAGCCTCCCACACCTAGTATGCGTAAAAAACACTAAAACCCCAAAACTACTGCAACATAAAATTACTACATAAAGAGACAACACAACCTAATGAGGGTTTGTACTCAAAAATTTTAGAGACAAATAGGTCTACTCATATATTAAAAAATATTGCTCAAAACCTGAGATCTAGTCTCCTTTATACAAATTCAAGAGAACCCGGGAAGGGTTTCTAGGAATACACCCAATACAAATGGCGATCTACAGCCCAAGGATTGAAGAATCACTTCAAACTAAAGCACATGAAGATACTTGGCTGATATAATATATATATGATGCATATCCACTCCAAGGTCTCCTCCAATGAAAGGCTAATCCCTTCAATCACAGGAAAACACTCAAACAAAGCCACAAGATCCCTCACTGAAGCTGCCCTCCAAAATAACACAATTCCAGAATGAAGTTACATTGTAGGTGATGGAAATAGATTGGAATACTGCCAAATATCTGAAATGAGCTCAAAAACTCTCCAAATTTATCTCCCAAGAGGAGGAAGCCTCCCTCCTATGGGGAACTAGCTCAGAAAGTGGGTTTCTCAACCCTCCACTGCAACACCCTACAACACAACACAATATCCTGCAGAAAATGCTCTGTAGCTGAAGACTAAAGCTTGGCTAGAATGTCGGATGTGTGGAATGATAGATCAGGACTCTCCCAAGAGGCCTCTCAAGGAAAGAGATGGAATTTCCTAAACAGGAAATCCTTGTGCTAAACAACACTAGCAATCTTAGCTAAACAACTGAAGAGAGAAAAAGTCTAAATAGACCTATCAAAATATAATTCATAAGCTAACCCCATATGGCTGCCATCCTCTTCCTTATAAACAATGTGAGCCTTCCCACCTTGGGTCCCACTCATTTGGGTTTCCACCATCACACAATCAATCTCCCTCCAAAACTGCGTTGTACCTTCATCAAATCCACTCCTCCATAACAATGCTCTTTGATTTGGTCAATGTTGACCTCTTCAAACTGCTCCAACCCTTTTCACACCTAAGGACCTTCAATCCAGCTCTCATATACCTGTCTAAACTAATCCACATTCATATTGAATTTTCTACACTGAGAATCCACTCCTCCCATATTAATGTTGTTGACTTGGTCAAACTTGACTTTGTCCACATGCATTGACCCTTATTCACACATGAGGGTGATAGATCCAGTTATTTACATGATCCCTTTTCACATTAATAGGTATTTTATTGCTGCTAGAAATGTTTATGGGTATCCTTCCCATTTATTCATCTAACTATAGTTTTAGATAAAAATTAATATTCCAATTAGTTGCATGCTAATTTAGGAATATTAAACTGTAGAACAATTCTAAAGGAGGTATTTCTTCTATTTTTAAGGTGATCTCAGTTGTAGGGAATTCAAGGATCATTTCTACCTCCTGTGAGCCTATTTCATGAGTATCACATGTCTCTTGATTCGATATCCTCTGTTTTGGCTTGGGTGTATGAAATTCTAAAGTTCCCTGATCTTTTGTTACCTCTTTTCCATTCTTGATGCTTTGACTAAATTCATCCCATTGTTATTCCATATTATTTCCCTTTTCTCTATCAGTAGTACTTTTATTTGGATCAATTTCCATCTGTTGTTCTATTAGTTTCTAACTAGTCTCAGCCATAGATTCTGTGTCCTTCTGTGAATTTTCTATATTATGAATTGATCCTTCTTCCAAATTGTGTTCATCAGTGTTGATACTAACACTTGTTTTAGCCTTATGTTGGGTACTTAACAAATTCAATGGAATTTGTTCAAGTCTTTCGCTTCTGAATTATTGAAATTTTTGAAAATCATTTGGCTCTAGTTTCACCTTTGCCCAATTTATAACTTTCTCAAAATACTGAGCAGATTCAAATAAATCTTCAAATTTATCAGGTTCATGAACAAATTCTATAACTTTCATTGCCACAGTAAAATTGTAAGCTACCTTATCAAGATCATATTATCTGCATGGCATGCTGGCTAGTTTCAAAATTTCTATATTCTAAATCTCCTTTATAGCATGACCAAAATCATTTAATATAAAAACACCACACTGTAAAGGGAAAATTGACCATAAAGCTTTCTTTGACTCTTTGATGCTTTTCGCAAGGCCGTATCCTACTATTTGATAAACAATTTCCCTTGCTAGTAGTTTATCACGGACATATAGAGGAAGTACATGGGGCTTGGAAATACTTCCAAAAAATTTGATATAGGTGAACATCTGTTCAATGTAAAATTTCCCCATTAGGAGCAGGTCTACACTAGCTTCTTTGGAAAACCTTCAGGCTTTCTTTTCGAAAATGAGCTGGTGCATGGGCAGCATAACACCATGAAATTTTTTATAAAAAATGGGATGTAAAATAGGAATTCCACAACTCTTTCTAACTGAGATGAATGGGGTTTGTGTCTTGAATTGTCCATTTCCAACCCATTATTGGAAATTTAGTACAGAAAAAAATAACATCCATAACATATGCACTCATATAAAATGGGGGGGAAATTCTTTGAGAGGAATTTCTCTTATGACGATAGCCTAAGATAGCCATAGATAGGCTCTCAGATAAGATGGTGGCCCAATTCATTATGATAGAATTTACACATGCATCTATTAGGGGTACCCACTATATTGAAAACTTGGTACTGTCAAGTTTCCCATACAACCTACATAACATAGCGGTTGTGTAGTTATGAGGAGATGATAGAGGATCAATAGGGTATATACCAGTTTTTTCATGTTTGAGTTTGATACCCCCGGACCTCTAACTCTGCAACATTTTGAGTGGTTCATCATTTTCTTTGGAAAATTGTGATACGAATTTTGATTCATAAGACTTTTGATGCTCTGGGAGATGGTACATTTTCCTTAATTCTTCCGCCGTGAAAGATCCCATGAGTTCATTTTGGAATTTTTAAATTGTCTATCTGAAATGTTGACGTTGTTGATTACCCACTTGACCATATTTTTGTATGGTAGAATTTTAGGCATTTCCGCTATCCTATGTAAGAAAGAGAAGGCCGCATCCCTCATTTGAGTCGTCAATGGCATGGAGGAATCAATTGTTGGTTTGGTTTCCATAATTCAATGTTTTTCATATTCTAGGAGATTGTAAATAACCTCCCATGCCATTACTTTTGAATCTTTATTGCATGTAGTGTCTGAGAACAGGGGCATCATTTTTGTATTCTCAGATTCAGTAGTACTTTGCTTCTTTTTCTTCTGTTTTATTTTTCTGAGACACATTTCATTGGAAGACTTCCTGAAATTCAGATACATGAGAATAGAGTGAAAAACATAGAGTAGCGAGGCAATAGAATTCAAAAACCAATTAATGATAACAAAATATTTTCAAAGATATGTTTCTTGACTCATCATAAGTGAAAGTAATTATTGATTTTCTCGAGCCACTAAAATATTGAAATGACTTTAAGTTTCATTTGATGTTTCATTTAAGGCCTATCAATTCTGTGTATTTTATGTCTAATTGAGAAATATTGCATCATAGAAATCATATTGCGAAAAATAGTTTTGTTAAACATACATGTGATAATGTGATTGCGAGATCGCATCTCTGGTTTTAACGTAGCTTTTAATTTTGGTGGTTAACCTTGGCAGCTATATTGCGATATGATTACTGTGGGGAAATCTTATTCGTTACATTATGTTTCGCATCTCACATTTCGCATTTCGCGTTCGAAAATATGTTTATAGTTATAAAGTCTTTCCTTTTATTGCGATGTGTGATGTGCAATAACTTACAAATGCTTTTTTCAAGGTTTCTTGTATGTTTTCTTAATTTTTTAAGGCTTTTTTGGATTTCAATGATAATTGATATTTTTTTATATTAGTTTGGGTCTGGGATATATCATAAAGAGGTTATGTATTCATTTTTGGGAAGTATTTGAATTATATTTCACTTTCAATATTAACCTTAAAACTAGGATTTCTAAATGTTTTAACCTTTATAAAAAATATGGTCAGCTATTGCATTTTGGGATCAGTTTATGATATTTAACATTTGTTGAAAAAGGTTTGCGATATGCGATTTGTGAGATTCCTAAACTTGGAAAGGGTATTGAACTTAGCATTTCACATTTTTTTGGATTTTATGATCATTTTTTTAGAGTTAAGGTTCATTTCTTTAAAGGAAAGAGAATTTAAAAGGGTCCCCATATATTAAAATAAATGATGGTTGTTGTATAGTACAACAATTGGCAATTCACTTGGGAGAACCAGCTATCTCTGGTCAGTTTTTTGAAATTTCTAAAAAATTTCAAAATAAAAATAGTTGTAGGAATGAATTTCAATACAAATAATATTTAACTAAGTAATAAAATCTCACTTGATTATAATTCATAATATTTCCTCTTTAAAATGAAAATATGAGTGTATATATCGATCTTTACTAAGTTCAAAAAGATAGAACATGTGGCTCATTCAGATTATATATATATATATATATACCCATTTATGATAGGTAGAGCCTTTGATACCCATAGGCATTTATGGCCTTGGAAGGGTTACCTTTTACCCAACAATGATTCATTGTCCCATCAAGCTACTATTACGCTCTTCCAAGATAAGTTCAAATTTATATACTTTAGCTTTTTAGAAACTTTATATATATATATATATTATTACTTAAAAGCCATTGTCTTGGCCTGGTTACCAAATATTGAAAATTCCATTCACTAGCTGTAACTAAACTTATCAAGCTAGCTCTTGATGAGACCCCTTGCCTTTTGATATAATCTCAAGTCATTACCCTGTTTTGCTAGGCAGTATTGGTAATGTAAGTTTAACTATTTTCCTATGAACATGGTAAAAAATATCGTGATGAGACTTATTATATTCTAAGCTTTAGCATATTTTTTGAATTACATCCTGAAAATTGAAAAGTTTTCCGGATGGGGTGAATCATTGGCCCTTTTAAGGATTATGGATGATAATTTTAGAGTTTAAGATTTCTTATCTGTAAGAGTCTTTACTATGTTAAAGATTATTTTCTTGACTAATAGTAGACTAACTATAATTTATAAAAGTGAGAGTTTAATAAAGAATAAATAACTTCAGTGAAATCAAAATTTTCAGTGAAATAAAATCTATTTAAAATTCCAATTTTGCAATCATTTCCTTAACAATTCTTATTTATAGAAGCGATAAATCAAAAAGATTCTTTGAGATATTTATTTGAAAAGACAAAAATAAATAACATTCAACTTTTATTTTCCTAATAAAAAAAAAAGACAATAATGTATAGGGAATAGAAGGGGATACCTCCTATGAAAAATATTTCTTTAAAATTTTCCCATTAACAAGCAACGAATCTCTTTTTCCTTATAGATCTCACAATAAAAAAATTGATGAGCCTATATCTTCTATGATTTGAAATGGTCCAAGCCACAATATTTGGAATTTTGTATGCTTACCTTTTTCCTCATGTGCCTTATCCCATTTTAGTACCATATCACCAATTTGAAATGTTTTTGGAGTGAAATAAGTTGTATCAAATGAAGCTTTAACTAACTATTAATGATGTTCATGAGTAACTTTAGATTTTTCTATTTCTTCTTCAAGTTTAAGAATTTGGAATTGTCTTACTTGAAAATAAGAAGAAGGTGATTCATCAATAAATTGAACCAGGGCAAGAGAAGGAATAACGACATTAGTGGGACGGACAAATTCTTTCCCATAAACAAGATTAAATGGATAAACGCCAATGGAGGTCTTCTGAGTTATTCGATCTGCCCAAAGAGAAAAAGTTAATTATTTGTGCCAATTTCTTTGGTTATGGTCAACAATTCATTTAATGATTCTAATAAGCTTCCTATTTGTTGATTATGCTAAACCATTTCCTTGAGGATAATAGTTAGCAGAATATTTGGGTTTAAAACCTCTTTTAATGACAAATTTTATCATAGCAGCTCCTGAGAAATAAGATACATTGTCAAAAATCAAAGCAGTTGGTAAACCAAATCTAGTTATGATAAACTGGTCAATGAATTCAATAATATTCTCAGAGTTAGCTACTTTTAGTGAAATTGATTCCACCCATTTAGCAAAATAATCAGTAGCTGTGAGGATGTATTTATGTTTTTTGGAAGAGTTAGGAACAATCCCACCAATTATATCTAATCCCCATTGCTTCCACCCATTTAGTAAAATAATCAGTAGCTATGAGGATGTATTTATGTTGTTTGGAAGAGTTAGGAACGATCTCACCAATTATATCTAATCTCCATTGCTCGAATGGTTGTTTGATATTAACTTCTTGTAATGGAAAAGTTGGTTTCCTTTGTCTTCCATATTCACTTTGGCAGAATTTTCATTTCCTTGCATACCCATGAGCGTCTTTAAATAGTTTTGACTACATGCAGGATTTTATGCATTGATGTATTTCCTCCAAAATGTCCTCCAGCTGGTCCATCGTGGAGTTCCTGCAAAACTTTCTCTGCTTCATTTTTCTCTAAGAATCATAATAACAAGGAATCAAATTTCCTTCTAAACAATACATCGTCGACCATTTCATATTTCTTACCTTTTAGTCTTAAAGAACGCTTTGTTTTATAACTGAGATGCATGGGGGCATATCCATTTTTCAAGTAAAACTTAAGATCAGCATATTGAGACTGAAAATCATTGAGGCTTACCTCAGACACTTGTACATCATTACCTGAATCTGCTTCTATTGGTACATGAGGTGCTCCTGTTAACATTTTTCAAAAGCCTTGACCTCTAACAATTTTAGAAGGTCTAATTTCTACATCGTATTCTTGCATAGAAGTTACCCAATTAGTCGTTTTCTCTCCTACTTCTCTTTGCATCAAAAATTTCCTTACTGCTGAGAATGAAATTATTATCTTGGTGTGATTTTTTAGGAGAAATGGCCTAAAATTCTTTATAGATTTGAATACATGAAATGCTTGTGTTTCAATAGCTGAATTGTTTAGTTCTTCACCTTGCAAATTGGAACTAAAAAATGAAATAGATGCTTCAACTTGTTGCTCATTAAGTTGTGTCAAAACATCAGCATATGATGTACTCGATGAAAATATATATAAGTTAAAAGGATTAAGAAAATTAGGAGTAGTCAAGAATGGAGCATTAACAACAGACTATTTTATTAAATCGAATGCTTTTCTCTCATTATGTCCCCACTTGAAAACTGAAGTTTTCTTAATCATTATTTGTAAAGGTAAAAATATCTGCAAAAAGTCAGGGACATATCTTTTTACAAAATTTATCTGTTCCAGGAATGACTGTATGGTTTTATTCTTATGAGGGAAAGGAATTATTTTTAATTCTTTTATTATTTTAAGATCAATATAGATACCTTTTTTGGACACTACGAATCCCAAAAAATTTCCTTCATCTAAAGAAAAATATGACTCTTTTGGGTTTTGTGAGATTCCATACTTTTTACATCGCTCAAAGACTGGCTTTAAGTCATTTACATGATTGGTTCTTTGTCTAGAATAAACTGTAATGTCATATAGATAAATAACCACTGATTTATTAATGAATCCTTTAAAATTTGTGTCCATCGCTCGTTGGAATGTGGCACCTACGTTCATTAACCCAAATTGAATCTTTTGATAGCCATAAGTTCCCCACATAGTTATGAATTTGGTCTTTAATCTGTCATCTGGGTGTACCAGGATTTTGTTATATCCTGAAACCCATCTAGAAAATACATGAGTTCAGAACCAACTACAATTTGCAGTACTTTTTCCATGGTTGGTAATGGAAAATTGTCTTTCTGACATGCTTTATTTAAATTCCTAGAATCAATGCAAATCCTAATGTCACCATTTTTATTCCTAACATGTACTAAATTTGATACCCACTTTGAATGTCTAACGGGAAAGATGATTTTATTTTTAAGGATTTTATTCAACTCTGATTTTATCTGACTTCCAAGATTATGATTAATATTCCTTAACTTCTATTACATAGGTTTCTTATTTGAAATCATAGGAATAGTATGTTGAATAAAATAAGTGTCGTATGTTTTGAGATCAGTATAATCCCAAGAAAAAAATGCTTTTGTAGGTCTTTAATAAATTTACAAATGATATTCTTTCATTAGAAGACAGACCAAGACCTAAGTTTACATTTTTTGGTTTATCCTCGGTTCCAAGATTTACTAACTCAATCTTAAAGTTGAACTTTGAGTTTTAGAATTAGTAACCCTCTTGAACCTATATTTTAAATCATAAATGTCTTCAAGTTTGACATCTGACTTTGGTATTGGATTTTCATCTTGTTCTTTCTTTATATGAATTTCATGTTCCTTCTCATCTAT
The DNA here is from genome assembly GCA_034641835.2 of Pinus albicaulis. Lineage (NCBI taxonomy): Eukaryota > Viridiplantae > Streptophyta > Pinopsida > Pinales > Pinaceae > Pinus > Pinus albicaulis. The sequence goes on along the minus strand of CM076579.1, from coordinate 1,139,073,775 downwards.
AATTTGATTATCATCAGATCCTTCAGATCTGAGGAAATATGTGATATCATAATCATGATTAAAGACTCTCCAATTAGTAATATTATTAGGAATAGATGATCTAAAAATCAACTCAATAGAAAACCTATTGAAACTAAACTCTTGAGAAAGAGTTAATTTCGATGCTACATTGGCCAATAAATATGCACTAGCATTTTGTATCTTGGGCACGAAGGAGATATTAAAAGCTAAGAAATGAGAATTCAAATCCTGGACTAATGACTGATAATGTTTAAGATGTCCAAAATTACAATGGATAGTATTCTTTACTTGTTTGATAATGATTTCTGAATCTCCAAATACTCATAGATATTTAATGCCAAGGTCAATTTCTTTATACAAACCTTAAACGAGTGCTTCATATTATGTTGTATTGTTTGTGCAATTGAATTCAAGTCTACAGGCTGGCATGGCCTTTTCTCCTTCAGGACTTATCAAAATACAGCCAGCTCCTGCACCATCTTCTAATTTAGAACCATCAAAATAAAAATTCCAAAATAAATAAATAATTATGGGTTTATTTCCAAATTTTTACATTTAGAAGCGTCTATTTGGGAAAAAAAATCAATTTGAGAGAGAACCACATTATCGAAGAAGGTTGATGATTGTGTATTAAAATTTCCAAGAAATGATAATGCCGAGTAGTTTTCAATATTATTATTATTGAATGCTACTGGCTCATTGATCCCTTCAAGATCGGTAACTGTGTGTTTCATGAATTTATCACAGTCTACTCGAATTTGGTTTGGATTTCCATTGTAGGTCAGCCACGTGTGACCAGTCTATTGCAAAATATCCATGAAGTTTCTCAGACCAGTCTATGCTCAATACTAAACCATAAAATTCAGGAATATCAGCTACCAAAATATCAATTATCTGGGAAAATTTTGAGTTTGATGACAACCAAATTGAAACAAAGTTTATTTCTCCTACAACTTCTACCTTTGTCCTATCGAGTTGTATTATATGAACAGGAGTTTTCTAAGGAGTTATGTTCGTTTTAGCACATATTGATTTTGGCATAATATTAGAAGAAGCTCCTGAATCAATCAAGAAATTATGGACATTATCATTAAAAATATCATAATTTAAGAGGAATGGAGGTGTGTGAGAAATGGATCTGTCACCTATCATGATGAGATCTATGGCATCTATTTTAGTTGAAGGGGAAGGAGGTTTACCCATATTATTAGCAGCTTGAACTACTATTGGAGTAGGTAAGGATGAAGGAGGAACAACATTCAATTCTCTAAGTAAAATCTTCTACTGTTGTTTCAATTTAGCAAGTTCATGAATTGAGATATTAGCCCTGGTCTTCTTCATATCTTCCACTATATTATATTAAATGGTATCAGAGATTACCATTGTCTTTGATGCAGATGGAATGTTTGGAGGAGGATTATTATGAGAAGCTTTAGATGTAGGCTTCTTATTTACTGTCCTTTCTTTAGCAGGAGAGTTATTCTCTTTTTTATTAGACTATGTCGCATCTGTAGAGCTCTTGCTTCTTGTACTAACTAGAAAAGCTTCATGTTCTTCCTCATTTGATAGGATAAAATCCCACATACCATTTAATTGTGCTTCTTCTTTAGCTTCTGTTTATTCCTCCTCAGTTTATTCATCTTCTGTTTCTAGGTCAGACTCAACATTAGTTATCATGTTCGGTGGCTGAGAAGTAGAAGACTGATTTTTCTTAAAAGGCCTGAAAGCTTTCTTAGTATTGGAATTTTTAGCAACTTGCTTTTTGATGTCTTCCATTTCAATTGTCATGGTTTTTAATACTTTTTGGAGACCTTAAACATCAAAAGGATATTTTGATGGCCTTTTCTTAGAATCATCCTTGAAAGAAACTTTCTTGGATTTTATGTCTTCTTGAGAAATTTTCTTTTCGAGAGCAATGATGTGTTTCTCTACAGACAAAGCTTCCTTCATGTTTTCTGCTAAAGTAGCTAACTTCTCTCTATAAAAAAAATGGCAGGAAGAGAAGAGATGTACCACTCAATTTGAACTCCAACACCAGGAACTGATGTAGCAGGGATTTTATTAAGTAATTTATTGAATCTAGAATTGAAATATTTTATTTTCTCTCATGTTTTAGCCTTGAGATTAGACAATTCATTGATGAGCGATGCAGTGGTTTGGTAATCTCCAATCTAGCTAGGAATTGTTCTTCAAACATATTCTAGCTAGTTATAGAGCAAGCAAGTAATGAAAAATACCAGGATCCTACATATCCTATAAGAGTATATGGAAATAATCTGACTACATAGTCTTCTTCAATTTCCTCTTTCAAATTGATGGCTAAAATATAATTATGAAGATGTTCCTCAGCTCGGAGGTCATCATCTAGATTAAATTTAGGTAACCATATTTTAGGCTATTTTGGAAGAGTGTGAAGAGGAGCAGACATTTGTACAACACCTGTATTATTCCATGGTTTCACATTTTGTGGAGGTTGTTGACCTGCCATTGGACCTTCAATGGAGATGATGAGTGAAGTTTGAGTTGAAGAAGAGGTAGGCTGAGTGCTTGAACTAGTTGAAGGTGAAGTAGCTTGAGTACTGGAACTAGTTAAACTAACACTGATGGTTGGAATAGAATTTGTTGAGATGAGTGGAGGTAATGGAGGTGAATGAGATGGATTACTTGAAAAGACCTTGTTGGTGGATTACTCTCACTCGGTATTCTTTGTTTTTATTCGTGAAGAATCAATAGGAAATTAAAAAGGAGGGATCCATGTCTTCTAAGTTTCTAATTGAGTTAATATTTGTCTCGGTTGCAAAGAAGATGAAACACTAGTTTTAGATGTTTGATAAGTTTCATGATTTTCAACAAAAATGGATAATCTCTCTAAATTTTCAATCAAAGACTGAAATTCTAGGGGATTAGGGTGATAATATGAAGATAGTATTGGTTGAGTTTCACTAGGAGACTTAGGAGAAGGATGTTCAACTTCAGATCTTAAGGATATAGATATAGATAATGGTATGGAAGTTGAAGGGGATCTAGAGGGAGAGAGACTCTTATATTGGATTTTAGATTGATCAGACCTTTTTACCGTTCACGATTTCCCTCCTTCTAGCATCTGAATGTTGAAGCCTCAAATTTACGCTGCAACAACATGGGGGAAAACCACCCAGTCCTGACCTTAGAGTAATTCCTTTTCCATTTGGTGTAGTGGCTCCGATTGGGGATAAAGGGACCATTTTCCCAATAAGGATAATGAAGGTGTGTTTTGTTTATAACATGCAAATGGAATAGTTATTTAATCTATCATATGCAATGACTAAATATATATTCTACTCTATACGTGGGAGTGTTCATTCTTTAATGCGATCTAGAAATATACATTTCAACAATTGATAATGAAGATTATTCAATAGTTGAATGAGATGAAAATTATGTAAAAATTATTATTTTGACTAAGTAGTTAATCAAAATAATGTGAGATATATACCGCATTCATAATTTTGATTACATATGAGATAAGTAACCATAGATAAATATCAGTACAAAATTGTATTTAACATTTACCTATAATAACAACTTTCATATATAATACAGATAAAATATGACTGTCAATTCAAGAGATAAAACCTAACATAACGTGTAAAAGTACCATATATGTGAGGTTCTACTCATTTAAATAGACAATATTATCTGCTCCTCTTCACGTCAAAGCAATTCAATGAGTTAAAAATTGAAAATTCAATTAAATATATTCAATATCAAAAGAAAACAAACGTTGTTCCATTAATTCATAAAGACATTCACAAACATACAGGAGTGCATTCCTTTGCAAATGTTTTTTGACAAATTTCTGGACCTTTCTCTAAATGCATGGGAGGAGTTTAAATAGTATCTAATATGACTAAAATAGATTATACAAAATTTATAGGAGGTTTAAAACAACCTTCCTCTTGATAAGAAAATTAAAATCTAAATATATGTAAAAATATAATGACCCAATACTATGTGGAAGCTTCCTTGTTTACCAACTGAGCTTGAGGTTCGTAAATATCGGCCATAGGCTTTACTTGGGGTGGAGTGCTAATTCTAGTTCTGATTTGTCTTGCAAACACGACTTCAGTAAGAGGTGGAAACATATTTTATGTTGTATTTTTTAAACAATTCAACATCATATTTTGACTCTGTGGTTTGACAAGATACTGCCAATAGGCCTCCCAATCCGTCTTTGACATACGCTTTATTGATTCCCATTGAGCTTGATCTTTCTCCATCCAAATTTCACTTAACTATTTTATATTTGGTTATGTCTTTGAATCTCCTCCTTTAATTAAGTTGGTTGTATGAAGTGCATGTATTACTACCTTTGTGATATTCCTGGCTATCCATGCTGCTCTTGTCACTGCCCGCTCTACATGTTTAATTTGTACATCCCAATCAGTAAAGAGGATGTCTTTGAGAGTCTCTTCAATTTCAAGAAGATTTGTCTTTCTTCCTTCATTTGACTCTTGACATGTGATGTGATCTGAAATTCTAGTGTTTTAACTCTTCATATTCAATCCTCTGAACAATTACCTAATTTGTTAATTGCTCACTGGTATTTAAATAAGGGATAATAGTAAACATTCTTTGAAAAAATAAGCCTTGTTGTACAAACAGTTGGGAGTTTAACTCTAAAGCCTCCTTCATAAAATCATCTTTTCTTGGTACATCTTTTAATTTGGTAATTGATTCTTGCATCTCACCAATTTGCATATTCTTGGTAGTGATATCTGCTTCATATTTTATCTTCATTTCTTCCATGTCTTTTTGCAACTAAGACAACTGTAACTCAATTTGTTTATTAACATTAAGTTTCTCCATCTCTAATTGTTGTTCGAGTTGCGATATTCTTTCTTCTTTCTCTTTCAGTGAAACTGAGACTTCGGTTGCCTTATCAATTGTAGCTGTGGCGTATGCTCCTGCAAATTGTGACAAATTTGTCAAATTTTCTGTTGGATCAGTGGTTGTATCTTTCCAGACCACTTCCATTGATTCATTTCCTGGTAATATTTTAGTAGGATTTGTCACTCTCCTTCTCTTTCTTTGTTTTCTTACTACAGCCTTATGGTTGGGACTATAGAACACATCTAAAGGAGGGTTTTCTTCTATTTTTAAGGTGATCTCAGTTGTGGGGAGTGCAAGGATAATTTCTACCTCCTATGAGCTTGTTTCATGAGTATCTCCTATCTCTGGATTCGATATCCTCTAAGTTGTCTTGGGTGTATGAAATTCTGAATTTCCCTGATCTTTTGTTACCTCTTTTCCATTATTGAGGCTTTGACTAAATTTATCCCACTTTAGTTCCATATTATTTCCCTTTTCTCTATCAATAGTACTTTGATTTGGATCAATTTCCATCTATTGTTGTGTTAGTTTCTAACTAGTATCAGTCATGGCTTCTGTGTCCTTCTATGAATTTTTTGTATTATGAATTGATCCTGCTTTATAATTGTGTTCATCAGTGTTGATACTAACACTGGGTGTAGAATTATGTTGGATAATTAACAAATTCAATGGAATTTGTTCAAGTCTTTCGCTTCTAAATTCTTGAAATTTGTGAAAATCATTTTGGATCTAGTTTCACCTTTGCCCAATTTATTACTTTCTAAAAAGACAGAGTAGATTCGAATAAATCTTCAAATTTATCAGGTTCATGAAAAAATGTTCTAACTTTCATTGCCATAGTAAAATTGTAAGCAACCTTATCAAGATCATATTGTCTGCATGGCATGGTGGCTAGTTTCATAATTTCCATATTCTGAATCTCCTTTATAGCATGACCAAAATCATTTAATGTAAAAACACCATGTTGTACTGGGAAAACCAGTCATAAATCTTTCTCTGACTCTTTGAGGCTTTTCACAAGGCCCTATCCTGCCTTCTGATAAGAAATTTCCCTTACTAGAAGTTTATGAGGGACATATAGAGGAAATACATGGAACTTGGAAATACTGCCAGAAACTCTGATATAGGTGAACATCTGTTCAATGAAAAATTTCCCAATTAGGAGTAGGTCTACACTGGATTCTTTGGAAAACCTTGGGGCTTTCTTGTCAAAAATGCGTTGGTGCATGGGCGGAATAACACCATGACAAATTTTATAAAAATGGGATGTAAAATAGGAATGCCACAACTCTTTGTGACTGATATGAATGGGGTTTGGGTCTTTAATTTTCCATTTCCAGCCCATGATTGGAAATTTAGTACAACAAAAAATAGCGTCCATAACATATGCACTCATATAAAATGGGGGGAAAGTTATTTGAGAGGAATTCTCTTATGACGATAGTCTAAGATAGTCATATATAGGTTGTCAGACAAGTTGGTGGCCCAATTCATTATGATAGAATTTACACATGCATCTATTAGGGGTACCCACTATATTGAAAACTTGGTACTGTCAAGTTTTCCGTACAACCTACATAACATAGCGGCCATGTAGTAATGAGGAGATGATAGAGGATCAATAGGGTACATACCAGTTTTTTCATGTTTGAATTTGTTACCCCCAGACCTCCAAATCTGCATAATTTTGAACAGTTCATCATTTTCTTTGGCAAATTGCGATACAGATTCCAATTAATAAGTCTTCTGATGCTCTTGGAGGGTACATTTTCCTTATGTCTTCCGCTATTAAATATCCCATGAGTTCCATTTGGAATTTCTAAATTTTCTATCTGCAATGTTGGCGTTGTCGATTACCCATTTGACCATACTTGTGTATGGTAGAATTTTAGGCCTTACCACTATCCTATGTAGCAAAGAGACAGTTGCATCACTCATTTGAGTCGTCAATGGCATGGAGGATTCAGCTGTTGGTTTGATTTCCATAATTCAGGGTTGTTCATCTTCGAGGAGATTGTAAATAACCTCCCATGTCATTTCTACTGAATCTTTGTGGCATGTAGTGTCTGGGAATAGGGGCCACATTTATGTATTCTCATATTTAGTAGTACTCTACTTCTTATTCTTTTGTTTTATTTTTCTGAGAGACATTTTGTTGGTAGACTTCCTGAAATTAAGAGACGTGAGAATAGAGTGAAAAACATAGAGTAGCGAGGCAAGAGAATTCAAAAACCAATTAACGATAACACAAGATTTTCAAAGATATGTTTCTTAACTCATCATAAGTGAAAGTAATTATTGATTTTTCTCGAGCCACTAAAATAGAGAAATGACTTTAAGTTTTGTTTGATGCTTCATTTAAGGCCTATCAATTCCGCATATTTTACATCTAATCGAGAAATATCGCATCTCCGAAATCAGATTGCGCAAAATAGTTTTATTAAACATACGTGCGATAATGCGATTGCAAGATTTCAATATCACATCTCAGGTTTTAACTTAGCTTTTCATTTCAGTGTTTAACCTCGGCAGCTATATCGTGATATGATTACTACGGGGAAATCTTATTCGCTGCATTATGTTTCGCATCTCACATTTTGCATTTCATGTTTGCAAATGCATTTATAGTTATAAAGTCTTTCCTTTTTTCATGATGTGCGATGTGCGGTAACTTACAAATGATTTTTTAAAGGTTTCTTGTATGTTTTCTTATTTTTTTAAGGACTTTTTGGATTTCAATGATAATTGATATTTCTTTATATTAGTTTGGGTCTGGGATATATCATAAATTGGTTATGTCTTCCTTTTTGGGAAGTAATTGAATTATATTGCGCTTTCAATATTAACCTTAAAACTAGGAATTCTAAACATTTTAACCTTTAAAAAAATATGGTTGTCTATCGCACTTCAGGATTGGTTTATGATATTTAATATTTATTCAAAAAAATTTGTGATATGAGATTTGCGAGATTCCTAAAGCGGAAGGGGTATTGAACTTAGTATTTCACCATTTTTTGGATTTTATAGTAAGTTGCTTAGAGTTAACATTCATTTCTTTAAAGGAAAGAAAATTTAAAGGGTTCCCATATATTAAAATAAAAATGAAGGGTGGAATATAGTACAACTAATGTTATATTTTTCTTTTGATACATATTTTTAATTTATAAGTGATTTAAAATATGACAATTCCATCACATTTAAATTTAACAGATTCTCCCACTCCCTATATCATTGGATTCTCCCTATATCATTGGATTCTCTAATACTCTAATAATATTGCAAGGTCTTTTAGAATGAAAACTCGCACTTCCTATATCATTGGATTCTCTAATAGTATCACAAGGAATTTTAGAATGAAAAGATGAGTTAGCTATGACTCTAGTGTGACACAATCTTGGAATGGGGATGGATTAGATGTGGATCTTCTAGACTTAATTGAATTCAACCAGTTACATGGGTTGGATGTGGATCTGCTAAACATATGGTGTAAAATTTTAATTCAATTATACAACACTAGGCATTAGGTACCTCACACATACCTTTAACAAACATGATATGAAGAAGATTTAGGTAACTCTCACATCATATGTTAGCATGTTAAGAACAATAAATATTTTGGTACCTCTCACATCTTATGTTAGCATATTTTTTTAAACACAATAAATATTTAGGTACCTCTCACATCTTATGTTAGCATGTTCTGTAAAACACAATAATTCTTCATGGTCAAATTTTATTTATATTTATTTCATCGTTACCTTTACTTCAATGTTGTTCACCAACATTCAACGTTGAAACTTATTTGAAAGTTGGAATGATGTAAACCCTTTGTTTCGTTGAGTGCTTGCAAATTTTGTAGTGTTGGGCAATTTATGGGTTTAATTGATTTTTCACTCTGTTTTAAAATTAAATTCAAAGGAAGAAATAATGAATTAATTATATTTAGATCAATAATTGTATTTTTAAGTGGGCGTAATAATTTATGGGTTTAATTGATTTTTCACTCTGTTTTAAAATTAAATTCAAAGGAAGAAATAATGAATTAATTAAATTTAGATCAATAATTGTATTTTTAAGTGGATAGACATTATTGTTATTAAATTATTGATTGATGTTAAAATTGACGTGTATGAATTATTATTATTGTGGATTAAAATGAAAAACTTTATGTCGTTAATATATGCATATCAAATATTAAGGTCAAAATAGCCGCAATAAATTAATAATCACTTATTAAGATTATTATTTTGTAATAATTGTATTTTATGATTAGTTTCAAAAAAATATAATTATTTATATTTTATTTTAAAAACAATTTTAATATTTGTTTATAAAATTTGTATATTTAAAAGAAAAATTAATTGAAATTTTTATATAAATATGATTTATTTGTTGCTAATGAAGGTTGGCACAATGGGGTTTATAGTTTTGCTAATTATTTGTGAGGATTTTATAAAGTTTAGCTTGAGGTTAGGAGATTTTGTTTTTTCAGTTATGTTTCAACAATGAGTCACTGTTTTTCTCCAACCCATTTCACTAACCCTTTCCCTCTCTCCACGCTATCCCCATCTAGTGACTCAACCTCCCTTTCCCTCTTCTGTTGGAGGCCTCGTGGTTAGTGTTTCGAGGCAACATTTTTTGACACATCGATATTGTTGCCGCATCAGGGTGACCCATGGTTTAGATGTAAGCCAACAAATCTCCCTCAGATACTAGCATTTTCAACACCTGCAAGCAGGTGACGTCTCACCCAAGGTATTTTGATGGGTTTGCAAAACCTTGGAAGGTTATACAAGGTAATAAGGGAAATAGAGACGACTATAGTACTAGAAACAACCCACCCCGAACTAGTGCACCCACCACATGTTGCAGACATATTCATTAAACAAAAATAAATTCAAAAGGATTTATAGTTAAACCAAAACATTCCCATTCAAATATGACATATATCAGCCAAATGAAAATGCTCCATTTAACCAAAAAAGTAAACATTCGACTAGAATTCATTATGTGAGTTAAAATCAAACTTTGATGCAAAATAGACGAAACAAGGTTCATTATTTTCACAGTGACACAATTATTTTCATTATACGTCTGCCATAAACTATCCACACAAAACATTTGTCAAAAACTCTACAAAAACTCTATTGGTCATTCATTGATCCCATCATTGGTGAAAAATACATAAATGATAGAACCATGAAACTAGCATGGAACCTATAGATATTTAATATTCATATAAAACACCAATAGTATAAGTTATACAAAATCAACATATGCCTAAATATGGGAACTCAAACTATCATCATTCATATCACATTATCCGACGAACACCCTTACAATAAATGAAGCAAGTATTAGCAATAAAACAACAAAACAGAACAAAACCGCCATCAATACAAAGACATATTGAAAACAATGTAATACAACCATCATCCAACAAAACAAAAAATATGAACAGTATAAAAAAGAACCCTCAGTCTGAGCTATCACTCCTTGGAACCAAAAAGCATAAAAATTGTGAATAAAACAACCATCAATCAGACAATAGAACCATTTTCCATCGACAATAGATCCTTATATATATTTAGTATTCAAAATCCTACTCTCAGGAATCTTAGGCTAGCTCACCTTGCTAACTCATCCCAATGAGTTTCCATCATACATACGAAGTTGCAACCCATCATTGGACCATACTGGTTGAATCCCAATTTCTTCCCACAACTAAATAACTCTTACAACTAGAGGGTGCACTATCATCCAAATAATATTTCAATTATGGAACAGTATTCTTAATCTCTATTACACATATGCACAATATATCACGCATATTTTCCACTATCATCTTTTTGGTTTCTCCACACATAAAGACAAAATTTCAAAAAAAATATCCTTTTTATCTGATTCTCTTTTTGGTGCCAACATGCCCACAACTCTATTCATGGCTTGTCCCCAAAAAAATATAGTGTTGTTGTGCACCAATCAAAGGGAGGACTTCTGTAGTCCTTTCCCAAAAAAAAAAATCAATCATCTATTCATTTGTGTGTATAATTGTCTTTGTTTCATTGACCAATGTGATAGTAGATGTTGCAATCTCTACAAACATAGAAGTATTTTGGAACAAGGTTTCACTCTTACCAATAAATTAGTGTTTCATCATTTATGCCACAACGATATCATACATAAGTTTCATGCTTCGTCCTACAATTGTACCACTTTCTAAGCTATTTGTTGTTGCTCCATTCTCCATTCGTTTATTTTTCTTCCCAACTTTTCACTTTTGACCATCACAATTATGTTTTCTAGCACTGGTAGATATATCAAGGTGTTGCTTATAGACTCATTTGTTTCTCTATGATATGGACTCTTCTATCAATATCTTTAAGCTTGAAACTGTCCTACAATTTATTCCACAAGTATATGCTAACCTTGTATAGTATAGTGCACTTTTCTCACTATTTCATGCCCTCTCACAAGAATCAGATGCTACCTATACCCATTCTCTTTTTTCTTCTTCTTATGGCAGGGTAGTGGGATTTATCTACATCTTTATCTCTTCCACCTACCCTTTGAGGCCTTCAATGACCTACTCAACTTTTCACAACTTCTCATATCTAAGAGTGTTAATTTCCATTGGGACACCTATTATTTTATTGTATACTTATTCGATGTCCTATCAGAGTGTCCTCTCTCTCTCTCTCTCTCTTTTATTTCTATTGTGCCTCTTCCAACTATGTGTGTGCTACTTTTAGAGCCTCATGATCGCTAGTGATCTCGACTAGTTACATTGAGGCTTCCTATGCGTTAAACGATACTTCCTAAGCAATATATTGATGTAATGAATGTAAAACATGCATAAGAAAATACGATATAATCAATTATATCTATGATGATACATGAGCCTACTGTAGAATCTCAATGTCAGTGAATTGTACTACAACTGGGGGAATAAATAGGGTGAAACTCTTCACTGAGGTAAAGGATGGTTGCGACGACTCTTATCAGATCTCTATTGAAATAAGTTCATTGGTTTCCTCCATAAATATATTTGAATCTATCACACTTAGTGTAGAATTCATTTTCATTGATGAATCAATCAATATATATAGTTTCTATAAATATTAATGTGTCGAGTCTTGTAATTCCCTCTCCTGTCGTGCTCCTTTTTCAATAGTTGTGATGATAGGAGCAGTTCCCTACTTCATGACATATTTTATCTATTCAACCAATTTATCTAAGAACTTCAATAGATAAGGTGCATCTACATCTGTCATCTTTCTCACCTTCAACATCTTCCTCGCACCCTTTTGTTGACCCTACATTGGTCCCTTCTCACCTCCCAGTGTAGAGTCCTCGTCTTCAGAGTCCCTATGTTGTGTGTTGAGATGATATTATTTAGGTTCCTCTAGAGGGGGTTTTGGGCTTCCCTTCTATTGTAGGCAATTTTCCCCTCCTTATTAGGAATCTTGGTGCTCTTCCTTTGCACCATTGTCATCTGTCTATACTTACAGTTGTTTCTTAGTGGATGTTACACACCATTCTATTTCCCAATAATTCACTATTTACAACATTGTGTGCTCATGAAGCTTATATTGGTACTTCAACCTTTTCTTGTTAGGGTCTGTGTGTTCTTGTATATACATGTGATAGAGGGTGGCATGGAACTTTTCCACTAACTTGTAGGCTTTGATGACTTGTACTGGAAAACATGGTACTTTAATAATAGAATGATTGATAACTTCTTTCCAAATATAAAACTTAATATTTGTATTCATATTAATATTCTTATTAGAAGTGCATCAAAGTTATCCAAATATTGGTGCAATGAATTCTGGATTTTCCAGTGGGGGGAAATATTTTATTATCCCGAGGAACTTTCCATTTTGTTAATGAAATTAGGATCAGTAGCAACGCATAGTGGAACTTTGCAATCCTATAATATACCTCCAAGAAGCCATGGATAAATTTATTATGGATGAAGGTTTCCATTACATCTACACACTTGTTATGCATTTTTATATGGCGACCATTTCTCCTACGAGGCATTCGTCATTTCAATACTTCCTAAGAAACTTTCATGTTATTAGTTGCACAGGGGACCATAACTAATCCTTACTTATACATTGTATTAAGACCCCATATTGTTCGTGAACTACATTTTATTTCTCTGTCACCTCCTTAGCAACAATATTTTCATTATTTTTATCAAAAATAGGTTCTACATCCTCTCCAACTACAGTAATCCTAGATATGAGTTGTAAATCATTTTTAATGGGATCATCGAGGCACATAAATCCTATATGTATTTGAAAAATTTGTTCAATTCATTACTACAGCCATAATGGGGGACATCCAACAAATTTAAAATACCTATCTTTTTCTAGCCCCATGGCTCATTTCTATATTTCACAAACTTGTGGAAGTCATGGTTGTGATGTGATGGTTAGGTACTTGTCCTTAGAATATTGGGGAAACTTTTTGCGGTTTGCAACATCATGACCATTATACTTCAACTTTTGTATCATACCAAGCATGTCCCCTTCCTTAATAACCCCTGGCAGAATTGGACTCGTTAACAACTTATAATTCATCTCTTTTGGGAATTGGGTTTTCAATTTTTTAGGTCACTCTAGAGTTGGAAAACTACCAATATTGTTTTTCCTCACTTTCTTGGGATCTAACGATGAAGCCATGGTGTACATATCTAGCAACTAAAAATTTCCTTTCCAACTACACTCTGGTCTCTAAACTTCTCTTTGTTTTTCACTTTGGACATGGGCTCTACAGTTGAAAATCCCAGGAAATTCAGATGGAAATTGAGGAAATAATAGTGAGTTATGCTCCTTCCATTCCTTTTTAGCTACAATAACTTTTGGTATTCTGGCGTTATCCCATAATTACTTCGTTGATCTTCACATGTTGTGCCTTTTTGGGCGAGAACTCTATTCTATGGTTTTGGACACATTAGAATTCATGTAAAAAATATTTCTGATGTTAGAAAATTAAATATTACAGAGTAATGAAACACATAAAATATGCGGAAAACACAAGCACAAAAAACACATAAAACCAGAGAGACACAAATATACGTGGTTCACCCATTTTGGGCTACGTCCACCCAGAATAGCCAGCCCTTCCTTTCCATTATCCAAAAAAATGAAGAGACACAACCTACAACAGATATGCTGTGATATCCTCTATTCTCTCTCACAGTCTCCCTATATGTTTCTCGCTCTGATAATAAACATATAATACATAGCCGCATTACAATACCCTCATACAAAGCAAGGAGTTTCCTTCTAGGGAAAAAAACCCTAAACTAAACATAACTTCTACCGTCAGATCATCCACCTAATGAACAACCCAGATTGACTAGAAATTACTATACTTTTACAAGGAAATTTTACATATGTTTTTAGCTTCGGGGGCGATGCTCCCGAAACCCCCCACCAGGGGGGGGCTCCATAAAGTCACACCCCCCCCCCCCCCCCCCTCGATCCCCCAGGCAGCTTTTAATTATGGGCGTCATTGCTGCCACATTAAGGTACAGGGGTCCAATGCTATGATACAAAATAAACAAGATAATCAGGCTCCACACCCAACATCTGAAATAGCCATTAATATGGAACATATTTGTCTTTATTAGCTTTAATACATTTTTCAGTAAATTTTCACAATGTCCAATCCACGTGGGTGGCACACACTTTTGCAAGTGCCTTTTTCTACAATGTTCAAGTTCCCATTACAATAATTGGTTTATAGTTGTATCATACTTTTTTGTTTCTTCCTAGTATCATGTGCTTCCTTTGGCTGCCTAATCTCCTAACTGCACAATATTCCTACTGTGTGATGTGTTAGTCCTTCATTGTTATGGGAAATTTCTACTTAGCCCATTCTGTTGTGTTGATTCTCATGGTCATGACGTCCTTTGGGTTCTCTCCTTTACAACTCCTACCTTTGACCAAAAATAAAGTTAAAAAATAAAGCTCTTTGGAATGTGGGTTGAGTATTTCTATACAATTTCAGTTCACTCCCATTTACAAGTCTATAAGGGGCTCCCAATTCAATTTATCCAATTGGAAAACCATTGCATCTATGACATACTTGATAATATGAAATTCCAAAGAATGCATATGTAATTTTTCAGTGTGATTTAGGAACTCACTGTCATGCATTAACATCAAATTTCCTATCTGGGATTTCTTATGCTTAGGGTGGTGATCATGCCATGCCTTTTCCCTAGTTTTCTACATAGTTTGGAGGAATCTGCCATGAATCTACCTTCTTCTTGGTTTAGTAACTCTACTTGTCTTTTATCTACTAAACTGTAATCCATCAACTCTATCGTGGAATTAATGTAGAAACTAGGGACTATAGGTTCCATGGACATTGTTTCTTTCTATTCATATAATAACCAAGAAGGTGTTTGGCATGTAATCTTATTTGACATAGTATGTTATTTCTCCTTCACCTCCTTAGCAATAATATTTTCATTATTTCAATAAAAAGGAGATCCTATATCCTTTCCATCCATAGACAATGCAGTCATCCTAGATGTGAGTTATGAATCAATTTCTATGGGCTCATCAAGCCACATGAATATACCACATACACAACTCAAAAGAAATTTAACACAGATGTTGAATTCACTATTATGACTGAAATGGGTGATATCCAATGACTTTAAAATATGTGACATTTCTAGCTCCATGGAAATCACAGTTGCGATGTGAATATTAGCTAATTTTCCTCAACAATTTGGGGAGAATTATTTTGGTTTACGACATCATGGTTGTTATACTTAAAATTTTGTACCATACCAAGAATGTCCCTTTCCTTGATAACCTCTGATGGAGTTGGAATCGTTAACAACTTATACTTTAGTTCTTTTGTTAACTGAGTTTTCAATTTTCTAGATGGATATGTAAGTGGCGAAATACCATTATCCTTTCTCCTCAATTTATCGGGAACTGATGATTAAGCTATGTCATACATATCAAGCATTTGAAATTTTCATTTGTAACAACACTCAGACCTTTAAGCTTCTCTTTATTCTGCGCTTCAGACTTTGGCTCTATACTTGAAAATACAAGACAATCAAAATGGAATTGGAGGAAATAATAGTGAGTTATGTTCCTTGCGTTCCTTTTTAGCTACAATAAATTTGGTGATTTTGGCCTTACCCCATAATAACTTCATCTATATTCACACAGTATGGCTTTCTAGGTGAAAGCTCTGTTCTGTGGTTTTGGACACATTATAAGTCATTTCAGTAGCCTTTTTGCAATAGCCATTGATATGGAGCATATTTAACCTTTATTAACTTCAAAAAAAAAAATCAGTAAAGCTCCACAATGTATAATCTACGTGTGTAGCACATGATTTTGCAAGCGCCTTTTTCTACTTTGTTTTGGTTCCCATGACATCACCAACACAATAGTTGTATCCCACTTTTTTGGTACTTATTGGTTGTTAGGTCCCTATATTACTAGTATAATCCCTTATTATTGTTAGTTTAACCCCCTTATTGTTATTATTGTACCCTTGTAACCCCCATATTGTTATTATTGTGCCCTTAAATTATTATTGTTAGGTCGGGTAGGATTACATTGTGGCCCCACTAGGATTAAATTATGGCCCCACGGACTCCTATATATAGAAAGGAGGTTTTGTAAATTGTATCATCCAAGAATTGTTCATTTATGTAATGTATTGGAGGCTGCCCCCTCTAAGTGGCTTATTTCTAAGGCGTTGATATCTCTTTTCTTCTATTTTTGGAGCTGGTTACACAACATTTGATATGAGAGCTTTGGATTCTAGGGTTTTTCTGCTCTAAATAGGTCATCGTGGAATTTTCACTATAAATTTTTTTCTACGAAGGCTTATAATCTGAAATTTTTAGGGTGCGAAGTCGAAATCCTGAGGAAACTTGTCAAAAAATTTTGGATCTTGGTTCGAAATATTTTCAGAGATATGATCTGTGGAAGGTAGTGCTTTTTCAGGCTCCTGAATTTCATCTCAAGGAGGTGATCGTGGGAAAAGTTTCATAAATCTCACTATGGACATCGGATTCGAGTGCCATAAAAATTGGTCACAAGTACACAAATTTTATTTTCTGGGCTATCAATTTTAGATCTGAAGGACGAAACAGTGATATGGGGCAAGTCGTACAAGTTTTCTCTACTGAACCAGTCCATAATTAGGTCATTGTGGGAGATTGGACATAACTTTATCTTGGAGAATCCAAATCAGGTCAGACCTGTGGCATTCAGAAAAGAATTTAGAGGGCTACTCCAGTGCTGAATTTAAGATATTTAAGAGCCAAAATCATAGAGATAATCCAATTTCAATATCGAGCTCCTCAAAAGTAAGAAAAAGGTGTGTAATTTTGTTTTCCGAATTGCATAAGTCTTGTTTGAAAAATAAATTTGAATTGATTCCAAGGGCATATTGTAGAATAGATATCAGTATTGGGCTCTAAAAAATTTCCCGTAAAAATAATTCAACACCCATTAAGCCTTCAAAAGGCTCTACTATGACTCATGAAGATGAATAATTGCAACATGATCTATCAAAATTACAAGAGCAAGTGCACCAAATTTCGCTCTCGCAAAGAGCAGCAAAAAATGAAATGGAAGTTTTGAAGAAAGGCATGGAATCGAATATGGATGGTGTGAAGAATAATATGGATGTTTTGAAGAATAATATGGATGGTTTGAAGAAAGGCGTGGAATCTAAGATAGATGGCATGGAAGCTGGCATGGAATCTAAGATGGATGACATGGAAGTTAAAATGGAAAACATGAAGAATGATCTAAAAGCAGACAAGGAAGGTTTGACAAAGTTGATACAAGAAATGTTTCCTAATGGTGAAAAGATAGTAGAGTAAACTTATGATGAGAACAAAATAAATGTTAATCGTGATTTCATAAACTCTAATGTTGGCAGGAAGAACCACCATATTCCAAAAATCGATATGGGGAAGTTTGATGGAAAGGATCCTGTAACATGGATACTATAGATGAAGCAATATTTTGATCTCCATAATGTGCAAAACACACAAAAGGTACACATTGCAACTTTACATTTAGAACAAAATACATTTGTATGGTATCGATGGCTTTGCTCTCGTAAATTTTTTTTCACTTGGTCAATTTTTATGGAGGAAATGATAGCGCATTATGAGGATACAAAGAGAAACACCTTCTTCAGCCAATTGATAAATCTCAAACAAAAGGGTTTAGTGGGGGAGCACATTGAGGACTTACAAAAATTTAATATAAGGGTAACTGATATTCCAGAGGAACATAGGATTGATCTCTTCATAGGCACTTTAAAGGATAACATCCAACATGAAGTTCGCGTTTTGGAACCTGATTCATTGGAGAAGGAATTCAGGTTGGCAAGAAAAATTGAATGTAAAAATATGGCGACAAGGAATCCTACCACTCACTTCTATAAAGAAGGAAGTGTTTCTATACCTAGATTTCCACAACCTACAAGGTTGAAACCACAAAAATTGGAAGAAAAAAGAGCAAAAGGGCTTTGATACAGTTGTGATAGAAAATACACTAAAGGTCATAAGTGTGGTGAGAAGAAATTATTTTACATAGATTGTGAAGAGGAAGAAGAAAATGAACAAGAAGAGGATATACACCAAGAACCAGCCGTAGAAGAGGAAGAAATGAGTCCGACCATATCGTGTAATGCACTGGCAGGAATCACCACTCCTTAAACTCTCAAGATAGAAGGACATATCAAGAAGGAAAACGTAATAGTGTTGATTGATTTAGGTAGCACCCATAATTTTATTCATTGTAAGGTAGCCAAGGAATTAAATTGTTTCCAATACCCAGCACTAGAATGTCAAGTGATGGTTGAAAATGGAGGAACTATAAATTGCTCTGGAAAATGCAATAATATCAGGCTAACCCTGGGGGAATATGTATTGAATATTCCAATGCTTTCCATTCCTATGTGAGGTGCTGATGTTGTACTAGGAGTATAATGGTTACAATCTTTGGGGACGGTAGCTTTTAATTTTCAAGAACTTTTCTTGAAAAATTTTTCAGAAGGAAAGGAATTCAAAATACGGGGTATTGCAGGGAAGCCGGGAAAGATAATAAGCTATAATTTCATGAAAAAGAAGAAAGAACAACGAGGCGTAATTGCACAATTATGCTCACTAGAAGTTCCAACATCCAAATCATCTATTTCTACAGATCTCCAACAAGTGTTGGAAAATCATTCCAAGGTGTTTGAAACTCCCAAAGGACTCCCACCTATTCATGATAATGATCATGCTATTCATTTGATTCCAGGAAGTGTTCCTCCAGACATCAGGCCTTATAGATATCCTTATGTCCAAAAGAGCGAAATTGAACATATGATTGTAGAAATGTTAGAGGCGGGTATAATTCAACCTAGTCAAAGCTCTTTTTCTTCTCCTGTAGTATTGGTACACAAGAAGGATGGATCATGGCGCATGTGTCCGGATTATAGGGAGCTCAATAAGCTCACCATTAAAGATAAATTTCCCATTCCTGTGATTGATGAATTATTGGATGAATTACATGGAGCAATTTATTTTACCAAGTTGGATCTTCGTTCGGGATATCATCAAATTAGAATGAAGACTGAAGATATTCCAAAAACAGCATTTCGAACTCATGAGGGTCATTATGAATTTTTGGTCATGCCTTTTGGCCTTATCAATGCACCTTCTACATTTCAAGGGTTGATGAATTCCATTTTCAAACCCTTCCTTAGAAAATTTGTGCTAGTATTTTTTGATGATATACTAATCTACAGCAGGTCCTGGAAGGATCATGTTGAACATGTTGATAGGGTGCTCAAACTATTGCTGGAGAAACAATTATATGCAAAAAAATCCAAATGTTTCTTTGGAGTACAAGAGGTGGAATATCTGGGTCATATTGTATCTCACGAGGGTGTTAAAGTAGGCCCTAACAAAATTAAAGCCATTAAGGAATGGAAAGTCCCCACAACCATAAAGAAGTTGCGAGGATTTCTCGGGTTAACAGGGTATTATCGAAAGTTTGTTAAGAATTATGGGAGAATAGCAGCACCTCTAACAACATTATTGAAGAAAGATGCATTTTCATGGACTCCTGAAGCAACTAAGGCCTTTGAACGTCTTAAAGAGGCAATGTGCCTAGCACCGGTCTTAGCTACACCAGACTTCACAAAAACCTTTATTGTGGAATGTGATGCCTCAGGAAATGGAATTGGTGCAGTTTTAATGCGGGAAGGAAGACCCATTGCTTTTGAAAGTCATCCAATCAAAGGAAAGTATTTACAAAAACCTATTTATGAGAAGGAAATGTTAGCAATACTGCATGCACTAAAGAAATGGAGAACTTACCTAATGGGAAGACACTTCAAGGTAAAAAATGATCATGATAGTATTAAACACTTTTTGGAACAAAGACTATCTTCAGAAGAGCAGAAAAAATGGGTCACAAAGATGTTGGGTTATGACTTTGAAATAATCTACAAAAAGGAAAGCTTAATGTTGTTGCAGATGCACTCTCAAGAAAGAATGAAGAGGTGGAAGCATTGCTTTGTGCCATTTCTATTATCCAACCCGATTGGATAACCGAAGCAAGAGATGAATGGAAGAAGGACAAAGATGTATGGACACTCATTCAAAAGTTGCAGCAAGATCCTAGTACATCTGATACATTTAGTTGAAAAAATGATTCCTTATGGTACAAAGATCGCTTATATCTTTGTAAGAATTCCCAACTAAAACAAAATATTCTTCTGGAATTGCACACTTCTCCTTTAGGAGGACACTCAGGATTTTTAAAAACTTACCACAGGGTGAAGAAAGATTTTTTTTGGGATGGCCTTAAATCTGATATTCAAAATTTTGTGGCTGAATGTTTGGTTTGCCAGTAGAATAAAGTGGAAACAATTAAGACCCCGGGACTTCTACAACCTTTATCCATTCCAAGTCAACGTTGGGAGGAGATTTCAATGGATTTTATCACAGGTTTACCTAAGTCCGAAGGAAAGAGTGTCATAATGGTGGTAGTTGATAGACTTACCAAGTATGCACACTTTTGTGCATTATCTCATCCATTTAAAGCAAGTACAGTTGCTACTACATTTATGAACACAATTCAAAAGCTACATGGAAACCCAAGGGTTATTGTGAGCGACAAAGATCCCATTTTTACTGGAAATTTTTGGACGGAGTTATTTTCTTGTTTGGGTACTCAATTAGCTCATAGCTCATCTTATCATCCTCAATGCGATGGTCAAGCTGAGATAGTGAATAAATTTTTGGAAGGATATCTTCCTTTTTTGTATCTGATAAACAAACACAATGGGTCAAGTGGTTACCTCTCATTGAATGGTGGTATAACACTTCCTTCCATACTGCAGCAAAAATGACCCCATTTATGGCACTTTATGGATATCATCCACCATCCATCACATCATCTTTAAGGGAAAATTCGAAGGTTCAAACAGTGGAAGATCACATCGAGCATCAGCAAGAAGTTCTCCAACTCTTAAAGGATAACCTGAATTTGGCACAAAATCGAATGAAACAACAGGCAAATCAACATCGCAGTGAGAGAAGTTTTGATGTAGGAGATTGGGTATTTTTACGGCTACAACCATACAAGCAAATGTCCCTCAAGCAAGCTAAGAAGGATAATAAATTATCGCCAAAGTACTATGGTCCTTACAAGGTGTTGCGAAAGATTGGTACTATGGCATACAAATTGGAGCTTCCTGCTTCTTCGCGAGTACATCCAGTTTTCCATGTTTCATGCTTAAAGAAGGTTATAGGAGAAAATCTTCCAGTTCAAACAATATTGCCAGAACTTGATGAGGAAAGAAAAATCATATTGGAACCAGAAGCGGTCATGGAAACAAGAACTCGACAACTACGGAATCGATCAATTTCAGAGTATCTCATCAAGTGGAAGAACTTACCCACTGAAGATTCTACATGGGAGGATGAGAATTTTATACAGAAGCACCCAGAGCTACTCAAGCGTTGGGGACAACACTTTTTTGAAGGAGAGGGGCATGTTAGGTCCCTATATTACTAGTATAGTCCCTTATTTTTGTTAGTGTAACCCCCTTATTGTTATTATTGTACCCTTGTAACCCCCATTTTGTTATTATTGTGCCCTTAAATTATTATTGTTAGGTCAGCTAGGATTACATTGTGGCCCACTAGGATTACATTATGGCCCAATGGACTCCTATATATAGAAAGGAGGTTTTGTAAATTGGATCATCCAAGAATTGTTCATTTATGTAATGTATTGGAGGTTTCCCCCTCGAAGTGGCTTATTTCTAAGGTGTTGATATCTCTTTTCTTCTATTTTTGGAAATGGTTACACAACATTGGTATTATGCACTTCCTTTGGCTACCTATTTTCCTAATTGCATGGTTTTCTTAGTGCCTGGTGTTTCATTCCTTCACTATAGTGGAAAATTTATACTTAGCTAGTTTTTTCGTTTCTTTTCTCGTGATCACGACACCCTCTAGGTTCTCTCCTTTACAATTCCTACCCATGAACACAAATAAAGTTTCAAAAACAACACTCTTTGAAAAGTGGTGGGAATATCTCTATACAATTTCATCTGACTCACATTAAAAATTCCATCAAGGGGCACCTATTCAACTCCAATTGAATAACCCTTGCAATTGTGGCATACTTGATAATATATGGTCCCAATCAATGCATATGAAATTTTATAGGGTGTTTCCGAAATTTATTTTCATACATCAACATGTGATCGCCAATTTAGAATTACTTATGCTTAAGGTGTTGATCATATCATGCCTTTCCCTAGCCTTCTGCATATTTTGGTAGAACCCTACCATGAATCTATCATATTCAAGCTATAGTAAATTTGTTAGTATTTTCTCTACTGTACTGAAATCCATCAACCTTATTGTGGTAACAATGTAGAGACTAGAGACTATAAGGTCCATGGAAATTACCAATTCCCAACCATATACCAACCAGAAAGGTGTTTTCCTTGTATGATTCTTTGATGTATTCTTGTAGGCCCGTAGCACTGTGATAATCCTTAGGTCCCATTCGTCCCTTTTTACATTGCATCCTTTGTCGATGTTTTTTCTAGGATATTGTTGAAGGCCTCAAATATGTGATTTGCTTATGGATAGTATGGTGTTCTCTTATGATGATGCACCTGGTAATATTTTTTCAATGATTCAATGGTTTTATTTAGAAATTGAGTCCCTTGGTCTCTCATTAATAATTTTGTACATCTATAGTGGGTGACAACAATCTCAAATAAAATTGTGGATATGGTCTCTGCATTGTAATTTGTGACGTTCAATTCCCTATCCCATCAAGCTAAATAATCCATCACAGTTATAATATATCATTCTCCACTTCTCTTCACCGAAGGATTAACTATCCCAATAAAATTTATGACCAAATTATCAATTGGTTGTAATTTTATCTACAAATGGAGTGGAATTTCATCCCAATATGAAGTTTTTTCCTCTCTCGGATAGACGTCATAAGAGCAACAAAAATCCTTCGCATCATGGTGTAATGTAGGCCACCAAAGAATTGTACACAAAATATTCTACATGATATATTTTCTTTCATAATGACCTCCAACAACTCCTTCATGGGCCTCCATCAAAATGCCTAGTATTTCATGCTCCAATACACAATGATGGAGTATTCCATCTGTGCCTAATTTTTATATACAACCTAAAATCAATTGATAGTTTGTTTCCTTAACTATCAGTTGCTTCTTCTGTGCAACCATGTAATCTTATGATGTTTTCCATGTGTTGAGAATGTGTATGATCTCTACAAACTAGTCATCTACCATCTCTAGATCAAGTAATTATGCATATGGAAAGCTATTGTTCACATTTCCTACATCTTCGTTAGAAAGGATCCTTGACAATTGGTCCAACCCTACATTTAGCCTACCAAGTTTCACTATCACCTCGAAATCATACTCTTGGAATAAGAACAACCACTTTCATATTCTACCCCAAAAAAATGGCTTATTGACAAGGAAACATAATTGAGAATGGTCAGTATACAAAATAAAGTGTGACCCTACCAAGTAGTGCCTAAATTTATATCGAGCAAACACCATCGCTAACCCTTCACATTCCATTGTGGTGTAGTTCCACTACACCAAAGATAGCTTCCTATTGGAAGAAGCAATTGGGTGGTCCATCTGAGCCTCTCCTAGTTCTACCAATAAAACTCCTAGTGCAATGAATGACATGTCTACATGAACATTAAATTCGTTACTCCAATTGGGGAATAATAGGATCGATGCAAATAATAATTTCTCCTTTAATGTATCATAATGGTTTTTGGCACTATTTAGTATACTTGAACCTTCCATATTTATTTAGTATTTTTTCCAAAAACATAATAACATGTGGATATCAACGCATATATTTTCTGTAATATCTAGTATGCCCCTGATTTTCGCATAGTTGTCACACTTAACTTGGAGGTGGAAGGTTGATCATGATCACAACGATCTTCATTAGATCCCCCAATAGTGCCTATATGTGAACAACATGTTATAACAAAATAATCATTGGTGAACATAAATAAATTTCTTAAGATTAAAGGAAATATATAACTTCAATCATATATCCAACATGAGTCATAGTACCTCAATGTGCTTCTTTAACCGGGTAAATACGGTCTAATCATCTAAATAAAATTCCAAATATTTATGACTAAAATCCTTAAATGTTGTAACCACCACTCGAGAAAACACTCCTAATGTATTATTAAATTTTAATGGCATGATATCATACTCGAATTATATTCACTCTATAGAAAACATCATATTATAATGGTCTTCCTTGACAATCTTAATCGTATGGTATCCTAAGAAACCAAATGTGAAGGAGTATGCCTTCTGTCCGCCTACATTTTCCAAGACTTCATCTGTGAATGGTGTGGGGAATAGGTCATGAATACAAGCATCATTGAATTTCATCAAATCTACATAAATATAGATCTCACTTTCTTCAGTTGTAAGACCATCAGACTAACCTACTTAGAATCCTAGACAAGTTCTAATATGCCTACCTTTAACACCTTATCAGTCTCTTCTCTTACTCTCTTCTTGTATATGGGGTTAAGATTGTAGGGTCTCTATCAGACTATATGAGCACTTGGATTTAGGGTAATATTCATGTTCCCTAACTCTTATAATATTCCCTTCATCTCTAAAAAAATGTTGGGGAATAAATCTTGGTATTCATGTATTAACTCAGAGAATTTTCCGACAATATTTTCATCTTAGTAGTCTCCAATCATTGGATACTTAGGGTTGTATTTTATTCCAATATTTAAAATTTTCATTAATATGAAACTCTCTATCATTGATATCTAATCTGTAGTACTCCATCACAACTCTGACTACATATACTAATTCCAGGGCATAGTGTCTAAGGTATGTATCAGGTGGTATACCCACTCAACCTATGAAATATTTTCCTCTCTCCATATCACAATACACTTAGTTAGATATTTTGGTCCATGGAATTGTCATTTTTTTCATCTATTTTCCTATTTATTTTTCCTCCTTTTTGACCAATGAGACCACATTCTACCACTGTAATAGCCTTTATTCACCTAATTATGTCATTTTCCATATGTCACTTTCTTAGTCTATTTTTTCTTATAAATTAGCATAAGAACTGTTGTATTAGGCTATTTTTAGCATAAAATTAATGTATGGGTTATTTTACTTTTGAGGGGTTTCTTGAAATATTGCATCATAAGTGCCATTTATTGGTTTGGATCAAATCTTTAGTGAGTGAGATATTTTTGATACATGAACAACTTGCCCTGAGCACACTGTCTTTTTCCAATCAGCCAAATGGACCTGATTTAGACCACACCAAGTCAAACTCAATTTAACTGCCATGAGATATTCATGGAGAATAAATATAACTTAGTTGATATTCTTTCTAAAAATCATTGTAATTAAGGGAAATTTTTACATTCTCACCTCTACCATGGAAATTATTGTACTAATTATTAAGATGTATTTTTATTTTAAGATCACATGAGAATAGAGAGATTCTCATGATGATCTTATTGTTATATTAAAAAAATATAAAGAAGATAATTGTTTTCCCATAGGGGTAGTAAATATTTGGAGAGATAGGATTCGGAAGGGGACAAGCACCAAGGCTTTGTAATCCTGATGTTTTTCTACTGCAAATCTCAACCTTGTGCCATTATATCTTTCTTTGGGTAGCATGTGTGTAGTTTAGTGAACTAGCCCCCATGAAGAGGAAGGGCCCTCCTTCTTAATAGGGATCATTGGTTAATTAGTGTATATTAATTATTTGCATTAATTCTTCTCAGTTGTGTGATTTTTGTTATTGTCTATCTTATTTATGATTTATTGATTGCAGAAATCCTTTGAATGGTGTGACAACATAGTCCTAGAACCATCCTTCGTACTATTGCAACAACACGCTATTTAACTTCCTTTTATAGATTGGATTGAAATTTATTTGAATGTGTGTGTTTTTCATTTTATTGAGTGATTGGTGGATTGTAGGAGCATTTATTCTAAGTGATATTTTTTTTGTAATAGCATGATTTATTTTGCAATTGTGTGGCTCTTTTCCGACTGTATTGAATTGTGTAACATCTTGAATGTTTTTTGAGAGTGAGTGAGAAATGACATTGGTTTGAGATTCATTTCAAGAGTTAACATTTACCTTGCATAGACTTTGTGTGATATCCTTAATTCAATCCTACCCAAATTGGTAATTAGGTGTAAGAGTGGATTTGTTGCTCCGATTTCAAGGAACAATTATTTCACCCTGACATTTTTGGCACCATTGGTGGGGAGGCTATTAAGGTGCATATGTTTTACAATCTTATTTGCATGCATTTATTAGAAGCATGGTATATGTTCTCCTAATTCTAAGGTTTTAGGGTGGTAAGATGAGAGGTAAGAAAATGTGCATCGCTTTGACATGCTGAAATGGGCTCGAACTCACTAGGATCAGGGCACATATGATTTCATTACATGAGTAGTGAAGAAGAAAAGCACAGTTCCCCCAAATATACTAGTCGTGTAGGTGGAAGAAGACATGGAAGGAAGAAAAAGAATTGAAATTTGGGAAGGAACACTTATATATAAGAAATTATTTTGAAAGTTGAAGCAAAGTGCTCTAATCGGGGGAAGGTGATAAAAAGAAGAAAAAAAACTGTTAATATTTCCCCTCAAAAGCCACTCTCTCTTGACACATTTTCAGTAGGAAAATATATAGAGCTTGAGGAATATTCAAAAACAAGCCCTAGGGTCTCTATTCGTTTTGTAATAGTAGGAGGGGAGGATCAAATTCTAAAGGAAGGTTATGAGGATACAAACTTAATTGACCAGGTATTGACTCTTGAGAAATAAGTGTTTGGTCATTATAATCTGGAATTTTTTAGTACAGTGAAACAACTCATTGATAAAGAGAATAACAAACATTTGATTGGATCATCAGAGCTATTTGAGCAACCTGAACCAATTGAAAAAGTTGAGAAACCCAAACAACTCTGATCACTAGAGGATGAAAAACTTCCATCATCAAGCGAAGAACATTCTTCATCACCATGGGGACCATCTATAATAGTTTCTCTGAATTTTCAACAAAACCTTATGGTAGGAATTTCAATTATCACATTTGTTTTCCTCATAGGAAATCTTCAAGGGCAGGCTCTGATGAAGAATATACCCTTTTCTGCACTTCCCACTTTTCAAGGTATGCTCTCATAATATCCTGACACATTCCTTTTTAATTTTGATGTCCTTTTTAGAAGTTATGACTACACCTGTAATATTCCCAATTAGTCCAAGCTAATTGGAATATTAATTTTTGTTTTATTTCTTTGTTTAAAGAATAAAACAACAAATGAGGTTCATAATACTCTTGAATAAAGAATAAATCAATGCCAAATGTAAAAAAGGATAAGTCTTGGTTGTTTGAACAAGCACCCTTAGGTGTGAAAGGGGCTATATATTTTGACTGGGTCAACCTTGACCAAATCTACAACGTTGTCTTGGAGGAGTGGTCATCGATGAGGCACAACACAGTTCTAGGTGGAGATGGTTTGTGTGAAAGAAGTGATCTCATTGGAAGTAATTTAGGGTTTGCAAGCTCTTAACTTATAAAAGGAAGAGGATGGAAACATTAGAGGGTTGATGATATTGTATTTCTGAATACATTGTCTGTTTATACATATATCATTCTCTTGATATTTAGCTAAGAATAATGATGTTTATCATTGGGTGTTCCTGGTCGAGAATCCCACCTCTTCCCATTGAGTAGCTCTTGGGAGAGTTTTCATTATATTGTCCACTATCTGGTTGAAGGCCAAGCTAATTCTTTCAACTACAACACAAATCCTGTTGAGGGTTTCATTTTCTTTGTAAGCTGCAGCAAGTGGATGCTAGATCTCTTCAAATCTAGGCCATTTCAGTGCTCCTTTTCAGGGGAGGAGGGTTCTAATCCATTGGGAGGAGAGTATTGGATGATTGGAGCATCATTTTCATATCTTGGCATGTGGCCAACCACATTCTAAACCCTACAGTGCAGTTTTACTTCCAGATCTGCGTTATTCCTGTAGGTGTTATT
Source organism: Pinus albicaulis (assembly GCA_034641835.2). Lineage (NCBI taxonomy): Eukaryota > Viridiplantae > Streptophyta > Pinopsida > Pinales > Pinaceae > Pinus > Pinus albicaulis. The sequence continues at coordinate 1,139,045,214 of CM076579.1, read as the reverse complement.
GTAGGGTCTTTTGGCATATCATCTGTAGAGTTGGTTTTCAAGTGTTGGGGATCTGCCCTCAACTTTGGAGATCCATTGGAGGATATCTATTCCTTTTTTATCTCATATCAGATCTGAATACTTCTGAATCTCTAAATATTTCTGCAGATCTGCAGACTTATATCTCAGATCTACTTCATGTACATGGTGTAATGTTGAAAACCCCAAGGGGATTTTGAAGAGGAGCCTATATAGTGTATGGAACTATTATAGATATGACATTTCATGCACTTATTTTCTCTATATCTAATGTGTAATCTAAAGCATGTTGCAGTCAATAAAATAACGTTGTAAAGCAATTTCTAGTCTATATACAAGGTTGCAGCACCTCTTTTTTGAGGATTTTCTCTCATTGGTGACTTGTATTTCTAGTTATGCATCTTATGGGCCATCTTATACATCTATTTTTCTCTTGTAAATACATTTGAAAGGTATCCATATTGGCCTCCTTTGTCTTAGATGATCTTTTCTATTTTCCTACATATCTGCATTGTATTTTTGCATTCCACATTTGGGAATATTACAGTGCTATCAGATTATATTTATGAATATATTGTCTATTTAAACATGTATCATTCTCTTACTGTTTAGATGAGAATAATTTTTTTTAGCATTGGGTGTTCCTGGTTGGGAATCCCACCTCTTCCCATTGATTAGTTCTTGGGAGAGTTTGCATTATATTGTCCACTATCTGGCTAAAGGCCAAGATAGTTCTTTCAACTACAATGGAGATCCTGATGAGTGTTTGGTTCTCTTTGCAAGCTGCAAAAAATGGATGCTAGATCTCTTCAGATCTATTCCATTTTAGTGCTCCTTTTTAGTGGAGGATGGTTCTAATCCATTGCGAGGAGAGTATTGGATGATTTGAGCTACATTTTCTGATTTTGGCATGTGGAAAACCACATTCTAAACCCTACAGAATAGTTTTACTTCCAGATATACGTTATTCCTATAGGTGCTGAGCACCCTTAGGTGTGAAAGGGGATGGATATTTGGACTAGGTCAACCTTTACCAAATCTATAGTGCTCTCTTGGAGGAGTGGTCATCAATGAGGCACATCGTAATTCTAGGTGGAGATGGCTTGTGTGAAAGAAGTGATCTCATTGGAAGTGGTTTAGGGTTTGCAAGCTCTTAACTTATAAAAGGAAGAGGATGGAAACATTAGAGGGTTGTTGATGATATTATATTTCTAAATATATTGTCTATTTAGACATATATCATTCTCTTGTTGTTTAGCTTAGAATAATGATGTTTAGCATTGCGTGTTCCTGGTTTGGAATCCCACCTCTTCCCATTGAGTAGCTCTTAGGAGATTTTGCATTGTATTGTCCACTATCTAGCTGAAGGAAAAGTTACTTCTTTCAACTACAACACATATCCTATTGAGGGTTTCGTTGTCTTTGCAAGTTGCAGCAAGTGGAGTTTATATCTCTTCAGATCTAGGCCATTTCAGTGCTCCTTTTCAGTGGAGGAGGCTTCTATTCCATTGGTAGGAGAGTATTGGATGACTTAAGCTTCATTTTCATATCTTGGCATGTGGCCACCCACATTCTAGACCCTACAATGTAGTTTTACTTCCAGATTTGCGTTATTCCTATAGGTGTTGTTGTAGGGTCTTTTGGCACACCATCTGGAGAGTTGGTTTTCAAGTTTTGGGGATCTACCCTTCACTTTGGAGATCCATTAGAGGGATCATTATCTTCTTTCATTTAAGATCAGATCCAGTTCCAGATCTGAATATTTCTACAAATATGCAGTCTTAAAGCTCAGATCTACAAGTTTTACATGGTGTAATGCTAAAAACCCCAAGGGGATTATGAAGAAGAACCTATATAGTGTATGGACATGTTATAGATCTAACTTTTCATGCACTTATTTTCTCTAGATCTAAGCGCTGACATAGCAGGAGATGATCCACCATCACATGGAGGTGAGGATGGAGCAGTTGCTCCAATTAGAAGCACTCTTGCATCCTTAAGAGTGATACCCATATATCATTCTTTTGATGTTTATCTGAGAATAATGTTGTTTAGCATTGGGTGTTCTTGGTCGGGAATCCCACCTCTTCCCATTGAGTAGCTCTTGGGAGAGTTTGCATTGTATTGTCCACTATCTGGCTAAAGGCCAAGCTACTTGTTTTAACTACAACACAGATCCTGTTGAGGGTTTGGTTGTCTTTGCGAGCTACAACAAGTGGAGGCTAGATATCTTTAGATCTAGGTCATTTCAGTGCTCCTTTTCAATGGAGGAGGGTTCTAATCAATTGGGAGGAGAGTATTGGATGATTGGAGAATCATTTTAAAATCTTGGCATGTGGACAACGACATTATAAACCCTACAACGCAGTTTTACTTCCAGATTTGCGTTATTCCTGTAGGTGATGTTGTAGGGCCTTTTAGCATACCATCTGTAGAGTTGGTTTTCAACTGTTGGGGATCTACCCTTCACTTTGGAGATCCATTGGAGGATATCTATTCCTTGTTCATATCATATCAGATCTGAATACTTCTGAATCTCTGAATATTTCTATAGATCTGCAGACTTATATCTCAGATCTACTTCATGTACATGGTGTAATGCTGAAAACCCCAAGGGGATTTTGAAGAGGAGCCTATATAGTGTATGGATCTGTTATAGATCTGAAATTTCATGCACTTATTTTCTCTAGATCTAATGTGTAATCTACAACATGTTGTAGTGAATAAAATAACACTGTAAAGAAATTGTCGTTCTCTATACATGGTTGCAACACCTCGTTTTTTAGTATTTTCTCTCATTGGTGACTTGTATTTCCAGTTATGCATCTTATGGGCCATCTTATACATCTATTTTTCTGCTATAAGTACATTTGAAAGGTCTCCATATTGGTCTCTACTTTGTCTTAGATGATCTATGTTATTTTCCTGCATATCTACATTGTATTGTTGCATTCCCCATTTGGTAATATTATAGTGGTATCGGAGCATCATCTTGGAACAGCCTATGCTTTCTAAGAAGCCAATATGTCTTTTGAATAAGAAGGGCCTCTTACCGACAGAGAGAAGAGGTATCTAGAGGAAGGATCTTTATTACACATATGACAAAGAAAATAAGGATAAAACCCCTTTATCTGGAAGAATGAAAGGGAAGGAGTTCTCAAAAGCTCTTTTCCAAAATATGCATGAGCTTAAAAGAGAAATCAAGGGAATGAGGAGGGAAAGATATGAATATCCCTCAAGAAGGTTTCCTCATGAATAAAGCCCCAGTTCTTCATATTATGTGTGTGAGCATTCAACCACACAATTATATCTACAACACTATAGCATGCCTACATTCTTGGCAAGAGAAGAAGAAGAAGGAGAAACACCAAAGGAGGAGACTCTTGGTGACTATCTCCAAGAATATGAATCTTAGTCTAGAAGATTCAAGGAACATCTAAGCTTCCAAGGTTTTTGTCAACTTAAAGAAGAAAGAAGACCCAACAACTACATTAGAAGAAGAGGGTGCATGCATCACACTTTGGGTATATTCTTTCTACCTAATTTTGATGGGTCAGCCAAGAGCACAACCGAGTCTTGGGTAAGGAATCTAGAAACATATTTCCATCTGCATCAAGTTTAAGAAGAAGAAGCCATTAGATTAGCAGCGCTGCATCTTGGAGGTAAGGCTTATGTTTGGTGGTTATTTGAATCTTCTTCATTGAATAATGCAAATATATCTACTTATGCAAAGTTCACTAGGAATTTAGTGAAAATTTTGATTTGAAACAATCTAAAACTTCCTTGGGAGAGAAAACCAAACCCAAGAAATCATAACCTTTGCATGAGTTGGAAGGATCCATGAAGCCAACTCCATTTTAGAACATTTTTTAGGGGTTTAAATATCTGCAACATTCTTTGCCAAGGGCAAAGGCCCCACTTCAGCAAGAACTTTCTTCTCAAGAAGAAGACATGAGGATTCCCTTTTCAAAAGGAGATCAAGTCAGAGGATCTGTTAATGATGCGGTATTCTCCATTGATGAGGAGAAGGAAGAGGAATATCTACGAATATCCTCCAATGCTGTGACACCAGGAGGATATCTTCTTCTATGTGGAGATGGAGATGAAGTAACTGCTTCAACTAGAGGAACTCTTGCATCTTTGCAAGAAGTCCCGAAGGATCTTACATATGAATATCATAAGCAACATGTGTCTATGTTGATAGGAAATGAGAAAAAACAAAGAGGGGATCACAGTGCTAACATAGCAGGAGATGATCCACCATCACATGTAGGTGAGGATGGAGCAATTGCTCCAATCAGAAGCACTCTTTCTTCCTCAAGAGTGATACCCAATTATAATGAAACTTCCACACAAGGAACATAGATGAATTTGTGTAGTGGGAGCAGGGATATGATGATCCAATATATTATGAACATTAGGATGATCCATGAGACATAATTATCTTGTGGTAAACCACCTGGAAGGCCACCTGATTTAGACTTGATGAAATATGTCTCACATCTTGATGCTCCATTCATAGATCCAGGAAGGAAGGGAGCATTAGAAGACCACAATACAACACTGAGAGTGTTGGGCGAGCTCAAGGAGGAGGGAGATATTATTCCAATAACACCATTTTCCACTCTCTCATCTCATACTGCACTGAGAGGAAATGCTACAAGATTGGAGGATGACATCATCGTGGGGCAAGGAGGGTAGTCCTTGGCTATGGAGACTCAAAATATGATCTCACTTGGAGAGAAATTTTTGATTCATGATAGAGGATGGTGGCCACACATCCATACTTTGGCAAGACCAAGGAGGTTTTGGATGGATGGTAGCCTTCCATGGGAGACTAACTTCCAAGAAATTCCATCTTCATTTGAACATGTGCATATGCAAGAAGGGAATAGAAATTTCAAATCACATACCTTTGGAATTGGAGATGTCAAGAAGTAGATGCATGGAAGGAATGACCTTCCAAATTATACCTTTGACATGGGAGATTTCAAGGAGGAGAGTAGCCACATGATAGACATTTCAGTTGATAGATCACCAGCGCTGTCATTGTTGGGGAGTTTAGATCCATATTGGAAATCCCAACTATTGGTGGATTACTCCAAGGATCTTCACACATGCATGATAGTTGATGACCAGCTACATGAAGAGGGCCATTTAGTCCAATAAGGAGTCATCTATGATCATGGTAGGATCTTCTTGTCTAGAGCCTATGAAGAGTTCTGTTTCAGCCACATATATTCCATGAAGATCTACAACATCATCATGAGGAGCTACACTTGGAACGGCTTTGAAGGAGAACTATATCAGCATTTTCAAATATGCATGTACAATGTGGAGATGGGGTAGCAACATAACTCTATGGAGGATTTAACTCAGCCATATCTTTCTCTTTTTGAGAAAGGGGACAAATCTATGCACCACTCCATTTGTTTGAGGAGAAATTTTGGTGAAAAATATGCTCATGTAAATAATGTTTCATTTGATTATTGTTTGCATTCTTTCACCATTTTTATGTAGGCCATGACTCAAAGGAGGAGTATTGTACCTTATAAAATTCATGGCCAACTTTAGGCCACAAAAATTTCTAAACATGGCCACTCCCTTGGTGGACAAAGGGAGATTTTGTATCATGATGGGTGCATTCCTAAGGCACCAAATATATCTCACACTTTCAGCCATAGTGAGATGACATGGGCAGCAAGTAAGTGGTGGGGAAACCACTTAACACATCTTGATATAATGCAGTCAGGAGATGCACTACACTGGTTCCATATGTGGGACTATGACCCACCTCCATATGCACAAATTTCTGTTGGCATGTATATTTTTTTGATCCCATTCATTGATGATATACTTGTACTTTTCATGTGAATGTATGGAGGGAGGAGGGAAGGTATGTATGTGCCCTATGGGATGGATATTCTCCATGTATCTTATGCTACATGTTTCAGGGAGAACATTGGGAAAACCATTTTTGTTTCATGTGAACTATTGTCTCCTTATGGGATGGACTATTTTCATCTCATGAGAACTTTGGAGGAGAAATTCATGAAGGGATGGATTGGTGAACACTTAGCTTATGGAGGAATATTATCACATGTTGGTGTCACCAATGGAGGAGGAGAAGAGTTGTAACACTCACCTTATCAGCTGCTCGAGGACAATCAACATTTGGGAGGGGAGTACTGTAATATTCCCAATTAGTCCAAGCTAATTTGAATATTCATTTTTTTTATATTTATTTCTTTAAAGAATAAAAGATAAAATGAGGTTCATAATACTCCTTAATAAATAATAAATCAATGCCAAATGTGAAAAATTATAAATATTAGCTTTTTAAACAAGTACCCTTGGGTGTGAAAGGGGCTGGATATTTTGACAAGGTCAACCTTGACCAAATCTACAACGTTGTATTGGAGGAGTGGCCATCAATGAGGCACAACACAGTTCTAGATGGAGATGGCTTGCATGAAAGAAGTGATGTCAGTGGAAGTGGTTTAGGGTTTGCAAGCTCTTAACTTATAAAATGAAGAGGATGGCAGCATTATAGGGTTGATGATATTGTATTTTTGAATATATTGTATGTTTAGACGTATATCATTCTCTTGTTGTTCAGCATTGGGTGTTCCTGGTCGGGAATCCCACCTCTTCCCATTTAGTAGCTCTTGGGAGAGTTTGCATTGTATTGTCCACTATCTAGCTAAAGTTCAAGCTACTTCTTTCAACTACAATGCAGATCCTGTTGAGGGTTTGACTGTCTTTGCAAGCTGCAACAACTGGAGGTTAGATCTCTTCAGATCTAGGCCATTTCAATGCTCCTTTTCAGTGGAGGAGGGTTATAATCCATTGGGAGGAGAGTATTGGATGATTAGAGCATCATTTTAAGATCTTGGCATGTGGCCAACCACATTCTAAACCCTACAACGTATTTTTACTTCTAGATCTACATTATTCCTGTAGGTGCTATTGTAGGGTCTTTTGGCATACCATATGTAGAGTTGATTTTCAAGAGTTGGGGATCTGCCCTACACTTTGGAGATCCATTGGAGGAGATATATTCCTTGTTCATATCATATCAAATCTAAATACTTATGAATCTCTGAATATTTCTATAGATATGCAGACTTAGATCTCAGATCTACTTCATATACATAGTGTAATGCTGAAAACCCCAAGGAGATTTTGAAGAGGAGCCTATATAGTGTATGGATCTGTTATAGATCTGAAATTTCATGCACTTATTTGCTTTATATCTAATGTCTAATCTGCAGCATGTTGCAGTCAATAAAATAACATTGTAAAGCAATTTCCAGTCTATATACATGGTTGCAACACCTCTCTTTTGAGGATTTTCTCTCATTGGTGACTTTTATTTCCAGTTATGCATCTTATGGGCCATCTTGTACATCTATTTTTTTGTTGTAAATACATTTTAAAGGTATCCATATTGGTCTCCTTCTTTGTCTTAGATGATCTGCGTTATTTTCCTACATATCTGCATTGTATTGCTGCATTCCCCATTTGGGAATATTACAACACCACTGAGGATAAAAAATTGAAGTTTTCCAGCAACATTAAAAGGGGCATCATTGAAATGGTTTATGGAACTCAGTGGAGGGTTTATTGGTACCTACAATGCAATGAAGAATTTTTTCTATAGAATTACTAGGATTACTGCCATTCTAGGGACTTGAAGGATGAAATATTTGGGATTACTCAGAAACTAGATGAAAATTTGGAGGAATATGTTGAACACCTTCAATATAATTTGCAAATGTCTCAGCACATTAATTTGGATAAGGAGATAGATGAAATGATCTTGATTAAGGGAATGATAGATGAATGCCTTAATATGTTGAATATTTTTTGGAATGGAGATATATCCAAGGATTCCTATGATGACATAGTTCTTCGTTTTTGAAGGAGCTCCAGAGGATCTGCTAGAAATTATGCCATGACACATGATAACTTTGTCAGGTTTTTGAGTTAATAAATATTGGAGAAAATCTTGCAAAAATTAGGAACTTGTTGGAGAACTTTAAAACCAACATCATGATTTCAATGTCTTCTCAGTTTGATGTATTAAATACAGATAGAAAACAAAGAGAATTGAGTAAGCATTGGTCGTTTTCTACTCTCAGTTTTGAAACAAGCATCCTTAAGGGAGTTCCAACTCAATAGTTTCACCATATGTGAATGTGAACATTCCACATATTAAAGGTGATTTACTAAGAAACGTGTGATGATGTTGAAGCAACCTACTTTGTTGGTTCTAAAAGGCCTTGGAAACCTAGACCACTAGGTATGATGCAAGACTCTTTTTCTCCTTTTAATTCTTGATCTTATGTATATGATGTTAAATAGCCACCCCAAGAGTTTCAATATCTAGTTGTTCCATGGTAGCCACCAAAATCTTCCCAGGTTCAATATTTTATGCCTTGGCCCTAGTGTCCTATTTCTTCATGGCCTCAACCATAGTGTGGAAATTATCTCCCAAACCAGATGCATGTGCAAGTATCGATGCAACAACTATTACAATTTCCTTCTAATGTGAATATGTGTGCCCCTTATTTGTGCCCTCATTTTCCTGCACAACCCAATCCTAACCCTAATAATAAGGCAGTACAACAAGTAGAGTCCTCAATGTTTCCTACTTACTATGTTTCACAAGTAGAATGTAATGAGATTCAACTTTTCTTAGGTAGGATAGTAACCCCCTCTCTTCCCCCTGTCATAATAGAAAAAAAGGAAGAAAACTTACTACGGGAAGGATATGTGATTCAATTTTCTATAGGAACACAACATGTGATAACGATTAGTGACAAAAGTAATTTTGAAACATTTCATCAAACGGTTATGGCCAACAATGCTTATGTAACAACCAAAAGTGCCCCTGTAACATATAACGTCATTGTAACAACAAATGTTTCCCCAGCTATGAAACCTGTAACATCAACCAGAAGTGAGACCCAATTATTTTAACCTTATATTGAAAGACTAAATGAGGTCAAAAATGTTCTCTAAATTGAATCTAACTTTCTAATAGAATTGAAGAAATTTCATGTTTATATTCCTTTTATTCAATAAATTCATGATGTCCCTATTTATGCTAAAAACATTAATGAGTTGTGTGTCAAAAATATAGGTAGGAAACCTCAACACCCTCCTATTTTTCATGTTATGGGTAATTTTTTTGATTTGATACTGGACAATAATGTTCCTAACAATTATGATGACACTCAGAACCCCACTATGGCTATACATATTGGTGGAATAACTCTTCATAATAATTTGATCGATTTGGGATCTTCCATCAATGTAATTACTAAGGAAATAGTGGAAATACTTATGATTACTAATTTAAGACCAACTCCTATTGTTTTATAATTAGCATATATGTCCAAAATCCAACCTAAAGAGGTATTAGAAGATGTTAGTATTTTAGCTGACTCTTGGAAATACCTAGTAGACTTCATGATGCTTCAGCTTAAAACATGTCAGGGTGGACACCCTTTGATTTTAAGAATACCATGGTTGGAAACTTCTGATTCTTATATAAGATATAGGTCTGGATGTATGACTATTTCAGATAAGTATACGACAAAAAACTATGTCCTATATCCTTCTTCTAAGCCAAGTTTTAAACCTGAAAGCGATTTAGAATCAAAATTTGATTTAGAAGAAATGGATGTTTTTACAATACTCACTATAATTAAATATTTACAATTTAAAAGTGAGATTTAATATGGTGTCATCAATAATTTCATTAGTGACCCTTTTGTTGTTACACCTTGTACATACTAGTTGTTAAATGTTGCAATAAATAAGTTTTTCGATCTTAAAAGTGTACTAGTAGATATTTAGACTACCTTCAATCTTAAAAGTGTACTAGTAGATATTTATACTAGAAGAACCTTTAACATTAATCCTAGTTTATTTGTTGAACAAAGAGAAAAAATATTATTGTTCCTAAAAAAATATAAAGAAGATTTTTCATGGGGTTATAAAGACATGAAGGGAATTCATCCTACTTTATGTACACATAGTATTTATTTAAAGGAAGGATCCTAACCTATTAGGCAACTTCAACGTAGAAAGAATACATCTTTGAAAGGTGTTGTAAAATCAAAACTCCAAAAAGTTCTAGATGCAAATTTCATCTATCCTATTTCAAAAAATCAATGGCTGTGTCCATTAGTTGCTATCCCTAAGAAAAATGGGAAGTGGAGAATCTATGTAGACTGTAGGGAGTTAAATAAAGGTAGTCAAAAGGACCAATTTCCATTACCTTTTATTGATTAGGTTCTAGATAATTTTTTTGGTAAGAATTTATTTTCTTTTCAGAACGTGTTCAGTGGTTATAATTAGATTTAGAATGCCCTTGAATACCAAAATACAACCACCTTTATGTGCCCCTGGGATACTTATGCTTGGAAGGTTTTAACTTTTGGATTTTGTAATGCACCTCCAACCTTTCAGGGGGTAGTATTGGGATTTTTTTTAACCATAGTTAATGATTTGCTAGAAATTTTTATAGATTATTTCACACCCTATGGAAGTGAGTATGATGAAGCCTTGAAAATCCTTGAAAAATTATTTGACCGTTGCATTAAAACCCATATCTATCTCACCACTAAGAAATTCCATATCATGATGACTTAGGGTATTTTTATAGGACATTATCTTTCTGTTGTAGGCATTGGCCTGTGACCACAGACAAAGGGGAAAGGGAGAAAATAAAGCCAACCCTAACTATCAAAGAGCTTCAAAAGGAATCAATCTCCATCTCAGTTCTGTAGAAAAGAGTAAAATGTAGCTGATAAGCCTTAAATAGTGAGAAAATTTCATCTCTTCCATCCCTCATATCATCTACCCTCTTTCCCTACATTTTCCCTCCCTTATCCTTCACTTTCCCTTTTATAAAGCCCCTCGTTGCATTTCCTCATTAGCAACACCACTCCTCACAAGTTTTAACCTTTACATCTTAAAAGACTCACCGAAACCTATCTCACCGCTGATGTAACTTACTGGTACCTATCCAACCTTAATACACTACTCACATCCACATGAAAACCTTCATATTTTTCATTTTCCGCACCTTTCGCCTTTTTGCACTCACCAGCTTTTAGCGCGTCGTATATTGCAGTTCGCATAATTCACAACTTACCTATCACATCACCTGCAAGTTAAATATTTTAGCTTACGATATGACCTGATCGCCATCGCACTTCACAAAAAATACCACATTGCAAATCGGTAATTATAACTTTTTAATCTCTTCCAACCTCTATCTTTTGTGATCGTCGATGTGTGATATCGCATCGCACACATTACAACTTTATGCTGCATCGTGCCCCACATATCTTGAAGTTTAAATCATATTCCTGAAACATATCCTGTCCCAATTATGATTTTGCGATGTGTTTTGGGCCCCACATCCTCGCCACGTCATCAAAGCCTTACCCACGTCCTTTTCTCACCCTTGGAATTAATTCAAATCATTCTGTCGTGTCTTATGTGCCACACATTCCCTTCTAAAGTGCAGTTTCTTCTTCTCACTAGTCAAAACACAACATGAGTTCTTGATGGAACAACATGGCTATGATTATTTAGTTTGTCCATTAACCTCTTCTGGAGAGTGGAGCATGCACAGTACAAATGACTTTCCCATTTCGGTTAATGCGAATCATGAGAACATGGAGTGATGACCTTTCATCAGTAGTTGAAATCAAGTAGTATAAATCATACCGCTCACTAGTTTTTCACACACTTATCGCCACTCTACTGAAGATTCTAGGTTTTGGCCTCCCAAGCCAACTATTTTGTTCCTTGTTACTGTTAGAAAGTGATGTTTTTTTGGGTAAAATCTAGATTGTACCCATTCTGTTTTGATTTTTCTGTTGCAGGAGCGATTGCTTGAAGCACACTCTAATAATTTGTTAGGATATTTTGGTTTCACCTGTGTGGATCGATCTTGACAGAATATTTGGTCAGAAACCCTCAGGGGAGAACTCTATATGTAGTGAGTTCTAAGATGAAGAAAATGTTATGTAATTTTGGAAGAATTTTGCTGTAGTTTTGTATGAATGTTCTCCCTGTGCTCTGAGATACATATTTGGGAGAGTTTTTTGAACTCAATATAATACAGAGCTGATATTTGGATTCCAGATGGAGTAATGAGCAATATGTATTTGTTTTCTTTGCTATCAATAATTTCCTCTTCATGTTTAATCATCTTTCATGCTATTCTGCCTCGATGATTCGTGTAATGTAGTTGTCGGTGATCAACAATTTTATTCATGAATTTGTATCTATATAACACTTAGGTGTTAGCACTCATGTAGTTAAGCTTACTGTATTAACTTAATTCACGCTCCACGAACCTCTGTTGTCATCCATATTTAATTTATATGTGTTTCCTCTGAGTTCACAGGGGACTGTTACACTGAAATTTGTCACCATGACATTTTAGTACTCCCTTAGAAGTCTAAAATGTCAAAGTTCCTAAAGTCAAGCCTTGAAATTAAGAGAAAAGCTCATAAAAGTCTTAAAAATCTTGTACCGCACTTTCTCTTAGTGTTGCCTGTGGTGCCATACCTTTTGGCTGTAAATCCTGTAGAGCCAAACACACTATTTATTCATTACGGGTGCGGACCCCTGTAAAAGATAAAAAAAGGTGCAAGTAAAATCTAGAAGCTCAATTTGAGTCATTTTTGGAATCTTATAGAAACATTCCCGCGGTGGAAAGATTGCTCTTTTCAGGTTCATGCATCCCATCCATTAAGGAGCTAACCCCTTGATGTAAGGAGATAATCGTTTTGAAGGAGGATTCTATCCCTTCTTGTTTGGAACTATAACCTCCTCTCTTTCACTATAAAAAGAGGCATAGGGCAGCCTCAAAGGGAGCTCAAGCTTTAGTATTGTTGGAGGTGAAGTGTTGTTGAAACTTAAACCCTTTTAGCTGAGATTTCATGTGGGAAATACTACATACCAGTATGTATCCTGGTTGGAAAAGTGAAAGGCTGGTCAGAGTAAAGGAAACGCCTATTCCGGACCCTAGGAAGACCTATACAACATCAAGGCAGAGACGGTTGTAAGGCTCTTCTTATTTAAGTTAATACAAATAAGTCTGTTTTTCTCAATAAGCTGTCAATTGATTGGTTTATTTTATGGATTATTTGATCACCATAATATATATGATTTATGAATATATGCTATGCAAGTGCTATTTGATGTTTGTTTGTTTGTGATTGCAGATCTTTGAAGGCCACTCTTCAGGCGACTGAAGGACTACTACTACAAACAAGTGTTGGATCAAAGGTAAGATCGTTAAGCCTTTATAACATTTAATTATGAATCACAATATATCTAGAGAAATATAGTTTTATTTTTCCATTTGTTGCTAGCTATCCGTAGGACACTTGGGAGGTTTTTCTTGTCCGCAAGAACGACCTATCCGTCCAACAAAATGGCCACTCCGCTGGGGAATGATTTTGAACTTTGATTTATTTTACTTTTGACTGGTGAATTTATGTTTTCTAATTTTGATTGATTTATACTAGCTTGGGTAGTTTATCCCTGAAGAATCCCTGAGAAATGATTGAGATTTTTTTATTTTTTTCTTTAGTTTTCTTGTGTCCGCTCTTTTCTTTTATATATAGTGCAGGCAGATCCGCACTTTTCTTGTACCCATAGTGCGGGACCGCACTGGTTTGCACTAAATACTGCGGACCCTATGAAAATTTTTGGAAAATCTTAAAATTCTCTTTTCTGGATTAGTTTGTTAGATTCTCATTGAATACCCAGACTAGTATCTTCTGTCAAGAAGCCTTGGTTAAGAGTTTATTTCAGAATTTTTAGTTTTGAATGATTTTCTGAAAGATCTGCATGTTATAATGTTTTTTTCTTTGTCTTTATCTCGCTCAAATATTAGAAACCTTGGTATACCTTTAGATCACTGGTGTTTCCTTGATTTCTTGCTGAGTCTGACATTATAGTAGAAATTGTTTTATGAGATTTAGATCCCCTTTTTCTCATTTGCAAATCTTTGAAAAAACTTTTGTTGATAAGTTTGGAATTTCACTTTAAAAACCAAAATTGGATGTTTTGAGTTCTTGTTGATCCAAGAAAATAATTTCTTAGTTAGATAACAAGCTAAGCAAGACATCCTCAAAATATTTGAAGTTTTAATTCAGATTTAGTCTTTATAATTTTTAGATCTCAAAATTAGTGTTTTTAGCTTTGCAAATTGTAGTGTTATTTTGCAGAAAAACTTAGTTTGTAGTTTCGATCTTGAATAAAAGGGATTTATTATTGAGCATAGATCATTTTGAGTTCTCGTTGAAATTAGATTTCTTTTCATTTATTCTTGTTTGAAGGAAATATTTGTTTTTAAAAGATTGCATTTCTCAACTCTTCCTTCAGCTAGAATTCATTGAAAGAAAACAAATTGTTTCTCGTAATAGATGCATTTTTAGTATGTTTTGAGTCGGGTAACTACATATCATCAGTTTCACTTTTGCACCTATTTTCCTATGAAACAGCTTCTTAAAATCAACTCTTAATTTAAAATCAATCTAGTAATTTTATATTTCTAAGGCTTTTTTCACCAATATAGCTTAGGCTAGTGTCTTGGAGTAGGGAGTAATTAACTCTTCAAGACAATTAAAACAAACAAGTAGTTGATTTTGCTGTAGGGAAAAAATCCAATAGTCGCTTTTATGCTCTGGGAAGCTCCTCTTAAAGGAGTCAAGCATGAGATCATATCTAAACCAGTGAGATAATCAATTCTATCTCATTGGGAACGATAAAAGATATGTGCGTATTAACAATGGTAAACCTCGGATAGACCATTGTCGAGGAGCCCGGGGTCACTTGTCGGTATACCTTGGATTATTTCAAGGAGCCTTGAAGGGGATTGAGCTTTGTTACTCTGCCCTTGCGTGTATGTCGGATCGTAGACTGTTCCCCTAGGTATATTAGTTCCTGTTGGTAACCATAGTGACCATAATCTTACGGTTTTTTCCTAAGGTGACGATGGAGGAAAGATCCCACTGTACTTGGAGCAGACGTCGACTAGACTCACTTGGACTCTCCAAAGGGTTATCTTCACTCGAGATTGTTTAAGTGGAGAAACTTTCACCGATCTATTTCGTTAAGAAGATTGTCGGGGTAACTGTTCCAACTGCCCTTTCTTCATTAAATACTACGATGTTGGATTTCATCATCAACTAGTCTTTTTAGAGTGGGAAGTTACTGTTTGTGTGTGGATTGATATCCTTGATTTTTATGCATGTGATTCATTTGTTTGTTTCTTTAGCGACTCTAGGAGTTTTCATTGAAATTTTCTTTGATTGCATGTGATTAAAATTTGTAATTGTGGCTGAATTACCAAGACAATCACGTAGACTCTAGGGGAAGCCCCATAAGTATACACCAAGCCAACCTGAAGGGCTGCGAGCTCTAGTATCGTCTAGTGACAGTAGAATTATATCGACAGAAACAGGAGAGTCATCTATAGTTATTCATCCTGATTATCAATTACAAACAACAGATCATATTCAAGAGCCAATTTCAGTTTCCGAAGTTACTGGTAGTATTTATCCTTCCATTGAATTAGCTTAAGAACCTGAAATTTCTAAGCCTGACACTGAACATGTTGTATTGGAACCATCTTCAGGATTTGTTACTCCGACTTCTAGTGATCCTGGTTCACCTCAGGTAAGACATATCATTACTGAAAATCTTCCTTCTTACCTCATATCTATTGAAGAACATTTTGGTCCAGACGAAGACCTAACTCTTCCCGAAACCCAACAGACTTTGAATCTTAGGGAGCGTGAATCAATATTATACAGTCCTTTTAGAAGTGACACTTGGTATTTATCATTGACAGATTTTTTAGGAAACCCTGGTCTTAGTTTTTCACCACCCCGAATTCCTTTTCAACCTACACCAAGAGGTTATTATCCTTCATCAAATATGTCAGGTGAGTCATCTATGTTTTCCCAATCTCTAGAAACATTTTTATACGGTGGTCCTTCTATTCCTTCGAGGTACCAGTCACTCTGTGGTACTTTCTCAGGAGCAAATCCTCAACCAAATGAAGAAGTATTATCATCTAGAACAAATGGAACTAAAACTGAAATGTTGAATGCAGAGAAATTTTTTATGATGTTTGGTAATATTCCAAATCCTCAACCTCAAGGTAGTCAGTTACCGCCTGGGGGGAAACCTCAAGGCAGTCAGTTACCACCTGGGGGGCAACCTCAAGGTAATTTTTTACCAGGACAAACTATAGGACAATATTATTTACCTAGAGAAAAACCTCGAGGACAGTACATACCTTAAGGTTATCAACCTCAAGGACAGTACATACCCCAAGGTCAACTCCAGACTCAGTACATTCCTCAGGGTCCTTATCAACCTCAAGGTCAATACCCAACTCAAGGTTTCCAACCGCCTTCTGGTCAATCATTTTTACAAGGAGCTGGAAATTTACCACTTAATTATCAACCCTACATTCAACCAGGTTATGGTCATTCATATGCACAACCTTCTACGGGTCAATACCCCGGAATGAACATGGTGTGGAATCCATCTCAAATACAACAGACTATGCAACCTGATGTGTAGTTACCTAATCAACCTGGACAACCTTTAGTTTCTGGTCCAACCCAGCAACCTATCCAGCATACTATTCAAGTCCCTGCACCTAGTTCTGTTCAGCAACCTAGGCCTAGTACACCTCAGACTCCGCCTCAGACTGCCACAACTATTGCAACTTATGTTCAACCTACAACACCTGTTTCTGGAGTATCTGTAGCTCCGGTTTCTTCTATCCCTACATCAGTGAAAATTCCTCAAGTATATGTACCATAGTCAGGACCTACAATTCAGACTATAGTCTAGATGCCTACAGGTCAAGATGGTACTAGTACAATTGTCTTTAGTCAACCACAGTTTACTTATCAACCATACCAGGGATAGTATCAATTTGGACAAGCTACACAAAATCTAGTATATCAGTATCAGCCATACCCTAGGTATACTTATCAAGTACCTCAACAACCCCAATATGGTCTGGTTAATCTTGGTTACCCAGGAGGTTTCATGATTCCAAATTCACATCCAATTCCAGGGTATCCCGAATATCCTCCTCCTGGCACTAGTTTGATCACACAAGGTTATGAAGACCCTAGCCATTGGTTACCATTCATAGAAACTTTGGATTTACCGGATCTATCGCGCCTTACAAACGATCCCATTTTTTATCTTCCATATTGGCCGCCGATGCCTAACAAGTTGCCCAGTGATATTCTGAAATTTGAAGGTAATTCAGAAGAGGACCCATCTAATCATGTTATGACTTATCACCTCTGGTGTGAATCCAATTCACTAGTCGATGATTCGATTTAGTTGCGTCTTTTTCAGAGAACTCTCATTGGTCTAGCTACCAAATAGTACATTGAGTTACCACATGGCTCTTTTAATAATTTTAATGCACTAGCTACCGCTTTCTTAACCCATTTTCAGTTTCCTATCAGATACGACAACGACACAGAATTGTTGACTTCATTAAAAAAATCTACGTCTATGTACATATCTGATCACATTCATGAATGGAGATGTAGAAAGCGTTTAGTGAAAGTCTTTATTCCTGATCAAATTTTGGATGAATGGTTTATTAAATCATTATTGCCCAAAATTACTGAAGATGTGGCCAAAGGAGGCATTGTTACAGAAGAGAAATTCATTTCTCAGGCTTAGTACCTTGACCTTGTATATACTCAGTCAGGTACTCTGTATGATAAAATCCCCAATTTACCAAGACCTGGTCAATTAACTACAACTTCTTCTGGCTTTCATGCTGCTGATGGTGTAATTGGTTCTGTTAGTACTGGTAAAAGTAAGAAGAAGTCTTCCAAGACTACTTCCCCTATTATCACTTTACCTGATTCACCCAAAGGAGATTCTTCCCTAGAAAATTCCGCCGACATTAATGTTGTAGAGACATCTACGACCAAATCTAAAACTGGTGGTAAGAAGAAAGGTAAGAATAAAAAGAAAAAATATTCAAAAGATAAAAATGATACAACTGAACCAACTGGCGAGAAACGTAAACCTCGATATCCTTGTCTCATCTGTGATCAGGATCATTTTACGAAAGAGTGCCCACATAGAACCGAGGTATCAAAATTTGTTAAGGGTTCACCTATGCCTGCTGCCTTGAAGGATTCCTTTCTTGCTCAAGATAGTAACATGGTTGGATATTCCTCCAATACGGTTGAGGATATCTTGATGGTTGCGATGTGATCGCAAGATTATGGTAGTAAAAATAATGGTAAATAAGCAGAAACATCCAATTCTGCATCAACTACATCTCCCTCAGTTTATGATCCATTACAAATCGAGAAACAAAATCATGACTTAGTAATTAAACCGCCTGCTAAAGGTGTACTTTGTAAATCAACTTTCAATCCACATGCGAGAGCTGCTCATAATTACAATATTTTTGAATATTTGGCAATTTCCCCTTCAGCAATGTCGGCTTTGTAAGTATTGCAATCATGCCCAGCCCAAAGAAAATTAATTTTTTCATCCTTAGGAGCCGTAGATCTCCAGGATCCGAACCTCATGATCTTCGATTTAGAGAATTTTACACCCCGCCTACCCCATCAAATGGCTTTTCAGATTCTGGTAATAGTAAAAACCAAACGTATCTTTCGTACTATTTTTGATGAAGGGGCTTCTACGTGTATTATGTCATTAAAATTTTGGAAATCACTTGGTTCTATGGCCATTAACCAATCACCAAATATTCTCAAAGCTTTTGACGGAAGAGGTTTTCAGCTGTATGGTATCTTACAAGATCTATCAATAGAGGTCGAAGGAAAAATGGTTAATCTAGATGTGGAAGTGGTTGATGCCCCTTTGGATTACAACCTTCTCTTGGGTCACAGTTGGTCTTACGCCATGGCTTCTGTTGTATCATCTATCTTTTGTCTCATCATGTTTCCTCATAAAATAAATATCGTTAAAATAGATCAACTCTCATATTATTCCTCCAACCCAGCCTCTACTGATAGCATCCAACATATCGGAAAATCAACTATCCCTTATAAGGATGTCGGAGTAGGTTTGATTAAAGATTCTTCTTTACTAGGAACTTTTTTCTTGCCTGTTCCCAATGTGAAAACTCCTATTGCTAATATCAATATGATTAAATCAAGTACTATTTCCTTTGATGATCCTTGGATAGTACCTTTAGAATCAGAATTGGATTCTTTCGATGGCCCGATGCCTTTGAGTCCTTTTGAGTTAGCATATCAACATGTATAGTCATTTTCTGATACTCCTTCAACTGAGTCTGATTTAGTGAATCTGATCGATCAAGAGTCATTTTCAATATCGAGCTTAGCCTTGACACAAATTTTGGATCCTGCTCAACAAGTATTTAATAATGATGAACATATTCGTGAATTCTTGTCGGTAGATGAGTTACCATGGGAAGATCTTCATCATAGATCTTCGTTTTTACCTAATCTCGGTCATTTTGAGAATTATTTTTCCTCCATTTTTACCACTGATTATGTCAAAGAACCTCAAAATCCTCTCTCACATTCTGATTCTGAATTGAATTTAGAAAATATTTCTACAATGGTTCCTCTTGACATTTCAGTAAAACCTAGAATTGTTGAAAACATTCACATAGGTGCTTCTTGTACTCATGATGAAATTCAAGCATATAAAGCCCTATTTCATGAATTCCATGACATTTTCGCCTAGTCATATGAAGAAATGCCAGGAATCAATCCATAGATTTTTTTTCATGAAATTAAGACATACCCGGATGCTAAACTCGTTAGACAGAGATTACATCAAATACATATGAGAAAAGTTGCTGCTATTAAAGCCGAAGTTGAAAAATTACTTCATGCAGGTTTTATTTATCCAATCCCGTTAACGGACTGGGTATCTAATATTGTTCCGATCAATAAAAAACAAGGAACAATACGAGTATGTATCGACTATAGGGATATAAATCGAGCTTGTCCAAAAGACAATTATCCAACCCCTTACATCGATCAAATTATTGACGTTTTTGCTAGAAGTGAAATGTTCTCTTTCATGGATGGATTTTCTGGCTACAATCAAATCAACATACTCCCTACAGATCAAACTAAAACAACTTTCATTTGTCCATGGGGAACTTTTTCTTATCGCAAAATACCTTTTGGCCTTAAGAATGCTGGCGCCACTTTTCAAAGGACCATGTCTTATGCATTTCATGACATTAAGCACATTGTTCAGCCTTACCTCTATGATTTCCTTGCTCATTCGTCACGCAGAGCAGATCATATTACTCATTTAAGAGCCATTTTTATACGATGTAGGAATTATAAGATTCATTTGAATCCTCACAAATGTGTTTTCTGCGTACAATCCAGATGATTATTGGGATTTATTGTCTCAAAGGTAGGCATTCGTGTCGAACCCTCCAAGGTTGAGGCAATCATAAATTTACCTCCTCCTTCTACTCTTCGCCAACTCCGAAGTTTTCAAGGGAAAGCAAACTTTTTACGTCGATTCATTCCTAACTACGCCGAGTTAATGAAAGGTTTCACTAGGTTGTTGAAACAGAATATTACTTTCTTTTCAGACGAGGCCGCTGATAGATCTTTTGATGATTTGAAAAACGCATTGACCCATGCACCGTTACTGCATCCTCCCAACTACAACCAAGATTACTTTTTGTACCTCGCCGCTTCCGATTCCACGATAGGGATGGTTTTAGTTCAGGAAGACGAATTCCATAGTGAACATGTGATTTACTATCTTAGTCGAAATTTGCATCCGACTGAGATCAAGTATTCACATGTGGAGAAATTGGCCTTGGCAGTGTTAGTCATCAGTATTTTTTAACTGTTGTTGATGACTAGTTTCCTTAGCTGAGTTTTCTAGAAGCTAATCTCAAACTGTCTATTTGTCATCTAGAAAACACCCCAAAACATTTTTTGTCCTCCTACCCCTTCCTCTCAGTCTATGATGAGAACAATCTCCAGTTTTCAAGATCTATCTCGCTTCAGCAAAGTCTCCTAGTCTATAGCTATCATAACTATGATTATCTACTATCATTTACCCTTATTTCTCATACCATTCACTATCCAAAGGTTGAAAAAGTGTCTGCTACTCTATCCCTAATCATCTCGTCATTTGAAAATCTAATCATGCCTAAGAAAACACTCAGAATATGTGAAATTTGTCCCTAAGTTAGATAGTGGTGTTTAGGGATTTTTTCCTTGGCTAAGATATCTTAAGCCAAAAATCATGTTCCTAGTACCAGTCAGCCTTAAATATTTCCCTTTTCTGCAAAGCAAGCATTGTTCTATCCATAGGTCGCACACCACTAAGGGGTCACTTTGTCTCATTCCAGAAGAAGTTCAACAAAGATAAAAATTAGGAAAAGAGAAGGTTAGTCACTGTCTGAATAAATATTCTTAGATCAGGCATAATCTCCATGAAAAACAAGAATATCTCTCCAAGGTTCCAAAGCATTTGTTTTTTAACATCTCTGCAGGTGTGTAATTTAATGATGATCCGTATGAAAATAAGAGAAAAGGGACAAGTTCAAACAGGTCTCTCATGTTGAAAAGTTTTCCATCAATGATAAAATGAAGAGTTGTAAAGAGAAGAGCAGCAAGTGTACATGTTATAAATCTAAAGGCTGCTTGAAGAGCAGAGATCATTCCTCATCAATGAAGCAAATGAAGTAAAATGAGATGTTGATCAGCAGTGCTCCATGATCTCCTCCAAAAGCAGTGCTTCATAAATCTTCCAAAGGGCATCATCATGTAGGGCATAAGAAGACAGCTGCTTCTTATGTTACCTTGAACCTAGGTTTCGAAAAGTAGTCAAAGGCAAGAGTCAATAAACCTCTGACAACACAGTCAAGGGAAAAGATAGCTCAAATATATCTAGTAGCAAACACTCTTCATATACAAGTCACTTTTCTTCTGTTTTTGTGTTCAAAGTGATATTTTACAAAAGGATATACACATATGATACAAGGCCTCATAAAGCAAGAGGACATGAGTTTCAAGTGATTTCATCAATGATAAATGTCAAATTTCACTTTGTTTCCTATTTTGGTATTCTTCAAGCAAACATACAGAACAAGGTGCAGTGATTGAAATAGATGGAGATCCTATGTTAAAGATAACCTCCTTCAATAATAAGTGGAGGGTTAGAAACACATTGATGGAACCTCCTTCATATAAAAGCAGAGGGTAAAAGACACATCATTGTGACCTCCTTCACTAATAAGCAGAGGGTTATCATGTTTTTAAGTAGCTTTAGGAGTTTTTTTGCACCACCTCCTCCAAATATGAACAGAGAATGCATAGCAGGGTTTAAAAATTTGTGTTTGATAAAGTCTCTGTTGGTAAGACCAGTTGAGAAACAGTGGTGAAAAAAATGAGATTTCATAGATTGAATGGCCTTTTTCATATCACAAGAAAAAGTTTTACATGCTGGTGTTAAAGGCCTCTGATCTTCTGTTTATGAAAACCTCCTTCAAAGGATAAATCAGAGGTTATAATGTTGATTAAAACAGCCTCATATGAATGGTAAAATTGGTAGACCAAGCTCTGTTTCTAGTCACTGCTACAAACTGGTATAAAGAATCATTCACATAGAGGGTTTATGTGGAAAGGAATAATTTCATTTAGAACAAATCCATTATGGCCTATAAAAAATACTCCCTCCAAGTGATGAATAAAGGGAAAAGCGACAAGAGTTATTTTTTCATTTAAAGGACAGTGGGCACATTGTTAAGATAGGTGAACTGTCATTGTTTGAAGGCCTCCTTCATCATGAGCTAAGGGCCCAACCATGATTTTACATGAGCATAAGTGGTCACATTTGAAAAGACTTTCTTTAGGACAAATAGATGGTCTATACACAGTCAATATAAAGTGTTAATACAAAGTGCCTAACAGATAAGTTCTAGTTTCAAACTTGAAATACCACCTTCGGAAAGGCAATTTGGCACAGTTTCTGATAAAGGTAAATTTTTATGTTTTAGAGGAATCCTTCATCATACAGACAAAGAAAACACATGGTTTAAAAGACCTCCTTTACTTCACAAACAGTGGGTTTATATAGTGGTTTTAAAAGACTGCAATAGTAATTTTCATATAAACCTCCATCAAATGATAAGAGACCAAATCTAGGTGGACACAAGCAGTTTACATTATGATATATTTTCTTCAGAGGATAAGTGCAGATGTCAATTTTTAAGGGACAGTTTTCAAAGGGGCAATGAAAGGCACAATGCCAAAAAAGGTGAGTTAATATTTTAAAACAATAAAGGAGGGGAGGAGTTTTGAAGGCCTTACAAGGCAAAAGAAAGCTCGAGCCAACGTTCATCATCATTTTGCAAACCAAGCCATGGAGCAAAAAATGATTTTTTGAGAGCGTTTGAACTTCTTAAATGCGCGACACGCCTGTAACATTGCGCGGTGCATCTGTAGGTGTCGGCAGTGTAACTTTGCACACAGTGAGATGCACCTGTGTGGTTACACGGCACGCCTGTTCCCAACGCCCGGCGCCCATCAAACGTGACGTGTTTTCTCATTCAGGCCCACCCAGGGCCGACCCGATAGTTCAAACGTGGTGCCCATGCAATTTTTACCTTTATCCAACCACCCCGGCCATGGAAAGAGTTCATCTCACCTTCATTATACCCTCACCATGGTTATCCTCCATCTCTAGCCTTTAAACTTTCCATTTTCACTATCTACACAACCATCTCTGAACGGTGCCTGGGCCACTCCTGAACATGATTTCTGCCTGCCTAGGCCATTACTAAAAAGAGCCCTCAAGGGTGTTGAAGATAGAATTCTTACACAATAATCTCATCTCCAAACACAACAGGGACATTTTTAAAAGGTATTTATGTCTCTAGACCCAAATTTTGTTTGATTTTAAATGGAAGATTTGGTATCAAAGTGTCAAAGAAACAGTGAATGAAGGAGGAATTTTTATTGTAGAAAGGTCTGTTTGTTATTTTAAGAGGGGTTTCTTGCTGTGAGTAGTTAAGGATAAACACAATCTTATAGAGAGAAAACATAGTTTTTTTTGAAGACCTTTTACTCAGTAACAAGAGAAGATATTGTCGTTGACAAACAAACTAACCTTCATCCAAAAATAACTTGCTTGCTAAGATCATCACAGAGAAACAGTGATTGAGGGGAAAATAATTTTAGAGTCAAAGAAAAAGTAGACCTAAATCATTGTCAAAGGGGCCCTTATGTTGGATGAGGATTAGAGCTTAGTTTAGCAGGGAGACTCATCATTCCAGGTTAAAATCTTGTACTACATGAAACAGGGAATCATTGTTTAAAAAACTAGTACCTTGTGAAAGTTTAAACTTTTTTTTCAAGTAAATAAAAGATCATACAGTCTATAAAGAGAAGACAGAGTTTTTTTTTAAGGCTTTTTACTCAGTGACAGGGAGACTACTTTTTTTTAGAAACAATGATCATCAAAAGGAACAGTGATTACTCAAGGGAGAAACATAGTGATTCTCAAGAGTGCCTTATTTATTTAAAAATAGAGAAAGGCAGTGATTAAGAAAGAGTTTTGATCAGTTTATAAGGGGTTTTCTCACCTCTTAAACAGTGATTTCAAAAAGGAAGTGATTGAAGGGAAAGAGTTTTTGTGTCAAAAACAAATGGGGGCATGTCTTAAAAAACCACAAATAGATCTTATTAAATGCCTCTTTGCTCAAAACACAGTGTTGGAGAAGTAAATTTGTTTTCATTTAACAAATACTTTTTTGCAAACTAGAGAGAAAATTAGTGCTCAAAGAAGGAGTCTATTTTTCAGTACATTTCAAGGTCTTGTTTTGATAATTCAGTGAATGGTATTAGAAAGAAAAAATGCCTCCAAATAAGGACAACAGAAGTGGGTATCAAAATAGGTATGAGCCTATTACAACTCAGGAGGTGAATGAATCCCCTTCAGTACTCTTCAATTTTCATGAAGTAGGGTGCTTGGATTTTTTCCAAAAAGTCCAAGAACTAAAAAGCCACCCTCCTTTGACACATTTGTTTGCTTTGAGGCTGCAAGAAGGGAAAATTCACATAGCAGGTCTGGACTTCAAACTCACTCCTAGGGCTATCTCCAAAGCATCTAAGATCCCCTATATAGGAGAAAAGTGGTTCAAACAAGCATACCTAGATCTAAATCATTATAAACCCTTCATAAAATCAGACCATCATGATGCTTGCCAAGCTATTTTCCCTTTTCCTCACTTATTGAGTAGCTATTCCCCCATCATGAAAGTCATCATGAAGTATTTCACATGTGAAGGGAGGTTTTCCCGGATTTATGCCTATCACATCAGGCTTCTTATTCATTTCACAATAACTCAGTTACTAAACCTACCTTTCTTCCTCTAAATAAGCATTGACAAGATAGCCTCTATTGTCCAAAAGAAGCGCTCTGCTCAACAAAAATCTTGCTTGTTTCATCATTCCCTTATCAAGATCATCATCCTCCATCAAATTGAGAAAAAGGGAGTTTCTTGGGACTCTTTCATCTCCCATCTAGATTTTTCTATGGCCTCTTCATCCCATGGCCCATCTCATGCACCTCCCTCACCACCCAATCACCATGTCTCTCCCTCTTCTATTCAATCCACTCCTAAAAGGAAAAAATCCCCTATGATTGAGAGTGAAGAATAGAAGTCTAAGAAAACTAGTGATGAGGAAGGGCAAAGTGACAAGAAGAAAAGTAGTGATGATGAAAGACAAAGTGAAAAGCATGAACAAAATTATGGTGAGCATAGCAGTCACGAAGAGGAATATGATGGCAGCCAACACAACAGTAATCATGAGGGTGATGAGGGACAAAATAGTGAAGGTAAAGAGCACATCAGTCATGAAGAAAGAAATGATGGAGATGAACAAGATAGTCCTCAAGAAAAAAAACAAAGTGGCAGCCAAAAATGTGATGATGAGGGTCATAACAGTCCTCAAAGAGACACTAATGATGAGAAACAAGATAGCCCTCAAGCAAGCAATGATGATGGCAAGCAAACACCAAACAGTAAGCATCCCGAAAGAGGCGCCTGGTAGAAAAAGTGGAGAAAGGCACATCAGGGCTTAAAATATTGGCCTCGGCTTCCTTACATGCTTCTAGGAACCCATAAGGGGCTTTCTTGCCAAAATTGAGCAAATTTTGACATGATTTTGTTTTTTGTGTTTTTTGGCCATAATTGCACATTTTTCAAGGCGATTCCATGGGTGCTAGGATCATCCTTAGCTCATGAAATTGATTTTTTTGGATGGACTAAATTCAGGGTCAGATTCTCACAAATTTTCAGATCCAAAGGAGGTGTTTTGGTCCCCCAAAGAGGCGAAAAACAATGATTTTTGAACTTTTTGCCTCACATATCAGCAAGGGCTACATTTTTGGTTTTTTCCACTCAGTCCACCTTTTGACATACTTTCAGGGATTATTTTTGGATAAATGAAGTAGTTCTAGAAACTAGACATCTAGGGCTTTCCAACTAGCCATTACAGGCCTTGTTTCGACATCGGGAGGTACCTCAAAAGTGGTCTACAAGACAGGCAATTTTATGTTGCTACGTTCCTGTAGCATTTTGGCAAAAAAAGGTAGTTTTCTGAAGTGGCTTATCCAAATGTGCATTAAGCCTTTTTTTGGCCATTTTAAGTCATGAAAAGTAAATTTTATTTCCTTTTTTAGCATTTTAATATATTTTTGAAGATATTTTGTGCCTTGGGCTTTGCAAAGCCTCAAGGACAAAATCAGATATTTGTAATAGGCCAATGGCCTTCTAGATGCTCTTGGATAGTTTCTTACTCTTTAGCCTATATTCCAAGAGATTTCATTGTATCAAGAGGATGAACTTGATGATATAGAGCAATATATGATATTAGAAGCTTTGAAGAAACACTTTGTCTCATGATGTGGATGATTTCTTGTTTGTCTTGGATGGTGGAAGAGGACTGTTTGTTGGATTCCATGGCTTGGTAAATGGTATAGTGTTCCTTATCTGTATGTTTTCCTTATTTTATCATACATTTTTCCATGTTTCTTGCTTGTTTTAGGTTAGTAAAGAATATATTTGAGACATGCCCATGGAGGCACCTCAAGTTTCCTGATTTCATTACAGCTTCTATGTTTTTCTTCTTTCTTAGTTATGTCAAAGAATTCTTAACTACTCTTTGATACCCTAAGGACTTGTTATAAATTTAATTAATGGTTATTATGTATGCTATCTAGTATGATTCAAGGTATTCCCTACTTACTCATATCTATCCAAAACCCCATCACTGAAACCTTTCTCTGAATTTTTTATTGTCCTAGTTGAACCAAAGAGCTCTTGTTTCAATCTTGCCCTTTGCCTATGATATGCAATCTTAGTTCAAAGTTCCTGATAGCTCAAAATATGATGTGTAGGAGTTCCCTCTTCATGGATTGAGTTGTTTTTTTGACTTATTTGTTTTCCCCAAAGTCTGAAGGTGATTTTCCCAAAGTTAGAGGGTCTTATACTTATATGTATCGCCTAAATGTTTATTTTATGCATCTATCAGTTTGAGTTTCATCTATAGTGATTAATGGTTAGCCCTACCACATGGATGTTTTCTGTAAAACTATTTTTTCTTAAAACTTCTTCGTCTTTCACAAACTTAGTGTCCATCCCATTTCACTCCACCTAAAAGAATCCATTTTACCTCGACCAAATTGGCCCTGCAATATACCTTGTCCACCCTTTGAGGCAGTCTCGAACTTATCGACCCCATAGCCTAGTTGATCTGAAAATATTTTTATCTATCTATCCTTTGATCAATTCTCCCTAAAAAAAAACCTAAAACAAACCAAAACATACTTAAAAACTAGCCTAAAATTAGATACATAGAAAGAAAACAATTTTACATCCTTTACACAAATAGAGAGAGCCCTCTCTGTGTCTAGGAAGGCTAGGTCCTTGGGCTCCAAAGTTGGTTTGATGTCACCCTATCATTTGGCTTTCCAATCTGCCAAATCACGGGACACTAACATAATGGCGATCACGGTGGGACCACTGAGTGAATAAAAAAACTTAGACTTCCCTAAACATTTCAACATCCCTTAAGATGATTATCTTGTCGACTTCCCCCATCGCTCACACTTAATGGTGATCACTGTGGGACATTTCTAGTGACAATCTAAGTACACCTTAGGACTCTAGAAATCCCTTGTCTTCAAGAATATCTAGTGAATTAGCCACCTCATCGCCACACTAACATAATGGTGATCACGGTGGGACCTACTAAGTACATGACAGTCTAGCAAACTCTTGTATACTCATTAGTCCTTCAAAATTTAAATCAGACAAACAACCTATAGAATCATTTAGAGTAAACTCTTGTTTTGCTTCACCATCTTAGCAAAGTGATGATTCAAGTTTAGAACACTCTTACAAAGTAGGCTGCACATAAAGAAACTCAAAAAAACCCAAAACATCATCAGATTGATTTTTGTCAGTATTGGTGGTGGACCATATACATATACCCTCAAAAAAACTAAAAACATCCACCTGGTGACTCCACTAGCCTCCAGTAGGCCTATTACTCCACTAGTCCTTATAAAATCTCTTGGGAATGCATTGACCAATCCCAATCATGTTGATGGTGGACAACAAAGTACAAATCTTCCACCTGGTGACTCCACAGCTCTCAATAGACCAAAATACTCCACTAGTAGAAAACTCTAGACTGGTTGAAAGGACACAGTAACTATTTCCGGTAAACAAATATGGATCCAAGTGAGAACACTGTGGAAAAGTTGGAAAAATTGGTAGATATGTTCAGCAAACTGATGCATCTACTTGACAAGAAAAGAGAAAGACACAAAGTTAAGGTTAACACTTCTTATTCAAACCAACCTACACTTTTTCCTTGGGAGGAACACACTCAACCATTACAAGACAAGAGTAACAAACAAAATGTGCCTCATGAGAAAGTTGCAAATAAGAACACAGAGGAATGCTCTAAAGAATATATAAGCCATCTTGAAATCACAAAATATGAAATGGAAGAAAAAAAAAACTGGTAGGATCTCTACCTTTATGCTTTGAGTCATTTTAGTTCATACAAGAAAATTGGCCTCCTAAGAATCTATCAGAGGAAACTCATGAATCCCATGCTTATTATCCCAAACATTAAGAGGAGTTGATTGAGGATGAATTCAAATCTGAAATAGAAGACAAATCAAAACCTATAGGATCTCTACCTTTATGCTTTGAGTCATTTGAGTTCATACGAGAAAATTGGCCTCCTGAAAATATATCAGAAGCAACTCATGAATTACATGATAACTATCCTTAACATCACAAAGAATTGGTTGAAGATGAAAAAAATCAAGAAATGAAAGAGAACCCACAGGATCTCTCTAAAGGCACAAGTGATGATTCATCATCTCTCATAGGTGAAGCCCAAAAAGAGATTCATCCTCCAAATTAGCTTTCCCAAGAGAAAGAGGATTATTGTATTTATATCCAAAGAGAGATAAAAATGCCTCCCTTTTTAACTGAAGAGGAGATAGATCAACTCATAAACATGTAGACAGCCTCTAAAACTTCATATGAACAAAAATTTTCTAATCTTTCTCCTACTAATCTTGCATACCATAAGTCAAAAAATAGATTTGTAAATCAGTTTGAAGATAAACAATTTGATATTCCAATATGAATGGCTGGTGACATTACTTATATTGATGATTCTCCAAGGTTTGATCAATATTTTGATGATTATGATATCCAAGAAGAAGCTAACCATGCAGAGCCATCAAAATTTGATGTGTGGGATTAAGTTCACTATCATCAGATTGAAAGCATCAATCAGCCAAGACAGGTCACTTATGACACTGATGAGGAAAGCCTTGAAAGCTTAGAAGTAAGTGAAGAGTCTCTGAATTTTTTCTCTACTTCACTTCAGTCCATCAAAAATAACATTCACATAATTGGAAATCAGCAGTCTTTCAGCTTTGATGATGAGGTTGAGGAGGATGATGAAATTCTTGAGCAAGTTTTTCATGATAAACCTTTTCCTGAAATGGTTGAGGAAATCATTTTGGACATGGAATCCTCCTTAACTCCAGATTTGCAGCCACCAAATTCCATTGAGTTACAAAAGACAAATGAAGAAATAAAGGTTGATAATCACATAAGGGTGGTCACACTATCCTCTCAAGAGGATATACTACCAAAGTGTATCCCTGCTCATCAACATGATGACCTTCACACAGTTTTCAGTCCACTTAATTAGAACACATCAGCTTGGAAAGAAGAATACACTGAAATATATGATGAGTCTGATAGCTCAAGTGATCATGAGCAAGGGGAAGAGTTTCTTTCCCAAGAGAGTCCCAAATATAGCCAAGTGGAAGAAAGAGTAGTCCTGAATGAAGCTTATATATCAAATCCTCTAGATCAGGTATTATTCCAAGATCCATTTGTTGTTTTCCTTCAGAAATCTAAAGGAGTAGTGTGCTCCACCTAGAACAGTCTGTTGCAAAGAGTGAGAAGAATTTTAGGCACTACTGTTCGAAAACAAGAAAAGTGGAAGCGCCTTTTCATTTCTTCAGCACTCTAAAAAAGCTGAAACTAAATCCCTCATGGAATCATCTGCTTGATTGGCTTTGTTGGAAAATATATTTCACTAAATGAATGTATATTGTGTATAGGTTAGATTAGGATAGATAGATAGGTGTGGAAAATAAGCTCAACCTTGTGAGCATCTTTTCAGTTCTAGATTGTTTGAAGAAAAAGTAAAAAATAATAAAAATACAAAAAAAGTAGAAAAGTAGAAAAAGAGAGCAGTTTCTAAAGCAATGGTACAGTCCCATGCCCAAAAAATAGTCATGCTGAAAGTGTGCAAGTCTAAATGCCACTACTAATGCTCAAAATATGTCTTGTTTAGTTATCTAGCCTAATCATAACTGAGCATATTCTAAACTGATTGCTGATAAGTTAGCGAAAGAAGTGATAGTCAAAATGTGTAATCTTGACTTGTCAAAGAAATTAGATTAGGAAAAGATAATGGTTCGACACGCTCAAAACAGAACCAAAGAGGAAAACAGGGATGAAAAAAAAACTATGTATCTTAGCCCTGATTTGTCTAAATCTTGTTTTCGTGCAAAATAATATTTGTGTGCGGCTTGTCTTTTATGCCACAAACACATGACAAATCAGACCGTATAATCTTGATTTGGTCATTTTTCAATTTCATGTTTTAGTGTAGTGAATGAAATATTATCAAATAGCTTAATATTGATAGTCGATCTAGCATAGGTAGAGAAACAAAGGAGTTCATCAGTTTAATCTGAACTCCCAAAAGGTATAAGTGTAGAATTAGATATTTTTCTTTTCTAAAAAATATCATGTCGAAAGGTTGCTAGTCCAAATGCACCTAAAGAAGAAAAATTGTTAGGAAATATATCTGGGTAGGTAGCTGAGATGACAGTGATGGTAATCATGCTGTCAATTTTTAGAAATAGCATCAAGAAAGAGAGAAACTTGCACCAATGGATAAGGCACTGGTTTTCACAAGCCAGAGATCTGCAATTCTGGACACCTCCCAAAAAGGAGTTGCCCTCCCCAAATGGAGCCACTGTTAGTCATCAGTATTTTTTAACTGTTGTTGATGACTAGTTTCCTTAGCTAATTTTTCTAGAATCTAATCTCAAACTGTATATTTGTCATCTATAAAACACCCCAAAACAATTTTTGTCCTCCTACCCCCTCCTGCCAATCTATGATGAGAACAATCTCCAGTTTTCAAGACCTATCTCGCTTTAGCAAAGTCTCTCGGTCTATAGCTGTCATAACTATGATTATCTGCTATCATTTACCCTTGTTTCTCATACCATTCACCATCCAAAGGTTGACAAAGTGTCTGCTACTCTATCCCTGATCATATTTCCATTTGACAATCTGATCATGCCTAAGAAAACACTCGGAATATGTGAAAATTGTCCCTATGTTAGATAGTGGTATTTAGGGAGTTTTTCCTTGGCTAATATATCTTAAGCCAAAAAGAATGTGCCTAGTACTAGTCAGCCTTAAATATTCCCCTTTTCCGCAGAGCAAGCATTGTTATATCCATAGTTCGCACACCACTAAGGGGTCACTTTGTCTCATTCCAGAAGAAATTCAACAAAGATCCAATTCAGGAAAAAAGAAGGTTTGTCATTGTCTGAAGAAATATGCTTAGATCAGGAATAATATCCATGAAACACAAAAATATCTCTCCAAGGTTCCAAAGCATCTGTTTTTTACATCTTTGCAGGGGTGTAATTGAATGATGATCAGTATGCAAAAAAGAGCAAAGGGACAAGTTCAAACAGGTCTCTCATTTTGAAAAGGTTTCCATCAATGATTAGATGAAGAGATGTAAAGATAAGAGAAGCAAGTGTACATGTTATAAATCTAAAGGCTTCCTAGAGAGCAAAGATAATTCCTCATCAATGAAGCAAATGAAGTAAAATGAGATGCTGATCAGCAGTGCTCCTTGATCTCCTCCAAAAGCAGTGTTGCATAAATCTTGCGAAGGGAATCATCATGTAGGGCATAAGAAGATAGTTGCTTCTTATGTTACCTTGAACCTGGGTTATGAAAATTAGTCAAAGGAAATTTCAATAAACCTCTGACAACACAGTCAAGGGAAAAGACAACTCAAAGATATCTAGAAGCAAACATTCTTCATATACAAGTCACTTTTCTTCTGGTTTTGTGTTCACAATGATATTTTACAAAAGGATATACACATCTGATACAAGGCCTCATAAAGCAAGAGGACATGAGTTTCAAGTGATTTCATCAATGATAAATGTCAAATTTCACTTTGTTTCCTATTTTGGTATTCTTCAAGAAAACATACAGAACAAGGTTCAGTGATTGAAATAGATGGAGATCCTGTGTTAAAGATAACCTGCTTCAATAATAAGTGGATGGTTAGAAACACATTGATGGAACCTCCTTCATATAAAAGCAGAGGGTAAAAGACACATTATTGTGACCTCCTTCACTAATAAGCAGAGGGTTAGCATGTTTTTAAGTAGCTTCAGGAGTTGTTTTGTGCCACCTCCTCCAAATATGAACAGAGAATGCATAGCAGTGTTTAAAAAGTTGTGTTTGATAAAGTCTCTGTTGGTAAGACCAGTTGAGAGACAGTGGTGAAACAAATGAGAGTTCATAGATTGAATGACCTTTTTCATATCACAAGAAAAAGGTTGACATGTTGGTGTTAAAGGCCTATGATCTTATTTTTATGAAAACATCCTTCAAAGGATAAATCAGAGTTTATAATGTTGATTAAAATAGCCTCATCTAAATGGTAAAATTGATAGACCAAGCTCTGTTTCTAGTCACTGCTGAAAACTGGTATAAAGAAGCATTCACATAGAGGGTTTATGTGGAAAGGCATAATTTTCATTTAGAACAGATCCATTATGGCCTATAAAAAATACTCCCTCCAAGTGATGAATAAAGGGCAAAGCGCCAAGAGTTATTTTTTCACCTCATTTAAAGGACAGTGGGCACATTGTTAAGATAGGTGAACTGTCATTGTTCGAAGGCCTCCTTCATCATGAGCTAAGGGCCCAACCATGATTTTACATGAGCATAAGTGGTCACATTTGCAAATACTTTCTTCAGGAAAAATAGAAGGTCTATACATAGTCAATAGAAAATGTTAATACAAAGTGCCTAATAGATAAGTTCTAGTTTCAAATTTGAAAGACCACCTTCGGAAAGGCAATATGGCACAGTGTCTGATAAAGGTAAATTTTTATGTTTTAGAGGAATCCTTCATCATACAGACAGAGAAAACACATGGTTTAAAAGACCTTCTTTACTTCACAAACAGTGGGTTTATATAGTGGTTTTAAAAGATTGCAGTAGTAATTTTCATATAAACTTCCATCAAATGATAAGAGACCAAATCTAGGTGGACAGAAGAAGTTTACATTATGATATATTTTCTTTAGAGGATAAGTGCAGATGTGAAGTTTTAAGGGACAGTTTTCAAAGGGGCAATGAAAGGCACAATGCAAAAAAAGGTGAGTTCATATTTTAAATAATAAAGGAGGGGAGGAGTTTTGAAGGCCTTACAAGGCATAAGAAAGCTCGAGCCAACTTTCATCATCATTTTTCAAACCAAGCCACGGAAAAAAAAATGATTTTTTGAGAGCGTTTGAAATTTTTGAACACGCGGCGCGCCTGTGTGGTTGCGTGGCACACCTATGCCCAGCGCCCGGTGCCCATCAAACGCAGCGCATTTTCTCGTTCAGGCCCGCCCAGGGCTGACCCAATAGTTCAAACGCGGCGCCCATGCAATTTTTACCTTTATCCAACCACCTAAGCCATGGAAAGAGTTCCTCTCACCTGCATTATACCCAACCATGGTTATCCTCCATCTCTAGCCTTTAAAATTTCCATTTTCACTATCTGCACAGCCATCTCTGAATGGCGCCTGGGCCACTCCAGAATGTGGTTTCTACCCGCGTGGACCATTAATAAAAATATCCCTCAAAGGTGTTGAAGACAAAATTCTTACACAATAATCTCATCTCCAAACACAACAAGGACATTGTTTAAAGGTATTTGTGTCTCTAGGCCTGAATATTGTTTGATTTTAAATGGAAAATTTGGTATCAAAGTGTCAAATAAACAGTGAATGAAGGAGGAATTTTTATTGTCAAAAGGTCTGTTTGTCAGTTTAAGAGGGGTTTCTTGCTGTGAGTAGTTAAGGATAAACATAGTCTTATAGAGAGAAAACAAAGTTTGTTTTGAAGACCTTTTACTCAGTAACAAGAGAAGATATTATTGTTCACAAACAAACTAACCTTCATCCAAAAACAACTTGCTTGCTAAGATCATCACAGAGAAACAATGATTTAGGGGAAAAGAATTCTAGTGTCAAATAAAAAGGAGACCTAAATCAATGTCAAAGGGGCCGTTATGTTGGATGAGGAATAGATCTTAGTTTAGTAGGGAGAATCATCATTCCAGGTTAAAAGCTTGTACTACATGAAACGGGGAATCACTGTTTAAAAAACTAGTTCCTTATGAAAGTTTAAACTTGTTTTTAAAGTACATAAAAGATCATACAATCTATATAGAGAAGACGGAGTTTGTTTTGAAGGCATCTTGCTCAGTGACAGGGAGACTACTTCTTTTTTTAGAAATAGTGATCATCAAAGAGGAACAATGATTACTCAAAGGAGAACCATAGTGATTCTCAAGAGTGCCTTATTTATTTAAAAAAAGAGAAAGGCAGTGATTAAGAAAGAGTTTTGATCAGTTTATAAGGGGTTTGCTCACCTCTTAAATAGTGGTTTCAAAAAGGAAGTGATTGAAGGGAAAGAGTTTTTGTGTCAAAAAAAAAAGGGGACTTGTCTTCAAAAACCACAAATAGATCTTATTGAAGGCCTCTTTTCTCAAAACACAGTTCTGGAGAAGTAAATTTGTTTTCATTTAACAAATACTTGTTTGCCAACTAGAGAGAAAAGCAGTGCTCAAAGAAGGGGTCTATTTTTCAGTACATTTCAAGGTCTTGTTTTGATAAGTCAGTGAAGGGTATCAAAAAGAAAAAATGCCTCCATAGAAGGACAACAGAAGTGGGTATCACAATAGTTATGAGCCTATTACAACTCAGGAGGTGAATGAATCCCCTTCAATACTCTTCAATTTTCATGAAGTAGGGTGCTTGGATTTTTGCCAAAAATTCCAAGAAGTAAAAAATCACCCTCCTTTGACACATTTGTTTTCTTTGAGGTTGCAAGAAGGGAAAATTCACATAGCAGGTCTGGAGTTCAAACTCACTCCCAGGGCTATCTCCAAAGCAACTAAGATCCCCTATATAGGATAAAAGTGGTTCAAAAAATCATACCTAGATCTAAATCACTATAAACCCTTTCTAAAACTAGACCATCAGGATGCTTGTCAAGCTATTTTCCCTTTTCTCATTTATTGAGCAGATATGCCCCCCTCATGAAAGTCATCATGAATTATTTCACATGTGAAGGGAGGTTTTCCTGGATTTATGCCTATCACATCAGGCTTCTTATGCATTTCACAAGAACTGAGTTGTTGAACCTACCTTTCTTCCTCTACAGAACCATTGACAAGATGGCCTCTACTATCCAAAAGAAGCCCTCCAGTCAACAACAAGCTTGTTTGTTTCATCATTCCCTTATCAAGATCATCATCCTCCATCAACTTGAGAAAAAGGGAGTTTCTTGGGACTCTTTCATCTCCGATCCATATTTTTCTATGGCCTCTTCATCCCATGGCCCATCTCATGCACCTCCCTCACCACCCACTCACCTTGTCTCTCCCTCTTCTAGTCAATCCACTCCTAAAAGGAAAAAATCCCCTATGATTGAGAGTGAAGAAGAGAAGTCTAAGAAAACTAGTGATGAGGAAGGGAAAAGTGACAAGAAGAAAAGTAGTGATGATGAAAGAAAATGTGAAAAGCATGAACAAAATGATGGTGAGCATAGTAGTCATGAAGAGAACATGATGGCAGCCAACACAACAGTAAGCATGAGAGTGATGAGGGACAAAATAGTGAAGGTAAAGAGCACAACAGTCATGAAGAAACCAGTGACAGAGATGAGCAAGATGGTCCTCAAGAAAACAAACAAAGTGGCAGCCAAAACAGTGATGATGAGGGTCATAACAGTCCTCAAAGAGACACTAATGATGAGAAACAGGATAGCCCTCAAGCAAGAAATGATGATGGAAAGAAAACACCAAACAGTGAGCATCCCGAAAGACGTGCCTAGTAGAAAAAGTGGAGAAAGGCACATCAGGGCTTGAAATCTTGGCCTTAGCTTCCTTACATTCTTCTAAGAACCCATAAGGGGCTTGCTCGCCAAAATTGAGCAAATTTTGACATGACTTTCTTATTTGTGTTTTTTGGCCATAATTGCACATTTGTCAAGGCGCTGCCATGGGTGCTAGGAGCATCCTCAGCTCATGAGAGTCATTTTTTTGGATGGAATAAATTTAGGGGAAGATTCTCACAAATTTTCAGATCCAAAGGAGGTGTTTTGGTCCCCCAAAGAGGCGAAAAAACAATGATTTTTTAACTTTCTGCCTCACATATCAGCAAGGGCTACTTTTTTGGTTTTTTCCACTCAGTCCACCTTTGGACATACTTATAGGGATCAGTTTTGGAAAAATCATGTATTTCCAGAAACTAGACATCTAGGGCTTTCCAACAAGCCATTAGAGGCCTCATTTTGACATCAGGAGGTCCCTCAAAATGGGTCTACAAGACATGAAATTTTCTGCTGCTACGTTCCTGTAGCATTTTTGCAAAAAATGCAGTTTTCTAAAGTGGCTTATCCAAATGTGCGTTAAGCCTTTTTTTGGCCATTTTAATTCATGAAAAGTCAATTTTGTTTCCTTTTTTAGCATTTTAAGATATTTTTGAAGATATTTTGTGCCTTGGGCTATGCAAAGCCTCAAGGACAAAATCAGATATTTGTAATAGGCCAATGGCCTTCTAGATGCTCTTGGATAGTTTCTTACTCTTTAGCCTATATATTCCAAGAGATTTCATTATATCAAGAGGCTGAAA
Source organism: Pinus albicaulis (assembly GCA_034641835.2). Taxonomy (NCBI): domain Eukaryota; kingdom Viridiplantae; phylum Streptophyta; class Pinopsida; order Pinales; family Pinaceae; genus Pinus; species Pinus albicaulis. Next base: position 1,139,007,529 of record CM076579.1, on the reverse strand, counting down.
TTGATGATATAGAGCAATATTAAAAGCTTTGAAGAAACACTTTGTTTCATGATGTGGATGATTTCTTGTTTGTCTTGGATGGTGGAAGAGGACTGTTTGTTGGATTCCATGGCTTGGTAAATGGTATAGTGTTCATTATCTGTACGTTTTCCTTAGTTTATCATACATGTTTCCATGTTTCTTGCTTTTTGTAGGTTAGTAAAGAATATATTTGAGACATGCCCATGGAGGCACCTTAAGTTTCCTGATTTCATTACAGCTTCTATGTTTTTCTTCTTTCTTAGTTATGTCAAAGAATTCTTAACTACTCTTTGATACCCTAAGGACTTGTTATCAATTTCATTAATGGTTGTTATGTATGTTATCTAGTATGATTCAAGGTATGCCCTGCTTACTCATAGCTATCCAAAACCCCATCACTGAAACCTTTCTCTGAATTTTTTATTTTCCTAGTTGAACCAAAGAGGTCTTGTTTCGATCTTGCCCTTTGCCTATGCTCTGCAATCTTAGTTCAAAGTTCCCGATAGCTCAAAATATGATGTCTAGGAGTTCCCTCTTCATGGATTGAGTTGTTTGTTTGAATTATTATTTTTCCCCAAAGTCTGAAGGTGATTTTCCCAAAGTTAGAGGGTCTTATACTTCTATGTATCGCCTGAATGTTTATTTTATGCATCTATCAGTTTGAGTTTCATCTATAGTGATTAATGGTTAGCCCTACCACATGGATGTTTGTTGTAAAACTATTTTTGCTTAAAAATTATTCTTCTTTCACAAACTTAGTGTCCATCCCATTTCACTCCACCTAAAAGAATCCATTTTACCTCGACCAAATCGGCCCTGCAATATACCTTGTCCACCCTTTGAGGCAGTCTCGAACTTATCAACCCCATAACCCAGTTAATATGAAAATATTTTTATCTATCTATCCTTTGATCAGTTCTCCCTAAAAAAAAAACCTAAAACAAACCAAAACATACTTAACAACTAGCCTAAAATTAGATACATAGAAAGCAAACAAGTTTACATCCTTTTCACAAATAAAGAGAGCCCTCTCTGAGTCCAGGAAGGCTAGGTCCTTGGGCTCCAAAGTTGGTTTTATGTTACCCGGTCATTTGGCTTGCCAATCTGCCAAATCACGGGACACTAATAGGGAGATGTTCAAGCTGTCCAATGGTTTCATCACTACATACTTTTACACAAAACAAATGTGATCTCTGATTGTAACCCTATGATGTTCATTTTGACCAAACAGTTGCTAGGGGGAAAATACTCTAAATGGATTGTTATCCTGCAAGAGTTTGATTTGGAGTTTGAAAAATCCAAATCCAAGAAATCATTAATATTTGTTGAACTTATGTGTGATTTCCCACGTACTGATACAGAAACTGTGGTGGAACAAACAATAGTGGATGAATCCTTGTTTCTTATCAGTACCATTGATCCTTGGTATGGAGATATTATTGTTTATCTTTAGACCCAATCCTTTCGTCCTGAGCTTTCATGGTCACAACGACGAAAAATTCGTTTCCAGTCTCAACAATATCATATTGTTGGTGACACACTATACCGTCGTGGTGCGGACTTAGTTTTTCGATGTTGTCTAACTCATGAAGAAGCCGAAAAGGTTTTAAATGACTATCACTCTGGAGCATGTGGCGGTCATATGTTTGGGTACGCCACAGCCTAAAAAATCTTGTGTGCGTGTTATTTCTGGTCATATTTATTTAAATATTATATTTACGCGGTCTGAAAATGTCATAATTATCAAATATTCGATCAAAAAATGCGTGCACCACCTGCTCCTCTTCACCCTAAAATTGTTGTCGGTCCTTTTGCGAAATGGGGCATTGACTTCATTACATGTAACCCTCACTCGGCCGGGGGGGCATGGGTATATTATTCTAGCAGTAGATTATTTTACCAAATGGGCCGAGGCGATGCCTACATTTGTGGCAGATGGAAAAACTGCAACTACTTTCATATTCAAACATGTGATTGCTCATTTCGGTGTACCCCAAGCGATAGTTACTGATCACGGGAGCCATTTTCGGAATATCATGATGACTGAGTTAACAAACCAACTTGGCCTGCACCATGACAGTTCTACACCATATTATCCGTAGGCTAATGGTTTAGTTGAAGCAATTAATAAAGTTTTATTCACCATGATTAAACGAATCATTAGAATTCATAAGTCAAATTGGCATACCATGCTCTTTTCATCACTTTGGGAATATCAAACCTCAGCAAAAACAACGACAGGTTTTACACCTTTTCAACTAGTTTACGGTTTAGAAGTAATACTACCCATTGAATGCGAGATACCGTCACTCCAACTAGCAATAGAGTTACTACAAACCACTTCTGAAGAGGAGAAATTTTTTTTATACTTGGCTCAATTAGATGAGAATCGACACACCGCTGCATTAGCTACTGAGGCTCATGCAAAAACAATGAAAGCTCAGTATGATAGAAGTGTTACCCCTCGTAATTTTTCAGAAGGAGACCTAGTTTTGATTTATGACCAAGGCAACGATAAAATAGGGGCTGGGAAATTTGAACCCATGTGGAATGGTCCTTATATTTTCAAGAGATAGCTTGAAAAAGGGGCCTATGAATTGATTGATTTTGACGGGTTCTCTTTAGGTAAACCCAGAAATGGAATTTATCTGAAGAGATATTATGCTTGATTTTTTGTGTGGAGATCGTCTTCGTATATTAGTTACTTTCTAGCTGGTGTGCTATAGATTAGAAACGTGTGCCTAGCTTAAGTGTGCTTTTACTACTATTTCCTGCTTATCTGGATTACTCTTGATATCGCAGATGTCGACATCCTTTCAAAAATATATTGGTTTTGCTGATGGCGCTTGTCGTAGTACATGGAACATCTCTTCCGTAGCTTGGGTTATTTATTCACCCACTGATGAGTTAGTATCTATGCATGGGGTAAGCCTTGGTCAAACAATGAAAAATATTGCTGAATATAGTGCAGTTATTGAATTATTATCGAAATCCATTTCATTTGCAATTCAGAGTTTGATCGTTACGTTAGATTCTGAACTTGTTGTATTACATTTAAACCAAGTATATTCCATTAGAAACCCAGTATTATTACAATTGTTTTTAAGGGTTCGTCTCTTGGAACGAGAGTTCGATTATATTGAGTATCAACACATTCCAAGAAATTTAAACACATTAGCAGATGCAATAGCTTCTAGTGTTATAAATAGACATTTGCAATAACAAAGTAATAAATCAACATTCGATAACATGATTGAACAGGTAACTGGAAATAATATGATATCATAGTATAGATGTAGTGTTCAAAAAATAGTACATCATCTTTGATCATAGGTTCAAAATGCCTTATGATCGGAAAAAAGTGATACAAAAAATGAGTCTATACAGTCAATCATCCACTATCCGTGGTGATGATCTTGATAATACGCTACTGCTCATGCCACCCTAGTCAAAAATATCCTGAATGGTCCAGGAACACCAATGACATATCTCTGTAGACGGAGTGGGATGTCATCTATGGTAGTCTCAGGAATATCCATAGTGAGCCGCTCCAAATGGTGTTCTAAATCAGTCAGGATCTCTGCAGTCTGATCTTATGGTGCTGGTGGTGCTAATGCTGCATCCCTTTGCCTCCGATCAAAGGGGCGAAGAATGGCTAGTTGACTTGGACCCACATCTGCATTTGAAATTTTTGTTATCAGTTTTGGACGATTTAAAAAACAAAATAAAAATTAGAAATTAGAACATGTCAAAAAATATTTTTTACCTGACTCATCCCATTGAGCTCCTAGAGGAAGGGACATATCCTAGTCACCGCGAAAATCCATGCCCGCATAAGGAAAATCCTCTATCAAAAAATGTTGGCATTCCAGACAATGAAAATAAGTAGAGGGAAATCGAAAAATCTCCCCACCCTTACTACGGCGGGCCATCAAAGCAACCCAACGAGCCGTCTGAGGCTCTCGAGGTCTACCAGCATCAACAGGAATGTGTTGCGGGGCTAACATATGGATCCTCTCTAGAGCAAAGGTGACTACAATAGATCCATACCCGAAGTTGTTTAACTTCCCATTCTTTTCTCTAGTAAGTTGGCCTTTCATATTTTCCAACACTGCCTCGCACCAGTTGAATATGGTGCCTTGAAAACAATCTACTGCAATCCACATCTGAGATCCAGTAGCTACGTGCAAAGTTGCACTTCCACACAACTTGACAATGGTAAATGCAATTACTTTTAACTCGGGACAGATGATATTTTTAATGTCAATCCGTTTGTCTCTAGGATTGGCTTCATCATTACAAAACTCTAATTGCAGGCTGGCGACAGACTGGCCACCTAGTGTTAGTCATCAGTATTTTTCACTTGTTGGTGATGACTAGTTCTAAACAGCCAAGTTTTCTAGCAACTGATCTAAAAATTTGTCAAATTTGCCAGCTGGAAAACACCAATAAACTTTTTTTCCCTCTTACGTTTCAGTCTGCCCTTGAAGAGATGAAACCTCATTATCAAATCCTACCTAGCCTCAGCCATACTATTCTACCCATCATCTCTAAAGAAACAATCCAAAACTATCCAAAAAGTCTCCCCTAAGTTAGGAAGTGGAGCTTTAAGGCATTTCTCCCTTGGCGAACTATCCAAGAGCCAAAGAACCTCCATCTGCTATTGACAAGTCATAACAAACCTTCCCATTCTGCAAATAAATTTGGTTACAGCCCTAGGTCGCGCCACTAATACACCCTCAAATCTTAGCAATACATGGACCATAAGTCAAGCTGATTTTAGGTGTTTTTACAGTATTTTGATGGATCTTTCAAGGACAAAGACATACCAGCACCTCAGAAGACAATATTTGGTTTTACATGAGAAGACAACTACTTCTCAATGTGATCTTGAGCCTGGGATGCAGCCACAAAGCAAAGAATTTTTTCATCAAGCTCTCGTGATCACATTCCAAGCCTGAAAGGACAGTAAAAGGAAAAATAGCACTGTCATAGGGCTGATGATATAACATGACTAAAAAACCTCCTTCATCTATAAGCAGAGGGTTTTTGAAGACTGAAGAACCTCATTCATCTACAAGCAGAGGGTTGAAAGCGGCTCCTTAATCTATAAGCAGAGGGCAAATGGACAAAGTTTGATTCTAAGAGTTGCACTCACTGTGAAGATAAACTTTGAAGCACAGTGAAACAACAAATGAAGGTCCCTACATGAAAATGATGATTAAAAGCAGAGGTAAAGCAGCAGGCTTCAAATATCTGTTTGCATGATTCTCATTATTATTTGAGCAACAATGATAAGATAGTTGGTTCAGCATCATTGAAGAAAAATTGTTAAGACAGATGTCCAAAAGGGTCAAATAGGCTTGGGCGCCAACTAAATTCTCTCATCATGTATAAGAGAAAACACCATCAATTTTTTCATCAGACAACCTTCACATGGCTGAGACAGAAGGTTGAAAGAACATCAGACATTTTGTCAAGTAAAGGGCCTCCTTCATTCATAAGCAGAGGGCCAAAGCAATGATTAATTCTAGGGTTTTCACTGACTAAGAAACAACTTGTAAAAAACAATAGGAGACAGTTAAAACAGAGAAATGATGTAAAAAGGAAAAAAAGGAAAGCAGGGGTAGCACTGTAATCCAAGAGGTTAAACTTGTCTCCTATCAAGGTTTCTTTCAAAAAGGCAGTCTGGAGCCAAATAAAAACAACTTTGTTGATGATTAAGGGGTAGGTCATGACACAGGCCAGTGATGGTAAATATTTTTCAAAGGGTACTCATCTTCCTGTTCATGAGAGAATGTTTTTCAAATTACTCATCATAAGTAGACAAAGGGAACTTGAGTTTAGTTTTTCCCCAAAAAGGCATTGAAAATAGGTATATAGGGTCATAAGAGTTCAAGAAAGATCATGACATGTGTTTCAGGTCTTGGAACCCAATGAAGCAATGTACGCATGCCATTGTTACAAAGGAAGTCAGTCCCTTATGAAAAAGGGTCAAAGGCACCTCACTGTTGCATTCCAAGTGAAAGGAGAGTCTTAAAGGAAATCTTCTTTTAATGGACAAAGGATTGGGAAGCATGAGTAAGGGAAACTGATTTTTGCACCCACATTCAGAAGAGGAACTTAAAAGACACCTGACAGTCAAATCATTTTCACAATAGGGCATCATTAACTCCAAAACATCAAGAGAAAACAATGTCAGATTGGGTTTTAAAAGGGGTAAATCCACCTCCTTGCAAAATGGAAAAGGTGTTTCATAACTCATTGGTGTATTGTCAAGCAAGTGTTACGTGTTGAAAATGACACTAAAAGGGATCAGCAGTGGCAAATTTTCTCGTTTAAATAAAGTACAGTGAAAATGTAGTGTAGGAGATTTGAAACTCTTAAATTTTTATTTTTTTTACCTAAAGCAAAGTTCTCACTATGCTACTTTTTCAAAAATAAAACTTCACCTTTTTTATCAAAAATTGGTGCAAAGGGAATTTAAAATCTCTCCAAAAAGTCTTCAAAACCTCCACCAAGTGAACGTGAGAAGGGCTCGGATTTGTTCGCTTTCAAAAGGGTTAAGGACTGTTGTCGATCGAATTCACAAATTCCCAAGTACAAGCAAAACTCCTCTTGCTATCTACAAGACTGAAGAAAGAAGTTATGATCGAAAAAACAAAATTTTTTTGGGCTTAAGGTTGCACGGCATGCCTGTACAACCATGCGGCACATTTGCGCGCACTTTTTACACAAGATTACATTGTGGCGCGACGCGCCTGTAGGAGCGCGCAGTGCGCCTATAGGTGTTGGTCCTGTCGGCCCGACAAGTGACCCGACTGCCTATTCTGCGTGACACTTTCTCTTTCAAACGCATTGTGCTTGTGTTAAGCCTTCAAAAGGTCTCCAAACAAATCCCACAGTGGCTCCAACTCTCAAGAAAATATTTCCATCGTGTTTTAAGGTATTTTTCTTGCCCCCCTTACAAATTTCAAACTACTAAATGGTTTTTGAGGCAAACAAAGGCCTTGGTGTAAATCAAGATATTTCGAGTGACTTTTTTGAAAGAGGGTTACTGCTCAAACATTACCTTCCTGTTCTAAGGGGGTGTTCAAGCATTTAAAACATCCTAATTGCTGTGGCACAAAAATAAATGCCGTCAGCTGTGTGCATTGGTAAAAACAGGGTTAAGGAGGGTTAAGGTGTTTGTTTAAAAATCTGGGTTTGTAATGGCTATGTTCGCCCAGCAGTGAGCATAACCAAATGATGTTTTCCTTTTAATGTTTCAAAAACCTATGAACTACGCTCCAAACAATTTTAAAATAGTAAAAAAAAGTGACCAAAAGGAGAGACAGGGTTTTGAAGGGTGAAACAGTGGGTCCATTTTCAAATAACAGTGATCATGGTGTAAGGATTCTTGTCATTTCAGAGATCTCCTCTGTGTGTTAAAAATACAAAAAACAATGTTTGCTTTTTCATTCCATGAAGCAGAGTCAGTAAGTGAAGATACCTTTACTTTTGGAGGTATTATCAAAATTTGTGTAAATAATAGTGAATACAAGGAGTGTGTTGATTGTGAGGAGTTTCTGTTGTTAGACTCTTACAGGGCTGTTTTTTGCTCACACCAAACACAAGGAGCCATGTCACCTTGCACTATCACAGTGACCTTTTGACTATGTATCCTTTGATTGAATGTGTAATGGTTAGTGAATCTACTTGTTGAGTGGCATACAAAGGAAAAGACAGTTTTTTGAAAGAGCAGAGAATTTTTTGTTTAAAGGGCAGCAGTTTGAACAGCAACACAGTGAGGGTGATACCGGACAACAGCATAAGGATGATGATCAAGGGCAACAGGAAAATGAGACAGAGAAGCAAAGGCAGCAGACTGATGATGAAGGGAAGCCTAAAGAGGACACAAAGCAGTCTCCTCAAAACACACAGCAGTCTCCTCAAGATGCACAGCAGCCTCCTCAAGAAGAAGGGAAGCCTTCTCAAGAGAACAATAGTTTCAAGAAGAAAAGGGGCAAAGTGACAAAGGTAAAAGGGCCATGCCCTCTTCTCCTAAAATGGCCAAGCTCCAGACAGCTAGGAAAAGAGTCCCAAGGGTGGTCACTCCAAATGTGACAAGGGCTCTCCGAAGAAAAGGTCAATCGTCTAAGAATCCTATCATTGATTTGCCTAGGAGGAAGAGCACAAGAATAGCCACCCAAAGCAAGGGGAAGAGCAAGAGGGAAGAAATTCATGAGCAGGAGAGTGCATTCAATATCATCCCTATCCAAAGAAATGATAGTGATAATGAGGCCCGCATTCTAGAAAACCTCTTGATCCAAAGAGAAGGCCAAATTGATGCATTGAAGGATGATATTCATAGGGCAAGGAATTTCAACCATTTTCTAGAAATCCAAAATAGGCAAATGAGTGTCCATATGGCTGTTTATGAGACACAGGCGACTAAGTACAAGAAGGAGGCCTCGAAAGCTTGAGAAATATTGGAAGATATCATGGGAAAATTTGATGAAAGTGAAGGCGATGATCAGCCTAAGCGAAAGAGGCCTAGAACCATGGGGCTTAAAAAGGCCCTTGAGAAGCAAATAGAAGAGGAAAATGCCCTTCTCCAATCCACTCCTCTCACTGCATTGTTTGAACAGGAGATAGAAAACAATAAGGAGGCGTGGCTTGAGAGATTCAATGACCATTTGGAGAAGAAGTTGGAGAGGGAAAACATGAATTTACAGCTTCAAAGGAGAATGACGGGGCATTACAAGAAGTTAAATCAGTTTGCCCGACGCAAGTTAAAGGTTGCTCAAGAAAAGCTCAAGGAAGCTAAAGGGAAACGCCCGGCATAGAAAGTGAAGAAAGACACATCAGGAATTGATATTTTGGCCACTGCTTCAGAACATATTGCTAAGAACCCTTGAGGGTCACACTCCCTGATTTTGGGCAAATTTTGACATATTTTGGTTTTTTGGCATTTTTGGGTTTTTGGTCAAAACTCATGGTTTTCGCCATTTCAGTTTGGGGGATCGAAAAAGGAGGAGAATGGTATCATTGGATGCCATAATTTTAGGATCACACACTCAGCTATTTTCAAGACATTTGGAGATCATTTTCTCCCCCGAAATGGCGAAAAATGCTCGCTTTTTGCACACTCTGCCCGGTCTATCAGCAAACTGTATTTTTTGGTTTTTTACACACAGGCCTAGTTTTGGAGGACTTCCAGGCATCAGATTGGGAAAATTCTAGTTGTTCCAGAAATTAGACACTCAGAGCTTTCCAACGAGCTATCATGAGCCTCGTTTCAACACCAGGAAGGCTGCCCAATGTTGCCGGCAAGTCAGGGGACCTTTTGCTGATGTAATTTTTGAGTATTTTTGTAAAATTCGAACCTTTAAAAACTGCTTTTTCCTCATGTGCGTTTAGCTATTTTTGCACATTAGAGGTGATCAAAAGTCAATTTATTTCCATTTTTTAGCATTTTTTAGATATTTTATGAGATATTTTGTGCCTTGGGCTTTGCAAAGCCTCAAGGACAAATCTAGATATTTTGATTAGGCCAATGGGATAGCAAGTTGAACCATGAGGTTTTCCTCACTTTGGCCTATTTATTCCACAAGATTTCATTGTAATAGGAGGCTAAACTTGATGATAGAAGTAATATATGGTCATATAAGCTTTGGAAGAAATACTTGTCTCATGCTTTTGGATTGCCTCTTGGATGTTCTTGGATGATGAAAGATGATTGTTGTTGGATTCCATGACTTGGTAGAATGGTATAGTGTCTCTTTCTTTGTTTTTTCTTCTAGTTTTAATTCATGAATACATGTTTCTTGCTTGCTATAGATCAGTAGAGAAAATATTTGAGACATGCCCTTGGAGGCACCTCAAATTTCCTGTTTCTTCATAGCTTTCAGGCTTTCCTCTTCCTTAGTCACATTAAAGAATTCTTGATTGCTCTTTAATAACTTAAGGATATTGTTGTTTATTTCATTCATGGTTTTATACATGCTAAGTATGATTTACGGTATGCCTTGCTTACCTATGGCTACTGATAGCTCCATCCATGAAATTTCTCTTTGACTGATTAGATTATCATTTTGTTGAACCAAGGAGGCCTAGTTCTGATCTAGCCCTTTGTCTAAGACTATGAAAATCTCGTTTTCAAAGTGCCCAATAACTTGAATTACTATTTTTAGGCATTCCGGAATAGTAAGTTAAGTTGTTTGTCTCTCTTAGTTGTTTTCCCCAAAGTCTGATAGCCATTTCCCAAAGTTAGAGGCTGATATATCTCTATGCATGGCTTGAATGTTTATTTCTATGTATTGATTAGCTTATAGTTACATTTCTCATGATTAATGGTTTGCCCTACCATGTTTATGTCAGCGATTAAACTAGTTATGCTTGAAATCCTTTGTTGTTCCCAAACTTGATGTCCATTTTGTTCCATTTTACCCAAAGATCCTTTCTACCTCGAATCAAATCAACCCTTCAACAGCCTTGTATCACCGTCTGATAGCTTTCTACACCTTTTCGACCCCATAGCCCAGTTGATCTAACAATTTTTTTACCTATCTCATATCTTTGATCAGTTTCATCCCTCAAAACCTAAAAACCCAAACCAAAAAACCTACTTCATAACTAGCCTAAAATCAGAACACAATAAGCACAGACACAGATATCCCTCACACATATAGAGAGAGCCCTCTCTGAGTCCAGGAAGGCTAGGTCCTTGGGCTCCAAATCTTGGTTTGATGTTACACTATCATTTGTCTTGCCAATCAGCCAAATCACGGGACCTTAACACCTAGCCTAGCCCCAAATAGAGATAGTGGTTCACCTCTCTTAGAAAAACCAGTCAAAAAATATATGTCCTCTAGCTCAATATCGAGCCGGTGACCTCCGATCACAAAACACTAGTCCTGAATGTCCCATTTGCTTACCAACCAAGTAAGAAGATCTACTTGAGCTCTCATGCCACTGATTGCCTAGAATTTGAAAAGCTCACATGCTCTTAAAACTTTAAAAGTAGGTTGATGAATCATTTCTACTTCATCTACCTCCTCATGCTCCCATTCTCGTCAAATGAGCATTGCAAATATCCTATAATGAGTAAAATGAAGGATTAGAATCATTTTGAAGAATTTTTTTTGGGTAAATTAGAAGCGAATTGTGTTTTTAAATTCGCTACGGTGCCCCCACACTTTATGCTTAGACACAGTGCATAGCTCTGCATGGGTTTTGTGTTAAAAGTGTGGGGTGTCGACATTTTCCTTTGTGAGAAAATGTTGGGGTCCGCAGGTACCTAGTGTCTTACATGTGGACCCCCGAGGGAAAATTTTTTAACCAATTTTCCTCCCAAAAATGAAATTTAGACCCTAGTTTAAGAAAATGAATGGATGAAAAGCAAGAGGAAGGAGTTGTGGATTACCTAGAGCAGACAGTTTTCGATTCCAACAGTCGATTTGTCCAGAATCTTCTCCTAAGTGTTTTTTGCCAAAAGCTCTAAAATTTTGACTCCAAACTCGAATGGTAAAAATGAACTTGAGAAACTCCTTTTCATAAGTTTTTTTAGATAAATGAATTTTGAATTTGTTTAGTTTTCACTTTAAAAATATGTTTTTTCAAAATATTCTTATTATTAAAACAGGTATGTTTAATTTTTTGATTTTTTTGTGCAGAATACCAGATTTTTCAGGAAAAATGATCATTTTTGACAAAGAATATACTTTTATCACTTTTTCGGGCTCTTTAAAATTTACGAAAAAATGAAACCATGGAGTCCTCTTTTAAGCCCTTTTCAGACTCTCTAAAAATGAAAATATTTCCAAGTACTTGACTATTCGAACTCGTTAAAGGAAATGAATGGTCGTCCCTTCAATATAAGTTTACCCCTTTTCCGGACTGAAATGGACTATTTACGAAAAAGGTATGCGTTGACTAATCATGGTCAATAGAGTTCTCTCTTGCATTATTTTATCCTTTTTCAGGCCTGAGAGACTAAATTTACGAAAAATTACACCCATGGAGTTTTCTTAAGTTTTTTCTTCTGACTCCCTAAAAATGAAAAACACTGAGTTTCTCCTATACTAGACTCGTTAAAATTTAACAGTAAAGGACCTGTCGATTTCAAATAGGAAGGAACCACTCCTTCTTAGGGTTCAATTTTAAACTAAGTTGGACTCATTCGAAGGATGAGCTTATAAACAAGAAAATTTTATCTTCCTCAAGCTTGTCAAAAATAAAGAGGTACTTGCCAGAAATGGTGGGGGAAAAGAGAGAAAATAGATTCATTTGTCACACTTTTATTTGTAAAAGCATTACACCACTCTTGAACACAACACTTTTTTTCAAACTTCTATCTGGGTTGGGAAATCCTTTGCCTATCAGTTAATCAAACCATATTGAAGGTCTTCAGCCAGTTTCTGGGTATTATCTTAGGGCAACTATCACCAAACCATATGCAGTGTCATTATATGTTCAAGAGGACAGTCAAACAAAACATTCATCTGCAAACATTTGTCTCCATTCGCGTTGACCATCCCTGAGTCAGTCCTTGCAAAAAAATTCTTCAAAACTTGATCTATGGTTTTGTGTCATGAGCTTACTTACGACGGATCACTTTCTATCGACGACAGCTCATCATCTAGGAAGTTGATCTAGAATCCGTCAGTACGTTGAAATATGCATGAATTAATGGAAGGTTTCTCACCTTCGACAATAGGTTGCATCATTGGCCTTCGATCAAACGATTCCATGAAATGTTTGACTTCAGATCATTTATTCACATTTCATGGATTGTACTGAGTACTTTGAGAGCCATTGTCATTATTGGTGGTTTCTCTCACACTTGTTAACAGTTCACATCATTGACTGGTAATCAAGTGGTTTCTACCATGTTCGAATTCAACACATTTAATCACGTGGATAGAATCGTACTAGTTCGGGAAGCAGAAATCAAGACCCTGGATCTAGTTTCCACCATCCAGGCTGCGAGGAGTTTTATTATTCATTATGCAGTAGATGATTCATTCCATATGGTTGCGCCCATGTTGTGTCTACACTATTGATGTAATATTAAAATCATTTCTGTATCAGAACAAGTTTAGTTAGTTTTGATCTAAGTATGGAATGCCTACCTCAGCGATGATATATATGTTTTGCATTGAATTTTTTTACAGGATTCCGATTGGGGTGTCCACAGGATGATCCTTGAAATGATAAAGCACATCACTCTTCGAATGTTCTTACAATTCGCACTTTAGGGGGAAATTTGTTACACTGAAATTTGTCACCATGACATTTTAGTACTCCCTTAAAAGTCTACAATATCAAAGTTCCTAAAGTCAATCCTTGAAATTAAGAGAAAATCTCATAAAATTCTTAACACTCTTGTACCGCACTTTCTCTTAGTGTTGCCTATGGTGCCGCACCTTTTGGCTATAAATCCTGCGGAGCCAATCACACTGTTTATTCATTAAGGGTGCGGACCCCTGTAAAAGATAAAAAAAGGTGCAAGTAAAATCTAGAAGCTCAGTTTGAGTCATTTTTGGAAGCTTCTAGAAACATTCTTGCAGTGGAAATATCGCTCTTTTTAGGTTCATGCATCCCATCCATTAAGGAGCTAACCCTTTGATGTAAGGAGCTAATCCCTTTGAAGGAGGATTCTATCCCTTCTTGTTTGGAACTATAACCTCCTCTATTTCACTATAAAAAGAGGCATAGGGAAGATTCAAATGGAGTTCAAGCTTTAGTATTATTGGAGGTGAAGTGCTGTTGAAACTTAGACCCTTTTAGCTGAGATTTCATGTGGGAAAGATTACGTACTTGTATGTATCTTGGTTGGAAGAGTGAAAGGCTGATAAAAGTAAAGGAAACTCCTATTCCAGACCCCAGGAAGACCTGTACAACATTAAGGAAGACACGGTTGTAAGGCTCTTCTTATTTAAGTTAATACAAATAAGTCCGTTTTTCTCAATAAGTTGTCAATTGATTGGTTTAGTTTATGGATTCCTTGATCACCATAATAGATATGATTTATGAATATATGCTATGCAGGTGTTATTTGATGTTTGTTTGTTTGTGATTGCAGATCTTCGAAGGCAACTCTTCGGGCGACTGAAGGACTACTACTACAAACAAGCATTGGATCAAAGGTAAGATCGTTAAGCCTTTATAGCATTTAATTATGAATCGCAATATATCTAGAGAAAGATAGTTTTATTTTTCCATTTGTTTCTAGCTGTCCATAGGACACTTGGGAGGTTTGTCTTGTCCGCAAGAACGACATATCCGTCCAACAGGGACAGATTCTTAAATCTCTTAAGCTTGTCTCTCGTGGGTTCCTTCTTCATTCTCCCTCAATGCCTCTACATATTTTCAAGATTTCTTCTCATTGTTTTATACTTAGCCCATTTAAAATTCACTAAGCCTTACAGCCTCTTGAGCCCTCTCACAGTATAAGGAATTCACATGAATCGACTCCAAGACCTAATTGTCACTCCATGAACCACCAAAACTAATATTTCCTCATTCCATATTTTGTCAGAGGAATTTTATGCTGTTGTCCACTTTTAGCCTTTGATTTTAAGATGTCCTAGGCACTGGTCTTTTGCAAGTCAAGGTTGTCTCTAGGAGCTACAACATCTTTTTGGCACCGTTTCCGGGGAGCAAATTTGTAAACCTTTTCCTTGGGATACGAAATTATCTTCACCCTTCAATTAGATGAGCACGAAGGGTTCATAGTTACATATAACTCACCTTGGTGACTCCACTGCTATAAAAGTTAAAATCAAGCATAATCCTAGCTTACACCAGACCTCATACCCGCTCAGATACTTCTCAACAGAGAACCCCTTCTGTATATGATCATGAAAATATTATATTCAGGATAATATGGAGGGAGAAGTAGCCCATACAAGCTGACCTACCCTCATTCTCCCTAGAAGATTCACCTTCCTCTTCCCAGAAATCTAATATCTATGGTCCTAGCCCCATAGCCCGTGTACTTGAATACCTAGCTCATACATAAAGGATGAAGCCGAATCCGCTAATATTTATTTGTCTCCTTGTCATCCTACTCCATAGGCTAAATAATTCAAAGAAATTACAGCACTCCAGAACTCATTACAGATAAAAATCAAAACCTCTGTTCAGTATATAATTATTGTACCACAACCAAATCATCCTCAGAACCCACCACTGCCCCTCATGGTTCTACCCATCTTCCTCCTAAAAAAATATGCTCCATTGGTTTTTCCTCAATTATTGCATGACATGCCTCAAGATTATCTAAAGCTATTGTGTTAGTTTACCAGGGAAGACAATACTTCTGCGCATAAACATATTGAAGACTTCTGCGCCTTCGCTGAAAATGTGAATGTAGAACACCTAGATGTGGTGTTGAGGCTTTTCTTCCAATCCTTGGATGGAGAGGCTCAAAAGTGGTTCAAATCTCTTGCTAATAATGTAGTCACCACTTGGGAAGAAATGGAGAATTTATTCACACTAAAATGGGGAGAGAAGAGGGTCTATGGATATGTCCTCACAGAGTTCAATGCTCTAAAAAAGAGACACAATAAGGATGTCACAGAATTCATAAAGAGCTTCAATAATCTATACAACAATATCCCCGCCGAGATAAAACCTTCCGAAGGAGCTGCTAAGGTGGTTTTCACAGGAGCTTTCGAACCTGAGTTTGGCTTCACCCTAAGGGAAAGAAAGCCTACATCCGTAGACCAAATCCAGACTGATGCACTGGAAGTAGAAGCAAATTTTTCTTCTATAGGGAAATTCAAAGGGAGGATAGAGCATGATGATATTATAAGGGGTAGCGAGGAGGCCTATACCTCTAATCAAAGAAGGGAATCACCGGAGTATAGAATTGAAGAGATGAATAAGCTGATCAAGAACCTCTTGAATAAGCTAATGAAGCTTGAATTGGAGGCTATGAATTCATCTCCTCATCCTAACCATATGTTTCCAAACCGTGGGTTAGATCGCCAATACCAGAAGTCCCCTCTATAGTTTCTATAGCGGGAAAGGAAGGAGCAGCAAGATCACATCCAACCTCCTCTATACTTAGAAGGGGAAATGGAGGGACAAGTCGAGAAAGTTATTGATAGCCAAGAAAATAAATTCCTCACTTATTCAGAAGAAGAATAAGGTGAACTCATCCTGTAGGACGAACTAGAAGAAAAGGAATTCCCCCCAGAGGATCAAGATATTAATAATTACTACAGGTATTTTGTGGAATGCATGCAAGCTCAGCTCCATAAAAAGTATGACCTCGGGTCCTCTAGAAAGAGAACCTGAATGTAGGAAAAAAATAGAGAATTAATACCAAGAGGACAAACCTATTCTAGTTTTGACAAGGGGAATAAGCCTTTAGAAGAGTATGCACATCATAAGGCGTTTTCTTCCACCTCCAAAAAGCTAGGTTCTGATCCTCCTGCAAACCAGAAGTCCTCTTATATGGTCTTTAACCTATCTGACCTCCATAAAGAGCAGTCTAAAGAAGTTATTTTAGAAAAATCTCCCATGTCCTTTAACCTCCAGAAATAGATAGAGAAGGTCAAGATCCTGGTTCCCTTGATCGAACTCCTAAAGAAGCCTTCATACAAAGCCCAAGTATCTCAATTCATGCTACCCCATAGCATAGGTCCTCTACCTGATAGCCTCAATCTCCAAGAGGAAATTCCCATGGTAATCTTTGGACCTCATGTAGAAGAGTTGGACTCATCCACTCCTCCATTCTATGTGTCTCTAGTTATTCATGAGCTTTTGTTGCGCAACTGCATGCTAGATTTTGGGGCTTCACATAACCTACTTCCATTGTCTGTCATGGAGCAGTTGGGGTTGAAAATCACCAGACCTTATAAAGATATGTATTCTTTTGATTCCAAGAGGGTAAAGTGCTTGGGCATGATCAAAGATCTGGTAGTAAACTTGGCCTAGATTCTGGCCAAAAGTGTGGTGATGGACATCATTGTAGCTGATATCCTAGATCGATTTGGAATGCTGCTATCTAGATCCTAGGGATCCAAGATTGGAGGGTCCATAAAACTAGACCTCACATATGCCACTATTCCAGTATTTGGCAGAGAGGAAATAAGGTTATACCATGAATCCAGATTCGTGAAGATGGTAAAAAAAGAAAATGGTTCCACAAATTCTCCATTATATGGTAAGGAGGGCGAGTTCTTGTCTCATGCTTGAGGAGAATGAATATTTCCTGTAAGAAACATATATTTCCCTATAATACAGAAGAATCCCATGAGCAGAGAGGAAAACAAGATATGGACATTGCAATTTCATGGAGCTAATTCAGGAGAAGGAAATGGGGCAAGGGTACTTTTGATATCCCTAGAACGATGCTTGGTTCCCCTCTCTTTTAAGCTGGAGTTCGAAGCCATAAATAATGTGGTTGAATATGAAGCACTGTTGCTAGGGTTGCAGATAGTGTGGACTATGAATATACAAAACCTCAATATGTTTGGAGATTTAGAGCTTGTAGTGAGACAAGTCAGGAACCAATGCCAAACCAAACACTCGTGGCTCAGAGCCTAGAGGAACGAGGTATGGGATTTAATAGATAATTTATTTTTTGCATTTTATATTCAGTTCATTCCAAGGGATAAGAACATAATGGTAGACTCACTAGCTATGGCTGCTAGAAATTTTCGTCCCTTGCAAAATCCTTTGCTCAGATATGAAGTTGAAGTGTGGTACTGCCCGTCTATTCTAGATAACATAAAGCATTGGTAAGTCTTTGAATATGAAGAGAAGGTCCAAGGTTTCATGGAAACAATAGGTGAATTTTCAAATATGGTGATTGATTCAGTCCCTAAAGATGACAGCAAAGAGCCAAAAAATAGGTGGGAAGAAACATTGGTCAGACACCGTGTTCTGCAATTAAAGGGGAATGTCATCTCTAGAGGGCTTGTGCCATTGGAGAGGTTTTTTGACAAGAATGACATCCCAGTAAATCCCAACAAAATGACCCTCGATGAGCTTGTCAAGGATGTGAATATTGGGATAGAAGAATATCCGAAGGTGTTAAAACTTTCGAAAGGGGTTCCGGAAGAATACCAAGGTCAGTATCTTAGTCTGTTACAATAATACACATACGTCTTCGCTTGGTCATACCAGGATCTGAAGACTTTTGACATAGATATTATACAACATAAAATACCTCTAAAAGAATATGCAAAGCCACATAAGAAAAAGTTGAGGCAGATCAACCCACTTCTCCTACCAGTTATTAAGAAGGAAATAAAGAATATTTTACAAGCCAAGATCATTTTCCCTTTAAGATATTCCGAGTGGGTGGCGAACGTGGTGCCGGTAAGGAAGAAGAATGGTGAAATCAAAATCTGTGTGGATTTTCACAATCTAAATAGAGCCTCCCCCAAGGATAACTATCCCCTCCAAAACGTGGACCACATCCTGCAAAAAGTGGTGGGATCTTCCCACATGTCCATGATGGATGGCTTCTCAGGGTATAATCAGGTGACAATGGTCCCCAAAGACTAGAAGAAGATGACATTCACCACGCCTTTGGAAACCTTAATGTACACTCGAATGCCCTTTGGCCTAATAAATGTTGGCGCTACATTCCAGCGTGCAATGGAAATCACTTTCATAGGAGAGAAAGACAAATTTGTGGTAATTTACCTGGATGACATCATTGTATTTTTAAAGAGTGACACTGAACACATCGAGCACCTTCGCAAAACCTTTGAAAAATGCCACAGGTATGGTTTGTCCCTGAACCCTTAGAAATCCATGTTGGATTTGGAATAAGGAAATTTATTGGGGCAAATAGTGACTAAGGAGGGAGTGAAGATCGATCGAAAGAGGGTAGAGGTGATAGATGGCATCCCCCTACCAAGAAATAAGAAGGAGATCCAGGTGTTCCTGGGAAGAATTAATTTCCTTAGAAGGTTCATTCCCAACTATGTTGAAATTGTCTGAAACATCACTAGGATGTTGAAGAAGAACAATGAAGTTAGATGGACCCCTGAATCCAGGGAATCCTTTAACAGGATCAAACAGGTCTTTGTTGAAGCTCCAGTGCTGGCCGGTCTGGATTATGGAAAGTCATTCATGATCTTCTCTTTCGCATCTCCTCACACGATAGTTGTAGTACTTTTACAAAAAAATGTCGAAGGACATGAGCAACCCATTGCGTTCTTCATCCAAGTCCTGTCAGACGCCAAGATGAAATATGATATCCTGGAAAAGAAAGCTTATGCCCTAATCAAATCTCTAAAGTCATTCTAGGTATATGTATTACAGTCTGCTATAATTGCCTATGTTCCCACAGTAGTGCTAAAATATGTTTTGGTACAGGGCGACAATGAGGGAATAAGGGGTAAGTGGATAGCCAAGATTCCGGAGTATGAACTATATATAAAGCCCACCAAGCTCATTAAAGGCCAAGGGCTAGCAAAAATCTTGTCTGATTCCAACTGTCAAGCTCTGGGTATAAATCTATCTATGACAGGAGGAGAGGCACAGGAGGGCACAGGTGCACATCAAGGCATAGAGTCCTCCACTCAAAAAAAAACATGTGAAGTACCTTCTCTCCCCATGGTATAAATATGTAGTGGAATATATTTTATCGCTAAGATGTCCTCCTAACTATGATAAGGCCAAGTACTATGCCTTAAGGCTGAAATCTAAAAAGTATATTGTGGCAAATGGGCGACTTTATTGGAAAGAATCGACAGGGATCCTACTACTGTGTTTAATAGAGCAGGATGTGGACCAAGTGATGGAAGAGTTCCACAAAGGGATATGTGGCGGACACTATAGCTGGTGATGTACCACACACAAGATTTTGAGGGCAGGTTTCTTCTAGCCTAAACTATTCGGTGATGTAAATGCTCATGTCCAGACATGTAAGAAGTGTTAGAATTTCGCTGAAAATAAAAGGTATGAACCTCTCCCATTGATCGCAGTACATGTTGAAGAACATTTTAAGCAATGGGGAATTGATTTCATAGGAAATATTCACCCAAATTCCAACAATCAACATCGATGTATCCTCACTGTTACAAATTACTTCACCAAGTGGGTAGAATTCGTGACCACAAGAAATACTACAGATTCAGTGGTGATCAAGTTCCTGGAGGATAAAACAATAGCTAGGTTTGGATGCCCAGCTAAAATCATCACAGATAATGCCCCGGTTCAAGTTGGCTAAATTTGTAAATTTTTTTCAGCGTTATAATATCTTGCTGGGACACTCTACTGCATACTACCCATAGGGAAATGGGTTGGTTGAATCATATACCAAGACGCTAATGAAAATTATAAGCAAAACCATCAACGAAAATAAAAATAACAGGGACTCTTAGCTCAAGTTTGAACTTTGGGAAAACCACATCACAACTAAGTGATCTACGGGAAAATCCCCCTATGAGATGGTGTATGGTAGGGCCGCAGTTTTCCCCATTCAGCTCACATTTCCTATGGCATGGTTCTTACAGGAAAGTGAGGAGGATCCAAATGACCTCATTTGAAGAATGAATTAGTTGGTCGAGCTGAATGAAACCTGAGAACAGGTTAGCCTTAGACTAGTAGAGTATCCAGAAAAAACGAAAGGCTTATTTTACAAGAGAGCTAAAGATAGAGAAATCCAAGTTGGTGATTTTTTGTTACGATGGGATATCAGGCGAACAGACAAAGGGAAGCATGGGAAGTTCAACCCCCTCTGGTTCAGTCGATTCAGGGTGGCAAAGGACAATGACAACAATAATTTCGCGCTGGAGAACCTAGAAGGAGACATACTTGAGGCACCTGTAAATGGGAAGTTCCTTTAGTTTTACTGTCATCATTGATGAGGGCTAATATAGCTCATTATATATATATTTTTCGCTTTATATGTCATTCCACTATACTCGCCTTTTTTTACATCCCCCCCCCCCCCCATTCCATCTTCCATATCGTATTCCACTGTTTCCATTTTACTTCATCCATGGTTTGCATCCTTTGTTTCATCTTCCATTTTCTCTTCACTTGATCATTGATATAAAAATTTGTCTAATCAGTATGCATTTGCGACTCCATGTACCCAATAAAAGCATAGGCATGTAGGTCTTTAGGTTCTCAACGCACTGAAGAACAACGCGTTGTCCCCAGATGGAGCCAATGTTGGCCTGTGACCACACACAGAGGGGAGAGGGAGAAAAGAAAGCCAACCCTGACTATCAAAAAGATCCAAGAGGAATCAATTTGTATCTCAGTTCAGTAGAAAAGAATAAAATGTATCTGATAAGGCTTAAATAGTCAGAAAACTTCATCTCTACCATCCCTCATCTCATCTACCCTCTTTACCTACATTTTCCCTCCCTTATCCATCACTTTCCCTTTTATAAAGCCCCTCGTTGTATTTCTTCATTAGCAACACTACCCTACGCAAGTTTTAACCTTCACATCTTAAAAGACTCACTGAAACCTATCTCGCCACCGATGCGACTTATTGGGACCCATCCAACCTTGATACACTACTCACATCTGCATGAAAACCTTCATATTCTAAAATTTCCACACCTTCTGCCTTTTCTCACTCACCAGCTTTTAGTGCGTCGCATAACGCAGTTCGCAGAATTCACAACCTACCTATCACAATTCTCGCAAGTTAAATATCTTAGCTTATGATATGACTCGGTCACCATCGCACTTCACAAAAAATATCACCTCGCAAATCCGCAATTATAACTTTTTAATCTCCACCAACCTCTATCTTTTGCGATCGTCGATGTGTGATATCGCATTGTGCACATTACAACTTTATGCTCCACCACGCCTCACATATCTTGAAGTTTAAATCATATTCCTGAAACATATCCTATCCCGATTATGATTTTGGGATGCACTTTGGGCCCCACTTCCTTTCCACATCATCAAATCCTTCCCCATGTCCTTTCTCTCACCCTTGGCATTAATTAAAATCGTTTTCTCATTTCCCTTCTAAAGTCGAGTTTCCGCTTCTGACCAGTCAAAACACAGCATGAGTTCTTGATGGAACAATGTGGCTACGATTATTCAGTTCATCCATTAACCTTTTTTGGAGAGTGGAGTACGTGCACTACATATTCCTTTCCCATTTCGGTTAATTTGAATCATGAGAACATGGAGTGAAGGCCTTTCATTAGTAGCTGAAATAGAGTAGTAGAAATCATACTGCTCATTGGTTTTTCACCAACTTCTCACCACTCTACTGAATATTCTGTGTTTTGGCCTCCCAGGCCAGCCGTTTTGTTCCTTGTTACTGTTATAAAGTGATGTTTTGCTGGGTAAAATCCCAACTATACCCATTATGTTTTGATTTTTCTGTTGCAAGAGCGATTTCTTGAAGTACAATTTGATAATCTATTAGGATATTTTGGTTTCACCTACGTGGATCGATCATGACAGAATATTTAGTCAGAAACCCTTAGGGGAGAACTCTATATGTAGTGAGTTCTAAGATGAAGAAAATGTTCTGGAATTTTGGAAGAATTTTGCTGTAGTTTTGTATGACTGTGCTCCTTGTGCTCTGAGATACATATTTGGGAGAGATGTTTGAACTCAATACAATATAGAGCTGATATTTGGATTCCAAATGGAGTAATGAGCAGTATGTATTTATTTTATTTCTTATCAGTAATTTCCTCTTCATGTGTAATCATCTTTCATGCTATTCTGCCTTAATGATTCATGTAATGTAGCTGACGGTGATCAACAATTTTATTCATGAATTTGTATCTTTATAACTCTTAGGTGTTAGAGCTCGTGTAGTTAAGATTGTTTTATTACCTTAATTCACGCTCCACGAACCTCTATTACCATCCATATTTCATTTATATGTGTTTTCTCTGAGTTCATAGGGTAAATATACTTAAATCTCTTAATTCTATCTCTCGTGGGTTCCTTCTCCATTCTCCCTCAATGCCTCTGCATATTTTCAAGATTTCTGCTCATTGTTTTATACTTGGCCCATTTAAAAGTCACTAAGCCTCGTATCCTCTTGAGCCCTCTCACATTAAAAGGAATTCACATGAATCAACTCCAAGACCTTATCACTCCATGAACCACCAAAACCACTATTCCCTCATTCTGTATTTTGTAAGAGGCATTTTATGCTATTGTCCACTTTTAACCTCTTATTTTAAGATGTCCTAGGCACTGATCTTTTGCAACTCAAGGCTGTCTCTAGGAGCTACAACAACAAGTATTCAAGTGGATCTAGTAAAGATAGAGGTAATATTAAAACTTTTCAACGCTCCTAAACACAAAATAGGTACATAGTTTTTAGGAAAAGTGGGGTATTACAAGCGATTTATTGAAAAAATGCTAAAATTTTATTACCATTATTTTCCCTGTTAAAAAAATGTGAGTTTGAGTGGAATGATAATTGTAACAATTTTTTGGCGAAATTGTAGAGACATGTAATAACAACTCTCGTATTGATAAGACTGAATTGTAATCTTCCATTCCACATCTCTACAGATGCATTTGATACAACCATTGGAGTTGTTCTTGGATAGAAAGAAGGAAATAAACCATACGCCATCTATTACATCAACAAGAATTTGGTCCTTCTGGAGGTAAATTATATTGCTACAGAGAAGGAATTTCTTGTTGTTGTACATGTTATTAACAAATTTAGGCACTATATCACTAGTTACCAAAATTTTGTGCATATATATCAGTGAACTATCATATTTTTAATGAAAAAACCTATTACAAATGCTAGGGTTACTAGGTGGTTGTTGTTACTCCAATATTTTGATATTACTATCATAGATAAATATGGAAAAGATAATGTTGCTGAAAATTTTCTTTCTAGGTTAGCCAATGCTACTGATGATATTCCTGTTGAGGATTCTTTTCCAGATGAATATTTATTTGAAGTTTCCACTCATTCACCCTAGTATTCAAATATTCCTAATTATCTCGCTAAAGGAAAGTTTCCTCATCACCTTTCTTTTAGGGAAAGATATAATATTGTGCAACTGACTACCAAATATTTTTGGGTGGATAGAAAACTCTTTCACACTGGTTTTTATCAAAAATAAGGATGTATGTGAGGGATGATGAAATCCATGAGATCCTCAAGTCTTTTCATCATGGACCTTGTGGTGGGAATTTTGCAGATAAGAAGACATGTAATAAGGTGTTACAAATGGGTTATTTTTGGCCCACCAGATTTCGATATGAAAAAAGGTATGTTTAGAAATGTGACAACTGCCAAAGAATGGGTCACCCAACACAATAAGATGAGATGTCACTACAACCCCAACTAGTGGTGGAACCTTTTCTATGAGGGCATACCACACCATCATGGAGGGGTATTTATGGATGGGATTTGAGGAGATATATCAGCATATGAGCATATGCATGGACCAGATGGAGATGGAGGAGAGACATGACTCTTTGAGAGAGTTAGCAAAACCACCTCTTTCCACTTGGAGGATGAGAGGAGACTCATCTATGAGCCACTCCATTTGTATGAGCAGAGAGTATGGTAAGGGTATTCATTGTTGTTTACATGAGGATTCATATGACGTATGTATATGTCCCTTAACCATACATGTGCAGGATATTTCTCCAAAGAGGAGCAACCTTTATTTTGAGCTTCATGGTCTAGTTGAGACCATAAGCCTGATTGATGGCAATTCCCTAGGAGGACTTGGGGAAGAGGAATATGATGGAGGACATTTTAATTGTACACATTACATCATTCACTTCCTCCATACTTATGAGGATATTGGAACAGTAGTCAAGTAGTTGAGAGACCACTCTTTTTATTAGTCTCTATTGTAGTTGAGGGTCAAGCTGTGCTAGTTGCACTTAAGGCACCATTTTACTTCTCATTTGTTGCATATGGCAGCAAGTATGATTCTCATATTTTCTCCCTATGGCTCTATTTTTTCTATCTTTATGAGGAGCATACTTGGGAGGGAGACACATTGGGTGAATGTGTCATTTGAGGGAGGAATTACTCAAGCTTTTTGCACTTCATCTTCTAAGGGGAGCATGGGAGATATGGCCACTAGAGAAAATCACTTGTTTCCATATGAGGTGAGCCATATGATAGATGACATGCATATGTTGATGACTTCCAACTCATTATATATGGAGATACTTGGGCCAGCATGATTGGAAGCGTTGGAGGAGAGATCCTTGGAGATCTAGTCTTCATCTTGCCACTTGAGGGCAAGTATTTTGCAGCCCAAGATTAGCACTTCCTATACACTTATCATAAGTGGAGATATGGAGAGTGTGGTTTAGGCTATATTTTCTACCATGTGTAGAATTTCAGCCCACCTTCTTTACCGGAGCCAAAGGTGGATGACAGTTTTCAGGAGTTGCCTGGTTGGGAGGTGACTCATTTTTCATGGCTCATAGCTTGTAGATGGAGGATCCATATGGGAAAGATAGTTCCCATTATATTCCAGATCCCATTCTTCAAAGGGACCTCTAGACATCACCTTTCTATCCTCTTGAGTATTTCACCTTTACATGATGATGGCTTGATAGTTGACTTACATGCTGAGGAGGAGCAATGTGGAGGTTTGATCAATGAGATAGCATCACTTTCCTTGGAGGAGATCATCATACAGGGATGCTACAGGGAGAGGAGAAGAGAACTCAGTATATGCTTGCACTTGCTTTAGGACAAGAAATCTTTGAGAGGGGAGGACTGTAATATTCCAGAATTTGCAAGCATCAAATTGGAATATTTTTTTTTTCTTATGGCATCTAGGAGATGAATAAAATGGGTAAAAGGCCCATGAGTAGGAATAATATCCTTCATAATGTGAAAAGGATCAATGGAGCAGCTTAATTTTTCACTTTCCAGTGTGAAAAGGGGGCAATTTCATAAGGAGAAGGTCAAGTTTGACCAAGTCAACAACGCTGCCTAAGAGGTGTAGCTTGCATGAGAAGACAACACAGTTTTGGAGGGAGAAATATTCTTTGTGGAAGAAACCCTAATGTGTGGGGTCCAGGGCATAGAGGCATTCACTTGCATAAAATGGGGAAGAGGCAGCCATAGTGAGACATCTTGGATCATTTGATTATTTCTCTGTTCAAACTATTTGTAGTCTCCAGTTGTTCAGCTGAGTTGCAGTGTTGTATAGCACAAGGGATTCCTGTTTAGGATTTCATATCCTTCTTGAAAGGCCTCTTAAAGGATTCCACTTCATTTTCTCCACATCGTGGCTGAATGCCAAAGCCACTTATTCAGTCACTACGTTGTTTCTATTGAAGTATAACATAGTGTTGCTGGGTGTTGCAGTGGAGGGGTTCCACAACACCATTCCTTGCCTCATCTTTTAGAGGAAGGGATCTCTATTCCTCAGGAAGGTTAGAAGGAAGGTTTCAGAGCTGATTTTATAATCTTGGCATCAAGGCCCAACATCTCCCATCATAGGCAGCATAGTCCATTCTCTAAACTGCATTATTTCAGTGCACACTTGCAGTGTGGGGTTGCACCATCATTTTGGAGGAAGAGATATTCATGGATAGGATCTTCCTATCACTTGAGAGATCTATTGGAGGAGGTTCATTTCATATTTTAAATCATCTTCAGCCATCTCCGGTTATTTTTTGAGTTGCAGCTGCTACCCAGCAACTCCGGCATTTCTGCAGATTTTCCATTTGTACATGTATTGCAACCAATCCTTCTAAGGATTGTGTATTATTGTTGTCTTAGTGTTTTCAGGGGTTTAGAGCTTGCTCCCCCTAATTTATTGAGCTTATATTGTCATATCATTACATTTACATTTTTTATATTGCAGTGTCTCCATATAGACTGCGCAGTCATAGCTTGGGTGCTCATATATAGCAGTGTTTTGTCATAGATCATGTACTTGTCTCTTGAGGCTTTCATTTCCAAAGCTAGAGTGATTGAATCCTCAAATAATTGTACTCTATTGTTGCTATATTATAAATTTATCATCTATTTGCATCTTCATGTGTCCAGGCTCATTAAAATAATGTTATATTTCCATTGTATTTTCATACATTGTTGCAGTCCCTCATGGGGCACTTTTCTGAGGACAACTAGGTGTGGGATATCTGTTTAACCCACCTAGAAGGATTTCTTTGGAGACATATCTTGGAATTAATTCTTAGATACATTGATCTAAGGGATCCAGGTCCTGGTTTCAATTCCTGTAGTAGCCATTACTGGAAAATTCATTTTCCAGTCATGCCTTTCTAGCTGTTCCAGATTTGGAATATTACAGTGGTATCATAGCATAGTCTTGGCTCAACCTGTGAGTCTAAGCCCAAGAGATCAGAAGATTGAAGAGTATTATATTTATCTCATCATATTTCAGATCCATGAAGACACTCCCCAAGGAGGAGAAGCATAAAGAAGAGGAAGAGCCCTGCACTTCCTATTCCCAACGAGAAGGAGAAAAAGAAAAAAGCAGAAGAAAGACTCCATATTTTGGAGAACAAAAAGAAAAAGGGGATAAGCTTACAAAGCTTCTTCCTAAATATATACATATGATTCATAAATAATTTGAGGAGATCCAGAGGGAGATGTGTAAATTATCTCCAAGAGGGTTTCTACCAAAGGAAAACTCTAGATTTTCACATGAGTGTAAGCAAGAAGCTACACACCATCTTGTACAACGCAGTCACATGCCCAGGATTACCGGAAGAAATATGGAAGGAGAAGAAGAGGTTGCTAGGAGGGAAACTCTTAGTGATTTCTTGAAAGAGTATGATTTTCAAACTCATAAATTCAAAGATCATCTCAGTTTTTCAGAGTTCTGCAAGATGAAGGTGAATGGAAGAGAGCAGCAGGATAGATTTAATCTATCTACCTTTGAGGGTTCACCAGTATGTTCAGCCAAAGCTTGGGTGGAGGAATTAGAGACCTTCGTGCAACAGAACCACATTCTTGGAGATGACGCCATCAGAGTTGAAGCGTTGGATTTGTGAGGTAAGGCCTATGTCTGGTGGATCTTTGAATCCTTTTCTTTGAGAAATGTAAACATTTCATCATATGCTAGTTTCACTAAGGCATTATTGAAACTATTTGATGGAAGGATTCATGAAACATGCATGGTGGAGACAAACAAGAAAACTCAAACAAAACCCTTGCATGATAACGTAATACCACATCAGGAGGCTGAAAACTTGCACCATACTTTGCCGAGAGAGAAACTTTCTTCTCATACTTTTGAGTAGGAGAGCATGGAGACCTATTTTTCAGAAAGGGATCCAATCATGGGAGGGTTTCCCATTCATGTTGCAGAGATTGGGGGTAACAGCGCTGTTAGATCTGGATTTGATCTAGCACCTCATGCAGAGGTAGGAGGAGATATTTCTCCAAGTAGAGGGATGCTTGCATATTTGCAAGGAAGTCCCCATGATCTCATATGTGGAGATCAAGGCACAACTCATGTTCTATCTATGCCATTGTTGAGAAGGTGTGAAACCATAGAGACACGAGGAGGAGATAGAAAGAATACCCAGCATCATGAGATGAGGAGTACACATCCCTATTCATTTATGGATGTTGATGCACCTAATAAGGTGATTGGATTGCGCAGTGGAAGCATGGAGGGTTATCTCCATTCATCTATTTAGTCATCTCTTGATGACGATGTCTCATTGCATGGAGACATTTTGCCGGGGAGGCCACTGGATCAACAAAGGAGGATGGATGCTTCATCAGTTGAGGCACCACTCAGTGATTTTAAAGGAGTGGGAACCTTGGGAGAGCTTGATACAGTGCTGGGAGTCCTGGGTAGACTCAAGGAGAGAGAGAGAGCATTCTCTCAACATCATCAGTACCCACTTCCATTTTAGATTTTGCACTGTGGCAGAAGCATTAGGGGAAGGATAGCAACCTTCCAACTTACATCTTTGGCATGGGAGATGTCAAAGAAGATGGTGACCATATGACAGATGTTCTTCATGATAGATCATCAACGCTGTTACTATGGAGGTTAGATCCACATTGGAGCTCCCATCTATTAGTGGAATATTCCAAGGATATTCATACTTGTATGATATTGGATGACTAGTTGCATGAGGAGGGATATTCAGTCATATATGGGGTCATCTTCTATCATGGTAGGATCTTCTTTCCTAGAGATTCCAAGCTCAAGGAGAAGTTGCTACACGTAGCTCAGGAGGATTTCCTTTCCAGTCCCACTTGTTCTATGAGAGCATACCACACCATCATGGAGGGGTGTTTCTGGATGGGCTTTGAGGAGGAGATATATCATCATATGAGCAGATGCATGGACTAGATGGAGATGGAGGAGAGACATGACTCTTTGAGAGAGTTAGCACAACCACCTCTTTCCACTTAGAGGATGAGAGGAGACTCATCTATGAGCCACTCCATTTGTATGATCAGAGAGTATGGTAACAGTATTCATTATTGTTTACATGAGGATTCATATGATGTATGTATATTTCCCTTAACCATACATGTGCAGGATATTTCTCCAAAGATGAGAAACCTTTCTTTTGAGCTTCATGGTCTAGTTGAGACCATAAGCCTGATTGATGGCGATTCCCTAGGAAGACTTGGGGAAGAGGCATATGATGGAGGACATGCTCATTGTACACATTACATCATTCACTTCCTCCATACTTATGAGGAGATTGGAGCAGTAGGCAAGTGGTTGAGAGGCCACACTTTTTATCAATCTCTATTGCAGTTGAGGGTCAAGCTACGCTGGTTTCACTTGAGGGACCATTTTCCTTCTCATTTGTTTCATATGGCAGAAATTATGATTCTCATCTTTGCTCCCTATGAATCTATTGTTTCTGTCTTTATGAGGAGCATACTTGGGAGGGAGACACATTGGGTGAATGTGTCATTTGAGGGAGGAATTTCTCACACTTTTTGCACTTCATGTTCTAAGGGGAGAATGGGAGATATGGCCACTAGAGAAATTCACTTGTTTCCATATGAGGTGAGCCATATGATATATGACATGCCATATGTTGATGACTTCCAACTCATCATATATGGAGATACTTGGGCCAACATGATTGGCAGCGTTGGAGGAGAGATCATTGGAGATCTAGTCTTCATCTTTCCACTTGAGGGAAAGTATTTTTCAGCCCAGGATCAACACTTCCTCTCCATTTATCATAGATGGATAGCATGGGGTAGGCTACATTGTCTACCATGTGCAGAATTTCAGCCCACCCTCTTTGCCGAAGCCAAAGGTTGATGACAGTTTTCAGGAGTTTCCTAGTTGGGAGGTGACTCATTTTGCATGGCTCACAGCTTGGAGATGGAGGATCCATATGGGAAAGATAGTTCCCATTATATTCTAGATCCCATTATTCAAAGGGACCTCTAGACATCACTTTTCTATCCTCTTGAGTATTTCACCTTTACATGATGATGGCTTGACAGCTGACTTACATGCTAAGAAGGAGAAATGTGGAGGTTTGATTGATGAGATAGCATCACTTTCCTTGGAGGAGATCATCATACAGGGATGATAAAAGGAGAGAAGAAGAAAACTCAATCTATCCTTGCACTTTCTTGAGGACAAGCAATCTTTGAGAGGGGAGGACTGTAATATTCCAAAATTTGCAAGCAGAAAATTGGAATATTAATTTTTTCTTATGGCATCTAAGAGATGAATAAAATGGGTAAAAGGCCTATGAGTAGGAGTAAGATACTTCATAATGTGAAAAGGATCAATGGAGCAGCTTAATTTTTCATTTTCCAGTGTGAAAAGTGGGCAATTGCATGAGGAGAAGGTCAAGTTTAACCAAGTCAATCACGTTGCCTAAGAGGTGTAGCTTGCATGAGAAGACAACGTAGTTTTGGAGCGAGAAATATTATTGTGGAAGAAACCCTAATGTGTGGGGTCCAGGGCATAGAGGCATTCACTTGCATAAAAGGGGGAAGAGGCAACCATAGTGAGACAACTTGGATCATTTGATTATTTGTCTGTTCAGACTATTTGCAGTCTCCAGCTGTTCAGCTGAGTTGCAGTGTTGTATAGCATGAGGGATTCCTGTTTAGGATTTCCTCTCCTTCTTGAGAGGCCTCTTGAAGGATTTCAATTCATTTTATCCACATCCTAGATCAAGGCCAAATCCATGTATTCATTCACTGCGTTATTTCTACTGAAGTATAATGTAGTGTTGCTGGGTGTTGCATTGGAGGAGTTCCACAACACCATTCCTTGTCTCATCTTTTAGAGGAAGGGATATCTATTCCTCAGGAATGTTATAAGGAAGGTTTCAGAGCTAATTTTCTCATCTTGGCATCAAGGCCTAGCATCTCCAATCATAGGCAGTGCAATCTATTCTCCAAACTGCATTATTTCAGTGCACACTTGCAGTGAGGGGTTGCACCATCATTTTGGAGGAAGAGATATTCAGGGATAGGATCAACCTATCACTTGAGAGATATGTTGGAGGAGGTTCATTTCAGATTTTACATCATCTTCAGCCATCTCCATTTAAGTTCTGAGTTGCAGCTGCTACCCAGCAACTCCGGCATTTCTGCAGATTTTCCATTTGTACATGTATTGCAGCCAATCCTACTAAGGATTGTGTATTATTGTTGTCTTAGTGTTTTCAGGGGTTTAGAGCCTGCTCCCCCTCATTTATTGAGCTGATATTGTCATATCATTACATTTTCATTTTGTATATTGCAGTTTCTCCATATATACTGCGCAGTCATAGCTTGGGTGCTCATATATAGCAGTGTCTTGTCATAGATCATGTACTTGTCTCTTAAGGCTTTCATTGCCAAAGCTTGAGTGATTGAATCCTCAAAGAATTTTACTCTCTTGCTGCTATATTATACATTTATCAGCTATTTTCATCTTCATGTGTCTGGGCTCATTAAAATAACGTTATCTTTCCATTGTATGTTCATACATTATTGCAGTCCCTCATAGGGCACTTTTCTGAGGACAACTAGGTGTGGGAGATCTGTTTAACCCACCTAGAAGGATTTCATTGGAGCCATCTCTTGGAATTAATTCTTAGATACATTGATATAAGGGATCCAAGTCTTGGTTTCAATTCCTGTAGTATCCATTACTGGAAAATGCATTTTCTAGTCATGCCTTGCTAGCTGTTCCAGATTTGGAATATTACATTTTCCTTGTAGGAGGATCATTGGGAGGTGGAACTATAGGATCCATAGGCTCCATGGGAGTATCAATATCATCTGACTCTGGTATAGAAGGACCATCTATAATGTATTTGTCATCGTCATCTTCCTTGGGATGTGGAGGAAGGTCTCTTTCTTTACTGAGTGAAACATTTTCATCAAAGGTTATATCGCTGCTAATTTCAACCTTCCTCTGACTAGGAATGTATATTATGTAAGCCTTATAGTTTTCATAGTAACCCATAAAATACCTTTTCTACATGAATATTCCAACTTATTTATTTTTTCTTTCGGCACATGAAATAATATTAGACATCCAAATATGCGAAGATGGTTGATTTCGTGTTCGTTACCTGTAAACATTTCTTCTATAGTCTTGTTTCTCAATGCTTGATAAGGCACCTGGTTTTGAACATACATGACAACATGTGTGGCTTCAACCCAGAGAAAATTTGGTACCTTTTGATCATGAAGCATGGCACAAGTAACTTCCATTATCAATTGATTCTTCCTTTCAGCTAAGCCATTCTATTCAGGTGTATAAGGCACACTGGTTTCCTTTTTAATCCCTCATTTCTTTCAAAATGTTATGAATTATTCTAAAATGAATTCTCCTCCACTTTCAAATATGAAAATATTGATTATTTTCACTAACTAATTTTCAACCGAAGATTTCAATTCCTATAATATTTCGAAGCCTTCATACTTGTGCTTGAGATAGTACAACCATGTATTTCTTAAGAAATATTTAATGAAGGTGATGTAATAGAGATGACCACCAACTGAGTGTACATGCATTAGACCACATATATCTGAATGAATGAGTTGGGGGATGTCAGTTTTTTTGTTCTTACAGAAGGGGAATGGTCCGCTTGTTTTCTTTCCACTTTCAAAACCTTGAAAAAATCCATCATGCTAAGTTTGAACATTGGGAATACCTAATACCAATCTCTTCAATTTAAGAATAACATAATAGTTAAGATGAGCCAACCCACAGTGCCATAATTCACTGAGATGATGTTAGGTCCCTATATTACTAGTATAGTCCTTTATTGTTGTTAGTGTAACCCCCTTATTGATGTTATTGTACCCCCCCTTATTGTTATTATTGTACCCTTGTAACCCCCATATTTTTATTATTGTGCCCTTAAATTATTATTGTTAGGTAGGCTAGAATTACATTGTGGCCCCACTGGGATTACATTCTGGCCACATGGACTCCTATATATAGAAAGGAGGTTTTGTAATTTGAATCATCCAAGAATTGTTCATTCATGTAATGTATTAGAGGTTTCCCCCTCGAAGTGGCTTATTTATAAGGTTTTGATATCTCTTTTCTTCTCTTTTTGGAGCTGGTTTCACAACATTTGGTATCAGAGCTTTGAGATTCTAGGGTTTCACTACTCCAAACAGGTCATCGTGGAATTTTTGCTATAACATTTTTTCTACGAAGGTTTAGAATCTGAAATTTTTATAGTGCGAAGCCAAAATCCTGGGGAACATCATCGAAAAATTTCAAAGCTTGGTTCACAATATTTTTTGAGATATGATCTATGCAAGTTAGGTCATTTTGCAGGCTCTTGAATTTAACCTAAAAAGGTCATTGTCGTATTTTTGTAATAACTTTTTTTCTACGAAGGTTCAGAAGCTAAAATGTTTATATTGAGAAGCCAAAATCCTGAGGAACATCGTCACACAATTTCAGATATTTTTTCGTAATATTTTCAGAGATATGATCTGTGGAAGTTAGGGATTTTTGAGGCTTCTAAATTTCATCTCAAAGAGGTGATCGTGGGAAAATATTCATAGCTCTCTCTCTGAGCATCGGATTGGAATGTTGTAAAAAGTGATCGAAATTACACAGACTTTTGTTCTTTGTCTATCAATTTTAGAGCCAAAGGAGGAAACCGTGACACGTGGTAAGTCGTACAGGTTAGCTCTACTGAACCAGTCCAAAATTGTGTCATTGTGGGAGATTGGACATAACTTTCCATTGAAGAATCCAAATCAGATCAGACTTATGGAATTTGAAAGAAGCTTCAGAGGGCTACTGCAGGGATTAATTTCAAATATTGAGGATCCTTAATTATAGAGATAATTTAATTTCAATATCGAGCTCCTCAAAAGCAAGTAAAAGGTGTGTATTTTTTTTATTTTTATTTTTCCGAATTGCATAAGTTTTGTTTGAAGAATCAATTTGAATTGATTCCAAGGGCATATTGTAGAATAGATATCAGTATTGGATTCTAAAATGGCCCCTAAAAATAATTCAACACCCATTAATCCTTTAGAAAGCTCTACTATGACTCATGAAGACGAAGAATGGCAACATGACATATCAAAATTACAAGAGCAAGTGCAACAAATTTCGCTCTCGCAAAGAGCAACAAAAAATGACATGGAATTTTTGAAGAAAGGCGTGGAAAATAAGATGGATGGTTTGAAGAAAGGCATGGAATCTAAGATGGATGGTTTGAAGAATGGCATGGAATCTAAGATAGATGGCGTGGAATCTAAGATGGATGGTTTGAAGAATGGCATGGAATCTAAGATAGATGGCATGGACGCTGGCATGGAATCTAAGATGGATGACATGGAAGCTAAGATTGATGAGAAAATGGAAAACATGAAGAATGATCTAAAAGCAGACATGGAAGGTTTGACAAAGTTGATACAAGAAATGTTTCCTAATGGTGAAAAGATAGTAGAGGAAACTCATGATGAGAACAAAATAAATGTTAATCGTGACTTCATAAACTCTAATTTTAGCGGGAAGAACCACCATATTCCAAAAATGGATATGAGGAAGTTTGATGGAAAGGATCCTGTAACATGGATACTACAAATGGAGCAATATTTTGATCTCCATAATGTGCAAAACACACAAAAGGTATGCATTGCAACTTTACATTTAGAACAAAATACATTTGTATGGTATCGATGGCTTTGCTCCCATAAAAAAAATTGTCACTTGGTCAATTTTTACGGAGGAAATGATAGCACATTATGAGGATACAAAGAGAAACACCTTCTTTAGCCAATTGATAAATCTCAAACAAAAGGGTTTAATGGGGGAGCACATTGAGGACTTCCAAAAATTGAATATAAGGGTAACTGATATTCCAGAGGAACACATGATTGATCTCTTCATGGGTACTTTAAAGGATAACATCCAACATGAAGTTCGCGTTTTGGAACCTGATTCATTGGAGAAGGCATTCAGGTTGGCAAGAAAAATTGAATGTAAAATTATGGCGACAAGAAAGCCTACCACTCACTTCTATAAAGAGGGAAGTGTTGCTACTCCTAGATTTCCACAACCTACAAGGTTGACACCACAACAATTGGAAGAAAAAAGAGCAAAAGGGCTTTGCTACGGTTGTGATAGAAAATACACTAAAGGTCATAAGTGTGTTGAGAAGAAATTATTTTACATAGATTGTGAAGAGGAAGAAGAAAATGAACAAGAAGAGGATATACACCAGGAACCAACCCTAGAAGAGGAAGAAATGAGTTTGACCATATTGTGTAATGCATTGGCAGGAATTACCACTCCTCAAACTCTCAAGATAGAAGGACATATCAAGAAGAAAAAGGTAATAGTGTTGATTGATTCCGGTAGTACCCATAATTTTATTCATTGTAAGGTAGCCAAGGAATTGAATTGTTTCCTATACCCAGCACCAAAATGTCAAGTGATGGTTGCAAATGGAGGAACTATAAATTTCTCTAGAAAATGCCATATTATCAAGCTAACCATGGGGGAATATGTATTGAATAGTCCAATGCTTTCCATTCCTATGGGAGGTGTTGATGTTGTACTAGGAGTACAATGGTTACAATCTTTGGGGATGGTAGATTTTAATTTTCAAGAACTTTTCTTGAATTTTTTTTCACAAGGAAAGGAAGTCGAATTACGGGGCATTGCAGGGAAGCCAGGAAAGATAATAAGATCTAATGTCATGACAAAGCTTCTAAAGAAATAACAACGAGGTATAATTGCACAATTATGCTCACTAGAAGTTCCAACATCAAAATCATCTATTTCTGCAGATCTCCAAAAGGTCTTGGACAATCATTCCAAGGTTTTTGAAAGTCCAAAATGACTCCCACGTATTCATGATCATGATCATGCTATTCATTTGATTCCAGGAAGTGTTCCTCCAAACTTTAGGCCTTATAGATATCCTTATGTCCAAAAGAGCGAAATTGAACGTATGATTGTAGAAATGTTAGAGGCGGGTATAATTCAACGTAGTCAAATTTCTTTCTCTTCTCCTGTAGTATCGGTACACAATAAGGATGGATCATGACGCATGTGTTCGAATTATAGGGAGCTCAATAAGCTCACCATTAAAGATAAATTTCCCATTCCTGTGATTGATGAATTATTGGATGAATTACATGGAGAAATTTATTTTACCAAATTGGATCTTCGTTCAGGGTATCATCAAATTAGAATGAAGACTGAATATATTCCAAAAACAACATTTCGAACTCATAAGGGTCATTATGAATTTTTGGTCATGCCTTTTGGCCTTACCAATGCACCTTCTACATTTCAAGGGTTGATGAATTCCATTTTCAATCCCTTCCTTAGAAAATTTGTGCTAGTATTTTTTGATGATATACTAATCTACAGCAGGTCTTGGAAGGATCATGTTGAACATGTTGACAGGGTGCTCAAACTATTGCAGGAAAAACAATTATATGCAAAAACATCCAAATGTTTCTTTGGAGTACAAGAGGTGGAATATCTGGGTCATATTATATCTCATGAGGGTGTTAAAGTAGACCCTAATAAAATTAAAGCCATTAAGGAATGGAAAGTCCCCACGACCATAAAGCAGTTGCGAGGATTTCTCGGGTTAACAGGGTATTATCGCAAGTTTGTTAAGAATTATGGGAGAATAGCAACACCTCTAACAATATTATTGAAGAAAGATGCATTTTCATGGACTCCTGAAGCAACTAAGGCCTTTGAACATCTTAAAGAGGCAATGTGCCTAGCACCGGTCTTAGCTATGCCAGACTTCACAAAAACCTTTATTGTGGAATGTGGTGCCTCAGGAAATGGAATTGGTGCAGTTTTAATGCAGGAAGGAAGACCCATTGCTTTTGAAAGTCGTCCAATCAAAGGAAAGTATTTACAGAAACCTATTTATGAGAAGGAAATGTTAGCAATCCTGCATGCACTAAAGAAATGGAGAACTTACCTAATGGGAAGACACTTCAAGGTAAAAAATGATCATGATAGTCTTAAACACTTTTTGGAACAAAGACTATCTTCAGAAGAGCAACAAAAATGGGTGACAAAGATGTTGGGTTATGACTTTGAAATAATCTACAAAAAAGGAAAGCTTAATGTTGTTGCAGATGCACTCTCAAGAAAGAATGAAGAGGTGGAAGCATTGCTTTGTGCCATTTCTATTATCCAACCAGATTGGATAACTGAAGCAAGAGATGAATGGAAGAAGGACAAAGATGTATGGATACTCATTCAAAAGTTGCAGCAAGATCCTAGTACATCTGATACATTTAGTTGGAAAAATGATTCCTTATGGTACAAAGATCGCTTATATCTTTGTAAGAATTCCAACTAAAACAAAAGATTCTTCTGGAATTGCACACTTCTCCTTTAGGAGGACACTCAGGATTTTTAAAAACTTACCACAGGGTGAAGAAAGAATATTTTTGGGATGGCCTTAAATCTGATATTCAAAATTTTGTGGCGGAATGTTTGGTTTGCCAGCAGAATAAAGTTGAGACAATTAAGACCCCAGGACTTCTACAACCTTTATCCATTCCAAGTCAACGTTGGGAGGAGATTTCAATGGATTTTATCACAGGTTTACCTAAGTCCGAAGGAAAGAGTGTCATCATGGTGGTAGTTGATATAATTACCAAGTATGCACACTTTTGTGCATTATCTCATCCATTTAAAGCAAGTACAATTGCTACTACATTTATGGACAGAATTCAAAAGCTACATGGAAGCCCAAGGGTTATTGTGAGCGACAGAGATACCATTTTTACTAGAAATTTTTGGACAGAGTTATTTTCTTGTTTGGGTACTCAATTAGCTCATAGCTCATCTTATCATCCTCAATATGATGGTCAAACTGAGATAGTAAATAAATGTTTGGAAGGATGTATTCGTTGTTTTGTATCTGATAAAAAAACACAATGGGTCAAGTGGTTACCTCTAGCTGAATGGTGGTATAACACTTCCTTCCATACTTGATGAGGAAAGAAAAATCATATTGGAACCTGAAGTGGTCACGGAAATAAGAACTCAACAGCTATGGAATCGATCAATTTTAGAGTATCTTATCAAGTGGAAGAAATTACTCACTGAAGATTCTACATGGGAGGATGAGAATTTTATACAGAAGCACCCAAAGCTACTCAAGCATTGAGGACAACACTTCTTTGAGGGAGAGGGGCATGTTAGGTCCCTATATTACTAGTATAGTCCCGTATTGTTGTTAGTGTAACCCCCTTATTGTTATTATTGTACCTTTGTAACCCCCATATTGTTATTATTGTGCCCTTAAATTATTATTGTTAGGTTGGCTAGGATTACATTGTGGCCCTAATAGGATTAAATTATGGCCCCATGGACTCCTATATATAGAAAGGAGGTTTTGTAATTTGAATCATCCAAGAATTGTTCATTCATGTAATGTATTGGAGGTTTCCCCCTCGAAGTGGCTTATTTCTAAGGTGTTGATATCTCTTTTCTTCTCTTTTTGGAGTTTGTTTCACAACAGATGATTGGTGTTGTGAAATAATGATAGAAGTGGCCTTCCCATGACTTTGTAGAGTCCCTTAGATCTCATACCTAATGTAAATGCATCTTTCATATGTGAATCAACAGGCCAAGATAAGACCTTTCCATTGATGAAGGAAACCCTCATCCCTTTATATTTTAATGCATATATAGAAACAAAATTGTTCATTACACTTGGTGCATACATAACATCATGCATAAATATTGATTCTCCGGAGTTCAACCGAAACTTGACAGTTACAAATCCTTTTACAAGATGAGTGGAGATATCACCAGGAATAATTTTCAACTTGGTCTCCCTCTCTTCTATATTAGAGAGGACTTATCTGTATCGAGAGAAGTGATGAGTGGCCTCGCTGTCAACCAACCAACTATCCAAAAATATAGTGGAGAAGAACTAGTATGTGCAGAAATAATAATATATTCATTTTTATTCACAACATTACTTTCATACCTCGGAGCCCTTGAATTATTATGAGAATGACTTTCTTCTTCACGATCACTTGAATATTATCCTCTCCTTTCATATTTTCTGTCATGGTCGTACCTTTGATTTCTTCGTCTTATTTTAGCATTGAAAATCCTTTTGGTGTTGTATCGTGGCCTCTTTCTCCTATCGAGACAATCACATGCATAGTAACATTTCTTGTGGAACTTGTAGCATTCAATATGGGCTAGTGAACTATCATAATTTCCTTTTGACCTTTTCCTTTTTTTATGGGAGACATATGTAGCAAAGTCTCCTTCTTCATGCTTCTGAATCCTCCCTCTTGCTATCATCCTAGATTATTCTTGAGTGATTTTTCCAACTATCTCATGAAATGGCAGAAGAATGTTGATGTTACTGATAGTAGTGACGAATGTTTCCCAAAAATAAGGTACACCTCTCAGAGTAAGTACAACCAACTCTTTTTCAGCTATATTCTCTCCAACTCTCTACAGTTGATCTCTAAGATGAGATATCCTCATAATGTAAGACTAAAGAGTTTCATCTTTGTTCATTTCAGTTGCTTGAGTTGATATTTGAAGGTGATAATCTCATTTAGATTTTTCACTTCATACATTTCAGATATCTTTTCATAGATATCTTTAGATTTTATTAAATTCCCAACATATGTAAGTAAATGATATTGTAAACCATCGGTTGTGATTTTTTTTTCTTTAGAGTCACATTTATTATATTTTTTCTTGATGGCAGTGGAGGAATATTCTGAAGGCTCGAGCACACTTCCTTAAATGTATTCCAGCACATCATTGTTGTCAGCAATGATATCCAATCTTACTTTCCATGCAACAAAGTTAGATGCATAGAAGGTAGAGGAAGACATCTAACATTGACTTGTAGATCTACTTTCCAATAGAGTTGTAGATATGATTTTTGATAGTGAGTGCTCCACTACTTATCTTCTCTTGGGATTTTTCATCACCTCAGGTCTGATACCATATTATATTTTCAATATTGTTCTATGCTCAATCAATTACTTTAGCCCAAATTACATTTCATTGATAGTGCATCCAAATAATATCAATGTAAATAACCATAAAAAATAACTAAACATATAAAAACACATGTAGTGACATAGAAGACAATAGCACAACCATAAGAGACAACAAATTGGTCCAAGACTAGGGAAAAATCCCACTATGGGGGAAACCCTTTCAAATCTTCTTCTTCAATAGATTGTCATAAAATGTTTTCAACACAGAGTACAATGATCCCAATAAATCTATGTAGTGGAAATAAATAGATAAGATCTATACATATGCAGATCTAAAATATCAAAATCACATATCCGATGAATCACAAAAAAAAAAGTGATCTCAGTTTCCCAGTTCTAGATAAAGATCCATAATGTTGTAAGTGATTGTTCTGAAGTGACTGTGACTGCATGACAGAAGGATGAACGAAATATGCAATCAAGTGAATGAGATAAAATCCATATTTTCCTATTAAATATCTTAACTGCGGCCTTAAGGTAGTGTTCCCCTAGTTGAATCACCCTTAACCATGACCTGAGTGTTCTGTGCCTGCAGTTAAGGGTCTGATTAGCCTAGAATCCTAGCCACGCCTTGAAGAATGTTTTCCCATGTCTTTACTATCTCAACCACAGCCTTAAAACAACCTTCCAACAGTTTTTTTTAAGCTCAACCCTTACCTGCCCGTGGCCTGCCCACAGTCATGGCCCAGAACACCCAGATCGGATGTGAGACCCTGCCTATGATCCCGATCCTTAGCGTGAGCTTCTCCTGACGTACCTGTGTGGGCCAAAAACAGAAAATACAAACCAATACAAAAATAATATGAAGACAATCTCATGAGAAAAATGTGTGCAAATGAACTTGGGGTCACTTCTATTTATAAATTTGTGAGGCACCGCTTGGGGCTTTGACCGAATCCAGATGAGTTTAGGACGACCCAAAAAATAATAAAATAATTCATAACTTAACTTCTACTTAACTAATTGGGCAGATCTATAGGTTGGTTTTGGTCCTTTAGAAAAGAATAATCTAATTAAATTATAATCTTAACCCTATGAGTTTTCCAATGTGTAATTTGACTCTAGTTGCAAACATTAACTCAGAGTAGTTTTGAGGTAAATATATAATGCTAGAAACCTAAGGTGATTTATAACCAATACTTCAAATTTTTTTTTTTAAGTAAAAAAATCCATCAAGCCATCAAACTATGGATGTTCCCAAAATTTACGTCAATCCACCATAATGAATTGATTATATGATCACACCTCCTTGTGGCAACCTCATGGAGTAAATACTACCAATTTTATAATGCCTCATATGAGTATGATGAAAAATAATTAATATTATTCCAACTCAGCATACCATCTATTGTTGGGTTGACATAGTCATCATGCTAACTTGTTATGTTATAAATGTTGTAGAGGTCTACTGCATCAATATCCTCTCTCAAAATGTCGATGTAGTAGTCCCCTTAATTAGGGTCTAGTGGCGTGACTAACTGTAACAACTCTCATCTAACACCCAAATTTTTTATTTTTTTTCTACCCTTTCCAATCTTCTTCTACGCCTTCTAAGTTAAATTTAATACTTATTCTAATTATTCCTTAAGTATGTATTTTTTTTCTTCTGAATATGGCTACTTCTATATTGATACAAAATAATATTACAGAGAGGCCGAGGCCTCAGGAGTTCCAGCCCAATGCTGCGGCATTCTTACATAACAAGCTGATAATTGACCATCAAAACAGGTAGGAAGCTGACCATTAGAACTTTGAAGAACTGTGATCCTGTCTGTTCCTAAGAGATGAGTGACTTCTATGACTAGAAATTGAACATACCTTGACAGAGTGACCCCTATATAGTAAGCCAGAGTGGCAAGATTCTTACAATTTCGATCCATAACAAAACCAAAAATGACAGTTCGAAAACCTGTGACCATAGCTAGAACGAGGACATTAACCGGATTATGACTCTCGCGCAGGGGAGACCCACCATATAACAAAGTAGTGACCAAAAAAACAGAAGAACAGTTAAGCAAAAGCACCATATGGAAATTGAGCACCTTCAGGCTAACGGAGACCAAAAAACCGGAAGCGCAAACCTGGTTACACTTAATGAGCAGAGGGAGGATCTTCCTCAACAATGAGGTAGCCAAATTTGTAGGGATCATCATCTTTAGGAGGAGGGCTATCCTGGCGCTCAGGCCCACCATCAATAGGAGTAGTGGAGCTTGCCTGAAGTCCCATATTGGCCTCCAGGCCAGGAGTAACATTCTGTTGGTTGTCCGGCTGAGGATTTTTGTGCTCGGCTTTCGCTTTCGGCTCCAGAGAAGCCTCCGGTATGTCCAGGACATGACCCGAGGAG
This sequence comes from Pinus albicaulis, assembly GCA_034641835.2. Classification (NCBI taxonomy): domain Eukaryota; kingdom Viridiplantae; phylum Streptophyta; class Pinopsida; order Pinales; family Pinaceae; genus Pinus; species Pinus albicaulis. The sequence continues at coordinate 1,138,964,774 of CM076579.1, read as the reverse complement.
ACCTGTTCTGAGGAGGCTGCCCGGAGGTCAATGGTAACCGTGGCTAGGAGAGATATGTTGCTAATATTGCAGGGGAAATGAAAACGCGCATGGTGAGAATGCGCCCTGGATGACAAACGAAAGTGCCCAGCAGGATTAAATTGATTATGACCCCTTCCACGACCTCTTCTCGTTGCAGGAAAGCGGACAGTTCCAAATTCAGAAGAGTAAGATGAAGAGTCAGAACTGGAGGGGGAGGACCTGCGAATTGCACGCCCACTGGAACCACCTCACCTACAATGCATTCTCGGGTGAAGGCGAGGCATGGTGTTAAGAGCAGGGGGAATGACAAGGGCAGTTTGAACCTGCGGATGGCTGGTAGGTGAAAATGGCGGACGAAAAAGATTACAGGAGGAACAGTTGGTGAAATGGAAGCCCGGCAGAATGGTAATGCAACAGCTCAAAGCGCATCGAGACCCTGTGCTGGTGCGTGAGCTATGCTTAGCAGCAGCAAGGGAGCAACATACGCGGAGGGGCTTAACACAAATGAGCCCGTCCGAGAGCGCCATGACAGAAGAAGGATCGAGCTGATTTCGGGGAGTGAGCTTCCATAAATTGGCAATTAAGAACTGGACGGTAGCAGTTAAGAACTGGAGCATGCGAGGATGGGTGGCGGTGGTGATGAACCACGCGCCAACCCACCTGACCAGCTGCGTGCCATTAAACATGAGGCCCACCCGCATCCGGGAGCTTCCTTAAGTATGTATTAATATTACTAAGGAATAGAATTTTATCGAATAGTGGAGTGTGCTCTTCCATAATCTAATTATAACATTCACTTTACATTTTTTCTTCCAAATTTGTAAAAGAAAGGTATTACGCACTGGACAATTACAAGTAAGGTATTATACATAAAATTGACCCTTAGGGAATTATATGTTGTAATCACAAATATATGTTTTCTTATAATTGCATTCTACCCTTTATGACTATGTTGTGTCGAGGTATTATATTGTCATCTCTTAATATAATTCTTTTTCGTCAGCATATATATATACATTGGTGAATGATTAAATTGGTTACTCCATCGACTCACTATACGTATGTTAAGTTCGACCCTTAACCCCTTAATTAACACCTTAGTCATCCTAAGAAAACCCTCCTCAGACATACCATAATTGTTGTACCATTGACTATGCGATTTATCATTTACGCTACCCTAAGTAGCTTACGCCTTGGTGTGCATTGGGAAGTGAAATCTGTAATGGGAGTAATGGTAGTCGTATCATTATGATCCATTTGCATTTATATGCCAAATGTCTAATTTCTGACATAGTAATATTAAATTATTTCTTTAATTACGGACCCATGTGATTGAGTACTATTACATTCAATTCGAATATCTTCTGTTCGATTCATATGGTCTTTATCAATTAAGAATTCAGGCGTTTCCCAACCCCGCGGCTATCGTATCGATCCTCACCTCTCTTCTCAGATGGTTCCATGTGGACGGTGATATCTCTTCGATTATTAGGGTTTCGTCTAGGATTAAAAAGCTCTCAACATCATTCCATTCCTTTTTACAGGGATCGTTTTTTCCGTTCTTTCCACAGAAGCTTAACGGAGAGTTTTGAATTGCACTCCTATTCAACTCGGCTTGTCTTAGGTAATAGTAAATTCGTTTTGGCTTGTATATCTATATTGTTTCTTCGTTTTCCTATTACAACAGAGGCGAGAGAATTTCCGCCATTTCTCTACTTTGAAGTTCTTACTTTGTATCATATCAATACAGTCGACTTGGCATGTATCAACGTTTTCATTTCTTATATACACGTCTAAGCTAAATTGGAGTTATTGTTATTGTTCAAGGTTAACTTTCCTTTCTATTTTGTTCTGACATTGATCTCATACGAATCATCGTCCCTTCTTATAATTTTATTTTGGTTTATTTTTTAAATAGCCACCGCTAATGAACTCGATTTTTTAGGGTCAATGTTATGAGTTTGACTCATTACTCAGTTAGCCACGGCTACCATGTTATCATTGCTCTATTCGCATTAACTCTCTTCTCCCACCTTACCAGGTAATTTAGTTACTTGGGTAGTATATTTTCTTGTGTTTCTTCTCTTTTTTAACAAATAGAAATCATTTTATACTAATAATTTCCTCTCCATCCTTACAGAGAATTTCCAACTCTTAATTTTTGTATAATGGGTATGTTTTTCTCCCATTATCTCACAATTCATACGTATTTATTTTTTCCATAGTAATATTTAATTTTAAATATTTGTCGATATGAGGATATTAATACTATCTGTATTTGTCGCAGGTAAGATTCCCGCCTTAGATGGTTTGCCTTTGAAGAGAAAACACTTGTATTTATTACCTAGAACGAGTTCTAACCACGCTTCATGCTTTGACACAGGTTGGTTGATGAGCCTCTTTCTGTTTTCCATATTGGGAATAATATTTCCGAAGTGACTGTAGATTTTTTTTTTTCGATTTCGCATTACTATGAATATTGACCCCAATTAATTTCTCGGGGAAAATACACTTGTTATTTTGCAATTTATATGAACAGAACTCTGGAGATTCTATTTCTTAAAAAATTCGGTCCTTAATATATATATATATATATATATATATATATAAGAACATTGATCAATTTTCGAGATATCCTAAAAGGTGAAATTCTGTGGTGTTCACACAGATGTTTAATATTCTTAATTTTATATCTATTCTTAACTCAAGAAATTTTATATAGATATGTAAACTTGGAACAAATATTCCTATTTTCCTCAATTTTATTAACAAAGTAGATAAAATTCTATCTTATTTCACTTTGTATAATACTACAATGTATAAAATTTAGTTTGTAGTAGGGTTTCTATATAATGGATCCAGTTTCTTCATTTATATATATATCACATACCATTGTGTAAAATCTTATAATTTATAGCTTTTCTCTTATTCAAGTATACCTCATTTGTGTTAAATAGAGCTAATTGAAGGTTCAAAAAAAATTTCAACATATGTTTTACCCAGCATATAGAGGATTTCTATATTATGCACTCTGATAAGATTTATGTAGTGAAATATTCGTTTATATATATATATATATATTCAGTATCATACATATATCAGGATTATACTTTCCTAATACATATTTTGTTAAATTTTCCATTTCATTGATCAATATAGATCATAGATTACTTTCACCACAGGTATATCAATGACATCTATCTTTCTATTTATTTCAGAAGTTGAATTTTTCAAATAATTATATCCTCACTGTACCGTATAATTTATTTTTCTTGCACAATTATAATGAGTTCACAGAAATATAGAATATAATTTCTAATTTTCTAATTATTGCTCCTTCCTTACTATTTGAACTAAGATTTTCTTTGCATGCTTATACACAGTTTGGTAAAATCAGATATATTCAGTCCAAAGCATAACTGAACTATTAAAATTCTAAGTAGGTTTCTGTTCATGTACATTTCACATTCTAGAAGCAGATTTATATTACAGCATTCAGTATAAATTATGGAAACAACATATATCTCCATATTTAGACCATCTTCTGGTTTAGAGATTCTGGTTGATAATTTCATATAATTACTATTCCTACAACTATACAGATTTTAGAGATTAATTTCTCCTAATGAAATTTGTTAAATGTAAGGAATAATAAAATATCAGTAGAATTAATTCATACTTGCAACCATATAATTTAACAATATTTCATAACATCATATATAGTAAAAATTTATAAGAATAGTGTGCATACCATTTTTATATTTCTTTTAATCCACAGAACTAGTAAAAATTTATAATATCCTTTAGATCAACAAGCTGAAACTTAAGTGTGCATACCTCTACTTCCTTTGACCAGCCCTCCCAACCATAGAATTCCTCTAGAATTCACCCCCGAGCTAAGATCTCCTCCCCCAGAACAAACCAACCTCAATCTGTTCTGAAGTATCTTACTTAAGCTATGCTCTCCCCAAACCCTGTTTCTAATTATACATCCAGAATCTCAGGATGCTTTTCTTCCTATTTGCCTAGGCTTCCCTTAATAAGGGAATTTAAAGCTGCTTTCTACTTTTCCAGTTTTTTACCTCCTCCCAACTACTTTCCTCATCATTGGGGGATTTATATTTTTCCTCTTAAATCCAAATTAGAAGCCTTGAAAGGTTTTGGGAAAGTCTTAGCCTTATCCATAACCTCATGGATCAGGCTGATGATATCCATTATCATCTCATCATAGTGCACACATAATATTCCATTTATTTTCATTAATAAATATTTAAATAAAAATCCACACAATAATTATCCATTGTGTCCACTTCCCTTTGGATTTTTGTTCAAATGTCTAACTTAAAAAGCATAGAAACTAGGGGTGTTACACTAACCACAAATGCCAGACTCAAAGATCATTTTTGGTTTCTTCAAAATTGATAATAGCTTGATTTTAATAAGCCCACTCAATACCAAGAAACACCAAATAAGGGTCTGTGTCTCCATTATCTCAATGAATTCAAATTTTTGAGACTCCTTATTTCCTCAATGTTCAATTCAACATTTTCAAGTCATCCAATAGGAAATATTCTATATTGATTGGCAAGCCATAATTGAATCGATGACCACACGAGTTTTAGATTTCCCACCAGATTCCATACCTTCCAGTAGTATATATACATGAGATCCCATATCTAATATATTTTTTTTCCATATCATATTATGGAATCGAGGTGTTGAAATGGAAATATTTATTTTTGTGCCTCCTTTGCAACACTTTATTTACTGTCCTTGGTGGTACCTATGCAGGAATGGATTCCTTCTCCTACATGTAGTGGTCAGTCATTTCCTATATGTGGTGGTCAATCATCCTGCATATTTTCTCCACAGAATGTTTGTCCTTCATCAAATCTAAGTAAATCTTAAATTTTTTTTTGAATGGGGCTTACCTCCTTTGGAGTCACATCAGGTGGAGGGACATCATAGACCATTGGACGTAGATCATATATCAGTGCTACTTGTGCTTTCCCCATCGAGCTTGACACACCCCATTCAATTTCCAATAAGTCTCTTCTTTCCTCCTTATATTTTATTTTTCTGTGGTGGTGTTAAATCTTTGAGGAGTATCTGGAGCTTTCCAAACCCACTTGTGAGGCTTATCAAGTGGATTCACACCATCCATACTAGTTCTAGTTCCTCTCCTCATCAGAACGCACACCTAAGGGTGGTATCATCAAAATTTTGTTGTAATCATCGGTATGTTCATCCATCAATTATCCTGCCACTTCACCAATAACTTAAGGAAGCCCTCCATAGCATGATCTAGTTTCCTCCAATATGTAAAACCTATGCGGGGATTTGGATAGTCTCTTTCAAGATGTCTCAGTTTCCCATAGTTGTAATAGATAACTGGCCCTCTGCCACAAAACATTCCTCCTCACCCTCTTCTACGAGGACCTTGTTCTGTCCCTAGTGGTCCTTGTACTCGAGCTAGTGTAGAGAAGTCTCTATCCTAATACTATTGTGTGCCACCATTACATGCCTTTGTCTCCTACATGCGGTAATAATCGAAGGTCCTATCACTCATAAAATGCAATGCATAAGATGAATAAATCTCATGTCTAATAGACTTGCAAAAATAAAATTAAAAAGAGATTCTTCATTAAACTTTGGTGTTTTTGCAACATGGGGTAGTTGGTAAGCGAGTGCCTTGACACTCGGTGAATCTCTTACCATAATCCTGTTCCTTGGGATAATAGGTTTGTTTCTCGTCTAACCACATAACCCATCACTATTAAGAATTCATTTTGGTGGTGATATTCTCTCCTACATATAGTACACCACACCTCTTCACTCTTTTATCTACCTTTTAACAGGTCTTGCAACTATAATTTTAGAGAAACTAACTATAAATACACCTACACCATGCCTATGCTTATCTTCCCTCCTGTAGGTGTAGCCTCCAGTTGGATGGCCATATCCAATGATTCTAGCTAGGAAGTTACATTTTTCTATGTCAACGGGATTTGGAAATGTGATAAAAACCATACTATGAACCATTCTTGATGTTGTGCAGTGAGAATATGAAATATTACTCTATCCATCAAAAAATAAATAATTGTTCATAATCCCAAATAGAATCACAAGTTTTCTACTCGATTTCCTTTATCTCTATTATCCACTTTGATTCGGTCATCAACTTTAAAATTCCTTGTATAGTTCCTTCTTGATGTCTTCCAATGTCCTAGGTTGTCCCAGGGGTGTTGTAGGCTTATACTTCATGTACGATGCTAGCACATGGTCTCGAAAATTCATTTCCAACTAGGAAACCTTTGTACACTCATCTGGAATTTTCTTGAGAATATATACTACCTCACAAATTAACCAATGTTATTTGGGATCCTCTATCCTAGTCCCATGGAACACTAGTAACCTTAGTCTAGAATCAACACTAGCCATTTTCCTTCATTTGGTATCTACATTCTCAAAATTCAATGCCTCTATCATAGTTTAAATAAATTAAACTGATTCTCCTAACTGTAATCCATGTTTCCTCCTTCAATTTCTCCTTCTTCCTCCCTACTTTTACTCTCACTATATACAATATCTTGAATCTTCTACTTGAGAAAATATAGCAAAAAATGAATATCATACCTTAGATTCTGAAGTTGTGTGTGGGGTATTTGGTTTGATCCAAGGGATGGCCATAGCTTGAAAAGTGGTATGTAGTAGATCCTCTACGTCTAGTTGATCTTCTTCCTCCTCTATCCCCTTTCCACTGATACTAGGATGATGTAGTTCCCCACTACCTCTTTCATCATGGTTACCTTTTCCTTTGTCTTGGGTGGAGGGCCCTCTCCATGTCACAATTCACCACTCCTTGTGTAGGAAATCCTCCTATACATCACTCTCTACTCTCTCTTCCTCTTGATCTTCCTAACAATCTTAATATTATCTACTTTTCACACTCTAATTCTACATGGCATACCTCTTCCTAGGTTCCCTGTCAGAAATCAGCTTTGTAATAGTTCTCTTACATATTTTTTAATTCTAGACATATTTTGTTCCACTGCATAGGGTGTGAACCACACAGCTCACCTTTCCCTATCTCAACAATAATGTGTGGTTTTCCACCACTCCTATTTTGAATTCACCAATTACACTCCTAAACTTATTGGGGGATATTTTTCCCCTCTGCAAATCCTCTTTTGACATCGAAACATTTGCATCTCCCATCACTTGTATCTATCTTGAAATCCTTCCCTATCCTTCCTCTAAACCCTCAACTCTTCTACTATGCATAACTCTATTTCTCCAACACTCTTTGCATACCTTGTCCCTTATTTGGTTTAGGCCATCTTCTAATCATCTCCCTAGCTCCCCACGTCACACATAGGTTTATTTTCTCATCCTATCTTATTCTAGTCACATGACACCTTTGTCATAGAGAAAATTTTGTATGAAAGCTAATAATATTCACAAATATTATCTCCATTAATCTCATAATAAGTCTCGTTCAGTTGCACTAAATGAATGGGTGGATTCTACTACAAATTCAACTATGTAGCCTTATAACATGCTATCTAACCGAAAATCAATGGCTCTAGATACCAGGTTACTTAAATTTTTCACATATCATAGCAATTTTGGTGTCTAGGAATATGTTTATGGTAGGTTCCAGTGTCATCATCGCTTTTCCTACTACTTCAACTACTCCCATAGGATGATAGGGAACTATGAAAAGAAATATTTTGGAAACAAAAAAATTACCTCTACAAAAATTATTTTGGACTGATAAGCATATTCCTAGACTATTCCACCATGAAATTGTGTTATCTAGGTCCAACCACAATTATATTTCTTCTTTGGTTGGTCTCCACATCCCCTCTCTAACAAAAAACTTCCAGTCCCTACAACAAAACTATTTGTTGGCTCACAGGAGTGACCGAATTTTCAAATGTAAGCCAATAATTCCCCCTTCAATGCTAGCATTTTCAACACCTGTAAGAAGGTGAGGTCTCACCCATGCTATATTGATGGGTTTTGAAAAATATTTGAAGGGTATGAAACAGAGAAAGGGAAATAGAGACCAATATAGTTTGAAACAACCCACCCCAAATTAGTGCACCTGTGATATGCCACATATATATTCATTAAACAAAAATATAGAAATGTCAAGAATTTTGCTACTGCTAATGAATTCAAACTGAAATAAAGAAAAATAATTCTTCTATTATTTTGCGGAAAGGAAAACTCGCGATATAAACACATGAAATAACATGCAACCATCAAAAAAAAATAACACAATGATTTTACAGGGGAACCCATCTGCTACTTTGCATTAGTTCAAATGAGAATACAGATCGATTACAATGACTTCTTCACACATGAAGCACACCCTACACTGCAATTCTTCCACTCAACTAGGAAATTCGAATTCCAATCATGAAAAGGACTATTTTTAGTAAATTTATTAGTTAACTCGGAGACCAATGAGTTAACAATTTTTATAACTACTCAACTGAACTCCTACAGGCTCTAGTAATGACTAGAGATCATATAACTGAGCTTAACAAATAATAACTCCACTATATTTCTTTATTTTCGCAATAAACCCATGCACAACTCTACTTTTAGCCTAAAAACTTGAATTTACTAATTTAACTAGTATATAAGGCCATTTCACTTCAGCTAACTGCAATCCAAGTCATCCTGCTAATGTGGAAAATCAAATTTCTCCATTTGACTAGGGCACAAGTCAAATGAAGCATTTTCTTGCTACAATTATAACACTCCCTCTTAGTAAGAAAAGGGTTATGCACAACCCTAACATTTCTCCTATGGAACTCAAACTTACCTCTTAACAAATAATTTTTCAAGATTTATGCATCCTGCTCCTTTGTAGGAATGTACTGTAACACAAATAACACTCCCTCTCACTATTTGTTTTGCTACTGCAACAACTGCAACTGAGAAGCATCCAAAATAATGAATCAATTATGTCTCTATGTTGCAATTGTCTCCTAAGTCTTTGACTGCTAATAAATTAAAATGGTCGCTCATGATCTTACTGCATCAACTTATAATCATCCTTTCGCTACTGAATACTATGGGCCCTTATAGAAAGGGTAATTATCCATGAGAAGAGTATATTGCAACTATTGTTTCTATCCTATGGATCCCACCCCAAACTTTGAAACTTTGGGACTAAAGCTCTACATTTCCCCACCTCACTCCTAGAGGTATAATTGTATTCATGGAAAAGCCTACCTCTATCTTGTAGATATTTTTAACTCGAGCACCAATTTGTTTTACTTTTCTAGTATCAACATCCTTCGTATAAGCTTTCCCCTTATTGGATACCACATCATATCCACGATATTGAAGTACATCTACATAAACTATATTTTTCCTTAGACCAAGAATATACATTACATCCTTTAGGTGAATATGGGAGTTTGAGTCCCTCTTAAAGGTGAGAGTGCCAATCCCTTTGGTACTATATCTCCCATCATCTCCAAGCTCTATGGGTAATTGTAGGTCCTTCTCCTCTACGCTACTGAAGAACTCCTTATTTCTTGTAATGTGATATGAAGTACCATAGTCTAGGTAACACTTAATCCCTCTAATTTTTCTTGTCATGCAAGAAATGAGGGTGAAATCCAACTCGAATTGTGATGCAAGAGCATCTCCTCCTGCTCCTATTATTGTATCATTACTAGATTTCCTATTTGGACACTTGGTTGCAAAATGTCCATACTCATGGAAATGAAAGCATTCAATAATACTGAGGTATTTCTTCTTGCCATGGTTCTGGATGGATCATGCCTCATCTTGGTCCTTCTTTCCATTGGTATTCTTTTCTTTTCTTTCCAAGGAAAATTTTTCTTCCTCCTCAACTATTTATGTGACACCATATCTAGTGTTCTTTTTTATCTCCTCTTGCACCAAACTAGACAAAAGTCTCTCCCTATCTGATAGCTTATATCTTCCATAAATCCTGATAGCAATGCTAGTATTTCAGAAGGCCAAGGAGTGATAAGCTCACAATTTCAAATGATGGCACATTTTCTCCTACTCCTCCAAGTTCATCTCAAACGTGAGTGAATCTAGATAGGCATTGAGGAATGGTTTCATTTTTATACATTCAAATGCTCCTGAGTTTATCTCTCAATGCCATTTTCCTCACATCAATGCTACTCTAGAATGGATCTATGAGAGTTTTCCACATTAAAAAAAGAGTCTCCTTTCCATGCAAGTTTAAAACAACATGATCTCTGACACCCTCCAGAATAATCCTCCTGGATTTTGATGTTTCTTTATTCCACTAAGAAAGTGATTGTGAATATGATGTTTCTGGTTTTGGAATATTAGTTTGAATGTATTACAATACTCCATTGGCATCAAAGATAGCTTCCATCATGTATTTCCAAGAACAAAAAATTGAGGTACCCTCCAATGCATACTAAAGCCTCAATCCATTAAAATATATGTTTCCTTCACTGAAGAGAATCTGCACCAAAAACTTTGAAAATCAAAATTTCTCTAAGAGAAGCTCTAGAACAAGGTTTCTATGTAGTCTTCTATAGCTTTGATACCATGTAAAAAAATTTTAAAAAAATTGTACTGATAATGAATTCGAACTGAAATAAAGAGACAAAAATTTCTTCTACTATTCTTCAAAAAGGAAAACACACGATAACAACAAATGCAATGACATGCAACCATCAAAACACAAGGAACACAACAATTTTACAAGGGAACCCAATTGGGAAAATCCCCTTTTTTCTTTGCATTAATTCATATGATAATATGGATCAATTACAATGACTACTTCACACATGAATCACACCTTGCATTTGAATTCTGATCTCTTGCTCATTAACCTACTATGACCATCACTGAGCCAAAATATGCCTATGTTATCCTCTTATTTCCTTGCGCAATCCTTGAGGAAATTAGCCCTTAAAAAATAGGAGAATTCCCTATATCCTTGCGCAAATCCTGAAGAAATTGATAACCTTCTCTGATAAAAAAAATGTACACTCAAGTAGCATACAAAAATATATAAATGTATGCATTTTTCCTCCACTCAACTAGGCAATTCGAATTCCATGCATGACTGGGAATATTTTTAGTAAATTTATTACTTAACTAAGAGATCGGTGAGTTAAAAACTGTTATAACTACTCAACTCCTACTTACTCTAATAATAAATATATCTTAAATAACTGATCTTAACTAATAATTACTCCACCAGATTTCTATATTTTAGAAATCAACGCATGAAAAACTCTACTTTTATCCTATAAACTCAAATTTATTGATTTAACTAGAATAAAAGGCCATATCACTCCAGCTAATTGTAATCCAAGTCATCATGTTCATGTGGAGAATCAAATTTCTTCATTTGACTAAGGCACAAGACAAATGAAGCCTTTTCTTACTACATTTGTAACAATTCATTTACAATCCCTCACAACATATCCCAAAACATTCCTAATTAACTACAACATATATAGATAAAATGAAAAGGCACCAGTTATCCAAAAAAATGAGAATTTGACAATAATTCACTATGTGAGTGCTAATTCGACTCTGACACAAAATAAACAAAATAGTTTTCATTCATTTATAGAGTGACACAATTATTTACATTATACGTCAAGCATAAATTATCCACATAGAAAATGTTCTAGCAACCCTACATTAACTCTATAACTCATTCATTGATCCCGTCATTGGTGAAAAATACATAAATGACAAAACCATGAAACTCGCAAAAAACCTCTGGATATTTCATATTCATATTAAACATTAGTATTAGAAGTTATACAAACACACCATATGCAAGAATATGGGAACTCAAACTATTATCATTCATAAAACACTATCTAGCCAATGCCTTTAAAATAAATAGAGTAGGTATTTAATGATGTAGGTTTTATGCGCGCTAGTCAACAAGGGAGAAAAAACCCATACCATAGCTCTTTAATATCCCCAGTTGTTTGGTATGGTCATCCTCGACGGGTTTCAAGGCTCCGTCAGCCTTCAGATTCCTCCTCTTGCGAAGAAGAATCTAGGTATAAGCTAATTGTAATATATAGTAACTATATATACCTAAGCTAATTTTATTTTCCTAAAACCATAAGTTAATAAGCTAGATAAAATCAACAAGTTAATAATTGATAATATGATAAAACTAAATTTCTTAAAATATAGGAGGAATATTAGTTAAAGAGAATAATATACGAAATTAAATAATGGTTAACAATATCAAGATCTATATAAATAACTATTATACATGAAATAAAAACCAAAACATAAATGTAATTAGTATTAAAAAGATTGAAGATATATAATTATCTACAGAAAGAATAAAAATAGAATTCCTAGTTTTAATTTATATATGAAATTATAAATTAAAATTAAAATAGATAAATTTAACCCTTCATGTAAAATAAAATATAGATAGATGCTACAATGAAAACCTCTTATCTTTGTAACGGATGCATAAAAAAATGTACCTATTCTAATGATTGACATTAAGGATAACTAAAAATTAAACTAACTGATGTAATATACTTCTATTACTCGGTCGAGACATAGAGGATAACTATAATAATCTCATAAAATAAATATTCACTTGATCAGTTATTTATGAATAAAACCAATAAATAAATAATTGAAGTGAACTTTTAAACACAAAAATTACTACAACAAATTAATTCAATCCATAAAGTAAAATTAACATAATATGAGTTCTAAATTATTGGTATAAAACAACATAAACCTAGAATAGATGTATGCCATGATTAATAACTAGTCTCAGGACACAAGTCATTGGAGACAATAATCATCGAATAGTAGAAAATATTAATTGAACTAATATAAAATGGAAAATTTATGAACTGTTAATTATTTTAAGAATAAAACCATACAAACAATAATTATTGTATGTTGTATCCTAAGGAATCAAATCACACAGAAGGCAAAAAACTATCAATAATAATGACCATGGAACAATTTAAAACACAATAAGTAATTAACTAAATAAAACCAAGCCTTTATACTCTGGGTGTAATTCAAAAATATCCACAATCACATATAACTTTAAAACATTTCTTCTCGAGAGTCTCCACTACAATAAAATGGGTACCCCATTTTAATTTCAAAACAAAGCAGTTTTTATATCATTTCTTTCACTAACTATGTCCAAAATAAGATGAAAATCTAAAATTGTCTTTTTACAAAAATATTAATAATTTTTTGTTTGGCCTATCATCCATATCTCAATATATGATGGAAATAAAAATGAAACTAATAGAAATTCTTTTAGCAAAATTTGCAACAACTGAAGTTATCCAATTTGACCCATCCCAAAAGAAGCAATGTTCCAACCAATAGAGAGACCTATTACAAATTAGGGAAAATAATATTACTATTTGAGACAACTGAGAAAGAAGATGGTTGTTATAGAATCTATAATTCTATAAAATCCTTTTAATTTTATTAATAAATTCATAACAATGCATACCTTAATATCTCCAAGGCTAGAATATAGACAACAGATAAAATATTTATTTAGAATCACTTTTATTATCAAGATATTTGGAATTTATGACTTTGATTCATGATGACTTCACTATAATGTGTGTTTAAGAAACTTGTTATTTGTTAACTGAGCTGGTAGAATTTTTTTCTTGGTGTGTCTCCCTAGTTCGACAAGAAGCCTTGATTCTTTCGTTTTCTTGCAAAGGTTGACTAATTTGACTATTCAGTTGAGGTATAGTGAACAAGAACTATTGATGTAAGTATAAATATAACAAGGCTTCATAGTCATAAATACTACAAGGATTATTTTTTACATTGTCATAGTTGTCGTGTTTAGGATTACCATGATCTACAGACTCTTCTACCTGAGGTTTAATTTTCGTCAGTGTCATCTCAAGTGAAGCTTCCAAATCTATAAAAACCTCATTTATAGGAACACTTGCATGCTTGTTTATGCTATCTTGAGTGATTTTTCTTTTCATTTTCTTAATTTTGACCTGAGATTGAGAATTATGTTATGCCTAACTATTTTTTTTTCTAATGGAGGGTCTGAAGATAGGCTTTTCTTAAGGGTTATCATTAGAACTTTTCATTTCCCTTTTATCCTTAAACTCCTATTTTATCTTATCAAGATTGAAATTAGTGCCTTTGGCCATACTTATGGTTAACCAAACATGAGTAGTTCAAGGGTTTTCAACCTTTTTATCCTCTAAGATACAAGGGTCTGCCTTATAAAATGATTCTTCAAAATCATTGTGCAGTGAATGATGAGAAGGTATCTGAGCATAATCATCCATAAAAGGGTTAGGTGTAGAAATTTTTAATGGTTCAAATTATTTGGGAATTTGGGGCTTGTCGAAATGATTTCGACTCAAGAAAGAATCTCATTGATCCACAAGTTTTTCCAACTAGTGTTTAACTAGTAGAAAAATAATATTGTGATGGAAGAGTGACTGTTTAGTATTCTTGTGTCAAAATGGATAAGTACTGGGAATTTTAGTTAAAATATTACAAAAATATAAATTTGTAGGTTTTAACCCTGTACAAAAATTATCTGCAAACGAATCTTAAAATAGAAAATAAACAATAACGAGAGCATAAAGCATAAAACAGATATACACAGAGATTTTCCCCTAGATCCCAGATTGTGACGACAAGCTTGATTTTTCATTATATTCCTTTTAGTGTTACAACACATATATATACATGTTGAAGCATACATAAACCCCAATCCATTAACCCTGGATTAGAACATAACCGTAGTTCCCTTAACCGGATCTACAAAATACTAGGGGTCGAAAACCAGCATGCCCCAAAACCATGGGCAAACCCATGCACAAAACCATGGGAGGGTCCACCCACCAAAAAATAGGGTCCAAATTTTTTTTTTTTCCTAGGGCACTGCCCCGAACCCTGAAGAGGGGGGGCTGCCGACCCCCCTGCTACGCCTGGCACAACATACAAGGAGGGCTATCGAGTGACTAGTCGTGGAAAGAATATAACACATACCCAACAAAATTCAAATAGCCTTATATGGTAGATAAAAACCAAACTATAGAATCCTTCATAGGTTACTACAACATAGTAATAGTACCAAATTCTGCCATTTGGGTTTCAAATACCAAATAGGAATACCTTTTACATGGCATTCATAGTCCTTGTTTGCAAGAGGTTTGTTCCAAGGAATATTGCACACTTCACAATTTTTTGACCATTTTTATCCTTCGACATGGAGATTTGTGGCTTTAGTGATAACATTGACATTGATATAAATTTCTTTGTTTCCCACTTGGGATTTATTTCCATCGAAAGAGGAGGAAAATGCTTCTAAAACCCCTTACTATAACCTTGAAAAATCTAGAGAAAATCCCACCAGCCGACTCAGCGAAACAAGTTTGCACATTCATCATAAGTTTTAACCATTTTTATCCCAATCTCTTCTAACTGAAAAACATAGGCCATAGATAGAATCTATGAGGTTTTCAGTCATACTCAAAAACAAAACATAGGGTAAAAATGAAAACAGTGGATGACCCCAAAACCCTAAGCTCTCGATAGAGACAAAGAAAAAAATATGGAAATAATGAAACAACCAAGGGTTGGTTTGCTCGAAACCATAGAGATTAATTCCGAAGATAGAAAATTGAGGATATGGTATAGGGAGAATAATGGTTATGAGGTAAAAACAATCGTGGATGGTGGATTTTTTGCAGATGGTGTCGATCAGAATAAACATTGTTGATATGAATGACATATCACCTACAAGGCTATGATACAAATCCTGAAACAATAAATCAAAACCCAAGAGCATCATATCTCATGATTGCAAGTCAATAATTTTAATGAAATATCTCCATATACATGAACACAAATTCATAACCCTTAGTCAATCATCAAATCATTAAATTACACAAAGTCTAATCTAATAGGTCATAGTATAGTGCGTACAAAAAAGGGAAAATAAACCAATAAAACTATCAATCAAGTGCAAGTTTAACATAAGATTCTATCCCATGAAATGATAACGATACATAATCCTAGACAAATGTAGGTATTAAGGCCCATACATACATACAACATACATACACAGATATATATATATATACATACACAGATATATATATATATATATATATATATATATATATATATATATATATATATATATATATATATATATATATATATATATATATATATATATATATATATATATATATATATATATTATGCATTCAAGATAGTGAATAAAATGTTAGAGGGGAATCAGAATATGCGATTTAAAATAACACAAGGCTGCTTTAGAATGAAAATTTTGTAATTCCCTTATTCATTCCTTCATTTATATTTAATGTAAAGCCATAGGAATTTAATAAATAATTGGAAAGAAGGAAAAAGACAAGGTTTTTCCTTTTATATTAGCACTGAATGACAAACAAAATCATTAAGTAATCACCAAAAGAAAATCTAAAAAAGAACACACCTGTGAAATAAACCAAGGATATGACTTATGATGATTCAGAAAAGGAGAGGTGTGCATTAAAAACCATTATTTTTATACAAAATCAAAGCCAAAAACAAAAAAATAAAAAACCCAAAGCTAAATATGAGGAGGGCTCATATCATTTTTCAAAAAATGAGAGGGGATTCAGTTGCGTTACCAGCAATATTAACTATAAAAAATAGATAATAATAGAACCACCATCAATTCAAAAACCTATCGAAGAGAAAAAAATAGAACCACCATACAGCAGAACCTAAGAGTACATAATAGAACCCTCAATCTGAAATATCACTCCTTGGAACCAAAAACAAAAACAATTGTGAATAGAATAACCATCAATCAGAAAACAAAACCCTCTACCATTGACATTATCTCCTTCTATAGCTTTAGTATTTAGCATCGTGCTCCAAAGAATCTTAGGTTAGCTCACCTAGTTGGCTCACCCTAATAAGTTTTCCATATGTTCCAAGTTGTAACCAATCACTGTACCATACCAAGATTAATCACAACTACTTCCCAAAACTAACTAACTCTTACAACTGAAGGGTGTGATTTCCACCAAAGAATATTCTAGTTATGGTGTGATCTTCTCAACCTCTATCACACATATACATGGCATGTCATGTGTGGTTTCTCCACACTTAGACAAAATTTCAAAATGTTTCTCCATTTTCTCCTTTTTCCTTCTTGGCCCCCAAGAACATCAAGGATTACTAAAGGTATTATGAGGAAAATTACTCATCTAGACCGATCTCCCTCCTCACTTTCGTTGCCAAGGAAGACATAAATACATCTCATCACATCCTCTCCCTTGATTCTTGGCCAACTTTATAAATGTTTCATTGCATGATTTCACCACTCGAGTTGTCCCTCTTCATCCCTTACCTTTCGCTCCCTCCACACATGACTCTATTTACATTCTTCCCACTAATAATAGTATCCCTCTTTCCCATGTTCTCCTCATCAGGAAAAAATTAATATTATAGCTTTGTCTCCTTAGTTGGATGCCCTTCGAACCCTATTTTCTCAATAGGATGTAGTTGGATCCAAAAGGGGTTAAATGGTGCACTCAATGTCGAAATATTTGTCTATTTTCATTATAAGGAATGGAATTAAATATCACAAAATATGGATTTATTTAGAAAATTTCTTTGCAGTCATTTAAATGGTTGTCACGAAATGGATTTTGGTTCTGGGAGATTTCTAGCCAAGTCATGGAAGCCCTGATTCGCTTACATTCCCAATTTTCATATTCTCCCTTATGGCTAGTTAGAATTTAGTTTTCTCTCAAGAGGAATAATTATATGAATATATTAGGGACAAATGGGTCATAGGGAAAATCATTTCGGACTCTCTAGTTCTAGAGTGTCAATTTTGACCTAGTAAGATAACTAGAGGAAACTGTATAAGTTTGGGAAATAATAGTATGCCTTCCATTCCTCTGCCCTTCCTGAATAAAGAGATTCTAAATTCCATTGTGAATAATGTCAAAAATTTTGTAAGTTTACAACATAGGTGGAAATCCAAGCCAAACCATCGATGGAATTGAATTTAGATAGAGGTAAATATGAAATAGGGGCTTATATTTGGTATTGAGTTTACAGTCGATGCTCATTGTGGGAAGCGGGAGGTTGATTATTGGAAACT
This sequence comes from Pinus albicaulis, assembly GCA_034641835.2. Lineage (NCBI taxonomy): Eukaryota > Viridiplantae > Streptophyta > Pinopsida > Pinales > Pinaceae > Pinus > Pinus albicaulis. Next base: position 1,138,946,566 of record CM076579.1, on the reverse strand, counting down.
ACCATCTGTCTTTTTTCTTTGCTATGAGGTTGGACACCTTTAGGAGGATCACTAGCACATGAGGCCTCTCACTTCACCCTTGGATTGGGGAGGTAAGTCATACAAGAAGGTATCCCATATACCATTAGTTTCTTCTCTCCCTCAGTCATATTTTATTAACACATATTAGGTTTCAACTCTAGCTAATGACTCCCAAGGTTTGATGTTCTCTCCGACTAATAATTTTCTTCCTCTTTCCTCTAGTGCTTCTATAGATCCTTCTTTCCCCCTTCCCCTTATTAGCTCAATTCCTCTATTTCCCCCCTCCTCAATATTTCCCTTTCCCATTCCCCCCTTAGTTTCAAATACCCAATTTCACCCCTCCACAGGTGTGATCCCTGTTATAGGCCATTTTGTCACATTTGGTCAATAGGCATATTAATTGGATCTATCAACATCCGTCAACACTTTGTAATCATCCTTGCACAAATACCTAGGCATGCCTCTCCCTAATCACTCAGTTTATGGGATTAAATACTTCAGTTCCATGCTATTAACGCCCAACACACCTTGATTCTTTAGGAGACAGCATTAAGAACATGTTTCTCCACTCTGCACCTACATTGATCATTAGTAGGTTTTCCCTCCTTGGGGTGTGTTGATTCTAGAAATTAAGGACAAATAAACAAAATCTCGAAGCTTCCTCTTCCAAAAGATTCCAAGAGTTGTTTCAACCATTTACCTTGGATAAGACCTTCAAATCCCATATCATCCTAATTTAGAGATTTCACCCCTTATCCCTTGAGCTCATCCTCCCATCAAGAGTGGATCTAAAGCCTAGTTTTGTAAATGGATACTAATTCCTAACCTACCATCCCCTCCTATATATTTATTGTCATCCACAAGCTAGGGGTTGGATTTTGGAGATTTATTACCCTCATGTCGTTGCCCTGAATCTGAGATTCATCATTCAAAGCATTGAGGTGACATAAGAGGTGTGCTTTGTGGAAAGGAAGGAAAAGTCAACTTGGAGAGTTCTCTACATGATCAACACCTATATTTGGTTGTAACTCTCTTCATTTATATTAATACAATGAGGGAATTTTTTTCCTATATATAATGTTGATGTTCATATGTTTCAATGTTTTTTTTATCCATTGAATGAAGTTATTGGATAATGATACATACATATCATAGATATTTGTCTTGTTGTGCTTGTATGTGTAGGTTCTAATTATAATAATGAGAGCAAGGATTGGAGCGTACAATCCAAGAAGAGAGTGAAGCCTACGATGGATAGTAGATAGGCCTCCTCTCATTATTAAATTACTTTAAGGGAAACAATATATTCCTTTTCTTTCTGTTGTTCTAGACCATGCCACTAGGTCTAGGGAAAATACTTCTTTCCACAGTAATATATTCTGCATAACAAATTGGTGACTTCACTAGGGATCATTTCATTCCCTTGGTAGTTTCCTTGTCCTTAGTACTTTTTTTTCTTCTTCTTTAGACCTTCATTGTCTCACTCAGTCTGAATCGGACCTAGGAATACACTTCATTGAGTTTCAGTTGCATTTTGTGTGTCGTAACATGGAATTCATTGATCATCGCTCCCCCCGGTCTCGAGAGAGAGCGTTACAGTCCACCCTAACCTTCTTTGTGACTCTATTGTAGTGCACCCCATCCTTCTATGTACATAAGTTACAAAGAACTGGTGCCCTTCTAGCAAATGTGTTAACCCCTATTTCATTCACACATTTTCATTTTTTTTATTTTCTCTTTAACCAGACTTGTTCCACCTACTCTTCCTTGTGTCCCTAAGTGTCTTTTGATCTCTCAAAAGCCTTCATCTGGTTTTATTTTATTTTTTTTCTTTGATGAGAATTTCTTTATATTTTCCTTTTTTATTGTCATTATATCATTAGTAAACTTATTTGTTTGATCATTGAGTGCTTGAAATAATTGGTGTTTTAGTCACCATTATGAATCATTTCTTTAATCAATGATTAGACGTGCATCTTAGCTTTCTTTCATTCAAAAAATGAAATAAAATTGAAAAGAAAAATATATTTGAATTGGCTTATAGATATTTTTTTATGAATTGAAATTGGAAAAGTTGCATTTAAGGGAATTTCAATTAGCATATTTTTTGATTCATTTTGTATGCTTCATACTCTTTGTTCTCTTCCCTCCTTTAGGTATATTTTCATTGAAAAGGAAAGTTTCATTTCTTCATGCTAGCTTGCATTTTAGGATATTCAGGTGAAATTTGCGGTGAGCCCTGTAACTAAAATATAATCGAAGATAAACATTAAAATTTATTTAATAAACTTAAGGATCATTTGTAACATGAACGAAAGAATTTATAGGTCTATGCTAGAGACATGTTCCAGTTTCTATAAACATAGGAGTTGTCATTTTTTTCCATTATTGCATCTCGGGGGTGAAATATTGTTCCATGTACATAAGTGTATTTGTAACACCCTATTTCCACATCTACACAAGTAGCTTGCCAACCGGGGTAAACATGCGATAAGAGGCTACTAATATGAGATTCAACCTCCTAGATCACTTTAAGGAATTGGAACCAATAGAAACCTAACAAAAAAATCATAAACAACATCAACAACACCTCCAAGAGGTAACCCAACCTCTGAGACCCTTGAAACCTTAGGGGGAATTGATTTTTGACATTTTTGACCCTTAGGTACGAGAATGTAAGGGAAAGGGAGTAGCTACAAGCCTATAGCCGTGGGAATACCAAGGAAAGGTCGCAGCCAAGGCCCCAAAAATTCAATTTTGTGTCTACAACTCTAGGATTTGTGCCACCTTTTTAGACCCAGAGCCCAGGTCACTACCCAGAATTTCATGAATATTTAAGACATGATAAATAACATTAAAAAAAAGGTACAAAAGAAATCACATAATCAGGAACTCATCTAGACCCCTCCCGGTCATGATAGCAATTTCATCAAACATGTCACAAACATTGCATCTACAGGTATAAACAACAGATTTAAACATGAGGGTCACTTACTTATCTTAGAATATCTAAGAAGCATTTCTCCCCTACATCATAAGCTACAATCTAGTCTATTTTACCATAGATAAATTATGTATTCATTTACAAGTTAAAACATCGATTGAGCCATACATCATCACTCATCTAACACACGATTATAACCAACATAATACCAAAAAAAATATAATGGATATAAAAACAATAAAATGCATACATAAACTAGTAAATTTTCATACCAAATACCAGAGGAATTATCTCTTCATTAATGAATGTAAAAACCAACTGAATATGGGACTTCCACATTCAACCCAACTACATATTCGTTGAGCCAAGCCTCAGTTCAACCAATCACCCCCATGCCATATTACAAGCATGAATGTAGGAACTCATCAAACACATCAATCACAACCAATCTAGGGCTTCCAGAGGGAAAACCCACCTCAACCCTCAACGAGTGATTCCATCTCATGGTCGGACATCACAAACACCATAGATTGGTCTCTATCCAAGTTTTTCCAAGGCTCCAGAGAATTTGTTCCAACTAGATCTTCCAAGATTAGTAAATCAACACCAACTATTATAGGGCTTTGAGAGTGTTTGTCCAACCAAGGCTTTCAAGACTAGTACTCAACCCACCTAGGGCTTCTAGATCATTTTTCCAACCAAGGCTTCTAGAAATAGTAACTCAACCCATAGTTTTCTATCAGGCTTCCAAAGCGTTTTTCCTACCAAGGCTTTCAGGAACTAATAACGCAAACCAAAACTAAGGGAATCATGAGAACCAACCAGAAAAAATAAATGGAAATAAACTCGCAACAACATGGCTATCCAGGAAATGGCAAGGCTAGAAAAATCCACATGCATACACCATGCATGCCATAACTAGAGAGGAAAACATACATGACAGTCGGTACCTGCACTCAGAACTTTCTATAAATGTTGATCCCGATGTCTTCTTGCACCTTCCTTCTCTTCCTTTTCCTTCTTGATCCAAATCTCCAAATATTCCACACTCTCCAAGAGTGATCCAGTAATACTCTAAGTGTTCAAGAGTATGAGACAAAGAGAGAATAATGAGAGCTCCAAAATGCACTGACAAAATCTTGAACCAACAAAAGTTTTCCAATTGATCCTCAGAAGCCTTTTTATTACTGAGGCCTTTATTTTCTTCATTTTCCATTATTTTCCTTCATTTTCCTCCTCACATGCAACCTGTGACATTTCACCTTCCTTTTCTCCTATTTTCCATTATTTTCATAAATAAAATGCCAATTAATGCATCATGCCTTTCCAAATCCTTTGCCATTTCCTTTACCAATTTCCTTATCCATAATAAAATGAAGTGAACAGTTGCTAGGATGTTTTTCCCACCATTTAGCTTGGAATACGTGTCCCATCAACCATGGTCTTATATATTTTTTACATGGATTTTTATCAAGGTTGTTACATTATTTGACCATTCTCCACGTACCATTGGGTGTATTGGATGTCATTCCATGCATGAAAAATATATGGGGACAATCTCATAATACAATTATGCATTAAAAAACACTAAAACATACTAGCACTTCCATGTATTATCGATTATATTTTGAAAGTCCACCATAGGTTGCTATCCTCGCCAGAGGTAACCAACTCGGTCACCTTGCACACTATGATACATTGAACACAACATTCAATGAGATTACCTTCCCATATGTAAATCCATGGTTCTCCAATGTTGTATATTGCAGTTCATAGTTTCTTGGTAAACCTATAGTCCTAGTTTACCCCTTTTTTACTTATTTTCGTGTTAATTGTTAAAATTTATTAATCCAACATGGAAGAAAAACACCCTACCTTTTGTTGTTCATGTATATTACAAAATAATACTCTTATTACACTAGAGGAAACTCATTTCCATCATCAGAATCATAATAAAATGAAAACTATAGAATCAAGAACTTCAGGAACTACTTTTAGTCCTCCTAAAATTGATCCACCAAAATCATCCTCCCCTTTCAGTACTAAGCCCGAGATTACTTCTTCTTTTGCTGGTGAATATGACACAGTTGAAGCATAAGCACCTGAGAATTTTTTCCTAAGTTTATTGAGCCCGAATTTAGTTAATCAAACACCCTGCAACCTAAGGTAATAAAACCTGAGTTACCTCAACCATATTCACCTATTACTTCAGGACCTTCCTCTTCTCTTCCTTTGTCTTAGAAACAACCACAAACTATATAGCTTAGACCTGAAGGTGAACTACTTCCACTTGGTCTTGTGAGTATTGAAGATATCCCACAGGAAGAACCTCCTCCCTCTTCTCTTTTTCATTTGAGAGGACTTCATCTTTATTAGGTTTATCCTTTTCCTCCTCTGAAAGCTCCATACAAATCCTGTTTACCTGATTCTTCTCCTTTCACCTCACCCGTGAGTTTCTCATGAAAATCATCTCTGGGACTATTAACCATGATTAAATCCACTATGGTTTCCCAACCTACTACTATGGTTGAGATGACCAATGTTTCTACCTCGTCCATTTTTACGATGTCCCTAGAGACACATTTGTATGGTGTCTCGTCTGTCCCACCTAGTTATCAATCATTGTATGGTACCTTCTATGGTGCAAAATTGATTCCATGGACCTATCTCATGTTATATACTTATGGAATTCCATCTGGAACTTCTTTAATGAAAAATATATAGTCTTCTCCTTCTCCTCCACCTATACCTATAGTTAAACAACAGGTTGGCCCTTATGTTGGTGAGCATGGATACTTACAACAGTTCAATTCTCCTTATGTTGGGTACCCTCCTCCTAGGTGGAATTTTCCTCCATCATTCCCTCCTCCATTGGCAGGGGGTAAACATGTCATCGGTATACCAAAAATTAGATCTCAGCCTTATTTGAATCCTTCATCTCCTAGGACGGTTACTAATGTTTGGAAACCTACTTTTCCCATACAACTTGGTTTGTTCATGGATCCATCCTTAATTTCCCAAATTGTGCCATCTACATAAAAAATTCATACCTATAAGTATATACCTCAACAAGCTCAAATCAACGTAATACAACCTTTACAGGCTGCACCTATGAAACAATAAATCCCATCGATATCTGGTACTTCCCATATTTCGTTTAGTCAGCCTTTACCAGGTATATTACTGTCTCAACTACTTGTACAATGCATTCCTCAAATTACAATAGAAAAAACTGCATATGGTATGGAACAAGCCCCACTGACTCCACCTTATGTTGGGATGATGAAAAATACCATAGGGAAACAATATCAAATCCTATCAAGTTATCCCTCAAGTTCCTTATCAAGGCCATCAAATCCAAAAAAACCCATTCCAATGTTCGCAAGGTTATCTTGGATCTGGTAAACAAGGTTATGTATATTCTGGTTATCAAAGTCCTCCCTATCCTAGTATCCATGTTCCTCTTTATCAAAATCCACCTTATCATGGAGCACAAATACTTCTTTCTCAGGATATCCCATATCATCTAGGATATCCTCCTCCACATTTTAATAGGAAGTTTCCTTTTAGGAAAATCTTGAATTTCAAGATTTGACTCAGCTCACGAATGAACCCATCACTCATTATCCTTTTTGTTTGATAATTCCTATGAAATTTCCTTCTGATATCAAAAAATTAAATGGGAAACCTGGAGAAGACCCATCCATCCAGATCATGACTTCTCATATTTGGTGTTCTTCGAACTCCCTTAATGACGATTTGATGCGTCTATGTCTTTTCCAGTGCACACTTATTGGTTCGACTACCAAATGGTACATTGAATTACCTAAATATTTTTCCAATAACTTATGTTTCTTAGCCACTACATCCCTAACACATTTCCAGTTACCGATACGATATGATACTGGAACAAAAAATTTGACCAACTTTAAATATAATAATACCACTCACATTTCTGATCATATTCATGAGTGGCGACGTCACTGTTGATTGGTTAAAATGTATGTTCCAGGTAAAAATGTTAGTGGAATGGTTAATTAAATCTCTGTTACCATCCATCACAAAGGATGTATCTAAGGGCGTATTTGTGCTTGCATAGAAATTAATTTCGCGTGCCTAGTATTTAGATCTCATTTATACCCAATCAGAAATGCTTTATGACAAAATACCAAATGCTATGATACCCTCCAACATTGTTCCTCCTCCTCTTGGTAAAGAATCACATGTTGCTGATGGCATGAAGGGTTATGCCAACTCATAGTGGGAAAGTAAACATTCTAGTGCTACTCTTTCATGACTGCCCAAAACCCTCCATCCACTCCTCCTGCGGCTTCTACCTCTGAGATCAATGTCGTTCAATCCAATAATGGAAAATATCAACAACAACCAAGAAGTAAGAAAAAAGGAAAGGGTAAGAAGAAGAAATATTCTCCTCTAGCGTATAAACAAAACAATCAGTATTCTAACGAAAAACATAAACCTTGTTATCCATGTTTTATCTTTTTCAAGGACCACTTCACTCATGACTATCCCCACTGGTCTGATGTGTACCAATTCATGAAATATTCTACTCCACCCACTGTATTTATTGATCCATTTCCAAATCAGGAGACTCACATGGTTGCTCGAGACCCTACTTCTTCTAACACAATATTTATTCTTTCTTCCACTAATTCAAAATCACATATTATGGTGGCCACCCGAACTAAGGAAAATGCTAATTTGAATCCTTTGAACAGTCATGCTATTGATAAACTTACCAATTCGGATACATCTCCATCGGATCTTGCTCTGCCTATGATTCCTACATAATTAACTATTAAGCCTCGCAAAGGCCTTATTCGTGAATATACCTTCAACCCTCACGCAAGAGCTGCTCAAAATTACAATTTAGTTTAGGAATTGGTTCAGTATCCATCCACCATGTCCACTCTCGAGGTGTTGAAAAACTGCCCCACCCAGAAAAATTCTTTGCTTTCTGCTATCAGATGAATTGATCCTTCGGATTCCATCCTAGTCATTTTCAATCATGAAAAATATTCACCTAGACTTCCATCCCAATTAACTTTCAAGATCCAGGTTGCTGTTCACGGTAAGAAAATCCATAATTCTATTGTGGAAAAGGGAGCCTCAACCTATATTATGTCCTTATCTTGTTGGAAAGCCATCATTTCTCCTTAATTGAGTTAGTCACCGACTGCCTTGAAGGCTTTCGATAGAAGTACATATAACCCTTGCATAATTTTAAATTCGATACAAGTAGAATTAGGATGTAAATTCGTATCCATAGAAGTCGAATTTAGTGACAGGTTGCTAGACTATAATCTTCTATTGCGTCAAACGTGGGTTTACACTATGGTTGCTGTTATTTTGAATTATTTATAGATGATCCCTTTTCCTCATAAAGGTGGAATAGTAACCATCAATCGACTCACTTTATTTTCCTCTAGTTCTTAGGTTACTGGAAATGTCTCTCTCATAGGGGAAACTCTACACCCTTATCAACATGTTGTGGTTGGACTACTTAAAGAATCTGCTCTCATGGGAACCTTTTCACTTCCTCCTCCTTCGCTTCTCGAGAACCCTCCTTCGGTGTCCTATATATATATGATATCTTATAATATTCCAACTAATCCTTGGATAGTACCTTATGAGTCCAATATCGAATTTTTTGGTGACCATATGCCGCTTAGCCCCATTGAGATTCATTATGAAGCCATCTATTTGGCTTGTGGGGCTTGTTCCAATATATTCTCTTTGATTAATTGTTTTGATTGTTCATTGGAATATGGCACATCCTCTTATATTTTCTCTCACACATTTCCTACCAATGAGAACATCATGGAGATCATGATTCTAAATGATGCGTTGTGGGACGTTCATCACCATTGTTCTTCCTTACTAAAATTTCATTGAGGATAATCTCAATGACCTATACCTACCCAATATCATTGATTTTTCTATGAATTTAGTATCCATTCATTAAGTCGATTATGAAAATAACCTATTGAGTATTGAAGAGACAATCACTCTCGATATATTTACCAAACTCAGCATTGTCGAGAATCTTCACATCAGTGTGTATTGTTCTCCAAATCAGATTAGGATCTATAAAGCTTTATTCCAGGAATTTGAAAATTTCTTCTCTTCGTCTTATGATGAAATACCAGGTATCAATCTGAACATCATAGTACATGAAATCAAAACTTATCTTGATGCTAAGCCTGTTTGGCAGTCCCTGCCCCCAGTCCATCCCAAGAAGGTTGACATGATTAAAGCTGAAGTTGAAAAACTTCTATGCACTGGTTTCATCTACCCAGTACCTTTGACTGATTGAGTATCAAATATTGTTCCTATCATGAAGAAATAGGAAATAGTTCATGTGTTTTCGTTGACTATCAGGACATAAATCACGCTTGTCTAAAGGAAAATTACCCCACCCCGTTCATCAACCAGATTATTGATGACTGTGTTGGATATGAGATATTTTCGTTTATGGATGGTTTCTCCAACTATAAGAAAATCAACATTCTCCCAGTGGACCATCCTAAAACTACATTCATTTTTCCCAGAGGCACATTTCTATACCAGAAACTCACTTTCGGATTAAATATTTTTGGGGACACATTTCAAAGGACAATGGATTATTCCTTCCATGACATCAAATATATCGTGCAACCTTATTTCGATGATTTTCCTGCTCACTCCAAACATCAAGCTAATCAACTAATGCATCTTAGGGACATTTTTTAGGATGTGAACATTATAATATTTGACTCAACCCTCACAAATGTGTGTTTTATGTTAGTTCCGAACGGCTTATTAGTTTTGTTGTTTAAAAACATGGAATTCGTATCAATCCCTTGAAATTTCAGGTGATCATCAATCTCCCTTTTCCTTCGTCCCTTCTTTAGCTTCAATGAATCCAAGTTAATGCTAACTTTATAAGAATTTGTGTCCCTAACCATGCCATATCGACCAAAGGATTCACTAGTCTATTAAAGAAATGGGTTCTATTCCAGTGGGATGAAGCTGCTTATATGACGTATGATGCCTTCAAATATGTACTGAGTCATGCAACCTTGTTATACCCCCCAAATTACCAATGTGATTATTTCTTGTATCTCATTGCTACAGTTACTACCATCGTAATGGTATTGTTTCAAGAGGAAGATGTAGGAACTGAGAATCCTATCTATTACTTGAGTCAAAATATTAATGATCCTGAGATCAATTACACCCACGTCTAAAATTTAGCTTTGGAGGTAAGAGGTCCAAATATTTCAGCACTATATTATGATCCGTAAAAATATCGTTGTTTCATACTATAACCCTATGAAATACATTTTTTCATGTCAATTATTGGGGGGAAATAATCCAAATGGATCATCATCCTGTGTGAGTTTGATTTGGAATTCATCAAGTCCAAGTCAAAGAAATCCTTAGTTTTTTTTGAGCTAATATGTGACCTTCCGACTACTAATTTTGAATCAACTTCTAAAACTTCCATCCCAGGCGAGTCATTATTTCTGATCTTGTCATATAACCCATGTTATGAAGAGAATCTTATATATCTCTAGACCCATACTTTCTGGTCTGATACCTCTCAATATGAACAACAATGTATTCGATATCATGCCAAAAATTACATAATAATTGGCAACACCCTCTATCATTATGGTATCGATATAGTTTTCTGAAGGTGCCTCACTCATGAGGAGGTTGATAAAGTCTTAAATGAATGTCACTCGGGGGCATGTGGTGATCATTTATCTGGTTATACCACTACACAGAAGATCCTGCGTGAAGGATAATTTTGGCCTACCATATTTCATGATTATATTCTTGTTGGCCAAAAGTGTCATGCATGCCAAATTTATGATCATACGACACGTTCTCCGCTCACTCCTTGGAATCTTGTAACCATCATAGGTCCTTTTGTGAAATGTTGTATATATTTCATGACATGTAAACCTCGCTTTCCCGGGGGGGGGGGGCATGGATATATCATCACAACGGTAGATTACTTTACTAAATGGGTTGAGGTGATGCCTACATTTAACAATACTGATGAAACAACTACTTATTTTTTTTTTAATTATGTTATTGTTGGTTTGGTGTTTTGCAAGCCATTTTTACAGACCATGGAAAAAATTTTTGTAACCACATGATGTTCAAACTTACTACCAAGCTATGACTCTCCCATGAAAGTTGCACTCCTTACTACCCTCAAGCGAACGGGAAAGTTGAGGCTATTAATAAATTTCTCAAGACGATGCTTCAACATATGATAGTTTTTCACAAATCAAACTGACATTTATTTCTTTATGTTGCTTTGTGGGCATACCAAACCTCCATTAGGACTACTACCAGATTTACACTATTCAAATTGGTTTATGGTATGAAATCTATCCTTTCGATTAGATGTGAAATTTCGTCATTGAAACTTGTTGTAAAACTTCTTCCAACCACTTATATAGAAGAGGAACATCTCTTACATCTGAAGTGCTTAGATAAGGCTCGAAGATATGCCACCATGGCTAATTAAGCCCATAAGAAACATATTAAGGTGTGATATGACAAGAGTGTCAAAACTCGTGTCTTCTCAGAAGGATACCTTATCCTTCTATTGACCAAGAGTTTGATAAATTAGGATCAGGTTAGTTCCAACGTATGTGGTTAGGTCCATATATTTTCAAGAATGTTGTTGTAAAGGGGTCTATGAGTTAGTTGATTTTGATGGAGTTCCACTGGCACAACCTAGAAATGGTCATTAGAGGAAATTTCAGCCTAAAAGTGGCCTCCTAAGGAAAATAATAAAATAATAATTAAAATATTAAAATAAGAGTTATGAATTCTAGAGGGAAAACCAAAAAAAATCTTTTTTTAATTGTATTTTCGGCCTATATCCTTATAGGTTTGCTCAAATTCCAAGTTTAGACACTCATTAGATGCATAATTAAATTCCACATCCAACGCGTACTCATTATTCATACCTTTAAGATGACCCACATTGAAAAAAATTGTAGATACATTAAAAAACGTGTTAAAACACGTGTTTTTAATGTATCTGCAATTTTTATCAAGGTGGGTCTTCTAAAAAGTATGAAAAATGGGTACTCGTTGGATGTAGAATTTAATTCCGCATCTAATGAGTGTTTAAACTTGAAATTTGAGTAAACCTATAAGGAGGTAAGCCAAAAATACAATTAAAAAATGTAGGTTTTTTTCTTTTCCCTCCAAAATATTAACATGTACATATTTTTAAATTTAGAGAATTTTGATTGGTTTACATATTATGACATGAAAATTACAAGAAATTTCATGGGCACTTTTAGGCTGAAATTTCCTCTAATGAACATGCCATAGCACGGGCCATCTTGTGTAGTAGTCAATTAATGCAACTAGGCACTCTGATAGTGTGTCACTACAGTCTCATAGGAAGCTGGTCAACCACGATCTCGGCTATGCCATGTGTCAACCCTTCCATATGATGCTATACCTCTACTAATTTCTTAGCCACATTGAGATCTTGTAGTACATATCGTCCTACTACAATAACTTTTGTTGGCAATAGTACCCGTTGTGGGTCTCCCACCTAATCGATATATGAGGAACTGACGGGTCAAAGAGTTCCAACATATTTATGTACAAATTGATAAATTAGCCTTAGATACATCAAAAAAAATAAAAATTTTAAAACTTAAAAATAAAAAAAGGTCACGATGTATAACCTCCAACACCCCATCACTCACCATCAACAAGCGCGAGATCAGGGTGTCCGCGAAAATCCACCCCTGCATATGGATACTCTTCTATCATAATGAGTTTCCTATGAAACCATATGTAGAAATTCAATGATAAGCTTATCATATATGGACCTGCATGTCAAGACATGAGATCCACCCACCTTCTCATTTGTGGAACTTTCAGATCAATGGGATTAAGTGTGATATGTTCATGTTGTAGCAATGGAATACATTACAATGCAAAATAGATCAGGATTGAACCATGGCCAAAATTCTTCAAATTTCCATCTTTTTCTTTAGTCAGGTGCTCTTTCATGTTTTCCAATACTTCCTCACTCCAGTCAAAATTTTTTGGTTATATACATTCTAGAGCATAGTGCATGTATGACCTATTGGGCACATGAAGTGTATAATTACCAGCCAATTTGGAAATAATGAATATGATCATCCTTAATGAAAAACATACCACATATTATATGTTGATCTTCCCATCCTTGGTTGATTGGGCTCGAGGTCTGCAATGAGTGGCGACATAATATTTGATTGTCTCTCCACCCCTTCTCCTGCCTGTGAAAGAGATGATGGAACCTCTCCTAGATAAACTAGTCAAGAAATATATGTCTTCAACTTGTATCTCAAGGATATGTGCTCCTAGTCTAAATTCATGAGCTTGAAATTCCCTTGCATCCACAATATATTCTAGTAGCTCCATCTGTTCCCTCATGCTAGGAAGCCAAAAGAATTTCAATAAGCCACAACCTCTTAACTTTTGGATGGTAGCAGGGTCATTTTATGCATTCATGTCTTCTTATTCATGTTCTCTTTCTCTCCATATTAAATTCATTTTTCTCCAATGAATTCCTAAAACACCATAAGGAGATTCATTAGATTCCATTTCATGAAAAAAATTGACAAATTTTGTGGAAAATTGATGAAAAAAAGTTGGGAATTAAGGCCAACGCACCCTCCCAAAGGGAGAAAGTGCATTACAAAATTCTCCCTAAAGGATATTATCCCATATCAACACTCCTTTCGACCTTCTGGGGGTACGTTGATCCTGGGGTGGAGTATTAAATCCCTAGCACACTCAAAACCCACAAAAACACGCATGAAATCACAAACTAAAACAATGAAATGAAAGAGAAAGGTCTAAGTTCCTACCTGAAGTGATAAAACCTGAAATTATCAGCTATATTTATCGCAATAAAATACAGAAGATCGAGGGAAAATGTACTCATAACTCAAAATTCGAAGGGTAAATGTGAAATGGTAAAAATGAAATGTCATTTTGATTATTTATGGTCATTTTTATCATTATTTTATTAATATTTAATGTTTTTACCTAGTTATGATTCATTTTTATCATGAAACAAGTATTTTTAATATTTTGATGGTGTTCTGAGTAGGTCGACAATTGTTTAAAGTTTTTTGTCATGTTATGATTTGTTTTGAATGAAGAGCACACTTTTATAACTTTTTAGAGCTCTATACTCACAAAAAGGAAAACCTTGGAGTCCTCTTTCAGTTCTTTTCAAACTCCCAAAATATGAAAATATTGTTGAGCACTTGTCTTTTCAAACTCGTTAAAGTAAATGAAAAGATGTCTACTCAGTACAAGCTTAACCCTTTTCCGGACTGAAATAGACTATTTACAAGAAAGGAATACCTTAGTTGATCATGGCTAAGAGGATCTCTTGGGTATCATTTTATTACTTTTCAGACTTAAGGGACTATCTACGAAAATGAATCTTTGGAGTTTTCTTTTTCGCCTCCTTTTCAAACTCTCTAAACATGAAAAATATGTTAATTTTTACCTTTTCTAGACTCGTTAAATCATCAAATAATGATGGATTCATTGAACATGATGAGATCGAACCACTCCTTCTCAGGTTTTGTAAAACATACTCGGAGGGATTCGTCTGAAGTATTAAATTACATATCAATCATTTGTTATCACCGCTCAAGCTTGTTAAAAAATAAAGAGGTACTGACCAGTAATGGTTGGGGAAATTGGGAAAAAGAGGTACTGCACTTGTTAATGGCAGCAAGTCACTCTTGAACATGATATTCTTCCACTTCATCTCTATGGTTGTTGGGTTGGGAAATATGCTTGTATTTTGGTTCATCACACCATTTCAAATCCTCCATTTTTGGTTTTGGGTCAATGTTATGAAATCCATTCAGTTCCACTGATATCTTCAAGAGAATTCATTTAGTTATTATTTTCTACAATACTCTTAATCCTTCATTCCATGTATGTCGTTTCTAATCTAGTTCTGTATCAACATCATCCTATCTCAAATCATGATACCCGTTTCATGTCATTGATGGGGGATACATCAAGGACCTCCTGTGACAAGTCACATCCTCTCAACATCAGCTCATTATCTAAGAAGTGGACTTAGAAACTTCCATTTGGTACCTTTTTCTTCCATACATCAATAGCAAGTTTCCTCACTCTCGGCGACAGGTTTACATCAATGGCCTTCGACCGATAGGTTCTGTATGGTGTTCAACTCCAACTCATTCATTCACACCATACAAATTGTATTGTAGTACCTTGAGATGCATTAACATCACCGGTGGTTTCTCTCACGTTTGTTAACAACTTACATAATTGGGCAGTAACCATATGGTGTCTACCATGTTCAATCTCAAATCATTGGTTCACATGGTTATATTTGTACATTAGAAAATCGAGTGAATGAGATAGAATACCTCGGATCTAGTCCCATCCATATGGGAAACAATTTCAAGATTAATACAAGATTATAAAGTATGATGGCTATGATCATATTGACAGTCATCTAGTCATGGGTCCACCCTTTGTCATCAGTGGACATGTATTTTTTATCATTTTACATGTAATGTTACCTTATGTGCTGTGTATGGGTATATCTCCCTCAAAAAAGATATCAAGATGTAAATGTAGTGTAATATATGATGATCTCGACTGGTTGTTCTTGATCTAGACTGGTCACAAAGTAAATAAAATTTTTCATCAACCAGTGCCTCTGAATTTACTATTTAGGGGGAAATATGTTATATGAAATTGTCACATATGGTCAATAGCCTTATTAACTGGATCAATCAATATCCATCAACACTTTGTTATCACCCCTCCATGATTCCCTAAGCATTTCTCTCCCTAATCCCCGGGTTTCTGGGCGTAATTGCCTCATTTTCATGATTTTAAGGCCCAACACACCCTGATTCCTTAGGAGACTATGTCCAGAGCCGATTTCTCCACTCTGCACCTACACTGATCATTAGTAGTTCATCCCTCCTTGGGATGCATTGATTCTAGAAATTTTGGAAAACTAAACAGAATCCCAAATATTCCTCTTCCAGAAGCTTCCAAGAGTTGTTTCAACCATTTACCCTGGATAAGACCTTTGAATACCATCTCATCCTACTTTGAATATTTCACCTCTTATCCCTTGAGCTTATCCTCCAATCAAAAGTGGATTTCAAGCCTATATTGGTAAATGGATAAGAATTCCTAACCTACCATCCTCTCCTATATATTTACAGCCATCCACAAACTAGGGGTTTAAATTTGGAGATTGATTACCCTCATGCTACTGCCCTAAATCTAAGGAGATTCATCATTCCATTTATTGAGGTGACATAAGAGGTTTTCTTTTTGGAAAGGAAGGACAAGTCAACTTAGGGCGTTCTCTACATGACCAACTCCTATATTTTGCTGTAACTCTCTCCATTTCTATTAATACAATGAGTATATTATTTTCCTATATATGATGTTGATGTTCATATATTTCAATGTTTTTTTGATCCATTCAATAAAGTGAATAGATAATTCTACAATGATATTGTAGATATTTGGATTGTTGTGTTTGTATATGTAGGTTCTAATTATAATGATCAAAGCAAGGATTGGATTGTCCAAGCCAAGAAGAGATTGAACCTTGAGATGGATCCCAGGTAGGCATCATCTCGTTATTTAATTAATTTAAGGGAAAAATGTATTCCTTTTCTCTTTTTTGTTCTAAACAAGGCCACTAGGTCAAGGGAATATACTTTTGTCCACAATCATAGATTCTGCATAAAACTCCCCCCATATTTCTCTGGATGCAAAGAAGATTTATGGTCTTCATTCTCATTACAAATTGACAAAAAATTTCCTTTCATGTGGTGGATTAGCACTAAATAAAAAATTACCTAATCATATTTTACATAAATTCAATTTACATAGAGGCTAGGAAATGGATTTTCTTGAAATAAGAAACGTAAAACAAGCTCCTAATTCCAAGGCCCTTATATTAGGTAAATCCCTATCCAACATGGCCTCATGATCCTAATTTGTTTTAATGCTAGAGGGTTAGGGGACCCCGAAAAATTATATTCCCTTGTTGGAAAACAATAACTCAAATGTAATTCTCAATATAGAAAAAATGTGTCATGGTGATAAATCTAGCAATGCATTATAAATTATTTTAAGAAAGTGTTCCTCCTACCATTTGCATCTGGAAGAAACAAGAGTTTTTGGAGGTGATTTAAACTTCACCATCTCTTTGTGCAAATAATGGGGTCCAAATCCTCATTCATATTCTCAAAGAAAAAAAATTTCTTAACTATATGGTAAATCATGGATTAATTTACATTGAATCTATCAAGATTTTACCCACGGGGATGAATGGATTCTTTCATAGAAGATAAGTTTCCAAAGAATCAATAAGTTTATATTCTTAGAAGGTTTGTGAATTCTAGGTGTGTAATTAAATCTACAGTTTAATTGGGAGGTCTCTCAGATGATGAGCCAATCCTCGTCCACTTATCTCTCGAAGGAAGTTCAAATTCTATACCTTTTTTTTTTAATCCCCCATAGCTGCTAGAGGAGGACTATATAAATTTAATTAATTATTCCAAGAAAATTTTATTTTTTCAAGAGGATTATTCTTTGATAGCCCAATTTTCAGATAAGGTACAAGCCATCAAGCAAGTCTCTCAATCTTGGGAAAAATATTTCCATGCAAAATTGCATGTGGATATGATTGAAGTGGAAAATAAATTATGAAAAATTCATAGCATTGTTGATTCTATATAGGTCTCCTAGGTAGTTATGAAATAATTGAAAACTTTAGAAGGCAAGTAGCATCATTTATCATGAATGAAGAAGAAAAATTATGTTTGAAAATTTGTGTGATTTTTCTTCCATCGGGAGAAAATGATACAAAAAATTTCCTCCAGTATAAAAATTATAGGAAACAAATAAAATCTATGGTAAATTAAAAGTGATGATGGATATTGTAATATTCCCAAATTTTCACATGATATTTGGAATATTAGAGTTCTTAATTTTCTCAATGAATGAAGTAAATAAAAGGGTGGAGGGACCCATAATCCTCAAGATGAATAAACACCCACTTTTTATGTGTGAATGTGGATTGATTAAGCCTATATCTACATAATGGGGTAGTGGAGCAAATACTAATATGAATGGAGTGGAGATCATGTCTCATTAATGAGATAGATCATGGAGGTTGACGCAGTCAACTGAGATCATGGAGGGCATCTAATGTAAGATCATAGAGCATTCATAATGAAGTGATGGAGGAAGTAGTGTAATTAATGCACACATGATGGAGTGGGTGTACATTGCATGTAGACATGATGGGTGACTTGGAGAGACAGCGCAGTCAAACATGGAGGATTATTCCCACATGCACAACACAGTTTAGAGGTGGGCCAAGGCATGGGAAGGCTCATAAAATATATAAGGAGATGAAGGCAACAATGGAGGAATGATTTTGATTATTCATGTAAGGGTCTGTTTAGATCCATAATTTTCATTTGACATTCCATGCTTTCTTTAGCTGTTTAGCTAAGATTGCAAGTGTTGTTTAGCACTAGGTGTTCCTAGTCGGGAATCCCACCTCTTTCATTGAGTAGCTCTTGGAAGAGGGTTGTACTTCATTCATCATCAGGAATTGGTGCCACATTATTTCCATTCTCTGTAGAACACCTACCTTCAGGAATTACACAAGTTCTGAAGATCGGTTTGGGAGGTGGAGGTTGTCTTCAGTATTTCAGCTGGATAACCAGTGTAGGATTATTCCTAGCACCTTTGGATTGAAGATAAGCATTCCCAGGGCTTCATTTCATATCTTGCATCAGGCCAAACATTATTGACCTCCTATCGGCAACAATCCCATCAAGGATTGTGCAGTCCATCATTGTAGATCTAAAGGAGGAATGAAGTTACTAGTATTTCAACTAGTAATCCTGTGAGGGACCATCCCCTCACCTTTCCATCACCATTTCCATCATCTTGGATATTATTGCATCACATTTCAGTAGGCATAGAGCCTCTCCCTCTTGTACAACCTAGTTTCTATAGCAGTTTCATATTCAGTTGCTACAACTTGAAGCAGGAAGAAGAGAAGACAAGATCTCAAGCTCCTAGCTTGTAGATATCAAGGAGGGATAAACCCTCAAAGCTTAGATATGTTTGTAGAACATATTGCAGCCATATTTGGATTATATCTAGTTTCAGATCTGTATAACCCAGCAGTCAAATGATCAAACCCTAGGAGGGTGATTTTCCAAAGTTGTAGATTTGGAAAATCCTTTCGGGGTTATCTTGGGTTCCCATCACATTGGCCAGATCCTGAATCTTGGCATTATCAGAGCCCTAGAGCTCCATATATATGAATTTCCTTTTTTCAACAGCTTCATGTACACCAACAGAAAAAGGGACAGTGCAATATTACTTCCTGTAAGCTCACCAGTTACACAGTGCTAGTTGTAGCATGTTTGCAGGGTGATTCAAGGCCATCTCTTTGGCTAGATTCCCTCATATTTTTGTACATTGTGTAACTGAATCATCTCCACATAATAAAAAGGCTCAGATTCTCTGTATATTCTGATGGTGTCTTTAGATTTATTGTTTACTTAGTTTCAGTTCTTATATTATGTTTCATTATTACTACATTTTCCCTTTTGGGATATTACAATGGTATCAGAGAATGGTCTTTGGCTCAGCTTGTGGACACTTCATCTTTTGCATCAAAAGAAGAAGCAAATATATGAGATATATCATGAAGGAGGATTGTATTTTTTCCACTCCTCTATTTATATCTAAGAAATATATCTCCAAATAGGTCAATAAAATGAATAGAGAAAGACAAAAGGAGGATCCAAGAAGAAGATTTGATGACAAATGTCCAAGCACTTCCTATCAGCAAAAAAGAAAACCGAATAATCATAGATCTCCTCATAGATCTACTATGTCCACTTTCTTTGAATAAGGTGAATGGTATAACAATGAAGAAAGAAGAAAACTTGAGATTCATGAGACTCTCAGTCTGTATCTTGAAGAGTACAAAGCACAGTCTATAGCATTCAAAGAGAGTCTAACTCTCCAAGAATTCTTCGAACTCAAAGAAGAAAGAAGATCCTAAAAAAACAATAGAAGAAAGGGGCACAATAGATTTTCTTTTCCTACATTTGATGGATCTTCCTCAAGCACTGTTAAGGCTTGGAGGAAAGAGTTAGATAAATTTTTCATGCTACATCCTATGGCTGAAAAAGAGGCTGTCCAGATTGCAGCACTTCATCTTTATGGTGAACCCAATGATTGGTGGTTTGGTCACATAGTGCATGCAAAGGTGACTAAATATTAAAATTTATTTCACAAGTTGAGGAAGAAGTTTGATGTGATAAAACCATATATGTGTCAAAAAGGGACACTTCCTAAGGAAAAAAAGGAGGATGTCAATCTTGTCACTCTGGACAAAGAGTCACTACATTCACCACCAGTTGCAGAAGTACTTGCATCCGGAGAAGAGAAAATTTCATCTTTGCAATATATTCTTGAACTCTTGACATATAGAGTCCTATGCATGATTCAATATTTGCATGAGGAAGAGGAGGAATATTCCAACGCTGGTACATTGATAGAAGAACAACCATCACTCTTACCAGTAGTTGGAGACACCATTTTCCTAGTTGGAGGAACTCTTGCGGTCTTGCAAGAGGTTCCCACACATCATTTGATCCAAAGTATGCATACATTTTCATCACATATTTTTTCAGTAGATCTTATTGAAACTTATGAGGACATGCCATCAGGGCCAATGCATAACCAAGGGTTAGAAAAAAATGTTGATTTGAAGCACCAACCTATCACAGCACACAAAACCCTTGATCTAATCAAGGAGGGAATGAAAAGATATCCTGGTTTGTCATTGATGAACTACATTCAACCCTTTGAGTTGAAGTGTAGAGTTTCAAAATATGTGATGATCATGATCCTATGTACAATGACTGGTTATGAGATCGACATTATGCCTTGCTTTGAGATAGCATATGTATTACCATGCAGATCTACAACACTGTCACTTAGTAGTAGTGATAATGAAGGGGCCCCATTATTCTTGGAGCATTTTGAAGGTAGCTTCACTCATGAAGCAATGGAGGTTAAGATGATAAATGGTAGACATCTTGAGATGAGGAATCATGTCTCCTTTCTTGGTGACACTTTCTCAATGAGCATTTCACAGCTCAAAGAGAAATTTCTACCTGTAGTATATCCAAAACCTCATTGGTTTTGGAGGGCCATTGATGAGAATAAGGTCTCATTAAGAGATCTCATTAGAGGTTCACTTCAACATTTCATGGGGTGAAAATTTCTTCATCAGTTTGAGAAGAATGGTATTCTACAAAGGGAGGATACCATGTTTATGCAGTACATCATTCATCATCCACATTGGAATCAGTGGGTGAGAATGATAAGCAAGGGGTTTCATGACCACTTTTAGATATATGAAATGGTCCAAAAAGCTTTGTTACGTTGGTTTCTCTTGGGTGAGTTTGGTTACTAACCAAAGGCTCCTATTTTTTTTATCCATGCCTTGAAAAACACTCATGAAATGAAGAAGGAAGCATGGTTGTGCTGGCTGGTCTTGGGTGAGTATGGTTACCACCCAATAGCTCATATTTTTCTGATTCATGCCTTGTGTATCAATGATATAATGCAACAAAAGAAGGCATGTTCACTTTGGTTTCCCTTGAGAGAGTTCGTTCATCACATGACATCTCCTATGTCTATGTGTTTTGTATCGGATAGAATTTGGCATGATGCTCTCATGATGTGTATTGATCGTGTTTTCTTGTATTAGGCTGATGTGACATTCCAAATGTATACCAATATGTTTTTACTCCATGATGGACATGAGAAGGAGAGAAATCAGCAAGATCTCTTGTTGCTTTGGTTTCTTTTGGGGGAGTTTGGCTTATCCATATTGGATGAGGGGGATGGAGGATGGTAGCAAAGGGCCTTACTCCGATGGTTACTATTAGGAGAATATGGTTTGACATATTTTTCTACCCATATATCTCTATTTATTCTTTTTCATAATGTTAGAGTGATGCTTGGATCCAACAAGGCCAACAGGGCTAAAGATGAGAGCATGTCAATGCTCAATGTACTTCACGAAACATGGGATGAAGAAATGCTTTGTGAGATGGGACTTTTCCTTTGTGAGAAGAACTAGTTTGTTTTATGTATCTCATGTATTGATGATGATGTTTTACATCATATGGTTGTCACTTGGTAACTCATGGTGAAAGGAGGACATCTAACCATACAGTTGGAGGTCATTCTATGCAATTTTGAGAGACAACTTTGGAACCAAATATGCATGAAACATTGCAGCAAATGGAGGAAACCTTCCTTATGTGGCTGCCATTTGGAGGGGAATGGATGGATTTTCATATACTTTTGCATTTTCTTGAGGACAAGAAACATTTTTCTGGGGAGGACTGTAATATTCCCAAATTTTCACATGATAGTTGGAATATTAGAGTTCTTAATTTTCTTAATGAATTAAGTAAATAAAAGGGTGGAGGGACCCATAATCCTCAAGATGAATAAATATCCACTTTTTATGTGTGAATGTGGATTGATTAAGCCTAGATCTACATAATGGGGCAGTGGAGCAACTACTAATGTAAATGGAGTGGAGATCATGTCTCATTAATGAGATAGATCATGGAGGTTGAAGCAGTCAATTGAGATCATGGAGGGCATCTAATGTAAGATGATAGAGCATTCATAATGAAGTGATGGAGGAAGTAGTGCAATTAATGCACACATGATGGAATGGGTGTACATTGCATGTAGACATGATGGATGACTTGGAGAGATAGCATAGTCAAACATGGAGGATTATGCCCATATGCACAACGCAGTTTAGAGGTGGGCCAAGGGATGGGAAGGCTCATAAACTATATAAAGGAGATGAAGGGAAGAATGGAGGCATGCTTTTGATTATTCATTTAAGGGTCTGTTTAGATTTGGAATTGTCATTTGACATTCCATGCTTTCTTTGGTTGTTTAGCTAAGATTGCAAGTGTTGTTTAGCACTAGGTGTTCTTGGTCGGGAATCCCACCTCTTTCATTAAGTAGCTCTTGGAAGAGGGTTGTACTTCATTCATCATCAGGAATTGGTGCCACATTATTTCCATTCTCTGCAGAACACCTACCTTTAGGAATTACGTAATGTT
Source organism: Pinus albicaulis (assembly GCA_034641835.2). Classification (NCBI taxonomy): domain Eukaryota; kingdom Viridiplantae; phylum Streptophyta; class Pinopsida; order Pinales; family Pinaceae; genus Pinus; species Pinus albicaulis. The sequence continues at coordinate 1,138,923,322 of CM076579.1, read as the reverse complement.
TGAAGATTAGTCACGGGAAGTGGAGGTTGTCTTCAGTATTTCAGCTGGAGAACCGATGTATGATTATTCCTAACACCTTGGGCTTGAAGATCAACATTCCCAGGGCTTCATTTTAGATCTGGAATTAGGCCAAACATTATTGACCTCCTATCAGCATCAATCCCATCAAGGATTGCGCAATCCATCATTGCAGATCTAAAGGAGGAAGGAAGTTACTAGTATTTCAACTAGTAATCCTGTGAGGGACCATCCCCTCACCTTTCCATCAAAATTCCCATCCACCTAGAGATTATTGCAGCACATTTCAACATCCTCTCCCTCTTTTATAGCGTATTTTCTATAGCAGCTGCATATTCAGTTGCTGCAACTTGAAGGAGGAAGAAGAGGAGACAAGATCTCTAGCTCCTAGCTTGTAGATCTGAAGGAGGGATCAGCCCTCAAAGATTAGATATGTTTGTAGAAAATATTGCTGTCATATTTGGATCAGATATAACTTCAAATCTCTATAACCCAACAGTCAAAGGATCAAGCCCTAGGAGGATGATTTTCTAAAGTTGTAGATCTGGAAAATCCTTTCTGGGTTATCTTGGGTTCCCATCACATTGGCCAAATATTGAATCTTGGCATCATTAGAGCCCCAAAGCTCCATAGATATGAATTTCAATTTTGCAGCAACTTCATGTACATCAACAACAAAAGGGACAAAGCAGTATTGCTTCCTATAAGCTCACCAGTTACGCAGTGCTAGTTGTAGCATGTTTGCAGGGTGATTCTAGGCCATCTCTTTAGCTAGATTCCTTCATCTTTTTGTACATTGTGTAAGTGAATCCTCTCCACATAATAAAAAGGCTCAGATTATCTGTATATTATGATGTTGTCTTTAGATTTATTTTTTACTTAGTTGCAGTTCTTATATTGTGTTTCAGTATTACAACATTTCCCATTTTGGGATATTACAGATATTCTTTATTTTCTTTTAAGGATAAAGCAGAGGATGGAGCTGAAATTTTAAATCCCTCTTTTAAGCACCTCTAGATTATCTAATAGAAGAAATTATTCGATGGTATCACTTTTTCATTCTATTATCCATAATGAAATGAATGAATTCGTGCACAATTAAGTATCAAATAAAATGATTTTGGGTACTTTGATATCTATGAAAAAGTCAAAAAATCTTGGCCAATATGGTTTCCAAAAATAATTCTACTTAGTTTTTAATGATATTATTAAGGAATATATCTTCAAATTCATAAAGGAATAAAATGAAAAGTATAAAGTATTGAGCTCTCTAAATTCCAGATTAATCTATTTAATTCCAAAGATGTAGGAGGGAACTTATTTAGAGACTATTTCCCAATATTTTTCTATAACATTATTTACAAGCTCATATCCAAAATAAATCCCACAAGAGTTAAGAAAATTTTAAGTTCCTTCATACACATGAGCAATTTGGCTTGCTTCAAAATTGAAACTTTCACGATGTTGTATTTTTTTTGAAGGAGGTAGTGCATCATATTAAGACCACAAAATGAATGTGGAAATTCTCAAGTTGGATCTATCAAAATATTTTGATCAAGTGGGTTGGAAATTCATCTGAATAATTCTTATCTATTTGGGCATGACTCTCCCTGTAATCAACTAATAATGGGGTGCATATAATATGTTTCCTTTTTGGTTTTTATTAATGGTTCCCCATCTATTTTATTTAGTGCTTCTAGAGGGATTAATCAAGGATTTATTTTTTATTCATCGATATTTTTTAATATCCACAAAAATCCCATAGAAATATCATTGAAGTGCACAAAATTTTGAGAGGATTGAAAGAAAGAAAAAAATTAGACTCAATACATGTTGTTGGGACGTAGAATTGGCACCTTGTTACATCTATTTTCCCTACCTTTTATTATCATTTTCATTCTCAAAGCCATACCTTCTCACTCTGAAAATCATAATTAACGAAATTATATTTCCTTTATGTATGTCATCCTTATTATCTAGTTTTGCACATAACTTCACATATAGCAAGCTGATTTAGACAATTTTATCAATAATTTTACAAATATCTATTACAAGTTGTGTGGATTGTTGAGGTGTTGTGTTGTAGCTGTGACAAACACCCTCCAAAATATTGTGTACATTCTAATTTTGGAGCCTACTGTGGATAATTGCGATTGGTCATTCCATAGTCACTTCTTTGTCATCTAATGCTTTTTGAGATCCCTTCTTGGATTATAAGTGTCGAAGTCACTTGCTCAAACATGTTGAGTCCATAACAAGTGCATGAGCACATTATTTTACGCAATATTTGAAAAGCATAGCACATTCCATCAAGATTGTTTTTGTGCAATTACCAATCAATTTTGACAGTCAATTTTCACTTACAACGACAGTTTGTCACATTCTAACTATGTTTGTACTTCCATTTCAGTGAGTTATGCAAACTGTCGCTTCCACGCACCTTTATTCTTGCGAGTGTCATTTTCATGTTTGCGGATGTCTCTTTCACTTTCTTTCACTTTAATTAGTGTCATTTTCATGTTATCTTCTCTCTCTCATTTTTTACTTTCATTTTCATTCACATATCACAAGAATCGTTCGCACTTTAGCAATTTTTGTCTTTTCTCTCATTAGTTGTTGAAAAATGTATGTATGCTTGTTAGGATGGTTTCAAGGGGTTATGTTTATGTGAATTAGTTTTTATAACCATGTAAACATCAATCACACTCATTCCCAAATTTTTAAGCATTGTCACACAAGTGTTGTCACGGTCTTTACAAAGTGTATCTTTAGTGTCGCACTTTTCGTATAGTAATTATAAAGTTATCAAATTGAGGGAAATATGTTTTTTAAGTTTTCTAGATGATCTATGTTGTTGTTTCATCAAAGTTTGTCAAGTATGTGATCACAGTCAAGTCATATCACTATTCAAAATGGTCTCTTTAATCCCACACACAACCAAATTTCAGAAAATTCCAAGCAACCTGGCCTCATCCAACCTTCCTAAATTGTGCATTGTGCAGTCTCAACCCTCAAGCAGTGACCTTGTCTGTTGACACTGCACAATTTATACATCCTAGAACTATGCATTTCGCAACCTTAGTGCTCAAGTGCATCCCCTGAGTCCCAGAACTACAATATTTATCTCCATCCAAGCCATCACTATGCATTCCACAGTCTCAGCCCTCAAGATTCAGTTTCAAGATCCTAAAATATGCAACTAATAGATCATCTAGACTCTTATCCTTCTATTACTGTACATTTCACAATTTTAGTGCCCAAGCCCAGGCCTTGGCCTCCAAAACTACATAATCATGGCCTCTAGTTGAGCATGAACTTTTCATTACGGAGTCTTAGACCTCAAACCCAACCCTTAAGCTCTTGAGTTGTGCAACTGTGCAATGACCAGATCTTATTTTCCTCCTAGAACTAGGAAGTTGACTAAAACATTGCCCAACCCCTCATCTTGGTTCACTGAGCTCCCAAACTATGCAATCTTATTCTTTAGCCCAGTTTTTACTACGCATTACATAGTTTCAAGGCTCAAGCTTCACCCCTGACTACCTAAGTTGTGCAATTGCAAAGCCCTGACTACTTGGTTCACTGAGCTCCCAAACTATGCAATCTTATTCTTTAGTCCAGTTTTTACTACGCATTACATAGTTTCAAGGCTCAAGCTTCACCCCTGACTACCTGAGTTGTGCAATTGCAAAGTTACTGAGCCTCATCCCCAGTCTCTCACTTGCTTCTAGCTTAGTCAGTGGATCAATATGCACCATCTTATACTAGGGGTTTATTGGAGTGATTTTGTCTTTTCATGAGGGATTGCAGATGTACGTACTCTATCATGATATAGAAATATGATGAATAAGCACATGGAGACGGAGGACATGTTGGAAGACACATATGGAATTGAAGAGATAAGATGATCATCAGGTGAGAAGATTAAGGAAAACCAAACTATAATAGAGGGATAAGATCAACATCACATGGAAGAATCCTCATATTCAATTCGTAATGAGGAGGAAGAAGTAGAATATGTACCATATTTTCAAGAAGACACAAATAATAAAACAACAAGAAGGAAAACTTAGCACTGTCACATCATCATGTAGTCCATGTCATCAGTGTCATGTCATGTCTTGTCACAAGTCATAATATGCCACACCATTATTGTGGATTATATAATTACCTATTCAAAATGTATTATAAAGTGGAAGGCCAAAGGACACATTCAAAATATGAAAAATTATTTAAAGTCGAAAATTCATAAGAAGTCAAACATTCATGAGTGTAGTCAAAGAGTCACACGGAAGGTGAAGCGTCACCTTTTAGTTATATATACACCCTCATTGTAAGAGAAAAGTAACTTTTCACCTTCGCTCCTCCCGCAAGGCATTAGAGAGACAAACTTTTTCTTTGTAGGAGCAAGGAGTGGCTCCAACACTCTGCTATTAGAGCTAGCGATGTTCATTGTATCAACGTGTCTTGGAAACTTTACATAATAACAAAAGCCTTCATGGCCAAGAAGTTCTTCATTCATGGATTATGAATATTTGTAATATTATTTTGCGGATGTTTGTATTTAATGTTTGCTTTCATCTATGCTAAATCAGTTGAAATATTTCAGTTATTTCAGTATTTATCTCATTGAGAATGTGTTTTAATGGTTGTTATTGATGTCCCATCTCTGTGGAATATTTCACAGGATACTAGATAGATATTTCTCCTTCATTGGTTGTAATGATTGTCTCATATTTTGTGGACTATTATTGTGGATGTTAGGCATATCCTTCTTGTTTGCATGTGTCTCCACTTGGGTGGTACTATTACCTCTCTCTTAGAGGCTCACTTTACTCTTTTCCTCCACAGTATGAGAACTTGGACACACCTACAACAAAACACTCACGAGGAACACCTTCTTGATTTTTGAAGGAACCACACATTATACTCAGCGACAATTAGAGCCAAGAAAAATAAAAAATAATACATGGAAACCAGGACGATATTCTGAATGGTGATCCTATTCCAAACGGTATGAGTTCTAATTGGGACTTCACATCGAGAAGGCCCCTTAGTTTACAGATTTCCAGCATCATAAACAATGGTGCTAGAAGGAGGGCTAGATGAAAATTTGTGCCCATTGAGTCTATTTTAAATATCCTATATTAAAAGGCTCTTTCCCAAATCATAATCCCTGATTTTTTTTCTAACCTACCTACTGTTAAACTTTCAATATTCGTGGAACTTGTCCATGCCTTGTCTCAATTCAATTTTAATGGAAAGGATGGTATATTTTTATCCAGAAACATAAATGATTTTCTTGGGATTTTTAAATCTTTTGAAATCGATGATGAAGATGTTATATGTATTTTATTCACCCTCAATCTTGAAGGTAGTGTTTTTCGATGGTTCCATACCTTACCATCAAATTTCATTCACTTTTTTCATCAATTTACTAAGGAGCTTCACCAAGATTTCAATTGGTATGTTACCGAGATGTTCTTAAAATAATTAATAAACTAAGAATGAAGCTTAATGACTAAATTGAGGATTAATCCAAGAAAAATTTTGAATATTTGGTTTGGATTTCTCTGAATCAATTTAAATTTAAACCTCCTAATGTTTTTACTTCCCCAAATATTGTAAACCATGACAAACCTCTAATTTCAGAGGAGGAACCTATTACTCATTCTGTTCCTTGTCCTCCTCCTTTTCTAGTCTCGATGTGGGTGCATCCTTGTAATGACTGTAAAGTTGGGAAATCTACAAATCAAATTCTTGATCCATCTTCTCATTCTTCGTCTGCTTTTCATGATTCAGATTCAAAGGAGGAAATTTTCAGAATGGCTCATGAAGCCTAGAATTAAGAATAACTCCTCCATTCCACAACATGATGTTATTTTTCATAACTCTAGTCTCAAATATAATATGGAGTTATGTTATCCCCTATCAACTACATTCCATGACCCTTTGTACAATGATCCGCCCAATCAATTGAATCCACTAGCTAGTTTTTCACACTCTCTTGATTTTTGACTTGTTGGTTCAAATTGTGATTAGATACAAGGCACTCACATTACACAGGTAGGGGAGAAGAAAGGGGAAGATGATTTCAATATTTCTTCTCTTTTCCAAAATCCTCCATGTGAAGATGATCTGATTCCATTCATGGATGATTTTCAATCTCCTAATTTCAGTAGTGAATCGAACTCAATAAATTATTTCAATCAATCCATAGCCTTGGGAAACAATCATTCTGATGATGATGATTTTTTTGCTGTATGTGATGACGAATGCCCAAGTGCACCAATCAGATATTTTAGTTTCTCATGATTTTTTTAATTTAGATCTAAAATCAGATTCGGTCAAAGAAGATATTGTTATCGAAACGCCCTCTTCATCTCACTATTCCCTGTGCTCTACCATTTGTGATGCATCTAATTGCGATGGAGATACTCCATGCTCTACAAGATATTCATCTGATGATTTATATTCCTAATTTAAACAAGGTGGTGAGATTATCCATGATGAAAATGAAAACAGTCAAATCATTGAGTACTCTTTCCATCCCTCATCATCCCTTCCCTTGCATGAATATAACTCTTCAAATCAGCTTGCTCGTGAAATTTATCGGATTCATACATTCAAATTTGTGATCAGGAGAATCTCTCAACTTGAATAATCTAGTTATTGAAGTTAGGAAATCTGTTCAAATCAACGACATAGATGCCTTCCATGTAGTGAGAAGTGGTATTATTGAAACTAGTGGTAGAAACTATCCTCACACCATGAACGATCTGTTTCAATCTTCAAAATGAGATTTTACAATCCCTAAAAGTTAAAAGAAGTTCCAGGACTTTACAGGGAGTTGAGGGACTTCAACTTATGTCAATGGTTATGTCAGGATATCGTAATTTTTGTAAGCCCCTCGAAGTAAGTGAGTTTTGGTTTCTTTCACATAATCCTTCTCTTTGCATTGTTTCACTTGATGAAATTTATTTTTGAAATATTTTTGGTATTTCGGATGTAATCATTCAAACTTTGAATATTTTGATTTTGATCAAATTCAAGAATATTCTTCAACTCACTCATCTTCATGAAAATCTCCTGCATCAAACTCAGGTTTGCAATGTGTATCTCTCATAAAGTCATGGAATTTATTACATATCACTTTTGGAATGCAATGAAATTAAATTATGATCATAAAGAATGATGAAATCCATTGCTTCTCTTCTTAGTATAGAAAGTGAGGAAGTAAATTCATCAAGAGAAGAAAACACAACTCAAGGACCTCTAGAGAAGCAGTAGGTTGTAACAACTGATAATACCATTAGTGATAAAATAGTTGACCATAACCATGGAGTTGTAATAGTTTGTGATATTACTAACACCATTGTAACAACTAATAATACCCCTAATTTCACTATAACAACTGATGCTACCATGGTTGTGAATCTTGTAATAATTACTAGCAATGAGACTTATTTGCATACCCTTTATCTTGAAATATTAACTCAAGTCAAGGTTACTTCTCAAAATGTTTTGAATTTCTTAAAAGAGTTGAAAAAATTATGTTCAAATTCCTTTATTACAAGAAATTAGATATGTTCCCATTTATGCTTAAAAAATTAAGAAATCATGTGTTAAAAATCGAGGTAGCAAACCTCAGGACCCCCCTACTCTGCTTGTAATTGGGAATTTATCATAGTTTATGTTAGGGGATAATACACTTTCTAAATATGAAGATCATGGGAACCCAACAATATTTTTTCATATTTGAGGAAAAATGCTTCTAAACACCTTGATTGATTTATAAGTATCAACTAATATAATAACCATGGAAAATTTTGAACTACTTGGGCTTGCTAATTTGAGATAAACTCCTACTATTTTAGAATTAGCAGATAGATCTAGGATCATACTTGAAGGAATATTGGATTATTTTATTATTTTAGTAAACTATTGGCATACCCAATAAATTTCCTAATGTTACAACCTATGACATGTGTAGGAGAGATTCTTTGATTCTACGCAAGCCATGGCTAGCCACTATATATTCCTTTATTGGATGAATACCTAGGTGTATGACCATATATTATGGTAACACTACCAAGGATATTGTGCTTTAACCTCTAGAAAAACCAAGTTTGGAATGTGATAACCCTTTATGGTCTGAGTTCAAACTAGAAGACGTTGATACATGTCCCCCTACTTACTATAGGAAAAGCATAACATTTAAAAGTGAGATTGAGAATAATACCATTAACAACTTTAATAGTGACCCTTCAACTATTACACCATCCATGTTTTTATTTTTTAGTTCCGTGATAACCTAATCCAGTTAGGAATATACCCTTTATGATCCTATTACGGAGGAAATAACTACATCCCATAGATTTAGGGGTGTTCCAGTAGATATAGAACCTAGGAAGACCTTAAACATCAACCCTAATTTATCTCATGAATAGAAAGGGATATTAGTGCAGTTACTTAGAAAGAGTAAAGAATACTTTGTGTGGGACTATAAGGAAATTAAGGGTATCCATCCTACAATGTGTACACATAATATATACTTAAAGGAAGGATATTTCCTATCAAGTAACCTCAATGTATGATGAATAAAACATCAAAAAATGTTTTCAACGAGGAACTTCAAAATATCTTAGATGAAAATTTCATCTATTCAATTTCTGATAGTCAAAAGGTATCCCTACTTGTTATTTTTCCTAAGAAAAGGGACAGTGGAGAGTCTATGTAGACTATAGGGAGATGAAAAAAGCCACTAAAAACAACCATTTTCCATTACCCTTTATTGATCAGGTCCTAGATAATCTGTCTGGTAAACGCTTTTCTTTTTTCTGAATGGATTTAGTGGTTATAACCTGATTCATATTATTCTTGATGATGAGGAAAAAACTAACCACACTTGCCCTTGGGGTAAATTTTCCCAAAGGGTTTTACCTTTTGGGATTTGTAATGCACTTGCAACCTTTCAATGGGTAGTGTTGGGATTTTTTGTTGATATGGTCAATGACTGTATGGAAATATATATGTACTGCTTTACACCCTATTGAGATAAGTTTGATGAAGCCTTACACAACCTTGAGAAGGTACTTTAGCATTCCATACAAACCAAACTTTGTCTAAATACTAAGAAGAGTCATATGATGATGACTGAAGGTATCATATTAGGTCACTATCTCTCTACTACAGGAATATAGGTTGACCCAACAAAAGTTGAGGTAATTTTGAAAATTCCCACCCCTAAGACGTAGAAGGAGGTACATAGAATTTTGGGACATGCAGGTTATTATAGAGGATTTATAGAATTTTTTCCAAGATTTCATTCCCATTATTTTCTTTTTTAATAAAGGATAAGGATTTTGTATGGATTGAAAAGTGTAAAATCACCTTTGGAAAACTAAAAATGTGTGTAACAATAGCTCCCATTTTACAAGGACCCAACTAGAGTCTATTGTTTTCAAATCTCCACTGATGCTTCTGATACAACAATTAGTTGTGCTTGGAAAATAGGAAGAAAATAAACCCTTCCCCATCTATTACATCAACAAGAACCTGATCCTTGTAGAGGTAAATTACATGATGATAGAAAAATATTTTCTTGTTCTTATTCATGATATTAAAAAATTTAGGAATTACAGTACTAGTTACCAAACTTTTGTGTATATTGACCACTGTGAAATATTATTATTAATCAATAAGCCATTTACTAATGCCAGGTTTATTATATGGTTGTTATTACTCCAAAAATTTGATATCACCATTATGAATAAACCTAGAAAGGATAATTTTTTGAAAAATTTATTTGTATATTAACTAATACTAATGATCTTCCTATTGAAGATACTTTTCTAGATGAGTAACGTTTTGCAGTATCCACTTATTCACCTTGATATGTAGAAATTTTTGATTACCTTGCCGCGGGAAAATGCCCCATCACCTATATCCTAGAGAATAAAGAAAAATAGTGAACCAAAGTGCTCAATATTTTTGGTTGGATGGTTACCTCTTCCACACTAGTTTTGATTAGCATCTTAGAAGGTGTGTAGGGAAGACAATATTTATGATATCCTCAAATCCTATCATGATGGTCCTTGTGGATGAAACTTTTTAGATAGGAGAACGGGTCATAAGGTGATAAATATGGATTATTTCTTGCCTACTATTTTTCGAGATGCAAAGAAATATATGCAAGTGTGTGATAGTTTTCAGAGGATGGGTCAACCTACTCAATCATTTGAAATTTCATTAAAAACTAAATTGGTGATGGAACCATTCACATTAGAGAAAATTTCAGCATAAAATTTCCCATGAAATTTTCATGTAATTTCCATGTCATAATATGTAAGCCAATCAAAATTCTTTAAATTTAAAAAGCGGTACATGTAAATATTTTGGAGAGAAAAGAAGAAAAACTACTTTTTTTTAATTGTATTTTTGACTTATCTCCTTATAGGTTTACTCAAATTTCAAGTGTAGACACTCATTGGATGCAAAAATAAATTCCACATCCAACAAGTACCCATTATGCATACTTTTCAGAAGACCCACTTTGATAATAAAAAAAAATGCAGATACATTACAAAAACATGTTTCAACATGTTTTTTAATGTATATGCAAATTTTATCAATGTGGGTCTTCTCAAAAGTATGCATAATGGGTACTCGTTTGATGTGGAATTTAATTTCGCATCTAATGAGTGTATAAACATGAAATTTGAGTAAACCCATAAGGAGATAAGCCAAAAATACAATTAAAAAATAGTTTTCTTCTTTTCCCTCCAAAATTTATAACTCTTATTTTAATATTTTTACTATTATTTTATTATTTTACCTTAGAAGGCCACTTTTAGGCTGAAATTTCCTCTAATGAGATATTTTGGTGTGTACAAAATATGTCACCAAGGTTAGTGGATGCTAGAGCACTTACTAGGTAAACTGAATGTGTTGCCACAAAAATTTTATTTGAAGAAACTTTTGCTCGGTATGGAGTGCCTAAAAAAATAGTTATAGATGGAGGAGCATAATTTACTTAACAACTGATGAAGGAAATTTTCAAAAAGTAAAAAATTCATCACTGAGTCACTTCACCTTGCCATCCATAGGAAAATGGGAATGTGGAAAGTACCAATAAGCTGGTTGAAGCTATTCTCCCAAATATTGTGGTATACCACCGAAGGGACTGGGTTGAGATACTTCCAATGGTATTATGTGCTTATAGAACTAATTTGAGGAAAACTACATGATTCTCTCCTTATGAGTTGGTATTTGGTAAGAGTCCTATATTTTCCATTGATTTTGAAATTAAGCCACTCATAACCACTTTGGAGGTAGATTTAGATTTACATGAAACTTAGAAACATCGACTAGAAGGACTGAATGAATTAGAAGATAAGTGCTTGGTCGTTGTGCAATGAAAAAAAAATGTCCATCAAGAAAATGGCAAGTGGAATGAAAATCTTATTAAGAAGGTGTTTTACAAGGGCGATTGGGCTCTATTATATGACTCTAGATTCAAATATTTCAAAGAGAAGTTATGAACCAGGTGGCTAGGTCCTTATGAGGTAGAAGCCATTCTTTACAATGGAACTGTGAAATTGAAAACCATAAATGAATCTTAGATATCCCTTCTTGTTAATGGACATCGTCTATAGTTCTATCACAAGCCCACTTCTACTGATTCATTTTTCAACATTGTCTCATATGCAGATTCAAACCTTGAAATTATTGGGGCAAGGAAAGTTTCTTGCACTTCCTCCAACTTAGTTTCTTTCATTATTCGTTTTAAATAAATTATATATATATATATATTTATTTATTTATTTAAAAAAAAGGAAAAAATAATAAATTTCTAGTAGTGAAAACCCCTCTAGAGCACCGCTAGATTATTGTAGTGAATAAAAACCATCTTGATAGAGGTCAACACATCATTTTTCCTCTTTTGTAACAACATCCTTATATTTATTATATCTGTAAATGTTCCACTACTTAACTCTTGCTATTACGAATTCAGTGCTCATAAGCTACTACACTTATCATAGGCTTGAATGCAACAACTCTAATTATTACAATTCTTCAAATATTTTTTGATACACTAGGGCATATCTACTACTGATCTTTGAAAATTCATATATTTTTTATAATACATACCAAATACATATTTATTTTATTATGATCATAAGTTGTACATATGCCATTTTACCTCTATAATTGTCAGCTACAATCTCATGATTTTACACCTAATTCTCCTCATGCAAATTTTTTTCTCTCATCGAATCATTCTAATAGAGGATCTTACCAATAGGCATGTGCCAAAAATGGAATATTGTACAAAGTTTATTAGGTCATTATACTCCTACATTATCCACCTCAACATCATGGTAAGTTGACGGCATGTGTGTTTCTTATCATTTACTTACATTTCTAGAATTAAGGATGATATGACCCCCTATCACACATGTCGAGGACTGTCGTTATCATTAAGTTGGGGGGGAGTGGTGATTGTATCTGTCATACGACACACTATATCACTATCCAAATTTAGTAATTATCTATTATATGAGACATAATTTCCCTGTCCAAATTTAGTAATTTTCGATTAGACTTTGTATTTATACTAATAATTCGTTGTTACTCCTGCCATTATTTCTGAAACTCAAAGTGACTAGTTGGAATTATTCCCAATAACTGTTGAATATGTCCTAAATCCAAAAATTGTTAGAATGGTAATCCAATTCTAGTATACTTATACCCTCTGCCTCAACAAACAATTTTCATGAGCCAAGTTCAACCTTGTAACAATTTCTGAGTGGCCACAGGAGGAGAAATATTCTGTTGTAATAGATTTATTGGATTCATCCCATCCATTTTGATTTAGAATCGACATGTCAAACCCTCCACTAGGGTTCATCATCAGGATATAAGAATATATGGGAAAAAAAGTTTTTCTTAAGTTTTATTTTAATAAATAGGGAAGTAAATTAAAGGTTAAGTGAAATGAGCTGACTAGGAAATTTGTTTAAGATTTTTATGTTAAAATAATATGTTTTACAAATATTTTAATTAGAAAGGAAAAGTTCTTATTTTAAAAAAAATTATATTAAAATTTCCTTTTTATTTTAGAGTTTCAGAAATTATTTGTTTTTATTATATTTCTTATTAATTTATGTCAAATATTTTAATTTGAAATTAATATTAAATTGCTATAAATTTTTTGAATTATATGGTTAGTTATATTATATTATTTAGGGATTTATGTCTTATAATAATTTTAAAATTATGTTAATAAATTATTAATTAATTTTATTTTGTTGAGTTAAGTTGTTGTAAATTAATTTTAATGTATAGTTAAATTTTTTAGTTGGATTTTTTAGTTAAATTGTTATATTGTAAGGTGTTGTGATGTACAAACAAACCTCCCCATTTCAAATTTTTATATTAATTTTTAATAAGAAATGGGTCCCCTTTTCTTTATGTAGTTATAGAATCAATAAATGTTTTGAGGAAATCCGATCTATCATGAAATAGAATCAAACACCAACGAAAATGGATTTATTTAACGAAAAATAAAGAAAACACATAAAGGCCTTTATCGCATTTCGCATATTAAAATTATAGAATCAAATGTGTTATCATTCAACCCCGATGTGATTAAGCAATCGCAAAAGCGCATATCGCATGAACATGAGTTCAAACCTACCACTTTGAAAAGTTCTGATGCGATGAACCCAATCGCAATCGCAAATCGGTGAAATCACATTCTTATACACCCTTTTTAAAAAGTTCTGATGTGATAAATTAAATCGTAAATCGCTCATCGCTAAAACACATAACTCATATCCAAAGATAATCCACTAAAAAATCTGTGATGTGATATCATTATTTCATAAAAGCACTTCTCAATGAAAACATAAAATAGACCATTTGTATAAGAAATGCCAATAATTTGATATGATTTAAAAGGCATCGCGCCATCCAAGCCAGCTCAGAAATAATTGCAAATTGCAAATATAAAATGGGAATACTTAAACTTAATATTTGAGACTTCCAATCTCCGATATACGATTTTCGTTGATCAGAAAATCTTAAAAAGTTATGGTATGAACGCTTTAAATGGACCGTTATGAATGTGCGACGACACAACCCACAATGGCATTAAAATCTCACATTATACGAGGAAATCATTAATAGATAATCATGGTTGAAGTCTGTCGCGGATTTCATCTTTGATGGAATAATATTTCCTTAATCTGTCATCTTTGTTGTGATTAAATGCCATAAGCTCCTCTCTGTTTGATATTCATTCTTAAAAGATTTTTTCCATCATTCTGCTAATTTTTTCCATTGTTTAGACCTGAGAAAAACCTACGAGTCATGAAAATGTCTAGGAAATCGAGGAAAGCAAAGGTCCCCGTCATTCCAAAAGAGAAACCACCAAAATTGGTATTAGTAACCGATACTACTTGTCTGGGTCTTGGAAAAACTTCATGGGAAGGAGTTTACAATCTACTAGAAGCAGAAGATCCAACTATAATATCAGAAGAAGAGCTAGAGGAAGATTCAGATAAAAAATCTGAAAGCACTCTTAAAGAATTGGCGAGCTCCTATCTTCACAAAATAGCGGCTCGTGCAAATGTTCTCCCATATAATGACTTAGTGAGATGGGTTATAGAAAGCATCAATATAACAGACAGAGCATTCTTTACGTCAGATGGAAGGATATTTGGGTCTTTCAAAGCAGAAGACATCAAGCAGATGTATCACTTACCAGACCCTCAGCAAATCTATAATAAAGAATTTTTGGAAGACTTCACCAAAGAAAATGAAGTGGAGTCAGATCCCATTAGATATTGGAGGAATTTTCCTAAAAAACATAAGCACGAATCTTTGGGTATGTACTTCGTAGAATCCTTGGGGTGTCCTTATTGCTATGTTGCAGCTATGATGTGTAGATTATTTGGAACCGTCAATTCTGAAAAAATTTCTATTGAGATGGTACCCTTAATTGAAGCTGTTGTTAACTCCTACATCATGGGTTGGCCGACCATTTTATCTGATAAAATGGCAAGAAAAATCCTCGATTACAGGAGAAACAGGTTTGTGACTACCCGTATAATCCCCCCATTTTACATAAGTGCTTATACTATTGATACCATATGTTTCAACTCTGAATTCCCTATCTTAGGCTGGAAGTGGACTCCTCAAAGCCCAACTCCTACCCACATTTATCATAAATATCTGTGGAAAGCCTATTAAGAATATCATATATACAAGATTTGTCATGGGTTTATCTTACCATTTCATCAATATATATTCAAAAAACCCGCTCCAAAGTTATCCGATGAGGCCAACATTGACCTAACCTCAATCGGAAGCTGGTTTGGAGAAGAAAAATTCACCTATATTCGGATATTTGGAAGTATCACTGATCCCCATGTTCTACCATTGTACATTCCCGATAAATTTTTAGCCCAAGAAATAGCCTATCAAATCATAGAGAAAGGAATGTCTAGAAACCTAAAAAATTCGAAGAAGCTAATGTGGCCTACATTTCCCCTCCGATGTGGATCTTTTTCTCTACATGATTTTAAACATGCAGAGGAAGAACCCCAAAAAATGAAAGACCTCATATTAGCATCTATCCCCAAAATACAGTATGATCCAAAGAAATTTTCCTATAACTTCACATCTATGCTACAGGTTGCTAAATTTGAACATGAAGACTCCAATTTTGATGATCTATTTGTCTCGGATGAAGTATTTTCACAAGTCAAGCATCTAGAAAATTTAAAATTTGGAGCAAGTGACATGGAAACGTTCCTACAGTTCAGGACCAAGAGACTACTAACAATACCTCTTGATCAATTAAGAACTACTCCCCTACTGCAACTGGAAGAATACAGAGAAGAAAAGAACACTGAGATAGAGCAGGAAAAATAAAATACAAGAAATAAGGTTGATATTCAAACTAAACAAGAAAATACAGGTAAAAAATATGACGATTCCTCCGACATCGATGTACATATTCATTCAAATCTGTTGAAAGAATGGGAAGAGTTTGATCGGCAGATCAAGGGTTAGAATGATTCTCAAAGTGTGTCTACAATACAATCACCCGCAACACAACAACCCATGGTAACCAGTGTTACAGTTGAAGGAACACTTGGCAATACTAATACCCAAGATGTTGAGATTATCCCAGAAAATCCTTTTGAAGAAATTGTATTAAAGATTGAAGATATACCGCCCCTGGACGTCTTCTACAGTCCAAAGTATAGGGCTGTAGTTAGAAAACAAAGGAAGAAAATGAAAATCGATCAAGGGTTATTTTCATCTACCCAATTCGAATTAATGAATGTTGTCTGGAAGGACACTGAAGTTAATCCTTTAGAGGATTTAACTAAATTGTCTCAATATGCAGGGGCTTATATATGAGAGATGATGGACAAAGCCTCCAAAGTCAGTCAATTGATAAAGGAAAAAGATCAAAAGATACCACTACTAGAATAAAAGGCAACAATAGATCTACACCAAGGCATAGTCGGACACACTACACCAAATGGAAAAGGAGCTGCTAACCAAGGTCCGGACCGGGTGGGTATCCCCCTTGTTGTAGACCCGATTTTCGGGGCTTCAACATATTTGGCGCTAGAAGGAGAGCCACGAACTATGGATGGCAAGTAAATCTAAATCTAAATACCATTCTGAGAATAAAACACCCTCACCATCTCCCCCGACTTCTCCATCGCGCTCAGAAATTGAAAATCTAGATCCAGAAGTCGAAAGAAGAACAGACACTGTTACAAACCTTGACTTTTCAGAAGAATCTGCTATTGAACCTCCTGAAGTTGAATCTTTGATTCATAAACTTCAGCGATTTTCAATATTACCTCAAAGATCTGATAAATCTCAAGGCAGTGTAACTTCACAATATAATCCTGCTCATCCTCTTACTAGATTACAGAGTGAAAAGCTTGGCATTCAGCCAACCGAGTTACCTCTACCTACAAGGAAGAGAGCTAGGAAATCACGTAAAGGGTCTGACAGTGAGACTCTTTCCTTATCATCATCCATCTCAACCTCTTCACCACGAAGTCAACCGTCCACCCCTCCACTTCAGACTATTGTGCCTCATTCCACTAGAACTTCCACATCACCTTCTCAATCATCTATAATTATAATATCTTCATCTTCCCAATCACAGACATCGTCTTCTACACTTTCCTCTATTAGTAGTTCAGCGATGGCCCAAATGCCATGGAATAATCTAGGGGCAGTCTTAATGCCTTCTCCCTTGAGTCAATTACCAGCCCATCCTGAAAAATGGCTGCCTAAGTTTAATCATGAAGCAGGCATGTTAGCAAAAGAACATATAAAAATTTTTATGTTGTCTATAAATCTCAATGGAGTCATTAATGAAGATGATTTTGTCCGACTTTTCCCTTATACTCTACAAGGAGCAGCTGGATCATGGTATTTTTCATTACCATCTGGATCTATCACTACTTGGGATATCTTTCAAGATCAATTTTTGACTAAATTTGGTGATGACAGGTCTACAACGACATTGATCAATGATCTATCTAATCTTAGAGCTAAATCAAAAGAACTTGTCAAGGATTTTAATTCACGTTTCAATAAATTGTTAAACAAAATTCCTACTGCCTCCAAGCCTAGTGAAGAAGTGCGAAGTGAATGGTACATTTCTTCTCTACCATCAAACATAGCAATCTTCGTTGATAGGGCTAACAAAACAACTTTAGCAGATAACATGAAGGAGGCAATAGCGGTAGAAAAAAGTATCATTGCTTTAGACAAGAAAAATGCGATAGAAGAACGAAAATCCAAGAAAGTCACTTTTAAGGAAGATCCCAAGAAAAAGCAATCAAAATATCCATTTGATTTAGAAGGACTGCAATTTTTTTTGAAAACCATGTCTAACGAAATGGTTGACATTAAGAAACAAGTGGCAGAAACATCTTCTAAAAATTCTTTCAAACCTTTTAGAAGAAACCCTTCAACTGATCCAAAGCCACCAAATGCTATAACTAATTCTGAATCAGAAGAAGAAGAAGAAGAAGACACTGCTACTGAAGAAACTACCGATGAAGAAGAAGTCGTAGAAGTACAAGGTATGTGGGATTTCATCCTTCTAGATGAGGAAGGTCAAGAAGCATCCCTAGTCAGCACTCAAAGTAGAAATCAACTTGATCCTCCTCAAACTACTCCTAAGTCAAAAAGCGCAAGCTCATTGACTAAAGATAAAGTTGCACCCAAGAAAACGACATCTAAAGCAATTCAAACTAGCCCAATCCAGAAAGATTCATTAACTCCATCAAGAACACTGATTGTCCCAGATGAAATGGAGTATAATATCATAGAGGACATGAAGAAGACTAGGGCTAACATCATTTTTTATGAATTGAGCAAGTTAAAACACCAACAAAAGATCCTTTTGAAAGAATTACATGCTGTACCAGAAAAAACCTTTGCTTGATCCTATGATTTCTCAAGCTTCCAACGAGATGGGAAGACCTCCAGCTAATGCGATTCGTAAAGTTGATCTAGAAAATATCGCTTTAATTGGAGGAAGGTCGAGATCTCATACTCCTCCATTTCTTCTTACTTATGAAGTTTTCAATAAAAATTTTCATAATTGTTTAGTGGATTCTGGAGCTTCATCTAATGTTCTACCAAAATCAATATGTGCAAAGTTGAACATTCAACCACAAAAATCTGCAGTGCGCATAGTCCAACTTGATCGATCACAAGTTGAAGTGATTGGAAAATTAAATCAGGTTACCATAAGATTGTCATCAAATCCAAAGGTATGTCAAGTTATTGATATTTTAGTTGCAGATATTCCAAAATTTTATGGCTTAATTATTAGCAGAGATTGGTCAAAAAAAATTCATGGATATTTCGCAACTGATTGGTCGCAAATGTGGCTTCCTTACAATGGTAAACCAAATCAGATAAAGTTTGAACGAGAAAAACATCAGAAATACATAGTAACAGAATTGGAAGGAGAGAATGAACCAGTTGCATACAGCAGTAATATCATTGGCAATTATTCAGTCCATTCTTTCTTAGGAAATTTCAATGCTCATACTTCACCTTATTTAGAACATTCTTTTTTATCCCAAATAGAAAATTTTTCTCAAACAGATAGTTCTAAATGTATTAATTTTGTACATACTCCTGTAAATAAATATTTATTTTGGAATTTTTTTTTTGATGGTTCTAAGTCTAATGAAGGAGTAGGCGTAGGATTAGACAATCAAATATCTACAAGTTTTCAGAGATTCAGAAATTGTAATCAAACAGGTACGCAATACTATACATTTTTTATCAGGTCATTTAAAGCATTATCAATCTTTACTCCAAGATCTGACTGAACATTTTATAGCATTTAATATTTCATCAATTCCCAGAATTCAGAATGCTAGTTCAGACCTCCTAGCTAATGTAGCTTCCAAGCTCATTCCTGCAGAAGACTTTAGTCCTGATCGATTTTCAATCAAATTAATCTTTAGACCCTCGATTCCTAATAACGTTACCAATTGGAGTATTTTCAATGATGATCCTGATATTGTAAACTTTCTCACATCTGAAAGATCTTACACCAATCATATAATTGATGAAGACCAGCATGACAAACAATTGCTCCAAAATAGCACCAATAATGCTATGCCGAAATCATTAGTCAAGTTAGAAGACCTTTATGATTTGAAAGATCGATTTAAAAGATATACCAATTAAAAAGTGCAAAGTTCGACTTTAAATTATGAATTAGTAAATCTAGGAACTGATGCCAAACCACAGAATATCAACTTAGGCCTTGGCCTAACTCCTGAAGAAAAGTTAGCATACGTTCGTCTTTTGAAACAATATAAAAGTGTCTTCGCTTGGAACTACGATGAACTCAAAACTTATGACACTTCTATAATCCAGCATACTATCCCAATGATAAATGATGAAAAACCTGTCCAACAAAAGTTAAGAAAGATCCATCCCAATCTAGAAAACCAAATCAAATCTGAACTTATCAAGGTATTGAAAGCCAAGATTATTTTTCTCGTTCGAAATTCTAAATGGGTTTCCAATATGGTTCCTGTTAGAAAGAAGAACAGAGACATTAGAATTTGTATTGACTTTCGAAATCTTAATAAAGCCTGCCAAAAAGATAATTTTCCTTTGCCTCCCATGGAGCAAATATTATAGGCAGTTGCAGGATCAGAATTAATGTCTTTCTTAGATGGTTTCTCTGGCTACAACCAAGTATTGGTTCATCCTGATGATCAATTGAAAACTACATTCAGAACCAAATGGGGTACTTATGCATATCAAAAGATGCCTTTTGGTCTGATCAATGCTAGTGCCACATTTCAGAGAGCCATGGACATTGCTTTCAAGGGATTGGTTAACAAGTCTGTGGTAATTTACTTGGATGATATAACTGTATATTCCAAAAAAAAAAGCAATCATCTTAGAGATTTGAAGTAGATCTTTCAAAGTTTTCAAAGGTATGGAATTTCACTTAATCCGAAAAAAATCCTCTTTTGCATTAAGTGAAGGAAAACTTCTTGGATTCATAGTATTAAAATCTGGAATTCATATTGATCCTGATAGAATCAAAGAAATTTCTGAAATACCCCTACCTCACAACAAGAAGGCTATGCAATCTTTTCTTGGCCAGATTAATTTTGTAAAGAGATTTGTGCCAGATTTTTCAAGAATTGTATCACCCTTGCAAGCAATGATTAAAAAGAATTCAAACTTCAAATAGGGCAAAGACGAATATGAAGCATTCAATCTGATCAAACAAGCAATTATTAATGCTCCATCTTTAGCAACTCCAAAATTTTCCGATCCTTTTATTTTGTATACATTTGCCTCTGATAAATCTTATGTTGCGATACTCACTCAAGCAAATCAGGACAAAGCAGAAGCTCCAATTGCTTTTTTCAATTCAAATTTACAAGGAGCTGAATTAAATTATTCAGATGTGGAGAAACAAGCTTATGCTTTTTTCAAAGCAATTAAATACTTCATAGCCTTTTTACTTAAAACCCATACAAAAATCATAGTACCGTTTCCAGCGGTAAGAAATCTTTTAGTCCAAAAAGATGTGGGTGAGAAAAGAGCCAATTGGGTTACTGCCTTACAAGAATATGATGTAGAAATCAAACCAGCAAATATTGTAAGAGGTCAAGGTTTTTGCAAAATACTAGCTGGAGCATCGCTTATTTCTGAAAAACCATCTGAAGAAATACAAACATATGAGGTAAGCCTAAACGATGTTGAATCATTATATGTTGATATCATATTTTATCTGAAGAATGGATATGCTCCTCCAAATCTCGATCACACCAAGAAAAGAGCTCTAAGGTTGAAGGCTAGACAATATCAGCTTGTAAATGATGTTCTTTTTAGAATTAATTATGATTATGTTCTTCTTAGATGTCTAGAGAAATCTGAAGCTGAAAAGGTCTTGCAGGAACTTCATGATGGGCCAGCAGGTGGAAATTATGCTGGAGATGCTACTATACATAAGATCCTCCATGCAGGCTATTACTGGCCCACATTATTCAAAGATTCACATAACTATGCGAGGAAATGTCAAATTTTCCAAACTGCAGCTGGAAGACAAAAGAAACCTTCGTTACCATTACAACCAGTCAACATTGAGTAGCCTTTTGATCAATTGGGATTGGACATAATAGGTGAGATCGTTCCTCACTCTTCTAAACAACATAGGTATATCATTACAACAACTGATTATTTTACGAAATGGGTAGAATCAGTCCCTCTCAAGACTGCTAATGCTAAGCATATCATCGAGTTTATAGATCAGTTCATAATCACCAGGTTTGGTTTACCTTCTGCTTTAATGTTTGATAATGCATCATATTTTTCTAGTAATGCTATGATTGAATTTTCACTCAAGAGAGGTTTCAAACTTAATTATTCTACCAATTATTATCCACAGGGAAATGGATTAGCTGAATCCACAAATAAAAATTTAATTAGAATCATTAAGCGAACCATTGATCAAAATCATAAAAATTGGCATAAATCTTTAATATATGCTTTATGGGCAGATCGAATAACGCAGAAGGCTTCTATTGGCACTTCTCCCTTTAATTTAGTTTATGGGAGAGAAGTGGTTCTTCCAACTCATGTAGTGATTCCTTCTTTAGCCTTAGTCCAATATATTGATGAAGAACCAACTTCTTCTTTACAACTAAGGCAGATGGAAATAATTAAGTTAGAAGAACAACGAGAAAAAGCCAAAGTAACTCATGCTCATCATCAAGCATTAGTTAAAGCTTATTTTGATTCAAACATGATAACTAGGAAGGATTTTCAGATAGGAGATTTAGTTCTAAAATGGGACAAGGCTCATGAGGAAAAAGGAAAACATACGAAATTTCAACGAATGTGGCTTGGTCCTTTCCAAATTGCAGAGATCATAGGTCCAT
The DNA here is from genome assembly GCA_034641835.2 of Pinus albicaulis. Lineage (NCBI taxonomy): Eukaryota > Viridiplantae > Streptophyta > Pinopsida > Pinales > Pinaceae > Pinus > Pinus albicaulis. The sequence continues at coordinate 1,138,900,817 of CM076579.1, read as the reverse complement.
CAACTTTTATATTACAGCATTTAACAGGGAAAAGAGAATCTTTACCTGTTAATGGGCAGATCCTTAATTAATATTTTCCATAGGAGATCATTCTTCTATTTTTTAGATTAGTTTTCTTTGTTTGTCATAATAAAACCAGTTTTTAATGGTTACATTTGGAATTCATAAAAAGATACAAGTTCTCTTTTTAGATCTTATTTCTTCACTCATATAAATAGAATTCTTTTTAGAATATTGATCATTATTATTCAAAGATACAGTTAAAAGTTCTAAATCTAGAAATGATATTAGTTTCAACTTTGAAAATTTTGATGAAAAACAACTTCTAGCAGGAAGATTTTTTATATCAGTTCAATGAAAGGTATCAATAACAAAACGAAGATTCTCTGTAGAAAATTTCTCTTCAAAAAACTCTTTTATTGTCGTCTAGATCTATCTTAAGGAAACAATGACTTCCTCCCCACCTAGAAAATTATAAAGTTCAGGGAATAATCCGATGATACACTTTTAACTTAAAGAGTAAGAGGTCTCATCACGAGCCGACTTATCATGATCATAGATATTATAGCTTTCTGACTTTGCCAATACTGCATACCACAACATGGCAATGACTTAAGATTATTGCAATCGAAAGACAAGGGGTCTCATCATGAGCCAGCTTGTTCAGCAAAGTTATAACTCAAGTGAATGGCACTGTCATAAATTGGCTACCAAACCAAGACATTGTTCTTTAAGGATACAAAAGAAAATAAAAGCAATAAGTGTGAATATGGATTTCTCTTTGAAAATTGTATATTTTTCTAAGTAGGACACAGGATCATTGTTGGGTAACAGGGAACCCTGTCGAGGCTATAAACGCTTGATGGAAGCAGTGGCTCTACCTACGACAAATGAGTATATTTAAAAACTGATTTACAGAGAAGCCTTTTGTTTTTATCTTTTTAAACAAAGTAATGACTGATGTAGATACAAGGACTAGCTTGAGGAAGTGAAAAGTCAAAATTGATCATAGAAGAAATGAAATATCATTCTTAGATTAAAGCATAATGTGCTTTGTCTTATTGTAATAAAGTTTGATTTTCTAGAAAATTTTCTGTTTTGAAAAGTTTAGAAAATTCAAAGGAAAAGCATAGATAACTGGTTCTTCCAAGTGAATCGCTAATTTTTGTGGCCAGCAACAACACCCTTTTTTATTTAGTATTAGTAATAATACTAAATAAATGGGGACCCTTAGTTTAAAAATCCAAAAAAATTATTGGTGTTTGTTTTCATTTTGAATAAAATTCATTATCATTGACTTAAAGAAATTTCTTTGGAAAAGATTTAAATAAAATTAAGTTTATGATAGATTAGAATAAAATCTTTCTTTGAATTTCACATCCATCGCACGCGATCTAAAAAATTATGCAGAAAATATCTATCGCAAATCGCATATCGCAGAAAATGTATTAACAGATATTTTTCATATGTTATATTTTGCGATATTGCGATGTCACGATGTTACTGATTGCGATTTGCGAAAGTTGCAATTTGCAATATTGCGATGATAAGAAAGCTACGATTTGCGATGATTTCAATTTACAAAAGCTACGATTTGCGATACTGCGATTTTGCGATATTGCGAAGCAAATCGCAGATCGCATCATCGCATATTCTTGAAAGCTCGTTATACGAAGTAAATCTTTCCGCAAATCGAGACCCGTTATGCGCCTTAATATCAAGTTAATGAATGGATTGTCAATTATTAATGAAAAAGGATTTTGTTTTGATCGAAGGGTTATTTCATGATTGATTAATATATTTCATACGCCTTCAGCATTTAAAACTGTCCTGTCACCTTTCTCATGTCATTATTCTCACTTAATTTGTAAAAATGCAGGCGCGAAGAACAGGAGACTATACAAGGAAATTTTCAGAGCATTATGGGAAAGAAAGAGAGAGCTCCGAGTTCTGAAAATAAAGAGATGGCTTCCTTATACGCAGACACTGCTTGCAACAAGGACGCTGGTATAACCACCTGGGAGGGTATGCTTAATTTTCTTGAAGAAGAAAACCCAAGAGTAATGGACGTTGCGGCTACTGTGGGTTCAAGTATTTCCTCTAAAGCATCTCTTACAGAGCTGGCTTGTTCATTTTTGCACCGGATAGCAGCAAGACCTAGAATTATTCCGTATACAGATATGGTCAAATGGGTGCTAGATAGCACCGATATTACGGACAGACAGTTCAAAACTCCATGTCAAGAGCTCATCGGGTTATTCAGTCCAGAATATTTGAGGCTTATGTATCATTTTCCAGAGCCTCAGGCAACTTACAACAAACAATTTATGGAGAAATTTTCCAAGGCAAAAGAAAATTTGGCAGAATGCACTAAAGAATGGTCCAGAAGTGATGAACCACTGAAGAAAGATAAACACAGTATGTACAGTACCGGTTCACTCACCTCTCCATATTTTTTTGCTACTGCTATGTTACGTAGGCTTTTTAGAAAGCCTGACATTAATAAGTTTTTTCCTGAATGGCTTCCCCTATTGAATGTTGCTGTTAACGCTACCATTGTAGACTGG